>JANBPO010009603.1:75214616-76653874 GCA_024336825.1 Amorphophallus titanum | reverse complement strand
TAAATTGCTAAATTGATGTGTAATTAATTAAAGCATGATTAATTAACTGTTATTTAGCCTCTGTTAACTTCTGTAAAAGTACTGTAGAACAGCAATTTGATATTGTAGATCAGTAATTTAATGGCCGACTTATGGCAAGTCTTGGCCTTTATAGCATGTTAGTTAAGTTCTACACCGGACACCCTATCCGGTAATTATCCCATTAATTATGGGATGTTTTTGTTCCTGTTTTACCCTTGTTAAACCCCTGTTGGACAGCGGGCTACGTGTTTTATTTGCTAGTTTTTAGTTGTTGGTTTTAACTTAATTGTAGCCGATTAACCTTGTTCATCCTTCGGCTAGAAATACACACCATAATACCCGGTATATAAAAAGGAAGGTCCCTTGCTTAGGGACAAATTAAATGAAGAATGCCTACTCTTTTCCCAAGGACAAGACCAAAGTCCTATTTGACTGGGTCACCCTGCCTGAGCCAAAAAGGTCAGAAGACTTAAAGAGAAGAGGCAGTCCAAGATTCTGCCCTTACCACCAGATGCTGGGGCACCCAATTGAAGGCTGCTATGTGTTTAAAGATATTGTTGAAGGCATGATAAAGGAGGAGGAAATAGAGCTTGGGAAATACAAGGTTGATCCTCTACAACCTCATGAAGCGCCTCTGTGGAGGGCTGCAATGAACATGATTTCTTTATATCAGGCGTTGCTTGAAGAAATTGTAGAGGCTAGCACCCAGCACACATATGAAGTATGCTTTCTGGCACCTGTGAAGGAACAATAGGGATGGCAATAGGTTCCTATAAAAACTAAGAAGAAGGCTGACCCTCGCTCGAAGGCAGGGGCACATATTCGTGGTATGACACCATGACCCACCCCTACAACTCCAGCACCAACATGGGTTTATCAGCCCACAGTGATCAGAATACCTACCCACAACCGAAGAAGACTAACCGCACTGTCGATGAATAAAGAAATCAGCCTTGAACTCCGATGACTTCATGCCTATATAGATGGGCAAGATAAATATGAGCAGCCGAAGTTACAGCCCTTGCTGATGAGGGACCATGTCCCATGGATGAAGTTGGAGCAGCTTTCGCTACAACAGAAAGAAGAAGCCGATGAGGCAGCAGAATTAGATAACAGCCTGTTCTGGGGGCAGGCACCAGCCAAGGATAATAAAGAGAAGAGAAGAAAGGCTCATAAAGCCAAAAAGGAGATCCTGCTCTCCTGTAACACTTTGTCTGCCCTTTTCAACCTGTCTGGTGAAGATGAAGATGAAAAAATATGTTTCACACCTTTAGCTGTGGTGAGCCAGGCCGAGGCCACAACTACCACCCATGTGACCCGGTCGGGCCAAAAATGGGGGCGCCCACCGCCCGTCAATCATAATATTATTTTTAGGGGGGGCAACCCTACAAAATACCACCTCCAGAGGTCAAGGGAGTTGAAATCCCACCTCCGCCAGGGTTTTACAATTAAAGTAGGGACAATGGTGGTGTCCCTTCCTTCCTCCAGTTTCTGAAGATGTCCAAGGGCAAGCAGCCATGCCAGGAGGCCAACCCTGAAACCGAGGGCACCAATCCGCAACCTCAGTAATCCTCTGGTCCGCACAATGAAGATAGGACCGAGCCAGCGGTAGATGCCAAAGAGCAACAAGACGGCATCGCCATACCATAGGAAGACTCGGACCCTGGGTCTAATGAAGCGGGTCCTTCAAGAGCCGCAATACAAGATTCCTCTAAGCTAAGATGGGTGGAGGATATGAAGCTATCAAACGTCTGAGATGGAAGCAGGATAATGAAGTTGCTGAAGAAACTCCCGGCAAGGTTCACCATCTGGGAGATCCTCTTTTTGAGTGAAGAAACTCAATAGGCGATCATTGCTGCCCTCTAGACTCCTACCCAATATGAAGCTTGCCTGACTGAGACACTGTCAGGAGCAAATGTGACCTTCACTGAGGAGGATATGCAACTCCCCACTATCAGCCACAACAGGCCAGTGTATATGAAAGGACAGCAATATGGCCGACAATTGAATAGAATTCTGGTAGACCCCAGAGCAGCTGTTAATATCCTTTCATACAGAATTTACCAGAGGTATTACTTTGATGTGCACCTCGATAAAGTTAGAGATATGCGTATCGCCGGCTTCAATCAAAAGTTTGAAGTGCCATTGAGAGTGGCAGAATTCACCCTCACCATGGCAGATTTTACTATGAGAGTGCAGTTTCATGTTAGTAACTCTAGCACCTCGTACAAAGCTTTGCTCAGTCGCCCATGGCTGTATGAGAATTTAATGGTGCTATCTACTTTGCACAATTGTATTAAATAAAATCAAGATGGGAAGGAAGAAAGGATATTTGCCGACCTCCATCCATTTGAGGTGTTCGAGTGTCATCTGCTAGATGCCTCTTTATATGTGGAGTAGCCCCAGAAGACCTCCAAGGCAAAAGCTCCTACCAAGGTAGCAAAGAAAACCCCTGGCGATAACTGGTTTTCGCCACCACCATCGGGATATGTAAGTCCCAAAACGGTGTCACACATCGCCAGCATGGGGGATGTGGGCAGAGCTGCACCTCCCACCACCTACCCTGAAGTAAATGAAGCTAAGGTTGATGAGCATTACGGCCATATCAAGATCCCTGAGGGTCGTATCAAGCCTATTGCCAGCCTCGACCATCTCACTGTCGAGCCTCTCAAGACACTGGAGGTGGCACAGTCTGAAGGCCGCAGCAGCTTATTCTATGCGGATGAAGAGCATACAGTGTAGGAGGATAATGACTGTCATCTTTCTGAAGGCTTAGAGAATCCAATAGTCCCTATTCAGGGGCTAACATTTACATCAGAGAGGGTGGCGAAGATGCTCGTAAAGCAACACATCCCTTCTAGCCAGCCTCGTAATGAGAAAGAAGCATTCAATAAGCTCTGGTATCCTGCCAGCTTGGACAAGGAGCTAAGGCGTGTCTTCCAGCACCTGGGGTTGGGCTTCACCCTTGAAGAATACTATTACAGCGGCTGCTATGAAGTGGACACCATCTCGACTTTATTTTCAACAAAAGATAGTCCGCTATGGGCAACTTGTGATAAGTACCCAGCTGAAGCTGAATATGCCCGGTCACCTCAACCAGAGGATCAGGGATCAGAAGCAGCGACCTCCTGTAGGTGCTGGGAACATGTCTACTGTGAAGAGACGACTTTGCAAGCCGGATTTGACACAGCCAGTAGCAGTGAGACCGAAGACACTAAACAAGCGTGGGCTTCCCTCTCCTACAGTCCTCCCTTCATGGTGATGCCAGCACCCCTTATACCGATTGAGGAAGTTTCTACTGAGATCAATCAGGAAATGCCCGTTACCAGGAATGAACAAGCCACCACCACTAAAGGCATGGTGATTCAAGGCCACATGAAGTTAGAATCATCATCATGTGCTACGGGGTTGGAATGTGGTTCCTCTAAATCAGCAATAAATAACTGCCAACCCTTCGAGGCTGCCGACACACCAGCGGAAGTCAAAGCTGCTTGCACATTTGCTGAAGATAAAGCTATAGAAGGCCTGCTGATAGAACAGCTCATACTACCATCACCTACTGAATTAGAAGCTCCTGACGAGGTCCGGGGGTGATAGAATGAAAAAGTCGAGGTGCTCGAACTTGAAGATGATATTTCAGACTTCATTAACCTTCAGCCGGCGCCCTCGAAAATTGAAGATGAAGGCCAAGCCACTATTGACGAGTTGATAGAAGTCAATTTGGGAAGTGAGGATGACCTCAGGCCAACCTTCCTCAGTGCCCAGCTCTCCTCAGAAGAGCAAAAGCTCTATATCCAATTGCTACAAGAATTCTGGGACTATTTTACCTGGAGCTACAAGGAGATGCTAGGACTCAGCTCTGTAGTCCCACAACATAAGCTAGCTATAAGTCCTAGAGTGGAGCCAGTAAAACAGCCACCACGGCGCATGAGGCAAGAGCTTATCACGCAAATATGCAAAGAGGTTGACAAACTCTTGGATGTGGGTTTTGTCGAAGAAAATCAATACACCACGTGGCTGGCCAATATTGTCCCTGTGAAGAAGAAGAATGGATAGATCAGAATATGTGTAGACTTTCGAGATCTGAATAAAGCACGCCTAAAGGATGACTTTTCGGTGGCAATAATGGAAGGCATGATTGATGCTACAACCGGTCACGAGGCTCTATCATTTATGGATGGGTCATTCGGTTATAACCAGATATGGATTGCGGAGCATGATCGGGTCCACACTACCTTTCGAACTCCCAAGGGCATTTATCACTGCAAGAGGATGCCGTTCGGATTGAAGAATGCCGGCACAACTTACCAGCAAGCAATGACCAGAATCTTTGATGAGCCACTCTACCACAAGGTCGAGTGCTATATAGATGACCTGGTAGTCAAAACCAGAAGAAAAGAAGACCATCTGCAGGACCTCCGAGTCATATTTCAGAGGCTCAGACAGTATGAATTGAAGATGAACCCCATGAAGTGCGCATTCAGAGTATCCAGTGAAAAATTCTTGGGTTTCATTGTTAGATATCGGGGAATTAAAATAGACCCCGTAAAGATCAAAGTAATTCAGGAGCTACCTCTGCCAAGGAACCTCTCCAAGTTGAGGTCCCTGCAAGGCCGTCTGGCTTACATCCAGTGGTTTATATCTAATTTGTTAGGGCCGTGTCACCCATTCCACAAATTAATGATGAAGGATGTTCCCTTTTACTGGGATGAAGAATGCCAAACAGTTCTTGATAAGCTGAAGACTATCTGAAGAATCCACCAGTGCTTGGCGCACTGGAGCAAGGACGGCTACTGATCATGTATATAGCAGCAACACATTACTCGCTGGGGGCAATGCTAGCCCAGAATAATGAAGAAGGGAAAGAGTAAGCCCTCTACTACCTCAATCGAAGGCTAGTTAGGACTGAAGAAAAATACACTTTCATTAAGAAGGTCTGCTTAGCATTGGTCTTCACAGTAAAGAAGCTCTGACACTATATGCTATCGCATGAAATAAAGCTAATATCCAAAGCAGATCTGCTGAAGTATATTCTCTCCCAACCAGCACTCAAGGGCTGTTTAGGCAAAAGGGCAGTGGTCCTCATGGAGTTCGACATCTACTATGTGCCACAAAAATCTGTCAAGGGACAGGCTATCGCAGATTTCTTCACTACACACCCGGTGCCCGAAGACTGCCCGCTCGAAATAGACTCCCTAACGATGAGACCCTGGAAGTAAACCAAGTGCAGCACGCTTTGTTGCAGTTGCACTTCGATGGCGCATCCAGAATTGATACTCCAACAACCGGACCTATCAGAGTCAGAGCTGGTGCAAGCATAGTCCTGAAGTCGTGTCACGCCCCGAACCGATAGCAACAGAACGTGTCGTTTACTCGGAACATGGCAGTTAAACAATCGTGAATAATCAAGGGCAATCATTTAAGACTAAATAATTCAGAGTAATGAAAAAAAATCTTATTCCAAATATAAGTCTCTTACAATTTCAAACTCCAACTTGCAAACTCAACTACATCATAACGAAAGGAAAGGAGACGGCGCACTAACAGATTTAGACAAGATAACTAAATAAGAGACACCAAGCTAGACTCAAGAAAGATAAAAAGGACTTAGGTTCACTAGTTTCTGAAGCTCGCTTGCACACTCGCCCCACCCGTGTGAGTCAAGCTCTCGAGGTGGATACATGCAAGTGAAAGAAATGTACATCAAGTGTAGAATTCAATGCCTCTTGGGTCCGCCCTTTTTAAGTTGTGTTTCGCAAGACCACCCAACATAGTCTCAATGGAAGGAAGAGGCTCTTGGTCAAGCAGAGTTTGCAAGTCGATAATGAGCAGGGTATTTGTCCCAGATTTCACAAAGGGACACGTCCGTGGGACATTAAGCCATTCAACTCCGAGGTTTGAAAAGTGTAAAGCGCTTTTGAAGCATGCACTTGATCTGACAACTTGGGGAAAAGTCCCATCTGTTGAACCCGTGAAGAATGTTCATTCAGCATATAAGAAAGATCAAACCTTCCCAGCGTAATTGCCAAGAAAAATGTTCTGAGATGTTAATTCTCACACCCTATCAGGTAGCTGAAGACTCAGCCTGTTCAAGTTACCACCCCTCTAGGGCCTTCTTCCCTAGTAATAGCGGTGAACAAAAAATTACTAGTAAAGAAGAAATCACAGTTGGCATGTGTACCCCATCAAGTAAATTTTTAGATGCACCGAGGGGACTCCAACCTTGGGTTAGCTTGGTGGAGCAGGTCTATGTCACTTGAAGTGGTGTGAGCTCTCGTGAGTTTTTTCTTGGGGAAAATGTTCAAAAAAAAAATCTCAATACCAAGTCTAGAAGAGGTTGGTCGGCCAAAATTGGCAATGTAAATTAAGGGGATCAGTGTCAGAGAGCAGCCCAAATTCTGATGACAAATTGGCGATGACATCACATAATAGTGAAAGTGCTGGAGCAATATACAATGTCTCTCAGTTCCCTCCCAGGATATCGTCATATCCCAAAAGATGTCCATCCATGATGTGACGTGTCTGCAATCACCTTCAAAAATACTAACTAGCATGTCACCAAGAGTCGGGGGTAAAAATGTGATAGTGGTAAAGGTGCATGGGCTTGTTGTCATTGTCTTCGGCATATTCCCTTGCTATGTCATCAAGACTTAGGGGTGAAAAGGCTGTCATATCAAAGCACATAGGTTGTTTGCCATCGACTTCGGCAACACTCCCTGCCATGTCATCAAGACGTAGGGGTGAAAATGTCACATGATTAAAGTGCGCAGACTCGTTGCCACCACTTTCGAAAGCACTCTCCGCCATGTTATCAAGACTAGGGGGCAAAAGAAAAAAAAAGAACAGCAAACATTTCCCGTCATGTCATTAAGACCCAAGGGCAGAAGAATAAATCTAACAATATTCCCTATTGTCATCAATACTAAGGGGAACGAAGAAAGTTGCGAAGGGTACCATACAGGTTGTCTATCTGGGCCTTTGGCAAGATTTCCCCTCATACGGCTCAGAATCCGGCCACGAAGGCCTTGAAATCATGACAAGACGATGTCGAGATAAAGAAAAGAAAAGATGAGGCCACAAGAGCCCAATGTACCTGCCATGTTATCAAGACTAAAGGGTGGAAATGTCGCACTATCAAAGTGCACGGGCGGTTCACCATCACCTTGTACAACAACCCCTACATATCATATAGACTTAGGAGAGTGGAGAAAGTTGTAAAATACACAGGCCGCCCACCATCGCACATTTTAGAGCCAAAATTTTTTGAAAAAAGAAAACAAAAAGGGGGGGGGACCTACCCAAGCTCAACCCCCCACTCTCTCCCTCTCACCTCCCACTCAAGTAGACCCGAGTTAAGTCCCCCAAGGGACCTACCCAAGGTGAAACCCCCCTCCCTTGGGGTCATTGGCCCCGGATAGGTCCCCCGTACTTATCAAGGATCAATTACCCCATTTTTAGGGTCGATTGACCCTAGATAGGTTCCCCGGACGTACCCAGGGCCAATTGCCCCTTCTTCGGGGTCAATCTACCTCGGATAGGTCCCCCGGGACCAACTCGAGACCCGCTGACCCACCACCCAAGGTCAATCGACCCTAGATATGTCTCCCCAAAGCCTATAAATACCCCCCACGGGTTCCCATTGGGGAGGATAGGATAAACACAGGGTTCGAAGCCCAAAGAGAATGGAAGCCTAAGGAGAAGCAATCACCCAGACGTTTTATACTTTGTGTCTCCACCAAGGAGGGTGTGCATCCAACAAGGGTATGTTGCACATCTACCCCTGGGTTTGCATATATGTCCTTGTGGTTGTGCCTTATGTAATTCCTTGGTCTGCATAGATTCCCTTGTGACTATGTCCCTTCTGCCATATCTGGGAGAGGGATCATATTACAATTTTTTTCCGGGGGGTTCCGCCCCTCGAAAACCCCGCAAGGAGTCTCCCTTGGCCCTTCGACCTGACCGCACAGGTCGATCCACAGCGGTGTGCTAACGGAACATATAGAGAACCGAGAGGAAATATCTGGAGTGCAAGTTTGTGCCTTGTGCTTTGCGTGCCTCCATCAAGGAGGGTGGGTATTGTGCCTCATACGCCTCCACCAACGAGTGGCTTATGTCTTTTGTCTAAAAATTACGCCGTCGGGTCTTCGACGTGCACGCTGAAGTCTGCCCACACCAGCTTTTGCGGGCCGCCCTCGAAGCGCAGCCGGATCTTGTCGATCAGCGCGACGCGGATCTCTTCGAAGTCGTCGACGCGCATCATGTGGCGGTTCGAGAACTCCGCGGTCACCGAGACTTCGTCGATGCCGAAGAACCGCTGCACCGGCGGATCGCCTTCGAAGAAGGCTTTCTCGACCTCGACTCCCTCGCCCTCGGCGAGCAGCACCGCGGCGGCCGCGGACGGAAGCAACTGGATGTTGCGAAACTGCAGCTCCGCGCTGCGCGCCGCGTCTTCGGCCTTGCCATGCTTCGGGATGAACTTGTGCAGGCGGGCGTTGCGGCAGTTGATGTTGAACAGGCTCACGGGGAACTCCTGCGTTGGGGTAGGGGTAAATCAGGCCGCCAGCGGCGGCGGATCGCGACCGTCGTCGGCGCACGTCGCCCACGCAACGGCGCGACGAACGGCCGTGTCGACCGAGTACTTCGCGGCGACCAGGCGCTGCGCACGCGCGCATGCCTGCTCGATCCGCTGCGCGCTGCATCCCGTGCCGCGCAACTTGCCGCGCACGTAGTCCTTCGCGAACTGCTCGTCGGACACGGGCCGGCGCAGGAAGCGCGCGGCGACGTCGGAAATGCTGGTAACGGTCGCGGTCATTCCGGGTTCCTCACGGTCAGGGCCCGGTGCCGCGGGATCGGCAGCCGGACGATGTTGTCCTGCACCTTCCGGCCGCGCTCCACGCGCGCGCCGTGGAACAGGGGATCGAAGTCGTTGGAGCCGACGAGCTGCGCGCAGTACTCGACCAGGCGCTCGCGGCGGGAGGGTTCGTGCGCGGAACGGGTAACGATGCTCATGACCAGTCCCTCGTGCAGATCGCCACGGTCGTTGCCGCGCTGGCGAAGAAGAACGCCCACAGGGTCCATGGGATGCGCTGCCAGAGCCTCATGCCGCGGCCCTCGCCTTCAGCTCCCGCTCGACGATCTCGTCCCGCACGCCGAACACTTCGACGATGCGCGTGATGTCGCCGAGGGACACGTCGAAGGCTGCGCGGCCCAGCCAGAGGACGCCGGAGCCGTCGCGCAACAGGCTGTCGATGCGGCACTCAGTCAGGTTCGCCGCCGCCGATGCGACCGACTTCGCGCTGTCCACGAACACGTGCGCGCGCAGGTCGTAGCTGTTCAGGCCGCAGCGGTCGTCGCGCAGCACAAGCGTGCTGTCCGGGCGGGCGATGGTGAGGACGCGTTGCTCCCTCATGGCGCACCCGCCTTGCGCCGCTGGCGCTTGTTCGGCAGGTCCTCGCCGCACGGTCCGAGGCCGTAGACGGTCGCCATGATGTTCCGGAACGGCGCTTGGTCGCGCGCGCATTCGATGGGCTTGTTCGCGGTCAACTCGCTTCCGCATGCGCGGTACAGCGTGTCGGTGACGATCTTCACGGAGAGGATCAGTTCCTCGGCGCTGGTCAGCTGCGTCGCGAACTTGGTGCGCTCTTCCTGCGCCTCGTAGTACGCGGCCTGCCAGTCTTCCAACTGCTCGCACGCGAGGGTCAGCCAGCGAACGCACGTCGCGCGATCCATCTCGCCGCCGGCCGTCAGACGGTCCAGTTCCTTCCGGATCTGCTTCACGGAATAGGCCTTGGCGCTCATGACGACACACTCGCGCAGCAGTCCAGCTCCTGCTCGCGGTTGCGGAAGCCGCGCTTGAACTCCGGCGAGGCGTCGGAGGGCAGCGTGCGGCCCATCCCGGCGGCGACGTAGCCGTCACGCTCGGCGGTCGGAGGAACGCTCGTCAGGGCGAAGCGGTCGCGGGGAATGGCGGGGGTGCTGCGGCGTTCGATGAACTGCCGGATGGCGCGCTGCTGGCGGATGGTCTGCACGGGACTGCTCCCAGGGCGCCAGGTGGCGCGATGGGGGAAGTCTATGCGCGCCTCGCATATGTGTCAAGCGCATATTTCAGGAAGGGGAAATGCGCGGCCATCGGGCTACCATTGCGGTGACCAACCGGGGAGGGTGAGGCATGAATCAGCAGCAGAAGGTCGCCTGCGCGTTGTGCGCCATAGGCGGGCTCGTGATCGGATTCTTCGCTGGCGTGCAGTACGTGCAGTGGCGCATGGTGAGCGCGTTCGCTGGCGCTGCTCAAGGTGCAGGAAATCCCGTCGGGCTACGATCGCTCGCTCTACACCACCGAGCGGCTCGAGATCGCCGCGCGGGATGGGACGAAGGTTCCGGTCAGCGTCATGTACCGCAAGGATCGCGTGAACCCGGGACCGCTGCACCTCTATGGCTACGGCGCCTACGGCATCGCCATCCCGCCGGGCTTTTCGACCACGCGCCTCAGCCTCGTCGACCGCGGCTTCGCCTATGCCATTGCCCACATCCGCGGCGGCGACGACCTCGGCCGCGCCTGGTACAAGGCGGGCAAGCTTGAGCACCGCACCAACGCCTTCACCGGCAAAGCGTAGAAAGCTGGAGTTCTTTGCAATCTCGTCAGCGACCGGCGAGGGAATCGAAGAGCTGAAGTGGGCTTTCCCTCGATGGGTGACACAGCAAGCGCGGAGGAGAGGTTGCCTTCCCCGACCCCAGCGGGTGACGCCACAGGCACAACGGGACTTACACTGGGTAAGAGCTAGGTCTTGTATCAGGTTTTCCACCTTGTTTATCATGGGGAGCTTTGCATGTGTTGCTTATTTTTCCTTTGTGTTTGCTGGAACTGTGCAGGCTCTACTGGCGTGCTGGCCGAGATAGGTGACTCTACCCTAAGCTTGGGGATTGAGTGGCCTACGTCTGCCTCACCACCAGAGCCATTACTGGACGTGAGCATGGGCGCCTCCTTCCTCCAGTGAGCCCGAGGCTACCTGCAGGGTGATCCCCTCCCTTCTCCGGAGGGTCTGAGGTAGCGGCTGACAAAGTGCACCCAGGGCTACCACGCTCTTGGCTTCTCCGCGAGCTTTGGATGTCCGGCCTAGCCAGGATCTGGGTGGAGTACCTGCGACTTCGCGCGGCTCAGGAGCAGAGGACTCAGAGGCTGGCGGCCATCCGAGAGGTGTAGGAGCAGTGGGCACGGCTTGTGCCAGCTATAGTTGAGCAGAGGGGCCACGCTGAGACAGCCGCGTCGCTTTCACGAGATCACGCCATCCAGTTGAGAGAGGCAGAGGACCGGGTTGAGGCCTTGAGGAGGACTTTAGAGGAGCAGTTGCTGGCCACGGAGTGGGTCAGGGCTGAGTAGCAAGTGGCCAAGGCTACGGTCGAGGCCAGTGCTCAGCTCTTGTCTACTCTTGAGGTGGAGCTCGCAGCTGCTGACTCTCATCTGGTGGCGTTGGAGGGGAGCCGGCCTGAGCTTTGATTGTATCTCTTTCCCACTTTTTGTTATGTTATCTGGATTGTATGTATTTTGTCATCCCAAGGGCATGTCTTGGGCTCCTTTTATAGAGTATTAATGACAAATTGTCGGGTTTCTTTTGTTATTTGCTGAGTCATCCCACCTATTTTCTTGTGAAACAGTGCCGTATGCATGGACTGGTGACAACTTACTGCTAATTGTGCTTGATTCTTCAACTATGTACTGGTATAGGTAACTGGGAACTAGGTATACCCAATTTCGGGTGCAGGAACAAGGGATTGAGTATGGAGACTGGCACAACTGGATGCTGGGTACTGGGAGCTGAGTGCTGGGTACTGGGACAGGGTGCTGGAGGCTGAGTACTGGGAGCTGGGGAAGGGATACTAGGTGCTGGGGGTAACCCTTTGAAGGGTATAAGCCTATGTTACTGGGGAGGGTTGAGGTGGATTCGTAAGGCTGTGATGGCCCACACGGTTGAAGCTACTGAGGCGATTCTGGAGTGTGTCGGTTATAGGTTGAGTGGCCGTGTACCAGCTATTGACATATTGTTAGCCGGAAATGTAATTCACATTGGCCTGGGGAACTGGAGCTGGGCTAGCCTGGTGGCCATGGAAGGCATTGCGGTCAGAAACTGGGAATGGAATAGGGTGTGGAGGTTAGAGTTGGGTCTGGGACTGGAACTAGCACTTGGGCCGAAATTACATCTGGAACTAGCATTGGGATTGGGACTGGGACTGGAACTAGAACTGGGACTGAAGACCGGTTAGTGACCAGCCAAGGTGTTATAGCCGGAGAGTGGAACCGGTGCTGAGACTGGCATTGGAACTAGGACTGGAGCTGGCCGGCTGGCCTGTGAAGGCGTTGTAGCCGGAATCGGAACTGGTGCTAGAACTGGAAGTGGAACTGGGCTGGAGCTGACCGGCTAGCCTGTGAAGGCGTTGTAGCCGGAATACTGAGACTGGTGCTGGAACTGGAATTGGAACTGGGTTGGAGCTGGCCGGCTGGCCTGCGAAGGCATTGTAGTCAGAATATTGGGACTGGTGCTGGAACTAGAATTGGAACTGGAACTGGGATGGAGCTGGCCGACTGGTCTGCGAAGGCGTTGTAGCCAAAATACTGGGACTGGTGCTGGGACTGGTCGGCAAACCATTAAGGTGCGTAGCTGAAATGCTGGAACTGGGGACTTGGGCTGGAATTGGCCGGCTAACTGCTGATGTGTAGTAGTCGGAAGACAGGAGCTGGTGCTGGACTGGTCGGTAAACTATTAAGGTGCGTAGCTGAAATGTTGGAACTGGAGATTGGTGATGGACGACCCTTGGGGTGTGTTGGCCACCGTTGTTGTGAAATGATGTCCGGTCTACCGTCGGCGTAGTGTTGTGGTCGACAACTTTCATCAGTGAGGAGTAGAGAGGGGGAGATAGTTTTTTTTTCTTTCTCTTTACCAGCCCTACTGTCCTTGAGAGTTTTCGCCAGAGCCGGCCCCCTTTTACTTTTTCCGTTGCGCCCTTATGAGTTTCACACCCAGGGGTTACCCGATTTTGCCTGAGGTGTCCTTTCAGATTTTCACCTCAGCTGGGTTGGCCAGGGTAATAGTTAGGTGATCCTTTAAAGTTTGGAAGCTTCACTCCGTCCCATGTGGAAGGCGGTTTGGCGCTGTGGAACGCATTTAAATGGCATGATTTCACGATTCGTGGTAGGGGGATCCATTCTACCTCACTTTCTCACATTTTTCCCATTGTTTTGAACTGTTAAATGCATGTTAGAATGGTTATTTGGATCAAAAACTTCATTTAGTTTGAGTTCTTAAAACCCTAGCATGCTTAATCTTGTGGAATGCTCCATTTGATGTGTTTTTGGGGCTTAAAGCATGTAAAAATGTTGTATGACAGGTTAACACATGTGTTTCTCATGTAATCCCATCATTTTGAATAATTTGGGTGGGGTTTAAAACAGTTAGGGCATGTTTCATATCGTCTAGAATAATTGCAGTCTTCATTAGACCATTTCTAAGGATTAGCGGTCCCCAGAGTGACCGTCTTTCATGAGCTAAGGCGGTGGGCATTTAGTGGTCCATGGATGACTGTCAACCAATTTTAGCAGTCAGCCCCCTTGCCATTATTTGTGAGCCAGTGGCAGGTAATGCTCTGGGAGAAAACTACCATTTTCTGGTAGTGGTCCTCCCCATGACCGCAAAATGTCTATGACAGCCCAGACAGGACCGTCACTTTTTGCCAGTCCAGATTTTAATCCCGTTCAGTTTCGCTTCCTGTCTGGGGCCATACCATCCATGTTTTCTTACACCGTGGTAGTTCGTGGCATGTATTTATGGTCCATTTGAGTTTATTCCTTATTCCTACTTGACTAACCCACTAGTCGTAGCCTGACAACACATTATGTCAGCCCACCTAGGAGTGGTGGCGGGGCAGTCTCGGTGTATGATTTTTAGGCTAGTTTTCGTGGGCCCTTTGCTTTGCAGTAGAGTCTGACTGGGAGGGAAAACTAGCTAGAGGCCTGGCTCAAGGCATTGAGCTTATGTATACACATGAGGTCAGGGGCATTGGACCCGTGCTGATGAGCCCTTCTTTGCGGGCCAAGATGTTGAAGCTCTATTCCCTCCCCAAGGATAGAACCTAGGTCCTGTTTGAATGGGCCACTAGATACAACAAGATCACTCTTTCAAAACCAAGGAGATCGGGAGACGCTAGAAGAAAAGATGATCCTCGCTTTTGCCTGTATCACTAAATGATCAGGCACCCCGTTGAAGACTGTTATTCGTTCAAGGATGCTATCGAAAGTCTGATCAAGAAAGGGGAGCTCCAAATGGGCGAATACAAAGTGGATCCTCCACACGCTCATGAACTACTTGATCAAAAGAGAGCAGTTAACATGATATTTGTATACCAACAATCATCCAAAGAGGTGCTCGAAACTCACACTGATAAAGAAAAGGATGAAGATATATGCCTCGTGCCAATAAGCACAGATCAAGCTGAAGTCGCTACTTCTCATCATCCAAATTGGTCCTCAGAGAACCAGGGGCATCTTCCATCGCCTAATGAAGAGGCATACTATTACATCTCCTCTCCGCGTGAGGGTGTAGGGGCAGAAGTATGAATCAATGAGGGACCAAATGCGTCTGGCATCGATGATAGGATGCCACCAGTCTGACCCAAAGTCAATATGGGAAGCAACATTCTCAGCTCCTACAATCTAGTCCTGCCATGCTAGCAGAGCTATGTAAAAAGTTAAAAAAAATTGAAGTGCTAAAAAGACAACTAATAGGGACGGGTTTATACCCAACTTCACTTGGGCAGGTAGGACCCTCATCCAAAACTTTGCATGATACTACTGAGCCACTCGAAGCCCCACCAGTGCCAGCGATGTCTCGAATGATGTACGACCACACAGGGGGCACCCTCCCTCAACTACTATGGCACGCGCCCTTGGCATATCCCTCAACTTCCCAGGCACGTCGAGAGGCAGCTGTTATGCCTCAAGCAATCCCACCAATAAACCCGCTACTACAACTGGTTGGCTCGCACCTGAGTTTGACAGCCCCGGCTACAATAAGCAAGATAAAGATAGAACAAAAAGCTAAAACAAAGATGCCAGAGGGAGAAGTCACCGAGGCACAACTATACCTGGCCGAGTAAAAGGATGGTGAGTCCACTTCGGACTACATCCAACGGTGGAGAAATCTCAGTGCGAGATGCAGACATCCACCTGGCCACATGGATGCTATCCAAATATGTAAGCGCAATATGAAGATGGATAGCCTACTAAGGGCGATTGGCATCGAGGTCAAGTCCTTCGACCAATTAAAAGACCTAGCAACTGATATCGAAGCCCTTTTAGCAAAGCACCATCTGGCTACTGCTACCCAGATTCAAAAAAATAAGCCAGCCAGCGAACGACCGGCTCAAGAAGAAATGCACGCTGCTAATTTTAAAGCATTCGAGCAGTAGAGGAACAAATCAAAAGAGGCGGTTGGCCCTTATGCCGCGAAGCCCGTTGAGCAAAAATCCTCATTAAGGGAAAGAATGAAGAAGCCGTCTCTGTTTCTTTTTTTGCTTGGCAGGAGTTGAGTATTTCTTGTGTGAGAGAGATGCGTCCCCAGAGAGGTGCTGGGCGAGATGGGGAGAAAGAGAAATCTCCATGCTTGTCGAATCATTTGTTGGCTCTCTTGGGTCCTTCTCGAGTTACAAGGGATAATATGTTCTTACTTGACCAGAGCTTTACGACTGTGGCTAGAGGCCCACTTTCTGAAGATTCTGTGGAAGGTAGAGAGGTTGACCTCTCACTGATCATCCAGGAGGGGGGTTTTTACACATACCGGCGATCAGGACGCTATCCTCGACATTTTCCTTTGGACGAGCATTTGTTTCTTTTTATCCAGAACTTTGTGCCAGAGAACATGGGTGAGGAGAATCCAATGGTGTCGGCAGAACGGGTGTTGCTTGAGAGAGCCATCTTGCTAGGGAGAGGCAGCATGATGGGGACTTGTACTCTTTCCCATCCTAGCTTCCCACTGGGTTACTCTCCTCAGGTCCAGCTCCCAGAGGTTACCCAGCTTGGTTTTTTCAGGCCAGAGGATCTTGGACACTCTAAATCTTGCACAGTGATCCTGACCATATGGGAGTTATTTGGGCAGCACAAGACAGGGCCTCCTTCCTCCGGGTTATTCTTGATGCTGTCGGGCACTCAGTCTGTTACAAAGGATTATGACAAATTGTGCTTCCTTGACCGGATTGTGAGTGGTTCCGTGCCCAGCTGGTACGGGAAATGGTCAGTATCTCCTTCTCATTGATTTCATTTGGGGGCGTCGGAGTGGCTGATGGGTGTCATACACCACTACCGTGACATCTTAGAGTACGTGGGGATTTGACATGCTGTTATTGCCGCTCTCTATTGGTACCCTTGCTATAATGGGCTTCTCCAAGGTTTGGCAGAGAGGTTTAACAGGCGCTTCAATACTTCTTCTACTGCTGAAGGGGAAACATCTTTAGATTTATGGAGTTGTCACCGGATTTTCGGTCTTCCTATCTCTGGCTACATGTATGAGGAGGCTTGCTTCGATGATTTGCACAGAGAGTATTCCACTGGGGTAGGCTCCTATGGCTTACCTTTTGGCTTTCGATATTTGATGAAGGTCTGGGGAGACCTAGCTTGTGTTGGAAAGGGGAAAACTCCATCTGCATCAACAAGCACTGTGAGGGTCACCCTCAATGCCTGGGTCCGGTATTTTTATAACGGCTCATTTTATTTTCAGGATAGCTTTGCAGAAGATAACAAGCCTTTGGATCAGTATTATCAGCTACTTCTCGATCTGCTAGAAAACAAGAGGTACTTATTGTGGCGCCTCCTTCCCGCGATCTCGTATCGTGTCCGGGGACGTTACAACGGATGTACGGAAGTGTTGTGGGCCGAGATATTTACAAGGCACTAAATGCCAAACCATCACATATTCCAAAAGACATAACCATACAATTTCCATAAGCTAAACACACATAATTTACATGGTATATAGTTTTCTACATGATTTTATCGAAACGTCATATTTACACTCATTATTAAAAGAAAACTAAATCTACTTATTATAGGCAGCGGAAATCCAAACTACGCCCGGGATCACCCTCCGACTCTCTGCCCGTCGGAGTAAAAGTGCACGCTTGTCAATTTCCTGAAATGGTTAGGCAACAAAAATGAGTCCAAAGACTCAGTAGGCATTAAAACCAATTACATGCTTATTATATAATAACATATGTAAAATTCATGATATATGTATAGCTAATCACAATTTCATTAGATTGTACATATACTATGAAAACGAAGGAAATATAATAGAACAGAACAATCATTCATATTTAAAAGAAACTACTTATAACAAATCTTATCTGACTTATAAATGACATGTTACATATTTTAGCTAAATTAGAGCTTATACAGATGAACTTATTTTTAGATCATATCAGGATCATACATCAAATCTGAACATCATATTAGGCCATGCTTGTTTACAGAATCATATAATGTATTAGTTATTTATCGCATATTAGATAAGCACATATTAGACAGACATCCCGTCACTATAAGTAGTAGCAAACACATACCTAGGCATCCATCCTTCGACTTAAAGACAAATAGTCTAAACGCTGGAGCCTATCGACTTTGATCAACCATGCAGAATCGGGAGTTAATACTCCACCATTCTCCAGATAATTTTCTTATTCTAGATTTCATATTTTACAAAAGTCTATTTGTCCTCGGAAATGGGACTAATGCCATAGTAGACGCTAATTACAATTTGCCATCCCACACCTCCTTAAAGTGAGACAGTCTATATGCTTAATTAAAATTTTATTCTTATTACACAGTCATCTCGATAAAACTTGTCATAAAATTTACTTAAATAACTTATTATCAGCGAGTCATACTTTAATATCATGAATCAGAATTTAATCATGGGACAGTTAGTCAAATCTATTAACTAAATAAATCACCATTATATAAAATTACACTTCGACCCACGACCCGACCGACCCAATCTCGACCTGAGTCGAGTCGGATCGTGTAAGTCGAGACGGCCCGCATCGGGTAAATAAATCATACTCTTACCATCAACTCTCTTGCCACTACAGTTCTTCCACGTATCCACGTGATATTGAAAACAATTTAAAAAAATGCCTTGAAACTCAAAGAGGGGTTAGTTGTGAGTGATTTTAAAGGATAATAATTTTAAATTTTGACATGATTTTGAAATCAATCTTTAACATAGACCGTCAATTTTAAATCATTTGATTGAACTATCTGATCTCGTGATTGGATGATCAAAATAAAAGTGATGATAAAATATGTGACGTAAAAGTGGCATCGTAGTATTTCTCTTGTTTTTTTAACGTTATAAAGCTTCAGATTTAATGACATGACTTTATAGTTGATTAATTTTATGACTACAACGCAAATAATGTGGCAATTAAGATTGTCGACAAAGCCATTTATTCCCGTAAAAGAAGATCCAAAACGGTGGGGGGAAATTTACCGAAGCACCCCGTCATTGGTACCCCACTCATCGTATAAAGTCGCGCCTACTGTGTACCTATGTACTTATTTCTCATCATGATTTTCTATATATTGTCTCCGTTACATCGAGAGGTGGTTGAGATTGTCCTTTTTTTATTGGTAAAAAGTTCTCAAGAGAGAAGACTTAGATCTTTCTTATAAGTATATGTCTATCTTTATAGTTTTAAATACGGGATCTGTAGAGGTGAAAAATTAGTTCTTATCTCTCGTATCACACTTTTCTATTTATTTATTGGGGAACACCTGTGGAAGTTGACAAATATCAGAAATAAAGGGCGTCATAAGGAGTCCCGGATGTTATCTTAAGAGACAACCCTCCGACGCTTAAGTCAGCAAGCGGGTGACGGAGAAGTAGAAAGGAGAGTAGAGAGAGAGTTGAGGGATGGAGACACAAGTCTGGAGAGACAGACTACCTTCAAAGGGAGTCCTCGTCGTGGCCAGCGGGCGCTCGGAGAGTGCTCACTGGGTGGTAAGGGTGCTCAGTGGGCAGCCGAAGCTTGGTGGATGTTTTCTCTCTGGACAGCAGGTTGGCTTCTCTTTTTCCCTTGACTGGAGCTGAGTGTGCGTTTCCTGGTGAGAATCACTGTGTCCCCTACCTGTCCGTCGAAGTCCCATTTATAGGGGATTGTCCTGGTGGCAAAAGCCAGTCCCTTCGCGGGGAAAGATGTAAGTTGTGGAGTAACGTTTCCCACGCTCGTGGAGAGTTTCTCGTTGAGTGCACGTTCCTCTGGAGTCGAACGGTTCTCTGGCGAGTCTTACGGTGCCTGGGGGCGTGCTCGCCCTTAGTGGAGTTGAGACCGATGTCGTGGAGGGTAACGTTCGGTCACCGAAAGGTCATTTGACGGCCGTTGCGCCTGGGGCTAAGCCCTTCATGCACTGGCGAATCCAAGGATAATTTGTTTCGAGCCGTCCGTGACGGGCCACGGCTATCGAAGCCTGGCATGTTGCGTCGCAGACCGTGGGCTGATTGGATCGGGAAAAAATGGGCCCTATATGAGCCAAACCGATTTTACCCTCCTCAAGATCTTCTAAGTCCCCTTCTTTGACCTCTCTCTCTCTCTCTCTCTCTCTCTCTCTCTCTCTCTCTCTTTCTTTCTAATGAAGTATGAACTACGACGGAGATAATTAACACAACTTGTAATACTTTTGGCAAATATAACTCAATTATTTACTACAAAAGAGAAGGAAGAGGAAGCAAAATTGATGCTTCAACTAATGATAGTTTTAATAACTTTTATCCATTATATGGATTAGCTTGACCTACAATTAGCGATCCAACTCACACATACGTTTTCCTTGCGGGGCCGGCCATTTTTTATTGTGAGAGGTGGACGAGGACGTCAAGAGATGGTATTTGCCCATCTTTCACGAGAAAAATCATAACTTGAGCTGGAATAAGATTATGACTTTATAAGCTTTGTATCAAGTGTCAATGGGCATGAATGTTACTGTTTGATCAAATTATATTGAGGATATAATCTAATTAAATTGTTGTTCGAAATAATTGTTGAGGGGGGTAAATTTGGTTCGGCCCATGTCAGGCCCGCCTACAACGAGCCCAATTCGGCCTAGGGGCTACGACGTGCCTAAGGGCGCCCGACAACCACGACCCATAAAAGCACGACCCATTACGACTCGATATCGGATTCGATAGCGTAGGAAGGGCTTTGACTCAGGTGCAATGACCATCGGATGACCCTCCAACGACCGACCGTTACCTCCCACGACGCTGGCTTCGACCACGTAACAGGCAAGCACGTCCTATGAGCGTTGTAAGACTCATCCAGGGATCGACCGACTCCGGGATACTCGCCCCTCAAAGAGAAACTCCCACCACGATCATGAGAAACGTTACTCCACTACTTACGTCCTTCCCTAAGGGATTGGGCTTTGACACCAGGACTGTAACGCAAAGCAATAACACGCGGACGATTCAATGCGTCCGGCCCGAAGGTTACCATGATATTAACGAAATGAGCTTGGACTTTGAAAGGCAGCCCAAGAATTTAATGGGGCCCGGTTATGAGCAACTGCGCCCGGTGCCGCAGCAAGCATGCCGCGGCACCGGGGCTGTCAACGCTATTGACCTATCGTCAAGGTGACGCTGACGGGAGAAGGTGTGTAGATGGTTGAAGAGAAACTGCCGGCGTCGTCGTAGGCGAAACCATAAGTCAGTCCATTCAAGGCATGCCTGTGCCAGAATTGCGAGAAGCTATTCGACACCATGGGTGCCGCCGGATAGAAGTCGGCCGACGTGTACCACTGGCTGAACGGCAGTTGCGCAACCCCGCGGTTGAGCGCTGCGCACAGCTGTGTTTCCAATTGCAATTGGTGCGCATAGCCCGGCACGGGCGTCTGCCCCGGCCCCGGGATCGGCCAGCCGGCGTTGTTATTTAGCGCACCGTCGCCCAGCAAGACATCAGTGGTCGGCGGCAAATTGATCGGATACGTGATGCCGGCGCTATCGACAAAGGTAAAGACGTTGCCGCTGACCGTCCCTGTGTACGACGTGCCATCAGCCAGGTTGATCGTCAAGGGTTGGCTTTGATATTGCTTCCAGACGCTGGCGATATACTGATCCAGGTACGTTGCGTTGGGCCCGGGCAAAGCGCCAGTGGGCTGCCCGGTAGCGACGTTGATCTGGTTGTTGAAGGTGCCGTCGGCCGGGGCCACGATGCGCTGCGGTGCCTGGATTTGCCCGAGACTCTGGAATACAGCCGGCACACTCAATTGATACAGCGAGAACAGTTGGGCGCGCGTTTCCTGCAGCGATTCACCGGTGGTGGCATTAAAACCGTCAAGGCCGGTGACATTCAACTTGATCGGAAAGCCGAACATGTCGACCCGGCTGGTATCGACCCAGATACCCTGATTCTTGCCCGGTGCATTGATGTTGAGTTCACCCATGTCGAAGACCACGCCCAAATTGGGGTCGTTCACATTTTGAATGCTGGGCCCGGCATAGCCGCTGGCCTGCGCCCGTATCAGCACCGGCTTGCCCACGCTCATGTACAGGCGCGCCGAGGTGATGGCCGGTATGGTGACAGACGCCACCTGCGAGAGCGGATAGGAGTAATCGGCATAGCTGATATCGGGGCCCAGGGCCGGCTCCGGAATGGTATCGTCCGAGGTCTGCATCGGCGTCAATGTGCCCATGCATGGCTTGGCGACGGTACAGGTGGAACCGGGCGGCACAGTGACGTGCACATACTGGCCGGCCGCATTCTCGCCGATCAGGAACCAATAGATCTGGCTGTCGGTATAGGTGTAGACGCTATTCGTGCCATTGGTGCCGTTGACGACGTTGAATGTGGTCAAGCCATTCCAGGTGCTGCCGCCGTTGCCCGGGTCATAGGTGGCGGATACGACCGGCGAATCGACGCCGTCCAGCGTGGCAAGCGCGTTGATGGTCGTGGCCGATCCTGTCGTAGCTTCGGACAGCCAGATCGTGCCGCGGAATTGCGGCGAGCTGGCCGTCGGCGTCGAGCCGTCGACCGTGTAATGGATGGTGGCTCCGGTCGTCGCGGTCAGCAAATTGACGCCGATCGCAGTCGTGTAGCTGCCCGCAGGAATGGAGAAGGTCGGCGCCAATACCGGGCAGGCCGAGGTGCAGCCGCCATTGGTGAAATGATAGGCTGCACTGGCATTGATCGATTGCGCGCCGGTCGCCAATACTTCGATGGCGTTGAGCGTGGCATCCGAACTCAGCGGGATCGGACCCGTGTATTGCGCCGAGCTGGAATTGGGGAAGCTGCCATCGAGCGTGTAATAAATCGTCGTACCGGCACCGCTGCCGGATCCCGGAGCCAGCGTGATCGATTGCGGCGTCGCATAGCTGCCGCCGGCCGGCGAGATAAGGGGTAACGGTATGCTGCAAGCGGGCGTACCCGAGGGATTGCAAATGGTATAGGTGTACATGGCCGGCGGCACGGGTGTAGTCATGTTGCCGTTGACCGCGCTGGAGAAATAGGTGAACTGGTAAGAGATAACCTCGCCCGGCGACGTGGGCGCGATCACCGGCGAGAGCCAGCGCGACGTTGTGGCGTCCCAGCTCATCGCCACGTTCTGTTGCACAGTGTTGACGCCGTTAAAGGTTGCGAAGTAGCCCACAGTCGGCGCGGTCGTTTCGGCCGGTGTGGAGGCAAACCAGATTTGCGCACCGGAAGAGCTCTGGATCACGCCCTGGTTGAACGAGAAGCAATTGGTGCAGTTGATCGTAAACGCCGCGCTTGCCGTTTGCGACTGCGTCATCCCGGTGGCGACGGCGATGGCGTAGGTGCGCGAGGCGGCGCGGGAGAACGGGATCAGTCTGCGGGTGCTGGCGGAGGCCTGCCAGCGGGCGCTGAAGCAGGACTCCGGCAACGCGCAGGCGCTGGTGGGGGTAAAATAGGGTTAGGGTTAGCCTAACTCCTATAAATTGTCATGTAAACTCACTTTTCTAATTAATGATGAATTACAGTTGCGAATTTTACAGTAATTTCTTTGTCTCTGAGATGGAGATGACAGTGCCTTGAGAGGAGGCAAACCCTAGGTGATCCCTGTGAAGGGGAGGGTGCGAAACCTACACTCCCACCTCTATCCTCTGGCCGGGTGAGATGCCCAGCCCCTCCGCCTCCCCTCCTTCCAAGTGTCGACCCCTCATCTCCATATTCTCTCCCGGTTGCTCTGCTCTGTCTGCCTAGAAAATGACACCAAGTTGCGGTGACGTTCGAGGCTTGTCCGATGTGAATCCGGACTTGGTGAATTTTCTAGGGCTGTTGCTTCAAATCACGACCGTTCCAGCATTGGTTTCACGTCGATCAGAGTTCTGGGTCGTCAGTAACAACTCTTCCCGTGAAGTCACACACTATTGCCCGTCTGGACGAGACAGATCACCTCCTTCGGCTTGCGAAATTCCTCCAGGCCTCCTCTCAATGCCCTTGGGCCTGAGGCTTGGGTGGATTATCCAATTTTTTAATTCATGATGCCACCAGCTCGCATCATTCCATTGTTGGGACTACCCGTGGCGCTCATTCTCGTGGGACTGTGCCGTCTGCCCACGCTCTCACGATATGAGGATGATCCCTAGATTGCGAACTCCCACCTTCCCTCCGTACTCCGAGATCGGGCGAGATATTTGTAGGGGAGGTACTTTGTCTAGTCTTCTTTGCAACGAGGGCTCGCCCACCCCAATTCGACATCGGGGCTAATCGTGACGTCACTTTTCCACGAATCCTGCCATCCAGTTCCGGTGACCTATGACCTACGACTTGGGGCTGCTGGCGGGAACCCTCCCATCTTCTTTCTCGTGAACCAGTGCACGCCATTCAGTCAAACCCTCCTCCGACGAGCCAGCTATGCACCACCACCAACGGCATCATGTTCTGAGGTCAGATCTGACCGTGGCTGGCAATTTTGTCACGATGCGCAGATCTGCTTCTGCCAGCCCAGGCTGCAGGACATCCCCGCCCACCAACTGTTCGATGTCGATTCCAGCTGAAGCTTCTCACTGCACGTCGGTGCTGTCCTATATCAAATTGGTATCAGAGCATTTTAGGTTTATCTAGGGTGCATTTTAGGCTTGTCTAAGGTGCATTTGAGTCCACATTCTTCCCTTTGCATTGCCATTTAGTCTCGTGTCTAGACCCCTTAGAGTTCAGCCCCCTTTGTCCCTCAGTGTCTTGCATGCCCACTCGGTGTGGTACCGATTACCAACCCCTTGTCCCTATGACTGACCCCAGGCAAGGTGCCCCAAGTGACTTTTCCCTTCTGGACATGATGCAGGACCTCATGGATAGGATAGATCAATCCGATAAGAACCTTAGAGATCATACTGCATTCATGGAGGGCTGGATGAAGGCCATGGAGGACCGGATGGAAGCTTCTGACCGGACCGTCCAAGGTTTGGTTGGACGGCTCAACTGGGGTCGAGCTCCGCATGCGGATGCCCCCGGGTAGGCCCAAGGCCCACTTGAGCCTGCTCCTCGGCCCGTACCCCCTAGGGCCGATGATCAGAGACCATGTGTTCAGGAGCTTGATGATTTTGGGTCCAATAATGAGGTCGAGGGCTATGGCCGTGCCCGGCGTGGCTATCGGCCTAATAGGGACGACGAGGATGATTGTCTCCTTAGGTCCATGCATGTGGATCCTCCCACCTTTGATGGGTCCTTGGACCCTAAGGTTTATCTTGATTGGGAGGCGGGCATGGATCGCTACTTTGAGTGGTAAGAGATGACGGACCACCGGAGAGTCTGATTTGCTAAGATGAAGTTGCTAAGACAGGCACAAACTTATTGTAGGAACGTGGAGAGCCTATTGATGCAGTGACATAAACCCCAGGTTGAGACATGGGATGACATAAAGGTAAAGCTTAGGAAAAAGTACCTTCCTGCCACATACCGTCAGAGACTCATTGATAGGTGGCAGGGTCTCTCTAGAAAATCTATTTTTCCATATTAACTTGAACTTCATTGCTCAATCTTAACAAGTGCACCTTGGGTTTGTTTGCTTGAATGTCTTTTGTGAATCAGTCATTTTTCATGATTTATGTAGTACCTTGTCTATGTAAGTATGACCCACTTAGTATTGCTCATGCACATCATGTTCTATAATCGATTATATTATCCTACACCCATCCTAAAGGGACTTGCATGAGTCTATATCTTTTTATGCATGCTTGAGTGCCTGAATGCTTGATCTACATTGATCATTTCACATTTCAATTCCATAGTCTGCATCTGTAGGTTATACTTGTAAATAACAGTTTAAATAACCCGTTGTCGGTTGATTTTTGGTTCTTGACAATTGGGAGTAAAATAACGTGCTTTTTAGCACAATACAGTTTGTGCATAATTATGTTTCATTTTTACATACGCCGCACCGCCCCTAAAATGTACTATCCGCTCACAGCTTACCAGCAAGGACCCACAACAGCTCTCGAAAAAATGCATCTTTAGGACTACGATCATGTCCCAAGAGCATAACTTCCAAGAAATGCAAAAAAGAAAGGGTACTCATCCAGCATATTCACCGATATATTTCCCCAACTCTCAAACCTACCAGTGCCAACCATAATGCCTCAAGCAATGGTATGGCAACCAACATTATCAAGGCACACATAGCCAAGATGATCTCACACCGAGGAAATAAACCTCTCGCTTAGTCAAAATCTTCCAACCTTATGATCCTCGACCTGTGGGTTATGAGCCCACACACTTCCACTGTACACTCAACACAACGCACATAGGCATCACAAATAACTAGACATCCGCATCTCAGCACACCTCTCAGCACCATCGTAATTCACAAAACTATAATTACCATTCCTTGAGTACTGATCCTACCAATAGCTAATCACAGGTTGCCATAGTGCAACCATCGTGCTGAGAGCCATAGCATAAGCCACAATGAGCACCTGTCTCAACTTATCCTCAAGTCCTGAATCAATGCTAAACCTTCACATCTCAACTGCCGCCTTGCACGGCACATCGAGCATGGTGCACAATAGCCCCCAATTCCAAAAATTGGGTCCAAAACCAAGCCTCAATCACACGATATCAAGCTCAGGTTCAGAACTCATACAACCCGCTAATAAGCAGATGCACAGGACTTAGGCCTTACCGAGACAGCACTTTCAAAGCTCATCTAGAAAGACACCACAAGACAGGATGAGAAAGTCAAGCTCGACTAACAACAGCTCACCATGAAGAAAATCCTTAGCTCGCCCGAGCACTCTCTCAATCAGGGCATCCAAACAACCATCTCCAAGACAACCTTGGCACCTGAGGGGTTGACTAACTCTCAAGCTGGGATGGCAAAAACAACATTAATCTCCACAATCTCCACCGGAGAACATGCACGGGCATCACACCCTCAGCAATTCCCATTAGCCACCTGATCACGCCATAGAAAATCTCAAACGTCGCACCATAGATTCACACCTGTCGAAAAATTCTGCCCAGCTCAGCACAACCGAGACCATCACCATGAAGAAACAAGGGCTCTCCGTCACATTCTAACGAGAGAAAAAAACCATCTCGCAGTGCCAACATAACACACACAAGCTCTCACACGAGAAGGAAAGCAGTAAAGAAACATAAAGCCTATGTCAACTGTCGACTGTACTAGACCTTATGGACTCTGAGCACTGCAATATCTTGAATTCCCATGTACTTTCACATCCCTTTGCTCTGATACCAACTGTGATGACCCAGAACCCGGATACTGGGTAAACCCGATACCACTTGGATCCTGAGAGGCCTCCCAAGGGTGGTAAGGCTCCGAAGGGATAAAAGGTATGTGTGAGTACATTGAACTTTCATATAAAGCAATAAGTAATTAAATTACTATGATCAGGATTACTAAATTAGCAGAAATAAAATTACATTTTTAATTAAACAAATTAAACTACAGTACAGTCCAGTCCAACTAAAGTACAGTCCAACAGAAAGGGAGACATACTCTCAAGTCGAGGGAAGCCCGACGCTGGCAAAGCTGGCACTAAGAACCACCGCACTGCACCTCGAACCACAAGGAAGGGCAGCTACACCTGAAAAGTCAGTAGTGAGTCTCATCTCATTGGCTTAGTAGGGGTCTCGCAAATCCCCACCACGAAACAAAAGTGGTAACAGCACTGCAACAAAAGCAACAACAAAAGTAGGAACAGGAGTAGGAATAGCAAAAGTAAAGAGGAAAGCCGTACTAATAGAAACACGGTAGCCGATAAAACCTCAGCTCTTTAAACTACTTCTAATCGACAAGGACACGGATCCCCAAACACATAGTCGAGAATCACTAAACTGATACAAGGAAACTCTGGCTACATTTCCAGAACACGTCACGACCTTCCGAATGTAGGGAACACACCACGATCCCTCAGACGTGGGGAACATGCCACGATCCCTCGGACGTGGGGGCTCATCCTCCAGACGGGCCCAACACAAGATTACACAGTCTAAAATAACAACGCACGCACACGACCTTGCCGTCGTGTACGCTACACTGACTCATGAAGAACCACACGACTCACGAGTCATGTGTCGTGTGACAGAAGTACCTCCTCACTAGAAGAAAAGCCAGATGCATCCACTGACGTCTTATACTATGTCTCAGGTATCTCCCACTTGCCTCGAACGTGGTAACTGAGACACTGAACAAGTATCCAGGGAACAATAGTAACGAGTGATAAGTCAGGGTCACGCTTGTCGACGCTGGTCCAACACCCCTGACCACGTGTGCACACACAAGCTCAATGTCTTGAGCCAAGCCTCTAGCTGATTTTCCCCTCCTGTCAAACTCTAATGGCTAGACAAAGGGGCCCTCGACAACAAGCCTAAAAATTGTAATGGAATAAAATCACCTTATCCAAAGAGCTTTTTCGGAGCCCCTATTTTGGGTATAAATAGGGAGCATCCTCCTCTAAGCAAGGCACCGAAAAAGAGAGCAAAGCCAGAGCCACTATAGAGGAAGGCGTAATAGAAGAAGGAGTCGCCAGAGAGAAGCAATAGAACAGAGAGTGATCTGAGAAGAGAAAGAAGAGCCAGTGAGTAAGCAGAATAGAAGAAAAGAGAAAGAAAGAGAGAAGAGCTGAGAAGAGGATTGAGAGAAGAGGAGAGAGCTCAAGTCAGAGCAGTCGGTCACAATTGAAGATCCATGTTCGTCTGTTCTAGAATCAAATTTTAAACAGTTTATTGCTCCTGCGAGAGCTACAGTTTTCATTTCGACAGTTGCATCATTTTCTTTGTTATTTTCATTTTCCATTTCACTTTGGTTTCTGATTTCTTGGTTTGGGATCGGGGTTCCTCTTGAGGATTCAGGAGAAGAGAGATTTATCTCCGGTTTCCCTCTGGGTGTCAGAGGAAGGGAGACTATGTCTCCGGTCACAAGTGGTGGTGTGCTACTCATGGTTTCCCCTTCGATTTGGAGGAAGGGAGGATTGGTCCTCCAGTTAGCAAGTTGTGACGCTCAGCTGTAGCAAGCTGTGATGCTCAGCGAAAGCAAGCTGTGTTGCTCAACAGTGTAAACAGGCTTTGATGCTCAGCAGTTCAAGTTGTTTGTCAGTGGAAAGCCTCACACATGTTTGAGTGGGGGATGGACGTAGGTCTGTGGGTAGCAGACCGAACCATCTAAAAATCCCAGTGCACAGTGGTTTATCTTGCATTCAATTCCATATCCTTTGTCCCCCTTCATAGGTTGGCTTAGTATTTGATATCTGAAGTTCCCCTTGATGATATCTATTTGAAACTATCACTGCGTCTATATGTTGTCCAAATCTTTAGTAGAACCACAGACTGTGTGGGTGATTAAGTGTTACCTCGCTATTCTGCAGTTCTAGCATTCTTGGGTGAAGTGATTTTCTTATAAGCACTTGGAGTTACAAGGTCTAAATAAGTGTTCTGCCTTAACTGTTTGAAGTTGGTTCTGAGTGAACCCTGTGTACTGCATAGTTTGTTATTCACTTAGTGCTCGAAGTGGTTGAGTTTTGTCTTACATGAACTGATTCAATATCAGAGTTATTTGAACTTGTTCGTATTAGTTCATTATAATTGGACATAGTCCTGACTTGTTCTGAATCTTCTTCATCATATATCTGCACTATGGTTGATAACTCGGCGGTATATAAAAAGGCTTAGTCAGAAGGATAAGTTACACCTATCTAGAAAACTGACCCTTGTGTGAGAAGATCATTGATCAAACCTCTGCCAAGTACCACATTGAGTTGTCTGATCGAGGCCTATTTAGAGTTCTTGGTGTTTAATTATTAGATCTTCTGGTTACTAATTCAGATTGCTTTACAAGTTATGTTCACTACAGCTTCTTTAGTTTCTGCAATTTAATTAGCTGCTGTAGAATCTAAAATTAGGGTAGATCCATTCACCCCCCTTCTGGAATTTAACTGTGCGCACCTATTTCACTTAACAGATCTTAGATTCTATACTGTAAGAAGTAGGATCAATGTAGACTCCCCTTCTTCTTCCCCCGTACTATTTTCTTTACAGGTGCCCTTGGTCTCCTCATGGGCTTCTCGTCCCGTTGATGAAGGGATTAAGAAAAGACACTTGGATGACGGTCACCATGGCCATTGGTTGCCTCCACCTGAGCTTGGATATCGCCTTGCACATCCTCTTCAGGGGCTGCCTTAGATGGCACAATATCATCTGTACTTTGTTGAAGGGGCCTTGGAGCTGGGACATCAGTGGCAATGTCTACTAAAGTTTGATAGATACATTGCTCAACATTTTTAGCCCCCTACACTTCCTCTCCAGGGGCTGCCTATAGTGGCATGACATCATCTATCACCTGTTTGACGAGCCTAGGAGGTGCTACATCAGCAGAAATGTAAGCCCCTTGCACCCTAGTCAGACAGAAGGCCCTCATTTCCTCAAGTAGTTGCTGGTGGATCTTCTAAAGAAATTCTAATACAATTATCTTATGATGTCCTTTATTGTTCAATTAGAAGAGATTTCAAGCTTAGAGATGAAATCATTACACATTTCTCGTTCAACATTAATTAATCATCAGCCAAGTTCATTCAGGAATGCATTTCTGCTATTCTTTTCTCATTTGTCCATCCATATGGTACACCGGACACTTTTTCCTTCAACAAGCAGATCAAAAGCCTTATTTAGATCATGAAAGTCTACCTCATGTGTAATGAACTCGTCTAGGTGAAGCTCCTGCATAACACAAATAGGGAACTTAACATGGATACTTGTCAATCTTTGTATTTCTAAAGTTCAGTTGAATACAAAAGTAAAATATAGATCACTTAACCATGTGCAAAGAATGCTTATTGACTATATTTGTACATCCCTGCGGAAAGTCAGATTACGTCAGATTGGAAGCTATCACTATGCGTGATGGTGATCCTCGGATCTATGTTCTCCGCCTCATATCAAGAACCAGTTAAATAGAATACATATTACCATATTGCTTGCTTGTATGCATGATTAAATCCTGTTCCATTTCATAAAACACGTATCATTTGCATGTATTCTTTTCAGCCCCAAGGGCTCTTCTACTTTGGCGATTAATCAAGGGTTTTCCTTCTTTCGGAAGGATGTAATTAACGCCATAGCCTTTATAGTATGGCGGACTTTCAATCGCGATAGGATCACCCACTATTGTCTAATTAGTCAGACGAGCGCACAATAAAATTTATCACGGAAGTAACTGGCACGCCTCGCATTAATAAAATGAACAAATAAACAAACAAATTAGAATAAAATAAATGAATAAATTTCTCCCCCACAAAGCTTGGGACGCCCGTTGGGACCAAGTCTCCCTTCATCTCTTTTCCAAAATGAAAGGCCCTGGGGCCTTTCCTAAAAATATTAATTGTTTGCTTTTTCTATTCTATAGAAATGTCAATGGCTTGCAATTTTTTCAAATTGACTTTTGGGCCTCAAGTGGTTGCGTCGCATGCTGAGCATGGGTACCTTGCAGTGCCCGCCACTTTCAAGACTCTGCCACCAGTGGTAGGATTCCCAAATTTCCTCAGCGTTGCTTTCGCTGGCCTGCTGTAGGTAGATAAGGAGAACCAAGAAGCTGTTGCAGTCAAGGCTGCGACCCCTGTGACGTCCGACACTCAGCGCAAAGTTACTTCACCTCATGCTACTGCTACTTGCTTTGTCCACCATGTGGACTACCGCACTGCCCTTGTTGTCACCAAGGTAGCTGGAGCAAAGAGGAAGAACTATAAGATAGGAAGAACAACTATTCCCAAAGGTCGGCTTGCCGCTTCCGAAAAGTTCGTGTTAATTGGCGGCATGCGGGTGTTCCTAAATGGTCGCACCATCGAAGCTCTATTGGACTGCATCATCCCAGCAGTTCCTACTCGCAACACCTTCCAAGTATTAGCAAGCTGGAGGGCAGATCCAGAATGGAACAACCAAGGGAGGATGGCCTGTAAGCTAGCAAAGTTCAAACAAGTTTGGGTTCCCAAGAGGACCCGGGGTCCAGCTCCGGCCCCGCAAGACAAAAGAGTGACAATTAACGGCCCTAGGAGAGGGGGCAAGAGGAGTGTACCTGAAGAGGAGAGGGTCATTCCAAGGGCCCTGCCACCTGCCCACCAAGCCTGTGCCAGACAGGCTGATGTTTTCAGATGATCAAGGAAAATGAAAGAAACTGCCAACCTATCGCGGCTAGCCTATATGTTGTTGACACAAGAACGATTGTTGCCCCACACTCTGTCTCTGGGGCACAGTCGGGAAGAAATGGTCAAGGTGGTCCAGAACGACTTCCATGGCCTAGGGAGCTCATCCTTAGGCTAGCAAAGATTACTCCGCATCATGGATGCTGAAGAAGAGAGAGAAAGAGAAGAAGAGACGGAAGAGGGGATCTCATCTTTAGATTTCAATGGCTATGAGGATGGCCGAGAGGGAAGATGCCATAAAGACTTCCCACTACAGAGAAAAGAAAGAAGAGTATTTGTGTTCAACTTGCTGAGCTTCCCCAGTCAAGCCAAGAGGCGGGTGTAGAAGCAAAGGGGTCAGATGCAGGTCTTTTCCTGCAACATGGCAGGGGTAACTCACAGATACGACGCCATGCCTGAAGAATCTTAAGAGCTTGCCAAATTAGCCCACAGACCTGGGGCTGTGACAAGAAGAAGCCAGGCCGCTAAAGAGGTTCTTGGGATGACTGAAGATGTGTCGATGATCGCCACTTTAACTGCTAACGTGGTGACATCAGAAGAATAAGATGTCTCCTTGCCAGTCCCATCAGAAGATACTTCAGGCAAAATGTTGGAAGATACACCTATGGCCACGGGGTTGGACCCGTCTATCCTAATGATATTGCATCACTATCAGCAAGAAATTGAGTCCCTTAAGAGGTAGCTGAATGAAAGGGTTGAATAGACTCCCATCTCCAAACATCAGAACATACATGCTCAATCATCTCGAGAAATTTCCAACTCGGTGGAGACCATGCCACCTGCTGCTCCTCAGCTGACAGTCCAGGAAAGGGCTCCTTGCCAGCAATTCCTGCAACCACCATTGGCATAACCACAAATTCCTCAAGTGCAACAGATGCCACCAGTGGCACAATCTGTGTCGCATGCTACTACTATGACGACTCCTTTCACATATCAGCCTACACATTTCAACCCAGAGTCGGTAGACCCTGCTATGGTAAACAAACTGGTGGTTGAAAGAATGATTGAGATGAAGTTGTCAGAGAGAGCTGATGGTGATTTCAGCAGCTTTGATGCATACCGAGTGCCTTACCTGCCGCAGTATGCTGCAAAAAGATTGCCACCGAGTGTCAATAAGCCACCCAAGTTTAGGTAGGTTGTCGAGTAGTGACTTGCATAATACCAATCTCCCCCTATAGGAGAGAAGCCTAGCCTTCCATCCCGCTATCTGAATTCATGTCTCTATACTATTGGTTGCCAATCACTACAATGTAGGGCCATGGGGAAAGTGAGAGCTCCAAATAGGAGAGGGGGAAGGCTTCTATTAACATCCCAAAATGAATGTCGCTCTCTCTAGACCTATCATCCATATTCACCCCCACCACGAGACTCTTGTTGAAATTGACTTTGAGACCACTGACTTCCTCCAGCAATTCAAGTATCAATCTGGCCACATAGAGCTAGGGCTCCTCTGCTAGCAACTGAACAGTGTCGTCAGCATATTGTAAATGGGTGATAAAACACTGCTTCTATCGGCCTGGAAGCCTCTGATCAACCCTACAGCTTCCACTCTCAACCACACCCTGCTCAATATGTGAGCAACCAACACAAAAAGAAAGGGAGACATAGGGTTTTGTTGTCGAAGCCCTCTCCTACCATGGAAAGATAAGGTAGGCTTCCCATTAACTAGGACTTCAAAGGTGGCGGACGAACGTATCCACCCAATCCATCTATCACCAAAACTCATTTTTTCCAAGACATCAAATAAATATTACTAGTTGACACTGTCATATGTCTTCTCAAAATCTAACTTCAAAACTACTTCATTCTTCCTTTGACTTTTCATAGCAAAAAGATATTCATGAGCTATCAAAAAGAAATTCTGAATATTTCTGCCCCCGATGAAATCCCTTTGGAAGCCATTGACCATCCTGCCAATTACCCTTTCAAGTCTTCTCGCCACTAACTTGATAATCATCTTGTAAGTGCCATTCAGCAGACTAATAGGCCTAAAGTCCTGGAAATACTCTGCACCTTATTTTTTAGTGATAAGGATTACGCAGGTTTTATTAATACCACCAAGTGAGCCCTCCCGTCTTGGAACTCCCTCACAACTGACATAATGTCTACCCTGATAATCTCCCAACATTTCTGAAAGAAAGCGAGTGGAAATCCATCTAGACCCGGAGCTTTGTCCCATGAAAGTGAGAAGACTATCTGGTGAACCTCTTCCTCCGAGAAAATATGGAAAAGAGCTTCTCTATCCTCGGGAGGTAGACGTGGAAGAAAATCTTGTGCAATCACTAGTCTGCTGCCATCCACCTCAATGAAAAGTCTGGAGCAGAAGTCCCTCGCCCGCCCCCTAATATCCTCCTCCCTAGAGAAGAGATGCTCACCCACTATGATATGGGTAATAGAGTTGACTCTTCTCTTACTAAAGCCAAACCACTGGAAGTATGAAGTACTCGTGTCCCCTTCCTTTATCCACCTCTCTCTAGACATGCTTCTAGTAAATATCTTCCCTTGTGAAGATTTCCTGAAAAATTATCTTGCGAGTATCCTTGAGCCTTCTATCTATCTCATCCAGTTACCCTGCCTCATCCAGCCTTCTATCTACCTCATCCAGTATCCTTGAGCCTTCTATCTATTCTCAATATGCTACACTATCCTGTTTATAATAGCCCTGTCTGGTAAAGTTTTTTTTGTACCCCATGCCTTGAGAACATGTACCATATGCTACATTTTGCCCACCAAACTAGCCACCATTGGCCTTTCCAACCTTTGTGCCTCCCAAGTCCGTTTGACTGTCTCCATGAAGTCTACCTGCCTAAATCAGTACCTCTCTAGTTTGAAGCTCCACCTCTGCTCCCATGTACGGTCTTCAAAGGAAGTGGTTTGTGGTCCGACAAAGATCTCGCCAGATACAACACATGCCATGGTATTCAAAACCACCCAATACGTACCGTACTAGGCCGGTTCGTACCAATACTAACCTCTGTCAGTCCAATTCCACCTATTTGAGACCGAAACCAGCCGATCCTCCTATGCTCCCGTGTACGATCATCAAAAAAAGTGGTTTGTGGTCCAACACAGATCTCGCTAGGGACATGGTATTCAAAACCGCCCAGTACGTACCGTACCAGGCCGGTTCGTACCAATACCAACCTCTGTCGGTCCAATTCCTCCTGTTTGAGATCGGAATCAGTCGATACTGCACACACACACGCACGCACGCGAGAGAGAGAATGGGGTGGGGCCTTTGTGAGACGAGAGAGAGAAAGTAAGAGAGATGGGGAGGGATGGCCCTGCTCAGTACCGGCCCTCCCTTGCTCATATCCTCCAGGGGACGCTGGCGAAGGGGGCTGTGGGCGGCTGTGACAATCGGCGGCGATGACAATGGAGCCGTGGAGGTTAGGAGGGAGAGGGAGGGAGAGAGAGAGGGCTTATAGAGAAGCTCACTGACGTAAGCTGATCGCCACCGTCTATTGTCCGTTGTTCACTGCTCGTCGGGAAGTCGTCGTCTGCAGGTTGCCACCAGTAGAGGAGACACGAGAGGGGGGCGAGCCTCCTACTAGCTAGGGCTCAACTAGTCTGGAAGGGGGGTAGGGGGGCTTGAATGGTTTTTTTTATTTTTTTATTTTTTCTATCTTTTTAAATCTTAATTTTTCCTTATAAATATAACCATCACCCCCCCTCTCCCACACTTCTCATTTCTCTCCCTCTTTCCTTTGGGTTCTCTCTTCCTCTCCCTCTCTTCTCTGGGAGGCGACGAAGGTGGAGGCGGGCGAGGCGGCGAGGCTTGTGGGGTGAGGAGCGGTGAGGATGGAGCGAGACACGGGGCGGTGGCACAGCGTTTCCTATTCGCGAATTTTGGGACCTCGACGGTGATTCGTGAGGCATTTAGCGTGGAATCAGCGATCTCAACGCAAGAAAATTTCGGTGGAGGTAGGGGGATGGTTCCCTAGCCCATGCACTTTATTTTCCTCGCATTTTGTAGGCTGATATGAGCCAATAGTAGGTTTATTTCACACCAGGGCTAAATTGCATGATTTTAGGGTGAGCGTCGGATCCATCGATTTGCTTACATTTTTGGGGTTTGAATGGCACCTCTTGGTGCTCCAGAGGTTGGGGAATGCCCCATCTTGTCCCTATCACTCGGGGTGATTAGGGCGTGGAATCGAACCCCTAGGATGGGTTCGAAGGGTGCTCTGCCATTTTCAGTTGACTGACCGATGAGTTCGGTCTACCCAATGGTCATTCGCCACAGAAGGGGCCTGGCCCTGGTTGAGGTCGGTCGACCGATCGCATCCAGGCGGTCACGGTCGGTCGACCGACCACGACCAGCCAATCGATCGGCCTTTCATGGCTGGTCGACCAATTTGCATTGGTCAGCCAAACCCAGGGGCTTGGTCGACCGAAATGCCCTGTTCTGGCCCATTTTGGCCCCTGGTTGACCCGGTTGTGACCCTTTGGTCAACCTATGGCCCCGTGGATGTCCCAGACACCTTATAAATCCCGTGACCATGTTTTTGGGTGTCTGAAAGTACCGTGTTACCTTGATTAGCGTGCTCATGTGTTTTGAGAGTCCGAGTGACCCCATGTGTTCTTGGCTATCCTATATCGCTAAACCAAGTCACCGTGTATCAGTATGAGTGCGAAGGGCTGTCCCTGCATGCCGCTAGCTTTCTCAAGAAGCGATTTTCATGTGGGCCATGTGTATGGACTATAAATTGTGAGTTCAGTCACCCACCCTTAGGCTGGGGGATTCTCGAGTTTCCTTTAGAGAGGGAATTAACTCGGCAGTTGTGAGCCACTTTGAGGAATCTCGTGACCATGGTTCTGACTCTAGGGGTAGGGTAGATTAACGACATGGTGCCATCTTGTACTACGGTCTTGACCCGAGTCACGTGACTCAAGGACCGTTGGTTTAGTAGGTCTAGTTTACTATCCAGAGTCTGGTGGCCCCGAGCCACCCGATACTCTGTGTTACTCACAATGGGTGCGTACGTGACCTTTGGTGTTTTCCACTATACGGAGAGCGTTCACCTTCAGTGACTTCCCACTAGTCGTACCTTACCTGGGCATGCATGTGCTTACCTACCAGGGAGTAGGTGGGGAGCTACACCCGGGAGTGACAGTTTTAAGCTGGTTGCCGTAGGGCCTCCCACTGTGTTGACTCGAGTCTGGGCCGAGAGGAAAATCAGCTAGAGGGCCTGACGTAGCGCAGTCAGTTAGTGTGCGGACATGTGGTCGGGGACTTCAGACGCGTGGTAACAAGCACGACCTCGACTAGACCCTTGTCCTATGGTTACTTGTACGGTGTCTCAGTTTTCACCTGGGGCGAGTAGGGAGACACTGGGGTGTGGATTAAGACGTCAATGGATGCATCCGACCTTACTTCTGATGGGCACGTACTCGAGTTACGTGACACATGATTTGAGTTTTGGTTTTCCATCTGCGAGACATGGCTTTTCTGGTAGCTTTCTCATGCTTTCTCGATGTCGAGATCTTAGATCTTCGGTAGGGTTATCGAGGTTTTACCCCTAGGCAGTGTAGGGTTCACGACTGCGGGGTCGTGACGGTTCCCCAGACCGCGTGGTCTTGGGTTGGGCCTTCATCTGTGAGGACGGGCCTTCACGATAGAGCTGTCGTGCCATTTCTTCTGGCGACATAGCCAAGGTTTTCTCGTTAGTCCAGTGGTCCCCCAAATGTGAGATCAGGGTTTGCTTTCGGTACCGTAGGGGTAGTTTTTGAAAGCTGTGGTTCCAACGGCTACCGTGGTTTTCTTGCGATTGTTCCTTCCGCCGTTATTGTTGTCCTTGCTACTCTTGCTATTGTTGTTATTTTTTCTAGCACTATTGTTTACCGTTGTTGTTTTATGGTAGGGCTCCGTGAGACCCCTATTGAGCCAATGATATGAGGCTCACCCATGTCTTTTCAGGTGTTGCAGTTCCTCCTCAAGGTTCAGAGGTGCAACGCGGAGGTTCGTAGTTGCCAGCTCCCCGGGTCGAGTGTTCACTCGGCGTTAGAGTATGTTTCTTTCCCTGTAGATTATACTTTATTGGACTGGACTCTATAGTTGGATTATTTCTCCGGTCACCCGCGGCAAGAAGGATGCCGCTCGAGCTCCCGTGAAGGCCGATACGAGGGTGGAACCTCGCTCCAAACTCGTCCACGACAGACTTGCTACCGCTGGATCAACCAAAAGAAGAATCGCAGAAGCCCAGGGTTCGCACCAAGATGAGGGCTTGCAGCAAGACCTTCCAGCAAAAAGGACACGGTTGTCAGCAGCTGAAAAAGGGAAGGCCAAGGCACCGTCTACTCCTTCTCAGCCTAGTACCACTCAAGCGATCAGGGATGTAGAAAGTCATCCTCCCCGTATTCTGTTTCCGAGGTATGTAGACTTCAGTGACCGCCAAATGCTCGACAATTTTCCTAAACTACTGCCTCTCATTGAATATCAAGGCTGGAGAAGCTTTCTGTCTGAACATAAGGTATACTACCCATCTCTAGTCCAACAGTCCTACAAGAACCTCATCTATGATCAGGATCACAACACCCTTCAGACTAAAGTAAAAGGGGTCAAAATCAAACTGTCCACTAAGCTTCTTCACCGAGCTCTACATATCCCTCGAGATGGGCTTCTAGAGTCTGAGTATGACCTTCACTTGTTTGCGGCATACACTCTTCTGACAGGGAAGCCCAGGAATCCAAAAGATGAAACCCAGCTCCTTGTCAAATCCTTTGACACCAATCGGTTTCCACCTTTGCAGCATCTCCTGCACCACATGTTCACCACCATGATCACCCCACAACGGAGTGGCAGGAGTAGACTTACCAAAACTCAGAGGTTCATCTTCTGCTGCATGTTTAACAATCATCACATTTGTCTTCCTAAGATAATCCTGTAGCTCATGGGGAGTTGCATTGAGAACAAGCGGAGCCTTCCTTATGCTGCACAGTTAACAGCTATATTTCAGAAGGTTGGGGTCCCTCTAACTAATGAGACGATGAGAAACATTCCTATTAGCAATGTTTATAGCAAGAGATTCATCGAAAAGTATATGCATTTCAAGAAGAAAGGGGATCAGATTGTAAGGGACTTGCCTGGGCATCATCTGGCTCCTCCCGCGGCTACAGCTCAGCCAACTCAACAGGACCAGCCTGTTCAACAAGCTCAGCCTGCTCAACAGGATCAGCCTGCTCAACAGGACCAGCCCACTCAACAGGAATAGCTAGGTCTAGATGAGCATTCTGACTACTATGAGGAGCAGGTCCATGTGGATCTGCACGCGGACCAGCAGCAACAGGAGATACCACCTGGTGCGGTGATAGGGTTTAGCATCCAATCTCCCCTCTCTCCTAAACAGTCTCCAAGGATCTTCACTGGCGGAGATACCCCTCCTGAATTCCATGCCGAGGCCTCTACTTCAAGAGGCACAGCCTTTGGTGCCACTGACAGGCTGATGGACATCCACCCTGCTCTCATTCAATTTCTGTCTTGCCAATTTAGTCACGTGAACTCTTCATTCCTTAAACTCAGTTTGCAAGTAGACCGGCTAGAAACCAGACAAATTCACTATGAGCAAGAATAGACTAGCAGGTGGGAAAATTTTATCAAAGACAAATATAGGAGTGATCACCAGTTGACAACCTTCCTGGACTCCCTCATACAGGTTAGTGAAAGGGCAGGGACATTGTTGAGGAGACTGAGGGCAATTCATACTGAAACACAACAGAAAACCAATGAAATGCTCCAGCATGCTTTTGCCATCCGTGAAGATCAAGGCAATCTCAACCTCAAGTATGCCACCTTGATCGACACCTCCACCAACATTTTAGATCAAGTGGCTGCAGCAGTAACATCTATCAAAGACCAAGTCGTCACTGAGGCTGGTCGTACTATCGCTGCCACAATTCAGCTACAAGCCACCGTCAATGCCAATACCCTGCGGCAACTTGAAGCCTCCTCCCGCTTGAAAGACATGCTCTTTTTTTACTCCAACAAGCTCCTTACTGCTTCCTCAAAGCTTGCAGACCAAGTCCATTCAGATACAGCACTGATGGTGGACAGCTCCACCAAAGCTGAAGCCAAGATGGACGTCGTCTATAACAAACTTGTTTTGGTGGGAACTAAAATTCTGGAGCTGATCCGCCTCCATAAAGCTCAACTCCAACCTATGTTGGAAGACACTGGTGATGAGTGGCATCCTCCTCCTACAGAAGCTACCTCCTCCTTTGCTCCCCCGAAAAAGGGGGCACAGCAGCATGCACAAACTGAATACATTTGTGAAATGTTACACAAATGGTTGGAGGATATCAATAACAACATCAAGACTCTTCACAGGTTTATGAAATAGAGGGATGAGTAGCTCACTCACAAAGTCAACTCTCTCACAGCTACAGTCACTCTATTGCAAGAACAATTCCATGCAGCACAGCAGGGTCAATTTCCAGGCACCACAAGCTCTGGCATTCTACCTCCTCCAACACAACCCCCTCCTTGCTGATGACAAAGGGGGAGATGTCTAAGGAAGCCCAACTATGGCTTTTCTTACATGCTTATAGATTACAGGGAATGTAGTTAGTTTCATTATCAATTAGAATGCTTAAAATATTTTGTTGAGATGTGAATGAAATGTCTTTCTTGGAAATGCTCTTGAATGATCGTGTGGATGCATGTAATTAATGAATCATGGTTGTCATCATCAAAAAGGGGGAGAATGTTGAGTCTCCTGGTTTTGATGATTACCAATCATGATTTATTATTAGATCTTGGTGGATTAACTAACATACTTTTACTTAACCTCTGGTTTGATCAAGTGCAAGAGAAGAACATGGAAGTGTCGACCTGGTGAATGGGAAGTGTCGACACGACATGAAATCCACATCATTCAGCTCTTTGGCTTGAGCTCTGGTAGATGAAGACACACAGGAAAGTGTTGACACCTCAGCCAACATGTCGACATGTCTAGAAGAAATCCAGAAGGGTATCTCTCGCAAGCTGGCGCACTGCCCCGACACATCGAGCCCAAGACTCGACACTTGGGCGCTAGCTGCACACGAGCTATCGGCATCTCTAAGGTTGACGTTTGTTTGCTCTCATGTGATACAAGGTCGGTGCATGTTACTATTGCGGTGCAAGTAAGGTCGATGCTAGTCCAGGCCACATACAACAAAGGTCGATGCCAGTTTAGCCATCCAGAGAACTAAGGTCGATGCTACCTTAGTAAGAGAACAACTGAGGCCGACGCTAGTTTTATTTTGAAGCGTCTAAGGTCGATGCTAGTTTTGGACACTTACAACTAAGGCCGATGCTAGCTCGACAAGGTCGATGCTAGTTCTTACATAAGGTCGATGCTAGCTAGATGAGGTCGATGCTAGCTCGATGAGGTCGATGCTAGATGGGATGTGTCGACACCATGTCAGTAAAGCGTCGACACATTCATGTACGCCCGGAATGGATCTATAACCAGAAGTATCCGCTTTCCAAGATTCGCAACTAGACTTGGAGGATCCGCTATCACTTAAAAGGGCCGCCAGAAGGGCTCTCTTGTCAGGGGAATAAATGTCTGGTAGGGACATCTTCTGATTTGCTGAAACCATTGCAGGAACAGTCTCCTACCTACCCACACACCAACTGGCCGATAGGAAAAGGCCAACCTTGACAAGAAGGCAAATCAAATTATGTGAATGGGACATTCTGGGTTTGCTTTCAGCAGTGGACAACGTTGGAGATGGGTGAGTCACAGATATACAAGGACAAGTGCTCTAGTTCAAAGTGAGCAGGGAAAAAGGAGTTGCAACAACGTGGGAGATGTCGGAGAGAAGAACAAATAAGCTTACAGAGCAAAAAACTTCTTTCCCTATGTCACTGGAGAAAGAGCAAGAAAGCAGATCTTCTTCCTTCATCTGAGGAGCTCTCAAGGCAAAGGAGACAACATTCCTCTACAGCTTCATCTGCTGGAGTGAAAGCTGAGGAGTGCACCTACCATTCCCCTTGCAGTCTCGGTGAAGACCCAGGAGAACGAAAAAGAAGAAACAGGGTCCATCCATTCCTATCCATACATGAGTTTTCTTCCTCTATAGAGTTTCCTTGTCATACTCTGTCTGGGTGTTCTTTTTTAGTTTGGTTTTCTTAAAAAACACTCACTCATATAACTGTACCCTACCTGCGAGTAGGAAGATAGAAGGTGTGGTCACCAGTCTGTGGGTCTTGGGTTGTGAACCCTCAAGCTGTTTGGCAGCGGAGTTGAGAGAGCTTGTCTCTCTGGGGCAAGATGTTTGGCAACGGAGTTGTGAGAGTTCATCTCTCTATTAGAAGCTGTGAATCAGCGGTAGTACATTTGCACTAGTGAAGCCTCATCGTGTTGTGTGAGGGGTGGACGTAGGTCTCTGGATAGAGACCAAACCACCTTAAAACTTGTGTCTTGTGGTTTGCATCTCCTTGGATTCTATCGCTAGATGCTTGGTAGGAACGTTGCTTATTACTATCTGATCATCTGGCTAAGTATCTTTCATCCGTCTACTGCTCACCTAGTCTTAGTACTAGATCTTATCTTTATTTTCACAAAGAGTGGCAAAAAGGGGCTGATCTATTCACCCCTCCCCTCTAGATCCACCTATCACCACTTTACACAAACTACTGGGAGATGGCACAGGAGCTGCTTGGGCTAGATTTAATAAGGCCAGGGCATCACTCCTCGATGCTAGGATGAGAGACACTCCAGGAGAGCCTGGGGGTGAGAGGAGTAGCAGTATCCATGGGAGAGTTACCAAAGGATCATATTGGGAGACTGACAGACCAGGCTCGATAGAGAGTGGCAGTAGGACCGGGGCCAGAGGGAGACTTGACCCTACGACGCTTTCTGATGCTGATGTTCGAGAAGCTTCTCTTTGCGACTAGGGTAGACGGAGTCAGTTTTAGGCTCCTCCCATTGCTGAGGGACCTGGACGGGGTAGGAGAGTATGCCTAGGGAGCAGCAGTCCTGGCGTTCCTCTTCGACTCACTGAGCACGACCGATCGACAGATGATGCTGGGCAGCTTCTCACCATTTCTATAGGTAAAACACTCGACTCTACATGCTCATGCTTATCAGCATATGTTTGCTATATGCTGACATTTGATTGATGTAGGTTTGGAGCTACTTGTACCTTCCTAGCATCGGGTGAGGGAAGGAGGTACACCCTGAGCGTATCCCCATCGCGAGGCGGTGGGTAGTGGCTTAGGATATGGGATCGATCCATCGCCTAGTGTAGGCGATCCAGGATGATATAGACACGTTCCCCTATGGATCGGTAAGCTTCTTAACTCAACCTTCCTTTATGCACCTAAATGTTTCATTAAATACTTACCTATATGCTGACACTTGACTTGATTGCCCTTTTAAGGTGCGCTGGGATAAATGGAGCACAAGCATGACTCCATATGCCAGCTATGCAATGTATTTCACTTGCCCAGGTGTGAAGAATGCTGCTAGATAGTAGCAAGAAATATTGGAAGCACAGGCCCAATTCTCATGGTATGAGTGCCTAAGCATCACCCAAGCCAAGATTGAAAAGCATGATTGCAGCCTCTTCAAGCTGCAAAAAACGTGTGTCATCTGCATACAAGTCGAGAAGGCAACATCTATTGCTCTGCCGTGGATGGAGAAATGCCTGTTTTAGTTTGAGGAAAACCCCAAAAGATGGTCGCGAACATCATTTACCAGGACTTTCATCCATTTGTCACAACCATCAGGAAGGAAGCTGCAAATGAAAAGAGGAAGAAACATGCGATGAGTGACGATAGTCAGAAAAGTGATCCTTCTGTCATATATTCTGGTCTACGTCAACTAATATGGTTCATAGCACATAGTATGACAACTGTTAATAAGGAAAAGGGAAAACATGAAATTCCGACACCCGTATCTGTCCCATATTCAGGAAAGCAAGCAGTGGCGAGATCAATAACCTGCGAGATGAAGGGGGGGAACATTTATGGACACAGATACAACAAGACACACATGCATAATATGCGCATACATATGGTACGGCAAAATCAGTACATGGATCATAAGGAGAGTCCATTAGCCACTACAGATGCAGATATAAACATCCAGAATCCAAGCAACACATGATCTGAGATTATGCAGTAACGATCAGGGGCCAGAAATTGGTTTTGGCAGAACAAAGTCGAGGTTTTCCACCGTCATCCAACCAGTGCCGTCACGGCTTTCAGACATTTCACAAGCTAAGATGCCTAACCGCGATAAAGAAACCAACCACGTGGTTTAGGACACCACCAATAACGCCACAATCTAAAGTAATACTACTAAAAAAAGGAGTGAAAACAAGGGGGAGACTGTTCCACTGCAATCCAGAAGGAAAACACGGAGGCAGAGAGAGAAAGAAGACCAAATCACATCTGAGATTAAACCGGTCAGACATTAGCAGTCAATCCTGATATCTTGGGGCTTCACAAATTGAAGAAGTCAAGAGCACGCCTCGGATCACACCAAAGCTCAGACTTCTGCAAAAGTTTCAGTTTCACTTGTGAAAGAATCGGATCAAGAACGCCCCACATAGCCATTACCCAACCGCCCATCGCGACGAACTGATCGAATCCCCCCCAAAGGAACGGATCGTGCATTGATTGATCAGTGGCGTTAAACGAGAATGGAGTAAGCCGCGAGAGATAGAGAGAGCGAGAGGAGACGCTCACCATTGATGCAGAGCGAAGGGGCGATCCGCACGAAGGCAATCTCTGCGAGCGAGGGTAGAAGTAATGATCTGAAGAAGAAGAAGGAACAGAAGAAGAGAGCCCTCTGGTTCGATTCTGTTTTGGGGTAGGGGAGGGGTAGGGGGGAAGGTCCCCACTCCCCCACCAAAAGAATATTTTTTATATGTTTTTAATCGTATTTGTAATTTACATTGTTAGCCCTACATCTTTGAAATTACTCGGAGAGGAGAGACTGCGAGGACAAGGAAGAAGGCAGGGGGGCAGAAATTCCTATGCGCTTTGGGGGGCCTTTTCGTCACGCTGACAAAAGTTCCCCTCCGCCGTCCCTTTCCGTGTGGGCCCAGCCGTTGGGCCGGCGCACCGGGCGAGTCCGGACCCCCTCTTTGTTTATCGGCAAATCCCGCCGTCATGCGACGCGCAACGTGGCTTCATATTAAAGGCTTACGCGGAGGTACTGACGTAATCATGCACCATAGTGTAAACGTGGCTTCTAATTACTAGTGGAAGTTTAAAAGACGTACACAGCGTAGACGACGCTTCCCCCGCTCAGAACGAAACGACGTCTGGGAACGGCCGTTAAGTGGTTATTGTTATCTAACACCGGATTTCTCTTATTTTTATATTCTGGGCATTGGGTTGTCCGCCCTTTTATCATTGTTGGTGTATTTTTCCGGGCGAAAATTCCCCCCCATAAAAATATTAAATTAAAGTGGATAAGCATAGAATAGAAGGGGAAGAGAGCTGCGGGACCCACTCCCCCACCCAACACCAACGCCGGTAGGTGGGGCCGTCTTTTTTCGTCTCACGCACCGGTGATAGTATCCACCCTACCCGTTTCATCAGCCATCGATAACCGTTGGATCCCGCCAATGAGGATCAACCAACAATGTAGTTCGTCGATTCGGTGTCACTTGTAAGACTCAGACTCTGGTCTCTCGGATCGTATCAGAACGAATTTGATTCAATGATCCACTAAAGATATCACTAAGAGAATTCGATACGAGTCTAATCCCTGAAGCCAGCAAACCCTGTTACGGGCCTCTAGCCCCACGCCCTAAGCCCCACTTTGATAGAAGGATAGATGATTAGGAGGGTTATTTTTTTCAAATTAATTTATTTTATATTTTAATCTTATTTATTTTAGTAGGTGTGGCCATCTCCATCCGAATGATCCTCATCATCAGAATTACCTGAAAAATAGGGGAAAACACTAGGTGAGCGAACGCTGATTAGGGATTATATCTCAAGAACAAGCTCATTTTAAGTAAACAACATGTTACATGAACTATGCATGATAATTACACATGGACAATGTCGAGAGTGGAATAACAAGAAGTAATATAGATGGACTAGCAAGATTTCAAGTACATCGTGTAAAGCTATCAAGAACATGTAGTAACGAGTCATGTCATGAGAATTGGTTATTTTAAAATTCCAGCAAGTAAATACTCATTACGGGCCACGTAAGTCACGTTATGTCATGTCAAGTCAAGTAATATAGAGATTCATGGAATGTTATAATCAAGTAAGTCATGCACTCCGGTGCAATATCACACCGTGGTCAATATAACTTTCATGGGCACAAGTACTTTCGAGTAATTCTTACAGGACCAGATCGGGTCCCATTAATGCCAGGCATTGAGTCATGTAAATAATTTAGACATCCATTGTAGTTTATAGCCAATAGAATTCCAAAGGAATAAGCCATTGTAGGATAATAAGGTAGATTTCACAGAATAGAGATTTCAAGGATAGAACTTGAGTAAGGATGATATAGCGATAAATTACGTATGAAAATCAAGACATGCATGAAACTGAGTAATTAGCATCCACTCAGACCGCCACCAATTACAGAAATATCGTCCATCGCATGGTCGCTAATTCTGTGTACAATAAGAGGCACGAAAAGAAATGGCGTCCACATACACGGTCGCTCATTTCAATTGGCGTTCACTGTCTGGTCACCAATTCCAGACAGAGACAGACTTCTCACAGAACACTATAAACAACATTCTATGATGGCTACGTCGTCATGTTTCTTCAGAGTGACATGACTAAGAGATGTTCCAGGGTTTTTAGGGCACAACCTGTTCGACTACCTTGAGAGAATCTAAGGCTAGCGGAGACTTACGGAGGTCTTAACGAAGAAAGTACCCGTCCGAAGGAAGAAATATCCCGCAGAGGATCTAATCATCACCAAGAGTTGAGGTGTAAGTGTGAAACAACGTAAAACAGGGACTATCTTCGGATGTGAGATAGAAGTGCCAAGAAGACCTACAGTATGGGTCAAAACTCGATAAAATATGAGGGATAAGAAATAGCGTCACTATAGAGGGCGTCCATTAAAGATTAGCATTTCTCCAGAGAGGCGCTCAATTCATAATCAACTGAATTAAATAATGTTACATTAAATTGGTGACCTTTCACGAAGGCGCCATATCTATAATTAGCGTCCATGTCTTAGACATAAATTCTTAATTTTTAGCCTTTTTCATATAAATTCAATAATTAATCAAAAATTGGCGCCCTTTCAAGGGGGCGTTGTATCTATAATTAGCGGCTGTGTGATCAGTCGCCCATTCTTTACTATGTACAGGTTATAAAGGATTAGGCAAGTACGTCTTTACACACATGCTACTGTTTATTTAAGTGAATTACGGTTCATTTGGGGATGAGCAATGCTACTTCGACATTTATGGGGATTTTTAGGAAACTAATGACATGAACAAGTAGAGAAAAATCTGAGAATCTTGAAATATGCATAACATGCTTTTTAGATACATGGTTTCATAGTTATTTAATTTTAAACATGGGTTATTTATTAATTACACAAAAAGAAATAGTGTCAGTGTGATGGTCGCTCATTAATTGGCGGCTAGAAGACTGTCGCCAATCCAAGAATTGGCGACCTTCTACACGGTCGTTCATTAATAAACAGTCACTACTCTGGTCATTATTTTCATATGAAACAGTAAGGTGACAGATCAACGTAAAAACTTAAAATAGAGATCATGAGAACAAGATTTTAAGCAGGATACCATGACTTACATGCATGCAACACCTATTACTATAATCTTATGCTATAGTTTTTGAGAAAATCTATCTCTTAGGCTTGATCGGGATGACGAAACAAAGAAAAGAAGAAGAATATGTAGCAGCAGGCCAGAACTGCAGCAGCAAACTCACGGCAATAGCAACGACAAATCGCCACAACAGAGGAAGAGTAAGAACAACTGCGGCAACAACAGTAGTAGACGACGCAACGGCAACAACGTATGCTGATGAAAGAAAATAGAAGAGGAAGATGAGGATGCAGAGCTCCTCACGTAATAGCAGCAGCGGTACGCAGGCACCAGCGATGACGGTAGTAGGGCAGCACTTCACCTTCGAACGCAGCAGCAATGGTTTGCACGTTCGAGAGGGAGATTTATTTATAGGGAAGGAATCCTAACGGGGGTTCAGATTTCTAATGGCAACTATGTTTTCCACGTAGCAATCCTAAAGGGTTTAAAATTTCTATGTAAATCTCCCTATTGCCATGTTCGCAGCCACTATCCTAGTTGGGGTTCAAAACCCTAATCTCCCATGCATGTCGAACGTAAGAGCTTCTTTGTATGTGCTTACCCTCCTCGGTGTTGGCTCCATGAAGCCCCCTCGCATTGGCTGGTGAGGAGGAGGAGGCGGTGCTCCACCGTCACCATCGCCACAATTGCCATCATCACCATCACCACCGCCACAGTCCTCTTCACCACGAGCATCTTCTCTACCCCCACTGTCTTCTTCCTCTCCCCTTTCTTCTTCTCTTCTTGCCTCTTCTCCTCCTTCTTCTTCTTCTTCCACGTCGTCGGCGTACTCCGTCGTCGGAGCATCAGTCGCCGCCGGGGCTTCGTATGCTACGGGAGGGGGAACCTCCTCTTCGAGGTATTCTTCGTCATCAAGGAAGACGATGGCGGGCGCCATAACCCACTGCCTCTTCTCGGAGCTAGAACCGTCGTCGTAGTCCATGAAGGGAGAAAGGGGGAAGTCGTCGCCAGAGTGGTTACAGATGAGGAGAGGGAGAAGCAGTGCAGAGATGGAGGGAGATAGAGGGACAAATGTTTAACGAGAGGGTTTTTATTGTTTACGATTTCAAAACAGATGGCGACCGAAGGAAGGTCGTTCTTCATAAATTCAGTGACCACGGTCGGAGGCGTTATTCCAAGAAATTCTATTTTTGGAAATTTTGGAAAATAGCGGCTGGAGTAGAGGCGTTACATCATGATAACATAGCTGTGCAAAAAGGTGCCACTTTTTACATGTGTTTAGCAAATCAAGGAGGCTGTCATTCGAAGAGCATTAATGAGAGGCGATGGTTTAAAAGGGTGCTTTTCTTATACAACGACTTTGTATGCAGGCGCTATATCTAGCCATGTGGGTTTTGCTTATTTGATGATGCTGAAGCTAAAAGAATTAGCGCCCGTAAGAGGGGCACGGCTCAGGGAATTCCCACTCCCTGTGACAGTCACTATTTCACATAGAGACTGTGATTTTTGAACAAAATCAAGGAACTTTTAACTATTTGATCAGTGGTTGAACATTTTTGTTGACTAAAGTAAGGAAAGCACTTTGGTTGGCTCAATTAAGGAATTAAGCTTTTTATTCATTAAAGGAAAGAATCATTACATGCTTAATGAGCCAATTTGGGCCTCAAGTTCCTAAGAGCTATTACATATGATTTCCATTGCTCTTTGTCTTCTTCCACTTGTTCCATGGGCCGATGTAGTTTGCTAATCTGCCATAATGCTTGAATAGTCTTGATCTCTTCTTGGTCGCCACTTGAGCCCAATTCTCTTTTCTTAATTGGTGGAAGATGAGAGGCTTCTTCAAAGAGATGGCGGGGAAGGCTGAGTTGAGAAAGGCATCAGTGGGCATTGTAGAGCACAAATTTGGTGGCATCGATTAGCCATAGTTCCACCCCGGGAGAAAGTCGTGCATGAAGGTCATGAGTCTTGAGGAATCCCGGTGTACATGTGAAATCCTTTTGTGACATTACCTTGAAGTGTCCACGCCAATCCACTCACTTCTTAAGCTTGGGTACACGATTGATTACTCTCTCATGTAACCCAAGAGCACCCATCATGTAGTGGAGAGGGCTCTTTGAAAAGATCCTTGAAGCTTGTTTGGCCTCCTCACATGGATCAAATTAAAAGTGGAGATCTACCCAACTAGTAAATAAGAGCATGGACCCATACAAAGGTCTTTCCATGGACGCTGAGGTAAGCCAACTATAAAGGTAAGCCAAGACCACCAGTCCAATCCTCTTTCCTTCCCATATTCTATATATGGCGCTCAATTGACCTTCTTCCAAAAAATCATCTACCGAGGGGAAAAGGAGTGCTCCCGTGAGGCAAATCACCAAAGCTTTCATAATCAATTCCATCTCTTCTTCTTTGTTCTCTTTTCTAAGGGATTTGTATACCCATGCCACAAGCTTCATCAAATTAATACCCTTTGTGACCCTTATTTGGTCTATAATTTTTAGGCTTGGAATCAAGCTTGCTAGCATCTCCATGGCACTCACCGGCTCCTGCATAATTGCCATTCTCTCTTCCTCCCCTTGTTTTAAGGACTTCACTCCTAGTAGCATCTCCACTTCTTCTAGAAGGATGGTGGCTTTAAAGATAGGGAATAGGAAGGTATGGGTGTGGGGATGCCATATTTCTATAAGAGCTCCTATAGCAGCCTAATCAAAGTGGATATCATTGTAGTGTTTGGCATAGGTTATTAATCCTAAAAGGTGCCATTTGGAGAGATGATCTCTCATATCCAGGGTGATTTTTGAGAGAAGTAAAGGAAGCCATTGGATTTTGGTGAATCTTCTAGCTCCCGGGATGAGTGGATAATCCTAAAATCACAAATAAAAGAGAGAGAAGGGAGAGTTCTATTAGAGTTTGAGAAACAAAATTGGATGAAGCACTAGTATTGTTTGAACACTTACTTGGTTTAATATAATTCTTCCACTGATATGGCATTCAATTTTTGTAATTCTGCAAAACCTACCTTGGTTCTCTTCAATGGGTGACGTATCATCTTCTCCATCTGCTTTGGTTTCATTAATTCTACGAGAATATCCAGTTTGGCATTGAGGGTTTGGAGAGTGTCAGGATTCCCGTTGGGCGGCTACACCCCCGCAGCTGGTGGAGGTAGTTCATCTGCTTGGTGGTTGTTTTCAGAGGGGAGGCTTCCCGTGGGGCGGGAAGGCACATAATCTCTTTCCCTTCCCCCCACGACGCTTCCCCCATGGCCAGTAGTCCTCCTACCAAAATTTCTTCACACCATTATGGCCCTTCGCTCATTTCCCACAGACAGCGCCAGATGAAGAGGGGCAATCTCACGTTGGTCCTGAGCCATGTGATCTTGGGAGAATCTTGATCACGATCACCACATCTATATGAACTCCAAGGCAGGAAATGGATCAGGGATGCCCAGGGATGGATCCCTCGGAATAACCCTCTGATGCTTAAGTCAGCAAATAAGATAAAGCACAGGGGCAAAGGGAGATGGCAGGAGGAAGAAAGGGGCGCGAGATCATTCTCCACCAAGATGTGTCATGGATCCTACTAAGGACTGTTGCCTACCTCACTGGAGGGTCTTCCAAGGTTTATATAGCTATCCGTTTAACTTAAGAATCCAGAGAGTCGAGGGAGCAGAGGGGATTCAGGGGAGGTTACGTCCTTATTATAGGCTCATTATAGCATGAGGACTTTTGCTCTCCCTTATCCTTTCGAGTTCCCTTCTCCTTAAAGCTGCATAACAGACACTTGGATAAGCTTTCCATGGTCCGTCCAAGGTTGGGATACTAGTTGGGGGTCTTCCAGAGTGGTGGGCGCGTAGCTCGAACAGGGTGCTATGGGCCCCTATAGGGGCTTTCCCGATCGACCTGTCGCTTGGACTTTCGGACTCAGGGGTTGCCTCAGAAGTGCTGATCCGAGTGGATTTTAGGCTTGGAGTAAGTGGGCCTAGAATTGGGCTATCACTTTCGAAAGCTAGGCCTAATTCGGTCATATTAGACCTAGTTGGTCCCTGCTATTGGGCAGTATATTTTCCCCCTCTCCAAGTCTCATTTCATTGACTCGGTAGGGGTCTTGTAGATCCCCACCTCGCAGCAAAGAGTACAAAAGGAACAGGCCATGTGCAATATCAACAGTTTAAGAAAGCTGTGCAACACTAACAGTTAAAAGACAGCTAATAAAGGACATAATTAAACATTAAAATCATGCAATCACCAATAGAGTTAACTTTCCACAGAACTAAGTGGCAAGAGAAAGAACAACCAATAGAAGAATGACTAGACGCGTCCACTGACGACTTACACTGCATCTCAGGTGTCTCCCACTCGCCTCTAACACGAAAACTGAGACACCGTAACAGTAACCAAAGATAAGGACTAGTCAGGGTCATGCTCATCAGCACAAGTCCACGCCCCTGACCAAGTGTGCACACACAAGCTCAATGCCTTGAGCCAAGCCTCTAGCTATTTTTTCGCCCCAGTTGGACACTACTGCAAAGCAAGGGGGCCCATGGGAACTAGCCTAAAAACCTTACACCGGGACTGCCCCACCACCTCTCCACGGTAGGCTGACTCAAAGGGTCGTCGGGCTATGACTAGTGGATCCGTCACAAAGAAAGGAAAAATCACTCAACATCGGTAAATAAACATGATATGAACGTGATACAAAGCAGAAATTAATGCAAAATTATTACTAGCTTAACTTGGATGCATGACCAATCAACATCAAGGGCTTAAATGGCTCTGCTGAGAACACACAGGACACATTGGGCACGTTCCTAAGTAACCCGGCGGACACTACAAGCGCGTTCCTCAGGAACGCGGTGGAAGCATACAGTGTGTTAATAATGAACGCGGCGGTTCCCATTACAGCGTTATCTACCGCCTCCAAAAAACCATAAAGTTTCAGATAGTGGTGGCACGATATGAAGCGTTGACCAGAACGCGGTGCACACCTACAACGCGACCTACTAAGAATGCGGCGCTCCCTTGTACCGTGTTCTCTCCATGGTTTGGGGCCTAAGATTTCTACGTCTAGACTCCTCCCAATCGATTCAAATTGATGGGGAAATAAGGGAACAACCTGTTTAGACCTGTCCTTTCCTAGTTTTACACATGAATTATATCAAAAATGTAAATAACAATGGCCATGCTAGACATTTCACAAGGGTAAAATGAAAACTATTCCCATCCATAAATTGAATTGGAACTAGCATTCTAACAGGCATTGTATCATTCTAACACGTGGAAAAACACGGAAAGGCGAGATAAATTCTATCCCCCTACTTGAAAACTCGGGAAGAAGTCATTCTTCGTGCAAGAACCACCTCCCACGTGACGGCCAAGCCATGCACCGCACGAGCTCACTTCCACATGCACACCAATGCTCCACCGTCATCTCGTGCTCACCGGAATCTTCTCCTCCAAGCCACCCTCGACCGAGGGGAATTGTCCACCAAGAGAGAGCAAGAGAAAGATGGGGAGAGGAGTGGAAGAGAGAGAGAATCATGTGATAAATACAAAATTGACTGGAGGACGTCATCCCCCTACAACCCCCAAGCCAATGGGCTTGCAGAAGCCTTCAACAGGATGCTTTGCACTTTGCTAGCAAAGACTATTAAATCTAATAAGAAGGATTGGGAAGAAAAGATATACGAAGCACTTTGGGCTTATCGTACAGTCTACAAAATTCCAACTAGATGTTCACCGTTCCCCCTTGTATACGGGTCAGAGGCTGTGGTGCCAATTGAACTAGAGGTTCCATCACTGCGGGTCGCCATTCAGCATGGGTTGGCTAGCAGCGAACAGACCAACATAGAAAGAAGACTAGAAGAGCTCACCGAGCTCAAAGGAAAGCGTCTCCAAGCGCAACAAAATATCCAACTATACCAAGCTCGCATGACCCATACTTTCAACAAGCTGGTCAAAGGGTGAGAATTCAAGAAAGGTGACTTAGTGATGGTCAAAAGAAGAGAAGTGATGGCCTCCAACCCTAAGGGGAAGTTGGTTAAAAATTGAGTCAGAGCATATATTGTCTACCGGGTCTATGAAGGGGGTGCCTACAACCTTGTAGATCACAAAGGTGTAGTCTAGTTCTCCTCTCTTAATGGGAAACACTTGAAGCTGTACCATACAGCCCCGCCGACATCTGCAGAGTGACCAAAGTTCACCTTGGCCTAGTGGCACTCTGCCCTGGCCGAGCTCTCCAAAATATCCAGTCAGCTCAAACCAATTTCAAGGCCGTTGGTCCACAGTTCTAGAAACATCCCTAGCAAATACTAATCCTGGGATCCTTCCAGAACCTCACATGGTCCCACTAGGTTGCCACTCCTATACATTACCGCCATTATGGACCTTACATCCTAATCGACGCAAAAGTTTCACCTTGCGTTAGCAGTACCTTCTTGCCAATGAATAAATCACTTTCTCGGCGCAAGGCCTAATGCCCTAGCCGACTATTTATTCAATACTGCTAATACGGACCTTACGTCTGAATTGGCAAAAATTCTTTCCTTGCATTGGCATTACCCTCTTGCTAACGAATAAACCACTTTCTCGGCGCAACGCCTCATGCCCTAGTCGACTCTTTACACAATACTGCCATTACGGACCTTACGTCCGAATCGGTAAAAACTCTACCTTTGTGTTAGCATTACCCTCTTGCTAATGAATAAATCACTTTCTTGGTGCAAGACCTCGTGCCCTCACTGACGCATTTACAAAATACCACCATTATGGACCTTACGTTTGAATCAGTGAAAAACTCTTCCTTGAATTGGCATTACCCTCTTGTTAACAAATAAACCACTTTCTTGGTGCAAGGCTTCATGCCCTAGCCAACTCTTACACAATATCGCCATTACGGCCCTTATGTCTGAAGCGGCGTAGAAATTCTGCCTGGCATTAGCATTACCTCTATGCTAATGAATAAACCCTTCTCCGGCGCAAGGCTGTATGCTTTAGCTGATGTATTTACGCAATATCGCCATTACGGACCTTACGTCTGAATCTACACAAAAACTCTTCTTTGTGTTAGCATTACCCTCTTACTAATAAATAAACCATTTTCTCGGCGCAAGGCTTCGTGCCCCAGTTGACTCTTACATAATACTGCCATTATGGACCTTACATCTAAATCGACATGAAAATTCTTCTCTTGCATTGGCATTACCCTCCTTGCTAACGAATAAACCCTTCTTCGGTGCAAGGCTTTATGCCCTAGATGATGCATTTATACAATACTGTCATTACGGACCTTATGTCCGAATCGGTGAAAACCCTTCCTTTGCGTTAGCATTACCCTTTTGCTAACAAATAAACCAGTTTATTGGCGCAAGGCCCTGTGCCCTAGCCAACTGTCATATGCCATCATCTAGGGTCAAGCATTGCATGTCGACCCATCCTCATTCTCTTGCCCTATGTTTCAAAAAAAAATGGGGCTTAAAATAGAGGTGCCCTACCAGATTTGTTCCTACACTAGGGCAAGGGCAAAAATGGCTCTAACCTAGCTGTGGCGGATACCTGTAAGGGCACTGCAGGCAAAATCGGGTACCCTGCCATGTGAAAATCGGAAAGGGTGTGTGGGCAAAAGTAAGAGGGGGCTGACTTTGGTGAAAACCCAAAAGGGCACCTAGGTCATTAAGGTGGTAACTAAAAGTTCTTCTCCACCTTCACCTACATAGAACTCTGGATGGAATATTCTCATAAGTCCCACCGATGAGCAAACTAGTTCTGGCCCTTATCATCATCGGCAAGATCGGTCAACATTTTCTTAACCTAGACCTTTCATCCTCGTTAATGAATAAACTCATCTTTGCTTCGACATTTAACCAATGTTGATGAATAAATCATCATTGGCCCTTGTGATGAGGGCATCTCACAGCACTCTCTTTGGCTCGGATCACCGGCACCACTTTGAGGAGTCTGCCTATGTTATCTCATGTTATTTTCCCTTTCATTGAGTCATATCATATGTATTTTGGCGGCGCCCCCGCCCCCCCCCCCCCCCCGCCCCCCGCGCCCCCACCCCCCCCCCCCCCCCCCCCCCCCCCGGGCGGCGCGGGGGGGGCCCGCGCCCCCCCCCCGTCACACCCCCACCCCCCGTCCGCTCCCCCAACTGCTAAGACACCACCGGCCCCCTCATCTCCTCTCCCCCACAAATCCAATCCGCTCTACCGGTTGTAGCCGCACCAGTCCCCATCAACACCGCCGAATACAACGCCACCTTCGGTTGCAATCCTTTGTAGCCCTCTACTATCCCTGCTAATGCAGTGACGAGAGATCCACAAGGCCCACTGGACACGCAAACATTCGCCCATGTTCTGTGCTCCTCCCCTCTCCCCCTCTATAAAGCCTTTAAGTGCATCCCCTAACTTACACGGATGGAGGTGAGCCGGCCGTGTTCTACTCTACAGAAGAAATTAAATTTTCTCTTGCTCTGTTGCATTATGTTGTTGTGGCTAGAGCACCCTAAGGAAGATTGAGTTTTCAAGATATTCGCACGCATATTGTCAGCAAGTTCACTTTCCAACAAGATTTCATGTTTGGTGCTTTAGATCCAAAGCATATCTTGATTCGCTTCCAATCGTGTAATGATTATTTACAAGTTTCGCTATAGGAATCTCTTTATGTCCAAAGTAAGTTCTTTAGATTCTTCAAGTGGATGATGGGCTTTTCTCCATCCATTGATTTTCTCACCATGTCAGTGTGGATTGAATTCCTTGGGCTGTCGGTGAATCTCTTCCTAGAGCCGCTTCTTTGCTCTATTGCAGAACATGTTGGATGTGTGTTGAAGATTGACACATATACCAAGAACCTAACGAATAGTATGGCTGCCAAGGCCTGTGTGGCGTTGGATATTTTTAAATATCACCTCTCTCACAATTAGATCGACTATCCAGGAGGAAGAGGTTGGCAATCAATATCCTACCCAGAGCTGCCTTATTTCTGCTCCATCTGTCATCATTTAGGGTGTACCATCATGCAAGAAGACGATGAGCTCAAACTGGTCGTCTAAAGAGGGCTCTACTCTTGTCAACAACCCTTCGGTGTTGTGCAATTGTGCTGATGCAAATCGGGGCCACCAAGCTAAAACTCAGAAGTCACAATTGTGTTGGCATCATGTTTGTGTTGTCACCGATGATGTTAGCTGAAATGCTGCACTGGCATCTCCATAGTCCACAGTAGTTCTATCTGCACCCCTACCTGCAATGACTGCCTTAGTGTTGCCAGCATTGGGTGATGCTACACTGGCGATCTCAACTTCACCCCATTGGGCAGTGTTTAACCCCCCCTGCATCGGTAGAATCACCTTCACCGTCCAAGGCAGTGCTGGATGCTGGACACCTCTCCCCTTCACCGGCCAAATTTTTGTTGTCCAAGAAGGTGATTCCCGCCACCCTATATGCACAGACAGAAGCAGGTGACTCCCTAGCACTATGCCATTGACACTGTTGGACGTCTCTAGAAATTCTTCGTCTATTATAGTGCTCGTCCAGGGCTGCATTAACCCTATCGATGCCCTCATGGGAGATCGCAACACTGCCATTGGTTTCATCCAATCTAATGGCTCTAGCAGGACCTCTTGCATGACTCAAGCCATCATGATTGTTCTGGCGCCAACATCGGCAATTTCCAAGTCTGGAGATCCCCCCATGATGGATCCTTCCTTGATTGGGTCTTCAGCAAACCAGGGACTCCTTCCATCGAGGGCTACCCTGCTCTAGTCTCCGCTATTACCAGGGATCCGTCATTGCTAACTCAACAAAGTGGGCAAGAATCTGCTAGGCCACCAGAATCTGCTACTCATTTTCACGAGTTCACTAAGTTGACATCCAATGGCCAAGAGTGAATCACCTAATCCAACTATTGTGCCACCTAGAAGCCCAATTGACCTACCTCTCACATGTGTGCCATTGCCTACAGCCTAGTCCAACAAAAGTCAAGAACCCCACTACTGCACTCTCTTCTCTTGCTAGTCCTCCTGAAGATGTCCTGAATCTCACTTTGACTCCATCGGATTCATCTACTCCAATGGTCAGCTCTTTAACATTATCCTCTATGCGTTGGAGGTGCATCTCTCGCCCTAGTCACAAAGGCGGAGTTAGAATTAGCATGATGGTCTCTTGGGCTCGTTGCCCAAAGCCTATTAGTCCCCCTCGATCTGCTACTATGGCTCACCCGATGGCAGATTTGACTTCGGTTACTTTGTTACATAATTCTTAGATCAAATTTTAATGGGTCCAACTGACTCTCTCTCTCTCCCCATGTTAGTGCTCTAAATGTTCATAATGTCCCTTTTACCCCTCAAGCTGTCCACAACCAAGATCCTATAAATAATGATGATTTTCTTGCAACACATAAGATGTGGGTTGGAGATTACCCATCATAGGACTTCGATTAAGATGAAGATGATGATGTAGAAGATCGCTGTCCTCGCCGGCTAGGTCCCGTCTCTACATTTAAAGGATTAATTTTAGAACTCTATTGTATCAAGATATAATCCTCATAAGTAGAAAACCATATAAATGTAAGGAAGGGTATTTTACCTTAAAGTGAAGGGTAGTTTGGTAATTATTCTTGAAATTGATAAAGTCGAATGTTTTTTGCCTAACTCCACCCTATATCAAGTGTCTACCTCACCGTCGAAGTGTAACGCATCTAGGTCAAGGTTTCTTCCTTTCTAAAACCCTTTGCACCGATGCAGCTGAGTCATCTGTGCTCTCTCACCCCTTACGTAAACTTGCTTTCTCCATCCTTGCTCTCCATCCTCCTCTAATCTGTGCTGTTAGCCTCTGTTTCTCTCTTTCTTATCAACCATGTCTTCTCCGGCCATCAAGAGCAAAGGGAAGTGAAAGGTTCCGGAGGAGCAGCAACTGAGGGATGTTCAATCAGAGAAAGCTATCGAAATACCTCGCAAGGAAGGAAGATCCAAGCGAGTGCATGATAAAGGGACTGCTTCAGGTAGGATTGCAGAGAAACTCCTTAAGGGAAAAGAGAAGGTGTCTGAGGCACCAGCAAAGCGGCGCTGGACTTCTGTCGCGAAAGAAACTCACAGATTGGTTGAAGTGGAAAATGATTCTGATACTTCATCTAGGCAAGCAGAGTCTATGGTTGAATCTGCAAAGATTATCTTTCCTCGATATGTAGACTTTCATGATCAAAAGATGCTTAATGATTATCCTAAGTTATTAAGTTTGATCAGATTCCAAGGTTGGAAAAAGTTCATGGGTAAGGATAGATATTACTACCCTAGGTTGGTCTCTGAGTTCTACAATAATTTGAAATATGATTCAAACCTATCTAGGATATGGTCATGTGTTAAGGGAATCAAAATTGAATTGTCTCAACACTCACATCATACGATCTTTAGGATACCAGAGGAGGGTGTGTCTGAAAAGGACTTTCATTATGATCAATTTGAAACATACACTATACTGACCGATCAGCCAAGTGACCCACATAATTACAAGCAAACTAAGCTGACCAACTTCAACACAAACAAGTTCTCTCCTTTAAAGAGATTGCTTCACCATATGCTCACCACTATAATCACCCCACAAGATGGAGGTAGAGGGAGGTTGACAGAATCATAGAGATTTACCTTCTACTGTATGTTTAAGGAAATCAAAGTTTGTCTGCCAGAGACGATGATACAAATCATTGGAACTTGTAAGAAATCCAGAAGGTAACTGCCTTATGCAGCTCATCTCACTACAATTTTTAAGAAGTGGAAAGTTCCTTTAGAGGATGAGACTTTCAAAGAAATCCCTAAAGTGAATGAGTATAACATGGATTTTAACACAAAATTCATGAAGCTCAAGTCTTCTAGTGCAAGAATCCAAGATTAGGACCCAATAGAGCAATTAGAGCAGCAAATGGCACAGCAGCAACTACAACCAGTGGAAGAAGAACAACAACAAGAATTTAAACAGTAGCAGTAGGTTGCATAAGGTCAGGGGGAGCAATAGCCACTATTAGCTGAGCAGCAAGTGGCAGAGCAGCCAGAGAAGTAGGTTGATGAGGTATTGAATAATGAGAACTTGCAAGAGGAATTAAGAGAACATCATGAGCTACAATTAGAGATAGAAGCAATGTAGCAGCTAGATCAACAAATTGATCAGCTAGTAGAGCAGATAGAGCAGCAGCAACAGCAGCTTGAATTGCAACTAGAACTACAAGCTGAACAACTAGATTTACTGTAGGTAGAGATGCAGGTAGATGGGCAGCCAGAGCTACAAACATATGATGTAAATCAACAAGAAGAAATGGAGCAAGAATAGCTACAAGAACAGCAAAATCAATAGCTAGATATGCATGAGCAGGAAGAACTTTAGGAGTAGGCAAAACTGCATGCAGAGGAGCAGCCACATATTGAGCAGCACCAGCAACAACAAGGGTTGGAAGATCTATAGTAAAATGAACAATAGGAATAGCAAAGAGTAGAGGCTGAAGTGCCACAAGAAATTTATCTAGGTCTTGCCACATATTATGGACCCTATCATGGACCAATGATGACAATGGGCATTCAACCACCTTTATCTCCTGAGGAACCATAGATTCCACCTGAGTTTCATGCTTCAAGTTCAGCAGGACCAAGTTCAGCTCCAAATGCTTCTGACATCCATCCTAGATTGGTAAATCTTCTTATGTCTCAGTTTAGAATTATGAATGCCACTTTTATGCATTTGAATATGGCAGTAGAAAGGATAGATGCTAGAATGATGCATGTTGAATAGACAAACAATAGCCAGTGGGAAAAGTTTGTGAGAGACAAGCATAGATCAGATGAAAGACTACATAGATTTTTAGATTCCTTGCTACATGGTGCGGACACCAGAGCATGCGAGAGGCACGAGCCAGTGGGCCATCAGTACCATACACGGAGCACCACACGAGCTACAGCAGCATCCCTTTGGCTACTGGGTGTGCGGCCAACTGCCTAGCTGCTCGGCCCCCTGCTCTTCTCCTTTGGGTAGCCAAAGCCCTGGCCGCCGAGGCCCTCTGGGCAGCCAGAAGGGTGGCTGCCCAGGCCAGCGGTGGCGGCCACTGTGGCCGCCTAGGTGGTTGGGTGGCCACTAGGTTATCCACCCCGGTCCCTATTCACCCGACGAGCCCCTTTCGTCATTTCCCGTGATTTGTGATCCCGGTGTATTCCGTACACCCCCGTAGCCTATAGGTCAGTCATTTTGACAGAGGTCCTAGAAGTTTGGTAATAATGTATAGCCACCTTGTGATGTGTTACTTGTGTATGGTTGGGTTGTTATGAACTGGTGGTGTTCCAGTGGCTTTCTGCTTCTTCAGTGAGTTCTCACCTTCGGTGACCTTCCCAACTAGTCGTAACTTTCCTACGCACGTGTGTGCGGACCCACTTGGGAGTGGTGGAGAGCTTTTCAGGTGTGACGATTTGTAGGCTGGTTACCGTTGGACCCCTCATCTTTGAACCTTAATTTATGCATTTAGTTTCTATTTCTGTACGCTCCTGTAACACCTTTCGAACCCTTCTGAGCTTGGTGGCGTAGGATCCGAGTGGTGTTGGGTTTGACCCGATATCCAGATCTTGGGTCGTTATAGTTGGTATCAGAGTGAGGTTATGGCAGAGTATGAAAATGTAGAGTAAATATAGTGTTTAACAGTCCAGAGAGTCCGGTACAGTCAACAGCTGGCTTAGGGTGTTCTGTTTTCTTACTCTGTTACCTTTTACGTGTTAAGGATTCATGATGGCACAGAGGGGGGGGCACTGTCCTAGGGAGAGCTAGCCGTGGGGTCCCAAGAGGTGCAGGGTGGAGCACCACCCCCTCCGGTAGATGCAGCTTCGGGTGCGTCAAGACCAGCGATGTTTTTCGATCTATCCACCTAGTTTTTGGCGTTGGCTCAGGGGGCATCGCCGGTTGCCCTATATTGGGCAAGGTTCATGGAGTTGAGCCAGTATGTGCCTCCGACCATGGTAGGTCCAAGGTTCTTGGCTCATTAATTCATCACATGGATGGGGCCAGAGATTTGTTGGACCCTCATGGTGTCTGGGGTGGCCACCGTAGAGGTGGCTTTCCGTACGGGGAAATTTTGTAGGTAGACCTGTTGCGTGCCCAGGAGTTGGTTCGGGTGATGCAATTCCAATGGGGTCTCCCTCAAGCATTTCAGGAGTAGCCTACTACGTCCTCTACCCCTATCCATGGTCGTCACTGACAGGGTAGGAGGAGGCGTAGGCAGGATAGGTAGGTAGTTCGGCAAGGTGTCTGGCGACGCCAGGAGCTTAGGTGTCAGCGATACGCGTAGGAGCAAGCGTAGGAGGAGGTGCAGGTGCAGGCCTCAGAGGAGTCCGTGCAGCACCCAGCCGCGAGGTGACCATGGCATGGTCTATCAGAGCAGCTGGGGAAATGTTTGAGGTGCGACGAATTTCATGCTAGCCATCCTTGCAAGGTGGCTGTGGCGGAACTGAGGTGCTTTCGGTGTGATCAGACAGGGCACCTGGTTCATGATTGCCCTAAGCAGAGGAGCTGTTTTAGGTGCGACTAGGTTGGGCAAGGGTTCCTTGAGTGCCCCCAACCGCCACCCCGGCCATGATCGTTCTTGTGGTGGCCTCGGTGAGGCTTGGGAAGGCGAGTGACCGTATTTTGACCCTGGCTAAGGCATTCATGTATAGAAGGTACAACTTCAATTTCGTTTGGCTTTCGTTTGTCTCCAGTGTTCCTTATGATTTCCTCTTGGGTTACGTGTATTGGGGCATGTGTCTGGGTTTTGCCCCAGACTCTGGAGGTCATTTCTAATGTTGGGAGGTGGTACAGGTGCAGTCAGGCAGGGCTTTTGGCACGTGATGGCCCGAAAGGGCTGTCCCAGTAGCCTCAGTAACTTTTGAGATGGGGAGGTTGGACACTCAGGGCTACGGGTTGCACAGTCGGGTGAGCGAGGTGGTGTCCTACCTCGTGGCAGGTATAATTTTGAGATGTTTGAATCATTTTTTGATGCACTTTTGTAGATTTTGTTGTTTTCCCGTCATGTCTAAATCATGCTCATGAGTCCATGTGCGGGTGTCGGGAGTTTGAGGTGGTATCCTATGTAGTGGCAGTGGAGCCATGTCCTCATTTCCTTATTGGCATGGCGTGTTGGTGCCAAAATAAGAGGAGTCTAGTTACCATCCGAGTTACACGTGTTGTGCCGTATGGCTAGTGCCTTGCTTTCTCTAGTGTGAGTTGGGTTTAGATCTTCGGTTCGGCACAGGAATTGCCAGATTGAGCATGGAAGTCTGTGCTCCAAATTTAAGGTGTTAGAGTCTCTCGCACTATTTTCTGGATTTGGTCAGTGGAGTTAGAGGTTGTTCCATGGTGAGCGCCGGAATCTTCCTTTTGGTGAGGTCTTGTGTAGAGTTGCATAGTGGAAGTGTGGTGGGCCCATAGCAACAGGCACAGGTTGAAGAAAATCTTCTCACAGAGCAGTACCAGGGAGCCCAGGATACCATTGCTATCAAGCGAAGTCGAATTGATGAGCTCACGAAGAAGAAACCTCGTCATCTATGAGCTTATTCTTTGTACAATATCATTTTCTCCTCTTATATTTCAGCATTCATCCTTCTTCAGTTACCCCGAAAGCTTGTTTCGGGCTCCAATTTTGTGGGTGAATGATAAGAATTGTTCATGAGCTGATAGAACTGCAAACTCCTTATCCCATTAGTCTTTACTATGACCCTTCAACTGCCTTTCTTTTATGTGTGTATATATGTATATTCTTTTTTTGTTCTCCCCTTTTTTTTTCACTTTACTAAGATTGGCGCCCTTTCGGGTTTTCACCAAAATTAGCCCCCCTTTAACTTTTTCCAGCGCGCCCTTTCGGGTTTTCACGCTGAGAGGTTACCCATTTTTACCTGAGGCGCCCTTTCGGGTTTTCACCTCAGCCGAGTTACGACCTTTTTGCCCTTGAGCAACCAGTAAACTGGCTACCCAAGTCCGCCGGGGCACCTCTATTTTAAGCCTCATTTTTTTCCTTTTTTTTGACTTGATTTAGGGAACTAATGCCAGAACGGGTAGGGATTTGTTTGTTGGCACTGGCTGAGTGCTGAAGCAAGGGTAGGTTTGTTCGTTAACAAGGACGTAGGGTCCAAGTTAAGGGAATGCTGAGTGATCTTGCCGATGATGACAACGTCAATGATGGTTTGTTCATTAACGAGGATGAAGGGTCCAGATTAAGGGAATATTGACCGGTCTTGCTGATGATGACAAGGGTCAATAGTGACTTGTTCATCGACATTGGTTAAACGTCGATGTAAAAATATGTTTGTTCATCAATGAGGATGAAATGTCCAAGTTAAGGGAATATTGACCGATCACGCCGATGATGACAAGGGTCAATGATGGTTTGTTCATCAACATTAGTTAAATGTCGAAGCAAGGATAGGTTTGTTCATTAACAAGGATGGAGGGTCTAGTTTAAGGGAATGCTGACCGATCTTGCCGATGATGACAAGGGTGAATGATGGTTTGTTCATCGACATTGGTTAAATGTCGAAGCAAAAGGGTTGTATTCATTAACAAGGATGAAAGGTCCAGGTTAAGGGAATATTGACAGGTCTTGCCGATGATGAGAAGGGTCAACAGTGATTTGTTCATCGACATTGGTTAGATGTCGAAGTAAAGATAAGTTTATTCATCAACGAGGATAAAAGGTCCAAGTTAAGGGAATATTGACCGGTCTTGCCGATGATGACAATAATCAATAGTGGTTTGTTCATTGACATTGGTTAAATGTCGAAGAAAGGATAGGTTTGTTCATTAACGAGGACGAAGGGTCCAGGTTAAGGGAATGTTGACCGGTCTTGCCGATGATGACAAGGGTCAAGGCTGGTTTGTTCATCGACACTGGTTAAATGTCGAAGTAAATATAATTTTATTCATTAACGAGGATGAAGGGTCCCAGTTAAGGAAATCCCGACCGATCTTGCCGATGATGACATGGGTCAGCACTGGTTTGTTCATCAACACTGGTTAAATGTCGAAGCAGAGATATGTTTATTCATTAATGAGGACGAAGGGTCCAGGTTAAGGCTTCATCCACTGATCTTGCTGATGATGACAGAGATCAGGGCTAGCATATTCGTCGACATTGGGTAAAATTTCGAAGCAAGGAAAGGCTGTGTCCTTCACCAGAATAGGCAGAAGGTCCATTCCGGTCAGGCTTTGTCTATTGGTGGTTTATTCTCCTAGTGGGACTTGTGGGAATATCCCATCCAGAGTTCTGTGCGGGTGAGAATGGGAAGGAACTTTTAATTGTCACCTTACTGACTCAAGTGCCCTTTCAGGTTTTCACTAAAGCCAACCCCCTCTTGCTTTTTTCCATGCGTCCTTTCGACTTTTCATGTGATAGGGTACCCGATTTTACCTGTGACGCCCTGTCGGGTTTTTATCATAGTTGGGTATAGTCATTTTTGCCCTTGCCCTGGCGTGGGGACAAGTGTGGCGAGGCACATCTATTTTAAGTCCCATTTTTTTGGTGTTTTTTTTTGGTATGGTAAGAGAATAAGGATGGCTCGACATGCGATGTTTGACCCTGGATGATGGCGTATGATAGTTGGCTGGGGCACAGGGCCCTGCACCGATAGAGAGGGTTTATTCGTTGGCAAGAAGGTGATGCTAACGCGAAAGAAGAGTTTTCGCCGATTTGGACGTAAGGCCCGTAATGGCATTATTGCGTAAAAGTCGGCTGGGACACAAAGTCTTGCGCTGAGAGAACAGTTTATTCGTCAGCAAGAAGGTAATGCTAACACAAAGGAGGAGTTTCTGCTGATACGGGCGTAAGGCCCATAATGGCGATAGTGTGTAAAAGTCAGCTAGGACATGAAGTCTTGCACCGAGAAGAGGGTTTATTCGTTAGCAAGAAGGTAATGCTAACGCAAAGGAAGAATTTTCGTCGATTCGGGCATAAGGCCCGTAATGGCGATATTGTGTAAATATCGACTAGGACACGAAGTCTTATATCGAGAAGAGGGTTTATTCGTTAGCAAGGAGATAATGCTAATGTAAAGGAAGAATTTTTGCTAATTCGAATGTAAGGCTAGCAATGAGGTAATGCTAACGCAAAGGAAGAATTTTCGTCGATTCGGACGTAAGGCCCGTATAGGCAGTAATGTATAGAGTGGCAACCCAGTGGGACTATGCGGGGCTCTCAAGGGATCCCAGGATTAGTGTATACCAGGGATGTTTCTAGAATGGTGGACCAATGGTCTTGAAATTAGTCCGGGTTGATTGGATATTTTGGAGAGCTGGGCCAAGGCGCAGTGCCACTAGGCCAAGGTGAATTTTGGTCATTCTGCAAATGCCGGTGGGGCTGTATGGTATAGCTTCAAGTGTTTCCCATTGAGAGGGGAGAACTGGACTACCCTCTTGTGATCTACCAAGACGTAGGCACCACCTTCATAGACTCGATGGATGATATATGGTCCGACCTAATTTTCAACCAACTTCCCTTTGGGGTTGGAGGGCATCACTTCTCTTCTTTTGACCATTACCAGGTCACCTTTCTTGAACTCTCATCCTTTGACCAGCTTGTTAAAAGCACAGGCCATACGAGCTTGGTATAGTTGAATATTTTGTTATGCTTGGAGACACTTTCCTTCGAGCTCAGCGAGCTCTTCTAGTCTTCTTTCTATGTTGGTTTATTCGCTGCTAGCCAGCCCATGTTTAATGGCGACCCGCAGTGATGGGACCTCTAGTTCAATTAGCACCACAACCTCTGACCCACATATAAGGGAGAACGGTGAGCAGTCGGTTATGGTTTTGTAGATTGTACAATAAGCCCAAAGTGTTTCGTATATCCTTTCTTCCCAATACTTCTTACTAGATTTAATAGTCTTCGCCAGTAAAGTGCAGAGCGTCTTGTTGAAAGCTTCTGCAAGCTCATTGGCCTGGGGGTTGTAGGGGGATGACGTCCTCCAATCAATTTTGTATTTATCAGCCAGTCGATATACCTTCTAGTTTCTGAAATGACTGCCATTATCAGAGATAATTCGGCTGGGGACTCCAAATCAAAATTTTATATTCTGCTGAAAGAATCTGGCGAGCAACTCCCCCATTACTTCTCTTAGCGCTATCGCTTCTGCCCATCTGGAGAAGTAGTCTGTGGTTGCTAAGATATACTTGCATCCTGATGAGGATGTTGGCAGAGGCCCCACCACGTCTATGCCCCATTGAGTGAACGACCAACTCGGTATGGTGGGATGCAGTGGCACAGGTGGCCTTCTTGACACAGTGGCGTGTTCTTGACATTTCTGACAAGCTTTGGTGAACTTGCAGCAATCATCAAACATAGTGGGCCAGTAATAGCCCAGTTTATTTATTTCAATCTTCATTTTTGGACCGACCTGATGTGCCCCGACTGATCCGGCATGAACTTCTTGCATCACCTGCCAAGCTTCTGCTGGGGACAAGCAATGGAGCAAGACTTTCTTTCGGGCATCCGCCATTATTCGGAACAAGGTTCTGTTTCTCATCTCATAAGAATCCTTGATCCTGAGGAGCTTCAATCTCTGTTCTTTTTCTTTCAGGAGTTGTTGGTGTTGGAACCAACGTAGGAGATGCTCCCACCAATCAGGCTATTGGATTTCCTCCACAGTCGTCGCTTCATTTTCTTCTTCATTAGCCAGGACCTCCGTCACACTGGGGACCTGGCGTCGATTAATTACTGTTATATTCAGGTTGGTGTCTAGCGAGATTGCCAAAGAACTGGCCAACTTTGCGAGGGCATCTGCCTGAGCATTCTGTCCTCTATTAATGTGCTTGATTTTGATAAGATAAAATCTTGCCATTAGGCACAGCGCCAATTGGTAGTAAGGAAGGAGTTCTTGCTTCTGCACATCAAACTCTCCTTCCAATTATTTTATAACTAACATGGAATCCCCGAATGCCTCCAGCATCTTAATTTCCATAGACAGGGCAATCTGTAGCCCGATTATCAAGGCTTCATATTCTACATCGTTGTTTGTGCAAGGTTTATTTATTGAGTACGAGGTATATATGACCTCTCCCTCAGGAGATTTCAGGACTATGCCTGCCCCAGCCATGACTCTGGCTGCTCCAGCTGCTAGGGTGTCAATTCTTGATGCACCATCAAAATACAACTACCATAAGGCGGGCTGCACTTGGTCGGCTTCCAGGGTTTCATCATCAGGGAGTTCCATCTCTAATGGACTATCTTCAGGTACTGGGTGCGCAACAAAGAAATCTGTGATGGCCTGACCTTTGACAACTCTCTACGGCATATAGGAGATACCAAACTCCATGAGAATCACCGCCCATTTGCCTAAGCGGCCTTTGAGTGCTGGTTGTGACAGCATATATTTAAGCGGATCCGCTTTGGAAATCAGCTTTATCTCATTCGACAACATATAGTGTCAGAGCTTCTTGACTACGAAGACTAGTGCTAAGTAGACTTTCTTAATGAAAGTGTATTTCTCCTCAGTTCTGACCCGCCTTCGACTGAGGTAGTAGAGGGCTTGTTCTTTCCCTTCCTCATTATTCTGGGCGAGCATTGCCCCCAGGGAGTAGTGTGTGGCTACTATATACAAAATTAGCGGCCATCCTTTCACTGGTGCCCCTAGCACTGGAGAGGTTTTCAGATAATCTTTCAGCTTGTCAAGCGCTGTCTGACATTCTTCATCCCAATAGAAGGGAACGTCCTTCATCATCAACTTATGAAAGGGGTGACACCGCCCTGACAAAAGTGCACCTAAGAACAGCAGGATCCTCTACAGATCGTTGGATCTGATGGGTCAGAGCCTGCTCTGATACCAAGTGTTAGAAGCCAGGCTGGGATCAAGAGGGGGGGTGAATAGATCCCCCTTTAAAAATTAGCCTCGATTAAAAACTCTCGCCCACTAAATTAAGCTACACTAGAATGAGATGAATAGCTGAACTGTAAGATTGAGATGCGAAACACACTTACAAAATAGACTCTTCAAGCAGAGGCAACGTTGGACACTTGAGACCACACTAGTACCGAACAGAATTCACAATGATGAACTAAAACACTTAAGCACACACACAACTTGTGAGTTTGAGGTAAATGAGAATGATCAACCACCCACTGTCAAACATTTAGCGTATAAAAGCTATTACAGTATCAAACAAGTTCCTCTTCGCAGAATAGACAGATGAAGCAAAACTGATGTTGAACAAATTGCTCTCAACCAAACATATGACTGACTCTGTGAAGGAGATAGAGGATATGGACAATCACATAAGACAAACCACGACGCACAAGAATTTTTAAGTTGCTCGACTAGACATCAGTCTGCTTACATCCACCCCTCACTCAAACCAGAGTGTCGCTTCCCTTGCTATAGCAAGACACAGACTCATTCTGTAGCAATTGCTGGCAAACAGCTTGAGACCGATGGAAACAAATCCCTTTGACCTGATCTTGCAACCCAAAAGACCAGCCCCCACTGCTACACGTAGTGATCGGAGAATCCAATTCTCCCTTCCTCTACAACCCAGAAGGAACGTGAACAGTAACCCACTACTCACAAGAACTTAGAGGATTAGATCCTCACATCCTCTAAAACCACAGAGGGAACCCAGAGATCAGATCTCCCTTCTTCTGATCGCTCACCACGCTCTTTCACCGTAGTAGTGATAAGTATACGAATGAGATAGGATCCTAACAGACACACAAGCACTCACTCAAGAGTTCATACTAGACTAGCAAGCTAACCAAGCAAAGAAGTGCACGCATACCTCCACGCTCGGGGCGTGGGGAAGAAGCCCGGCCAAATCACACGAACCCCCAGTACAAAAGCTAAAAAAGTATAATCCAAACGCTGTCCACTTCTCGCAGGGAGGTAAAAGGCTACACAATGAATCCAGGGTCATGAGAAGTGGGGTGACGCGTCGCGAGTGGATGAAGAATGATGACTCCCACGTGTCCCGAACTAGTACGGACAGGAACCAGCAGCATGGATGGCTTGTCACGGAGGCCGAGGAAGGTGCAAACGTCCCTGATGACACGATGTAGTGGTGGATGATCCTCCTGGAAGAAGATGAAAGCCGACGACACTGGCTAGAACCTCCGATGTAGTCACGAACGGTGGGTAAACTATAGGCCAGTCTGCATAGCCACAGGAGACCAGTGTAAATGGAGGCCGGGAATGTAGCATTCCGAACGTCCTCTAAACACGAAACTTGGCAGAGACATTAGTGGGGATGTCCTAGAGACACAAGTGGAAGGACAGTCACAAAAGATGACTATGGTAGCCGGCACGAATTTGTGAACAGTCCCCTATGCCTTTTGGCCAGTCTGCAGGCAGCGGGAGAGGAGGTGGAAGGTTGGGGTGGTACCGGGGCTTCCCGGTGGCTTTTAGGGCTGGGTTTTCTCTAGAGGATGGGGGATTGTACGTGGGAGAAAGGGGATGTGGTGGCGGGGCGGCGGGTAAAAGATATTTTAGGCGTGGGAGATGGTGGCAGGCGAGCCCTGTTTTGTAGATCTGTGCAGATAGAACTAAGGGTAGGAATGGAGGACAAGGGTATGCAGGGGAAATGGGCTCATAAAATCATGAAACAAATATGGGAAATGGGTTTTGACGTGGGGAAGTGGTGCTCTAAATTTCAAAGCATTTGGAGAGGGTTTCTGGGTCGGGAAGGCCTCTTTGGATGACCTCTGTCCCTGTAGGCCTAGACAGGGGTAGTCTACGCGGGAAAAAGGCCTCTAAAAGGAATTTTGGCTAAAGGGTGAATTGTGATGTCAAAATTGGTTTAGGAAGAGGAGAGATGTGGGGGAAGGTGCAGTAAAAAAATTAGGTCGAACTGAGTTGCGTAAGGGGGCGAACCAACCTAATCTCCACGTTTCTATCCATTCGGCAGACACACAGGGCGCTCCTAGGACAGCAGGGTACCAAATCGCCTCCATGCTGGAACAAGGCCACCACAAGGATCTCCAAGCTCTGCTGGACATCTAGGAGGTTGCCTCCTATTAGCACCAGTAGCAGGAACTCTGAGAAAGTTGACTTGGGAGTCACACCCAAGGAGAGAAGAAGAAGAGGAGGATGGTGGGAGTCACACTCACAAGAGAAAGAGAGGAAGAGGGGAGGGCGTAGCCTTCTCAATGATTTTCTCAAAAAAATTCTTCATTAACGTTTTCCTAAAAGAATACAAGGGTATTTATAGAGGGAGGAGGAAAGCCCTAATTTAATTGTCGACACTATTTACAAAATGTGTCGACACTTCAGTTCAATCCAGCGAAAAGTCTCTCTATCTGGTGCTCATGCCTCGACGCATCTAGGGTGATGCCCCGACACAGCGGTGCCAGTAGCAAGAGTCTGCGGTGCCTATGTCGACCTATTGTCCTAGACGTGTCGACCTGTCAGTGATGTTTTCAACATTTCTTCAAGATATTGATGGGGAGTGTTGACACTTCAGCTAGATGTGTCGACACTATCAAAGTCACATGAAACGGATCTGAGTTCGATAGCATCCACTTTTCAAGATCCACAATCGTTCGTTGAGGATCCATTCACACTTAAATATCCTTATAGAAGGTCACCTTTTCAGAGGAAATCATTGGCTATCAGAGGAATCTTCCAGAGGTGGGGCCCTTTGCAGATTTGGTCCCCTATCCACTTCCGTTTTCTGGCGCACACGAGAGAAGAGACAAAAAATGTGTATGAAGCTAATAGAAAAGGTAGAAAGCGACGTTCGAACCGTGCTGTACGTGCAAGAGGATAATGTACAGAAGATAGCTTGAAGGAGAAGCACATTCAAACTCTCCTGGGGTTGCATAAGAAGAAGAAGAAGAACTGGAGAAAAAGAGACAGCAGAGCAGCGGAAGAGTTCTCGTGGAGATTTCGTCATCCTTCTACCACCGACGTGAAAGCATCGTTGCATCTTCCTTCCTTCACATCTTGGAGCTCGGACTGGATGGAAGATAGCATCCTCAGACGCCTGTGCTGCAGTTGGAAAGCCCGTCCAGCATTCCTCTTCAGTTTGCCGTGAAGAGCCCAAGAGAGGAGCAGGAGTGTCCAGGCATCGTCCAATTTTTTCTAGACAAGATTTTTTTCTACTAATTTTCATAATCATACCCTATCTGCTTGTTATCTTTCGAGTTTGTCTTTTCTTCTCAAAAACTTATACACACATAGTGATCCCTACCTGTGTGTAGGAAGATGGGTTGAGAGATCTCAGGTCCGTGGTTTTTGGGTTGTGTACCCACAAGCTGTTGGATAGCAGATTGGGGAGAGTTTTTCTCTCAGTTGGAAGCTATGAATCAGTGGTAGTGCTTTAGCACTAGTGAAGCCTCACTCAGTTGAGTGAGGGGTGGATGTAGGTCTCTAGATAGAGACCGAACCGCCTTAAAATCTTGTGTTTCTATGGTTTGTTTATCTTCTCGCCTTGACGCTAGTTGCTTGGGTAGGAACGTTGTTGATTCATCATCCGTGCATTTATCTCTATAGTCGGCGGGTACTCTTGTCTTACTACTACTTAGTTTTTACTTTTAGATAGCTCTCGTAAAGAAGGGGCTGATCTATTCATCCCTCCCCTCTAGATCCGCCTATCACTATATATCACGTGGTATCAGAGCTAGTCTCTCTAAATGTAGTCTAACGACTTTGAGAGAAGTGGTGATATGGCGACTAAGGGTCACATGCCTGAAGGGAATTCTATAAATAGACCTCCATTTTTCACTAGGATAAACTATCCTTATTGGAAAAATCGTATGCAAGTTTTTATCAGGGTCCAGGATCACGAGATGTGGAGAGTGGTCAGCAAAGGTCCATATGAACTGCCCGAAGAAGAAGACACATGGACCAAGGAGCAGATAAGAAGATCGAATTTGAACTGGGGCACCAAGCACATTATACAGTGCTCCCTTCACCTGGTGGAATTCTCAAGAGTGTCAACATGTGCCACTGCAAAGGAGATGTGGGACTGTCTTAAGGTAATCTACGAAGGAACATCACAAGTATGAGAGACTAAAGTAAATTTGCTAGTTTCTGAATATGAAAAATTCAGAATGAAACCTGATGAGATTATTTCAGACATGTATGCTAGGGTAACCATGCTTACGAGTAGCTTGACAGAGTTAGGTAAGAGCTATTCCGAGCAGGAGATTGTGAGAAAAATTCTCAGATCTTTAACACCTGCTTGGCATACCAAGGCAACCGTGGTTGTAGAATCCAAGGACTTGGCAACCACCAAAGTAGAGGAGCTCATAGGGTCCTTGATGACCTATGAGATGAACCTGAAGAATAAAGAGGCTGAGGTAAGTAAGAAGAAGCCTCTGGCTCTCAAGGTAGGGCCAAGTACCAAGGACATCTCTGATGAAGATGAACCTTCAAGCAGCAACTCAGACGAGGATGAGGTTGCCATGTTAACACAAAAATTCAGAAGGTTCTTAAGGAAGGAAGGTAAAGGCTTCACGAAGAGGAAGCCTCAGGTAAAGAAATGTTTCAGGCAAAAACCTAAAAATGCTAAGAGATCTAAAAAACTTGTTTGCTATTCTTGCAGAAAACCTAGACACATCAAGTCCGAGTGTCCAGAAAGAGCTAAGAAGACAATGCCCAAGTGGAAGGGCAAGAAGAAGAAACATGCCATGATTTGTACGTGGAGCGATGAAGAGGAGGAAGATGAAGAGAACAGCTCCACTGAAGAAGACAAAGCAGATCTGCAAGTGTTGCACTATAGGGAGGTCTCAATGTGGTTGAGATGAAGAGAATAAAAGAACATATCATGCATGCAACACTACGTGAATTAGTCTAATGAAAAATAGAAGAAAAGGGAAGATAAAGAATCTGTTTATTGTCTGTTTCTCCAAAAGGGGGGCGGGCTTCAACGTGGCTTCAGAGGGATGAAGAACTCTAACATATATGGCTTTGTATGCATGGGAGTCCTCCCTTCAAGTCCTCGAACTGGTAGCACCTCCCCTTTGTCTAATTAATTGGCCTTTTAAACAAAGGAGAAAGGGGCGCTATTTATAGGGAGGAATTCGGAGTTTAATTCAAGAAAAATTATAAAACAGAATTTTAGTGATATTTGGAGAAATATATTCTTTGCCCAAGTGTCCTCCCAACCATAGAAAGTCATAGAGACCCTTTCCCCAGTGGAAAAAGGACCTCAAAATGGAGAAAGATTGAGGTTTTGTCAAGTTGGGAATGTTGCAGGAAAATGGCGATCACTATAGGGGTCACCCATTTAATGAGCAGCAGAAATAAGAGGCACGATGGAAGGTTCCAAAATTGGAAAAGAATTGGTGTCTGGGGGGTCCGTCGCCAATTAAGAATTAATACGAATTCTGGGGGAGTTAAAAGCTCAAAAATTAGTAAGGAAATTAGCATCTTAGGGTCTAGACGCCCATTTATGAATTAGCGACCTTACGGACAGCCGCAAGATAAAAAATAATCTAAATTCAGCTTAAAACATGAATAAAAGAATTGGCACCTTCCTGTTAGGTTGCCAATTAAAGAATTGGCGACCTTCCGGTGTGTCACCAATTTAAAATCAGTTTCAAAATATAAAACTAAAAATAAGCGCCCTTCCGAATAGGCGCCCTTCCGGTAGGGTGCCAATTTAAAATTGGTGACCTACCGGAGTGTCACCAATTCAGAATCTCCTAAAATCTATTTTAAAAATAATGGGCACCCTACTAGGAGGTCACCAATTTGGGGGTCAAATTGGGACATTATAAGGCAATATGAGATGTGCTCAAGATGATGTCAAATTTGGCATATCTACAAGCTTAGCTACAGATAGAAATCCTCCCAAGAGTTCAAGGTGTTCAAGGAAATGGAAGTAGGCAGCCCTTCAAGAGATTCAGATTTTCAAGGCAATTCACAACCAAGCTGGAACACAACAGATGATGAACATGATGCAAGAGCTGATGAAAACATGGAATGCACTTGGGTAGATGAAAGGAGATAGACCCAAAACACTCCCCTTGAGAATGGGCAGTAAACACAAAGGTTGTAAAACAAAGGTCAGCACAGTTCAAACTGGTGGGCAGCATTGAAGAGCCTGAACACAAATAGGTGAACTGCAACGTCGATGCAGGCACACACGAAAGGTCGACGCATGAGGCAATCAACATACAAAACATTCAAAGGAGCATGGTTTTTCAGTGAACACATTTTTTTATTTTTAATTCTACTGAACATGAATCAACACAATCTTTCTACAATACTGGCAGCTGAGATTACGAACAATTTTTCAAGACAAATCAAACTCCCCTTGAAATTATGAAACTAAGCATGATAAATTTTGGAATGGACAGTATGCAACCATACCAATAGGAATTTCAAGATGACTCCCCCTCAACTTGTGCATGAACTTCAAAATGCATTAGTGAGAGTCACAAACGGGTTATGCAGCCTATGACCTATGTGATCATGATCATTTGACCCATAGTACTCGGCGGAGAACTTGATCTGAGGATCCTCTTAGGCATGGTGATAGCTTTCAGTTAGACTTGATCTAACTTTCCACAAATCACCATTATATATACCACTGGGTCATGGCAATGAAATGCAGCACATTCTAGCATGCACGACAAGAAGCAAGTTTTCCTTTGTATATTGTGCATGAGACCACAAGATGATGCTTAATGTCCACAACTCATGCATACTCGAGACATGTGCAATGCATTCTAAACTAAGTGCAAATAGTTAGACTCTCCCTCTGTCAAATGTTTATGGAAGTTAGGACAATCAAACAACATGTTACATGTCCACATGAGTGATGAGTTGAAATATATGCAGCCATGGCAGACATCATCAAAAACAAGGATAAACAATGCTAAGTAGAAAAGTCATATGGCTGCTAAATGGTAGGAATAAGTAAACAACAACACATCATTATATCAATTCATCAATATGATAGATTTCTCATGGATTAAACATCTGAAATTATTGATTTCTGGTACTGGTGGAAGATATTGATCCGAAGACCTAACTCAAGCATATTGAGAGTTTTGGACAGACTTAATCTATCTTTCTACCCATCACCATTTAATATACCAGAAACTCAAGCTAAATTTTTAGTGTTAATCATATAATCCAGTTCAGAATTCACAATGGGGATAACCATCAATTCAGAGGGGAGGTTTCATGCTTGTAGGTTTTATTGAAAACATGACAGACCTATAATGGGACCATGTCCCTTTTTATTGAGGAGGCATCCCCTCTTGGTGGATGTTCTTCCTATTAATCTTTTGGGCATACCCCAAATAAGGGGAGATGCTGCCAAAATTTCTACAGAGCTTCTTCTTTTATTGCTACTTCTGTCTTGTCTCATCCTCCTCAATTTTTGATTACAGTCGCTGAAATGGCTGCCACTTCTAGTTCTGCTGCTTCTGAAACTGCTGATGCTAGTGCTTCTGCTCAGGGTAAGGTGTCTGGCCTTCAGTGACTTGGTTAAATGTCTACCAGTTTGATCGAGGCCTCGGGAAGATTGCTATAGTCGATGAGTCTTCTGACTCGGAGATAGACACAACATCTATATCCCGCATCATGCCTACTGAAGACAAGTTGAGCTTTAACCGTGACAATGACTGCCGCCCAAATTTTTTGAAGGACCATCACCTGGTTCTGTTCATTCGTACCTTTAATGTGGTCGGGAAGAGGGATGTTATGTTAGCACGAATGGTGCAATGGGCCATGTTGTTGGAGAGGGATAGTCTGAAAGGCTCTGTATATCATGGCAAAGCCATATATCTCCCTGGAGAGCAGCACAAGTGGGATGCCGTCCTGGGAGTGACTGAACTAGAACTGGAACATAAGATGCTGACTCAGGCTCCTAAGTTCACCCCAGCTAGGTGGGATAATGTTGCAGGTCAGGTTAATAGAGAAAAACCTGATTACAAATTGTTCCTGGCGCCCATAAAGTGGGGCTACAGAGACGAGCCATATGTTCTAAATTGCTTGGCCATCCAATTCAAGTTTCAGCTAGCTGCCGACTGGTTTGTGGACACCAAGGTGACTGATGCTCATCTTTTTTGAGTGGGCGCAGTGGAATTCATAGAATTTGTGCTAAAAGAGTATGCTCCTTTGCTAATCAGAGCCGGAGTATACCATAGGGTGTATGCATCCCATTTTCGGTATCCCATCTCCAAGGGTCTGTGCTGTGGCATGTTTAAGGTCTTCTGCCCACAGTTCAATATCTTTTATACAACAGAGGGTGAAACTTCTTTGGACCTCTGGAGTCTGTCACAGCTCTCGGGATTGCCGATTGACGGAGAACCCTATGAGGAAATTTGTTTGCCTGACTTTGTTAAGGACGAAACTGATGGAGAGGGCCGATATTGTTTTGGCTTTTCATACCGGTACCTAATGAAGGCATACCGCTCCCTCTGCCTGGCATACCATAGGGGATCATCCAAGGGCTATCATACCCAGGAAAAGAGCAGTAGGATGAAAGTCCGAGTAGGACATTGGATCTAATATTTCTTCGGTGGCCCCTTGAAATATAGTGAATTTCCTTCAGTAGCTCCGGCTGTGGGCAAACAGACCAGGCCTCTGAAGTTTAAGTCAGAGTTGCCTGCTTCTATTCGATGAGTCAGCCAGGGAGGGCCGAACCCCACCAGAGTGGATCCCGTCACTCACTGTGCCACCTATTTCACATTCTGGCTATGCACTTTTGCTCTCCCGCAGGGAGATGAAACAGTTATCCAACCGGAGGCAATATACCCAGCATGTCAGATGGCCTGGGGCATGCGGCTCGCTTTATGTTCGGCTACACTTTGCTTGGTTTACAAATCTCTAGGAGATCTATACAAGCATCGGATCTCTCGGGCCTTCAGAATAGTGGGCCCATTCCATTTCTTCAATGCCTGGGTATGCAGTTTGTTCCCAGAGCTTGCTCCTAGGACCTTGCAGATGGCTACATTGTATCCCCAGATGCTGGAGTTCGCAAGTGCCGAACCTGGCCCAGTAACACATCAGCTCTACTCTATCAGAGGCCGGTTGACGAGGGTTCCAGTGGATTCAGCAGGAACTATCCATTTCTGGAACTTGGCAGCACATTTCTCTCTGTTGGTTAATCAAAAGCGTGAATGCAAAATGGAGGCAGTGAAAATCCTTGTTCATCCCATTTCAGGTGCTACAGTGACCCGTCCATTCTTGGAGCCCGAGCTAATTGATTGAATTTTGTTAATTCGCCCCAGTGGTTTGGTGTTCAGAAAGGGCAGCATGGTACACCTGGAGCCTTATTATCCTTTTAGATTTGGATGGAGTTTTGGCTATGATCAGCACACTCCTCCTTCAGCTGCTCAATTTTCTTTGGACAGCAGGTCAAAACATGGCTCCGTTGTTGCTGGTGAGGGCCACATCTGATGGGACTTCTTTCATCTCCGAGAGGCTAATACTTTTAGAGTGCCGGTGCCGAGCCGCGTTCCCTGAGTTACTCCAGAATATATAAAATGGTGGAATGCTCGAACAAACTTCTACCGTAACAGCAAAGCAACATGCTGGGACGTGGCCGAGCGCACTTTTTTGAGTCAGCAGCTTGGGCCAGTGTTTGATATTGATGAAGCCCACTTAAAGAGGATATTTTCTCAACACCCAAAGGAGGCAGACACATATATAAGAAGCAGGAAAGCCTTGAAAGAAGATGTAGCCTTATTAACTTCGGCCACCAATCCCCTTTTACATATGGTGATGATACTTTCTTGAGTGGGAGGGTTATCACACCTCATGCTGAAGTCACTCCAACGTTTAATGGTATCATGGGTCGTAAGACACCTTCTTTTAGGCCTTTTGGAACCGGTCGATATATTTTTTTTTTTAAAATCCTCCCAATCGGCCACTGAATTGGGCTTTAATCTTGAGTACCATTGGAAAGCGGTACCAGTGAGGGAGGTTGCAAACTAACGAAGGAGGTAAGACTCCTCGAATGCCAGCTCACCCATAGCCGTTATATAGTAGACTAGGTGTTCATGCGGAAACCCCTGACTATTGAACTTTTGTAATTTTGGTGCCTTGGGGCAGTCAGGTGGAAGCTTCTTGAACTGGTGATGTATTTGGTATGACACACTGTTTAAGTCAACAGTAGTGGTACCCTCACTGTGCTGTGCAAACTTATCTTCGACAATTTTCTCTGTCATGTCGTTGGGCGATGATGTCTTTAGCTACTAGAGTCCGAGAAGATTGGACACTGAGCGGGACACGAGGGAACTCGTACCTTGTCTCGACAACCAAATTATTGGATACAGCCTTTTGTCGGTTGGGCACTGTGGGGTTGACATCTCGTTGCTCTCTCCAAGCATTTTGATTATATGCTGATGCCACAGGACGCTGAGCATTCGTGTCCATCTGCCGCTTAACTTCGAGCATGAGATTAGTCATTTCTATGTGCCAACGCTACAAGATTTTAAAATTGGCTTCATCGGGCATTGCATGAAAAGTGACTCTCGAAGATCGGATTGGCATAATCCCTTGAGGGCAAATTGGCTCCTTCTCCATGAATGCTTATATCCTCGTTGCCATATGTTTCTTCCTGGGGTTGATTCTCTTTCTGGTTCTGCACTTGAACCTGTTCTTGGCCTTGGTTTTAGCCTTGGTTTTGGTCTTGATTTTGGCCTTGGCAAGAGGTCCCCACTTGACTGTTGAGTTGGGCTTAACGGTTTCTCCTTGCACCCCTAGTTGTAAGATATACCGCGTCCATTGTCGGGTTTGGGTCGTTTAAGTCAACTGGATTAGCCGGATTGGCCAGATCATCAGTGGCCTCCATTGATTCCTTGCCGGAGACATAGCAGGTTAGCACCTTTATGTTATGTCCACCCTCTGTCAGTTGTTCCACCCTCCACTTCTTTGACAACTGGATCCCGGGGCGGGTAGATGTCCCTAGTCTATTACAGACCGTGACACGTATTGCAGGGACCTATGCGCGATTTGTTTCCTGTACTTGGATTGGTTCCAAGGTTTGAGAGACAAAATTGGGTTTTTTGTGGACCCCTTTCCTCTTTTATCCACGGGGACGTGGAGGTTTGACATCATGGGATGTCAGAGTCTCAACTTGATGTTGGTATGAAATTTGAGCAGGTTTGCCTGCCCTAGATCTTTTGATTGCGCGGGCCTCCTTCCTGGTGACCTAAACCTACTTCATCGTACGGAGACGCTCTTCAATTGGGTTGCCCCCATTTTTAGATTTGGACTTATTTTTGAAGTCTACTTTATCCTCCTGCACTCGGTGAAGAAGTGCGAAGCGGTTGGAAGTTGAGATTGTTGGGACATGATTATCCCGTGATATTATCGGTTCGCCTCCATCGAGCCGGATGCGCAAGTTGCCGACAAGTATGGTCTTGTCGGAGTTTGATATGCCCATTGTTGGCAATCCACCTTTGCGGCTACGACGTTGCCCCCGTTTAGCAGGAGCGACATTGAAGGAGATTGTATTGACCGAAAAAACTGGGCTTTGTGATGAGTGGGTTGATGTTCCCTGTGGCAAATGGCATGGTTGGTGTTTCCTCAGCCACGGGGACCACCCCTAAGAAGAAGGGCGTTCTAATAACAGTTGGAAAATCACCGAACACGGCATGGCCAGATATTTGTATCTAACATGGTTGGCAATGATATGAGGACCGTAGGTGACTGCGACCATCGCTCTCGCAGATGCTGTTGTTGAGTATCACAACCTTTTGTAATGGTTTAGAAATTATTCGACAGAAGGATGAAAGGCAAGAAAAGTCTCACCGGGCATGTCAGTCTGTTTCATACACGAAGTTTTTTTTATATCCAATTTGTTAGATAAATATGCACATATTTTAGTTAATTGATTAGCATGCATAATTATTTTCGCGTTTCATATTTAACAGACGATTTAGGGTTCGCGTACTGGACTTTTCTTTACCGACTATAGTCGGTGTTTATTGACATCGGCATAAAGTCTAGACACTTTTGATTTAACTGCCAAAGATATTTTTAGACCTCTACAATATCTACTATGATATTGAGGGTTTAGTCCGAGAGGGGTTTCCATATCCTAACGTAGGGGTATATTTGTAATTTCTGGCTCTTGTTCATAATTCAACGTTAAAAATTCCCAAAACTTAGGGTTTATGTGTTTTACATGATTTTTCTTTCATTCATAGATATCAATGCATGAACCTATGTGCACCGGAGTGCATGCAAATTCTAGCCTAGAATCTAACAATCAATGTGCAACACGATGATATGAATATATAAAGCAAGTAATGAGGAGAACAAGTAGCACCCAAGCAGAAATAACATTGCAGAAATAGTGAAAATAAAATGCACCTCAGGATGCGTACCTGTGGCTGAGAGAACAGATAGAAGGAGCCGCACCAGAAGACCTTAACAGACCAGAGATGGACCGTTATGTCAATATAACGCACCAGAAGGTGACCACCAAATGAGCCAGGGAGCCAGAAATAACAGGAAATAAAAGGAGAATCTGGGGGAAACGCGAGCAGAGAAAGGAACAGATAGACAGCAGGTTTAACAAAGATCAAGAGGCACGATTGACACTAGATGTCCCACCGTGATCGCCAAAAATTTTATAGATTTTTTTATTTGTTTCGTTTGTTTCTATTTTGATTTGATGAGGATGATAAATTGAGACCTGAAATTCCTTAATTGCAAGATGATGACTACTGCAGAAATAAGTCAAGTGATCTATCTACCACAAAACTAGCATAACATCAACCTACGCAATCATCATAATTTCAGACATGGACAAACGCTCTCAATCTAGAACTAATCTAAGAGGAAAAATAAAAATACATGTCAGAGCGTGGAGCAAAGGAAATAAACACACCGCGAGGGTGGAACAAGTAAAAGGAAAGAGTAATGAAGAGAGAGAGAGCTATTGCCCTAGCCAAGGAAATGTGATCGCCACTAAGGTAAACAACTAGCCAGAGACTCGAGGAATACCTTAGAATAGGAAGGATGAAGGACCCGCCTGCAGGAGATAGAAAACCAGAACAGAGATCTGTAACTCAGATGATGTTAACGGATGGATGCCAGTGCGCTATGCGAGCTTAACGTGCCTTCTTAGATCCGTTATGTGTCTGCTTGCAGAGAAAGGAGTGGGACTTTGATCTCCCCGCTTCCCAGCCGGCTAGGAAGCTTGGGCCTCGTGCTTTGAACTCTGTAAACCTGCCAAAGAGTGTAATTCACAAACAAAACACAACCCGGATCAGTTCCTTCAAAGTATAGTAACTATTCAACAAGAAACTTGAAAAGCATGAAAAGGATGGGAGAATACCGGGGAGGTTTGGGTTTTTAAACCCCTCTGGGGTGTTTTAAAATAGGTGGAGGAATTCAAATGCATGCAGCATGGATGAGAACGTGGGAGAAGAAGAGGGAACATGCCATGGTTGCTAGAGAAAGGAGAAAACACTAAAAGAATGAACTTTAATGAAAATAGCCCCTTCAAGCTAGTACTCCCTAGACTTAGGCAGCAGATGGACGTGGGATGCAGCCTTTCTTGGATGATTTAGGATCCAGGATGTAGCAGCACTTCGTGAGAACTCCAAAAAAGCTCCTCTTTTTCACCAAGAAGACAAGGGTTCTATTTATAGACCCTCCAAGTCTTGGGACGAGTTGGAGAGAGAACAACCAATAAGTAGGAGGATTGAAGATAAACTCTTGAAGATAATACTCCTGAGAGTCCATAGAAACCAACAAAAGGTCCTAAGGATCAGATTTGGGAGAGAAATCAAGATAACAACCTCTACAATCCATCCACGGAGCAGTAGAGAAGCACAGTTCTGCTAAAACTCCTCTGTGTGACATAATGCATCCGCGATAGACCACCATGTTAACATAACGCACCTCCGTCGGTCCGTCATGTGAGCTTATCCGCAAGAGATAAGAACGACAGGCGAGATGTTCGGGTTAGGACTCTAGCGAGCATAACGGATGGAAACAAAGGTGTTATATTAGGATAATAACGGGTTGAATGAAGTCCGTCATGTTCACAAGGACGTCAAGGCAGACGAGACTAGAACGACAAGGAAGTCAGTGGAGAGGGTGGCAAGACTCAACCTTAGGGGGTGTATAACGGATCAAGTGTCGAGTGTTATATGACATATGACGGTAGAACAAGAATCCGTTAAACGATAAAGATGCTAACTGAGACAGAAGAAGAGATGGTAGGTGAGACGGTGGACCATAACGGCTCAACATGAGGGAGTTATACTAATAATAATGGGTAGGTGTAGGACCGTTAAACTATAGAGATGCGAAGTGAGACACTAAGTGAGACAGACGCTGAGTGAGACGATGAGTGAGATGATGAGGGGACTATAACGGACTTTGGAAAGTGCGTTATGTTACTTATAATGTTCCATAGAGGATGCGTTATGCACAAGAGGGTGACAAATGAACCGGAAGTGCTTGCTTAGCATCAAACAAGGGCAAGACTCAACCAAGGAAGGCAATGACCCAAGAAAGAGACTCCTAACTGTCAAAGAAGACTTAACAAGGGTGAACAACTCAGAGCATCATTTAAGATGAGTAAGGAGATTACCTGACTAATTGGTCATAAAACGGGTGTCAACAGATGTCCCTCCTTAACGTCCTCTTTGTAGGGGAGCGACCGGAGGTGTAGCAGAAGCGAAATGGAATATGGAGATGAAGTGGAGACGACGTGGAGTGGATTGAAAAGCGGGCGTTAAGGCAACGACACCTGTTCTTGACCAACAAGAGATAGGAATATTTCGGAAACTTCGGATTGATCACTCAGGAAATGGCTGACCAAACAACGCCAGTCTAGAGGAACTAACGACTAAGGAAAGGAAAACACGGCGAGCGGCCGGAGCAACGAAAAAGGAAAGAGATAATTTAACTAAACTCCAGACAGGAACCTTCAGCTAACCAGACCGAGTGAACAGACCGATGGAAACCTTCCGACTCAGAGTGGAATGATCCTCCTTACTCGAGATTACGGACAAAGTTATTCACTCTTTATCGAGACATCTTGGACAGATGAAGCACAATAATGCTCAAAGAATGTGTATGATGCATGCTGGGCTAAAGAAAAAGGAATCTTTAAAATGAATGCCAAGAAAGGATAAAATAGCAAGATACTCAAGAATAGTATTGCTAGATTGATGAAACTAGGGTCAGGACACCATCTACAACCACGGCGTGTAAGATAGAACCATCGTCCCCAAGCTTTCTCAACCTAACAGCCTATCCAACGATCAATCATGTGCGCCTAGATCATCATCATTTTTATTTGAGGGGAACATCAGACCCTGGGGCATAGGAATGACCAGTCGATTCTCGAGATTTTATATATCGTAATTAACATATAGTAATGCATTAAGGGATAAAGGATCGAGATACAATCCCTGCCTTACCTATGTGGGCGATCGAATGTTTTTTCATGATTGGGCTTTCATAATGCTGCATCAGGATTGGCCAATAGATAATAATAATGACAACAGTAATTTATTAAATCAAGGCATAACCTTTCAACCATAAGCCAATCATTTAACAGACTTATAAAGATGCGCCATATAGCAAAAATAATGGATTGGAGGGAACCTGTTATAGTCCACTGAAGCAAGATTTTGACAATTCAACAATCCAGTTACATGGCGGACTAGATGACATGTGTTATACCACTATAACGGCTTCACGATAGACCGTTAAACTCTCTGGGCTACTAAAAAAACTAACGGTCCCTTCATTTCCCTCATTCGTTCAAATTAAAGTCACAGAGGTAAAAACCCTCCAAAGCCCTCTCGTTCTCCCTCCGGTGACCAGCTCCGGCGATGCTCCCTCCGGCCACCAGGATGACTCATGAGAAGGGGAAGAAGAGGAAGGCGGTTCGCAAGGTTAAGGGGAGGTTGGAATGCGCAGGTCTCCTCACCGGCAATCCCATCGACGAAGGAAGAAACAGCAGCGGCGACGGTGACCCTTCCCACGGAGGAGGAGGTTCCCATGACGTCAGGAGAGGCAGAGGAAGTTGGAGGAGCTACTGGGGAAGCTGTCGGTGCTAAAGGAGAGGTGATTCCGCCGACGAAGAAGAAACGAGTGCAAGACCCGGAGGTAGGTCATTTTGCCCTAAAAATCAAAATTTGAATTTTTAATTGGATTGCATGTGGGTTTGAAGGGCATAGAATGAGTCTGGGGACTCATTAGGATCGTTTGTAGGCCAATGGGGCCATTTCCATGGGCTTAAGAAATAGAGCAAACCACGCCGGCTGCGTAAGAGCATAACGGCCCTACTAGTAGCCGTTATGCTCTTAACGAATCTGGACAGGTGTGTTAAGTGCAACAGAATAGGAAATCTATTTTTCTGAGTTTTCTGATTTTTTTGTATTTTAATTATTAGAAATGTAATGCTATTAAACCCTATGACTCTATGACTAACCCTATGACCTAATTGTGCAGGGGAAGAGACAGACATGGATTACATGGTTACAAGTCCGGGCGGTCTACCTCACATTGCCGGAGTATCAGCAGGACAGATTGGCTGCCATGGGCTTCGGGGAAGTCCTCAGTATCGAGGTGGCGAGAGTGGACACGACACTCCTACTGGCCTAACACGAGAGATGGGACTTGGTCAGCCAAGCTTTCATATTCCCATGGGGGCATATGATTCCGACCTTGGAAGACATGGCCCGGATCAGCGGCTTGCGGGTGCACAGCAAAGCTGTGACTGGGTGGGCATACGTCGACTACTGGGAGCTTGCTCAGGAGCTACTCGGCTTGGACTTGATGAGGCCGGTGCGTCCATTATCCAAACTGTCACGGTCAGTGCTCCAAGAAAGCTTGGTACTCTGGCGAGTAGCAACAGCACTAGGAGAGCTCCCGGAGTAGCACATCGATCGAGTGGTCAAACAGGCATGCCCGAGCGTGGTGGCGGAGCCGGGACCGGATGGAGATATAGTCCTCAGACACTTCCTTATGTTGTTGTTCGGGAAGCTTTTGTTCGCGACGTGGGCCGATGTGATCAGCTATCGACTCCTTCCTCTACTGTCCGATCTGATCCAGGTGAGGAAGTACGCGTGGGGAGCAGCAGTGCTAGCCTTCCTATTCCACTCGCTCAGCGCGACTGATCAGGTGACCATGCTAGACGACTTCTCACCTTTTCTGCAAGTAAAATGCCTTAATGCCTTTCTATTCTTTCTATTATGCTTAAAATGCTGACATTTCTAACAAATGCAGTTTTGGGATTTTTTGTACTTGCCCGGGATTGGCCGAGGTGTTGAGCTATACACGGGTCGGTTTCCCATCGCAAGGCGGTGGAATGCTGCCCGGAGTGCAGGATCAATTCAGCGATCGACTCGGGCGATCCAAGAGGACCTAGTGATGGGAATCGAGTCCATGCATCCATATTTTATTTTTAACTTTATGTACTTTTCTTTTTATTTATGTCCTTGCATAAATAGGTGTACAATTATAGGGCTTTAGTAGCCAAAGGTGGGAGACCCTCTGGCCTTGCTGGCCCTCTACCAGCAAGGGACCAGCCCTCACATCCTCCACTCGGCATTGCCGAGTCATCCTGGGTTTTGGGTTGAGTGTCGGGTGAGTTAGCCGCCGATATTGGCCCGTTCGAGTTACGAATTGTACTTGTTTGCCTAAGTCCAAGGTCGTGTCACATCACGCTGAAAGGCCCGGGACAATGTTAGTGGCTCGCGGGTGCATGCTGGGGGCAGCCCCAGCCCCCTCAGCGAAAGGCCGAACCGTAGCGGACGATGTCACGGAGGCCACGGGCAAAGATGGTTGCCGTGAGCAAGCGCGATAGGAAGCCGACTTGGGGAGTCCCGGTGATGTCGAGGAGATGGAGGCTGGTTCTAGACCCGACGCCAGGAGGACATGCACAAGAGGATGGTACGGGTCCTCAGCCAGGGAAGGAGCAGGGGGCTCGTCTAGGGTTACAACCCACGGTGACGGATGCTCATCCCCGCTAGTCACCGCCGGGGCCGAGCCCTCCAAGGGTGGGGACAGGTCTTCCACAGTAGAGGCCTGGGGATGGGGGAGACCACCCACAGCAAGATAGAGGGGGGCTCCCCCGGAGGAAGCGACAGTGCTAGTGGGGGACCCAACAGCAGGGGCCTCAAAAGAGTCAAAGCCAGAGGTGCACACTATCGAGGAAGAGAAAGAGGCCCGGCTGAGCTCCTCAATGCTAGCTCGGATGGGACGGCCAGCATTGGCCACAGTAAGTAGGGTTGAGGGTGTTGTCATGACAGCGAGCGGCGTAGAGGTTGACACACCCAGCGTGGGCCTCGACACATCAGCAGTAGGGAGGCCGACGGGGAGGTGCGAAAGTGGGGGACTAGACCCCTGTGGAACAGCGTCACAAAGGCTCGCCTCGACCACGCCGGGAGGGGCTGGCAGGGTGGGGGCATCCATGAATGGAGCAGGGGCTGGAGGAGCATCATGAGGGCCCTCGGTCACAGCGAGAGATGGAGGATCATAGGGCAGGGCAGGGCAGGCAGAGGTGCTGGCGGTGGCCATGGAAGGCATTGGATGGCCCAAAGTAGGAAAGATTTTGGCACCATCAGAGGGCCACCAGACCGGACAAGGAGCAACAAACGGAGCCTGGGGTCGTGGCCGACCACCAACAGCATGCGCATCAGTCCCCCTAGCAGGCGATGGGGGGGCCTTCACCTTGCAATTAGTCACCAGGTGGCCCAGACGGTAGTAGGCGGAACACTAGAACGGGGGGTCCGGGATGAGCACCGATTGCCAGAAGCCGCCCACTCCATTACCAACCCACACATGGTGGGGGAACTTCCTAGAAACATCTAGCTAGACACAGACCCGCGCGGCATGAGCACGGGTGAGGCAAAGAGTATTGCGATCGATCTTCAAGGTTGGCCCGATGCTGCCGGAGATGGAGAGGATGGATGCTTCGTGATAGAAGTTAACCGGGAGGCCCGAGAGCTCGATCCACACAGGAACAAGCGGCGAGTCAAGCTCCGGTGAGAAATCAAGTGAGCACTGGAAGAACCAGAAGGGGTGCCCCTGGACAAGCAGAGACTCTTTGAGCAGGACTTTAAGGAAGTCTTCCCAGTTGGAAAATCAGAGGAGGAGATGGCGGCGGTCTGTAACACTGAGCAGGAAGTCCTGCTTGAATTGGAAATGCTGTGCGAGGTGAGCTCGGATGTCGGTGAAGGTAGGTTGACCCTTGGGAGTTCTAGCAATGACAGCGAAGGCAAGGGGGCTGCAAGTCAACTGAACCTCATCCAGTGAGAAGAATGCAGCTGGCTCGCAGGAGTCGGTGGTGGCCGGGGCATGGATAGAAAGAGGTGGAGAAGGTGCTATGAAGGATCTAAGGACCACCTGAGAGAAGGAAGGTGCTACGGCCGGGTGGGGTGCAGCAGGGGAGGGCCCACCCAAACCAGCAACTGCGGCTGCGCCCTTGGCCGGCCAAGCAGCTCCATCCGGGAGAGGCTGACCACCTCCAAGGGGCTTAAGAGTTGGAGCCGACGCAGGAGGCCGATCAGATGTGCTGGCGATGGGGTGAGCAACGGGCAGAGCAAGATGCCCCTGGCCAGAGGAGGGGTCCCACGTAGAGGGGCCACAAGCAGGAAGGTGATCCGCTGAAGGAGGGCCCGCAGAGGGCACCACAGAAGATGGCGTAGCCCGCGCGAGCTGGTCTCTGGCCAGTAGATCCGGAGTAGCGATGGGGTTGGTTGAAGAAGCTTGTGGGTTGATGAAGATGATAGTCGGAGCAGGGGGGAGCCCACGAACAAGCTCTGCAGAGAACAGGGGATCGGTTGGCGGGGCAGTCCCATCCGGAGAAGGGTAGGTCAACTCAGGGGGGGTTGACAAGGGGGGTGCGTGGCTGTTGGGTAGGGCTTACGAGGGAGGGTAGTTGGCGATCAACGGTTGTGATGAGGCTTTAGGGGGTGGCGTGTGCAGGTTGGGACAAATGTGGCAGAAGGAACATCGAGGGCAAAAAGATCTTAAATCCGGCAGAGCTGAAAACCCGAAATAGTGCTTTTGGTAAAATTGGGTACCTCTCAACGTGAAAATCCGAAAGGGCACGTTGAAAAATGCTAAAGGGGGTGAGCTTCGGTGAAAATCTAAAAGAGTGGCGGAGTTGGTAATGTGAAAAAAAGAGAAGAAAAAAAGAGAGAGAGAAGAGAGAGATGCAATCAATGCAGCCCAAATGTATAGCAGAGATGAAAGGAAATTCAAGCACTAGGCCGGGAGGTCCTGCTATGCCTCTAGCCCTATCGCCTCTGATACACGCTAGCCCTAGGGTTGACTTGGTGGAGTGTTTACATGCCACTTCTCAAAGTGACGTGCGCTCTCCTGAGTCCTCCCTTAGGGGTATTCATTGAGAAAAGAAGAAAAAAAGGGAGAAGGAGATAAAGGCGGCAACAAATCAAGTCAAGCTCGTCACTTTGTTCTTTCATCCATCGGCCGAGATAAGCCCTCAGGTAACTTCAGATGAATGTTAAACAAACAAAATGATGACTCAAGGTAGACCACTCAAGGTAGCGGTGGCTCGCTACTCCTCAACTCAGCAATGTGAACTCGCCTTGCATGAATGTCATCCTAAAGTGCAACACAATCGCGGGAGAGAGTCGTCGTCTCTGCCTGTGCTTGACGCCCCTCCTCTTTACGGCTCTGAAAGGCAGCAAGCAGGTTTTGCACCATGTTCATCAAAGCTTGTGCTTCACATCTTAGCTCCTCCGCCTGGGTCAGCTCCGCTTGACCATGTGTGTGGGCGGCTTTAGCCCTAGTGCTTTCTCGGCCAAGGTCGCATCCAATTTGGAGATTTTCTTCTCCTCTTGCTGAATCAAAGCCAAAGTTTTCACCCTCCACCCGTGGATGGTATGGAGACGCTTATCTATCCCATAGAGCTGGTAAAGCAGACATCCAGGGTTTCGTGGGGAACCCAATCCGTGGTAACTCCTGGTGAAACTTTCGAGGTTGCTCCTCATAATTTCAATCGAGGGGACTAGGTCCGACTAAACCAATGGCTGGAAGGTCTGGATCATTGAAGCGGCCATATCAGTGTTGGCAAATGGTATTGCAAGCCGTGGAGTCTCGGGCCATTCACTACTTAGGGCCGGAAAGTCTTAGGGTTTCTTCAAGGCCTCATTAATTGGGAACTGTAGAAAGAGAAAAGAAAGGACAAGAGATGGTGATCACGCTTTCAAGGAAAGAATAAAAAGTTTAAATGCACAATTTCAGCCTAAGGCTGGTGAATTTATACCTAAGGCGAGTTTGGGCTCAGGCTCAGCCTCTAGAGGAACCACCTCCTGAAACTCAGAAGAGGCAGCAACAACGGGGTCTAACTTCGACCCCGTAGGGGGATCTATAACTCCAGAAGTACCCTTACCAGCTTTGATCATCCCATGGGTGGAGGAGTTGAAAGGAGAAAGCAGCCAGAAGGAGAAAGAAGGATGTTAACGGCATGGTCAACCAAGAAAAAATCCAAATGCACAAAGCAAGAAGGGGAAAAAAAAGGGGTCTATCTGTCAGGTTTTTCTTGGCGGGAGTGGTTACGGTTGAAAGACCCTCTGAGCTTGAAGACTGTAGAATCCCCTCAACATCAGCGTCAGCCCTTCCATCTTTTAAGGAAGCATCATAGGTGGTTCTAGAGGCATCAGAAGACGATGAAGATGTCCCTGCAGACAAGAAGATTGAAGGGAACAAAGCAATGAGAAAAGAGACACAATTGAAGAAGAAAAGAGAAGGGAGACAATGCACACCTGCAGAGGTGTCCTTAAAAGAACTAGGGGTGTCCTTGTTGGCACCGACAGTGCCCTCGTTGAAGCCAGAGGTGTCCTCATTGGAAATTGCCTCAATGTCAACCTCTTCGTCCCAATTTTCTGCAGAGACCTGCATAGCCAACTCTCCACCTAATGCCACAATGACCCGAGGAGCTTGTTCCACCCTGAGTGGATTGGTCACTGCTGCAAAGAAACAATAGGTGCAATAAGTACTAGACAAGAACGAGAAATGGCCAACAAGGCTGAAAACAGGTCATTTACCTGGGGGATTTATGACCCCATACTCCAATAAACTGATGATACCGGCTGAAAGCCCGGGTGCGGGAGCTGGGGGGCCACTTGTCAAGCCAACCCGCATTTGTGCATCCTCAGCTGTATTGCCAAGAAATGACACAACCCCGGCCCCGATCCCAGGATCAACATGATAGTCGGGGAACTTAACATCTAGGCTAGTAGTGACAAGCTCATTCAACATGTCCACGGAAGCGGCCAAAGTCATAGTTGCAAGAAGCCACAAGTACACAAAATCAAAAAATGATGCTAGTGAAGAAATCACCCATATATGGCGGTGAATGCTCACTTGGGGAATCCCTCATTTCACTACTCTCAAGCGAATCAACAGAGTTTGATGGACCTCCCGCATTAGAGGAAGGGATGTGTTGGGTCCATTTATTTTTATTATTGAGGAGGGTTAGATCGGCCTGGCCCATGTGAGGCCCATTACGACAAGACCGCTTCAGTTGAGGCCTCTACAACACGTGTAACGGGCCTCTGACGACGACGACCCACAACGAGTAGCCCAAGATGGATCATCCTCAGATTCGCCAACACGAAAGGCATTGACCTAGGCGCAATAGCCGTCAAAGGACTCTCCGACGACCGACTGTTACTCCCCACGACGCTGGCCTCAATCTCATTAGGAGTGAGCACGCCCTACGGGGGCCGTAAGACTTGCTAAGGAACCAGCTGATTCCAGGATACCAGTCCCTCAGTGGGAAACTCCTCTCACGATCGCGAGGAAGGTTACTCCACGACCGGCACCCTTCCTTGCTAAGGGATGGGCTTCCCCCCCTCCAGAACAACCCCCTATAAAAGGGACTCTGACGGACAGTCAGGGGACACAGTGATCTTCACCAAGAGAAACATGCTCAGTTCAGACAAGGAGAAAGAGAGACTGACTTGCTACTCAGAGAGAATGCCCCTCCAAGCACTGATCACCGTCCGAGCACTCGTACCACTCAATGAGCACTCTTTGAGTGCTCACTGGTCACGGTGAGAACCTTCGCGGAAGGCTGTCCGGTCCTCTAGGCTTGTAAGAGGGGAGACGGAAAACTCCACCAAGAAAAGTCTACTCGGCTCCTACAAGAGACAAGAGAAGCCACCCTACTGCTAAGAGAGAAAGTCTTTGCCACGCTCTGCCTGCACTCCAAGCACCCTTACTGCCCAGTAAGCACTCTCCGAGCGCCCGCTGGTCACGGCGAGAACTCTCCCGGAAGGTAGTTCACTCCGATCAGGCTTATTGCGCCACTCTGCATCTCTCTCTCTCTCTCTCTCTCTCTCTCTCTCTCTCTCTCTCTCTCTCCGTGCGTCTCTCTTCTGCCCTTAACCATGGGCACAGAGGGGAGGCAGCACCACCACCACAAGGTGAACCTGTCGAGCGGGAGGGGATTCGGGGCCTCCCTCAAGTCGTCCCTCAAAGAGACGTTCTTCCCGGATGACCCATTCCGGCAGTTCAAGAACCGGTCGGCGTTGGGCAAGACGTGGAAGGCCCTCCAGTTCTACGTCCCCATCCTCGAATGGGGCCCCACGTACACCCTGCACAAGTTCCGCTACGACGCCCTCGCCGGCGTCACCATTGCAAGCCTCGCCATCCCTCAGGGCATCAGCTACGCCCGCCTCGCCAACCTCCCACCCATCATTGGCCTCTGTAAGCATGCAGCAACGTCCCCGCACCCTCCTCCAAGCTCTTCTTCCGATCATCACCGCAGGCAACAATGGGGTATATATATGCTGATCAGTACCGGATGTTGGGTGGCATGCATCTCCCTTCGGTTTCCTTCGTGCAGATTCGAGTTTCGTGCCGCCGTTGATCTATGCCGTCTTCGGCAGCTCCAAGGACATGGCCGTCGGCACCGTCGCCGCGGCGTCGCTGCTGCTGGCTTCCATCATCGGGGAGGCGGTGAGCGCCACGGACAACCCGATGCTGTACCTCCATCTGTTCTACACCGCCGCGTTCTTCACCGGCATCTTTCAGTTGGCGTTGGGGCTCTTCAGGTGATCCCCACGAGGGACTAGCCTCATATTTCCCTTCTGCATTCATTTCGGATCAGCAAGGAGAAGATTAAAATTTGGGGGACCGGGAACGTAGTCTAATTGTAATCTGATACGGTCATCTCGATCTGCTGATGACAGGCTTGGGATTCTGGTGGATTTCCTGTCGCGGTCGACGATCATAGGGTTCATGGGGGGCACCGCCACGATCATCATAATGCAGCAGCTGAAGGGCATGCTCGGGTTGAAACATTTCACGTCCAAGACGGATCTGATCTCCGTCATGAGATCAATCTTCACACAAACACACGAGGTTTGGCTTCACGTACGCATGGCCCCCTTAACCCATGCAGTTAAACCATAATTATTGACGTCATATCTCTCATGATCGCTTCCATTTACCCTTCCTAGAAATGAAATATTTATCCAGTTCTTTCTGGAGCGGAAAGGAAATGATTTTCATGTCATCTCATCCGTTCTCGAGATCTTCTTTCTGTGAAGTTTCGGTGCGTCCCTCTTCTTTGCATTTATCATCGCCTTATCGCCCATAAAAGAGGCGATTAATTCCCACTCTTTTTTGGGTCGTGGGGGAAGGTTCCGGTAAGACTGTTTATGGCCTTGCAGCACGCACGTTCTCTCAGCAGTTAACCAGGCCATTTGTCATATTCAGAACCACTCTTTATTATTTTTTGGTTTGAGATTTTATTTTTTCCTTATTACAGAATTTAAATGTTTTGTTCATTCATTGAAATTATTTGATTTATGTAGAATTGTTATGGAATGTTGAAAATGAGTTTTTTGTCTTAGTGTTAGTTTATTTTCATTAATTCTTGTTGTTAGGTGGTGAGTTTCACTGCGTCTGTGTAAATAAAATTACATTTTCTATAACAAATTAAAACTAGCTACAACAGCTAACAGAGTCCAGTCCAACTAAAGACAAGTATAGTCCAACAGAAAATGGAACGTACCCTCACATCGGAGGAAGCTCGACACTGGTAAAGCTGGCCACTAAAAACCACGAACAGCACCTCCAGACCATGAGGAAGAAGAGCAGCCAAACCTGAAAAGTTAGGGGTGAGCCTCATGTCACTGGCTCAGTAGGGGTCCCATAGATCCCGACCAAGAAACCAAAGCGGTAATAGCAGTAACAACAACAAGAGCAACAGCAGTAACAATAACAAGAGCAACAACAACTAAAGTAAAGAGGTAAATCTGTACAGAAGAAACAACAACTGTCGATAAAACCTCGGCCCTCTACACTACTCCTAATTGGGAAGGGAACAACTTCCCACACAACTGGTAGGGAGTTGCCAGACTAATCTCAAGAAAACCTGATTACATTGTCAGAACACGTCATACTACAACAGACATGTAGGCTTCACATAATATTAACTCAAACACCGGCGCACACACGACCTTGCTGTCATGTCTACATGTCAACCATGATGGAGAATCAGTCACAAAACCCCAAGTCACGTGTCATGTGACAGAAGCACCTCCACACTAGAAGCAAAGCCAGATGCGTCCACTGACGTCTTACACTACGCCTTAAGCGTCTCACACTAACCTCGAACACGGTGACTGAGACAGTGTACCAAGTGCAAGGAATAACAGTAACGAGTGACTAATCAGGGTCACGCCCGTCAGCGCTCGTCCAAACGCCCTTGACCACGTGTGCATACGCAAGCCCAATGTCTTGAGCTAGGTCTCTAGCTAGTTTCCTCCCCCAATAGGATGCTACTACAAAGCAAGGGATCCCACAGAAACTAGCCTAAAAATCATCTCTTGGGAACTCGCCTTGCCACCACTCCCAGATGGGCCGACACCAAGTGTCATCAGGCTATGACTAGCGGAGGTTCACTAGACACAGAGACTCTCTAAAAGAAACTCCGAAGTGTGGACAGGGTAAACAGTCACCTGTCGCAAGCACTACGAAACACAAGGCACAAGGCAGTACACAAAACTAGCGCCAGACTCAGGATAGACAACTAGACCTACACACAACGATCCTTGAGTCAAACGACTCAGGTCCAGATCGTCACACATCACGGCAACACACCGTTAATCAGCCTAGTCCCTAAGCCAAAAATACGATAAAACACAAGTCCTCAGCTTCAAGCTGCACATAAGACTCTCGACTCTGTATAACACAAATCACGGAACATGAGGGAACATCAAAGCCCTCAGACCAGATAGGCACGCAAATTGAGGTAAGATGACACCTCCATGCATTCAAAACCAGAGTCTCGATCCATATAGGATAATCGAGGCACTCACAAGGTCATGTGTCAACCACTGGGTCACAACCGGGTTGACTAGAAACCTTAATGACCCTCGATATAACACAAAACACAACTTGGTACAATGGCCCTCTCAGACACCCTATAACGTAGTTATAGCCGTCCTAGGACGTTCAAGACATCCACAGAACAATGGGCTAACGAAGGGGTCAAAGCCACATTACCAGAAATCAAACCAACACAAAAGATCACTCTGGGTAGGTGGCGGTCTCACCTTGGCCGCTACACCAACCTGACGATCATCCAAAGGATCGCTACCTTCAAGAAAAACCCCAGATAAAAAATCCACAAAAGCAGGAGCCTTGCGGTCTGCCTGAAGCTGCTACTGGTAACAGACAGTCTCCTTAGGGCTACAATCTTGACGCTAGTGGCCATGCCATGGCCGCTACACCCAGTCAACTCCCAAAACAGATAAATCGGCTTAATCGGTCAAAACAACTTAACGGTCTACCTTGAACTATTTCTCAAAGCCTAGCAATCACTCTAAGGCCGCCTAGTACACCCATGCAGTCAGAGCCAGACCGCTAGCCTGAACTGACTAAAAATAATTAAACTAACATAAAACGATAGGTGGCTATCACAGATGGGCCGCAACACCTCAACGGCGGTTAGTCACATGGCCGTTTAGCTAGCGAACCGTCTTAGCCAAAACAACGCAGAGAATAGCGGTCACCCTTGTGCCACCTTTGAAAGCCTAGCTGTCCTCCTCAGGCCGCTATGCAAAGCTTAGCAATCCTCTAAGGTCCGCAAGCCAAGGTCCTGCAGTCAGTCACGAGACTGTAAAATCAAATAGACATAAACACTGTTAATGGAGCTTGGTAGCGGTCCCCATTGGGCCATATCATCCTAGTGACGATTTCTGAATGGATCATCGCTCCCTCATGACGGGAAAATCGTGGGGAAGCTCAAAACTCAGTTAAACCATGCCCTAATCACCTCTAAATGATCAGGAAACAACCCTAATGACCATATCATCCTTCACAAATTGGAAGGGATCAAACCGTGCCCAAAACCACAAGAAACGGGCGATTCCCACTCACGTGCAGCGGTCTTGACCCGAGTCTCATGACTCAAGGACCGTTGGGTTATTAGGTCTAGTGGGCTGTCCAGAGTCTGGTGGCTGTGAGCTACCTCTCACTTCACGTTACTCGAGATGGATGCGTGCATAATTTTTTGTGTCCATGTTTAGTGAGTCCCCACTAGTCGGAGTTTTCCTACGCATGCATGTGCGGACTCACTTGGGAGTGGTGGAGAGCGTGACCCGGAGAGACGATTATTAGGCTGGTTACCATAGGGCCCCCATGCGCAGCCTGAGTCCGGGCTTCGGGAGAAGAACCAACTTGAGGGCCTGACCTAGGGCGCATGGTCTATGTATGCACACATGACTGGGGGCGTCGGACCCACACTGACGAGCGCACCCCCAACTAGTCCTTGTTCTGTGTTCCTAGTTACTGTACAGTGTCTCAATCTCTGCCTAGGGTGTCACAGCGAGACACCTAAGGCTACAGACTAAGTCGTCAATGGACGCATCCGGCCTTGCTTTTGGTGGGCAGGTACTCCCGTTACTTGACGTGAGTTTGTCGTGAATCAAGGTCCCCTTTCTCATCTGTGAGATGAGATTTTGCGTGTGGTTTTGGTGTGGGCCTTCGTGTGTGAGCACAGGCCGCCACGACAAAGGTGTCGTGGCGTTTTCCTAGTAGCGTGGCTAGGGCGGTTCGTAATCTGTTGGTCCTCCGACTGTGGGATCGGGGCGTTAGTCTCCTTTCCGGTAGGAGTAGATGTAGAGCTGTGGTTTCATCGGTTGTCGTGTTTCGAGGATTCGTGTACAGCAGTATTTTCTACCGTTGTTGTTGTACCTCCTCCTGCTGTGGTTGTTGTTCTTACTATAGTTGTTGCTTTCCGTGCCGCCATTATTTTCAGTTGGAGTTCCGCGGGATCCCTACTGAGCCTGTGATAGGAGGCTCACCCCTAGTTTTCAGGTGTTGCGGTTCTTCCTCGAGGTTCGAGAGCATTGCGTGGAGGTTCTTAGTTGTCAGTTCGCCAGGTCGAGTGTTCACTTGGTATTTGGTACGTTTTCTTGCCTTAGACTGTACTTTCTGTTGGACTGGACTCTGTTGTAATTAGTTATTTATTTCTGTTAATTGTTGAATTGTCATGCTTTATTTCTTATTTCTATATACACCACACCTATCCTTTTTAGCCCTTCCGAGCCCTCCGGCTCGTAGGCGGCGGGCCAGGGTTCGAATGGTATCGGGTCATTCTCGGTATCCGGATCCTGGGTCATTACACCAACCGCCTCTCCGACCCCGTATTCAAAGCGATAGATCCTGAAGATCACTCCCTCTCAGCGCGATCCCCGAAATGTCGCTTCGTATCTTGCAGAAAAGATTTGAAGTAGGGAGAAAAACTGGCATGCCACCTGGCAAGTTCCAGAGTTTGTGTAAGAGAGGAAAGCCTTTACGCCAGCCCAAGAAAGGTCTCGAAAAAGATAGCTTCCATTCCAAAATAGAAAGAAAGTGTACATATCAGAGGGCGATCGCCATGACAAAATAACCAAAAGGGAAATGTAACACAAGGAACGCAAAAATAAGAAAAGAAGAAGTGGTGAGCTGAGATCAGGGGCTAGCCCGGGCAACAGCGTCGCTCGGCCCTTGGTCAGCCTCGGTAGCAGCGTCGCTCAGTCCTTGGTCACCCCCAGCAGTAGCTTCACGAGGCGGCGGGTCGTCGGTCAAGTCAATGACATCCTCACCTACACGCCCCCCGGTATTTGGCTCCTCCGATCGCCTCTCGACACCTGGTTCCTCCTCGTCAAGTTCCTCCTCGCCATCGCTGGCCTCAGGGCCGAAAGGCGTCAGTGGAGGGTGCAAGGGAGGCACCGACATGCCCAGGCTATCGGCTGAGGCATGGAGGGCAGCTGCCCAACCTCTTGAAAGCCCCTGTCCCAAGTAGGGCCGTAGACCTGAAGGGCAGCCACATTAAATTCATCCTGGTAAGCCAAGGATGAACGAAAGCACTCCACCTCCTCCTCACCTATGGAAGGCAATGACGAGCCCAACGCCTCAGCCTGCGCCTCCGCTTCACGAGCTTTGGTCTCTGCTGCCTCAGCTCGACTAGTCACCTCCCTGAGGGACTCCTCAGCAGCCTGGACCTGAGCACAGAGGACGTCTCGATCCATCAGAGCATCCGCCAGAGCCCTCTCCTGCTGTTCGACCAGCCCCTCAGCCTGGCAAGCTCGGCCTCATTGGTTGCCTGACACCGCTAGAGCTACTTACAATGCGCTAACAGCCCTTCCCGCACCTCTTGGCTAACTGCTAGCTGTGGCGACCTGAGATCCGAGTACCGAAAAAGAACCGGCGCGACTCGAATCTCGGCCCGTCGCCCACGAGCCCGAAGACTCGGAAGGCCTAAAAGGATAGGTGTGGTGTACATGGAAATAAGAAATAAAGTAGGATAATAGATATAATAATAGAAATAAATAATCTAACTACAACAGAGTCCAGTCCAATGACCCCTCCCAGCTCCCCTTACGCAAGCGTGCGTAACCTACATCTTCGCATACATGTCTCCTAACCAACCCCCTCCCCCAAATAGATATGCATATTGATCTTGACACCTTTCATGTAAGGCGCAACTTACCTAATAGGGAATTTTGGTACTTCATTTGGTTATAATTTGCTAGACAATTACTCATAAAAGAAGTTTTCACTCTTAGTCTATCTTTGATTTAACTCACTTTGGTCTTAAAGAATGTGTGTGTGTGTGTGTAATCAAACTTGCCAGCTCTCTTTATAGACTAGTCTAAGAGAAATTTTTGAGTGTAATTCAATAGTTGCTTGAGTTTACATGGCACAACTCATATAGTAGTCTTTTACTCGTACGAGCGCCAAACCTTTTATTCTCCTTGACCAACTCCTTGGCACCACCTCATAGATTGTTGAAATTAACTCGGCAGTGAGTGATTGAGATGCCTTAAGCTTCAAGGTATTTTCTTTTGTGTTGAAGTGTAGTTTTAAGTCTTAAAACTAAAGTCTTCACTTCCACCTATCGAAGCACAGTCAATAGCCTCAAAAAGGCCATCACGTACAAGGTAGGTACTGACATATACCTTAGCTGTAGTGAGAAGCAAACCGGGCTTGCTAGGGAGTTCCTCATAAGTGATGTTGTTGAAGCAAACTTTGGCTGCAATGATAATTAGGCAAGAGTAGAAGAGGATAGAAGAAGAGAACTAAGAGATCTATGGAGAATTGTTGTTTCATAGTTTGGAACCTAGGGACACTTATGGGAAAAGTGATGAGTCTGGTGGATATCTTAGAAGATGTAGAGTGAATGTTGCATATCTTCAAGTAGTGAGAGATGCTGCGCATAGGGGAAAAGCTAGGTCAATTGGAACCAATGCCATCTTTTATACAAAAAAAAAGAGATCAAAAGTAGTGTTTGAGTAGTAGCAGACAAGGTATTAAGCTATGTTACCAAAGGCTCTTGAGGCGCTCAACTAGGTGTTTAGGTGTGGCGACGCCCAATACTTAGCCTTGCTTCAGCCAATGTCGCCTAGGCGATTAGCCTGGGCCATAGGCACCTTTGGGCTGAGCCCACTTGGGCCAACCAGCCCATTCCTATAACCAAACCCTAGTTTTTAGGTGTTTTGTTATGAAGTTGAGCTTAGTTAACACATGTGCATGTATAAATTTAGTTATCTTACAGGTTTTATATATGTGTTGTTGACGTATTTAATGATATATGTTGCACCCATTTATTTTCTCGAAATAATCGAGAACAAGCGGAACCAGCCCCAAACACCTTGCATGCAGCACAACGCCGACTACACTCCGGAGGCCGTGCCACACCTAGGACTCCGAACAACTTGTCGTATCACATGACACTTTACAAGAAAGTGGGACCACTCCCGAACACCTTACATGCGGCATTGCGCCGCAGACATTTCAACAACCATGCCCAATCTAGGACTAGGAACAACTTGCCATATCACACCACACTTTACAAGGAAGCGGGACCACTCCCGAACACGTTACATGCGGCACTGTGCCGTATACATTTCAACAAGTGGGCCCAATCTAGGATTCAGAAAAATTTGCCGTATCTCATGACACTTTACAAACAAGTGGGAACCACTCCCGAACACCTTACAAGCAGCACCGTGCCACATACATTTCAACAACTTGGCCCAATTTGGGACTCAGGATAGGCCACCGTGTCATATGGCACCTAACGCAGAAGACGGGAACCACTCCTAAACGTCATCACAATAGGTATGACGCCGACGACTCCAGCGGCCAAGTCTAACTCAGGCTCGAAAGCCCCTTGCCGTATCACGTGGCAACACATGAAGGTCGGGAACCAATCTCGAACACCTTGCGAGTGGCTCTACGCCGACACCACTCCGGAGATCGGGTCAAACCTGGGACTCGGGACAACTTGTTGTATCACACAACACCATATAAAGAAGCTGGAGCCACTTCCGAGCATCTTGCAAGTGGCACAACGCCGAGGACTCTCCGAGTCAAACTCGAAGTTCGGGGCATCACGTCCCCTCAGACGGCACGACGCGGAGGACAGGAATCACTCCCAAAGTAACAACAAATGGCACGACGGCGATGATGCACCAAATGTCTGGCCGAACCCAAGTCTCGGAACATTTTTGCCATGGTAAATGGCACGACCTAAGGGAACCCAACACGCCAAGCAGCCAGGCGGAGGGCACCCTACAGAACTGGCAAGAAGCCTACACGTGAAGCAAAAGCGATCCAGTTAAAGTAGCCTCGGAAGCTCGGAACACTATCTTCTTCCTCCACGTGGCAAAAAGCCAAAGACCCTCGCCGAAAAAATCAGAAAATGTGGCCGCTTCAAGAGGGGCCACCCCCTTTCTCTCTTTTCCTCAGTCATAGTGGACCGAGTAGACCCAGGTCTGCCCCCCTTTCTCTAACTTCCCCGGTCATAGTAGACCTGGGTCGTAGACCCCAAAATTCATTCTCAGACATGTTACACCCTGCCCTGCCTGCCCTGTGATCTGAGCCAGAAACCACCACCAAGTTACAGAGGTTTTCATTTCCATCTCCACAGTCGGAGGGATCTGAAATTCCCATATGTTGAAGCTTTTCTAGTCCTCTTCGCAATGGACCTAACCTCATCTCGATCCGACACCGGATCTAGGCGTGGCGTCCATTTTCGCCAGAGTGCGCAGGACTGTCCAGGTCTGTCCCAAGATAGGCCTGCAGAAGGAGGTCACAAGTTAAATCCTCAAAAAATACGTCGAAGCAGATCCAGTGGCTGCCGCTCCTGGGGATCGACAAGGGACCTTCCGCCAGCCTCTTAGTGAACCACCACCTCCAGAAGATCCCCGGAGACCGATGCCCCTTTGGACGCCCGTGCTTGCTGTCCTACCAGCCTGAAATTGCAGATCCGGAGCCGTAGCCCGCAACCGCCCGACACGCCTCCAACCCACTGCTCGTCAACCCAGGACGGCACTCCCGGACCACTGTTGTGGCCTTTTACCTCCTTGCGTGGAGTGGGCCGTAATTATCATGTTGTAATTAATTATATTATTTATATCGGGAGTTACGATTCTTGGCCGGGAAGTCTTCCCCATGCCCTGAGCGTGGAGGTATGTCTCCGCTTCTTTCTTGTCGCTTGCCCATTTAGTATATGATTGAGTGGCACGCTTGCATGAGATATGATTACTAGCTCGCTATGAATTCCATCACCGCTGTGAGAGAGTGTTCACATGACCCATCCCATGACCCGATGCGGGCACGGAGGAGTGTAGACCACCCTTGACTCACATCGATTTCTCAACCGTGTTGATCCACGTGCTTCTATCTCTAGGGACTAGTCGAGAGTTGCACTTCTTGTTGAGGACATTTCTCCTCTTCTGGGGCACCTTGGAGTCGCGCCGAGGTGTTCCCATTGTACGTGTCTTGCTGGTTGCGTTTGTCCCAGGCGAGTCGAATCAACATAGCGAGTCCAAGGTTGCATTGTTTATCCGAGTCACACCCATCCCGCAGCAGGTCACTTTAGCACCAGTCTGCAGGCAGGCAGGTCGCAGCCTGCACACGCTGGAGAGAATGGGGGTCGTGATCGGCTCCGATGTCGGATCAGGACGAGTGAGCCCTCGTTTGGAAGAGGACTCGAAGTAGTATTATGACACCAAAGGCCAGGCCCTAATTTTAAGCAAGGAGACAAGGATAACTCTCACAACAGGGACATCATCCTCAGATCGGGCTTGTCTGGGCGAGTTGTGTAGTCCAGCGAGAATGGGTGCCGCGATCAACTCTGATGTCGGATCAGGGCGGGTGAGCCCTCGTTGCGAAGAGGACTCGACGTAGAATGTTTGAGTGGCAAAGATTGATAGTTGTTCCCAACAAGATGACAGAGAAAGAATTCGCAATGGAGATCACATCCTGTGGGCATCTGGCGACATAGGTTTGCGCAGTCGGACAAAAATGGTGGCTCCAGCCTAATCTAGGGGTAGATGATGATGAGCCTAAACTTGTTACGAAGAGGACTCAAAGGGGAATCCCCTGTGGGCTAGGTTCACCTAGAAGTGTTGTGGGGGAGGCACTAGAGTCGGCTTTGAATCTAGACCCGGAATGGCTGAACTCGGTGTTCGTCCAAGCTTCATCTTGAACCCGGTAGACCCAGGTGTGATTCAACTATTGGAGTCATCCGTGTCAAGCCGCTCATAGAAGGTGGGCCCAGAATTGTTCCCTACCTTTTTGTCATGCACATCGCGACGCGATGGGTTGCTGGGAGTCTCGAGTTGGCCCGGTTGCTAAAGATAAATGGGTCAACGCTGTATGTCAGAGGGTCGAGGATGGCTCCAACTTGCTAGAGGTTTGCCGCAGAATACGGCCTGGGTGTTCGAGCTGCGGGTTGGCCCCCAGCTTGCCGTAGAGTGGCCGAAACATACGTGCCCACTAGGTGCTCAGGAAAACTCCCGATATGCGAGCACAGACTGTATAGGTGTTGTAAGGGCCCTCGGGGCCCGTAGTTGGCTATGAAAAGTCTTCCTTAGACTTTTGAAAGCTGGAGGGAGGCATTTTTGGGGAGATCCGTGGCCTTATTGCTGGGTGCCACGTGTCGTGGCTTGAGATCACGGCGTCCTCAGGTTGGCCCGGGTGACTTGGTTGAAGGTGGGTAAACCCGCAAATTGGGTGATCGAGAGTGGCCCTGATCGATTATTGATGTCACCGTGGGTCACGGCTAGCTGGTTAGGACCTTTAATTGGGCCCTGCGTGGCGTAGAAAGGGATGGGTAAATAACGCCTTAAAGGTGTTTAGGAGAATTCTCGAGCCCTTATTTCTTGATATTTTACTTAAAAAATGTCTGAGCACGACAACCACCCTGTGCATTGGGTGGCAATGTTTGTGGCCACCTAGCGTGTAATACCCTAGATTCATTCAGATTCTTTCAGATCCTTATCGGAGAGCTTCCTGGAAACTGCGAACGAAAATGGTCCAATAACCAAACCACAAACGGTCTTACGATAGACCGCCGGAGCCTCGAAAATGGTTCAATATAGGGCCGCCAATGCACGCAGGACAACAACTTGGGACTTGGATCTCCACCCCTCCTGGCCAACCAGAAGAGTTGGGCCTCGTGCTAGGAACCATGTAGACCTACAAAAGAGTGTAGAAGCAAGAAAAATAACCCAGATCAGTCCAATGACAAGTGTAGTAACTATAATGCAAAGAAACCAAAGTACTTGCAAAAGGAAGGGTAGATACCTAGGGTGGTGTTTTTTTTAACCCCTGTGGGGTGTGGAAAAGATAGGAGGATGTTTAAAAATGATGCAGGAAAGAGAGAACGTGGAAGAGGAAGAGGGAATATACTTATGGATGCTATGAAGAAGAGGAAGAACTAAAGAAGAAAAAGACTCAAACTAAACCCTTGGAACTTAATACTCCCTGGACCAGAAGCCTTGTGGACGTAGAAGTAGCCTCTCCTTAGTTATTACTTGCTCCATGACGCAGCAGCACTTCGACGTAGACTCCAGAAATCTCCCTCTTCAACCCAAGAAGCCAATGATCTTATTTATAGACCCTCAAACCCTCTAGACGAGTTGGAGAGATCCCAGCTAAAAAGTAGGGCAGAGTCCAGCAAACTTTCGAAGATAATACTCCCAAGAATCCATAGAAAGAAATAGAAGCTTCTGAGGATCTCTATTGAGAGAGAAATCATCAAATAAGGACTCTAGTCCGTCCACGGCGTAGCAGAGGAAGAACAGTCCTGATAGGACTCTGTCACCGCAAACGGTCCTACGATAGGCCGCCAGACATCACAAATGGTCCAAATATAGACCGCTATACTTGGTCGTCCAACAAAAGGATAAGGCTTTGAAAGAAAAGTGTTGGAATAGGATTTTGCCACTAGAAAACGGTCTAGCCTTAAACTGCCAGAGAGCCCCTAACGGCCATACGATAGACTGCATGGGCAAATTGCATAGTAAAAGATAAGCTTGAAAGAAAGATGCTGGCTTAGGACTCTAGCGTCATCAAACGGCCCAGAATAGAACCGCCAAATGTCATCAAATGGCCCAGAGATAGACCGCTAAGGATGCAGGCATGGCAAGATAAATGAGAGCCCACTAAGCTTTAAGTGTTGGGAAAAGATAAGGAGCGAGGTCCAACCAGGGAGAGTGACCCATAAAATAAGCCCCAAAACTGACCAAAATGGCCCAATAAATGGTGAACAACTCGGGACATCATAAAGAGAAATAAGGAGATGACCCAACTCATTGGTCATAAAATGGGTGTCAACAGTGCCTGCTTCAGTTCTAGCTCACGTGCCGCTTTAATCCTCACGTGCCAGCTTCCAGCCATTTCTGGGATCACACGCCCCAGCCTCAGTACGAGCTCACATGCTTGCCTTAATCCTATAAGTAAAAGTAAAAGGCTTTTAGTCAAACACCTTATCATCATAAGTAAATAGTCAATGTGCTCTGACTATGATGAAGTAAACTTAATCCATACGCTCAGACATGAAAACATGTACAAACCTGAATGAATGCACAAGCTGATATGTACGAAGACCTTAGTATGCGCAATATAGAATGTGCATCAACCTTAGTTACTGTAGACAGGATGCACAGCGTCCTCTATATGCTGACTAACAGTTCACTCAGGCATTTCTTCAAACACTTCTTGACATGCTTAAGGCCCAAAAGTGCATTGACTTCAATAGTGACGTGTACAGACCTCAACAATGTCTTGTACAGACCTCAACAGTGACACGCATCGACCTTAAATGATGCAAGCTAGAACTAGCATCGACCTGTAACAGGGTCGTGTACAGACCTCAATAGTAATGCATCGACCTTAACAGTAACACGCATCGACCTTAACAGTAACACGTATCGACCTTAAAAGATACAAGCCAGAACTAGCATCGACCTGTAACAGGGTTGTGTACAGACCTCAATAGTAACACGCATCGACCTGAACAGTAACACGCATCGACCTTAAAAGATGCAAGCCAGAACTAGCATCGACCTGTAACAGGGTCATGTACAGACCTCAACAGTAACACGCATCGACCTTAACAGTAACACGTATCAACCTTAAAAGATGCAAGTCAGAACTAGCGTCAACCTTACCTTATGAAACTTGATGCTAACATCGACCTTATGAATGTGAACAAATAAGCGTCCACCTTATAATGCATGAAAGTAAAACTAGCATCGACCTTATATATGTGCAGATAAAACAAGCGTCAACCTTAGTTGCTTCACTAGGCAAGCTAGCATCGACCTTACTTTGCTGACGAGCAAAGTAGCATCGACCTTACCTGACAGACTGAACACTTAGGTAAAATAGCATGGACACAAACATGATATGCACACATGCTATTCGATGAAATGCCATGCACACAGAAATGACATGCACACAAACTGTTCGATAAAATGACATGCACACGGTAATGACATGCACACAAGCTGTTCGATGAAATGACATGCACACATAAATGACATGCACACAAACTTTATGCAGATGCGTTGACCAGTCATACTAATGCATTGACCTGTATGAACAGTTATGTGGAAATATGCACAAACCTTATGCATGCAGCATGTGTAATAGAATAAGTGACGCATTGACATGTCTCGTCCTGAACATGCATAGACCATGCTTCATCATATGCAGGATGCACTGACTTATCAATGAAACCATGTATATAACCATTCAATGCAACATTAATGGTCAAACTGATGGATCAAAGCATCACAGCAACTCAGAGCAAGTCCAAACACATATGACATCATGCTTACTATGACATCATGCACATTATGAGTCATAGTGTTTGGCATCATCAAAACCACAGAGATACAACACTGATGACCAGTCGAGGAGCCATCTCATGCCAGATGGGGGTCACAGCCAGGGGTTCCGACTGAGGTGTGACACCCCGCATATAAATTCATGGGTCACGACGAGGCGCTGCCCTCCTTCTTGCTTTTGGCAGCACTGTATGCCAATTCCCTTGATCTTCTATTGGCGCTAGGATGTAGGCCCCATAGGTATGTTGAGTGCAGGCCTCTGTCACTTCTTCGAGTAGTTGCTGGTATAGGGATACCATATTAATTGTTGCCCCAGAGTGAGCATTTCATGCGGGCGCGAAGGATCGACTTTGTGAGCTCCTATTTGTAGCTCCCCTTTCTTGATTAAAGACTCAATAGTGTCTTTGAAAACATAGCACTCCTCGATAGCGTGCCTGAGCATTTGGTGATACGGGCAGAAACAAGGGTGGTCCTTTCTTTGGATATCACCTGGCTCTTCGGCTCCGGGAGAGTGATTTTGTCGTATTTTGTGGCCCATTCGAATAAGACTCGAGTCTTGTCTCAAGGGAATGAGTACAACTTCTTCATCTTGTCACAAAGGGAAGGACCTTCTCATCGATTGGCGAGCATGGCAGGAGGGGACTCAGGTATCCCTTTGTCTTTTTCCTTCTGTTGTTTAAAGGTCTTGAAGTCGACCATGTGCACTTCTTGAGATGCGGATCGTTTGTCGGCCGACCTAGCCTTCTAGCTTAAAGTGGCGGGAGTAGCGGAGTACTTCGAGAGGAATGCCTCGACTTCCGCCACAACATTATTGAGGTGGTCAAAGGACTTAATTTCAGTGCCTATCATTCTTTCCAACACCTCTCTTTTCAGGTGCTGCTTGTATATTTGGATGGCATCTTCCTGATGTGGCAGACGTCTGTACCTCGTGCTGAGGTTCCTCCAACTTTTGATGTATTCCAGGGCGGACTCATCATTCCTTTGCCTACTTTCATATAATTCGGCCATCGTCACCTCCCTCTCGGCGATGTGGAATCTTTCTTTGAACATTCTCTGCATGTCGGGCCAATCAATAATTGACCTGGGCTGCAAGCTTGAGTACCACTTGAAAGTAAGCCCTGTTAGTGTTGGCCCAGAGTAGATGGCAGACAAGAAGGGGGGTCGAATTATACCCCAGTCGAGATGGTGATTTAAAAAATAATCTAAACTAATCACAGTGGAATTAGAATAAGCTACGTCAATTAGCTAAACTTGAGAAAGATTAAAATATTCTCTTGATCTTTTTGATCTCACACGGATTAACAATGCAAATAACAATTGAAATTAAGCCTAACATGCATAGTGGTTGAAGCGATGTGCGATGGTGTAGTGAGTAAAAATCATATAATAGACCTGTGAATGGAGATAGATGAAAAGGACAATCACACAGGCAATCACAATCGACACAGAGATTTTTAGGTGATTCGGGACCACGACGGGCTCCCTACGTCCACACCTCACCGAACCCAGTGAGGCTTCACTACACGCTACCAATGTAGCAACACGGGGACGAACCCCAACACCACACACGCTGCTTCTGCAGTAATACACACACGGGGCTTGGCCCCAAAACGCTGCCACTGCAGCACTCACACACACAACGTCGGGGAACACACCCCGGACTCGAAAACCACACGGAGACGCAGCTCCATCTTCACACAACCAAACTCGGGAAAAACTTTCCCCACAATAATTTCACACACTCGGAGACGCAGCTCCACCCACACACAGATAATATTCTGAGTTTGACAAAATAGAAGGATTTACAAAATATGCTCACTGCAGATTATATATATCAAGAAAAACATCTCAAAGCAATGGGTAAGAGATATAGAATGTTTTCCCCTTCGCTCTCTAATAGTCATAAGAGGATCTTCCTTGAAGCTTAGGTTAGAGAAAGTTGAATCCAGAAGATGTCAGAGTAGACTGTCTTCCTTCTTGAAGATCCGATGTATGTTCCTTCAAATCCAAGCTCCAATCATACCTACAAACACCAAGAACAAATGAATCAATATACTCACAATTATATGTTAGTTAAAAGGGACATCACAGATAAATGAATAGCAGATATATAGTATTCCCCCTTTGAATATCCCATGAATCCTTTCAATCAGAAGGTAGGGTGCACTGGAAATATTAGATTGCAGAGTGGAAGCTGCCGAGGTTGTCGAATGAAATGCCCAAAACTATAAATCGTAGAGAGCAGCAGCAGCGGCGTCCAGATTAAAGCTTTGGCTCATGGAAGATGATCTATCCAGCTTCTTCTTCCTCCTCCAGGTAGTGGCGTCGCCACTCTCCTCCACATTCTTCTTTTTCTGCAAGCAGATCAGAAGAATCAGCCCAAAAGTGTTTTCGATCTGAAAATCATGGCCTTTATATAGGGCAGCAGATAGGTGAACAAAAGACCACAAAAGCCCTTCTAAAAACGTCAAAAAAGTGCTAATTCAAAAAATTCTACAAAAATACCCGAAACGATCCTCGTGAATAGTACACCACTGTTGTATCGTCCGCGAGTCGATGAATTGAGGAATAAACTCACCGTAGGGTTCCGTAGATTAAACGGGAGAAAAACTCACACGGTAAGTAAAACTCAACTCGGGAGCTACAAAAGCAATCCGAACTCTTCCAAAAGGATCCGAACAACCTAATGAAGATCCGCCAAGACCCAATAAAGATCCGGCAAGAATCCGGGGTGTTACAGTTGGATCTTAGAAGAAACACACAACAGACTACATTCAAACACTTAGCATCTTCAGAAGTAAGCTCAGAATACCATGGAAATGTTCTTGGTGTGTGTTGAGATATTTGTTCAAACAACAAATAGACATATTCACATGCAGTGATGTGTGTGAGAGAAAGTTTGAACATGATCTGTGCACAGCTTAGTCACAGGTCAGACTACTGTATATCTCAATTAGTTAACACAGAAACAATCACCGAAGTACCTATGAATGGGATAGAAGACAAGGATCAATCACACAGGCATTGACACAAATGAATAGCAATTTTTAAGGTTGTTCAATCTGCAAATCCGTAAACCTACGTCCACCCCTCACTCACTTGAGTGAGGCTTAGCCACTGATAAATAGCACGGGGAAGAATCCCCACACACACGGAGCCATGCTCCACCACACACATTGGTAGACGCATGTACACATAGGGGTAACAACCTCCCTACGAGGAGAACACTCCTCACGTTGTTTACACAATAAGACACGGGACAAGTCCCACATGCTCTGGGTCTGAAACCCAGCAGCACACACACACACAAATGTGCTCTGACTAGTTGAGCCTGTGCCAACATTGCACAGTTACACACACCAGAAACCAGAGTATCAAAAATGTTTACAAACAAACAAAAATGAAAAATAAGTTGTAGCTACAAATGCAATAGATTTCTTTTGATCAAGCTCTTGATCTTTCTCCTGACTTCAGTTGCTTCTCTCCCTCTCTTTCTCAAGGCTCTGTTGATATCTCCTTCAATGGCTACCTTAGATCTCGAGCAGATCTTCCCTCTCTTTCTTCTCTTCTCACTCTCTTCTCTCTATGGCACCTTCGATGGAGGATGCTCACTACTATTTCATCAGCCTTCTCAATGTCTTTCTTCCTTTCTTCTTCCTTTCTTTCTCTCTGGATGAGCGAATCTTTGCTCCCTTTGAATTTTTGCTTCGTTTGAATATGCTCGTCGTCCTTCCCAAATGGTGATCGCAACATATTTATGGACGAGAGGTTCAATCCGAGCCTTTGATCCTGGGAGACTCAATCTGGGTCGTTCAGTCCCTTGGAAGACACTAGATCCAAGGTACGATGGCCACTAATTGGCCTACTAATGATGCTCACACAGAACACACACTGTTGCTTTTTCTCCAAGGCAAAAAGATAATGGATAAGCTTAATTTCCCAACTTTTGTGATAGGTCCACATGTAAAGAATGAATATCCTCTCCTAGGAGCTTTCCAGAACCCAAGGTATGTGCCTGGGCTCACACGCCAATGATTGGACTTCAGATTATGAACCAGTGTGGGACCCACTGTCCATTTTGAAGTTCACAAGTTCACTATCGTGATGACTCGACTTGGTCTTGATACCAAGTCAACTTGTCCTCTAAACTCTGGAAGATTTAATCTTCTAACATGTTGGGAGTCAACTTCTAACATGTTGTGAGTCAACTTGCTGATGCGACCAAGTCGTCTTGCTCTTGGAGTTCTACAATTCTAGTCCTCTATTATGCTATGAGTTGACTTGGTGAAGAGACCAAGTTGACTTGCCCTTTAGCATTGAAGGATCAAGGCTTTTGATATCAATGAGTCGACTTGGTGAAGAGACCAAGTCGACTTGATCTTTGAATGCTACAATATCCAAGATTCTGTGAGATCAAGTAGGTCGACACATTTCAGTTGTGCTGACTGAAGCTTTGCAAGTTGTTGTTGCTGGGTTGATAGCCATATGGGTCTTCAGATGAGTCAAAGTGTGTTCTCCTCATTGTTGTTGTTGATGCTGCTGACGGCTGACTTTGGTTACTGCTGCATGCGCTGGACCTCTGCTGACTTGCTTCTGCTATTCCTTGCACTGCAGTTGCTGGCTTTGCTAGCTTAATGCTTGGATGCTAGACTTCATGTTGACCTCTACTGTTGGCTTGAGCTTATAAATTCAGTTGACTTGTTCTTAGCAGCATTTTGTCGAACAGTTGATGTGTAGTATTGGGTCGAGTGAATTTGCATTCTTTTGATGGCTGGATGGCTTTCCTTGTGTTTTTCTATAAAAAAAAATCAGCAGCCAGGGCAGAGGGCGCTAATTCTAGAATTGGTGCCCACAATCCCAAGTGCCAATTCCTTGTGTTTTTCACAGATCTGCATACTTTTGTGATTTGTTTGGCATTATTCTTACACACCTCTATGAACACCCCCTCCCAGACCCCCTCACAGCCAGGGGTCTCCCCCACACTCATCCACCCCCTTTTCCCTCCCATTTACCCCATTCCCCATCTCCTCTCTTCAACCTGCAGTTCTCAGTTCACTGGCAGTAGAGAAGGCACAAGTTGTGGAGCCTGCCCCGGAGTCTTCGGGCATCTTCATGTGGTGTGCCATACATTGCCGAAAATCTCCTCCAGGTAGCTTCGTAGTCGTGGTGGTCCCGCTAGCATCCAACATTCCTACTGCCCTGAGGACCCGTTCTCCCCCGACTGCACAAATCATGCCCGGCTAGTGACCTGAGGCGACTTCCTGGAGCTCCCACGGCCATATCCCATGGTTTCTGGAGGTGCCACTTGGCTGAGAGCTTCTACCACCCCATCAGCAAAAAGTGACATCCCGTTAAGCATCCAGAGGAGCATTTTCTAAATTTTCTCCCTCAGGTGCTCTGTTCTATCCGTTCCTGGATTGAACAGACTCCCGCCTACCTTTCTGGCTGCTCCGGCCATCTCCGATCACCGCTGGCATTTCCACTAGTGCCATTTCGAAGAGGACTCAATGATAGCTCCAACGACTCCAGCCTTGCTCAAATCCAAGTTCGAGAGCACTCGTGGCGGCCTCTTCTTCTTGCTGCTGAGTTACGAAGCCATCCCAACTGATCTCACCTTCAGTAAAAATTAGGAGCGGCCGCGGCGACAACATCACTGACGGTCTGTCAGTAGTTCCAAAAGTGGGCAGAACTGACAGAGTATTCAATTGGCACTCGTTTAGCTAATTTTCCCCTTCCCCGCCTGGCCGACTTAGCACCCCTCCCTGTATTGAGGTAGTTTTGGTTTTAATTCCCTTAACCCCACCTCGAGAACCACCCCTCCTATGCGAGATGTAGTGGTGTAACATTTTAAATTTTATGTCAAAGTGACACCAATGTGGCGTGCGGGTGCGTACCCACACCTCCCCGCTCGCCCTCGTCTCTGGCTGGGGTCGGCATCTTCACGCTGATCAGGTGAGCTTCGGAACACTCCTCATTTCTGACATTTACTTGCTTAGTTTAGTATTATTTCTAGTTGCTCCATCAGTAGTGAGTGAGTGCCCGAACCAAAGTGCCGATCACGTGAGTGACCACCACGGGTGAGCTGTGAGAGTGACCTTTCATCCCCGCACCCTCGACATGCCGACCGCCCGTGAATTGGGCATCCCTGGCCCATTGGGGTCCTCTCCAAGCCGGCCATACACCTGGAACCCCAAGGTGTAACCTCGGATCCTCACCACCATCGCCGGTCCACCTACGGACCCGGGTGTGCGCGACGCGGGTGAACCCGCTTGAGTGAGTCCACCGTTTAGTTTGTGATTACTTGCTAGGTCCAAGGGTTTGTGTCACATCATTTAAGTTGGTGGCACCTTGAGTTGGCGGGGGCGTCCCTTGGTGATTTGGCCGTGCCCAATGATGCAGACGATCCTATAGTGGGCCCCTCCTATCCCGCCACCGATCCCCTATTCGCCATCTTCTCCTATAAAAGGAACCCTTGGCCCTCGATCAAAGTGGGACAGAAGTAAAGAAAAGTGGAGAGACAACAAAGAAAAAAGAATACACTGTAAGAGACAAAGGAGGAGCATTCTGAGCGCAGAAAAGGAGAGAAGAGTGCCCTTCGAAGAAGAAAGAGTGAGAGGAGGAGGAAGGTGGGTAGAGTGCTAGGGTATTCTCTATTGCTCATTCTTCCCTCTGCTCGATATATATATCAATTTATGTTTCTCTGTAATCAGGGTCACCGGCTGTATCTTTAAACCTTTTATATTGGAATAAAAAGAACTTATCCCTCCTCTCGTCTATGATTCTCGTTCACCGATCTATTGTGCGTGCATTATTTATTTCATCTTTGTTGTTCCTCTTATTTCCTCCTTTTATCCCCCGATCAAGAGGAGGCCTCCCCCGATGGTTACATTTCCTCCAAGGATCCTAGGATCAATCGGGGCACGAGGATCCCTGATAATGGCTCAAGGCGACGCCTTCTAGGGCGATAGAAATCCCTCCCTGGGGGTCTGTGATTCCTATTAACTATGTTATCAACTTACGTAACTCGATCTCGTATGTGTGGACCTCCATGAAGTTCTGTTTATCTGCCACCGAGCGAGTGAATGGCCCGAGAATAGGAGACTACCCGATCGCCCTTTCATTCATTTCCTTGAGTTGTAGGGGCATCGACACGCTCCAATAGCCACTACGATGGCAGTTCATTTGCTTCCTCGGAGGTTAGTTTATACCCCTCTTTGTGTTCGATAATTTACCCATAAGGGTTGTTGTCTTCTACCGAGCTCCCCCCTGTGACAGGCATGAGTCATGCCCACCGACGGGGACAATCTGATTCGAGCTCTGCCTTGTGACGAGTGATGGGCCTTTATCACAATTTTCATGCCCCGAGCGCGGAAGATTTCTCGGATGCGTGACGCGTCTATATAGATAGAGCAGGAAATTAAAGTAAAGTGCGGAAGTAATTAAAAGAAATATATCAGAGTGATAATTATAAATGGTAGTCCAGAATTTACAGATATACAAGTCTGACAACAACAACAACAACAACAATAGTCCAACTATACAACTACATGGGGCATACCCTGGATAAAAGCACACCGGGACTGACAGACACAGCTGACACTCTAGGCACGGTCTCTAAAAACTCGCGAAGGACCGGCGGAAGGCTGGGACGGCTCACTTGCAATAAGGAAGGGTGAGTCACAGCCAGACTCGGCAGCGGTCACGCGCATCCCTACCACGCACTAAACATACAAGCACACAGTATAAAGGCAATTAAAGCATGCATTTAAAGCAGTAAACAGGTAATGGCACAATTAAACCACAGTTTAGCAAAGCAAGAAAACCTATCTAAACAGGTAAGCATACCGAATTACATTTAATAAATAATAGCATCGGAAGTTACATCTACCAACAGAGTAAACCTCAGCTAACCATGTGATGGGAGGAAGGAAGACCACCAGAAAGAAGAAACCAAATGCGTCCACTGACGTCTTGCACTGCGTCTCAAGCACCTCACAGTCAAGCTCGTGACAAGCGAGTGACACAACAGTACCGTATCGAGTGACTAATCAGAGTAACGCTCGTCAGCGTCAGTCCAAGCCTCTGATCACGTGTGCACACAATGACCCATCACCTTGAGCCAGGCCTCTAGCTATTTTTTCTCCCAGCAGGACGCTACTGACTATGCGATAGGGCCCACGAAAACTAGCTTACAAACCGTATAATGAGAATACCCCCCCACCTCTCTCGTGTGGGCCGACACGGACGTCGTCGGGGTACGACTAGTTGTTCCATCACAAGGAAAGAGAAAGCCACTCTCTTGTGATGTAAAAGAATGCCACAGTGTACAAAATATTTTAAACATGGCGCATATGGAACATGGATTGCATTAGAAATTACACATACATGCTTTTGAAATCTCCAGGTATATAACGGAATAGGACTGCCCCGTTACACACCATGATGGACCAGGGAAGGACCGCTATGCTTCACAAAACTCAGAAAATCCACTGGTAAATGGAACTATAATGCACCAGGGTAGGCGCGCTATAGGACTATAAGGCACAGGATCAAGGGCGTTATAGTCAATAGGCACACAACACGACTGACAAGGGATATAACGGACCAAGGGTGGGGCGTTATAGTGAACATAATGCACCTCTCATGGGCCGTTAGGCCCTCTAGAATGTTCAGAATCCACAGGAAAACACCGTATATAACACACCTAGAAGGAGGCGTCATATGAGTTTAACGCGTAGGGATAGGGGCGTTAAAGGCAATAGACCTTTAACTCACACATAGGGACTATAACGCACCAGGCGAGGTGCGTTAAAGCCACTCAAACATGAAAATCCACAGAAAACTCAGTACATGGATCATATAACGCACCTATAGGGATGCGTTAAATGACCATAACGCACCAGGGGTGGCGCGTTATGTCACTTGGGTTTCGCGACTCCGGAGTTCAGAATCGGGACCCCTTCCCGATCGATCGAAATCGACGGGGGACGCGGCGGAATACAAAACCAAACCAACCTATTAACCCATACCGAACATTCAAGCCTACGCATGTCACTAGAAATGAAATACGATGCCCATGGAATTGATTTCAACAATTAAAAGATAATTTCAGGTATTAAAACATTAAAAATGCACTAAACAGGAATGTGTACGTAATACGAGGTAACGGGTGCCGGACCAAGACCCAAGTGGTACCGGCGGTGTCCAAACGAAGTATGGAATATATCCCCCTACCTGGATGACGATGAAAATGACGAATTGACGACGAACCGGCGAGAGGGCGATGCGGCGCCTCCCGGCCCGGCTCGACTCCACGCTCCGCAAATCGAGGAAAGGTGGGCATCAACGGGATCCTCGCGACGTGACCAATCGAACGGTACCTCTCTGGCTTCGATCATTGACCATTTGGGCCAGAAAATGGGAGGCACGTAAATCGATAATAAAGCCCAAAATCACCCAAAATAAGAAATGCACAGAAAATGAGGAAGATGGCGACGGATGGTGACGCAGAGGGCATCAATGGATTCCTGGCGGGATGAGGAGTCTGTTCCCCTTCCTTTTGCATGGCGAAGACTATGAATCGGTGCAGATCGGGTGACGGGGGTCACGTCATCCTTCCGCTCGCACGCGTCTCCATGCTCAACGATCTGAGGGAGGAAGGGTACTAGCGTGATCCTCACGTCGAGCCCGTCCCATCAGTACCTCCCACGAGTCGACCGGAGTCTGTTTGGACCACGAACTGAGAGAATGGGGGGTGGAGGAGAGAGAACATGTGATGGGGAGAGAGAGAGTGTCGAGATGGAGAGAGAGAGTGTGTCGAGAGAGTGAGGAGAGAGAAAGAGTGGGATGAGATTTTTATAAAAATCTATTTTTTCTAAAGATTCCTAAGGACTAACAACTTGGCTTATAAAGCCTTACAATTGCGAACCCAATTAACCGAAGGGTATAAATGCAAACTAAGGATATAAATGTAAATAAAAAATTGTTAGTGCTTCGATGTCCCATCAATTCTCCCCGGGTGGGAAGAACTCGACCCCGTCGAGTAAGAGGGTGTGGCTGCGATAGATCCGGCACACCAGGAAGTGTGGAGTACGCTCCACTCCAAGCAGTCATCACCTGCTCATCTCGTATATATTCCATATGCTCACGCTGCTGTGAGAATGAGGCTAATGGTCGACACTCCGAGGTAGGGTCACTCTCAAAGGAGGGAGACGGCTCAATGACTCACTAGGAATCACCGCTGGTCCCTATATGTTACTAGGTCTGAGACTTGAATGTAGAACTGATCCCAAACTCCGGCAAGTCTACAACGTACGCATTAGATCCGACTTGCCTCGCACTCAAAAGGGACTGACACTGCGAACTGACTTTAGACTGACTGGACTCGACACATGCAGACTCTCATAGACTGTATGAAACAAAGACTCACACATGTGGTAGAATATATGGATGCCCAGAAACTAGATCTCTACAGATAATGTGTCTGTGTATGATCCAGAGGGGGGTGAATGGATCGGTCACCGATAAAAACTTTACTGCAGCAACTCAAATGCGAAATTATGACAAACTGTTGCAAGACGAATGGAGTGAGCACAGATATAACCAAACTAGCACAAATCTAACAAATTAGCTCACACAAGACCCTAAACAATCATCTACCGACTGATGAATGGAAGTACAAGACAATGCACACCACAAATCAAACGCACAGAAGATAGATGATTTTTAGGTGGTTCGATCTCAAACCCGAGATCTACGTCCACCCCACACTCTAAACCAGAGTGTGACTTCAACTGCTGATACACAGCTTCGCTGATCCACAACTTCGGGGTCAAACCCCTACAGACCGCTGGGTGTTACAACTTATGCCGTCCAGAGAAATTCTTCTCTGCAAATCACTGGGGACTTACAGCTTAACCCGTCCAGAGGAATCCACCTCTGCCCGCTGAGTCTCACAGCTTGCTCTGCTGACACACAGCTTGAGAATAGGTTCAGAAAATAAAAACAACAAAAGAAAAATCACAGAAATCCCAACGGGAATGTAGCTCAACACTTGAGCAATCTTAGCTCTGGTTTCTGAATCGAGAGACTGAGGAACAAATTCTCTCAAAACTTCTCTCGAACACTTTTCTCTCAGAACTCTCTTTCTCTTCTCTTCTTTCTCTTCTCTCTGGATCGTACAGGCTCTCTCTGCTTCTGCTCTTCTATCTTCGGATTACGATCACTCTTCTCCAGATGGAGAAGTCTCCCTTTTATAGCAGCAGCAGCAGATGTAGGGCGTGTGTCCTCCACGAATTCTTGCCCTAGCGCCTTGACCACGTGGCAGCGTCTCAGCTCACTACACTCCACATGTCATGATCTTGGCACATCCTCCAACTTTGGATCACGTGCCATCCTTATTTTCCACGAAAGAATATCTGTCATAATAGAAACAAACATCAGTTCAGGACAGTTAGAAATATACTATGGACTAAAAGAAAACTGCATGGAGTTGTTCAGTCACAGGTGCACATACTCAGATTGTGCTAGGAAACATGCACGGACTTACATGTGAAGGAACTGAGAGTGTGCACGGACTTTGTTTCCTTCCAAAGGGAAAAGATGAACGGACTATGGCATGTGCTTAGGCTAGAAAGCATGCACGGACTTGCAACAGTATGCACGGACTTGCTACAATATGCACGGACTTGCTACAATATGCATGGACTAACCAAAACATGCACGGACTTTGGTATGTGCATGAGATGCAAAATGAGACACACTCAGACGCATATTCTTAGACGCAGCATGAGACGAAACTCAGACACAAACTGAATGAGATGCAAAGTGACACGCACTCAGACTTGGCATATGCATGGACTTTGTATTTGCACATAACTGAAATATGCACGGAATTTGATCGAGAGGAAACGTGCACGGACTTTGGTTGAGAAACGTGCACGGACCTTGGTTGAACAAAGTGCATGGACTTTAGTTAGACGAAACATGCATGGACTTTGTATGGACAATGTGCACGGACTATATGTGCATGGACTTAGAATCCTGGCATTAACACAAGATGCGCATGGACATTGAAATGAACAAAACATGCAAGGACTTTGATTTAAGACATAGTGCACGGACTATGTATGCATGTACTTGGTTATCGCTATGGGCAACAATGTGCAAGGACTTATGCATGAACATGCAAGGACTTATAACCTGCACGGACTTTGGTGTTCAAACCAAAACATGCACGGACCTTGGTAGTATATAATCGTGCACGGACTTTGGTGTTCAAACCAAAACATGCACGGACCTTGCTAGTATATAAACGTGCACGGACTTTGGTGTTCAAACCAAAACAGAATGGACGTAACGGTCTAGCATTGGAGCACCAGAGGGCTCTGGCGATCCTACGACAAACCACTATAGCAGAAAACTATGTAATCCGAGAAGGACTCTCCCGTGAGAGCCGGAACCCGAGGCAAAGAAGGTCTAAACTACATTAGAACTCCTCTAGACTTAGGATAAGGCTTCCTAACCCAAATCTTAACACTCCTATACCAAAATCAAGCCTTTATAAGTAGGATTAAACCCAGAATTCACAGCTCATCTCAATTCTCTGCTACAAGTCTTGAAAACTTCATTCAAAACACTCAAGAATACCATGAAGAGGAGCTTTGGAGCCATTGCCATGGAGGAGAGGGTCCACACTGGACCTAAGGCAGCTAGAAAGGAACATGGGGAGCTGCAGAGGTTGACCTCCATCCCCAAGCACCTAAGCTCAAGTCCTTCAAGAGAGGTAAGTTGTGAATTTTATTCAAAAGTTCATTAATTTTTCTACACTTTCATTCTTCTTATGGCCTTCCTCTCTTCTTCCTTTCTTTTTCTCTTTTCTCTAGCTTCTTCCTGACTCGAGATATTACTCCAACCTAAAGTGGGTGGCTCCCATGATCAAAGAGCTTTCTTTAGAAGTCCTTTCCATCCTAAGGGCATGGCACCTTCAACCTTTAGTTGTCTAAGCTAAAAATTTTCAGAAATTATCCTTAGATTAGGCAAGTATTTCCACCCTTGTAGAGTTATGGTATCCACAAACAGACACCTTCATCTTCCGTCCCTTTGAAACTACAGTCCTATTAGAGGAGATAGAGACCTACCTATCCCTTCCTAAGACCAAAGTGGGGTTTGAAGACCTAGTGTGCCACACGGTTGAGCCTATTGACCCATCACTTATTCTAGGGGACTTCATACACAACCCAAAGGATGTTAGGTCTATGATCATCCCTCGCCATATCCATTTGATACCGATGGCTTAATGGATAACTGCTTATTGCAAGAATAAGAGCGGTAGATTTGAAGCCATGGCCAAAGCTACATCGGTTCGCTTGTGTGGGGTTTTTCTTTTCTCCACCACTGACCACCTCTTAGATATCCAAAACCTTAGCATCATCAGTAGATTATGGCGGGGATTATCCATCTCTCAAGTGGTCCTTTCATACCTTTATGAAGGGCTTAGCTTAGCTTGCCTAGGAGGACCACTCTTTGGCTCGATGATTGTCCTTGAGTGTTGGATGGGAGTGAGAATCAAATTCTTACCCAAGGAGGATCTACCTTCAGCTAGCCGGGTCTTTGGGAGCCACCCTCTATTCTTCATTGGAGGCGCATTTGGGTTCTCTCCACAAGTTGAATGCCAGACGGCTGATAAGAAGACACGCGATGATTGGCGCCTCTACCTCAACACATTGCCAATAGAGAAGTTCGTGATGTGACCACGAGTTCTTCAGAGCACCATCCTCAGAGTACCACGGCGATCAGGCCTAGATCTACAACTAGTGGAGGACACTACCATGGCGATCTACAACTCTCACCGGTGCTATCTTTAGATCGGACTATCCCGTACCATAGTTCCTGCACTTTCACATTTCTCTCCCCTTCAAGCTAGAAAGATGGGGGCCGAGGAGGACGAGAGAGCAGTCCGGAGGGCGCTGACCATGTGGGAAGTTAGCAAGATGCACCCTTGGCAAGGAGAAGTGGAAGAAGACGACGAGGAACGCCGTGCTTATGTGAAAGAACTACGCAAGATCCGTCCTCGCGCAGACAAAGCAATGAATGTAATTTGAATTTTGTTCTTGATGTATTGAAATTGGAGTTTATCAACCAATTAATGTACAATGAGTTCAGTTAAATGAAGTAAAAGATTTGATTTTGAAACAAATGCAATTGGTAGCACAACTGAGCTCAAATTAGGAAAAAGCAGAGTTTCTAATTGATATAACGGTCTTATGTAGGGCCGCCAGAATTCTTTGACGGTTCCACGACAAGCCGTCAGAGGAAGGACTCGGGAAAGCAGTTAAAATTTGCTATTCTCGGGAGACATTAACGGTCTAATCGTGACCCATCCGAGGAGTGTGACGGTCTAATGTAGACGCGTTAGAGATGGTTTACTGAGAACCAGAGAGTTTTGGCCTTCGGGAAAGGGTGACGGCCGAACTATAGCCCGTTAGAGAGATGCGACGGTCTAAAAAAAAGAGCGTCAGAGAATCAAAAACTGCACACTTGAATTTTGGGCGTTGAACCCGCGTTCTGCACACACTTAGACAAGAAACAAGTTAGATCTGTTCTCAAACTCAACCCCTTGCCAAATATTCGGTACTTGGAGGGGATATTAGTCCGAAGACCCAACTCACGCAAGGGGCTACCTTCCAGATCGGTGTAACCGAACATTCCGAGTAACGTCTTTTGATATACCGAATAAAGGGATGCAATGTAATTTTAAAACACTATTTTTTTTGTTTTGAAAATAATTATGATCCTCGACTTAAGACACTTATTTTAGACCCCCTAACAGCTAGGGGTCACCCCCATACCCATCCACCTCACTTCCCCTCCCATAAACCCCATTTTTCCCCCAGCATCTTCAACCTACAGTTTTCAGTTCAGAGGTAGTAGAGAACCTGAAGACTGCAGAGGAAGCTGCGATGCCATCTGGATGTTCTAGGAGACGCAAGAGCTACCCCTGGAAGCATCTTCAAGTCATCTTTGCAACGGCAATCGTCTCGTGCCGTTCTGAGCTTGTGGTTGTCCAGGAGAGGCGATCTCCTTTGACTGCGTAGAAGATTCTTGTCCAGCTTCCAGAGGCAGAGTGCAGCAGTTGCCACATCGGCCCCTTTGAAGATCTGGAGGCAGTGTTCAACTGAGACCTTCTTCTATGAGTTTCCCTCCTCTTCCAAGAAGCGGAGCTCCATTCAGCCACCGGAGTGATTTCTTCTACATTTTCTCCCCAGAGTGCACAGTTCTGTCCACCCTAGGACTGAACTGACACCCTATCAGTTTTCAGATTATTACGGTCTACTCCGACATCAGCTAGCACCCCCATGGGTCTTGTCTCGAAGACAGCTCATCCACGGTTCCAACACCACTGATCGGTCTCAATTCAGAGTTCGGGGATGTTGGTGGTGGTGTCATCTTCCAGATGCTGCAGTTCTAAGAAGGCCCGAGCCAGAGAACAGGGTCCCTGATTCTAGCTTCACCGCGACTGGCGACGACTTTCCCAGATCCTGCCAAAATTCCTGCATCCTCCTGGACCAATCCATGAAATTTTGGCGCTAGTTTTGTTGGCAAAGAAGTTCGGGAGCATCCGTAAGAATTCCTTCATCAATAGTATGTACCCTATTCCAGAGAAGGGACAGAATCGACCCCGTCATCGTGTGAAGCTCTATTCTTCATCTTTCCCCTCCCCACTTGGCCGGCTGAAGGCCCCTCCCTACGCGGAGTTAGTTTTGGTTGCAATTCACTTAACCCCCACCCCAATATCCCCCTCCTGTGTGAGGCGTAGTGTTGTAATTACTTAAACAGGTTGAAGCGTCCTCGCCGCGGCATGGGTAAGCCCCACGCTTCCCCGCGTGCCCACGTCTCTGAGTGGGACCGATTTCTTCAAACCGGTCGAGTAAGTGCTCTCTCCCTTGCTCTATTTATAGTACTTTTCATTCCATATTAGCTCATAGCTACGCTGGCCGGAGAGAGAGACTGCCCGATCTCACAAGTCCCAGACTTTGAGCGACACCGTGGGAGTGAGTGTTACCCGTGCCCTCGGCATCGGGTCGGCCACTAGGATAGGACTCATCATATCCCTTTGGGAGACCCTCTAGCTTTGCTGGCTCTCTACCAGCAAGGTACCAGCCCTCACATCCTCCACTCGACATCGTCGAGTTACCCACGGGTTTGGGGTGAGTACCGGGTGAGTTGGTCGCCGATATCGGCCCGTTCACGGTGTGAATTGTGCTTGCAAGATAAGTCCGAGGTTGTGTCACATCACAACGTGTTTAGTGGAATCTTCTCGAGGTAAGAGGGGTGGACGTAGGACGGCACTTGGTGCGTCCGAACCACCTAACAATCACTGTGCCGTGGTTTGCTCTTTGTGTGATTGTTGATATTTCCAATTCATTCTTATATCGAGTGTGATTCAGTGAGATGAGAGTTTCATTAACTGTCCGCTCATTCATTGTCATCCAAGTGATCATTATCAAGCATTGTGGAGTTGTGAGTGCTCGTTTGGAAATCACTTATACATTTTAATCAAGCTTGAATCTAGTGTTTATCTACCATCTGCATCGTTTAGTTAAATTTTGTTAGAAATGGTGGGCAATCAATTCACCCCCCTCTCGATTGCCTTCCTAACCGGGCCAACAAGTGGCACTCGGGGAGTCTGTGCAACTCTCTCTCTCCCCGCCAAGGCTAAATACCTCCAGGTCTTCATGAGGTACCGATAACTGTAAGGCACTTGGTATCTTCCCAGTCCATCACTGTGGTTGCGATGGAGGACATCTAGCACCACCTCCTCATACCCCTCGCCGCTGATCGGCAATCCAAAAATCTGGAACAGGGACCACAAGTCAAGTGTGGTCTCTCCCTCTACTGTCACCACTGTGTTCCACCGACAGTTGAAACGCTCCAGCAGCCCCTGTAACAGCCTGGTGTAGCATGGGTATGCGTACAAAGTGATGGTCACTGCGTACCTGATCCCAGCTCGATCTAGCAACACCCAGTAGTGGTGAACGATCACCATCAGCCACTCAGTAGCACCCTGGCAGTAGTAGTGTGACGGGATCACCGCCCAACGATCATACCAGCTAATGACGACCTGCCGCATAACTCCATCTAGGATGTTGTGGTCATCGTTGCCCTCTCCAGCATACTGTAAGCCAGCGGGCTCCAGCACCAACCCAGCAGTCCCCTCTGTCTCTGTGCGGTGGTGACCGTGCAAGTCCCAGGAAGTAGGGCCTAGTGGCCCAACCCTGACTCCAGATACCAAATAAACCACAAGAGATAATTAAATCCCATCCCCCACAAGCTGGCACACCCGGTGGGACTACAACCTCCTTTCATCTCTTTGCCAGGATAAATGGGCCTCAGGGCCCTCCCAAAGAATGCTGATCGTTTGCTTATTTTTGTGCTTGCAGAAAGCAACGATGGCCGCTGGATTTACTGCATTGTCTTTTGGCCCCGCAATCGTCACTAATCATGCTGCTCATGGGTAACTGACGGTATCGACTATTTTTAGCACCTTTCCACCGGTGGTCGGCCTCCCCAATTTGTTGGGGTTTGCCTTTACTGATGTGCTAGAGGTGGAAGCTCTAGAGCCAGCTGCAGAAATCATCAACAAGAAGCCCAGGGTGTCTCACACCCGAAGCTACAGAGGCCTGCCAAGAGGCTAGATCAGACTGACAAGTTGCATGGTGCACCATGTGGCACAAGGGGCTCACCTCGTTCACTACAATAAGCCCGGAAGCCGCCGTCAAGGATGCTTCCGAAGAAAAGTTGCTACCCTGTCACCGGATGGCTTTCGATGTCTGAAAAGTCTATTTTTATCAGTGGCATCCACGTCTTCCTAGACAGATGTGATGCTCAAGTGATCTTGGATCGGGTGGTCCCTGTTGTGCCGACCCGCAACTCCTTCCAAGTCCTCTCCGAAAGGAGAGCTAAAAAAGAAGAAGCCAACCGCCAAGGCAGGAGGGAGCTGGCCCCAAGGCCAAAAATATTCAAGCACGTGTAGGTCCCTAAGAAGATCTAGCCTGTTCCCCAAGACGTACCCATTCGTCACTGCCCCGAGCCTGCTGAGACGGGGAGGAGGAATGAGAGGGTCCTGGCCCCAAGAAGAGAAGAGACGGTCGTGGACCCTCCACGTTGTGTTACCCCTAGGGCCTGCGCCAGACAAGCTGACATCCCTACATTAGGGAGAAGATTCGACTGACTTGCTGGGAGAGCCCAACTTGCTTACATCCCTCCGATAGGAGGTCAATAGTTATCCCCAGTCCTCCACCAAGGGTGGGGTCAAGAGGAGATGATCGATATGATCAGAATCTATTTCAGGGGACTAGGCAGCCCCTCGTTGGGCCAGCAACAACTGCTCCAAGTAGCCGCGGCCGAAGAAGAGGATTGCTTGCTAGTGGCAATCGAAGAAGAAAAAGAAAGAGGAATGACGTCATCTGTTGATGACAATGGGTATGAAGATGGCCTAGATTACAAGGCTGATGAAGCCCCTCCCTAGCGGGAGGAGAAAAGAAGAATGTCCATGTTTGAAAGACTGACCTTTCCCAGTCATACAAGGAGGAGGGTTTACAAACAAAGGAAAGAAATGCGAGTTTTTACTTGCAATATGGCTGGGGTAGCTAGCAGATATGGAGGTCTGCCTGAGGAGCCCCAGGAACTAGCCAACTAGCCGAAAGGCCAGGGCCGAACACCAGAAGGACTGAGGCCACAAAAGAAATGTTGAAAGCGGTAAAAGGAAAACAAATATTGTTTGAAGAAGTCACCACCCTGACTGCAAATGTGGTGACAGCTAAAGAGGAGGAGGTGTTGCTGAATAGCTCGCTTGAAGGCACTTCATGGGAGGCAATCGAAGCCATCCCCAGCACAGTGACCATGGACCAATCAGTATTGATGCTGCTCCAGAAATGTCAGCAAGAGGTAGAACTCCTAAAGAAGCAACTGCTTGAAAAGATAGAACAAACCTCAGCTTCTAAGCAGCCCAAGATGCAGGCTGAGTCGTCACGGGGAGGCGTCAACCTATGTGACTTTCCACCACTATACACTCTGCCCCAGTCGGCAGAGCACAGTCAGGCTGCTACCCAGCAGCGCCGACCTCAGTCGCTGATGCCATCGGTGCTACCCCAGATGCATCAAGCGCCTCCATTACTACGTCCTCCATCGCAGGCGACCACCTTGGTCACCCCATATCTGCAGCCAACACACTTCTACCCCGAGTCTGTTGATCCAACCACTGTGAATAGGTTGATGGTGGAGAGGATGATTGAATTGAAGCTCGCCGAGCAAAATGAAGGTGACAATGTCACATTTGATACTTATCAGGTGCCATACCCTCCACATCATGTAGCTAAGTGGCTCCCTCCGAGGATCAGCAAGCCACCCAAGTTTGACAAGTTCAACTGGAAGGGATCCCCAAAAATAGCATGTCACATACTACATGACCGTCATGGGCGATCTAGCCACAGATGAGTCATATATGCTGAAATTCTTCGGGTCCTCGCTGACGGGGCTCGCATTTGCATGGTACTCCAGCCTTCCGACCGGGTCAATCAGTGACTGGCCGGACATGCAGTAGAAATTTAGAGAGAGGTTTCATGTCACCGAGAGGGAGGTCACAATGGCTGAACTTTACTCAAAAAGGCAAAGGTTAGATGAAACGGCCCTTGAATATATTAAGAGGTGGAGGAACCTTAGAGTAAGATGCAAGCAGCCCCCATAATAGGAGGATAGATTTTCTATAAATATCAAATCCTTTTCTCCTTTTCTTATTCATCTTCCTTTCTTCTTCCTCTTCCTCTCTCCCCATTGTGAGCACTGCCCCCTCCCCCTCTCTCTCGTTCGATCGCACGGTGAGCTCCCACCGGCTGCAGACGACGCGGGGTGACGGCGTGGCGACGACGGCGACGGTGAGGCAGTTGTAGCGGCGTAAAGATCATGGGATTTCATGAAGGAACGAGGGTTTCTAAAAGCGTTCATCACGATTTCGGCGTCGATTCGGTGGAGCATTCGCTCCACTGAGTTAGGGTGACGTTCCCTAGCTCCCCGCGTTCCATTTCCGCGATTTGTAGGCCGCAGCGAGGCCGTGAGATGGGATTTCCATGTCGGAGAGGGTTTTTCATGATTTGGGGAGAGTTCACCCGATCTATGATTTTAGGCCGTGATTCGACATTTTGAGGGCTTAGATGCATGCTAGGGGTCCCAGGGGAGCTTCCCCCCTGATTTCCCCCTCTCTTGTGGAGGTATGGGAGCGTGGTTGTCATTTTTAGGTTGTATTCGTAATTTCGCTATCGGGACGATATAGCGGTCGTTCCAGAAAATGCCATGAGCATAACGCGCCCATGAAGGTGCGTTATGCTTTGTACGATTTGAGTCTGGTCATCAAGGGTTTAACGGCCCCTCGACTGACCGCCATGTCAGACATGACGCCCTAGTGCCGGTGCGTCATGTTTTCCGACCGTTGGTTTTTGACCGTTGGTTTTGACCGTTGGGGTTCTTGTCACATAACGCGCCTAGGGAGGTCCGTTATGTACTATAGCGCCCCAGGGAAGGTGCATTATGCTTAACGCCCTTGCCTTCCACTTAACGCATCAGAGCTGGTCCGTTAAGGTCTATAACGCCCCTAGAGGAGTGCGTTATAGTCTGTTTCACTCTGTGACATAACGCACCATGTTTGGTCCGTTATGCACATAACGCCCCTTGAGGAGTACGTTATGTTACTTTCTGTGACTTGGGGCTTAACGCACATGTGTTGGTTCGTTAAGCACTATAATGCACCTGGGCAGGCGCGTTATAGTCTGGTTTCCGTTGGGAGTGATGGACGGCTAGGTTGGACCGTCCTTTCTCCCCTGCATGACTGTGAGGTAGCCATGTAACTGTGAGTGGCCAATGATGGACCGTTCATCGTCTGAGGCCTAGCCGGTGATTTTTCGTACAAATTCGAGTCCAGGGTAAGCGGACCTCGATCCACGTACTGACCTGTGGTCTAACTGATGCTGGGCATCATGTGGGGACCAGGTGTGGGGCACTGTGAGGGGTCCCGAGATGTGATGTCTTCGGCTTACGTTACCATGAGTCGGTATCATACGAGGCGCGATCCTTGTACTCATTTACTTTCGGAGTCATTTTTCGTGACGTGAGGGTCTGTACTTCTGGTGACCCATCCACTAGTCATAGCTTTCACGGCACGCGTGTGTCAGCCCACTAGGAGCACTGGAGTGGCGCACCCGAGAGAGACGGTGAGTAAGTTGGTTACCGTAGGGCCCTTGCGTACCGCCGAGTCTGGGCTGGTGGGAGAATTACCAGCTAGAGGACAGACCTAGGGCGTATGGTCTGAGTGTGCACACGAGACTGAGGGTTCGGACCCGTATTGATGAGCGCGACCTCAGCTAGTCCTTGTTTTGTGGTGCTTCTGGTTACTTGGTGTGTCTGAGTCTTGCGCCTGGGGCGTTGTAGCTAGACACTTGTGACGCGGTGTAAGACGTCAGGGGACACATCCGATCATTCTTCTAGTGGGTGGTGCTCCGGTCACGTGACGTGAGTTGTCGTGTCCCAGGTTTTCGTTTCTCGTCTGCGAGACGGGGTTTCGGGTGTTATTTTCGAGAGTGTTCCCGTAGCTGAGGTCAGGAATTTTCGGTGAGTGTCACCGAGAGCTTTCCCTAGACGTCATAGAGTTTACAACAGCGAGGTCGTGACTGTATTTCCGAACCGTGTGGTTTCGGCTCAGGCCCTACTGTAAGGGCAGGTTTCTGCGACTGAGGCATCGTGGCATTTCCTAGTAGTGTGGCTAGGCTTATTCGTGTCTGGTTGTCCCCCGACCATGAGATCGGGATGTCGGGTGCGTGACTTGGTTGTCCTCCGACGGGAGACCGGGTCATATTTTCTAGCATGGTAGGAGTAGCTGTAGTGCCGAGTTTTAACCGGCCACCGATTTGCTGTTCCTGCCGTTACTGTTGTTCCTTCTGTGGTTAGCATAGCTTTCCTTTTCGCCATTATTTTCTCGGTTGGGGTTCCGCAGGATCCCTACTTAGTCAGTGATAGGAAGCTCACCCTTGATTTTCAGGTGTGGCGATTCTTCCTCGAGGTTCGAGGGAGCGGCGTGGAGGTTCCTACTTGTCAGCCTGCCGGGCCGAGTGTTCACTTGGTGTATGGTATGTTTTACTACTTTAGACTGTACTTTCTGTTGAATTGGTCTCTGTTGTGGGTTAAGTTGATTTAAGGGCTTGGAGGATTTAATCAGCCATTGTTTTCTTTCTATTGTGTGCAGGGCCCATGGAGAATCAGAGTCCGAGTGTCATGGGACATAGTGTGGGCTTGGTACCACGCGTTGCCCCATGCTCACCGGTGGAGAGTGGACCCAATGGGATTTGGTCTATTTTTCAAGATCCGACCGTTCCCCGATGATGCGACCTTCCTAGTGGTGCTACGCGAGTGGTGGGTGGACGGATGCAGGGCATTTGTGATGCCGTGGGGACACATGATCCCCACGCTCGAGGACATGGCCTATCTGACTGGACTGCCAGTAGCCGGGAACCCGGTGTTGGGTCGGGAGCTCAGAAATTATCAGTAGAAAGTTGAGAGCTTGCCCGGGCTGCAACTGGCCCGAACCAAGAGACCAGTGACCGCCCTCCCCCTTGGGAAGATCAGTGCCATGACGGGATTAGCCAGAGTGGTCCGTTGGCCACTAGAGGATCTAGATGCGTATCTAGAACGGGTAAATCAGAAGGTTCGAGTTAGAGAGATGAGAGATGCACAGGAGGTGTGACTCTTTCTCCTCTACTTCTTTGGGAGGCTACTGTTCGCAACTGCTTCGAACAAGGTGAACCTAAAATACTTGTTGTTGATATGGGATCTCGAGCGGAGACCCCAACTTGCATGGGGGAGAGCAATGCTGGCGCACCTCTTCGCCCACATGGATCCTGTACGCCTAGGCTCGGGGAACCTAGGTGGCTTCACACCTTTTCTACAGGTATGAGTCTACCCTTTAAACTTGTTGGTTCTTGATTTGATTGACTGATTGTTGTTCTTGTGTGTTTTTAGATTTAGGGGTACACCTGATTCCCTCTAGGTCACGGCACGATCCCGCGTGTTCGGATGCAGGCGGTCCCACTCATGGTGAGATGGGAGATGGTTCGGGATCGACGCTTGGTAGCCACTAGGCTCTTCAACCTTCGGACAGCCTTGGATGAGTTTCCACCCCACCAGGTGAGTGTTTGCCCCAAAAAAGAGTTATGTGATGTTTTCAGCATTTAGTATATGAACTCAATTTTAGCAAAACTTTCAACTTGTTATGGTTGGTGATTTGGACACCTTACGCGACGGAAGACACCACTCCTCAGCCATGGGTGAAGGAGGGGTAGGCTTGGTTCCACAGGGATACAATGCTATTTTGCGTGAACCTGAGGGAGCCACTCTATTTATGTCTAGTGCAAAGGACGTTGGGATGGCATCAACCGCCAGTGGCAGTACCCACTCAGCATGAGTCAGACAGGGGGCGCCGACAGACCTCAGCAAGCGACCAAGATTGGGCCTCCTGCTACCGTGCGGAAGCAGAGGCGTTGCAGAGGGGACCTTCCCTGGAGAAAGATAGGACTATGACGAGTAGCGAGACCTATCAAGCAGACTATGAGGATCGGTATGCCGGGCGACTCTGCCTCGACACCTGAGTGGTGAGTTACCCTTTTAGCTTTCAAGATGTGATGTTTTCATTTAAGTATTGCAACCGTATGAGTTTGTAGATTTGATGTGTAGATGCCTGAGATCGAGGCCGTGGGGATCCTTCAAGATCGGCTGGCTGTCCTTAATCAGATAATCGTGAACCTGAGGCACGAGCTCCAAGAGATGGTAAGCCAGACTTGACTTAATTGATTTGAGGTTTTGGGAACTCTTGAATCTTGACTGACCATTTGCCCCTGTTTCACCAGCGTGGGGAGTTGGCGTACGACCAGATGAGGGTAGGAAAGGTCGGGGAGGCTAGACCTTCCTCCCAAGCAGATGCTAGAGAAGAGTTGGAGGATCGACTGGCTGGGGCCCTCGAACAGGCTGAGGAGCGGGAGGCTGAGTTAGCTGAGACGGTGAGAGCCAAGCGCCTAGATTAAGAGCAATTCCCTCTTATTTACCTATGTCTGACTTGCAGGATGGTTCTTTCTGTAGAAGGAGTTAGAGGCTGCCTTGGCCGCTCGAAGAGAGCAGGATGCACGTATTGAGGAACTGACACGCCACCTAGGGGAGACAAGTACTATGGAGAGGCTCGAGGGTCGTCTTGCCGAGGCGAAGGAGAGAGAGGCCGAGGCACGTGCTCGAGAGATGGCGATGGCGGTACGGGAACAGTGAGCTCTGGATCAGCTAGAGACTCTGAGACGGCGAGTGTTGCGGAGGTATCAGAGCAGAGGTGCCCCAGGAGAGGGAGCCAGACCTATGACACCTTCAGAGTCGTTATGGACTGGCGGAGACGTGCACTTCACAATGGAGGAACTCATGGGTATGATGCAGTCTCCTACAGGGCAGGGAGTGATCTAGCCAGCAGCATCTGGTTCGAGGGCTTCACGGCCATCCAGGCTGCGAGACAGGGGGAGTGGGAATGGTGATGAGGCTGATAGTCAGCATAGCTGACCCCGCACTGATGGAGATTAGGGAGAGAGATAGATAGCTGGATAGCAGCTACTTTTATACGAATTACCCAGGACAATCAAAATTCATTCGCTATGGTGGGTGTCGATAATATTTTCTTGACTCCTCGGGGTGGAGTTTTGTATAACTCTTGTGCCGTCATGAAATCCCTGACCAACAATGAAGCCGAATACGAAGCTCTAATCATTGGGCTTCAGATGGCTATCGATATGGGCATCAAATGCCTTAAAACTTACGTGGACTCTTAGCTAATAGTCTGGAAAGTCCTTGGCATCTACGACGTGCAGATGTCAGAGTTGGTTCTGTACCACATCGTCGTCACCAGACTAATCCAAAAGTTCTATTTCTTCAAAATAGATCAAGTTCCCAGGAGTAGTAATGCCTCGGCGGATGCCCTAGCAAAATTGGCTACGGCCATTAACCTTCCGCCCGAGGGTGAGGTCGACATCACTATCAAGCACAGAAGACTGATGCTAAGTTGACTCGAAGGCAACTCCGGCCTCACCATCTACGAGGTCCATGACCTCAACCAGAATGCTCTGCCAGAAGAAGGAGATTGGCGTGAGCCCATTGTCAAATTCAAGAAAGGGTGGCTCCCTCCTGACTAAGCTCAAAAGGTCTAGCTACTCTACTGGGTAACATCATATGAGTTGATTGGCGACTCTTTATACTGACTTGTTCATGAGAAGGACAAATCGATTCTCCTGAGATGTGTCTCACCCGTCGAGGCTCTAGCCATCATGCTCGAAGTCCATTCGGGATTGTGCGGTGCTCACCGGGCCGGAGACAAAATGAAACATAATATCAACCTCAAAGGCTTCTACTGGCCAACCATGTACACGGACTGCACCCAGTATGCCCGTATATGTCATCAATGTCAAGCCTTTGGCCCAGTACTGAGAAAACCTCCCAATCTGATGCACCCCACAGCCCCCACCTAGGCATTCGCTGAGTGGGGTATAGACATTACAGGACCTTTCCCGCCATCTTCCAAGGCTCATAAGTACATCTTGGACGTCACTAACTACTTCTCTAACTGGGCAGAGGCCCTTCCCCTATGGGAGGTCACCGGCGAAGTCGTAGCCAGATTTGTCCGGCACAACATCGTCTACTAATTTGGCATCCCCAGTCGCATAGTGTTCGACAATGGAGCACCATTCAAGAATAGGGCCGTATATCAACTAGTGGCCAAATTCCATATCGATTGGAGAACCTCTTCAGTCTATAATCACCAGGCCAATGGCTTGGCTGAAGCCTTCAACAAGACCCTCTGTAAGCTTCTAGCTAAAATTGTTAGCCACTAAAAATGTGACTAGGGTGACAAGGTCTTTGAGGCGCTATGGGCCTACCGGACAATCTACAAAACCCCTACTAGGTGCTCACCATTCTCTCTCATTTACGGGACAAAAGCTGTCATCCCCATCGAGATCCAGCTGGCCTCTTATCGCGTGGCGGTTTACACCGGCTTAGCCAGCCCAGATGAAGATGAATACTAGAGAAGGCTAGAAGAGATTGCCGATCTAGAAGGCAAGCAGCTCAAAACCTACAAACACCTGCAAGTATACTGCGCTTGCATGGCGCGAGCCTATGACAAGCTCATCCAACAACAAGCTTTCAAGCGAGGTGACCTCATCATGATCAAGGAAAGGGAAGTCATGGTGGGGCGCTCCAGTGGAAAGTTACAGCCTAACTGGTGAGATCCATACATCATCCATAACGTTTACGAGGGTGGGTCCTACGCAGTCGTCGACCACAAGGGTAATAAGCCATTCCCACCTCTCAATGGCAAACATATGAAGCTATACTATGTGCCAGAACATGAGTTCACGCGCCACTCAGGCTAAGGCGCTCACCCCAGTCACCACTAGTAAAATCGGCCATCCTGAGCAAAGGGCCAGACCGGTCAGTTCTTCCTGCTTCCTCTCCAGTAAAGCAACAAGGTTGTGAACGACGTCACGCGGAGAAGGGAGGAATGGCCGGAAACACGCGATTGCGTGGTGAAACACGGGAAAGACCCCGAGGAGAGTTGCCCTCCGCGGGGTTGAGACAAGAAAAACACACAAAATGAAAATTGAACCACAACGAGATATTACTCTCTGTGGGTTTTAGCTGGAATTAAAATCGGGATGGGGTGTGCTAAAATTAAAATGCAGAAATTAAACGACCATGGTGGGAAGTTACTCGCCGCGGGTCTCGCGGGGATGGGAAAGTGCTGAAATTAAAATGTAGAAATTAAACGAACATGGCGGGAAGTTACTCGCCGCGGGTCTCGCGGGAACGGGAAAGTGCTGAAATTCAATTGCTGAAATTAAATGACCATGGCGGAAAGTTACTCGCCGCGGGTCTCGCGGGGACAGGAATGGTGCAGAAATTAAATGACGAAAAATGAGATTGAAGGAAGGTAACGCCGGCATGAATTTACTCACCGCGAATTTTAACAAAAAGGGAAATAGAAAATCACACGGAATACGTGTGTGTGGAGTATGTGATCGTCAGGGGTCAAAGACCCCGATTTCTAGTTCATATATGCGTTCTGACGTCCGGAAGAAAAGTCTGAACCATGGATTTACATTTTGGTAGTTGGTCAAAGGGTTTGGAGGTGCTATCTGTGTGGTAGTGCAGCCACAGATGGGCTTCTTTAAAAACTCCAGTTTTGGCATCTAGCCCCTCTAGTCTACTTGCGTGGGCTTGAAATATTAACACAAACTGGAGGACCCTGGAAGGTCCGCCATGTCTACTTTCATTTGCAGTACTCACGAGGCTTCCATGCTATATAGGTTGTCTATTGTCTTTTCTGGTCACTGTTGTTATCAGAAACTTGCTTTCAAGAACCTAGCTCGATCATGAACCCCGAGAAGGCAAGAAGGCTTGTCTTCCTTTCATTTTTTTGTCCCCAGCTTTTCTCCAGCATCCTGTATGTCAGCTACCACTTGAATGATCCAAAGGTGGTTTCCCGGCCCGGTTGAAGTGTCAGATCATGCTTCGCCGCTGCCACCATCGCTTGCAGCACCCTCTTCAACTGTCAGGAAGAGCGCCGCCCCCCGGCCCGCAACTTCACCTGCACCACCTGCGGCTGTGGCCAGTCGCCTAGCAGTCGCCCCCGTCAAGAACCCTAGCAGTCCTCGACCGCCGCCGTGTCTCCCCTTGGGTTGAATGGGGGTAGAGAGAGAGGGAGAGAGCGGAAGGGTAACACAGAGAAAGAAAAAAATAACGCTGAGGAGAAGAAATATTCTCTAACATATTTTATTCTTTAGATGCTGACTGATCGGAGAGACTTTTTAATAAGAGTTAGAATAATTAGATGATTTATTAATAAATAATTATATAGAGAGGTTGATTCATAATATAGTATATAGATTGTGAGAATCTAAAACTAATTAAATAACTCTCACTATGATTCTGTAGACGAAAAGTTCTTACCCACGCCACCGTCCCATCGAGGTTATGAATCGTGGCTACGGGATACCTGCCTTAGGTCATAACGCGACCAGAACGGACTTTAATAACCCTTGCTATGAGGCATTAGATAGACGTTTACGATCAAAGTTGCTTACGATCACATAGAGTCTGTTGTCTTTAGACATGCTCCCAGGGAACGTAGTAACACTGTTTTTTTTAATTTATTTTAATTGTTTGACTATTCAACAGGTGCTCAACGATGAAATGTTCGCCATACTGGTCCTCATGGCTCTGTTCACCACCTTCGTCACCACGCCCCTGGTGATGGCCATCTACAAGCCCGCGCGCCCGGGCCACAGGTCCTACAACAGGCGCAAGCTCCAGCGGGAGTCCTCGGGGGAGGCGGCCGCGTACACGAAGGAGCTCCGGGTCCTCGCCTGCGTCCGCAGCCCCCACGACGCCCCCTCCATGATCAACCTCTTCGAGTCCGTGCGCGGCGGCGCCAAGAAGTCCCCCCTCAAGCTCTACATCATGCACCTCGTCGAGCTCACCGAGCGGCCGTCTTCCATCGTCATGGCCCTGGGCGCCCGCCGCAACGGGCTCCCCTTCCGGAACCCGCTGAAGAAGGAGACCCGCGACCCCGCCCTGGTCCCCTTCGACGCCTACGGGCAGCTGGGCCGCGTCAGGGTCCGCCCCATGACTGCTGTCTCCGCCATGTCCACCATGCACGACGACGTCTGCAATATTGCAGAGGAAAAGATGGTGGCGCTCGTGGTGCTGCCCTTCCACAAGCACCGGAAGGCCGGGGACGCCGGCGGCGCGATGGAGGACGTCGGGTACGGGTGGCGGATGGTCAACCAGAGGGTGATGAAGGACGCGCCTTGCTCGGTGGCGGTGCTGGTGGACCGCGGGATTGGCGGCGGCGGCGGCGGCGGCGAGCAGGCGGGCATGCCCGAGGTCTCGCGCGGTGTGTGCGTTGTGTTCTTCGGCGGGCCCGACGACAGGGAGGCGCTGGAGTTGGCGGGGAAGATGGCGGAGCACCCGGGGATCAACGTCACAGCGGTTAGGTTCGTGGCTGGGACGCAGTCGGGGAAGAAAGGGCCGGCCGTGTCCATCACCCTGAAGCCTTCCCCGCACAAGTCCAGGGAGGACAACTACAGCTTCTCCACCGCGGCTGTGGATCGCGAGAGGGAAAAGGTAAGAATATACCACCTAATTCCATTAGTGGGGGAACCGAGTTCGACATTTTGACTAGCGGTGGCGAGTGCTTAACACTGGGAGTATTTGGTAACGGGTAGTGTCCGGTAAGTTTGGGTCGGGTCTTGGTGGAGCAATACTATGATCGATTTGAATCCGATTCATATGAGAACCGCAATTAATTTATTATGTGTGTTGGGCCTTGGATACCGCTAGATTGAGTAGAGTTTCAAACTAGCTATTAATTATGGTTGAAGAATATGGGTCGGGTCAGATTAGTTAAGGTCACTTTGATAACGGGTTAAGTTGAGTTAGGATAAATTAACCAGAGTCGGGTGAGTTATTTCTTATTTGATAATTTTGTTCTTACTTCAAGTGAGATAGAGAAGAGGTGGAGGAACCTTGGAATGAGGTGCAAGCGGCCCCCGCATCAGGAGGACACTGTACAAATCTATAAGCAAAACCTCAGGAGGGAGGTATTAGAAAAGATGATTGGTATGAAAATCTAATCGTTCGATCACTTGAATAATGTAGTGGTCGAAGTAGAAGCTTTCCTGGCCAGGCCTACCCCTACATCAACCATTATCGCTGCACAGAAAGCAAAGGTAATAGAGCGGCGCCCAACACCTAAAGAAGCGAACACCCTTGATATCAGGGCATTTGAATAGCAAAGGGACAAGGGCAAGAAGGTAGTTGCACCTCAGCCCGCCAAGGCAGAAGAGAAGAAGGAGGGTCCCTCACTAAGGGACAAAATGAAGAAGGCATATTCTTTCCCAAAGGAGAAGACTAAGGTTCTATTTGACTGGGTTACCCAGTATAATAAGGTCACCCTATCGGAGCCAAAAAGGTCGGAGGACCTAAGGAGAAGAGATAGCCTGAGATTCTGCCTTTATCATCAGATGCTGGGGCATCCGATCGAGGACTACTATGTATTCAAAGACCTCATCGAAGGCATGGTGAAAAAGGAAGAAATAGAGTTGGGAGAGTACAAAGTTGACCATCCACAACCTCATGAAGTGCCTCTGAGGAGAGCTGTAGCCAATATGATTTTCGTCTATCAGGCATTGTCCGAAGAAGTTACAGAAGCCAGCATTCAGCACACTTACGAGGCCTACTTTCTTACACCAATAAAAGAACAACAGGGATGGCAACAGGTCCCTGCAAAGACCAAGAAGAAAGTCACACCTCACTCGAAGGTGGGGGCACATGTTTGTGGCATCACACCACGACCCGTTCCTTCGGTGCCAGCACCCGTGTGGGTTAGCCTTCCTACAGTTATCAGAATATACACACACAATCGGAGAAGACAGACTCCGTTGCCAGTGGCCAAAGAAACTAGTCCAGAGGCCCGGCGGCTGCAGGACTACATAAACAGGCTAGATGAATATGAACAGCCCAAATTGAAGCCTTTACTGATATAGGACCATGTCCCATGGCAAGAACTGGAGCAGCTCTCACTGGAATAAGAGGGAGAGGCTAACAAAGTGGTAGAAAAGGATGACAGCTTGTTCTGAGGGCAAGCGCCAACCAGAGAGAAGAAAAAGAAGCAAGAGAAGAAAAGAAGGGCCTACAAGGCCAAGAGGGAGATAGTGTACTCCTACAATACACTCTCTACCCTCTTCAATCTGCCTAATGAGGAAGATGAGGAGGAGATATACTTTACACCCATTGTCGGGCCAAGCCAGGCCGAAGTCACGACTGCCACTCATGCAACTCGGTCAGGCCAAAAATGGGGGCGCCAGTCGCCAGTCGCCCCAACCATAACATCATCTTTCGGGGAGAGTAGACCTATAAGATACCCCCTCCGAAAGTCAAGAGAGTCCAAATCCCTCCTCCTTTAGGGTTATACACTCAGAGTGGGGGCAGCACCGTCGTCCCTTCCTTTCTCGAATTTCTGAAGATGTCAAAGGGCAAGCAGCCATGTCAGGATGCCAGCCCTGCAGCCGCGGGCACTCACCCACAGCTTTAGCAACCATCTGGCACTCCAGATGAAGACGAGATCCACCCGATGGTAGGTGACAAGGGACAGCAAGAGGATGACACCCAACAGAAAGGTGCAGACTCAGAGTCCGATGAAGTAGGTTTGTCAGGGGCTGCAGTTCAGGGCTCTTTCAAGCCCAAATGGGCAGAAGAAATGAAGTTATCTAATGTCCAAGCTGGAAGATGAATAATGAAGCTACTTAAAAAGCTTCTGGCAAGGTTCACTATCTGGGAGATCCTCTCCCTAAGTGAAGAGACCCGATAGGCGATCATCACTGCTCTGCAGATGCCTGCCCAATATGAGACCTGTCTAGCTGAAACACTTTCGGAGGCCCATGTAACCTTCACTTAGGAGGACATGTTACTCCCTACCGCCAGCCACAACAGACCATTGTACATGAAGGGGTAGTTGAATGGTCGGGAGCTGAACAGAATTCTGGTAGATCCCAGAGCAGCCGTCCACATCCTGCCGTACAGAATATACTAGAGGTACTACTTTAATGTGTGCCTCGACAAAGTTGAAGATATGTGTATTGCTGACTTCAACCAAAAGTTTGAAGTGCCACTGGGAGTGACAGAATTCACGCTCACCGTGGCAAATTTTACTACAAGGGTACAGTTCCATGTCATCAACTCCAGCACCTCATACAAGGCACTGCTTGGGTGCCCCTAGCTGCACGAAAACATGGTGGTACCCTCCACACTGCAAACCAAGAGAGAAAGGAGGAGAGGATATTTGTTGACCTCCACCCATTTGAAGTGTTCGAGTGTCATCTACTTGACACTTCTCTGTATACGGAGCAGTCATAAAGGACCTCCAAAGTCAAGACCCCCACTAGGGCATCAAAAAGCACCTCTGACAGTGACTGGTTCCCACTCACCCCCCTTCCCCTATGTTCTTCCTTACTCTTTCCCCTTCACCCTCTCACTATCCAGACTGCAGCAGTAGCAGAACCATCTGCCCACTTGCAGCGCCGCTCCCACCTCCACTAAAAGTTTCCATACAGCAAGCCCAGCACCAGTGGATTCTACTCCAAGTTAGATCCATAACAAGAGTTCTTGTGCCTTCATCTGACGTCGGAGCTGACCGGGAGAGCCGATTCCATCCGACTACGCAAGTTCACTCCGACAGACAACTAGAGATCAGTTGCAGAAGGTGTCACGGCTCCATCCAGCATCTCCTGGCTCTGCCCTTCGGTGTAGAACAACTATGGACGCCCAGATTCCATTCAAGACCGGTCTCACTCCATTCCGATCACCCAGCTGAGAGTATCACCCCCGCCAAGTCGTCTCTGTCCAGCAAGTAGACTTGACTGCGCACCCAAGCCGGATGGTTGACCACAGAAGGTGCCACGGCTCCATCCAGCGTCTCCCGGCTCTACCCTTTTGTAGGGTACAACTAAGATTGTCCATCTTCCATTCAAGATAGGTCTCGCTCCATTCCGATCACTCAGCTGAGAGTTTCATCTTCGACAAGGCGTCTCTATCCAGCAGGCAGTCCCGACTGCGCGATCTCACAAGAACAGGTGGCCTTGTCACACCTCCCATCAGAACGGGGCCATTCCAGTTCTGACTCATCCCTGAGGTGCCCCTCTTCGCACTGAGACCATACTTGGCCCGATCCAACACCGGACCTACGAGCTACAACTCCGGTAAGTCGGGTCTGCATTTCTATTTCTATGCCTAGTTCTACCCCACTGGTGACCAAAAGCTGCCATTTCACCATACAGACGAGTTTCAGGGAGATTTTCAGTGGAGTTGTCCGAGGGCCAACTCTCTTTCAAACAAAGCTGATCCTGGCTCGTTTCGACATCATCGCTAGAAGTACTACTCCGAACAAGAGGTCTCTGGTCTACTGAAAGTGGCACCTACGTAGTCTCATGGGAACTGGCATTCCCGACACAACCGACCTCCGAACAGGTTGGTTCTTCCTCATGGATTATCCCAAGGCGAGTGGCTTCCCAGAGACACCGACCTCATCTCTAGCAGGCATCCCAATAGGGAGTACCACTGCCAATAAGTTACTGGTGACAAACTATGCAGACAGCGAGCATGACTGTGCAGATAAAAAGTCGGTCCCCTTTGACATCCCCCGTCCCCGTCGCCTGGCAGGCTGAAAGCCCCTCCATGCATGGAGGTAAAATTTGGTTGTAATAATTTAATTTTCCCACCCCTGAGTTAACCCTCCTGTGTGAGGTGTAGTGGTGTAACCGTAATCTCAAGTCAGGCGGCATCGACGCAGTGTGCGGGTGGCGAGCCCATGCTTCCCTGCTCACCCACGTCTCCGACCGGGGTCAGTTTCTTCAAACTGGCCAAGTAAGCACTCACCCTTGTTCTGAAATACTTTGTTCATCTTGTATTCTAGACTTGCTCCACTGATAAGAGAGAGAGTGCCCGGCCCTGAGGTTCCACCTCCATCGAGTGGCCACCACGAAAAGTGAGAGGAGCGTTACCCATGCCCACTCAGCACGAGGTCTGCCCATTGAATTGGGCTCCTGTACCTAAGGGCGGGGGGGTTTACCCAAGCCTTGTTGGCCCTCTACCAGCGAGGGGCTTTCCCACGTCCATGACTCGACATCCCTGAGTCACCCTGGGTTGGGTTGCGCCGGGCGAGTCTGCCCGCAGATTTCAGTTTCTACTTCAAATTGTTGTGCTTGCTCCTGTAGCTCTTAGGTGCATCATATCAGCCACCTCGGCCCTTCCCCGCTGTCTCACATCAAGTGGTATCAGAGCAAGTCATTGACTTGTCTCCACAAGTCAGCTCCTAGGACACGCTTGCATTAGAGTCATCATCGGACCGACCCGTGCATTGCCCACCCACCATTGTCATCATTGAGTCTATGGTCAAAATGGCCCCTCTCCCAATCATATTCCATGCATACCTACCTAATGAAGAGCCCACAGAAATTTATTTCATTGACATGGTGTCCGATAATTGGGTACCCCTTGATATCGTTGCCTTTCTTTCTAAGTCTGGGCAAATTGTGCCCAATGGTGATCGAGTCTTTGTAGAGTTCCATAAAAAGTTCAAAAAAATCACATATTCTAATGGGGCTTTGTGTAAAATTGGGACTTTGATGGGCCCATGCATAATTCTAGGTAAAGAATGGCTAGATGATTGGAATGTCATCATTGACCTGGAACGTCGATCTTGCCTAGTGCATCCTCTACACCTATCGGGAGCCTTTAAATTTGACAACTTAGTGTTCTCCCATCCAGCTAAGCCCCATACCTGGTCATCATGTCCTCCCGACCAACCTCAAAGGAGGGAGGAAATCATGGATGAACATGAGGAAGTTATGACCCACACACCTGACCACATGGAAATAGAGAACACCCCGAACACAGTCACCCATTGCCTGAGGCGAATCGCCTAGAAGTCATAATAAGACAAAGGGAGAGCTGAAAGGTCCCCATGCTCACTGCGGCCATCGGGACTATGCTGCCCTCGGGCGCGATCTCCCCCTCCTCTAGAGGCTCGTCCATCGACCTGGGGGTACTGGAAGTTTTTGTAGCCGCCTCCCGCTGCATAAGTTCAAGTAAAGACCCCAGCTTGTCTGGGCCCGTGTGGACTCCCTCCGGTCCACCGACCGATAGGCCTGGGGTAGCGACCTCTGCAACCTCCGGTGGGGGCAGCTCCTGAAAGTCAACAAGCAGCAGACACAAGATCAGTGGATGGTCAGGGGGGAAGCCCTAAGCTAATGGACTCACACTTGCAGGGGGCGGCTCAGGAGGTCCGGACTCCTTGGGCACGCCTTCCCCCGAAACCACCTCGTCAGAGGAATAATCATAATCCACCTTCTCGCCCGATGAGGACGCGGTCCGAGCGGGCACTTCCCTCACCTGCGTGGGAATCTCGCTCGCGGGGTCGATAGCCGACGCTTCCTCACGCGGGCTTGGCAATGTGGAGGTCCCAGACCTTCCTCCTCCTCACGTAGATGTGCCCCCCTGGGCAAACTCCCAGTCACACCTTTGGTTCAGTGACCGCGCCAGGGCCTGCCAAACAGAATAAGATTCGGACCGAGGTGGAGCCGGAGAGTCCCTGAAAGATCAAGGAAGGTATCTAGGGTGGCAGAGATGGTTACCTTCCCCGACGTCTACGACAGGAGGCAACTCGTGGCTGGCCTCCTCAGCAAGAGCTGCGACCTCGGGAATTGAGGTCTCCTCCGCACTGTCTGAAAGGAAGAAACATGTGTGTTATGCATGCATAGAGATCTCACCCTGGGAGGTGACTAAATCCTGAAGAATATCAGTGCCCCGGGAACATAGCTTGGTTCAGTCCGGGCCACGGCAAATTACACGAAAGAAGGGACTGAAGGCAGAGGGGAAGCTGAAGCAGTCTGAATAGCCTCCACCCTCCTCCGCTCAACCTCCTTCCGTCCAGCTATTTTAGCGGCAGCCAATGCCCTCTCTACGGGTGACCCCTTTTGAGGTCCTTCGGTGGCCTTGGGTGAGGGAGTTGGAGTGGATGACGGCTCCGACCCGACCCAGGCCTCACCTACGTCGGGGGTCGGCGAGGGCATCGATTCCTCCCCAGCTGATGGTCAAATAGCAAAGGCATCCAGGGGTAAGCAACCCATTCCAACACAGAAATAAAACTCCACCTGGAAGACACTCTTGATAGAGGAGTCTCACCTGTAGGTTGGCTCGGTTCAATCTGACCGGCCTCGAATTCCTCGAAGGATGAGACCGGAGGTGGTGGGGGAATGGTCTCTGCAGCCTTGGCGGCCTTCGTCTTTTGATGCTTAGCCTCCCATCGCCCTGCAGCCTTTGCCTCGTCCAGGGACTTCTTCACGGGCAATCGTGCCTGGGACCTCTTTGCGGGCGGAGGCAAGGGAGTTGTAGTCAGGGCCGGCGGCACCGCCTTGAAATGCGTCGACTTCTCTTCCTGTCGGAGGAGGTTGCGATAAGTCACTATCTGCGTGCTGTTCGGATGGTCTATGAAGAGGAAGGATAGGAAAAGTAAAGAATTGATTAGCATCCAACACTCTGAAAGAGGTAGCCATGAACGCAAAGGAAGAGAAATGTCAAATACTGTGTGGGCCGGTGTAGAGTCGCAGTGATGTCGTCCAATAACTGAGGGACGGCTCCTTGTCACGGCGGGCGGCCTCTCAGACCAGCCAGCACACATCCCCGATCATCTGGCATCGATCGGCAAGGGTGTCTAAGTCCGCATGCTTCTTGGCAGACAAATGGCAAAATAAGTTGAGGTGATCCATCCCCCATCCTTTGGCATAATAGTAGGCGACGTGAAGACTCTTGCCCAAGATGATCGCCAGTCGAGCTTCAACCGTCAGCCCATGCACTCGTAGAAGGACATAGAATCAGGTGGTGTCTTTATAGTTCTGCGGCTTCCGCTCTTCCCTCCTCACAAATGTGCAGTAGGGGCAGATCGGGTCCTTCTCAGCCCGCCAGCTGGTTGCGGGGGTGCCTTCTTCTTCTGTCGGCAATAGATAATTAATCAACTCCAGGTGGTCAGTTCCGATGCTGCAGAGGTCCCGCAGGGTCTTCTTAAAGTCATCTTTCGCCACCGGAGGCAGCTTGGCCTGTGGCGCCGATTTGCCCTCTCGGGCCACCTTGCGGGTGATCATGTAGTCGGCCACATCCTTGCTCTTGCCATGCCACAAGCGTAGGAGGTGCTCCGGATCGACGTCGAGGATGGGCATGGGTTGCCGGTTCAGGAACCTTCTCTCCGCCCCGTCCCAGCAGTCAGTCTTGTGTGACCGATAAAAGGTTGTGCGGGCATTCCACCACTTTACATATTCGGGTGTCACCCAAGGGACGCGACCAGGGGCTGGCACTCTGAAGGTGGCGGCTTTATCACTGCTGCGAGAGGGAGAGAGAGACCCGTCCCGTGACTCACTCCGAGTATAAGCACGGAAGAGCCGATACCCGAGACTCATTGCCAGTTTCTCAACCGTGCACGGTCCCACGCATCCCTCGCTAGGGACGCCCGCGAGCTAGAGTCCCAGGTCAAGTGTTCGTCCCGCATCACTTTGTAGGATGAGTGTTCAAGTTACTTAGTCGTTGTTCGGCCCGGTTCTTTTCGTGTTAACCCCGGTTCTCTTGCCTTGGTCGAAGCATTTTTGTCGTTAGTTGTTTCATTTGTTTGTTGCTTCCTTTTATCTTTTAACATGTTATTTCTAACAAAAAAATTTGGCAGCATCTCCCCTTGACCCGGGTGGTAAGGGAGATACAGGGAACGCACCCACATGGAGTGGCAGAACCTGACAATCAGAGGTGGACGCCCGAGAGTAGCAACACCTTTAATAAAACTTCGAAAAAGCTCAGAGGGAACGGCGAATGGAAGACCTCTCTAAGGCTGCCCCGGGGTGCAATGGGCAAGAGGAAAAGGCCAGGGAGGCTGGACAGGTGTGCCGGATTAGGAGGACCAAGGTGTGTCGGGCTGGGGTGGCTAGGGGTGTGCCGAGCAAAGGGGCACAGGGTGTGCCGGGCAAAGGGGCACAGGGTGTGCCGGGCTGGGGGTGCCAAGGGCGTGCTGGGCTGAGGGGCATAAGGGTATGCCAGGCAAGTGTAGAAAAGGGTCGTGCCGATGAGAGGGTGAGCCAAGGGTGTATCGTTGAAGGCGTGTGGAGGGTGTACCGGGCAAGGGCCAAAGGGATGTGTGCCGCTGAGGAAGTGTACCGATGAGGACTAGCCTAAGGGCATACCTATCAAGGGCTAAGAGGGTACACCGGGTAAGAGGGGCAGTGACTGGATGGGTTGAAACTACAGCCATCTCAGAAGGGGCCTTTCAGATCATGCCCCTTTGGTAATCTCAGTCACCCCTTATGCGAGAGGTCCCAATAGGTTTATCTTCCAAGAAATGTGGGTGTCGCATAAGGATTTCCTGCAGGTGGTTTGGAGTGCTTGGGAGGGTGCCATTGTGACACACCCCAATGCCTTTACTAGACTCCAATTCAAACTTAAAGAAACCAAGACCAAGCTCCGCAACTGGAACAAGTGTGTCTTTGGAGATGTCACTCAAAATGTCTGGGATGCTGAAGATCAGGTAGAAAGATGCCAATCTATCTTTGGTGAGGACCCCACTGATACTAAAAGGATGGGGCTCAATGAAGCTAATGCCATATTGCGCCCAATGAAGCTAATGCCAGAGTGTGCCTTACTTTGCGCCATGATGAGACCTTCTGGTGCCAAAAATCAAGGATCAATTGGTTGAATAATGGTGATAGGAATATGTCCTTCTATCATGCTGTGGTACAGGTGAACAAAAGGAGGAATAACATATCCAGGTTGAAGATTGATGGCTCTGACAACTGGCGTTCGGAACAAGAGGTTCTCAAATCTAAGGCGGCAGAGTTCTATCAAGCCTTACTATCATCTGAATCACATTGTGTGGACCATGATCTTTTGAATTGCATCCTGAAGGCTATCATAGATGCTTAGAACCAGATACTATGTGTTGTTCCCTCTCGGGAGGAGATAAAGGTGGTAGTCTTCCTTCTAAAGGGATCTAGTGCTCCTGGGTTGGATGGATTTTTTGGGGTTTTTTTCACCTCCTGTTGGGATATTGTCTCGTCTGATGTTGTTGTGGCGGTGCAGGGTTTCTTTCAAGGGTTTCCTCTGCCACGATGTATCACATCCTCCATTATAACTATGGTACCCAAGGTTAAGGCGCCTCTTTCATTCAGTGATTTTCACCCTATTAGCCTCTGCTATTTTGCTTATAAAATTGTCTCGCGCATCATTTGCAGATGTTTGATGCCTGTGCTGCCTGGTATCATTTCAGAAGAACAATGTACCTTTGTCAAAGTCCATTTCATCCATGACAATGTCTCTCTATCTCGCCAGCTTGTGGAAGATATAAATAGGAAGGTAAGAGGTCATAAAGTCTTATTTAAATTAGACATGGCTAAAGCTTATGAAAGGATGGAGTGGGACTTCCTATTTGAAGTTATGCGGAGGTTTGGATTTAGCAATCGCCTTATCTCTTACATTGGCATGCTTGTTTCTAATTGTTGGTTTTCTATATCATTTAATGGGAGTCTCACTGGATTCTTCAAGTCAACTAGAGGCCTTCGCCAAGGTGACCCTTTGGTCCCTATCTTATTCATCATCGGTTCGAAAGTCCTTAGCAGAGGTCTGAAGGAGCTATATTTGAATGGTAGTATCTAATATTTCCATTCGCCGCGTGGGTGCATTGCTGTTTCTCATCTTCTCTACGCTGATGATACGATGATATTCACAAATGTAGCTGATAGGAATATCTGAGGATTACTTCGTTTCTTGAAGTGTTATCAAGACAGCTCGGGCCAATCTATTAACGGATGCAAACACACACACAAAGACAAAGAACACCAGAGATTTACATGGAAAACCCCAAGACGGGGAAAAACCACAGAGCCGCGAACATCAAATCCACTATGTAGAGAAGATTACAAGAGAGGGAGAGGAGAAGAGCCGCCCTTCTTCCATAGCTGCCAACGCTTTAGGGTGCTCTCACACACGTGGAACTCACGCCCTAACCGCCTCTCCTAACCCTATTTATACAAGCAACTAGGGTTACATAGGATCTTGGGACGATATACAAAACTACACTCGAGTGCAAATCGCCTTGATCGTAAGCGGTTGAGCGTCCCGACTAAGCGGTCGACCGTCTCGACGAAGCAGTCTATCGCCCCTACTGTAGAACTCAACACTTTGTGTGTTGGATGAAGCGGTGCGAAGTCAACTGCCCAGATTTGCACAGTCTGCCGCCTATACATTCGAAGATGCGGTCAACTTTGGGGTCATCCTTGAGCTTTAACAGTCTTCTCTTCAGTCCTTCTACGATCCTTGATCAGGTCCACCCACTTATCATCCTCATCCCCAGACATTAACTCCTCCCCTCCCTCCTAAGCTTCATCGCCTCCGTCTGCTCCCTTTGTCCCATTGTCTGGTCCCTGGTACATGGCCCATATCCACTTGCCCAACGGTGGTGAGCTAGCCAAAGCAATCAGCTTCGGCCCCGGTCTGAGGGAGGATGATGTGCCCAAGCCTTCGATGGGGGTGCTGGTGATAGGGCACTTTGGGACCCCACTCCTAGAAGCCCTAAGGAGCAGCTGAAAATTGGCTGCGGGCAATCGGTCAAGGGAGACCTCCACTCTCTCCTCCCTTGGTCGCTGGGCTGGGTCCTCCAACGACTGCATTGGGCACTTCCTTTCCCGACATGTGCTGCTGGAGTGTAGCCGTGCAGCCAGATCATTCGCCAATGCGTGGTGTCCATTGGATAAGGAGGTGCCACGACGCCACCTCTGTAGACCACTGATAGTTGAAGAAGAGAAAACCGGCATGGGGATCTTCGATGGATGTTCCGGTCGCCGTCATCATCTTTCGAGCCTGTCGACAATGCCTCCCGAGCAGTCGGGGAGATAGGGGTGCGTTGCCAACATGATTGCGTAGTCGGGTGGGGGCGATGGGTGCTAATGGGTCCCGGATAACCACTAGGCCCGTGACTTTTGTTAACATGTAAGTCACCTCCCACCCCCGGTCGGGTCTGGGTCGATAGTTAGCTCCCGCAGAGAAGCCCGAACTCGCACCCCGCTAGCCCGATCAGGTTGCCCGTTGGCGGGGGCACCATCGCTGGTGTCGCTATCCAAAGAGTGGCCTCGACTGCCGAAAGATGCCCGGCTGGTACAAAAGAGCAACTGTTCAGTTTGACCTCCTCACAGCTATGTAGTATGAAGGAGATCCCCTGTTCATTGCACAACACGATAGGGATCCCAATCAGCTTCACTCAGACCCTGATCTCCCTCGGACCTGGATGAGTCCCCCTTGTGAGGGTCCACGGCTGGACTCGGATTGCGACTCTGTTCGCCACCAAGACTCCAGCCTCCATCACCCCGCACCACTTCCTCATCCAGTCCTACAGCAAGGATGCCCATGGCCGGGGTCTGCCAGATCGCCCAAGACCCTCACTCTCCTCACCAAGTGTTCATAAACTCCGTCAAAGCTACTGGCTCCACAACCCCCTCCAATGGCAAGAGGTATAAGCTTCAACTAAGCCATTCGAACCGGCCGCGAAGGAGATCTGGGGGAATGGATTCCAACTCCAAACAGCTCTTCCCTCCCAGCTGGTGCTGGGGCAGGGCCCCCCTCTCCTGACCACATCCGCAATGGACCACCACAGACCATCCCTTTCCCCACTGCCATTCGTCTGCCTAATCTGGGCTTCCGCTATCTTGCAGATTCACTGCAGATGATCCAGCTGCCAGCAACGGAAGCACACCGTGGGTCCTCTGGGGCGATCGTGACCTCCTCCCTGGCTAGTGAAGAACAGTCGGGGAAGACCTCCTCCCACCGGGAAGTTGTTCGCCCTGGGCGCCTGCGCATCGCAACAAACCCAGAGCTTTTCTCTCTGGAACACTAAAATGACACAGATAATAGAAGAAAAGAAGCAGGTTTTGTAGGAAAAGTTAACAGGTAATAGTCGTATGTAATCTTAACAAAGGTGGTCCATTTCTCCGTGTGCATGCATGCGTGTTTGTGTGTGTGTAGGAAAAAGTGATGAGTGAAGCAAAGGTGGGGTGCATAATTTTTGGCTGGCCTCATCTTGCCTCATTGAGTAGGTGAGCAAAGCAAACTTTTGGCTTGGTGTATTATGTTATTCACTACCATTGAAAATCACAGTCTAATATTTGATTTTCTGGAAAATGGAATGCAAGATGAATTGTACAATTTCTTTTATATTGTTTTATTTCGCTGTATGTCATGAAATTGGGACATATCTGGGAGTACTTTGCTGAGTGGAACTTGCCTGGAGACTCTGGATGGGAAGAAGAGGAATGAGGTCTTACAGATCCCAGAAGAGAGGAGAAGACCTTAGAAGCGGGATTAGAAGAGGGAAGATACACCACCCAAGGGTGGGAGCTCAGTAGAAGAAACGATGAATGGAAAGGAGAGGGAGAAGAAGTGGACCCCTGAGTGCACAACTTTTGGCCCTTGAACTCACGACGTCGCCTTTTTTTGGCCAAAATTTCTTAAACACGGGCCCGCCTGGCGTGGACCCGGACCTTTGGTCTTCTTGATTTGCAATATTTTCTCAAATAATGGGCCCATCTAGCAGACGGCCTGGCCCGGTTATGAACATGTAGCTTCGCTGGGGTAGTTGCCCCTAGACACCTGGTGCTAACCACGGTCGAACACTTTTGAATAGCGAATTCCTTAGATGGATGAGCATTAGAAAATCATGGAGTTTTGTAACTCGGCACCAAGACATGGAGATTCAGCAACTCCACTCGGTAATCAGACTTGAAGTATAACTCCCTTACTAGAAGAGTAGGATGAAATTGAGGGAGAGCAATACACGGCGTTGACATGGCCGGCGTAATAAATTGAGGGAGATTGCATAGAATGTGTAGAATGTCCTTGGAGAAGCTTGAGAATACGGCCAATTGCCCCTTGAATATAGAACTCATAATCTGCTTAGCAACCGTATGAGTTAACACCAACTGGGTAGAGATCCCCTCTTGGCCAGTGAACTAAATTGCAATGGTGCGAGAGGTGATAATAGCATCAATAGTAAGACCTCCGACAAGCAAAGAAATTGCCACTGGCTTCGCTTATGAAGAAACTGGCACTAGTGCAAGAGAACTCTTCTTATCAACCATCTTTGGAAAGGCAAGCTCATCCCCAAAACAGCCAAAGCTCAGGACACAAATAGGCATGTGGCAAATGAGATCTTGAACCTTGAAATGTAGAATCGGCACTGAACTATCCTTACTTGGCTCGTCATCTCTCGGGGGACCAGACCCTAGGGGGACCAAAGGTAGCACACACCCACTCCGTAGGGTGGAAGTAGGTGGAGGAGAAGTAGAGGTAAAAGGTTTGGAAGGCATGGAGGCTTCAAGCAAGGAAGGAATGGCGGCAATGATAGGCTTAGGTGGAGGCAAAGGCAAAGGTGTGATGGTAACGATAGGTTTGGGTGTAAGCACAGGAGGCAAAAACATAGGCGAAGGCGAAGTTTGCTCAGGCTCGGGCAATGAGGGTAATGGTGGAGAAGATGTAGGTGAAGCCGGTGGCAGTGTAGATGACAGAGGCGGAAGTAGTGGGTTAGGTGATTTGGGGAGAGGAGGCAGCAAAAGTGATGGCAATGGTAAGGATGGTGGAGACGGTGATGCGAGCAATGGAGGTGATGGAGAAGATGAAGATGAGGGTTGTGGTGCCCACCGTGGACGCATCGACACGACATGTCGGGCGACGTTGGGGGTAGGAGTAGTGGTGGAGGTAATAGGAGAAGAAGAAGTGAAAGCACTAGCTTGAGCAAAGGCTTGGTTTTGTGGAGTTTATGGAGATAGTGTAGGAGATGGAGAAGGTAACGATGATGGCACTGGTGCATTGCTAGATAAAGAACCATAGGGTTGCCCCTGATCTTGTAGTGGAGATGGCTACCTGGGTGGCACTTGCTGTTGCTGCCTGCTATAGAGATGTAAAATAACCTTATGCATAGAGGCCCAATCAAACCTCTTCTGATCTTCCAAGTCATAAACATGCTCCTAGAACTCGGGGCAATCCTCAACCAAATGCCCCTAATGACGGTGATAATCAAAGAACTGAAGCATGTTCCCGACCGCAGGTCGGCGAGGCAAAATCAGTGGGAGTTGTAATACATGAGTGGCCATCAAAGCCCTAAAAATATCTGTAAAAGACTCCGGTAATAGAGAGCAAGGAGGAGCCTGCTCTGGGAAAGGCGGATGCCGAGGGATACAAGGTGGTGGAGACGGTTGTGGAGGTTGCGTGGGCAATGATGCGTGGTAACTGGAAGGACTCGGGAGTTGCTTAGGAGCGGGAATGTAGTGGACGGCATCCACCTGCTCCGGGCTTGGTGTTCCCTTGACTAGAGGTGGAGATGGAGACGGGTATGTGGATGCGAGAGGCTGACTCATGGAATGTTGATATGTAGAGGTTTGATATGCAGAGGTGGATGTGGCGTGAGGCTGACTCATGGAAGGCTGACTCATGGGAGTGTAGGGTTGGCTTGTGGAGGGTGAGGTGTAAGTGGGTGGTGGATACTCGGGGTCAAGGGAATCTTGGATTTGTTGGCGAATAAAGCGAGCTCGGCTGTAGAGCTATTACCATGAGGTGATATCACTGAGGGCTAAAATGAAGTGGTACTCGGGCATTGCATTGGATATTAGCATCTTGATCTGCTCCTGCTCCGGGATGTATCCCTAGACTTGCACGGCCAGACGACGCCAGCGGTCAGCAAAGGTAGTGAACTCCTCTTCAGCACGAGGCCTATCCCCTCTGGCCGGCCGGAAGGGGTGGAGGATCAAGCTCCATCACTTGGAGTCTGGCAGCGTTATGCGGTCCATCCCCGTCCATTTGAAGGGTACACGGTCTTATACAGACCATTCATCTCCTTCCTACGACCTATCACAGACCATTTTGGCGCCAATCAGTCTTCTTCCTACGTTCCTCTCCAGCGCTGTAAGCGGCTTGTTGATGGGCCGTCTACGTCCTTGAGCGGTCCCTATGAACAGTGTTCATCTCGTACCAGTGCTTCACCTTTGTGAGTGTCCTCATCCATCTCCCCTTTTCCAAGGTACGTGGTGCCCTCTCTTTGCACTTGATACCTTGGTGGTGATTACGATTTGTCCACACCCTCTTCCACTTTTTTTAATCACTTTATTTGCATATCTTGATTTGAAAGAAAGGAAAGGAGTGAAAGAAAAGAGGAAAATATATCTACAGTCGACACATCCAGATGATAGGTCGACACTTGAGTGAACTTTTCCTATACTTGTTTCTCTGCTCAAGCCATAATTCAAACAAGGTTTGTTAGTCATACCATAAATATTTAATAATAGATCATGGTTTGTTATCATCAAAACCAGGAGACACAACATTCTCCCCCTTTTTGATGATGACAACCAGGATTCATTATTTTCAAGCATTCATACGGCATTTAAGGCATTCAATATTGAGAAGAACTTTTCATTCACAATGGATGAGAAGTTTCATACAAGGGCAAAGTTCATTGTACGAGTTCAAAGTTCATTGAATAACCAAAAAGCTTCATATACATCAAAAAGAGGCTATGCATGACTTAGCTAGATGCTACATGCCCTAATGCTATATGATATGATGATTGCACTCTCATCAGTCATCAGTTTCTATCTTTATTTTCTCCCCCTTTGTCATCAGCAAGGAGGGTGTTGTTGAGGTGGAGGCACAGAGCTGGAGCTGCTTCCTTGAAGTTGTTATTGTAATTGGAGAACAGTTGTAGCTAAAGTATCCACCTTGTTAGTCAGCTACTCATCTCTTTGTCGTACAAACCGATGAAGAGCCTTAACATTGTCATTGATGTCCTGCAACCACTGATGTAACATCTCGCATATGTGCTCTATTTGAGCTTTTTGCTGGGAGCCCACTACATGGATTTCTTTTAGTGTTTTCATCACTTCCCCGGCTTTCTAACAGACATGAATCAAAGAATTCATGAAAGCATGTGTGTGTCCATCAGACCTATACTTGTCGTGAACAAATTTTATCCATCTGCTATTTTGATTTTGTTCATTGTGAATCAATCTAGTCTCCAATCTTTCAGCAATCAAATTTAGTTGAATAAGAGAGGAATTTATATTGGCAAACTGATGACAAATATCTAACAAAGTTTGGATGAACTCTCATAAAGTCATCAGTGGCAGCAAACCTTGTTTCCCATGATGTGGATGCCTCGACATGAAACTCTGGAGGGGCATCCCCTTCTACAAATATTCTGGGTTCAAGTTCTTGAGACAATGTTGGTTGAATACCAAAACTCATCATCATGCCAATGTGACTCTCTTGTGGCACATACTGCTACTACTGGACTTGTTCAAACTGATCATTAACATGAAATTGCTCTTCATGCTGTTCAAACTGCTCTTCTTGAGCCTGCTGATCATCTTGCTGCTGGACCTCCTACTGGGCAGGCTATGTAGGCGACTCTGCTGGCTGTGCATGCTGTGCAGGCTGAGCAGGCGAGTCTAGTAAATGACCAGGTAGGTCTCTTATAATCTTGTCTCCTCTTTTGACATGCATAAATTTCTCAATAAACCTCATGCAATAAGACATTGCTTTGAGGGATGTCCTTCCTCTTCTCATTTTCCAAGGAGATCCCTACTCTCTAAAAAATGGCTGTAAGATGTGCTGCATATGGCAGATTTCATCTTTGCCCTATGCAGCTGCCTATGATCCGAAGCAGGATTTCTGGAAGACACATATGCAAATCCCTGAACATGCAGTAGAAGATGAACATTTGGGTTTCGGTAATCCTGCTTCTGCCACCCCCTTGTGGGGTAAAGATGGTGGCGCACATGTGGTGCAGTAACCGTTGGAATGGGGGAAACCTGTTGGTGTTGAAGTTAGTCACATGAAGTTGAGTTTCATCCTCAGGGTTGCTGGGCTTCCTGGTCTATATAGTGTATGCAGCATGCAAATCAATTTGGAATTCAGATTCCAATAGCCCATCTCGAGGTATACGTAAGGCTTTGTGAAGAAGCTTGGTTGACAATTTAATCTGTACTCCCTTTACTTCAATGAAAAGAGCTCTTTGGTTCTGGTCATAAAATAAGTTCTTGTAGAATTGTTGGACCAGGAAGGGATGGTAGACTCTGTGTGCTGACATAAATCTCTTCCAGCCTTGGAATTCTATGAAGGGAAGTAGCTCAGGAAAATTGACAAGCATCTTGTGGTCATTGAAATCCACATACCGTTAGCTTTCCACCAGTTTTAATTTCATCCCATTCAGATCCCGTTTGCTCATCCCCCCAGGTCATTTTTCCCACCCCTCGCAATCTGCCTGGTTGCAGATCTGCAGGATAGATCCCTATTCCCTTATTTTTTTCGCCCCTCCAAACATCTCAGAAAAATCTAAAAATATTTTTGCACATCCCCCACATGTTCCTCTTCCACCCATAAAATCCACAAGCCCTAAATCTATCGGCAGCCCCTCAGTCAAATCATCTTTAGACAGCCTTCCCCCTATCCTGCTAGATCTAGATTTCAGGGACAGAAAAGTATTTGTGCCATAGTAGTTTTCATTTCCAATCCATTTACTGGATGGATCTTAAATCAACATATGTCGTAGATTTTTGAGTCCTCTTTCCAATGGCACCAACCCATCTCGATCCGACATCGGATCTGGGCGTACCGGCCGTTCTCGTGGAGGCGCGCATTCTGGTCCGAGACAGTTTAGCGAAGAAGGTCGTCGGAGAAATTCCTTGGAAAATACGCCAGAGAAGAACCAGCGGCCACCGCTCCCGAAAGTCGACCAGGGGCCCTCCGCAAGCATCCCGGTGAATGGCCACCTTCAGAAGGTCGCCGGAGATCGATGCCCCTTTGGACACGTGTGACTGTTGTCCGGCTGGCCAGCAGATTTCAAGTCCAGAGTGGCAGTCCACCACTGCCCCCGAACCCACAGCTTGCTGACCATCAACCCAAGGATCGGCGCTCCCGGACCATTGTTGTGGCCTTTTACCTCCCTGTGTGGAGTGGGCCATAATTTTCATACTGTAACTATTTTACTTGTTGTACCGGAAGTGGCGATTCTTGGCCGGGAAGTCTTCCCCACGCCCTGAGCGTGGAGGTATGTTTCCGCTCCTTCCTTTGTCGCTTTGCTTATTTAGTATATGCTGAATGCCGCACTTGCATGATATAGGGTTACTAGCTCGCTGCAAATTCCATCACCGCTGTGAGCATTCACGTGACCCATCCCATGGCCCAACCTGCCACGAAGGAGTGTAGACCACCCTTGACTCATGCCAGTTTCTCAACCGTGCAGATCCACGTGCTTCAATCTCTAGGGATGAGTCATGAGTTGCATTTCTTGTTGAGGACATTCTCCTCTTCTGGGGCTCCTTGGAGTCGCACAGAGGTGTTCCCGTGTACGCGTCTTGCTGGTTGCATCTGTCCTAGGCGAGTCTAGTTATCATAGCGAGTCTGAGGTTGAATTGTCTGTCTGAGTCACACCCGTCCCACATCAAATTGGTATCAGAGCGGGGTTAAGTCTAGGGTAGTGTTTGGTTAAAAAAAGGGGTTTTGAGTTTAGTCATCTTGTCCTAGGCTTGCATTTCACCCCAATACCCAGTATATCAAAAGACGTTACTGGAAGGATAGGTTATGCCTATTCGGAAGGTAGCCCCTTGCGTGAGGTTTCTACCTTCGCCAAGTACTAGATACTGGTTTGAGTGCATTGGTCCATCTAGGTAGGTCTAGTGAGTCACCCCTTAGCTTCCTTTAGGTCCCCTTGCATGCCGACGTGTAGGGGAACCCAATACTCACCACCACCCCAACCCAAGGCGGACCCCCAGGCCCGTGTACCCAGAGAGCCCTCAGTGGCCGAGTTGGTCATGACCCTTATGGAACGAATGGATGATCTAGGCATGCATCTAAAGAGTAGGATGAAGGCCCTAGAGGGCAGGGCCGAAGCATTGGACCAATCAATTCAAGGTCTAATTAGGAGGATGGCCTCCCTAGAGCGAGTCCCCCTTGGGGCGCACCTTGCGTCGACATTGGGACAACCAGAGGTAGTTCCACTGCCTGCGGTTCCGAGCCGTTGTTGAATGGCCAGAACCAAGCACGCTTCATGATGTTCGCAGCTTCCATGGCCTCACGACATTCTATCATGGCTTCATCCGCAGATTTAGTTCCGTCATTGCCCCGATTACAGATTGTATTCTGAAGGGCACATTTGTATGGACGAAGGCCGCAGTTGGCGCCTTTAGGGACATCAAGGAGTGCATGACTCAGGCACCTATCCTTTGATTGCCAGACTTTATGAAGGTGTTTGAGGTCTCTTGTGATGCGTCAGGAGTCAGTATAGGAGGAGTTTTGAGTCAGGAGGCCCACCCCATTGCCTTCTTCAGTGAGAAATTGAGCGATGCCAAACTATGATATTCCACCTATGACAAAGAATTCTATGCAGTTGTTCAGGCTTTAAGGCATTGGGGGCACTATTTGTTGAATCAAGAGTTTGTATTGTATTCCAATCATGAAGCTCTTAAATTCCTCCACAGTAGGTGGGTGGAGTACCTCCAGGAGTTCACATTTGTGCTCAGGCACAAGGCTGGGGTCGAGAATAAGGTGGCTGATGCCTTGAGTCGACGTGTTTATATACTAACCACCATAAGTACCGAGGTTATGGGGCTTGAGAAGATGAGGGAAGCTTATGTTGACTGCCCTGGAGATGTACTCAAAATGATGTCAGTTTTGACATATCTATAGCCACTCAACAATGGTTTGAACTTTCTCTGGATCAGCAAAGACCCCTGCACTAGACACAATAAAACCCAAGAAGGTAATCTATGTAGTCATAAAAGCACACTTCTGTGAGTTTGCATACAATTGCTCTCACCTTAAAAGTTGACAGACTTGTCGTAAATTGTCTAAGTGATCCCCAATAGTGTGGCTATAGATGAGAATATCATCAAAGGACACTACGACAAAGACTTCAATGAAAGGTCGAAGGACCTGAGTCATGAGTCGCATGAAGGTGCTAGGGGCATTGGTCAGCCCAAAGGGCAAAACCAACCACTCATATAGACCATCCATGGTATTGAATGCGGTCTTCCACTCATCACCTGGCCTAATCCTTACCTGGTGATAGCCACTCTTAAGATCAATCTTGGAAAAGATAGTGGCTCCTGCCATCATGTCAAGCATATCATCCAGGCGGGACATAGGAAACCTATATTTCACGGTGATTTTGTTGATGGCACGACTATCAATACACATCCTCTAAGTGCCATCTTTCTTTGGGGCAAGGAACGTGGGCACAGCACACGGACTCATGCTATCCTGAATAGATCCTCTCTGTATAAGCTCATCAACCTATCGCTTCCACTCAGCGTGCTCAGTGGGACTCATGCGGTAGTGGGGAAGATTAGGCAATGAAGATCCCTGAATCAAGTCGATAGCATGCTGAATATCTCACATAGGTGGGAGTCCCTCGGGAAGCTCCTCTGGGAACACATCAGTAAACTCCTGCAGAATCAGAGCAACATCGATTAGGAGTACACCCTCAGGCTCTCGTTCCACCTTATGGCCCCTGATTGCATACACCGGACTGCCCTTACTAGCCTCCTGCCCCATCTCTTGGGAGCTAATCAACATCAACCTCCTAGCCGGGGGCTCACCTGTGCTTGATGAAATAGTAATGGCTTGAGCTGGGGATGGGGTACTGGGCCAAGGGATGGAACGTTCTGGGGTGCTAGGGCTAGCAGGACCCCTAACCGATGGACTCCTAGGTTGAGAGGGGTTGAGAGTAATCCGTTGGACACCATGGTCAAAGGTACAGGTGTTCGACCAGCCATGGTGCATGGCATCCTGATCAAATAACCACAGCCTACCAAGAATAATACTGTCCACCTCCATAGGGAGGACATCAAACCAAATGTCGTCACGGTAGGCATGGAATTACAGTGAGACCAGACACCACAGCCTGATCGGAATGGAGGTGGAATCCACCCATGATACTCGATAGGGGCACGGATGGTCCATGGGAGCAAGACCAAGATGAGATATAGTGCCTGTAGAGACAGTATTGATGCAACTCCCACTATCGATAATCACCTTACAAACCTTCCCGCCCAGCCTACAGTATGTATGAAAAATGGTGGTCCGATGCCAGTCATCACTGGCCTGTGGCTGGGTAAGGATACACCTGATAACTCCTGACTGTACATCATCTGGATACTGAACATCCTAGATGTCTATAGGATCACCCCGAACATCTTCACCCTTACAAAAGAACTTGTCAGCTAACTCTTGCTCTGCCTCATAGCTGATAGACATAAGCCCTGAAGATGAGGCTTCTTCGACCTGCGTGTCCCCAATGACTAGTGATGGACGAGTGGGACACTAACCTGCAAAGTGGCCAAACCCATTACGTCAATAACATTGCTGTCGTAATCCACTAAACTCCCCAATAAGTGGTCCCTTACCCTTATCCTCCCGATGGATAGGAGGTGCAGGCAATAGGGGACGAGCAGGAGGTGTAGGTGCCAGTGGATAGGCATTGGGTGCAGATGGTTGGGGTCGAGGAGGAAGATCCCTCGGCGGGGAGGGCGAGGCCTTAGGGGTCATGGCTCCTGACGGGCAGGCTCTTGAGGTTGAACCATGGGAGCCCTCTAATATGGGCCCGAAGAGCTACATGGCTCAGCCCCACGATGAGGGAAGGGTCCCAACCGTTGGGCAGGCTTGAACTCTACCTCGAACTATTCCAACTTGAGGGTAACCTGATACGCTTGCTCCAAAGTGGCCACATTGTGGTGAAAAAGCTCATACTGATAGTGTAGCCGCTGACCCCTTCGAAAGTGAAAAATTGTCATGGTGCTCTCTTCCGTAACTCCACATCACAAATAATATTCATCAAACTCAGTGATGTACTCGGTCATGGATTGATTCCCCTGGGTGAGGCTCTGCCATTTATCTATAAGACGCTGACGGTATGTGACAGGAAGGTACTTTTATCTCAATTTGATCTTCATCTCATCCCAGGTACCGATGTAGCAACCCTGACAAATAATAGGAATAATAATTCATAAATGGATTAAACATAAGGAAATTGCCTTAAATAGATAAATGGTAAAAGCCCAACCACACACATAAGCAACCTAGATACGTATGGGCCTTACATGGGCCAATTGGAAGAGGAAGGACAAAGACTAAGAGAAGAAAGACATAAAAACTCAAAAGAAGTGGCTACTCCCTGGACCAAAAGACTTAAGGATGTAGAAACACGATCTCCCTGGTTGGTACTCACTCCAGAATGCAGCAGCACTTCGTCACAAGCTCCAAAAATCTCCTCCTCAAGCCATGAAGTCCAGGGTTCTATTTATAGACCCCCAAAATCTTGGGTCGAGTTAGAGGAATAACAACAAGAAAATAGGGCTAACTCTTGATAAATCTCATGGATAATACTCCAAAGAGTCCATAGAAACAATTAGAAGCTTCTGAGGATCATTACTCAGAGAGAAAACACCCAATCAAGGACTCTGTTTGACCATGAACAGAGAAGGAAAAACCCAGTTGGAACAGGACTCTCTATCTCCCCTAATGGTCTTGCGATAGACCACAAGGCTCGGCAAACGGCCGTTCAATAGACTGCTAGGCCCGGTCGCCCATAAAGAGATAAAACCAACGGGAGAAAAAGGCAACTGGAGTAAGTTTCTCTGCCACCTAGCGGTCTTGCAATGGGCTGCTACCCACCTTTAGCGGTCGTACGATAGACCGCTAGATAGATATACGTGGCAAAGAGATAAATAAAAGATAAATCTTCGTGTAAATTCACAAAATAATCCTCATCTAGCCCTTATCTAGGCCCAATAAGCCAAAATGACGAGAAATAGAGGAACTTAGGCCCAATCAGGGAGAAAAACCCATAAGATAAGCCCAAAATCAACCAAAAATGGCCCAATAACCAGCGCATAACCTGGGACATCATAAAATAAGATAAGGATATGACTCAACTTATTGGACATAAAACGGGTGTCAACAAGTCTGTCCTAGCCAACAAAACCATGGACAAGGTCGCACGGCCACACACAAAATCAACAGCCTCGGGGAATCCCTCGACCCAGAACTAGAACCAGCAAAAGACCCATGCCCACACACACATAGGGCAACACCAGTCCCTCAGTCGGAAGGGCCACGACAGTCTAGTCGTTACCTCTACCTTCACGACGCAGGGAAAGAACCACATGACACATAACAGACTAAGTCGCTAACATAGCAAACCACACTGAGGAAAATCAACACTGAAACCTCTCAGGTGATAGGAGTACTAACCCCACTGACAACGAGACCGGATGTGTCCTCTGATGACTTATACTGCAGCCTCACGTGTCTCCCTACATGCCCCAGGTGGAAACTAAGACACCAACACAGTACCATAAAGTAAGGACTAGCTAGGGCCATGCTCGTCAGCACGCGTTTATTGCCCCCGATCACGTGTGCACACACAGACCATCTGCTCTAGGTCGGTCCTCTAGTCGATTTTCCCCCCAGTCAGACTTAGGCTGTAAAGGCAAGGGGCCCTCATGTAACTGGCCTAAAAACCACTACACAAGACAAGCCTCCACCACTCCCGGGTGGGTTGGCATGTGAACGTGCCCAGTTCAGCTACGTCAAGTGGGTAGAGTCACCAAGAACTCGCCGCAACTACAGAAACCACCAGAGTACCACCGGTCCACACCAAGCCACTTTTGGCGTAGATCTATTCACCACCACCCCTCTAGATTGTGTCCATCAGTTCTAACATGTGGTATCAAAGCCAAACTCTCCCTTAGGGCTTCACATCTCGAAGAGGTTAGTTGAAATGGAAGCTAGAGGGTTAACTATCGAGGGTCATTCTACTAGCAAGCCACCATACTTTGATGGCTCAAACTATGCGTATTGGAAGAGTTGCATGTAGATTTTCCTTAGGGCTAAGGACTATGAGATATGGAGGGTAGTCAGCAAAGGTCCCTTTGAACTACCTAAGGATGAAGAAGTCTGGACTAGGGAGCAGATCCGTAAGTCCACCCTCAATTGGAGCACTGTAAATGCCATGCAATATGCTCTTTATCCCACAGAATTCTCCAGAATCTCCTCTTGTTCCACTTCTAAGGAGATGTGGGATAAACTAGAAGTCCTTTATAAGGGGACGTCTCAAGTGAGGGAGACTAAAGCCGACATGTTAGTCTCTAAGTATGAGGCTTTCAAAATGAAGCTTGACGAGTCCATATCAGAAATGTATGCGCGTCTGATGTTGCTCACTAACTGTTTAAGAAGTTTGGGAAAAGTGTATAGTGAGTATGAGTTACTAAAGAAAATTCTTAGGTCCTTGACACCTGTGTGGCACACCAAGGCCACTGTAATGGAGAACTCTAGGAACCTTGCAACAACATTAGTGGATGAACTCATCGGTTCCCTCATGACATATAAGTTGAACCTTAAGTGGGTAGATGAGTTTGAAAAGAGGAAGAAACCCCTGGCTCTGAAAGTTACTTCCAGTAACAAAGGGTCATCCAGTGAGCATAGCTCTGGCAGCTCTGAAGAATATCAAGATGAATTTGCCATGCTCACTAGAAAGTTTAAGAAATTTCTTAAGAAGGAAGGAAAAGGGCTTAGAAGAAAATATTTATATAGCAGTAAGCAATAATATTTCATTAGATTGGGTGCCTAAAATAGTAGAAATAAAATTACTTTTTAATTAACAATTTTAAATTTTACAATTATAGCCCAGAGTCAAGTCCAAAGAAAAGACAACAAGTGTCAAGTACAGTCGATAGAAAAGAAAAGACATCCAGGAAGTCGGGGGAAGCCCGATGAGGGTACCAGTTGGCCACACTAGACGCTACGAGCACGCGCCCTAGGTACACACGGAAGCTGAACGAACGACCACCTCCTGTAAAGCAGGGGTGAGCCTCGTGTCACTGGCTCAGTAGGGGTCACGCGGATCCCCACCTAGAAAAACACGCAGTAACATGCTAAAATAGCAAGTAAACAATAGGTAGTAGTAAAGCAGGAAAGCTAAACTACAAAGCTGTAAAAGAAATAGAACAGGAAGCAGGAGCAGGGAACAAGCTAAGGAAGAGGGGAAGGAAGAAGCCGTACCAGACAACGACTACCGAACTAATCTCGGTACCCCAACTACTCCAAGCAAGGGCAGGAGAGCGACTCGAAGCTGACAGAGTCAGGAGTTGCCGAACAGCATACACAAAGAACCTACAAACAGACACTACAACACGCAAAGACAGAAAGGTGAACTCAGAACTAAAGAAGTCAGAAGCTTATCGAACTATCAACACGACGCCAAGCTCCAAAAGAAGACCTGCAAGGACAACAAGAAGGCCTAGGGAAACCTAGACAGACGACCTACACGGATGACCGATGACACGACAAGAACGTCGTGCACACTGCCACATACACAACTAGAATGTCGTGCAAGCAGCAGACACTGACCCTGAGTACAGCCACAAAGGACTCACCCAGAGGGTCACAACGCACAAGAGACGCAAAGCGAACCGCGAAGGGTATCGTGAAGAGTATCACAAAGAGGCACGTGTCACGTGACTAGAGTGCCCCACACTAGAAGAACAGCCAGCTGCGTCCACTGACGTCTTATGCTGCGCCGACTAGCGTCTCATCTTCAATACCCACAGTTAGGTAGAGACTAAGACACTGTCAGAACCAGAACAGTAACCAAGTTGCGAGTGACTAGACAGGGGAATACACGTCGACATCAGTCCAAAGCCCTTGACCACATGTGCACACACTGACTTTTGCCAAAGCCAGGCCTCTAGCTAGTTTTCTCCCCCCGTGGACGCAACAGTAACTATGTGAGCCGACGAAAATTAGCTTAAAAATCGTGAACTGGAAGTGCCTCGCTATAAAAGCCGTCACGCCGAAGCATGCCGTAAGGCTACGACAAGTTAAGTCTCACAAGACACGTACTCAAAAACACAAGTGCCGGAGTACATACAGGCAAAAGCGCCCGTAACGCATACTTTGAAACACTAAAAGGTAGCACAGGAGACTGCCGACAGACTCAGGACAAGGCAACTAGGCCTACAACTACAACGGTCCTAGAGTCCTAAGACTCTGAGTCAAGATCATCTTACATAGTGGAATAAGCCGCCAATCGGTCTAATCCTAAGGCAGGGAAAACGACGCTCTGGGAAAATGACACACGAAGACCTGAGGAGATGCCAAGAACCCTCAGCACATCTGGACATGCAAACTGAGGTAGAACGGTATCTCGAAGCATCCAGAACCAATGTCTCGAATTGGACAATGCTGTCGAGACATAACAAGGCTTCCTGTCAACCACTAGATAACCCCGAGTTGACCGGAACCAGACACGACACCAACACACAATCACATCCACTGCCACAACAACACAAGCAAGCAGAACCAACAGGAACACAAGCGGCGGAAGATGACAACACTTTGGGTAGAGCAACTTGTCAGTCAACTGCTAGGGGAAACCCAACAGTCAAGAGATAACTGCTACGCATCCAGAGACACGGATAATGGTAGCTTCTAGATTGAGTCGTTAGGGTACTGTCATAGTCTAGGAAAAGACCACAACCAGTCACCTAAATCGACCAATCCAGACAACCACCAATAGACAGACACCGCCCTAAATAAGGACCTAAGATAGACAGACGCACAGACGCACAACACAGCACAAGCAAACGGTCAACAGGACTATAACGCACCAGCAGAGGGGCGCTATACCCACATAACGCACCACAGGAGGGGCGTTATGCCGACCAGACCTGAAACCTACAACCAGGTGATATAACGCACTAGCATAGGGGCGTTATATCAACATAACGCACCCAGGGAGGGGCGTCATGTCCAATAGACCCAAACACGAAAGACACGAAGTATAACGGACCACAACAGGCACGTCATACAAGTATAACACACGAGGGAAGGTGCGTTATGCCCACCAGGCACCAAAACACACAAACCACAGACCAAGGGCATATAACGGACCACACTCAATCCGTTATAACCACAAAACACACTGGGTGAGGCACGTCATATCAACCCCACACCGAGTCAAAACATCGATCAAAGAAAAAGATAACGGATCTACACCTCTATTTCCTTAAACAAGGTGGCAGTCGAGTCAGCTCTTGTGGACACCGGAGCTTCTATAAATGTCTGTCCCTTGAGTACGTTACGTGCTTGCAACATTCCCGAGGATATGTTATGGCCAACACCGACAATGATTGTAGCCTACGATAACTCCAGGAGAGCTTGCCATGGGGTTGTAATAGTTCAGGCCGAGCTAGGGCCTTTGAAGATGGATGTGGAGTTTTATGAATTGGACATAGACCCAATGTTCAAGGCAATTCTGGGTCATCCATGGATTGAAAGTTTGAATGCAGTGCCCTCGACTACCCACCAATGCCTTAAGTTCCCCTTTCAGGGCCGGGTAGTCAAGGTGATAAGTATCTCCACAGTCCAAACAGTTGATGCAATTGCGGATAAGATTCTGCCTACATTGTGGCCAAGCAATAGGCCGATATTATCAATGATGGACTTGAACTACTCTTGGGCATATGCGCCACGCAAGCCCACTGCTGCACCAATTGATGTCAAAATTAGGTCCAAGATTCGAGACTCTAAGTGTTGGCATATGATTCTAAAATTAGGCTATCAGCCGGGCTTAGGCCTCGGCGTACAATTACAGGGGCAAACTAAGCCCATCCCTAAAGGCAGAAAGATGAGCCAAAGTGGCCTCGACTATCGGGAGTCATCAATGTCTATGCTAGGGGACCCCGGGCCATTGACATGGGATTATCATCAGCATTTTGTCAGGGGGCCTCTATAGCCCGGCATCTTGAAGACACAGCCACCCCGCCAGTCCCAGAAAGAAGACGTTGCTTGTGCCATGCTGCCCCTGTTACAGAAAGGACCCGTTGATGATTTTGATGATCATTCTGAAGTTTTCATCAAGATGTTTGCTGAGAGAGAGGGCTTGAAGGAACCCGAGGAGTAGATTGTAAAGAAAGTTTGTAAGAAGCCAGCCCAATGTCTACCGGGAATGGAGAGATCAACTACCACTTTGTCACTTTCCTGCCTCATTTCTATTCTTCAGAGGCTGACTTTTGTTCCCCGCTCACCTCCTCTTCTCCTTGATCCGTCCATGCTTCAATCTCCTTTTCGGTCTGAGTGGCCGATTGAATTTTTGATCATTAATTATCCATGCGGGCAATGCCCGCCGCTTGATTTAGTGTCTAGGTGGTCGCCTGATGCACCTACTGATTTATCTGGGATGTGGTTTCGGTCCTCTGACCCATTCTTTGATGTGGTTTTCCCCACTATGTGCCCTCGGGCCCTTCCTCCTCCTTCGACGGATTATTCTTCTTGCTGTATATTATCCACTGAGCTCGACTAAAAAAAATGTCAAATTCAAAATCGAGATCTCAGTGGAGGATTATGCTATGTTCCATCCATTCTCTTCCCAGGGGCACGAGGCCCCTGATTCTTTTCCAGTAGACTTCCTATCTTCTAGGTTAGATGTACAGTGTGCGGAGTCTCCTAGGTTAGAAAAGGTAGTTGGGGTAGAATCTAGCTCTAGTGTTGCTTGTCCATCCACGTCTGCGATGCACCCTATGATGCGTCATGCTAAATCTATTCCAGATAGGTTCCTTTAGGATCTAGCCCAGAGATGTCACGCCCTTCTCAAGTTCCCTGAGTTTGTAGCGACTACCATCATCCTAGGGGACGATGAGGAATTAGACGGGGTGTGGAGCAATGACGGTTTGGGCATTTATGAGATCGTAGATGAGAAGGACCCAGTCAATGATGAGGATAGCGATGTGGATGACACTGTTGATCTGTACACACAAGGATTGAAAAGGTTCGAAGAGCCGTCGTCAGCGTGGATGAACCCACAAAGGAAATCAACCTTGGAACTGAAGAAGACCCCAGGCCCATAATTATTTCAGCTAATCTCCCTCCTCAGGTTGAAGAGGAGCTGACCAAGGTTTTGAGAGAGTATAGCGATTCTTTTGCCTGGTCCTATGAGGACATGTCGAGTCTTGACCCTGCTCTGGTTGAACATAGACTTATTCTGAAACCAGGGGCAACACCCGTTAAGAAAAAATTGAGAAGGTTCCACCCTCAGATGGCCTTAAGGATGAAGGAAGAAGTCGACAAACTACACAAGGCCAGATCGATCAAAGTTGTTTTATATCCACAATGGGTGACAAATATAGTCCCCGTAATGAAGAAGGACGGAAAGGTCCGGATTTGCATTGATTTCAGGGACTTAAATAAAGCATGTCCAAAAGATGATTTTTCGCTCCCTCACATTGATGTGTTAGTGGATAACACGGCTGGGTATGAAGCTCTCTCATTTATGGATGGCTATTCAGGTTATAACCAAATCCATCTTGCTCTGGAAGATCAGGAGAAAACCTCATTCACTATGCCCTGGGGCACATACTGCTATGTTGTTATGCCCTTCGGATTGAAGAATGTAGGTGCCACGTATCAACGGGCGATGATGGCGATCTTCCACGACATGATGCATGTGTATATGGAAGCCTACGTGGATGGAACTAACCTCAGCACCCGAAGCTACTCCTAACAACGGTAGAAGGGTCGACCCTGAACTCGGAAGATCAGGAGTCACTGATCTGTTGACAACCATGAGGCCAAAGATAAGGCCTACGAGACCAGACCAAAAGTCTAGAAAAGACCTAGACAGCACAGACGCGCCACGACTAGGACGTCGTGCACACTGCCCCACGCATGACTAGAACGTCATGCATGCGACAGGACATTGACCTCCAAAAAAGCCAAGAGAAGGCTAACTTGGAAAGCTCACGACGTGTGAGGAACGTGAAGAGAACCGCGAACAGTCATGTGCCACATGACTAGAGTGCCTGAACAGCTAGCTGCGTCCACTGACGTCTTATGCTGCGCCTACTAGCGTCTTGTCTACGTAACCTACCGCAAGGACTAGGCCGAGACAAAGATACTGTTAGAACCAAAACAGTACCATAACGTGAGTGACTAGTCAGGGTCACGTCTAACGACGCAAGTCCAAAGCCCCAGACCACGTGTGCACACACTAGCCCACTGCCTAATCCAGGCCTCCAGCTAGTATTTCCCCTCCGAAGGACGCTACGGTTGGATCGGGGGCCCACAGAACTAGCTTAAGAACCGTAAACTGGGAAAGTGCCCCGCTACAAGAGCCGTCAGGCCAAAGTGTATCGTAAGGCTACGACTAGTGGAGGCTCACGAAACACGGACTCCAAAGTACAAGTGCTAAAGTACAGACAGGCTAGGAAGCACTGTCGCATGTACTTCGAAGCACCAATGATAGTACAATAGCTATCGACAGACTCAGGACAAAGCAACTAGACCTACTCACGTAACAATACTTGAGTCAGATGACTCGGAGGCAAGATCATCACTAATAGTGGAACAAGCCATCAATCGGTTTAATCCTAAGCTAGAGAAAATGACGCTGGCAAAGAAAATGACACGCAGAGACCTGAGGGAACACCGAGGACCCTCAGCACATCTGGGCACATAGACCGAGGTAAGGTGATACCTCACTATAGCTAAAACCATGTCTCAAACTGGACAGAACCATCGAGACACAGACAAGGTCGCCTGTCAACCCCTGGTCTCACCGGGTTGACCAGAATCAGACACGACACACACACAGACACCCACAGTAATACGCAAGCAAATAAGATGACACTCTGGGCAAAGCGAACCACCACTCAACCGCTAGGTGAACCTGACAATCAAGGGACAGCCGCTATGCGACCAGAGACAAGGACACTGGCAGTTCTAGATTGAGTCATTAGGGGACTGTCACAGTCAAGGAAGGGACCGCACCCAGTGACCTGAACCGACCAATCCAGAAACCACCGACACACAGACACCACCCTAGAACACAAACCTACGATAGACCAACTCACGAACAGACACAGAACAGAACAATGGCCATCACAGCCAACAAGACTGTAACGCACCTCTATAGGCGTGTTATACGCTCTGACGCACCAAGACAGGGGCGTCAGGATGAACAGGCCTAAAACCTACACTCGAACGATGTAACGGCCTACTATAGGCACGTTACACAGCTTTGACGCACCAAGGCAGGTGCGTCAGGGCCAACAGACCCAAAACTCGACGAACGGGGCTGTGACGCACCTCTATAGGGGTGTTACAGTCATGTAACGGTCCGTAACTGGTCCGTCACACTGACCTAGCCTCGAAGAACCTAAAACGACTAATGGCTGTGGTGGTCTATCATGGACCGTCACACAGTGTGACGGTCTCTAGAATGACCGTTACACTGTCACAGCGAGAAAATAGCAGAATGGCTGAATCAGCCCGTTCCATGCCCCATTCATGGCGAAGTGAAGGGGAAACAGTCGCACGCGACCATCGAAGACATCTGGAAGCTAAAAATGGCACATGCACGCATCCGATCATGAAAACGGGGCGATTCTGACAAATCTACCCAAATCGGGTCTCCAGGGTTCCCGAACTCCTATCGGCCCCAAATGACAACCGATCGATACGAAACTGGCGGGTACGGGATCCTGACATCCCGGTGGTCATTTTGACAATAATTGTATTGCAAACCATCACTATTTTTCAGCGAACCCTACAAACCCCAAAAATAATGATTTTTCCTAAACTGGCCCGAACTAACTTGATAGGGCACCAAACCGCGCACAGAGATAGGGGAAACATGCAGGACGAAGTGGCGATCCGTCTCCCTACCTCCACCGAAGAAACTGAGCACCGAGGCAACTAAACCACGCTGAAAACCCCAATGTGAACTCAATCGCCGGCTTTGAATCCACTGTTCAGGATCGCGCCAACGCCACGCCCCGCTCGTCACACCCGCATACGTCTCAGCAGCCTCCCGGTGTCATCAGCTCGCCCGTGGTCGTCTCCGTCTGCAGTCGGAGCTGAAGGGATGAGGGAACGTGAGAGAGCGGGTGAGAGATAGTGAGATGGCGATAGTGAGAGGAGAGAGAGGGGGTGGGTTAATATGCGACCGATTCTGCGACCGATAGTCATCGGTCTCTATCCGCGACCGATTCAGCGACCGATTAATATCGATCGCTGTTTAGCGACCATTATATAGTGACCGATATGTTCGGTCGCTAATCTGTGTCTATTCGGTCGCTAATGTGTTTTGCGACCGATCAAAGACCGAACAGCGACCGATAGGTCGGTCGCTATTTGCGCCTTTCCTTGTAGTGAGTCTCTTCTGATGATTGAAGGGTGGCTAGACATTTGGCTCGTTGAAATTTTAGGGCCATCCACTGGTCCACTAAGCCGCGATCAAGATACTCCCTTCGGTTTACATATTTCAGTAGGAAGGTCACTCACTGCGTTAATTCTTCTAATGGGCATCCGAAGGCTTGAAGCACCAAAGAGATGGGCTCTACTATGTCCCACAGCTGCAAATAAGTTAGATCTCGATGGTTTGCCCATGTCGTCATAATGCTCGAAAGAGGAGAGGAACGGTGGAGCTCGCCGTTGTCCCCGTACCCGGGGAAGGAGCTCGCCCATGATCTCACCGCGCTTGGAGGAGGAGAGGCTTGCGGTGGCCATCGAAAGGAAATGACGCAACGAGATAAGGTTTTCAAAACCCTCCAGGAGATATAAAGGGGGTGAACTGGCACTTGACTATGTCGATTCATCTATCCACTATTTCAAAGGCCCCTGCGCCGACTCATGAAGGTTAGGCCTCTATGTCGGCAGAAATACCCCCTGCGCCAGTTCAAGGGGTCAAAAGCCCCTGGCACTGATTCAAGGGGTCAAGAACCCCTTGCGCTGACTCAAGGGGAGTAAAACCCCTGCGCTGATTCAGGTCCCACTAAAAGCTCATGCGCCGATTCATGGGGCAAGACTGCCCCTTTGCACACCGATTCATATGACATGTGCCCAATGCCAACTCATTTAGGCAAAGAGGGCCCCACCAGTTTAGGTGCATTTGGGCCCATAAACATATAAATATGGCCATACCAGCTCAGAAGGGCCCACCTGGGCACAGTGCATCCACCTTATGAAGGAATAAATTGTGTCGCAACACACATACGAAGCCAACCATCCTTGCTTGCAAGGCAGAGGAAGGTAATTGCAACGACGCAAATGTGCCTGTAGGCCCTGTGTCATTTGTCCCTCACTTGTGGCACTCGCGACTGGGGGACATTTGTTGACATCTAAAATATTACTACTCGGCAAGCTCGCCCTAACAACTGGGGGAATAGCTGGCCAAGCGTGAAGAAATCAAAGAAAACCTGAAAAGTGGTCTGCTCGGACTGCTGAAGCCTTAGGCCACCTGATGGAGTATCAGGGACCCCATAACTCATCGTCTTAGGACATATGAAGAAGTCTACGACAACTTGGAAACACTATAAGGCAAGCCGAAATCAACAAATCCAACAAACTGACATTGACTCGTTCGTGCCGAACAAACCCCATACCTCGTAAGATGAGGACAAAAATACACATGGTGCTCCACCGCCTGATAAAGAAGCCTCCTGAGATGAAGGGGTATCCCTGGTCCTCCAAAACAAGGTGCCAAAGGCGATATCAGGAGAAAACCCAAGTGACCCGATCTGGGTACACATCATGCCGAACAGGTCCATAAGAGGCCGAAAAGTTACCCAATGAAGGCGAAAATACTCTAAGGGATAGCCCACTTGACAAAGATGCCCCGCACATCCACGGAGTAGGCCTAGTGACACAAATCATAGTGTTGAAGGCCGAATGAAGATAAGACTCGAGGAATCTGACTCAGGTTTGACGCGTGTCAAAAATCACTCGGAACTACAAACTGGAGCCCGGAGACTTTGCAATCAACATTCCAGTGGCACTATGTCAAACCTGAGGCAGTGTCAGACGTTGAGCTTCCGTCTGGGTCAGTTCAGAGCTAACAGAACAATAAAGATGATGAATTTACCAAAATGCCCTCAATGGTCAAGGTGAATCGACACCATTAAGTGAATAGGCATGCCTCCCTTCTTTGCTCAATGAACTGGTGCCAACATGAATCAGCCACCCCACTTCTGAACATTGAATTGACGCCCCTTGAATCGGTGAAGCAAATAGGAAGTGGGCCGGTGAACCGGCACCTTGCTCGTCATCTCGTCGATCGCCGGTGCCCCTATTTTCCCTATAAATGGCTTGTTCGAGTGCCGCCAGGGGCTTCAAAAGAGATCAGGTTATCATAGGAGTTAAGGTTGAGGGAGGAGAACATCAAGAAAGGATTAGGAGAGATCGAAGAGGATCCAGTTTCCTTCTGAGTGCCAATCTTCCCCTGTTTCATTGTCATGAGCGGAGTGATCCCCTGTCCCATTCTTAGGTGGGTCCCCTCTATAATAAAGCCCAAAAGGGCCATTAGCTCTCTGGTCTTCGCCATTCTGTTGTATCCCTTCCCCTTTGGTCATGCCTTCTCCCTATCTGTAGTTTTGTAATATGCATTACAACGATCTCTGTAAGAGTTTTATTTTAAATTCTAGTGAGTTCGTAAAAGCCTATTGGGGCGATAGTTTCTTTCTATCTTCATGTGTGGTTTGTAATTCCAGTGACTAGGAGTTGTAATGGATGCTCTGAATGAGCTTTGAATGAATAAATGCCTACAAGGCTTCAGGGTGCACTTATCTAGGATGTTGCTTCTTCTCCTCGTCTTTGATTTCAATAGTTTGGGCATGTGTTGTCAATCATTGAAAGAGATCCATCCCCCTGGCATGAGGTGCCCTCCTCAAGGCTATATGCTCGTGAGCCATTGACCATCTGGGAGGTTTCAGAATCTCACAGTAGGGTTGAATGGCCATTGGCCACACCCTCACGGGCAACATTAATCTTCCCCTATCCCTTCTGATGGACCCCCTCCGCATGATTTTGGCATTGTTTTCTCTGATGCACTGTCTATTTTCAAATTCAATGTCTGTATCACTGTGAGTCACTTGTGCACGATGTATTGTCTGTGAGGACAGCCGTCTACCCCTTTCACTCACGCTTATGGGTTCTAAGGGCTCTGGTGTGCCTCCTAAATCTGCTAAAGTTTATATCTTGTTGTCATTCCGTTGTGTATGTCTGTTTATCCCCTATAGTGATCATTTTGGCTTTTGGGCCAGTCACACATTGGCACACTCCCTATTCGTTCAAATTCATCAGGAACAACATTAGAAAAAAACATTACGTAGGCAATCAATGCATCCTTTCTCTGCAAGGGCTGGTGACGTATGCTCAGGGTATTAATCCAAAGACAATTTTTGTTCCTTCTGGAGTAGCGTATTAATTTTGTCGTAGATCAATAGATTCACCGGGTTCTTTGTGCCTATCTGGACCTATAGTTTGATGGTTTATGGGGCATGTGTTTATGGTCCCTAGCTCCGGGGCGACAGTATAGTCTTCCGAGTCTTCCATCAATGCTGGCGAACATGGGTCCATCACATCAAAAGAGGGATACATTTCCTTTGCTTGAATTGTCCTATTGATGTCCGATATATATGGTCGTTACATCGTTCTTCTGGTGATCGGACTTCTCATGCAACTCCAGGATTCCAAGGACTTATCTCTTCATGATATGGTCTCTTGAGAACTCCACTTAGAGGGTGAATAGCGGTAGCCACACATTTGGCAACACTACAAATTGGGGGTCTAGAATTTCTAATAATATTGAACATGGATGGTCAAAGCCCCTCGTAGGCTGGTCCTCGGGGCTTCCGCATTCACTTCTGGTCATGGGGTCACCGTTTTTGGTGTCCCGGCAGTTTGTGAGTTCATCTCGGAATCTTTCATGGGTGGATCTCTTTTTCTCTCCCTATAGTCCTTTGAGACAAGGGGAGATGCTGCCAAAATTTACCCCAGTCTTCCCTGACTTTCTGTTTAATCTGTTTCTTTCATCTCAACTGAAATCGATAAAAGTAACAATAATAAACTGATGACAATAACATATGCATCATGTAAACAAGCAACTTCTGAAATTCATGCTCTGTTGTGGTATATAAATTCACCCTGGACCATACAGAACCCGTGCTCGAGTATGAACCTCGCACGGAGAATAAATGATGGAAGCTTGGCTTATTTTTGCAGAACGAGGGCCGAGTTAATATATGGGCTCTAATGGCTTTTGATACTATGCTCGTCCCAAAATTAAAAGGTAGTCTCCAATTATCCATGATAGTTTGAGGGCTTGAATGAGATTAGTGTAGTAGACTTAACAACGTTTTGATTCCATGGGGGTATGAGCCAACATAGGCCTTTGATCCTTGTCATTCACTCATCCAAAATGATACTGATTCGATGCCATAGCATCCCTACTTTGACTCCTCCCTCTCTCTAGTTGCCTCTGTGTCGACCCTACAATCACCTGCGTCGACCTCTTCTTCTTTGTGGTTGCCATTGCGTCGACCCCAAGCTCACTGATTTAGCACCCTTTGTTCATGTTGTTTGCTCCTACGTCTAACCTAGTAGTTCCTGCATCGACCCCACACCTACAGGTGTCAACCCCTGGCTCTTCCCAAGTCCCCTCGCATCGACCCAACCAAAGGGGATTCTCAGGGTGGAAGGAGGCAGCCTGAGTCGACGCCATCCTTGCGCAAGGGGTGAATCGGTGCAAGGGGAAACTCACTAGTGTGCCAATTCATTCCCTTCTCTCCCCATTTTCTACATACACCGGTTCACCCTCCTCTCTACACTCTCCCCACTTCTTCGTGCGTCGATTCACCTTCTTCTCCTTTCTTCAAGCGCTGATCCATTGCACCTACCCTAATTTTCCCTCTTGCGTCGATTCATCTTCCCTCTCAACATCTGCACTGATCCACTTGCCATGAGCCCTTGCAGGTTCACTTCATGCCCCCCCTTTTTACCAATATGTGGCTGTCACATACATGTAAAATAAAAAAAGTGATAGTAATAAAAAGAGATGAAAAGAAAAAGGAATGAATAAAAGATAACAAGACTATGCCAACGTGAATAATTGCCATGCTAAAATAAAATTTGAACATATGATCATATGAACCTGTACAGATATGTATTTATCTTACAAGTTTGTTCTGATTCTCTGGTATATCAAATGGTGGTCTGCGGAAGGCCAGATCAGGTCTGGCCGAAAGCTCTCACTAAGCGTGAGATGATCTCCAGATCTAAGTTCTCCACCACGTATTGGGAATCGATCTAAATCGTTGGCTTGTCAACTCAAGGGCCAGAGCTATTGGGCCTCTCTAGGAAGCAGAATTCAAGTAGTAAGCTACATGGTGCTTCATGTGGCTCCTGCCACTCATCCAAGATACAACAACAAGCTCGGGAATCACTGAAGAGGAAGCTCCCGAAGAAAGGCCTCTACCTACCGCTCTATAGTCCCCTTTCCGTCTTCACACCCCGGCGTCGATCTGTGGGGGGAGCAAAGAAGTTACTAACATGAAAGCCACGCTCTCGTGCTCTTTGGTAGTGTTCCTCACCATCCTTCAGCCACTGCTCGGTGAGAGCGAGGCTGGTCCGGAGCTCGAATAATTGGGCCTCCAGTGCCCTCCTCTCTTCTTTCTTGGCCAAGCTCTCTCTCACCTCTCTCTTTCCCTATCCCTTTCCTTCTCGGTCCGTTCTCTCTCCCTGTCTTCCCTTTCTTGTTGGAGGGTGATCCTCAGCCCTGTGGCTTCACGAGAAGAGTCATCATCTGGACGACCTTGTAGTTCCTCTAGCTCTGCTATCCTGGCTTTTCCCTATGTGGCACGGGCCAATGCATCTTGCAATTCCTCCGCCTGTCATGTCTGCCATCTCAGATGCATGGTAAGACATGAATAAAGAAACTTCTAGGATGATACCCTCACCTGTGTGGAAAGCATTCCCTCTGCCTCTGCTACTCGTTGCGTGGCACGAGCAAGTTACTCGTGGAGCAAATCTAATTCTAAACTAGGGATCCATAAACTGGAGGAAACGCCATCTGCCCCCATTGCCGATGAGACTGCATCGAGATGGGCACGCTGCAGCATACACGAGGTGACATTGAGGGCTTCGCCAGCAATCCTAAGTCATTAAGGGGAAGGAATATATGCATACACACTTACCGATGAACTCAGAGCTGCACGGGTGTCACTCAACTGTTGCTCTGTATCTGCCAAGCGAGCTCGCAAGTTCACTATCATGGTATCACGGGCATCCTATAGCCATGGCTTATGAGTTCACAAAAAAATAAAAAAATAAAAATAAATAAAAAATGTAAACGACAAAAAAATGGTGCTTTCATTTCACCTCCACAAGCCCCTCAGACTGGAGCCGCTCCGCATACATCACCCTATAAAGGCGTAAGTAATCCTCACTATCTTGCACGTGGGATTCCACAAGTGTGCCACCTCATTGCCAATCCTCATACTGTTCGGGGAAGCGCACCCGCCAATCAACGCAGGTTGCTGGCCCACGTGTCTTCTTCCCGACGAGAGGCGGTGCGATCATATCCACCCATTCCTGGGCAAGTCTTAGGGTCCTCATGGCCAACCGTAGCCGAAGTGGCTCGATTTCGTTCAAACATTGGAGCCAGAGGTCCCGTCCAAATCAGACACGGCTTGTTATAACCCACGGTTGGTCGGCGTCAACCATGCCCGATTAAGGCCTCCAATTCACCTATGTTAGGTTGTACATATTTTCTTAGTTGGTCAAAAATAACAACAAAAATATAAAAGAAAAAAATCCTACCACCACACGTTCTCTCTCCTCTCTCCCCCTTTCACTCGGTTCGCGGCCCATTCGGCCTCGGGTCGACGCGTGAGAGGTACCGACGAGGCGGACTCGACGCGAAGATCGCGCCGGTACCTTTCATCCCTCGGATCGTAGAGCGTGGAGACGCGTACGAGCGGAAGGACGGCGTGGCCCCCGTCGCTTGATCTGCACCGATTCACGATCTTCGCCGTGCAAGAGGTAGGGGAACGGATTCCTCGTCTCGCCAGAAACCTGTTGACGCCATATGCGTCGCCATCCGTCGCCATTTTCATCGTTTTTCGTGCAAAACTCTGTTATGTGAAATTTAGGCTAATTTCTCAAAATTCATTCCTCTCTCGATTTCTGGTCCAGACGGCCGCTGATCGAAGCGAGGGAGGTGCCGTTGGATTGGTCGCGTCGCGAGGATCGCGTTGACGCCCATCTTCTCTCGATCCGCGGAGCGTGGAGCCGGGTCAGGCCGGGAGGCGCCGCATCGCCCTTTCTTCGGATCGGCCTCGAGTTGCCATTTTCGTCGTAATCTAGGTAGGGGGATGGACTCCTTGCCTCGTTAGGATACTGCCGGTACCACATGTGCCGTGGTCCGACGTCCTTTTTCTCATTTTTCGTGCATGTTCCCGTTTAGTCTATTTTTAGTCCATATTGTTTGAAATCGTCTCCATGGGCATCGTCTTTTAATTCTAGTGGCATGCTTAAGTATTGAATGTTGTTATGGCATGATAGGGTAGTTTAGAAACGTGTTTCCCCGCGTCCCCTGTCGATTTCGGTCGATCGGGAGGGGGTTCGGTTCCGAACTCTAGAATCTCGAAACCCAGGTTACATAATGCGCCTGCCCCGGTGCGTTATAGTCTTTTGGCGCGCCTCTATGGGTGCGTTATTTTCCCTTGTGGCGGTCTCCCCTAGGTCTGTTATAGTTCTTTAACGCCCCTGTTTAGGTGCGTTATATCATGCATGAAACTGTGAGTTTTCTATGGATTTTTGAGTTTGGGTGTCTTTAACGCACCTATTATGGTGCGTTATAGCCTTGTCGGTAGTGTTGTGTGCCTGTTGACTTTAACGCCCCTACCCCCGTATGTTATAGTCATATAGCGCGCCTTCCTGGGTGCTGGCACTCTTTGTTCCCTACCTACCCACATACCAGCTGGGGTGGTAGGTGAGAAGTCAACTTTGACAACAAGCCCAATCAAATAATATGGACGTGACATTCTGGTTGTAGTCTTCACCTGTACAACGTAAGAGATGCTTCAGCCTGCTACTCATACATATATATATACATGCATATGGGAAGAGCAGCAGGGAGAGTGGTGCATGGAAGAAGAGCCGAACAGTCAAGCTTATTGAGCAAGAAAACCTTCTTCCAAGTGCTACTAGAGATTGAGCAAAACTGAAGATCACCTAACTCCATTTGAGAAGAACGCAAGGGACAAAAAACCCCTTTCCTCTGCAGCCACCGTCTCCCCTACAGTCTTGGTGAAGACCTAGGAGACAGATGAAGAAGACATAGGCTTCGTCTCCTCTTGTCCAGACAAAAGCTTCCTTCTTCTACAGAGCTTCCTGGTTATACTCTGTCTGGGTGTTGGTTTTTCTGTTTGCTTTTCTTCAAAAACAATCTCTCTTATATCTTTCCCTACCCGCGTGTAGGAAGACAGACGGTGTGCTCACCGGTCTGTGGAAGTTAAGCTGTGTATCAACGGAGCCTAAGCTGTAAGGGCCAGCGATTTTGGAAGGTGTGTATCAGCGGAGTCTAAGCTGTAAGGGCCAGCGGTTTTGGAAGCTGTGAATCAGCGGTAGTGCTCTTGCACTTGTAAAGCCTCACCGTGTTGTGTGAGGGGTGGACGTAGGTCTCTGGATAGAGACTAAACCACCTTAAACTTGTGTCTTGTGGTTTGCATCTCCTTGGATACTATCGCTAGATGCTTGGTAGGAACATTGCTTATCACTATCTGATCGTCTGGCTAAGTATCTTTCATCCGTCTGATGCTCACCCAGTCTTAGTACTATATCTTATTTTTATTTCCACAAAGAGTGGCAAAAGGGGCTGATCTATTCACCCATCCCCTCTAGATCTGCCTATCACCACTCTATAGAAACATCATCAATATCGACAGTATAGACATTGTTATTTCTTTTTTCAAAGAATTTGATCTCATTTGTGTTCTTGTTCATGACAATACAATGGGTTTCATCAAAAATAATTTTAAAACCCTTATCACACAATTGACTTATACTCAACAGATTGTGATTTAGACCTTTCACCAAAAGCACATCTTCAATAAGAATTTCAGAATTCTTACCTATGTTACCAATCCCAATGATTTTACCTTTGTCTTTGCCTCCAAAGACAACTGAACCTCCATCCTTATCTTGTAGTGTAGAGAACACCTTCTTGTCCCCTACCATATGCCTTGAACAGCCACTATCTAAGTACCATTTGCTGCCCCTGGCTTCAAGACATATCTGCAAGAAAGAAAATTCTCATGCAATTATTTTTGGTACCCAAAATAGTTTGGGTCCATAAGAGTTAGTCCAATTCCGTGCATATCTTTTCTTGGTCCAAAATGCATGATTTCTTGATGAGTTTTGTCTAAACCAACAATGAGCAATAACATGTCCAAAACGACCGCAATGAAAGCAAGTGACATTTGAAGACCTTCTTGGAAATTGGCGTGGTTTTGTTTGAACATGTATTGGTCTAAAGTATGAACATGATGCACAATCATTTTCTTTTTCATGCACATGGGATGTTGTGATCTTATGTTCAAAGAATTTTTTATTTTGGGGAGTGTATCCCAATCCTTCCTTTTGGAAGTTAACCTTGACTCCCAATAAGTTATCTAAATTTTATTTGCCTTTGACAAATCTAGACAGAATGAACTGAAGTTCATCCACTTCTTAAACCAACCTCACATTTTTCTTTTCAAGTTCTGAATTTGTGGATTTCAGAACTTCTTCATTTTTCAATTTTTCACACACCCTTTCCATTTCAGACATTTTGCATGACATTTCCTCTTTGGTTCTTTCAATATTTGAAATTGTTTGCAGCAAACTTTCTTTTTCTTCAGTTGATTCGAACCACTCTTGTTCCAGTTTCTCAAATTTAACAAAAATATCCTCATGTGTTAACTCATTAATCTTTTTCTTGAGATTCTTATTTTCAGATCTGATTTTCTTATATTTCAAATATAGCTTCTCATATTCAGACTCCCATTGTTCATTTGAAATGAAATCAGGGTCAGAATTTACCTCAGTTGAATCACCCTCGTGTGCCATAAGGCACAGACTTTCCACGAGCTCTTGGATCTCCTCGTCGGATGGTTCATCCTCTTCGTCGCTCCATGTGGCGACCATGGCTTTGGACTTCTTGAGCTTGTCCTTTTTGAATTTCTTTTTCAGATCTGGGCACTCACCCCTCATGTGCCCAGGCTTCTTGCATTCGTAGAATATGATGCTACTTGGCTTGCTTGGCTCACCCTTGGTTTGAGTGGGCTTCCTTTGCCCTTTTCTAAAGTTCCCTTGGAAGTTTCTCTTCTTCCTCAAAAACCTTTTCACTTGGCGAGTTATCATGGTCAAGTCTTCAGCAAAGTTAAAAGTTGCCAATCCGTTGACGAGACACCAAGTAAGTGAAGGCCTGCAAGGTAAAAGGGAAAAGATAAAAGCCCTAGACAAATTAGATAGAAAGCACACACGACTCGATTGTCATGCACGCTCATCTAGACATGGTCACATGCACAACTAAAACGTCATGCACATGACATAACACTACACTATCCTCGGGCAAAGCCACAAGGAGGCTGACCCGAAAAGGTCACGACGCTAGAGAAACACCAAAGTCATGTGTCACGTAATAGGAGTACCCCTCACTAGAAGAACAGCCAACTGTGTCCCCTGACGTCTTATGCTGCGCCTACAAGTGGCTCATCTGCTTGTTGTCCAAAAGCATGACCGAGACCAAGACACTGTCAAAACTAGAACAATACTACAGTCACAAGTAACTAGACAGGGTAACGTGCATCGGCATCAGTCCAACCCCCTGACCACATGTGCACACACTGGCTCATTACCTTGAGCCAGGCCTCTAGCTAGTTTTCTCCCCCCATGGACACTACTGCAAAGCAAGGGAGCCCACAGAAACTAGCTTATAAACCGTGTATCAGGAACTACCTCACCACCACTCCCAGGTGGGCATACACGTCAACATGAGTCGTCAGGCTATAACTAGTGGAGGTTCACGAGACATAGACTCTAAAACGTGAGTGCTGGAGTATAGACAGGCAAGAAGCACTGTCACACGTACTACAAAGCACCAATGGCAGTACAGGAAACTACCAACAGACTCAGGACAAGGCAACTAGACCTAAAACTACAACGATCCTTGAGTCTCACGACTCGGAGTCAAGATCATCTTACAAAGTGGAACAAGCCGCCAATCGGTCTAATCCTAAGCCAGAGAAAATGACTCACCGTAAGAAGCGACTCACGGAGACCTGAGGGAACACCGAGAACCCACAGCACACCTGGATACACAGAATGAGGTAAGATGATACCTCACTACATCTAGAACCATGTCTCGAACTAGACAGAACCACCGAGACACACACAAGGTCTTACATCAACCATTGGATCTAACCGGGTTGACCAGAACCAGACAATGACATAAAAAGTAGTATAGAAGACTGCCCATGGCAAGAACACTCCTGGCAATCTTATATCATGGTCATAGCCCTCATAGGACATCAAGGGACATCCACGGGACAACAGGCAAACCATAAGGTCAAGCCAAGATATACGAAAATTGGAACGTCGGGAAACAACACTCAGACACCGCCCTAGGACACGTACCTAAGACAGACAGTCGCGAGATAGGCCATCACGACCAATGGAAGAGATGACAGACAAGACTCACTGGGCAATCAGAAGAAGGCCACTCGATTAAATGAACGGTCCAGATGGGAGCCGTTCAAAGAGGGATGAATGGTCAAGAATGGACCATTCAAGGGGGATGAACGGTTGGGGGCCAACCGCTAAAAAGAACTGATCCCTAGACACTAAAAGGGATGGACGGTTAGGGCGGGGCCGCCCAAATGCTAGAGCGGTTAAGGAGTAGCCGCTCAAGCCAACCGACCTACAATAGTGTCGGTCAGAATGGTTTTGACCAAACCGCCTGTCTGAACTGACATAAAACTGCTGACCAAAGGTTAACTGGGATAAGCGGGTAGGACCTGGCCGCTTAACCAAACATGAAAGATGAACGGCTGAGGACCAGCCACTCACGGAGGGATGGGCAGACCACTCCTGGCCACTCAAACCCTAGAGCGGTCTATCGACTGACCACTCAACCAGAAATTGAGACATGATAAACAGTCCGAAACCAGTCGCCTATGCACCTTAAGTGGTCGCCGTTGAACCGCGAAGGCGTTTCAGCGAGCAAACCAAGGGGTTGGTCCGATTGTGGCCATTCCACACCCCATTCGTGCCAAAACGAAGGGGATACAACCACAATCACCGTGGAAATCACATAGACTCCAACCGGAGTCAAAATGATGCACGAATCGTAAGAAACAGATGATTCTAACAAAATCACCCAAATGGGGTTAACGAGGTTCCCGACTTCCTAACAGCCCCGATAGACCACCATTCGGCACGAAATTAGCGACTATAGAATGCCAATGTTCTAGGGAGTCTATTGACACTAACCGATCGCAGAACCGTCACCATATTTATGTGAAGCCTATGAACTCCGAAATCTCGCACCGTATAACGTGAAACCGTGAGGGAAGGTACAATAAAGGTAAGTGATCCATCCCCCTACCTTCACCAAAAAAATCATGAGCTTAAGCGACTAATCCACACCGAAAATCACCCGAAACATGAACGACACCTTCTCGGAATCCACCGAGAGATCGCGCCACACCACGCTCAAATCGACGCTTCATCCTGCGAACCGATCTCGCCAACGCGTCCCCGCCTCGGCTAGCTCCGCAACGGTGTGCACCCCTCGCCAAACGGACTAGAGACGAGAGAGAACAAAGAGAGAGAATGAGATAAAGAAGGTGAAGGGGAGTTGGTGTATGTATGGTGGAGGGCCAAAAGATGAGTGGGAGTCTCATCATCATAGGACCACCCAGCGTTGGGAGCTGGGCGGTGAACAATATTCACCTGAGCCGATGCCGACGACTGAGGCTGTAGAGCAGGCGGGTGGTTCGGCATGGGATTCTGATGAATCCCTAACTGTGGTGTAGGCTGCTGCTACTCCTGGGGTTGAGGTTGCTGAGGTTGTTGCTGCTGCGGTGCCGGCTACTACGGCCTCGGTGCCTATCTTCTCTCTTTAATATCTTTGATCAACTTATGCATTTGTACCCAATCAATTCTTTATCCTTTACGCAAATCGTAAACAAGGTCATGGAACTGATAACACCTTTCAATAGTGTGCCCAGGCTGTCGATGATATATGCAATATCTGGACTGGTCGGCAGTCGGATTCCAATTCGGGCGTTTCAGGGGAAGCTGGAGATCGCCAGTGTACATGAGAGCTGAGAAAATATCCGGGAGTGTTTCAGGAAGTGGAGGGTAGTGGGCTCTCTTAGGACCCAGTCGAGCAGGTGCATAGCCAGCTGGTGGTGGGACGTTGTGGTACTGGAGTGGCTGTTGAGGCTATTGTGGTGGTGGTGGTGGCTGCTGAGGCTATCGAGGAGCGGGGAAGGATGGTTGGGTAGCTAGTGGAGCGGTGAACTGGGGGTTGTGGGGAAGTTGCTGGAAGCGTGGTGTAGCGGATTGGTTAGCAGTCTGCACTTGCTCATTTGTTTGGACTCCCTCAGTGACTAGGCCTTGGGATTTTCTGGTGGGTTTAGACTTCTGGGCCTCAAACAGGGAGTGAATAGGGGAGTCTTTAAATTGGGTCTGGATAAATCGGGCCCTACTGTATAACTGGTGCATGTTAGAAATATCATTCATAGCCAATATATTCCGAAATGTGGGTGTGGCATTTGAAATCAACAATTTCACTTTTTCTTCCTCCGAAATCTGCTCGAGCACACGGGAGGTCATTTGCCGCCATTTATCAGCATAAGTTACAAAATCTTCATCGACCTTCATCTTTTCGGCCACCAGGTCTGTAAAGGAATACTCCGGGCCCACCCGATCTTGGAACCTCTGAATGAACTTTTCCTTAACAACTTTAAAACTCTCAGCCTCCTCTAGTGGCAGAGTATAAAACTATTCCAACGCAACCCCATCCAACGAGTGGTAGAAAAGAGACGCCATGAGGCGATCATCATATTGAAATTGCGCTGACTCGTATAAAAACTCCCTGATATGAATAAAGGGGTTGCCATTCCCATCATATTTCCAGTACATGGGGAGCTCGGACTGAGGCAAGAAATGGATGTCCTGAAAATTAGGAATTGGAATGTCAGCAAGGGATTGTGGGCCGACCCTCTTATGGAGAAGGTCAATCTTCTGCTGCATGGCAGCCCACTTATCAAGGAGTTCCTGTTCCCAGGATGGAGGAGGCAAGACTGGGAGGGCGGACCCGGTGTAAGGGGCCGAGGGATAGACAGACAGAGGGGGAGGCCCGTAAAAGGGATAATGGGCCAAGGATGGGCCCATGTCCACGTGAGCCAGTTGGGCAGCCCCCGCTTGAGAACGCAGAAAATCAGGCGGGGCTACAAGAGCCTGCAACGCTGGAGAGGTAGCTCCATAAGGATCTACATAGGAGGATGAGGGGAGTGGGGCCTTCCCCTTATCAAGGATTTGATGGGCTGAGCTAGAAGCTTGGCCCACTTCCAAACTAGGGAATTGATGGACTTTGGGCTGGATGGGGGTTAGATCAATGGGAGCAACAGGCGAGGCCCCGAGCCCACTAACTAGAGCTAAAGAAGTGGCAGTAGTAGACACGTCGTGGGGAGGAACTGACGATGAGGCATCTTGCCCCTACAAAGCTTGGCAGAGAATATGGAGCTAAGTTGGATCTAACTGGGCCATCATATGGAGAACTTGACTGGCCGAGTTATGAGCAAAGGAATCAGAAGGGGAGGGTTGAGTACCCTCAACAACAATAGATGGGAGAGGAGGGGCGGACCCCTCTCTCCCCTGCACGGACAAGACCCTAGATGGGTCCTCCAAGAGTCCCTGAGGAAGGGAGTCCTCGTGGGAGTGAGAGAAATTGTAGGAAGACATGGTAGGTGAAGAATCAAACAAAGGATTGAAGTAGGAGATGAAATTGGAATTGCCCCTAGGAGACGATCCTACGGGTGTGAAGCAACTCCACATGCAACGAGCACCTTGAAAATAGAGAAGAACAACACCTAGTAAGGACCTAAATGAATAATAAAAAATACACAAACAAAGAGAGGAGAGAAGAGGCAATCAATGATCAACCAAGTTTCAAATGATGCACGAAAAATTTTATAAGTTCCCCTTTTTAGAACCTTAGTGAATTAAATTAGATGAAAATTCTCTCAACACTGGGATTCCTAATAGGGGTGGAATGGGGACTTGGTTGACTCTAAGGGTACTCTAATTTTAACTTAAAATTTAAAATTAATAAAAAAATAATATTTTTATTTGACAAAAATATCATAATTTTTAAAATATATATAGATATATTTGACAAAAGTGGCGTATGGGCGGGGAGGTGCCCAAATGCCCACCACCATCGCTACTCCGGCCCGATGTACCCCTTCGTCGGTGTTGAGGACCTCCGTCCCCTTATCGGCGAAGGCCTTGTTCACAGAGATGTAGGCCTGCTAGAGATACCGGTCGAAGCGGATGCCGCCGAGGATGACGGGGGAGACGGGAAGGATGTAGTGGAATAGCTGCCAGAGGTAGTCCTTACAGAACCAGTGGCAGTACCGGTTGTGGACCTAGGGGTGCAGGAACACGGCAATGCACTGAAACTGGTCATAGTGGATCTGGGCGACCTCGTCCTGCTCCGCGGGCTCCACAGCAGCGTCGGGGTCAGACGATGGCTGTTGAAGCATCACGACATGGATGACCTCCGTGTCCGTCGGGAACCCGACATGAAGTTGGAGGGAGAGCGTGTCCTTGTCCTAGGCGAAGCGCCACCGGTGGGTGGCCGTGTCACGCTGTGCCCGGATGGGAAGCTAGTCGGTGACGATGATCCGGAGCTCGCGGGGGACGGGGGAGTCACAGCTGCCATCGGACATGCCGGGGGCCCCGGTGGGGTCGGCGTCGCTGAAGTCAGAGATGGTACGGTCATCACCTTGGGGAACCGCAGTGTCAGGGTCCTTGTCGGGGAGGGGAACTCAGACGACTGGGTGACCAAATCCATCAGGTTGGCACAGGAGTGGGACGGCATTCTTGACGGCGCCGCCGGCGTCATAGATAGAGTTTCCGCTATCAGCAGAGATCGGAGAGGAGGAAGATGCAGAGGAAGAGGAGGGGGGACTTGGCGTCGAGGGCGCAACAGAGCCGTAGCAGCGGCGGCATAGGTGTGGCAGCCGTGAAGGGGGAGCGGTGTCGGCAAGCGGCGGGGCAACGCAGGGTGGTCATGGCGTTGGCTTCATCAGCGGAGGTTGGGGCCGCGGCACGGAGACACATAGGAGCAGAGGGAGATGGAGATGGTCGCTTCTGACGGGGGGTTCTCGGAGTCGGAGGGCGGACAACTTCCAGCCGCCTATGTTTTCCATTGGGTCGTGCGGCCAGGTCTTGACCGCATATCCCTGTTGACCCTGGGTCAACATCTGTGTGTCGGTGGGGTTGTGCGGCTTGGTCAAAGCCGCATTGACCGGCACTGTAGTAGGTCGGTTGGCTTGTGCGGCCGACCCTTAGCCGCATAATGCCTTGGGCGGCCAAGCCCTGACTGTCCTTCCTACCCTTGGGTTAGTCCGATTAGAGCCTTGTGCGGCCCATTCCTGACCCCATGTCCTTCGTGCGGCTCATTCCCAGCCACACATCCCTTGAGCGGCCCAGGATGAACCGCCCAAGTGCCACTCAAACTCGGTGTTTTTATTTTCGCGGATTCAAGTCCTAGGTGTTGGTGTTCTCGACTTGTGCCACTCTGTGTTGACGCGTGTGCTGTGAGGGTTCCCCATGCGTCGTCAGTTCCGTTCAGCGGTCCGGCCAAGACCGTTTTGACCAGGAACTATTTTGGGTTCGTGGACTTGTGAGGCTCAGGGCTTGACCACACATCCCCTTGGGCGGTCTGACCCTGACCGCCTATCCCCCTCTAGTTCTGACACTTGAGTGGCCCAATCCTGGACCGTTCATACTTGGGCGGTCTGACCCCAGACCGTCCATCCCCCATAGTGTTTTCACATCCGTTCCCTTGAGCGGACTGCCCTGAGCCGTTCATCTCCTTAAGCGGCTACGAGCAATCTGTTCTTCCCCTCTTGGTTTGGGGCTTGTGCGGTCGCAGTGTAGACCGCACATGGTTGTGTCCCCTTTGGGCGGGTTGTCCTTGGTCGCCCATCCCCTTTGTGCCGGCTATCCCTGACCACACATGCCCTCGTGCGTTCATCCCAGAGCCACTCATCCCCGTGTGTTGTCGGTTTGCTTTAGTGGGTTGTTCCGTGACCGTTTGAGTGCCGTGTTGGACTCCGGTCGACCCGGTTGCGACCCAGTGGTCGACTTTTAGTCTCGTGAGTGTCCCGGACACCCCAGAGGTTTCGTGACCTTGTTTTGAGGTGTCCGTGGGTTCCGTGTTATCGTGATTTCAGACCTAGGGACTAGACTAGATTGACGACGTTGTGCCGTCGCGTTCAACGGTCTTGACCCTGAGTCTTGTGACTCTTGGACCGTTGGGTTTATAGGCCTAGTGGGCTGTCCAGAATTTGGTGGCCTCGAGCCACCGGTTACTTCGGATTACTCGCGATGGGTGCGTGCGTGGTTTTTCGTGTTCACGTCTGTGACACGTCCACTAGTCGTAGCCTTCTTACAGCACGCGTGTGCTGACCCACCTGGGAGTGGTGGAACGACTGACCCAACTTAGACGGTGAGTAGGCTGGTTACCATAGGGGCCCCACGTACGGTAATAACGACCGTGTGTAGGGTCGCTCATCCACATAGCGCCCAGGGTAGGGTCGCTATTTACTGAAACGCAGAAATTTTAAAGAGAAACCATGGAATCAATACTACAAACTTACATGCATGATTTTCGTTCTAATTATTAGGTTGGGCTTTGTAACTTGAGAACACCTACCTTGTGGGTCGATCTGGAAGATGAACGGGCAGATATAGATAAGAGCAACTGCAGCAATAGCTTTAGCAGCTTGTGAAGGAATGGAACAAGGAACTAGCCCCTTCACGTGATTACGACAAGAGAGAAACACCGGAAGAAGATAACGAGATCAGTAGCAGTTAAATGGAGGGAGCTAGATATGTAGCTATAGTAAATCTGCAACCCTTCGTGTGAATATGGCAGAGTGATATAAGTGTAGTAGCTGACGATGAAAGAAGCAAGGCTCCTCCATGGCTACACAGCTCACGCAGAGGCAACAACAGCTTTGCATGATCAGGAAGAAGAATAGCAGTGGCAGAAAGAGGAACGACGAGGTCGATGCAAGCAGCGGCAGTAGCCGGGGCTCGTCGATGGAGGTAGGGTATTTATAGAGATCTATGGTTTAGAATCCTAATGGATCTTAATCTTCCACATATAAAAATCCTAGGTGTGTGCAACTTTCCCCATGTAAATCCTCTACTACCACATCTGCAGCCGCTATCCTAGTTGGGATTAAAACCATAACGCTGCAAGTAAGTTTAGATGGGAAAGAGTCTTATTTTCTCCGTTTAGGAATTAGCGCCCATTCAAGTGGGCGCTCTTCGAAATAGCGCCTTAGCAAAGGGCGATATTCCCCTTTTTCTTGGAAAAATTTCTAAACATGCCAAGTTGGCCCATTTGGGTTCCCTTGTGTGTAAGGCCTATGTAGGTTGTTTATAAGTGTGCTGGCCTATTCATTTATTTTAGAAAATTTCCTTACGTTTAATCTATTTTGAAAATTTTATTTTCTAAAATTTGTTAGGGTTACTACACCCTCCCCCACTTAAAAGAATTTGGTCCCAAATTCAATTACATATGTAGTCATGGAGGGTGCAGTATACTCACGGTGTTAAAATAGATCAGGGAATCTCTTCTTTATAGATTCTTCAGTCTCCCATATGGCTTCTTGATCTGAGCAGTGGCTCCATTGTACCTTGACCATGTGAATTATCTTGTTACTTAATGCACGCACCTTGCGATCAAGGATCTTTAAAGACTTTTGCTCATATGTAAGATCCTTTTGTATCACCAGGTCACCATGATCTATGCCATGTGATGGATCATGCACATATTTCTTCAACATTGATATGTGGAACACATTGTGGAACTCGGACAATTGTGGAGGTAAGGCGATGCGGTAGGCCACCTCGCCAACTCTTTCCAATGCCTCAAAAGGACCGATATATCTTGGTGTAAGCTTGCCCTTAATACCAAATCTTCTAATGCTTCATCCAGGGGAAACCTTAAGAAAGACATGATCTCCCACCTGGAATTCGAGATCTCTCCTTATAGTATCAGCATAAGTCTTTTGCCTAGACTGAGCCATTTGAAGTCTTTCTCTAATGAGCTGTATCTTTTCTGTGGTGTCTCTCACCATGTCTGGGCCTAGTTGTTACTTTTCGCCAGCTTCATTCCAGCATAAGGGAGATCGGCAACTCCTTCCGTATAATGCTTCGAAAGGTGCCATTTGAATACTTTCCTGGTAACTATTGTTATATGCAAACTCGACCAGGGGTAAGTGATCATGCTAGCTTCCACCGAAATCGATAATGCAAGATCTAAGCATGTCTTCTACTACTTGGTTCGTTCTCTCGGTCTGACCATCTGTTTAAGGATGAAAGATAATACTGAAATTGAGTCTTGTCCCCAACGAATATTATAGACCCTTCTAGAAGTGTGAAGTGAAGCACGGGTCTTGGTCAGACACGATGGAAATAGGAACTCCATGCAGTCTGACAACTTCCTTGACATATAAGGCAGCGAGCACATCGACTGACCAGTGGCTCTTTATTGGCAAGAAGTGGGCTGACTTGGTCAATCGGTCAATGATGACCCATATTCCGTCATGTCCTCCTTTAGATTTAGACGGACTCATTATGAAGTCCATGCCTATCCTCTCATTTTCACTTGGGAATGTCTAAAGGATGTAGCTTACCGGCAGACTTTTGGTGTTCTGCCTTGACTTGTTGGCACGTGAGACAACGCGACACAAAGTCCGCTACTTTCCTTTTCATGTTAGGCCACCAAAAGGTCCGTTTTAAATCTTGGTACATTTTAGTAGATCCAGGATGAATTGTGTATCTTGACCTGTGAGTTTCTTCTCATATCTTCTTCTTTATCTCTGGATAATCTGGTACACAAGTTCTTTCTCGAAATAATAACCTTCCATCTGACGCTAGCTTGAAATCAGGTTGTTCTTCTATTTTGCCTTTGCTTTCTACCAATACTGGGTCATTGTCTCCTATAAAATTATATTTTTGCCCTTGTTTCTCCCTAAATTAACTAAGAAGAAAAGGACATTTTGACTAGGAGGATACGTGGAAGTCGAGACTTGTGTGCATTGGCTGGAGATTGAACCCATCGTGCTGTCGCTCCGTGCTTCCGCGTGTTGATTCCTCGAATTGGTATGGCACACGAACCGTGTCGTAGGTCCGCAAATGGGACGAACTGGAACTGAGTGAGGTTGTGGGACCACCGGGCTGGAGGAAGGGCGTGGCCCCCAAGGAGGTTTGCCCTCCCTGGGACGTGCGGCCGCCCCTGGGGCGAACTGGCCCCGAGGGAGATCGTAACCCTGGGGGATGGCCCCCGAGAGTCTTCTTGCATCATTCGGGGCTGTCCTTTGATTGAGTTTGATCTCCAAGAGGCTGGTACGGGCCCGTGGGGGCGCTGTTCTTTGGGTTGTCATAGCTGCCCACAAGGTGTTCGGGTAAATGCCCGCCACTTCCTGGATTGCCGAACGGCTTGAGTAGGTGGCTGAAGGGCCACACGGCGGGCCTTGGGTTGACGACGGTAGCTCGTGGGAGCTAAGGGGAGGCACTTTGTGACTGTGAGCCACACCTCGGGCTGTGTGCCACGTTGTACGGCAGGTTGTCAAGGGTAGCCTCGGGTTGGCCCGAATGCTAGGATCAGATAGCTCATTGCCACGTGTTTGAGTGTCAGGGTTGGGCCCGACTCACTGGGGGGTCGTTGTGGGACCCAATTGAGGGGCTGGAACCACGGGGTGGCCCGTGATTTGGTGTAGATGGGCTGGAACATATGCACCCACAAAGTGTTCGACGGAATGCCAAATATACCCACGTGAGACGTATATGCGTGCGGCGGGCCTCCAAAGCCCGTGGTTGACTTAGTTAGGTCTCCCTTTGACCTTGGAGGGTTGAAAGGTGTGCTTTTGGGCGGGCCCCTTGGCCCTTTTTACTAGGTGCCACGTGGCGTGGCTCAACGTCAGGGCGTCCCCGGGTTGGCCCAGGCGGCGATGCAGGATACGGGCAAGGCCCGCATGTGAGTGGCTAGAGTTGACTCCGAGGAGTTTCTTGTGTCACTGTGCATCACGGCAGGTCAGTCAGGGCCCTTTTAGGGACCCATGAGATTGTAGAAAGGGCTAGATAGCCCGTGCCTAGAGGGTGTTTGGTGGGATGCTCGCACCCTCATTTCTTGTGATTTTACAGGGAAATAGTCCGGGTACAACACCTATCAACCTTAGTGTCGAGAGCTACAAATTTGGTCATAACTTTGCTATCATTTTGATAAACCTCAGCCTGTAGTTGCTTGACATTAGTAGTCAGATCCACAAACCATTGCTATAACATAGTGCACATGTTTTCCAACTGAGAAGTTTGCTGATGGTGGATTTCAGCCATAGAAGTTGATACACTTGTGGCTTGACTAGTGACCACATCTCTGAAGCTGCCAGCCAGGTTTTGAACTTGTTATTGGACATCATCCAATTTACCATAAATATTTTAAAGTTTAATTATGCTTCCCTGGACTTCATCAGAGATTGCATTAATCCTTTGTGAAATGGCTTGTTGTTCTTGTTGAATTGTAGCTAGCTGTGCACTAATGGCTTGTTGTTCCCTTCAAATGTCAAATGCATAGACTAGCATTTGTGTAGACTTTGCATACTGATCTGCTTGGGTCTGTCTCATGTTACTCATCAGGGTTCTAGCTTGCTCACACACATGTAGAAGAGAGTCTAAGAAAACGTGGAGTCTCTCATCTGATCTGTATTTGTCTCTGACAAATATCTCCCATTGGCTATTTACAGTCTGCTCCACATGCCTCATCCTAGTGTCTAGTCTTTCTACAATAGTATGTAAATGCATAAATTGTGCATTCATTACCCTAAATTGATCCAACAGTAAGTGTACCAGTGATGGATGTACCTCTGTAGCATATTATCTTGAACTGGGTCCAGCTGAAGTAGAAGCTTGAAATTCAGGTGGGATGTGAGGTTCCTCAGGGGATAGAGGAGGTTGAATGCCAAGTCCCATCATTTGGTAACTAGCTAGACCTGAGTGCTCTTGTTGTGGAACTTCAACCTCAGCTTCTTGTGGCACTTCAACTTCTTATTGCTGTTCCACCCTTTGCTCCTCAAATAGTTGCTCCAGCTACTGTTCCATTTAATTAATGAGCTGATCTATGTGCTGATCAAGCTGTTGCATGACATGCTCATTAAAAAGATGTTGTTCTTCCAGTTCATGAAGTTGCTATTCCAGATTCACTTCTCTTGGTTGTTGTGCTTCATGTACTTGTTCTTCATCAACATCTACTTCTTGCACTTCTTCCCTTTCAATTTTCTGTTCAGCTCTTTGCATTGGCAGACTCTCATCATGAACTTCTTCATCAATCTCCTGCTCTGCACTAACTTCTATTTACTGCTCAACAGCTAGAGGCTAATCCTCCCCCTGAATTTGAGCATCAATTTCATGACAGCTCACGCCCGAATAGAGGTCGGCCCGCGGTCACCCAGGGTTGACCCTCCTCGGTCATACCCTGGTATGGTCTCCAGATGACCTGCATTCATCATCATCAAGAGTAGTTAGTCAGATATACATCACATCATAAGCATAATCATTCATTTCATTTAGGTCAGAGAAGCGTACCAGTGAAGGAGGGAAGTCCCTGAACTCCCTCTGGAGTACATGCAGCTCAAAAGCATGTGGTGCCCCACTCACGTACGGCAGCCACCTCCTCACTAAGGGGAATGCGCCCTCATTCCCCAGTCGCACATCTACTCTCCTCATCGGCATATATAAGTGGCTCCAGATCTGCATTTTCTTAGTTTGCATTAGTCACATGCATTAAGTTAAGACATTTGGCATTCATAATCATTTAGAAGAATATGCATACCTGAAGAAATGGTGAGAAGCCACTGACGGTCATCTCATGCCCTGTCCCGATGGACAGGTCAGCTATCAAGTGCGCCAGCAAAGTAGCTCCCCACGCATACCTACCGATGCTGTCCAAATCCTCCAAAACGCTCAGGAACCGGTAGTTCATGATGTCGCACTTGGTCCCGAGCATCAACCGCCCCAACAGGAAGAACAAGAACCGCCTCAGGTCTACGTCAACTCTCTCTCTCTAGGCCGGGTCGTGGCAGTAGGTAGCACAGGCCCTCTCGATCAACCTCCCTAGCCACTGTGACAGGGTCTCCTTTGACCTTTGCCTGCAATCCTCTAAACCCATAGCTGCAGTCAGATCTGTCCTATAGATAGTCCGGCACTCCCCCTGAGCTATAGTCTCTAGTCCAAGTAGGCGCTCGGCCAGCTCCCCGTAGTCAGGTAGGGTGATCCCGCTCACCGCCTCTCCGTCTACCCTCAGCCCGGTGATCCTCGCTACATCCTCTAGGCTGGGAACCATGTGCCCCCATAGCATCAGGAAGGCTCTGCTAGACCTATCCCACCTCTCTCTCAGAACCTGGATAAGGGGGTCGGGACGGATGGGCTCTATGCTAAGGAAAGTCCCGAAGCCCATGGCATCTACCCTAGCCCTCTGGAAGTCAGGTAGACCTAGGTAGGCTGCCAAGACATGGATCCAGGAGATCCGAGTCCTCATGCATCCCTGTTAAACATTAAAAACATAGAAAGAAAATATTTTTGTGTCAAAAGGGGCATTCTTTTAATTGACGACCTAATTCTAGTCGTTATATAATAAATTAACGCCCCTGGGGAGGGAGTTGTTTCTGAAAGATGTAGTTGTGATTTTAAGGGTTCTTTTAATTGATGACATACCTCCTGTCATCCCACTTTTAATTCATGACCCTTCATAGGGCGTTGGTTCTTTGAGTCATTTCCAGCAGGAGCAATTGACGACGGGCCTCAGGTCGTCTCAGTTTTAATTCACGCCCCTTCGGGGGGCGTTGTTTCAAAGTTTTTATCATTAATCTTGGAAAAATGCTCAGTTGATGACATGCCTCATGCCGTCCCATTTTTCATTCATGCCCCTTTGGAGGGCGTTGTTTCTCTGGGTAATAATGGTGATTCTAATGATTTTTTTTTAATTGACGATATACCCCAAGTCGTCCCATGTTTTAACTCACGCCCCTTTGGGGGGCGTTGATTCTGAAGGTTCTGGTTACGTTTTTAATGCACGCCTCTGTGGGGGGCATTTTATGTTGAATTGACGACCTCTCCGGTGGTCGTCAGTTGTTTGAATCATGCCCCTTTAGGGGGCGTCGTTTCACTGTGTCTCAGGCTTTTCACCGATAGCTATGAAAAAATACCAAAAACATCTATAAAAATAAAAAAATATAAAGAAAAAGGCGCAAAGAGGTTTTGGGCACCACCTACCTTGCTCTATTCGGGGGCAATACCTCCCCTTCGCATTGGTTGCCGAACGGGGGGAGCCTCTTCACCTCCTTCTTCCTTTTCGCCGTCGACTTCTTCGTCTTCCTCGTCTTCTCCATTTTCTTCTTCCTCTTCTTCGTCTTCTCCTTCTTCTTCGTCGCCGACGACGGCTGGTGCTTCATCGACGTCCGCCATCGCGGGGACTTCCTCTTCGGCGATGGCGAGGAGCTCCTCGGCGTCAATCCCTTCGTCACCGGCGAGGTCCACAACTTCTGGACCGGTGACCCATTGGCGTTTATGGGGTCCTGTCATGGGATCGGGTTGGGAATGAGGGAATGGAGTTCGAGAAGGGTTGGTTGCGATTTAGGGTTTGCAGAACGCAAGGAAAACGAAGGGGGAAAGGGGGACGATTGGTTTGAATGGAGGGAAGAAGAAAGGGCTGGGGTTTTGTTCGAGCGTTTTGAAAAGAAATAGCGCCCTTATGAAGGGCGTGATTCACATGATTGACGCCTCTAGTGAAAGGCGTCATTTATATATTTGACGACACAATGGAAGGCGTGATTTTCATAATATCTGAGAATTTGAACCGATGTTAGAGAGTAATGAATGGCAGATACGTGTGTTTTAAACGACGAACTTTCGCGTTATCAATTTTTGGCGCCGTAGGCTTCGTCGAAAATCGGTGACGATTCTGCGATCGGTTGGAGTCAATGCACTCCTGGGAACGTCAGTGTTCCATTGATACCAGTTTCGCGTCGATTGGCAGTCCCGTTTGACCATGGGGAGCCCGAGAAGTCCGATTGTCCCCTTTGGGTGATTTCATTAGAATCACCCGTTTCTTGCGATCTGTGTACTATTTTAACTCCGGATGGAGTCCATGTGATTGTATATGTGTCCATGGCTGTATCCCCTTCGTCTCGGCAAGAATGGGTGTGGGAAGGCCAAGATTGGGCCAACCCCATGGTTTGCTCGCCGTCACGGTTGGACGGTCGAACCAGGTGCCATTCTTGGTATTGGCGGCCATGCCTGGACCGTTTATCTCCCTCTAGTTTTAGGGCTTGTGCGGCCACACGATAGACCGCACAAGGTATGGGCGGCCCGATAGGGTCTGCCTATCCCCACTTGGGCGGCCACCCTATAATCGCCTATCTTTCTGTTTGGTTGAGTGACCAGCATCTGACCGCCCATCCCAGTTGACCCTTGGTCAACAGTTGAGTGTCGATCGCGTTAGGCGGTCTGGTCAAGACCGTTTTGACTGACACTGTAGTAAGTCAGTTCCGTTCAGTGGTCCGGTCAAGACCGTTTTAACCAGGAACTAAACTGGGTCATGGGCTTGAGCGGCCAAGACTTGACCGCTCATCCCCTTGGGCGGTTCGGCCCTTACTGCCCATCTCCCTTTGGATCTTAGGCGTCTGACCCTTGAGCGGCCCTCTTTGGACCGTTCATGCCCTTGGGCTACCCTCTTGTGACCGTCCATCCCCTTTGTGTTGTCCATTGGCCGTAATGGTTGTTCCGTGTCGGTCTGTGTTAGGTTTGTGTTCTAGGGCAGTGTATGTATGTTGGTAATCTCTGGATAGGTCGGTTCAGGTGACTGGGTGCGGTCTCTTCCCTAACTGCGATAGTTCCCCAATGGCTCAATCTAGAACTGCCAGCATCCTTGTCTCTAGTCGCGTAGTAGCCATTCCTTGACTGCCCGGTCTACCTAGCGGTTGAGTGATGGTTCGCTTTACCCAGAGTGTCGCCCTCTGGTGTTTTTGTTTCCGTTTATCTCGGCTTGTCCCTATGGTCTGCCCATTTTCCTGTGGATGTCTTCTGACATCCTATGAGGGCTAAGACTACATTATAAGGCAGCCAGGAGTCTTCTTGCTTATGGTAGGATTCTCTTTCCTACTATTGAGTCATCATTGTCTGGTTCCGGTCAACCCAGGGTCACCTAGTGGTTGACTGGTAATCTTGTGTGCCTTGACGGTTCTGTCTAGTTCGAGACATGGTTTTGGATGCCTTGAGATATCATCTTATCTCATTCTGCGTGTCCAGATGTGCAGAGGGTCCTCGGTGTTCCCTCATGTCTTCGTGTGTCGTTTCCTCCGACAGCGTCATTTTCTCTGGCTTAGGTTTAGACTGATTGGCAGCTTGTTCCGCTATGTACGACGATCTTGACTTAGAGTCGTGAGACTCAGGGATTGTTGTAGTTTCAGGTCTAGTTGTCTTGTCCTGAGTCTGTCGGTAGTTTCCTATACTGCCATTGGTGCTTTGTAGTATGGGTGACAGCGCATGATTAGCCTGTCTGTACTTCAGTACACGTACTTTGGAGTCAGTGTTTCATGAGCCTTCACTAGTCGTAGCCTTATGTCACGTTACGACGTGACGACTCTTGTAGCGGGAGACCTTCCCGATATATGGTTCTTAAGCTAGTTTTGTGGGCCCCTGATCCAACCATAGCATCCAGCGGAGGGGGAATACTAGCTAGAGGCCTGGCTTAGGCAAGAGCCAATGTGTGCACATGTGGTCAGGGGCTTTGGACTGACGCTGACAGGCATTCCCCTATCTAGTCACTCGCGACGGTACTTTGGTTCTGGTTTTGACAGTGTCTTGGTCTTGGCCTAGTCCTTGCGGTAGGGTACGCAGACAAGACACTAGTAGGCGCAGCATAAGACGTCAGTGGACGTAGCTGGCTATTCTTCTGGTGCATGGCATGTGACTCTTCACATTTTTCTTCGCGGTTCTTATGTGTCGTGACCTTCCGAGTTAGCCCTCTCATGGCTGTACACAAGGTCAGTGTCCTACCGTATGCATGACGTTCTAGTCATGTGTGGGGCAGTGCGCACGACGTCCTAGTCATGTCATTTGGGTCTGCGTTTGTCTAGGTTTCTTTGTCTGTTTTGTAGGTCCCTTGCACTGTTGACAGATCAGTAACTCCTGACTTCGTCAGCTTAGAGCCGCCTTCCTGTTGCTGCTTGGAGTAGTTTCGGGTGCCGAGGTTAGTTTGGTAGCCATTCATCTAGTACGGTTTCTTCCCCTCTTCCTAGACTGTTCCCTACTCCTGCTCCCTGTCTCTTCTTTTACTGCTTTTTAGCATAGTGTTCGCCTGGGTTTTCCACCCCAGGGTCAAGGCTCCCCGACACTTTGCTCGGGTCTTCCGACCCGAACTCTGAAAGAGTCGTCACTCAGTGCGGGTTCCCAACCCCGAGTTCGAGGCTCCCCAGCATCCAGCCTGGGCACACAACCCCGGGACTTCCCAAGGTCGATCCTCAGTGTGGACTCTCCACATCGGGCCCCTGGCCTCTCAGCCCTACCACGGGGTCTTTCCCCCTACCATCCAGCAATGCCAGCTCCCAGCACATGTCTTCCTCTTTGGGACGCGGCAAACTCAGTGCCCGCTGTGGGTCTTCTGCCCCACACTCCAGCTATGTCAGCATTCGGCATAGGTTCACAACCTCAGGTTGCTGGCGCCCTAGTACCTTCTGCAACATTGGTTCTCGGTGCAAGAGCGTCACCTCGAGCATCAGTAACACTTTTATCAGCTCAGGCAAGAGCTTACACCCGAGTCACCCAGCCACCAGCTTCCGATATGGACGTCATGCCCCGAGGGCCGATCCCAGTACTTTCGGTTGACGTCCTCGTGCTACCAGCAACGGTAGATTGGGTCTTCTCGGTCTATCATCTTGAAGCAGGATCTTCCTCCGCTCCCTAGAAGAAGCGTCACCACGGTCGTAAAGGCAGGCGACTCGTCGCTACAACTAGCAATTCTGGCAAGACCATTATTGTTGACGACTTGCGAATTCATCTCAATGAGGGCGAGCCAATCATACCTTGGGAGCAGACCGTGCCAACGGTCCCCACCACCAACTGCTTCAGCCTCCTGCGGTGAACGCGAGAGGATAAAGTGGAGCTCAGAGAAACATGGGCCTCGGCAACCGTCCAGGGGCACCCGCACCAGCCTGGTACCCAAGCTCCCAAGTCTCGTCAAAGGAACAATGACAAGGGAGATCAACAACTTAGCCTGAGAAGAATCTGGGTTACCCCAGAAGAGGCTCAAGCTGTTCGGAGGGCAAGTACTAAAAACCCCCTTCGAGAGCTCAGGTGTGTCATCGGGCGAGACATAGCCGAGTCTACGAAGCACAGTCCGAAGACACCCAGTCACCTAGTGTCTCTCGCATAAATAAGCGGAAACAAAGATGGGCCCATTCTGGGCCCCGCAAGCACCCAACCCCGAGCTCTCCTCGGGTCGACACCCCAGCAGAAGCTCTGCTACAACGAACCTCGGTCTTTGATAGACTGGGAGCACCAGTCTACCCTGAGAAGCATTCCCAGAGGAAGTGAACGATCTAGTTCATCAACGACACGGTTAGGGTGTTCGCGTGTTATGCTACCGGACATCAGCCCGATTCCCAGCCTGATGATCTGAACCAGCCTCTGGCCCAGCTTAGGAGGCCTCATCACCTGACTCAGCCTTTGGCCCCAGTAGGCCATCTCGGCACTTTTGTTGGGCCTCAAGCGTCAGAACGTGCAGAAGAAGTTCTAGCAGAGGACTGTGCTGCTCCTGTAAATGTGGAACCTGTCAACAATGATCCTCCAGCAAATGAGGTTCAAGAGGTGACTCTCGAGACCCTCATGAAGGAGAACCAGCACTTGAAGGCCCTCCTGCAAGACCTTCTTCAGGAACGAGACCTTCACCCTTAGCCACTTGCTAGGCCTCCGTTCGAAGCTCCTGCCCTGTCGGTTGGGCACAACAGTGCCAACACCTCGGTGACAGCTGCCCGAACCCTGATAGCAACTGGGTTTGGCATGCCCCCAGCCGAAGCTCATCCACAAGCCTCCAATACGCTAGTGCCAGAGAATCTCATGGCACAAAAGTAGATGATCGAGCGGATAGTGGAGACAAAGATTGCCCAGGATGGGGAGGGGGTCGCAACTATAGATCTCTGCAGTGTCCCCTACCCGCTACATCACCAGTTGAAGAAGCTCCCTTTGGAGTACCCCAAGCCCCCGAAGCTACAAAAGTTTGACGAGCAAGGGTCTCCGCATGAGCATTTGGCCTACTACATCACGGCCATGGGCGAGCTAGCATTGGACGAGTCATATCTCCTCCGTTACTTCGCCACTTCACTTACGGGAATGGCCTTAATGGTATTCCCGCCAGAAGCCTAACTCAATCATCGACTGGGAAGATCTCCAGAAGAAATTCCTTGACCATTTCTAGATGGCCCAGTGAAAGATCTCCCTAGCCGAGCTTTGTTCTCTCCGGCAAAAGAAGGGTGAGAGCGCCCTCGATTTCATCAAGAAATGGCGAGACCTCAGCATGAGGTGTATCAAGCCTCCAGTCCAAGAGGACGCCATTACCATATGTCACCGAGGTTTGACAGTCGAGGTTAGCAAAACGCTCCTCGACACCAACATCAAAGGCTTCGACCAACTCAACTCGGTAGTCGCCAAAATAGAGATGTTGTTCACCGATAACCGGGGCTATACTTCAGCAAAGGGTAAGCAAACGCGAGAATGCCAGCCCGGTAAGGAGGTGAACATCATTGAGTTCACCCCCACTGCCAAAGCCACAAATGTACAACTACATGGGGCATACCCCGGTCAAAAGTACAAGAAGATAGACTGACTACTGCTGGCACTCTACTGACGATCGTCAAAATCTCGTGAAGCTCTAGAAGACGGCGGGGCTACTCACCTGAAAGTAGGAAGGGTGAGTCACAACCAGACTCAGTAGGGGTCACGTGGATCCCTACCTCGTACTAAATAGGCAGGCATGTAAATATAAAAGTAATTAGAGCATGCATTTAATGTAGTAAACAAGTAATGGCATAATTAAATCACAATCATAGCAAAGCTGGAAACTCTATCTATGCAGCTAAACAACTAACTACATGCCAATAAATGCAACTACAAGTACAAGAAACTCATCTCGCGGTCTAGCTCGTGACCCACGAGGAATGCATAACTACAACTACTAGAATCTCATCTCGCTGTCAGGCTCGTGACCCGCGAGAGACATATAACCGCGACTGCTAGAAACTCGTCTTGCGGTCTGGCTCGTGACCCGCAAGGAACACATCAGGAACCATATCTACTGAAAGCATAAACCTCAACTAACTAAGTGATAGGAAGAAGGAAGACCACCAGAAGGAGAAAACCAGATGCGTCCACTGATGTCTTACACTACGTCTCAAGCACCTCGTAGTCAAGCTCGTGACAAGCGAGTGACACAATAGTACCACACCGAGTAACTAGTCAGAGTAATGCTCGTCAGCGTCAGTCCAAACCTCTGACCACATGTGCACACACTGACTCATCACCTTATGCCAGGCCTCTAGCTAGTTTTCCCTCCCAGTAGGACGCTACCGACTACGCGAGAGGGCCCACGGAAACTAGCCTATAAACCTTATATCGGGATTACCCCGCCACCTCTCCCAGGTGGGCCGACACGGAAGTCGTCGGGCTACGACTAGTGGTTCCATCACAAGGAAAGAGAAAGCTGCTCTTATGGGATGTAGAAGAATGGCATAGTATATAAAATAATTTAAACATGGCGCACATGGAACATGAGTTGCATAGAAATTAGACATGCAAGCTTTTGAAAACTCCAGGTATATAACGGACTGGCACTGCCCCGTGACACACCATAACGGACTGGAGAAGGACCGCTATGCTTCACAGAACTCAGGAAACCCACAGACAACCCAGACTATAACGCACGAGGGAAGATGCGCCATAGGGCCATAACGCATTGGAACGGGCGTGTTAAGGTCGACAAGCACAAAACATAACAGGCAAGGAGTATAACAGACCAACGGTGGGGCATTATATCGGACATAACGCACCTCTCGTGAGCCGTTATGCCTTCCAGAATGTCTAACTTCACAGGAAACCACGGCACATAACACACCTTAACAGGAGCGTCATACAATACGCAACGCAGAGGGACAGGGCCGTTAAATGCAACGGATCTTTAACTCAATACAAAGGACTATAACGCACCAGCTGAGGCACGTTAAAGCCACCCGAATATTAAAATCCACAGGAAAACACAGACACTATTCGCATAATGCACTTTAAGGGATGCGTTAAAGGGACATAGCACACCAGGGCAGGCGCGTTATATCACCTGGGTTCCGTGACTCCGGATTTCAGAATCGGAAACCCCTCCCGACCGATCGTAATCGACGAGGGACGCGACGGATTACAAAACCTATTAAGACTAAAAAGCCAAACCAATCACACAAGCCTAAGCATGCCACTAAAAATAAAATACGATGCCCATGGAATTGATTTAACAATTAAACAATAATTTAATACATTAAAAAGCTAGAAATGCACTATTTAGAAACATGCACGAAATACGAGATTACGGGTGTCGGATCACGACGCAAGTGATGCCGGTGGTGTCCTAACGTGATAAAGTATCCATCCCCCTACCTGGAATTCAACGAAAATGGCAAATGGACGGTGAACTGACGAGGGGGCGATGCGACGTCTCTCGGCCCGGCTCAAGTCCAGGATCCGCGAATCGAGGAATGGTGGGCGTCAGCGCGATCCTCGCGACATGACCAATCCAATGGTACCTCTCCGACTTTGATCAGCAGCCGTCTGGACCAAGAAATGAGAGAGGCACGCAAATTGAGAATAAATCCTAAAATTACCCAAAAATAGATTTACATAGAAAATGAGGAAAATGGCGACGGATGGCGACGCAGAGGGCGTCAATGGATTCCTGGCAAGATGAGGAGTTCGATCCCCTACATTTTGCGTGGCGAAGACTACGAATCGGTGTCGAACGAGCAACGGGGGCCACATCATCTTCTAGCTCTCACGCGTCTCCACGCTCCACGATCCGAGGGAAGAAGGGTACTGGCGCGATCCTCGCGTCGAGCCCATCCCGTCGGTACCTCCCACGCGTCGACCGGAGTCCGTTTGGACCACGAACTGAGGAATGGGGGTGTGGAGGAGAGAGAACGTGGGGGAGAGAGAGAGCGTCGAGATGGAGAGAGAGAGAGAGTTTCGAGAGTGAGGAGAGAGTAGAGGAGGGAGAGCAAAGGGCGCCACCCCAAAACCTCAACCGAGCCCCCCCTCTCTCTTCCTTTCATTCTCCCACTCGCCCCCCCAATCTCACCCCCTCTCTTCTTCCTTTCATCGATGAGGACCAAGACCCAAGCTCGCCGGCCACCGTCGTCGACTGGGGAAGATGACCCACTACCGTGGCCTATGGAGGAGGGAGCGCTGGCCACGTCGTCCGCCGTCGTGGAGGAGGAGGTGGCGACCGTGCCACCCGCCATCGCGGAGGAGGCAGCCGTGGAGGAGGGTGTCGAGGAGATGTCGCCGAAGGAGCCCACCGACGAGTCGGCGGCGACGGGGAGAGTTACACCGGACCCTGAGGTAGGGTTCAAACCACCCCCTATTGTCATTTTTCGATCATGCATGCTTAGTTTTGCTAAGGGGATGGGGTTTTTGAATGCTAGGGGACCGATTTGGGGGCCTACGGAGGGCTCCCACCGGTGGGAGGGCTGTCACCGTCGTCGGGGAAGATGACGATTGTGTGGTCCTCGATCACCCGCATGACAATGAACATGTAGCCTACATAAGGCCGCACAAACCTCCTACTGCCTAGGAACGACCGCACCAACTGTAATAACCAACATAGGCAAGGCGGTCAATAGGTTGCCGCACAGAGAACATGCGGCCTACATAAGGCCGTAGAAACCACCTGCGCCCTAGGAGTGGCCGCACCAACTTCAATAACTGACGTACAAAAGGCGGCCGCTAGGGTGCCGCACAAAGAACATGCGGCCTACATTAGGCCGCACAAATGACCTACGGCCAGGGATTGGCCGCACCAACCTCAATAACATGGAGATCACGAGCGGCTTGACTCTGCCCGCACGTGATGATGTGTGGCCCTATGAGGATCGCCTATCTCACAGAAAAATGAATTTTTTTGTTCTCTTCCTTTATTTTGTGAATGCTTGAATTAATTTATTAAATGCTTAAAAATGGATGAATAATACAGGGAAAGCGCAGGACCCGCATCTCTTGGCTGTAGGTCCGTGCAGTGTATTTGGCACTGCCGGACTTTCAGCGGGAGCGGTTGGCCGCCATGGGCTTTGCCCCATTTTTGAGTATTGAGGTGTGTCGATTCGACACACCTCTGCTCTACGCTCTGCACGACCGTTGGGATCCAGTGAGTCGGACCTTCCTCTTCCCATGGGGGCATATGGTCCCCACGCTAGAGGATGTGGCCAGACTTACTGGTCTTCGAGTGCACGGGCTGTCAGTTAGCGGGACCACCTATCCTGACTACCGAGAGATGGCTCGGGAGCTGCTGGGCCTAGAGCTGCGGTGCCCCGAGAGACAGTCGACCCTCCTTTCTCGGGCGAGTCTACAGGACAGCCTGGGGCTGCGGCGAGTGGGGATAGCGGTCAGGGAGCAGTCAGAGCAGCACCTGCAGCGTTTAGTGGACCTGGCCAGACTGAGGGTAGCTGCGCAGTCGGGAGCAGAGGCCGATCAGGTGCTGCAGCATTTTCTGATGTTGATGTTTGGACGGCTCCTCTTCTCCACATGGGCGGATGTGATGAGCTGCCATTTCCTCCCCTTCCTTGAGGAGCTCGACCATGTGGGCGACTATGCGTGGGGAGCAGCAGTCCTCACCTTCTTGTTTGGCACACTGAGTTCGACGGCCTGTCGGACCATGCTCGGGGGCTTCTCCCCCTTACTCTAGGCACGACTCTTACCCTAGTTTTGATCATGCGACTTCTATATGCTTCCTAAATGCTGACGTGATGCTATGATGCAGGTTTGGACCTATGTGTACCTACGGGCACTAGGCAGAGGGGAGGAGGCCCGTCTTGGGCTCCTCCCGATAGCACGGAGGTGGGTAGCACCTCGAGAGACTGCCTCCCTGAGGCGACAGGTCAGGGAGTTGTAGGATGATATTGACGCTTTGCCATACGCCTCGGTATGACCTTAAACTCAGATTCTCTGATTAAATGCATTCCTATATGATTATGATGCTAATGCAGTTTCTCATCTTTGCAGGTGCGGTGGACGCCTTATAGGGAGGAGGGCCAGGCGGACCAGCCATGGGTGGTTGGGGCCCTTGCCTTCGTAGGACGAGATGTGTGGCTCCATTGCGTGAATGTGATGGAGCCACTACATTTCAGATTGGTGATGAGGACCATCAAGGTCCACCAGCCCGTGGTGGAGTTCCAAGTGCTAGAGAGGGTGGGGGAGCGAGTTTCGAGGATGATGAGGGGCCTATCCGCGGCATTTGATTGGACGTTGAGGAACGCCACACAGGTCACCAACTAGACAGCACTCGGGTGGGTGGTGACCATCTGGGCTGAGAGCGATGCGGCGTACTATACCGCGTACGCACGACACTACCGGGACCAGGTGTTCCCGGGTGCCCACCGATAGGTATGACTTCTAGACTTGAACCCCTTTCAGTTATGCTTATGATTTCTACCTAATGATATGCTAACACTTGGACTTCGAGAAGAACGGGATCGAATACCTTGAAAATAGAAGGCTGGCTTCCCGTGTGGCTGAAAATAGACCTTCTTAGATCTGCAATCAACCACGGCTCCATACTGCTCTAGCCAATCCATACCCAGAATAATATCATAGTCTGCTAACTGCAAAGTATACAGTCTTGCTGGCAACTGCCAGTCACTAATCACGACAGGAGACTCCTCCAAACACAAGGGAGTGAACATGAAGTCCCCAGATGGCAATTCAATAAGTAACTCACAAGATATTTGAGAAGTGGGCTCCTCGATGCATGCAAGAAAATCCTTAGAAATAAAAGAGTGAGAAGCACCAGAGTCAAATAAAACACGAGATGCATGATCGAAAATCATAATCGTACCTTCTATGAGGTTGGATGCCACGGCTTCTGCTCGCGTGATGTGAGTAACTTTGCCTTTATGCTTTTTACTGGCTGTCGTAGAAGACTAGATGGAAGACGCTGCTGAAGCTTGAGGAAAGAACTGCTTAGATGGTGGTGGTGGAAGAGGAGGTCTGAACTGTGGCTGAGTAAACTGCGAGAACTGTACCGACTTTGGCCTTTGCGGATAGTCTCGAACAACATGACCCGACTGATCACAGCATTAACAAACCACTGGCAAGGAACAAGGCTTGCCTAGATGACTACCACCACACCTCGAACATAGCCTTGGAGGTCCCATGACTTGTCTCTACTGCTGCTGAGAAGGGGTGTTGCTACTGAGAAGGGGCTGACTACTACACAGTGCCAGAAGACACATGCTGATTGAACTTCTTCTTCGACTTCTTAAATTTCTTGAACTTGGGCTTGAAGGAAGAAGTACCACTAGCGGCAGGAATAGCAGGAGGAACTCCCAGCACAGAAGGCTGATAACTTGGCTGAAGTTGAACCGTCGGCTGAACTGACACCACTTGAGAAAAACCTTGAGGTCTCGCCATGTCCAGCTCTAAGGCTACATCTGCCTGATAAGCTACATTCATCTCAGTCACCCGAGTTGCAATTAAATGTTGCCTCAAATCTGGTCTCAAGCCACGAAGAAAATGCTCAGTCTTAAGGGCTTCAGCTGCTAGAACATGGGGCGCATACCGGCCCAATTCCATGAACCTATTTCGATATTCCAACGTAGACATTCCACCTTGCACCAACTCCATAAACTGATGCATCTTGTTCATCCGGAGATAGGCAGGGCTGAAAGTATGTTTGAAAGTCGCAACAAACTCTGTCCAGGTGATCTGTCGAAGCGGACAGGAACGGAAAGTAACTTCCCATTCTGTAGTCCACCATGTAAGTGCTGTACCCTGAAGTTGAAACGAAGCAAGCATCACTTTCTCATCCTCTGCGCACTCCATAGATCGGAACACGTGCTCAGTAGCATCCAGCCAAATTCTAGCTGCATCTGGATCTACCTGACCCTCATACGATGGCGGGTGAAATAGTAAAAATTCTTTACGTGCTCGACCACGGCCACTAGGCACATCCTCTTGAAGAGCAGGAATGGGAACTGCTTGAACTTGATCCGGGACAATTACTGGAGGAGATGAGGCACTACTTTCTTCTCGAGGAGCAGGACCTCGACCTCGACCACGGCCTCTCCTACGAGGCGGCAAATTGAAGCTAGAAAACACACACAATAACAAGAAATTCATCAATAATGCGGAAAACATCCTAAGCCAGCAATAGACGACTCCATGGACTTGTTCTGGACTCGCTTATGTAATTTCAATTCCTTATACAAATCCTCAGCATCGCTCTGATACCAACTGTAATGACCCGGAGATCCGGATACCGATATACCGATAACATCGATATATCAATACTAAGAACTTGGGAAACCACCCAAGAGGCTGATGAGGCCCCGTAAGGGTTGAAGGAGTTTATCGATGGGATGCATAATGAATTGTAATTACACGTGTGCAATACTAAATAGAACGACAGATTAAATTTTTAATGTGGAAGCAATTAAACATATCAGAGTGGTAAACCGTATATAATAGTCCAAAACTATAAATGAACAAGTCCAACAACTATAAAAAGGTCCACGGTACAACTACACGGGACATACCCCGGTCAAAAGTACACCAAAAGGATGAACCGACTACTACTGGCAGAACTAAGGACGGTCGCCGAAAACACGCGAACCATCAGTGGATGGCTCCGACAGCTCACCTGAAAGGAGAAAGAGTGAGTCACAGCCAGACTCAGTAGGGGTCACGCGGAGCCCTACCTCACAACTAAACAAGCAAACATGCATTTAAAGTAATTAAACATGCATTTAAAGCAATAAACATGCATTAGCATAATTAATCACAAATATAGTAAAGCTGTGAAACCTATCTAAGCAGTTTAGAACAGCTAACTATATGCCAATTTAATATAAATATAGTCGATGGGAGCTATATCTACCAAAAGAATAAACCTCAACCAACCAAGTGAGAGTGAGAGAAAGGAAGACCACCAATTCACTATGTTGCATTGGAAGTCTGTGCCTCTCCACCACATCCACCATCTCCCTCCCCCTCCATTTGATTACCATCTCTCTCTACTACCAGTCTGGAAACTACAGTAGCAGAGTACCATGAAGTTGCACAGCCTTCCCCAGAGTCATCGCGCATCTTTAGGTGGCGTGTCATACATTGCTGGAAAGCTTGTCGAGGCAGCTTCGTAGGCAAGGTGGTCTCACCTTCATCAGACATCCCTTCTATCCAAGGGAGCCATTCTCCCCCGACTACACAATAGAGCTCTGGCAGTGAACCTGAGCCCAAGAGAAGAAGTGACCACAGCCGCTCCTGTGCAAGCTTTGACGTGATTTTTGGCTGAGATCTTCCCCTCCAAGTCCCTGCCAGCCTCAAGAAGAAGGGCACCATTCAGACTCCAGAGCTCCCCGTTCCAGCCTCTCTCCCCAGAGTGCGCAAGTCAGTCCAACAGAGTCCATTCGGACCACCCTCCACTTCTCTCTGCCTCGTCCTCTGCTCCAATCTCTCACAGGGGAATCGTTGAGTTTTGCTCGAAGAGGACTCGCCCACAGTCGTAATGAACCCAACCTCACCCTCATCAGACCTCTAGAGAGTTCGTGGCAGCAGTTCTCTCAGGCCCCTGTGGTTCAGGGTACTGCACACCCAGCCTACAACTACAAACCTGAGCCCGCTTGTAGACACGACCTCGGTCACTCCTGTGAAGTTTTTGGCACGCCCATCATAGGAGGTCACCTCCAACTAGTCCCCTTCACATCCCAGGAAGCAGGAAGCCATTCGCCACCTGGAGCATCCTATACCGGCCATCTTCCCAAGCCTGTGCCGACATTACTCATCAGAACTAGGTTGGACCTAGTCCCACTGTTTCGCTCGCCATCCTCTACTCTGACCTCTTTTCAAGGCTACGTCAGTTCCTACTAAAAGAGGACTCTCCCACGAGTCCATCGGCACTGGTCCCACCTTCATCAAAGCACAGAAGTGATCATGGTTACATCACAACCAGCTCATTGTCCTGAAAAACTAACATCGGTACAGCATTCAGTCCCCGAGTGATCGGTCTCCACCGACCAATTCCCCACCCCCTTGTCTGGCCGACTGATCACCCATCCCTGCATGGAGGTAATTTTGGTTGTAATTTAACCTTCCCCACCCATAGTCCAACCCCTCTGCGAGGGTGTAGTGGTTGTATTAGTAGGTCGTTAATCCAAGCTGCATCGGCGCGACGTGTGGGTGGGTACCCACGCCTCCCCACTTGCCTTCGTCTCCGGTCAGGATCGGCATCTTTACGTCGATCAGGTGAGCTCTTGGTTTCCTCTCATTGTTGGGTTATTTTACTCAACTAGTATTGCTTTTAAGCTCTGTCGGACAGTGAGCAAGTGCCTGGCCTCGAACTTTCATCAAATTGAGCGATCACCATGGAGTGAGTTGAGAGAGCGACCCTACAACCCATGCCCTTGACATGCTGGCCACTCACAAAAATTGGACATCCCAGGCCTTAGGGGTTCAGCCCCAGCTAAGCCAAACCCCTGGAATGGCAAGGTCCCACTTCGGACACTCACCACCATCGCCGCATTGCATTAGGGCACTTGTGTGTGCTATGCGGGTGAGCCCGCTTGAGTGAAGTCTTCGGTCCGTTGGATGGCTTGCGAGTCTAGGTCCTAGGCTTATAGTGTCACCCTCTTGGTGTGAATCCTCGGTAGCAAAAGAGGTATATCAAAAGACGTCACTAGAAGGATCAGTTAGGCTGATTTGGAAAGTGGCCTTTCTAGCGTCGAGGAAGCCTTCGGGCTTGTCCTTCGCCTCGTACCACTTTATTGTATAGGAATCACGATTTGGGTGTCCATTTGGGCTCATCGCCCATTACCCCTAGGCCGTCTCACGTCACCAAACACACTAGGATTAGATCTTCCTAGGTGGCCCCTTCGGTCCGGAAGTCCAAGTAATAGTCGCTCGAGAAAGCCTAATCGGCGTCTGAGCATAACCGTCACAGCGCTTCCCTCCACGCTCGGGAGTAACCCAAGCGCCTCACCTGGGAGCATCCATTACCCAGATCCCCAACGGACATGTCATATCTCCCAGTGAGGATCTCTCTCTTGCTCAGAGAAGGAAAATTTGAAAGGACAGAGAAGAAGAAAGAGTCCCCCTCTGGGACATAATGTCTCCTGGTCCCTCCAGATACCCTGTCTCTAGCGACGAGGGCTAGTAGCTATGTAAGCCCCATGGAAGCCCTCCGGGAAGGGAGGTGATCCTAAGTGCTCAACACTACACTGGTGGAGAGCGATCGCGTGCCCCTCAACTCTTCTCCTACTCTCATTCAACCTACACTCTGCTGTTGACACCTGTTTTCACACTACAAGTCGAGCTATTTTTCTTATTCTTCTTTACCATGCCCTGAATTATCCATTATTTTGGAGTCTTTTTTAAACCCATTTCGAGCCAATTTTTTGGTCATTTCTAACATTACAGTCCTCCCCCCTTAAAAGAATTTCATCCTCGAAATTCAGGACAAGCACCAAGCCACAAGGGGAGAACGCTAGAATCAACTGACGACGCCGCCAGAGCCCCAACCAAATCTCGATACTCACAAAATCACGATCCTGAGGGACACAACCAGACAATGATCATGGTCAACGCCTCACTCACCACCCAAGACACATCGATCATCAAAGCAGGCACATGTAAAGGAGTACAAGTCTGGTGTCACCTCAGTCAACACGAAAACCAAACACGACACCGCTGCCACCATCTCGCTTATCGAGAAAATGCAACCCTCATCATAAGAACCAACCACCGGTCAACTCCCATGCTCGGTGGACCAACCAAACATCAGCTTCACAACTCGCTGACAGATCTCAAGCCCTGCACCCAGGGCAACCAACACTGGGCTCCCACCAACACACACCTGGCAAGCTGAACACCCTTAGTAACACCGCCAACTCTGCCAGAAGACAAACTTCTAACAAACTCTCAGATCTAATCTGGGAAAAGGCACACCTCATAATCGGCCACCCAAGGCCTCACTGGCACACAGCTCACGCCATTCTTGAGCCACAACAACCAGCATCTTCTGTTTGTGAAAGATCATCCACCGGTCACCAGACACTCACCAACGGGAAACCTCCACCGGTCCAATAGACACGGTCCAAATCGTGACAGGCCACCCGCTGACCTTCCACAGACCATTACTGCATCTCGAGCCAAATCTCGCTCGAACACCTGATCCGATCTGATCCTTGCGCCATCTCTACCCTCTCAGGGGAGCACGACGAAGGCACATGATAGGATCCCTCCTCGGTCTTCACGTTACTGGACTCAGACTTACTAGGAAATCCTCCCTTACTGATCATAGACCAGGGATCACCATCCAATGCCAACCTCTCTTCAAGGACCTCCACACACAAGCACCGTCCATTACCCAATCGAATCCCATCTCATCTCAATCACTCTAAAAGGACGCCTGCCACTCCTGATTCTGCTCTTACCACAGAGCCACGGGACAACACCCTTACAATCCACGACACACTTCTCCAAAATCAACAAATGCCGCCTGCTACCACAATATCCTGGTCGATGACGCCACAACCAATGCACAGGGGTCCCCAGACAATATACTTGTTACCATGGTCGACCGCTCGGTCACCTCACCAGCCGCTTACGGCCACCAACTGGGACCCATAATCTCTCAGAGATCACTTCTCCAAAGCTCGATCTCATCCAAGGACACAGCTTCCAACACAAGAACAGGGTACTCATGTGGCAACATTGTCGGCACATTTCCCTAACTCTCCATCCAGCTAGTGTCACAAATCACAATGCCTCAAGCAACGACACGGCAACAACACGTCTCACACAATCCGAGACAATCTCATATTGAGAAACCAATTCTCTGATGCTCAACACATCCTCTGCAACTCCACAAGCTCAGATTCACAACACCATGGAAAACACAACACCAGCCACGAATTCTCGCGAACACCGCCCAACTGGCATGCATCTTTCCGGAGCAGCACCAACACACCCTTACACATCGGGGAATGGGCAACGCTTCTCACAGACAGCCACACTCTGCCACAGCGGTTAAGCTAGCCGCTGCCACACGCTCCTCTCTTACGCCTTCCCCTGATCTCGAAACCAATAACACACTAATACACTTACCAAGGAGCGAAGAAAATTCATCAAAATGTCAGGCTCGAAGGCTGGTACACCTCTAGCCACCGGACATCATTCTCTCGAATCTGTCCGTGCTAATACCAACCCATCCTCAAGCTGCCACCGCACGGACCACCACACCAAAAGCCACAACATGGACCACAACTGGCACCTACCGACGCTCATCCTCGAGTCCCAAACCTGCCATCGCCACACAATCTTGAACCAAATCCAGGGCGACCACAACCCAATCCAGGAAGATCCTTCGCTCATCCGGACACATCTCTACTAGAGCGCCCGCTCTGCCACCTCGAACCATGATCTCAATGCCACAGGGGCTGGATAAATCTCGAACTGGGTCGGCCAAAACCAATAACAATTCCTCCAGAGCACACTCATGGCCACTTAACCACGGACAGTCCTCACCAGCCACCTGCCTCGCTGCAGATTCCTCGAACGCAGCACCACAGCAACACTCCTGTCGACAACTCTGCCCAACGCAGCACAACCGGGGCCACCATCAATGAGGGAGAAAGCTCTCGACCTCGATCCTCAGACCCCACGCCGGCACTAAGATGAAAAATGACGATCACCTTCATAGTGCCAACTCAGCGCACACAGGCTCTTACACGAGAAACCAAGCGAAAAGTAAGCACGAAACCCTATGCTAGCTGCCGACTGTACTGAACCTTACGGACTCTGATCACTGTAATATCTCGAATTCCCATGTACTTCACAACCACAGCTCTTATACCAACTGTAATGACCCAAGATCCGGCCCACCCCCGTGAACCCCCCTCCCTGCGTGGAGCGTTGTACATGTCTTAGCAGGGACTTCGCCAAGCTTCCTCGACGCAGCGTGTCCGCTGGGTGCGCACGCTCCCCCGCGCACCCTTGTCTTTGATCGGAGCTGGTCCTTCGGACGGGCTAGGTACATGCGGCTGCCTCTCCACTCTGCTTGTCTAGTATTAGTTCCAATCGCAACGCCGGTGAGGAGTGCCTGATCCATATTTCCACTATTTCCCGTGAGTTCTTGCTGCCGGTGAGTGAGTGCACATTAGAACCGATCCCTCGGTATCGGTCCGCCCGGTTGAATCTGGCGCCCGCGATGTGTTCCTCGGGGTGGTTAGCTACCACTCTCCTCGCTGCTCGGACCGTGTTCGGCTTCCTCGCGAGCCACAGCTTGTCGGGCCATCACTTTGAGTCCTGTGGAGTCCGCGACTCACGTGTGTGTTTACCTTGTCACTTAAACGACTTGCGCTCGTTGATTGCTGGGTTAGGGTCCCGTGTCTCGACTGGGTTCGTCCCGCGTCACACCCAACCTCCCACTCAGCGGCACACCCCTAACCTCCCACTTAGTGATACACTCCTGTAGCTCTTCACTGGCACACATGCCATGGCATCTTTACCGGCACACCAACCATGGCGCCTTCAACGGCACACCGGTAGGGGCCCTTTAATGGCACACCCCTGAAGCCCGCTCAGCGGCACGCTGCGTGCTGTCTTCAGTGGCACACTCACCAAGTGCCCTTCATTGGCACGCTTCCAACGCTCTTCAACGGCACGCTGCGAATGCCTTTAGTGGGATGTTTCTTCAACGACACGTTCGGTAGGGAAGATCTTACGCCATTCCCCTACGAATTTTTAGGCCGTAGTGAGTGTGCTGAGGTGTCGAATGGAGAGGGTGGCACGCTGGCTACCCTTCTGCCACCGAGGACGACCAAGGTCAAATCCTCATTGATGCCGACCACGTTCCCGCCTATGCCATCTCGCGTTCGAAAGCCCTGCCGTTGGAGTATAAGATGTTTCCTCTTCCCCGGTGGACGAACATACAGATGCAAGATAGAAGAGAAGAGAAGAGACACAGAGACAGGACACACAGAGAGACGGAGTGCAAATGGCAGATAGAGAGAAGAGATGAAGACGAAGAAGAAGCGAAGAAGCGAGCTCCGTTGTGAGGTTCCTCTCCGACGACCACCCAAAGAGAGAGTAAGAGAGAGGGAGAGAGAGAGTGAGAGTATGTAACGTGGGAGGGGGAAGAGTATGGGGCCATGGTCCCTGCTCAACCTCGACCCCTCCATTCTTTTCTTTCTTCTTCCTTCTTCCCCATTCCTATTGCTTGTATCCTCCATCCCGATGCTTCGCAATGTACATGGCCGGTTGTGGCCTTTAGTTTTCATGAATAAAAAAAAACTCCTCTTGGTATCTTTCACTGTCTCCGTTCGTTTAGAGTTCTTACGTGGGTTTGATCGTGCGTTGCTTTCCCCCTGGGGCGTTTGAGTCTCCCTGCATGGCCATGGACCTCCACTCACATCCCCCCTTTGCATCCCTGAATGCCCACATTCAATAGCCTCCTTGGCCCCTTTTCTTCCCCCAGTTAAGCATCACCACCAAACTTCTTCCCCTCCCAGTTCCAGTCGTCCATCTGGCTAAACCTTGGCCTTCACTCCCCTGAGTTGCCCTCAACCAGGTGCACCTCTGCCTCTTTGGTCAACAACCCACAACCCCCCTTTCCTGCCCGATACACTAAACCTGCCAGCACCTTCACCAACACAGCCTCTTCAGCGGTGCGAGCCCTTTGGTCTTTGCCCGGTACACCCTCTAAACCCCTTCAACAGCATGCCCTTGGCTCATCCGTTCACCCGTATAGCCCCCTCGAGGCCTTCACCGGTACACTCCTAGCTTCCCCTTTACCGGCACACCCTCAGCCAATCCCTCTCCACCGGTGCACCCCATGCTTCGTTCAGTAGTACAGCCCTTTCGCTAGACCCTTCACCGGTGCAGCTTGGCTCCCTCCAGCCTGCCTTGCCCGATCCACCTTTGAGCCCCCCTTTGCCAACACATTAAACCCTGGCTTCCACCTTGTGCCTCACCCCTAGCATTTGCAGCCAGTCCCTGCCCCTTATCTTTGACACTTGTGGCAAGCCTTAGAGTTGCCTCCCACTCGCCACTCCCTTCGCATTTTCTGAGGTTTTCATCAAAGGTGTTGCTATCTTCAGACGCCCACCTCCAATTGTTGGGTTCCGCCACTCCATGTGGGCACGTTCCCTGTATCTCCCTTACGTTTGGATCAAGGGGGATGCTGCCAAATTTTTGTCAAGAACAATAATATGATAAGGACAAAAGGGAGCAATAAACAAATGAAATAATCAATAATAAAATACTTTAACCAAGGTAAAAAGAACCGGGGGTAACATGAAGAGAGCCGGATTGAACAATGGCTGAGTACCTTGAACACTTGTACTAGAACCCGCAACACCCTCAAGGCCCTGCTCATCGCCCTCCTCGAACCCGCCGCCAAGCTCCGCGAAGCCGAGAACGCCGGTGACTACACCACCCGCCTCGCTTTGCTCGAGGACATCAAGTCGATGCCTTGGTCCGCCGTCTGGGCCGAACACTGCCGCCGCCAAAACGTCCCCGTCGACGGCGAGTGGCTGCGCGAAGTCAAAGCCTACGAAACCAAGGTCCTCGCCAAACGCGCATAAGCGCCGGGCGGGGTGTCCTCGCCCGTCTTACCAACGTGGCCTGAGTCGTGAGCCGATGGACCGCAGTCTTTCGGCGCAAAAAACTAGCGCGTCCCCACAACGGCTAGTAGTGGATGTCTGTGTCAAAAAACATGAACCCGGTTCCCCCGCATATTCTCGCAAGCGGCCCGCCCGGCACACAGTGGTCTGGCGGCGCGGTTGATCGCTCAAGGATGAGTTTGCGAGTGGAGGCGAAAGTGCGTGGCGAAAGCGTGGACAAGGAAGCCGTGTCGCGCCTTCTCGGCTGCGAGTCGGGCCAGCAGAAATTCCGCCACTGGTCCCTGCGGGCGCCCGATCAAGAAGCGGCGGACTTGGATGCCCAAGTCGCCTGGCTGCTCGCACACCTCACCAGCGATTTGGCAGTCTGGAAAAAGCTCGGTGCCGAGTATCGCGTCGATCTGTTCTGCGGGCTCTTCATCGAACGCCCGAATCGCGGCGTGACACTCTCGCCCAAAACGATGGCGGCCCTCGCCGAACGCGGCATCGAACTTGGCTTCGACATCTACGCGCCATAAGGCGCTAAAAATGAAACAAAAGATCATTCTCACTATCCTACGGTTCGTCTTCGGTACTGGAGCTATGCCGCCTAGATTGAGGAACGCCACCTCACCTCGCTAAAGTAGGACCAAATAAGACCAAAATAGCTCCAAAACTGCCTCTTTTGGGGCCTATTTTTCAAATAGGCATGAAACCTTTCCCCATGAAAATAAATCGCAACTTACTAATTTAAAGCTAAATAAGCTGGTGCCCCCGCCCGGACTTGAACCGGGATGCGCGGTTTAGGAAACCGCTGCTCTATCCAGTTGAGCTACGGGGACGCTTTTGATCGCAACGAACGCCGCAAACACGCCGAACGTCCCGGAAGACAGCGACACTTTCTCCCGCGACTCCAGAAAAAACCACCCCGCCTCGCCCGCCTCTTCCCATTCCCGATCTCACCAAGTCGATTGAGTTCCGCGCCGGATGCGCTTTGCTGCCAGCCCACACGCATGAGCAGCAAGCGCGCATCCGCGAAGACACCGCCTAAACCCGGCACCCGCGACATACCGTTCTACCCGTTCAGCGAATACGAGCCGGACGCCTCACCGGATACGGGTGTCTTTCTGACTCAGTTCGAGGCCATTCCCCCGCATCTCAACCGCAACCACTGGCACCGGCACAACTACTACCAGTTCTTCTGGGTGGACTCGGGCGAATACTGGAGCGACTTCACGCGCTACGAGATCACGCAGCGCTGCCTCATCTTCGCCAGCCCCGGCCAGATCCACCAGTGGAAAAACTACGAGCGGATGAGCGGCTTCGCGATCTCGTTCACCCAAGAGTTTTTCGACGGGGCGCTCCCGCCGCCCAGCCGCCTCCTCAAACACCTCTACTGGTTCCCCGCCAACCGCCCTCCGATCCTGCCGTTGGGCGACTCGCCGCTGGCCGGCGAGATCGAGGTGCTCGTCGCGGAGATCTGGCGCGAGTTTTCCGCGCGCGGCAAAGACCACCTGAACGTCATCCGAGCCCTGCTTCACGCGCTCTTCATCCGCGCAAGCCGCGGCTACGAGGCGCTCCACCCCTGGCCCTCGGGGCCGAGCACGCGGCAGATCCTGCGCGAGTTTCGGCTCACGCTCGAAGCCAGCGTGAGCAACAACATCTCCGTCGCCGACATGGCCAGAATCATGCGCGTCTCCGCCGACCGCCTCGGCGAGGCCGCGCAGGAACACGCGGGCTGCACGCCCGGCGACTTGATCCGCGAACGCCTGCTGCTCGAGGCCAAACGCCTTCTCGCGCACAGCCGGATGACCATGTCGGAGATCGCCTACACGCTCAACTTCAACGACCCGGCCTATTTCGGCCGGTTTTTCCGCCGCCTCACCGGCGAGACACCGGGAGTCTTTCGTGGAAAACACCAAGGTTAGCCGCCAAAGTGCCATAAAAAGCCGTGGCGGATTTGTGGCTCCCGTGCGACTGTGTCAGGCTCTTTTTCGCAAACTCGATGCCTTCGGCGCCACGCATCAAACTCGATGCCTTTTTCCCGCACGCCGCACTCTCTTTTTCCCGGCCTCCGCGCGAGGGTCTTAAATCTTAACTCTTAAAACTTAAAGCTCTCCATGTGGATCGTCCGTCTCGCCCTGCAGCGCCCCTACACCTTCATCGTCGCGGGGCTGCTGATCCTGTTGCTCAGCCCGGTGGTCATTCTCAAGACCCCGAAGGACAACCCTTGATTAAACGCCAAACTAGGAGGCCTCGGAGGGCATTTAAAATATTAAATGTGCGTATAGTAAATGAGTATGTAAATAACAAGCTTGTTTGAATGCGCGGATCAAATCCGGCAGCATCTCCCCTTGGCTCTAATTTGTGCCAGATGAGGATAAGAGACCATCCACGCAGTGGCGAGACAGAATCCGAGCAGTAGCAGAGGTGTCATCCCTGGATGTGTACCTCCGAGGAGGTGTCTCATCTTATTAATCTCCCCCAGAAGGTGTAATCGAAAGGGGTACGTCATCACCGAGTCGTGATTCCGGCAGCATCTCCCCTTATCTTGGGTTGTGCCAAAGACGAGATAGACCATCACCCATGGGCTGCCGGGATGATGGTCAAAGCAAGAGAGCTCTAAGGCCCCTAAACAGTGTAATCACCTGGCGGTGGCGTTTAATATCCCCCTTGGAAGCCGATGGGGCACATGCAGAGGCAGAGCCCGTCGAGCCTATGAGGTTACATGTGTACGGGCCTGGTCTGGGGCAACGGAATGTAGGGGAGGTCATTCCCCATTAATTTATTCCCCAGGATCTTGGATGAGGGCTTATGGACATCCCACGTAGGTCTGAGGGTCTGATCAAGGGTTTAGATAGAAGCTGCGAAGGGGTCTCGGCGCGGAAGTGATGGATGCACAGGGTGTCGGCGCGGGAGGCACACGGCGCAAGGAGAAAAGGGGGAGAAGGAGTTCCCGGCGCGGCAGGCTCTCGGCGCGGGGAGCCCCGCACCGTGGGCTATTCATCGCGCCGGGAGGACTCGACGCCGAGAAACTCTCAAGGCAGATTGAAATCCGGCGCTCTGTTTTGGGAATTTTGGGATTTTTAAGGAATTAGGACTTCAGATATCGGTTTGAATGAGGTATAACCAGATTATAAATTGGCAACCACATAGGTAAGCCGAAATTTGGAGGGGATTGGAGGGAAATTGCCCTAGACATCGTCGATTAAGTCCCTGGAGACTATTGAATTTCATTACCTTCACCAATGGAACCAAGAGATTAATGTCTCTGGTCCAGAGGGGATGCCTGATGGTTTTGAAATCGAACTCAGTTGCTGCCGGGAGGAAATCCAGAGTGCCGGGATAAGTAGCAATATAGGATACTGGTCACCCCAAAGGCCAGGAGATATTCTGTCTCCGACTTTGGAGGTGACCCTCTGATCCTTACCCAAAGCAAACGAAGATAGAAGTACGATAACAGGTAACTCATATATATCATACACAGACAGTAAAAGAGGGAATGCCCATTTCTCATTCCCATTCTCTTCATAGTAGTCTTCAAAGAGAATGACAATACATTCTTCAGCATGGATGCTGGACAGTAGTAGAAGAACAACGGTAGAAGGGAAACATAAACGGGGCTGGGGAAACTAGAGTCATTTCTAGCAAAAAGGGAATCTAAATCCATAAACGAATACAGATGGGAAGAGAGAGAGAAAGGATGGGGTGGGGAGGGCGAAGCATTGGCTCCACTCCCTCCCCGATGCCCACCTTGAGCTTCAGACCCTTGAACTACCTCTTCTCTTGCCTCTTCTCTCAGATGGGAGGGGATGGGTGATCTGCTCTCCTCCCTCTCCGTGTGGCTCTTCTCTTCTCTTCTGTCTCTTCCCCTCTTTTTCTATTGTCTCTCTCTCTTGTTCTCTTTTTTCCTCTTCTCTTCTTCTCTCTTTTTGTTCACAGGGGATAATGGCATATATATATTCCATTGTTTGCAATAGGCTTGTCGGCGCGCCATTCTCACGTTCTCGGCGCGCCTGAGTGTGTGGAGGGGCTCCCGGCGCGCGTGGAGTTGGGCCAATTGGCCTCCTCTCCGCGCCACCTCTATTGGGCCCATTAAGGGCTCTTACGTTTATTTGTGTTAAGTAAAACACATGGCCTCATATTACCTTGATTAACTCATTGAGTTAACTAATTCATCACCCCATTGATTTGATCACTTCTTAATCTCATTGTCTTATTGAGTTGGCAAACTCTCATCGGTCTCATGATGTTGACTGTCTCATCATCTCATACTGTTAGTTGCCTCATCTTCTCATGTGATTACATCGATCAGGATTTTCTGAAGATCGGTCTCATCAGTCAGTTGACTGTCTCATTGTCTCATGCCGTTAGTTGTCTCATTGTTTCATGCTGTTGATTGTCTCATGTGCTTTAGTTTTAACTTCTTACATCCATCGGAACCTTCTGAAGGCCGGTCTCATCAGTCAATTCACTGGACAGTAGCTGGTATGGTTTAATCAACAATGCCGTCAGCATGATGGCAATGTCGGGCAATAGCGTGGCCACATAAGGGCTTTAGCTGGATACAATGTTGGTAACAACGGCTCTTTGTCAGGTCCTGACTTTTGTAAGAGTCTTCTGAGGCTTCATTCCTGTCCTAATCTTTTCTTTGATTTCATTAGCTATGTTCATATTTTGCACGTTAAGCCGGCGAGGCGACCAGCAGCAACGACAGGGCGGGGAGGGCGGGAAACAAGCGGCGCATGCAGCGTCTGAACCGGGTCGCAGGCCCTGCGTCAAGCGCCCTCGCTGGCGCGCGGGGATTCCAGGCGCTATGGGAAGGCGGGGAGTCGGCGGGGCTGAAGGACCGAACTTGGCGGAAGACGCGATCACCACCAGCGCACCGGCGCGCCCACGCCGCGCCAAGCCGCCGCCCGCGGTCGAGCTGACTGTGGTCTCGCCGACCTTCAACGAGAAGGCCAACATCCGTCCCCTGGTGGCCAAGCTGGACGCGGCGCTGAAGGGCATCGCCTGGCAGGTGATCTTCGTCGACGACAACTCGCCGGACGGCACCGCCGAGGAGGTCAAGGCGGTGGCCCAGGCCGATTCCCGCGTGCAGTGCATCCGCAGAGTCGGCCGGCGCGGCCTGGCCGGGGCGGTGATCGAGGGCGCCCTGGCCTCCTCGGCGCCGGTGATCGCGGTGATCGACGCCGACCTGCAGCATGACGAGACCCTGCTGCCGGCCATGCTGCAGACGATCCAGGACGACGAGGCCGACCTGGTGGTGGCCAGCCGCTACCTCGATCCGGAGGGCCTGTCGACCGGCCTCAGCCGAACCCGCCAGCAGGGCAGCCGGCTGGCGACCTGGATGGGCCGGCAGGTGCTGAAGACCGAGGTGTCGGACCCTGTGTCCGGCTATTTCATGGCCCGCCGCGGCGTGTGGGAGACCACCGCGCCGAAACTCTCCACCGAGGGCTTCAAGATCCTGTTCGACCTGCTGGCCTCGGCCCCCGACCCGATCCGCGTGGCCGAACTGCCCTACCGGTTCCGCGATCGCCTGGCCGGCGAGAGCAAGCTCGATCGCCGAGTGGTCATCGAATACATCAGCCTTATTCTGAACAAGGCCACCGGCGGGGCGATCCCGACGCGGGCGGTGATGTTCGCCCTGGTCGGCTCGACCGGATTCCTGGTCAATGTGATCGCGGCGATGATCCTGGACGCCACTCACGCGCCCCTGACCTTCGCCGAGATCAGCATCCTGGCCGCCTTCGTGGCCATGACCTCCAACTTCGCCATCAACAACGCGGTCACCTATTTCGACCGGCGCAAGAAGGGCCTCGCCCTGCTGACCGCCTACGTCCGCTTCTGCCTGCTGTGCAGCGCGGGCCTGTTCGTCAATGTGGCCGTGGCCGCCTTCCTGCACGACCGCATCGGCGCGCCGGAAGCCTCCAGCATCATCGGCGCCGCCTTTGGCGCGGTGTGGAACTATGTCACCACCGCCCTCGCCGTCTGGTGATTCCCGCCGGCTGAGGACCGGCCTGCTGGCCCTGCTCGCCGCCCTGGCGGCGCTGCGCCTGCTGGCGGCGTCCGCCATTCCGCTGACCGAGGACGAGGCCTACTACCGCCTGTGGGCCGCCGCGCCGCGGCTCGGCTACTACGACCACCCGCCGATGATCGCCTGGTGGATCTGGGCGGGCATCCGCATCGCCGGCGACACCGCGCTCGGCGTGCGCCTGCTGCCGGTGGCGGCGAGCCTGGTCTCCACGCTGCTGGTGTTCGACCTCGGCCAGCGGCTGCCGAGAGGACGCGCAGGCCTGACCGCGGCCCTGCTCTACAACGCCACCATCACCGTGGGCGCAGGCGCCCTCTTGGCCGTGCCGGACGTGCCCGCCAGCCTGTTCTGGGTGCTGAGCCTATGGGCCATGGCGCGGGCGACGGCCGGCAAGCCGGCATTCTGGCTACTCGCCGGGGCGGCGGCGGGGCTCGCCTGCCTGTCGAAATATTCGGCCCTCTTCCTGGCCCCGGGGGTGGTGCTGTGGCTGGCGTTGAGCGCGGAGGGGCGGCACAGCCTGCGCACGCCATGGCCGTGGCTGGCGGCGGTGATCGCCGGCGCGGTGTTCTCGCTCAACGTCGCCTGGAACGCCGAGCACCACTGGCTGACCTTCGCCAAGCAGTTCGGCCGCGTCGGCGCCAGCCGCCTGGCCCCCCGCTACCTCGGCGAGCTGATCGCCACGCAGTTCCTGCTGCTCAACCCGCTGGTCGCCGTGCTGATGGGCGCGGGCGCGGCGCGCGCCTGGAAGACCAAGGAGCCGGTCGGCCGCATGGCCCTGCTCACCAGCCTGCCGTTCGCCGCCTATCTGGTGGTGCACAGCCTGCACGATCGGGTGCAGGCCCACTGGCCGGTCCCGCTCGACGCCGGCGCGGCCTTGCTGGCGGCCCTGGCGGCGGACGGGGCGACGGGCTGGCGCAGGCGCGTGGCGCGGATCGCACCGGTGGGCCTGGCCCTGGGCGCGCTCGGTCTCGGCTACATGAGCCTGCCCGAAAGCCTGCTGCCGGGCGGCGACCCCGCCGATGTGCTGCGCGGCTGGCCGATGCTGGCCGAGCAGGTGGAGGGCGTGGGCGAGGCCCATGGCGCGGCCTGGATCGGGACGTCGAGCTATGGGGTCGACGGCCTGCTTCAATGCCCAACTCAACATGTCGGAGATGCTGGCGCGCGACCGGTTCGAGGATTTTGACGAGATGAAGGACGAGTTCCTGCGTCTTGCGAAGGACAATCCGCAACTCGGTCAGCAGGTCATGCAGGACCCCCATCCGTGGCGCAAGGCGTATCAGATCGCCAAGAACCACCGGACGATGAGCGAATTGGGGGTGACCGACGTTTCCGCGCTCGAAGCAAAGCTTCGGGAGAAGATTCTGGCCGACATGGCGGCGAGCAAGGGGCAGCAAGGCACCCCGCCGACCATCGGAGGCGAACCCAGCGTCGCCCAGCGCGGCGGTCCTGCTTGGGCGGGGCCGAAGTCGTTGGACGAAATTCTCAGCTAACCGGGCATCCGCGCCGTGAGGCGCCGACCCTCCCTTAGATGGATTTTTCAACATGGCAGACACGACTCCGGCGACCGGCTTGGTCGTCCAGCAGTGGGAAGACAAGTTCTTCACCGAATATCTCCACGACGGCGGCTTCAAGCCCCTGATGGGGACCAACGAAAACGCGGTGATTCAGGTCAAGCAGGACCTCACCAAGAAGGCGGGCGATTCGATCACGATCGCGCTCGTCAATCGCCTGACCAACGCGGCGACGACCGGCACCTCGGTGCTGGAAGGCAACGAAGAGGACATGGCATCGCGCTCGATGCGCATTTACGTGGACAAGCGCCGCAATGCGGTTCGCGTCGCGGAAATGAGCGAGCAGAAGTCGGCGATTTCGCTGCGTCAGGCAGCGCGTGCGACCCTGCTCGATTGGGCGATGGAGGATACGCGCGATCTCGTCATCGAGGCGCTCGGCTCCCTCAACGGAACGCCGTTCACCTCGCGCACGTCCGCCATTGCGGATGCGTGGCTCGTGGACAACGCAGACCGCGTGCTGTTCGGTGCGGCGGCGGCGGGTTACACCGACCTGTCGTCTGACCTCGCCCTCCTCGACACGACGGCAGACCTTTTCAACTTCGCCGCGCTCGATGCGATGGTCCTGAAGGCGAAAACCTGCAACCCGAAGATTCGCCCGATGCGCGATCCGGGCAATGGCAAGCGCTACTATGTGGCGTTCGCCAACCCGTATGCGTTCAAGAACCTTCGCGACAGCATCGACGACAACATTCTCGCCAATACCGTGGTCGAGATGCAGGCGTCGAAGCTGTTCGAGGGCGGCGACATCATGTGGAACGGCGCCATCGTGAAAGAGACGGATAACATCCCGATTTACGCGAACCTTGGCGACAGCAGCACGACCGAGGTTACGCCGGTCTACCTGTGCGGCGCGCAGGCGCTGGCGATTGCCTATGCGAAGCGCTGGAAGACCGTCACGGAAGAGTTCGACTACGGCGACAAGTATGGCGTCGCGGTCGATGGCATCTATGGCGTCCGCAAGGTGATCTTCGGCACCGGCACCGGCGACACGGACGATCTCAAGGATCACGGCGTTGTCACGGGCTTCTTCGCAACGACCGGCGCAGCCACTGTGCTGAGCGCTGGCGAAGTCGCATAAGGAGGGCTGAACAATGGCTACCTACTACAGCGATCAGTATAACGCTGATCTCGTCTACAGCGGCGTCATGCCCTCCGGTGTGGTTCACCGGGTGGCGGCCGTTTTCACCATCGGCACGGCCCTTGCCCAGAACGATGTCGTCAAGATGCTCCGGCTTCCTGCCGGTGCGACGGTCGTTGAGGGGCGCCTGAAGGCGACCGACATCGACACCGGCACGGAAGCGCTGGATATCGACATCGGCTGGGCTGCCAACGGCGTCGAGAACGCTGACGAGGACGGCTTCGGCAACCTCGGCATCTGGACCGGCGACACCAACAACGATTTCGCGTTCGGCAACGCCCTGTTCACCACGGGGCCGCAATATTTCACGAACGCGACCGACATCCAGCTCGACGTGAACGCTGCCGCGAATGCGGGCGGCACGGGCAAAATCTGGATGATCATCGACTACTTCCTCTGAGGTGGTTGGGGCGGGCCTTCGGGTCCGCCCTTTTTGCAGGGGTGGGCCATGTCTTGCCGCGACTTCATCAAGCGCGCCCTGCAACAGTCGGGCATCGTCGGTCTTGGCCGCGATCCGAAGGCGGCGGAGGCGGAAGCGGGTCTTGTGGCCCTGCAAGGGATTTACGACGGCTGGTTTGCGTCCGGCATGTTCGGGACGCTGACAGACGTTGATGCGAGCGGCACCTATGCCGCGATCGAGGGCGAGCGGATCACCGGCGCGGCGACGGTCACGAAGCCGACGCAGATTGCCGACGCATCGAGCGACACGGGCTATCGACGCCCCTACGAGCTTTCCGCCATCGTGGACGTGACCAACGGCGCAAACTGGCTCTGGTCGAACGGGGCATGGGTGAATTGCTCGGGCCTCGCGCTCGGTGATGACGCCCCGCTTGCCGAGCGGGACGGTGAGGGGTTGGCGTCGCTTCTGGCGACCTATGTTGCCGAGGCGGGACGTGTCTGGTGTTTCGGTCGAAATGCTGGGCATGCGCGAGGCCGATCAGGCAGCATCCTTGGAAGCGCAGCGCCGGCAGGCCGGCATGAACATCCTTCAACCGCTCTTCGACGGGCTCAAGCTCTACAGGCAAATGCAGGGTGAGGTGATCCTGTATTATCTACAGCATGACGTGCCGCAAGGAACCTTGGTCCGCATCGCTGGCAAGGAGTCTGAGCAGTACGTCCCTCTTGCGGTCGAGGCGAGCGCGCGGTTCGATATCGTGGTTGACGACGCCCCGACATCTCCGAACCAGAAAGAGCAGATTTGGCAGGTCATCGCCGGCATGCTTCCCATGGTCGGCAAGGTCATCCCGCCGCAGTATATTCTCAAGGCGCTGAAGTACTCGCCGCTCCCGTCAAGCGTGGTGCAGGAGCTAGAGGAAATGGCCAGCGCGCCCAATCCCCAAGCTCAGGAAGAGGCGGCAATCCGCGCTCGTGCAGCATCGGCGCAGATCGAAGAGACCGAGAGCAAAGCGGCGCTGAACAAGGCCAAGGCTGTAACCGAAATGGCTGGTGCTGATGGCGGGCAGCAGGCGGCACAGGTAGAAGCCGACCGCGCCATGATGGACATGCAGGTTTCTCGCGCTGAATTCGTGCAGCGCATGGAAGAGATACAGGCCGAACGCGTTAGGGACCGTGAGCAGCACCAGGCCGATATGGAAAAGATCGCTGCACAGGTGGCCGCCACTCGCGCCAATGCGGCAGTCCAGCGGCAGTCGCGCGCTGAATAGTTCCCGAAATCGGGCGGGATAACCCGACAATAGGCAGAAAGGCAGACTATGAGCAGGACACTCCCAACGGAGGAGAGCCTTGGGCTTTCCCCGACCGAAGAAGAGCTGAATAGCGTCTCCAGCATCGGCAATGAGACGGATGACGACATTCCGCTCGATACCGATTATGTTGTAGAGACCAAGCCAGAGGAAGCGGCTCCGGAAGCCGCGCCGCAGCCGGAAAAGGCCAGCGAGGAACCAAAGACCGTCGATCTGCGCGCCTTGCAGGAAGCCCGTAATGAAGTGCGGGACATCAAGGCGGAAAACCGCCTGCTTTCGCAGCGCATGAATGACATGATCGCCATGATGGGCAATCGGGATAAGCCGGCAGAAAAACCAGCCGTCCCGAAGTTCTCCGAAGACCCGGTGGCCGCTGGCCAGTGGACGCAGGAACAGCTTCTTACGCTGGTCGAAAGGCAAGAAGCGGAGCGCAGGCAGTCGGAGCAGGCACAGCGGGAAGAGAGCGAATTTCGCGCCGTCGCCAATCGGGTCGTTAGCGACTACGAGACGACGAAAGCGGCTGATCCAACGCTCGAAGTCGCATACAATGCCCTGCGGGAGAGCCAGGGCAAAGAACTGCTGGCGATGGGCTACACCATTCCCGAAGCGCAGGCAGAGTTGAACCGGTTGGAACGGGAGCACATCAAGTTCGTCGCCGCGCGCGGGCTCAACATTGGCGACTATCTCAAGGCGCTGGCAACAGCACGCGGCTGGAATCCGTCCGCCACCGTATCGCCAACGCCTGCCAAGACCGACCTGAAATCGGTTGCAGCGGCGCAGGAACGCCACCAGAGCCTTTCAAATGCGCCAGGCGGCGAAGCGCCGCCCGCGCTCGATGCAAAGGCTCTGGCGCGCATGAGCGACAAGGAATTCAACGCGTGGCTGTCCCAGAAGGGCAACGACGCGAAGTTTGAAGAGATCATGGGCAGGACCTGACCCTGCCTGTCGGGCTACGGCCCATGATAGCCCACGCATGGCGGCTTAAAGCGATGCTTCGGACGCCGGGTCCGTAATCCCGGCACGCTCACCCCGGCGCATAGGGGCCTCGCCTAGCCAAGCGGGCGTCATCGCAGGCGCAAACCCTCATCTTCTAAATCTCAGCTTAGGAGGCCTAAATGGCCACCACTACCTTTGGCGTCAATGACGCCAATGCAGTCAAGCTGTGGGCGAAGCGTCTCGGTTTCCAGATCGTCTATCGGACCGACATTTCTTCGCTCATTGGCGAAAGTCCCAATTCCATCATCCAGCTCAAGTCCGAAACCCAGAAATCGGCCGGCGACAAAGTGACCTTCTCGCTCATGACAGAGCTGACCGGCGACGGCTTCACCGAATCGGAAGTGGCGGAAGGCAACGGCGAAAGCCTGTCCATCTATGCCGACGCAATCCTCATCAATGAGCTTGGTCACGTAGTTGGTGTTCCCAACAAGGGCCGGGCAATCGATGAGCAGCGCGTTCCGTTCAATCTGCGCGATGCGGCCCGGCTTGGTCTCCGTGCCTGGTGGGGCAAACGCATGTCCACGGTGTTCTTCAACCACGTCTGCGGCTACACGCCGGAAACGCGGGCGAAGTATATCGGCAACAATGCCATCGTTGCACCGTCTAGCGGCCGCCACCTGTGGGTGGATGCCGGCAACAACAACTCGGACGGCGACGAGAATTCGTCTACCTTATCAAGTCGCGGGATCATGAGGTCCCTACTAGGTGGATGCGTGAGAACTTCCCCCCTACTTGGCGCGATAGCCAGCCCAAGCTTAGGGCCGAGGAGTGTCGAAAGGTGAAGGTTCTCAAGCAGTACTCCCTGGCTGAGGCCGACCGTGTCCTGACTCCGGCGTTACTTCGGGAGCTGGAGTTGTGCCCCCCATTGCCGCAGGGTACGGGTTTTGTTGCTTCCTTAATTTGCTTTCTTACGAACGATGCTTAACTCAATTTTACTTTGCTTCCAGGAGCGTTTGAGCCTCGGAATTGGACTTCCAAGATCGTGAAGTTGTCACTGAGTGCTTCCCGCCCCGTCGACCACGTGAGTCTGGGGGTTGACCAGGCATCGGTCGTCGCCCCCCCGGCCGAAGCTGCATTTGCTCCGGGGAGGCAGCTGTACTCGATTCCCACCGGGGTTCCTTTGGTGCGCCCGCTGGCGACATCCGCTGTAGCGAGGAGCGGCTCGGTAGCAAGCAGAGGTCTTGCTTCCCCGGGGAGTCTCATCGAGGAGGTTTTCGGTGCGGTTGGCGAGGGCTCCGACATGGTTGGTGGTCATTGTGCGCCCCTGACCGATGATGAACTGGCATCCCTGGATGCTCGTCGTCGGTCGAGGAAGAGAGAGAGGAGTCCTTCCCCCAGTCGGATTCGTGCTCCGCCTTCCCCGGCGTTTGGGCCTCCAGCTGCAGCTGTGCTGCCTCCGATGTTGGGCAGATCGGTGGCCGCTCCCCCTGCGTCGGTACCTCTGGCGTGGGGGCGTGACAGAGGCAAGGCCCCAGCTATCAACGTGGGTGCTCCTGCTTCGTTGGTGCCTCCGCGCCGTAGCTCATCCCCGCCTCTCTGGGCCCAGCACCCCATGTTGCCCGGGCTTGCCACAATTACAGATCTTATGGGGAAGACCGTTGAGTGGCACAAGCCCTACGACGAGTTTGGTCTCGAGGCTGAGGAGGAGGTGACAGCGAGGGCGGCGTGGAGCGTCTGCATGGTAGCGAGTGCCTTCGGGCTCTGGAGGCTTCATTTCCAGGGCCTTGCTCGGATGCTGGCATCCAGCCAGGCCGCTCAGGCCGAGTCGGAGGCACGTTCGAAAGAGTGTGAGTTGGTTCTGAATGCGCTGTGCGAGCAGCTCCATCACCAAGGGCTGGCTCTTACCAGGGCGGAGTGTGACTGGGACGCCTTCCGGGCACAGGCCGATGGCACCGGTGAATCGACCGCCAGGTTGGGGAAGTAGTTCCAGGCTTCAGAGACTCACGCTCAGGTGGCCGAAGCCGAATTGGCCAAGGTGTGTTCGCTGCTGGCGTCCGCGGGTGAGGAGGCGGTGGAGAGCTTTCGATCCTCACCGGCTTACGACGGGAGTTGACGGAGGTGGCTCTGGAATTTTATGGGTTGGCCAGTGACCGGGGCTTCCGTGAGGGCTGGACCGTCGCCGTGAAGGTTACTACAGCCAGCCTGGGATGTGAGGTCCCGGCTCTCCTTCCTCCTCCGCCGGCCTACAATCCAGAGGATGACAAGGACGAGGAGGAGTCTGCTCGTGTTGACGCGAGGGGCCCGGTGTTGATGGCGAGCACAGATGCTGATGCGCCTGCGGACTCCTCGACGGCGGAAGCTCAGGTCGTGGAGTTGGATGGCGACTCCCCCTCCACTGGCGTTGTTGTTGCACTTGAGCCCAGTGAAGCTGGGGCACGCGACCCCCCTCCGCTAACCTCCATGAATCCCCGCGAACCGGTGGAGAGCTATGGCTATCTAAGGTTCCTGCACGCTAGCCATGGTTGGCCATGGGGGAGGGCCTCCACCTCCCCCCTCCCTGTCCACTGAACCTCCTCTTCCTGCTACCCTGCGTGTTGCTTCGTTGGATGTTGGCCCATCTACAACATTACCAACTACTGTTTGTGGCCCTTCTGCTCTCCCACCAACAACAGCTCATTGTACCAAGCCAAGGGATACCCATACTATTGCGCATGGATCTGGCTTGCCACCATCGGGCCCCCATTCAGCTGTTGTGCAAGGAGGTGGGATGGCAGTCCTGTGGTGTCCCCTTCGTCCCCCAAAGTTGCTGGTGCTTTTGTGGATGGCCTGTTCATTGCACCTGGTGGCTCCCGCTCTTGTCCTCCTCCGGATGGATCTTTCCAAGCATCTCCATGTGCTGAGAAAGCTATTGCTAGAGATGGCCTTCCTGCTGGCCAACAGTCACAGGAAACCACTGCTACTAATACACTTCAAGCCCCTATTTATCTTGATGAGATGTCTCCAGATCTAGATCTGAGTGCGCATCAACCACTTGCTTCTCCCAGATCTGCCTTCAAAGATCCTCTGCCTCGTGCTTTAGCGGGCACTTCGCAGCATAATCCTGCTCGCGGAGGCATGCTTGTCGCCCCCGCCATAGCTCCTCTTGCTGCTACAGTTCGTGAGGGACCTCTAGGCTTTGCAACACGTGGTGCTGCTGCATCTGGCCATGTTCAGTCTGCTAACCGAGTGGTCCCTCCAGCCGTTCGAGGCAGACCCCCTGCCACATCGAAGCATGGTACGAGAAACCCATGGCTTGCTCTACCATCGTCTTCTTCTTCAGGAGACACTGCCATGGGCGAACTCACTACTGCCCCGCCTTCCTTTGCACAGGTGATTCTTCAGTCGGTCTCACCGCCAGCCCCGCCCATTGCAACTCACAGTCCTACTCTCACAGACTTGGGGGAGCCAGCAGCTTTTTTCACTATTGATGAGATCAATCTTTCGTGCAAGCCTCTGGAACACACTATTGTTGCAAAGACACCTATGGGCAGACCGTCTTATCAAGATATCAAGCTACACCTTGCCCAACGGTTCCACTTTAAGCAAGATTTCATTCTCAGCGCCATGGATGGGCGCCACATGATGCTTCGTTTTCAGAATCATGAAGATTTCTTGCAAGTGCTCCTCAGGGATTCCTTGTTTATCAAAGGCAAGCCCTTCTGGTTCTCGAAGTGGACGATGGATTTCTCTCCGGATGAAGATTCGCCATTAGTCCCTATTTGGTTGGAGCTTCCACGACTTCCTGCTAACTTCTTTAGTGAAGGCATGATACACTCCATTGTGGGCAGTATTGGCCCTGTCCTTCAAGTGGATAGAAACACCCTTTGCTTGACCCGCACAGATGCTGCACGTGCTTGTGTCCAACTCTATGTGTCTAAGCAACTGCCAAATCACGTTTGGGTTGGTGTTGGATCTGGAGGCCAGTGGTAGCCTGTGGTTTATCCAGCCATGCCCTTGTTTTGTGCTTGCTACAAGAGACTTGGCCATCTTTCCTCCGATTGCAAAAAGAAGAATGCTGCTCATGTGGTGGCCCCCCTGTTCAACCTTCTCCCAATCCGGATCAGAATGGTGCTCCCCCACTTGTGTCTAAGGGCCCTCCACCTCCACCTCCACCTGTTAACTAGCCAGGGACCAAGTGCATGTGCCGCCCTGCCTAGGCGATGGTAGCTGGCCTAGCCCCTGCCACTTCGTCTCTTGCTATGGGCTCGGGCTCCCTACAGCATCACATTGTCTCCAAGGGCCCCCCTCCCCCTGGCACTTGTGGTGGCCTTGATATTGCCCCGCCACCCACCGTACTGCCACCATCGGTTCAATCCGCCCCTACATGGAAGAAACGTACTCAATCGCCGGGTACGCCCCCGGCACTAGCAAGCTGGCAACTACGAATCTCCTTGCTGCACTTCCGAACCTTAAGGAGGAAGTGCAACACCTGAAAAGACAGGAGTGAGTCTCATCTCATTGGCTCAGTAGGGATCCCGCAGATCCCCACCACAAAACAACGGCAGTAAATAGCAACGATAATAGTAATAACACTAACAACAGTAACAGGAGTAGCAACAGCAACAATAACGATAGAAGTAACAGCCGTAGCAAGAACAGTAACAACGGCAGCCAGTGGAACCGGACTGTCTAAGTTACTCCTAACGGCAATGAAAAGCAAACCCCGATCCCACAGTCGGGTACTGCCGAACCACAGGTAAAACCACGGCTACATTACTGAAGAAAAAAACATGACATCCCTGTCGTGAAGACCCCTCACAAACGGAGGCCTAAACCAAGAGCACACGGTGTACGGTACAGTCACGGCCTCGTCGTCGTGACCCTATACAGTCTACGAATGAAACCTTGATGACTCTATTGGAAACCCTAGACCTCAGCCGTAGAAAAGTACACAGAAACCACCCGCAGAATCACGTCCTTGCTGACAGGAAACCAAATCTCGAGTCAAGAAAGTCACATGTTGTGTGACGGGAGAACCGACCCACTAGAAGTAAGATCGGATGCGTCCACTGATGGCTTAGTCCGCGCCTCAGGTGTCTCCCTACTCGCCCAAGCAGAAACTGAGACACCGTACAAGTAACCGAAGACAAGGGTCAATCTAGTCGGGGTCGTGCTCGTCAGCACGCGTCCGTAGTCAACGACCACGTGTGCACACACTAACTGACTGCGTTACGTCAAACCCTCTAGCTAGTTTTTCTCCTGACTCGGACTCAAGCTCTACAGTGGAAGGCCTTACGACAACCAGTCTAAAATAGTCTCTCCCGGGTCTAGCTCTCCACCGCTCCCAAATGGGTCGGCACACGCGTGCCCAGGCAAACTACGACTAGTGGCAAAGTCACTCGATGTGGGAACTCTTCGTAGAGAGGAAACACCGAAGTACCATCGGCTACACATGCACCCATCGCAAGTATCACGGAGCACAGAGTGGTACAGTGCCACCAAACTCAGGACGACTAGCTAGACTCACTAATCCAACGACCACATAGTCACGCGACTCATCCCAAGGCCGTTGTACCATACGACACCATGCCATCAAATTATCTTAGTCTGAGAGTTAGAAAGCACGATCAAAAGAACTCATGAGGCAGCTCACAACCGACTGGTTCATTCCCTCTCTAAGGGAGACTAGAAAGCCCCCAGCACCCATGCGCTAGGTCACAAGACTCACAGTCGTTTGGCCATACTCGTGGCCCACACGAAAATCGCTTTCCAAGGAAATAGGAACAATCCTCTGCCCGTACTAGAGTGTACGGTGACTCAGGTTGGCATAACAAAGAAGCTCGAAACAGACAGGGTCACCTAGACCCTCAAAACCACACGAACACATTAATCGAGGCACCACTCCAGGCACCCAAAACACGAATTCGATCCCCACGTGGTGTCCGGGACATCCACGGTGCAAAAGATTAACCAATGGGTCTCAACCGGGTTGACCAGTGGCCAAAACGGGCAAAGAAATAGCATTTCGGTCAACCATCCCATTGGGTCGGTTGAAGGAGCATATCGTCCATCGGATGCGGGGAAAGCGAAGCCAGGCGCTCGACCAGGGCGCGGCAATCCCTCAGGTCGCACACCCATGTCGTCTGGTCCTGCACGAGGATTTTGTTGCGCGCCGCCACATAGGCCTTGTGCTCCATTGCGCCTAGCCGATCGGCCAGCGACGCGCCCGACATCTCGTCCAGGACGATCCCGAGATGGCGTCGTTCTACGAGCGCCAGTTCGCTGACGAGGTGCGGCTGTTCCAGCGGAGGCTGAACAGCTCGCCCCGCACGCAGCCCATCGTGCTGAACGGCCACTACCGAGCTGCACGTCCCTGGCGTCCCAGATACGACTGGCAGTAGCTGATGCCCAGGCGTGTCGAATGGGCTAGCCAGCGAGATTTTACTTCTGGCCTCAACTTGGCGAGGGATGCCTTTGTCATCCCCCCCGAGGCAACCCCTGACTGCCTGAACGTCGATCTGGACGGACGGGGTGGGTTCTACCTCCGTCGTGGCGTGGCTCCGTGGATCAACGAGGCGCTGCCTGCCTCGATCGTGTCGCTGATGCAGTACACGACGACCACGGGTACGGCGCAGTTGCTGGTGGGCACGAGCGGCAACGCCGTGTACCGCTGGGATGGGGCTGACTGGGCGTCGATCTTCACCAGCGTGGCTGGGCCACACCGCTCGGCCACCTACAAGGACCGTTGCTACATCGTCTCGGACGGTAACGCCACCCGTCGTTGGGATGGTTCGTCGGTCGTGACCATGACGGACCCCGATCCGTCTGGGTACAACGACAACATTGCGGCCCCCACGGTGCCGCCGTCGAACGGCAAGTTCCCGAAGGCTGCTTGCATCACCACGTACCAGAACGTGGTGATGGTGGGGAACGTGACCGAGGGGTCCACGAACTACCCGTGTCGGGTGCGGTGGTCGCACCCTGGGTACCCCGAGGACTGGTTCTCGTACCACTACATCGACATCGAGCCTGAGGACGGGGACGAGATCACGGCGCTGGTGCCGATGCAGGACCGCTTGATCGTCTTCAAGCACAACTCGGTCCATGCCATCTACGGGTCCCCTCCCGAGGACTTCGGCGTCACCCCCATTGCGAGGGATGTCGGTGCCGCCTCCCAGGAGGCCGTCGTCACGACGGATGTGGGCGTGTTCTTCTGGCACGAGTCCACGGGGCTGCATCACCTGTCGTCCGACCCGTCTCGGGGCACCGAGACGAGGTGGGTGTGGGAGCCGCTGTGGCCCGCCATCGAGGACGGGCGGATCTCCGAGGATCACATCGACAAGGTGCAGGTCGGTTGGCTCAACCGCCGTGTGTGGGTGTCGGTGCCGTGGCAGTTGAGTTCGACCCGCAACCGCACGTTCGTGTTCGACCCGTTCATCGGGAAGAAGAACTCGGGTGCGTGGACGGTCTACGACCTTCCGCTGGGGCCGTTCCTGGCCTTCTCTCCTCCAGGTGACATCGCCACGCCGTTGGCGGCGAATGTCGATACCGACTTCGTGCTGGAAGTGGAGAAGTTCGACCAGTTCTACGACAACGACGGCACCTCCTACATCCCCGAGGAACTGTTCCTAGGGACCGAGGACGGCGACATTCTGCTGACCGAGGACGAGGACCAGATCCTGCTGGAGCAGGACCCTGAGCCGACGTTCGAGCGCCCGATCGTGTCGCACTACATGACGCCCTGGCAGGACGCTGGCGAGCCGATCATGCGGAAGCGCTGGAAGCGCCCCGAGGCGGTGGTCCTGTTGGACACCGACTCGGAGATCGTCGTGCAAGCGTACAAGAACTACAACGCCACTCACGCCTACAAGCACTTCATCATCACCACCAACGTCCAGGGCGGTGGAGCCCAGTGGGATGAAGCGACCTGGGATGTGTCGGAGTGGGCGAAGGAGGAGGGCGACCACCTTGGAATCAAGCGTGGGTCGCCCCTCGGCAATGCCCATTCGATCGCCCTGAAGTTCCAGGGGCCGACCGACCGAAAGTTCTGGCGCTTGGACGCTCTGACGTTCAAGTGGATCAGCCGAAGGATCAGGAATTAGCCGTGGCCACCGCATCTGTCACTTACAGCTTCCAGCCCGAGACGGACATTCTGTCGTCGGAGGTGAACACCAACTTCTCCAACTTGGTGAACTTCCTGAACGCCAACGTCATCCAGAAGGACGCGTCGCTGGCCTTCACGAACATTCCGTCTGGGCCTGCGACGAACCCCACGTCAGCCAATCAGTTCACTCGCAAGGCGTACGTAGACGCCGAGATCACGGCGGGGGTTGCGAGGGCCGTCAACGTCGTGAAGCACCTCACGTCTTCGTCCACGGGCACGTCGATCGGTCAGAACTTCGTGATCGTCACGGGGCTGACGACGACGTACGACTTCACTGCTGGACGGCTGTACCGCATCACGGGTCATGTCGGGCTGAAGATGCGTACGGGTGGCACTGGCTACATCATCAGCGTGCTGGTCCACAACCCTCCAAATCTCATACTCTTGGGCTCTAAAAAAAATATGCATTCTATTTTTTCAATATGAGTGATTTGAGCCATCAAAGAAAGGTGGACGGTGGATAGAGTGACCTCAGACATCATCCCCTTGTTGGCCATTGATCTAGATCTATGAAAAATGGAGTCTTAGCTTTAATACCAATTGAAGTCCTGCGATCAATGACACCCAAGAGGGTGGTGAATTGGGTGATTATCATTTTTAGAAAACTTTTGCATGATTTAAATAGATATGATGAAATAGCGATTTAGGACTTAGATCTGATATACTTTAAATTAGATCTTTTATAATCTGTCACCCACAATAGTTTTTCGGTACTAGGCGGAGGTATGAATCCGAAGATTCTGCTCATGCAAGGTGTTATCGTCCTGACAAGACTAGCCTTGTCAATTTAAACCCACCTTTTGATATACCAAAAATCTATTACTAAAATGATCGATTATACTAGATCTAAATGATGAAACACGGAGGAAGTAATACGCATATACACTAACACAGAATGGGGGTAGAAGAAATGGACCAAACCACACAAGAGACTGTGATTTTTAGGTGGTTCGGATGCAATGCCTGCAACCTATGTCCAACCCTCATGATCCATGAGGATTCACACACTATCTTATAAGGAATTACAAGATTAACACACACACACACACTCGTATGGAGTTCAAAACTCCTACGAAGGTGCAGAGGCACCGACATACACATACGGATCTAAATAGATCCACACACACACTTAGTGTTTATAGATTAAAGAAAATACACTTGAAGCTCAAAACAAATTAGAAGAGAAAATGAAAGTAAGAAGCTCAGATCTAGGTTCCCCCTCATTGAATGATGCAGATCTTGAACGGAGGTTTTCTTCTCCACTTGATCATAGCTTCATTGCCTTCGAAATGATCTTCTAATGCTTGGATCTTGATGAGGAATGGCTGGACAAAGCACTGTTCACGTAGGTTCTTCTGGTTCTTGTAGCAGCTCACCCTCTTCTCTTGATGGCCTCATTTTGATCGCTTGGATGATTAGGATTTCTTGTCTCCAAAATGTATTTCTATATCACTTGGGGTAGTCAAGGGATGTTCAAAAATAACATCCCACATTTTCTGGCATAGGAGAAGGCTTAGGGACTCAAAAGTCCAAAAGGAGAGCTTGGCCACATTATAGAATCCAAAAAGTCAACAATTGAGGCTTGGCAGGCGTCGGTCGACCGAAATTGGTCGTTGGTCGACCAAACTCTAAGAAATTTTAGACTTTTCAACTCTGGGAAAATTGGTCAACCGAAATACCCCTATCAATCGACCGAACTTTGTAGAAGTTCAGTCCGCTGATTTCTGGAAAATTTGGTCGACTGAACCAAGGCCATTGGTCGACCGAAACCAGCTTCTTCTATAAAAACAACTCATTAGCCCAGAAATCATAATCCTATTGAACAGGCCTTGCATTGAGCTTCATATAGCATTTATTTGAGGTTCAATTAGCTTATTTCATGTAGCTTTGAAGCTTGGAGATGTGAGTGTTGGACTTCCACATAAGGTAACTTCAATTACCTTCTTGTGCTCACAATTGTCCAAGTTACACGGCACGAGATGGTTAACAAATTCAGGATTTTGTTATCATCAAAATCAACTATAGAAACTCAACACTTTGGAGGATGGCAGGAAGGGTCCCATGATGTCCATTCCCCATTCTGCGAATGACCATGCGGCGGCCGTTGGATGTAGTGGATTGGGGGGTTTTTTGGGCACCAGGTCAAAGGCTTCGCACTGATGACACGTACGGCATACTTGTTGTGTCCCCTGGTTTTGACGATAACAAACCATGAATCATTATTGGATGTTTTAGCATGAAAGCCAATGGTGTTTTATCTAACTAAAGTGTTGGAAAGCCTTTAAGACAGGTTCAAGTTAGGAATGATCAAAGTGTCGACCTCACCAGCTAAGAGTGTCGACACTACAAGAACAAACGCAGGATTTTCACGTTTCTGTTTGGGATCTGAAGCTCTCAGTGCGTCGACACTACCAACTGGTCGACACTACAGTTCAACTGTGGTAGTCTAGCGTCTTTGTCTGGTGCTCATGCCCTGACACCACTAGGGCCATGTGTCAACATGGCAGTTCAAGCTGCATGCGTTCGTAGTACCCGTGTCGACCTGTAGGCTCAGGAGTGTCGACACTATGGCACTGATTTCTATGTTTCTTCATGTAAACAACAGGAAGTGCTGACACTTCAGCTGAAGAGTGTCGACACCATCAACTTTACCCAGAACGGATCTGAGTTGGATAGCAGTCCATTTTCATGATCCGTAATCACTCATTGGGATACGTTCGTACATGAAATATGCTTCTGGAAGGTAGCTTTTTCAGAGGAAATGATTGGCAGACAGTGGCATCTTCCAGAGGTGGGGCCCACTACAGATTTTGTTCCCTTATCTGCTCAGTTTACCGTTGCAGTCCAGTCTGTTAATTTGAATTTAGTTTATAGTCGTTGAAGGCGTGCAGACACCGGGTTCACATTTTTCTTTTTTTTTTGTCCGCTTCAATTATTAATATTTTTCCCATGAGTAGGAGCGATGGGGATGGACCACATCCGAACCGGTGGGGTTGCTTTTGTGGGTGGACGACGAATGAGGCAAGTCCGAGGAAAGAAGATTTAGGGGTGTGCCTTTCCCCTCCATCTCTCTCTCTCTCTCTCTTTCTCTCTCTCTCTCTCTCTCTCCTCACCGTAGCCCCTCTCCTCTCCTGCCGAGGGAATACCCCGGCCTCTTTTTAACCCTCCCCCCAGAAAATAAGAGAGGAGGAGAGAGAACCGAAAGGGACAAGAAGACCAGAAGCACCATCACCATAACTGGAAATAAAAAAAAAACAGGAGAGAAGTGGAGAGGAAGGGAAACGAAATCTGGAGGCCCCCCGGTCTGCCTCCTTCCCCTTGCCATTTCTGCTCCAAGGCGGTCGCCTGCCTGGTCGCTAGGTGAGGAGATAGAGAGAGAAAGAGAGAGATAGAGAGCTTTGTACGTTCTGTCTCCTCTTCTTCCTCCCTTCCCCTCTGATCCCACGACCCCCTTCTTGAGTTCTTTCTCTTCTCTTCTCTCTCTATTTCTCCTCTTAAAGGTTGACATTTTGCCCTCAGAAGAAGAAGATACCAGGAATAGATAGATAGATCTGGTGAAGCTGATATCTGTCCAGTTTTTGTTGTTGCAGGTTTTAAGTTTGAGGCTTGAGGAGAGGGGTGGGGGGCGTGGGAGAAGATGGTGAGGGGGAAGACCCAGATGCGGAGGATAGAGAACGCAACGAGCCGGCAGGTCACGTTCTCCAAGCGCAGGAACGGCCTCCTGAAGAAGGCCTTCGAGCTGTCGGTGCTGTGTGATGCCGAGGTCGCACTCATCGTCTTCTCCCCTCGAGGCAAGCTCTACGAATTCGCCAGCAACAGGTACTGATCACTGCCTATATTATTATTTCTCTCTTGTACGCCGCTGAGAGCTGCTTGACCCCGGTCGGCCGGGTGCAGCTAGCGGTCACCGCCACCCACCTCCCCGTGGCTGTACATGCCGCATTAGATATTAGCTAGCTAGCTTTCCCGTACCAGCCACCAGACCACGCGCGTGTACTCGCGTCGTCTCAGCAGTCATTAGAGTCATTACATCGTTGCGCTGGGGCTACTGATACCATCCATGTATGTATGCGATCTAGCTATATATCCTCTCCCTGTGTGTAAACATGACCCCGCCAAGCTTTTGTGGGGACGCGCGCAGGCACGGCCGGGCCGTGCCGTGCCTGCCCCCACCTTCTTCGGCCCCAGCCGGCCGATCGAGAGAGGAGACACGCTTCCTGCAGTGTGAGTAACTCCGCCACACCTCGGCGGCGGCGCCTGTACGTGCTGCCAGTCTCCTCCATCGGCTGATCACCGATGCTCGGGCTGACCTGATCCCTCTCTTCTATTAACCCACATGATCGATGGCGAGAACTTTCCGTGGGGAATTATAAGCATGCATCACTGTTACATCACAAATGAAAAACTAGGCCTGGCCTTGCCATCCCAGAAGCTTAATTAATTGTGGTTCAGCAGCCGGAAACGTGACCGCAAGGATTCTTCACGAGGAACACTTTTTTTGAGGGTCCGTATAACACGTACATCATATGCATCTTGTCAAGATCTCGACCTAGCCAGCCGTAAAAATCTTTGTGGGGTGCATAAAGATCTGGTCCTTTTGTCTTCGAGGATCTAGCCATTATTTCATGCGCATTCGTGGCTTTAGCGTACCGTATGTATCCTGAAGTATTCTCGAAAAAAAATAAAAAGAGTACTGCATCGGCCAGCTGCGCGCGTGGGGTATGCGTGAGTTGTTCCTCCCACGAACGACTTGGCATCAGCTAATTTGTTGATGTAAATACTCCTCATCAGTACGTAGGGCTAGCTCTTTATCAAACAATTTAACTTAATTATATATATATTCCAATGTGATTGTAAAAATTAAACCATATTTCTGAATGGAAGAATCCTTAATCTGTCAGCTATTGCCCAAGGGGCAAAGGGGGGCACATGCACCTATATATCTTTGGGCTCCTATTACATGTTAGCCCTTTGTGAAATACCCGGCCGGAATGGCCTCGTTACGGCATCAACTCTGCATGGTCCTGAAATATGAACCGCAAGATTAATTGATGCATTCTTAATCATGAAGCTAGCGCAACCGGAAGGAATTGAAGCCTTCCCCCAACCTTCATCCGGCAAACCAAGCCTTCAATTATACCTGTGTTTAGTCTGTCCAATACAGGAAAGTAGAGGAGATGGGTACGCTTTGAAAGTGACATGACAGTCTCATCTACGTACGTTATCCATGGTCGTCAACTTCTACGTACTCAGAATAATTGTTTATATATGCTGAAGTACTTCTTTTGCATTATGTACGTAACTAACAATTCAATAAATAAATCGGAGTATTACACAAATTTTCCGTTTTTTACTCATAGCCCTCTTTCTCACTGATCTACAGACAGTGTAACTACTCAACAAGAGGGGTGGTTTTAGATCCTTCATTGGTACTAACCCAGAGAAATTTCCTTTGAGAGGCATATCGAGGACTGATAAGTAGTGATCGGGAAAACTAGAAAGAACTGAACTAAGAACTGTAATCCTGTCCCAAAGTGAGAGATTCCTGGCCTCCATAGTTCATGATTGTCTGTCAGCTTTCTAATAAGTGGGTTCCGATCTGAAAATTTCAGCCTTTTGTAATGTAGGGGCAAGTCCAGGTTATAGAGTATGAAGTTTTGCAACTTTGCAATCCATTGTTCCAGCACATTCTATTATCTGGATTTCTATCATGTTGATTCCAATGATCGAGCTTTTCTCAAAGTTCAGTTTTAAGTCCTGGGCAGTGCTTAAGGCTTGTAAGGATGAAAACGAAGTTCCTTAGCTGTTTGAGGTTCCTGTCTGAGAAAATCAGGGTGTCTTCAGCATATTGTAAATGAGAGAAGCACATAGGTGATTTCAAGATCCAAATGTTATGAAGCCAGCCCTGGTCCTCTGCTGTTTTGTACATTCTACTCAGCATGTTTGCAACCAAGACAAACAATAACAACAGTGGTCACCTTGTTAGCCCTCTGAAATTAGAGAAATGGCCATGAATATCTCTGTTTATAATGACGGAAGTTCTTGCTGTACATGCATTGTAAGGTTGTGATTAAATATGATTGTACACAAGCACTGCCAGGATATTCTGTCATAGGCCCTCTTAAAATCTAATTTGCAAAATAGTCCAGCTTTATTCCCCTTTTCAATTGACGACAGGACTTCACGTCACGAAAGCTTACTGGTTTTCTTCTATGGTTTTGCATAACATTCTTCACAATCTTGTGGATGGCCCTTCTATGATAATTTTATAGGAGCCATTTAATAAGCTGATGGGACAATAATCCTTGAGTTCAAATGGACCTTCCTTTTAGAAATTAGAAATGGAAGTTGTGATTGAGAGCCTTGCAGCCTCTACCCTTGACAACAAAGTCCTCTAGAGCATGGGCTGCCTTTTTCTTCACAACCTCCCAAAGCTTTTGGTAAAGAAAGCCTTCTTGACCTGGAGCCTTTGCTGCTTATAGCAGCTTCTTAGCCCCCTTCTCTTTGTCCTCCTAGATGTGAATGCTTGGCCCTCATTTAAAGTAAGTAATTATTCTGCTTCTTCCCAAGCTGAGTACCATTTTTTTTCCAGCTGCAAACAGATTACTGTAAAATATGATGATTAACTCCATAATAAGTTGCTCATCTCATAGTCAGCAGCCGTTAACTTTAACATAGATATTGATTTTGTCCTCCTGTGCTCCTTTGCTATGTTATGGAAACAACCTTTATGAGCTCCCCCTTGTATCCAGAGCATTTTTAATTTCTGCCACCATTTAATTTTTTCTTCCAGTAGGTGTTTTTGAAGGGAAAGTGCACTGTATCACCAATTTTATTGAAAATAAAGGGAGTCTTCTTCTAGTAGGTAATCTTTCTTTTAGCTCCTCTTAATTCAAATTTCTGTTTTGTTTTATCAATTCTAATCCATCTATTCCTTCTAGTATAACATGCCTTTTCTTGTCTTCTTTTCCCATTTTTGTGCCCACATTTTGATCTGAAATGCGATCAGCTTCAATCTTAGCCAAGGTTTCCATAGGTGAATTGTGCTTGGGATCGTTCTTGCCTACTTTAGCAACTGGTCTACTGTTGATCAACATTTTTATCCTTCAATAAGTTGTGAAGTTTCTCTGTCAACTGATTTTGCATAACCTTCATCGCCATTCTATTTGTCTGTCCAAAATTTTCAGAATTGTACCACATTAGTTTCAATTTGAAATACCAAGACACTAGGTTTCTCTGCAATCCCTGCATTACTCCAATCAGGGAGGAAGGTTGGTGCAATGGTGTTCCCCTTTGTACATGCTTTCTTTATGTTTTGTTTTGCATTGCTAGCCACTTTCTTCCTTGAACTTTATTTACTCTGAGCAGTGGCTGTAGATGGACCACCCATCTTTTTTGTTTTGCCATTCCTCAGGGGGGTGAGCTGTCATTCAACTTCCGTGTTTGAAGCAGAAAGATGAGACAAGTAGTCCTATTGAGATTGACTTGCTGCCATCATTGGGATTTGCCAGAGAAGGATCTGCTTGGGCCATTGCTTCAGCAGAGGGAGGTGCTACTTGTTCCAGAGAATCTGTTGCTTCACTTCCTGTTGCACATCTGGCCAGCTTTTGTGATCATGCCTTCTTCTCTGATGTACTTGGAGGGGGAGGTTTCTTTGTTGTTGGTTCTCTTCTCCTTTTAAAGGCCAGCGAAGGCCTGAGAGGTGAGGGCAGATATGACATTTCTCCATGCCACATCTGCCAACTTTCTAAAGCATGGATGGCAGTTTCGGCATTACACACAAATAAAGTTCCAATAAATACTATAAATACTAAGACTCAAGAGGGAGACTCCAGGCTACCTCTGAGCTAGAGGGAAGCTGATGTAGCTCGAGTGGTGCTGCGCGTACGGTATCGACGGCTCGCCATATCGTATCTCTCGCTAGCTCTGATGTTCGCACCAGCTTATAACCCATAGGTCAAGGATAGTTGGTTGGAAGATTCTGGCTGGCCGAGAGGTTTGTTTCCTCAGTATAACATCGTGTTAGCTATGTGTGCCTTGATATTGTTGGTTGCTATGTCGTTGCTCGAAGCGTTGTGGTTGTTGGCACTAGCATGTGTGAGGATTGGGGAATTTGTCGACATATCTGCTAGTCGAATACCCTTTCTTCCGTATTTTTCTTGGGTATTTTGCTCTTGGGACGTGATTGTGGTCGTCGAGATGCATTCTCTAAGATTCTTGTTGTTGTTGTTGTGGGTCCTTGTTGGTGAGCTGCTGCATGGCTTGTACATTATTAGCATGTGTTCAATTGTAAGTGTGCCTTGATGTGACCCAGCTTGCAGTTATGTTCTATGGTTCTATGTTGAGAACGAAGCCAATATTCTCTAGGTGTTGTTGCTGTTGTTGGTTTTGGTGGTTGTGTTCAGCTTGGGAGGAGTTCCCTGCGAGTCTGATTTGATATTATGTGAACCAAGGTCATGCCGGTTGGTTTTACTGTACTCTTCTGCCATGGTAGAGTTGACATGCGACTCGAATCAGATGTAATGTCTGAGTGAGGACTGACTTGATTGTGCTCATGGTCCAGTGCTACCGTTGGCGTTCTGTGTGCTAGGTTTCATTATTGTTCGTGGCGCGGAAGCCCATGGGTGGAGCAGTCAACTGAGAGGACTGTGTTTCCTTGTTTAAGTTGATGCTTGTTGTGCCTACCGAGGGTGTTATCGGTAGCTGTTTTTGTGGCATGGGTCGTGTCTCCTTTCCCTGTGAGATGGAAGTGATGATGCCATGAAGTTTCGGAGGTGTCAGACTTATATTCACTTGTGTGCCATGCTCGTTCTGTGGATCGGTGTGTCTTGAGATCCAGAGTGTGTGCCTATGATTGTGGTCTGGCAGTGTCCCTTTGAATTGTATTTTTCGAGAATTATGTTATCGTGATTTGCATTGGAGGCTTGGCTGATGCTTGGAGAGCGTGGCCAGTGCTTTGGGTTTGTTCTTCCCTGTTCACTTGTTGACTCCTTGAATTTTGAGGATGAAATTCTTTAAGGGGGGAGGACTATAATATCCTGGATTCCTCAGATCTAGATCGGAGAGCTTTCGGATCACTTTCGTAGGTCCTAATATGTGTTTTACGATCCACGCGGATTTTTTCCTTGTACAACTTGTGGAACCCTATGGAGAGTTGACCGTTGAGTTTTGCTACTCAAGGACGCTACAGGTGCATTGTGCTCGTTCCGAGGATTGCGAAGACTATTTTTTCGTATTTTTCAAATTTATAGATTTTTGTGTCGAAAATTAGATTTTAGGAAAATTGCTAATTTCCTATTTCCTTTTTCTTTTTTATTCTCTCACCTCTCTCCTCTCTCTTCTCTCGCCGTTTCACTCTCTCCCCCTCCGTTCTCTCTCCTTTCACCCCCTTTACTCCGACTGCAGATGGAGGAGGCCGGGGATGTCATGGAGATGTCGTGGAGGTGTCGTGGAGCGTGCTGGCGTGAAGAATGGAGCGTGGTGTTGGCGCGATCCCTCGATGGATTCAAAGCTGGCGTAGGTTGTTCGTGTGATCATTTTCGGCATGGTGTGGTCATCTCGGCACGTCAGATCTTCGGTGGAGGTAGGGGGATGATGCCCTACTCTTTTCCTGCGTTCTCTCATGATTTGGAGCTGAACGGTGTGCGTATGAGCGAGTTTTACTTCGGTTGGGTGAAAAGTATGTTCAGGGGGTGTGAGCCATGTTCACCGTTCCAGGCGACGATTTCTAGTTTCAATGGTTTTATTTGAACCCCTGGCATTTTGGGAATCTTTTCCCGCCAGTTTCATTGCATTTGGTCGAGAATCGGAGCCAGTATGAGCCTGGCCATCCATGTGACTCATTTTGGGTCAATTCGTGAGAATCGCCCATTTATTGAGCTTTTATGCGTGGTTTGATCCCTTCCGGCTTGTGGAAGGTGTATAACATGTCTAGGGTTGTTTCCCCATCGTTTCGACACGATTGGGGCAAGGAAATGACCGATTTTGAGCTTCCCTATGGTTTCCCGCCGTATGGGAGTGGCGGTCAAACCAGAGACCGCTACTAAGGTGAAGCAACCCAATGGGGACCGCTACCAAGCTCTTTTAATAGTGTATAAGTCGGTTTGGCTAAATGGTCACGCGACTGATCGGATGGCTGTTGCTTGTGTGATGGGAATCGACGCCAAGCAAGTATAGTTTATTTTACATTTATGTCCTTTTCATTTGTGTTTATATCCTTGGGAAAGTATGTACGCAATTGTAGATCAGACGATGTAGGTTTGGGTGCAAGACTTTTCCCCACTGACTGCAATCAATGTTGATTTACATCGGCATAACGTCCAAACACCCTTGATTAATTGTCAAAGAAAGTCCTTACGTCTTGTACATAGATTTTAATGTCAAGGGCATGCTCACTTATGTGGCTCACATTGACCCCCCCTTCCCTCTTATACATTAGCAACAACTATTGAAAGAATTAGGGTTTTAGCAAAGGCTGTGTTTAGTTTGACAAAACCCTATGACTTGAAAGCACGGGTGTGGTTTATAGGAGGTCAGAGACATATTAGGGCGTCCTGGGGTTTCTGGATCTCAAAAGTATTTTGGTAATTTTGAGGATCGCATGGGTCTTTTGGTAATTTAAGACCAAGCCAGGAGCATTGCGCAATTTCTGGGCTGGGTGAGTGGCTGGGCACTCTCTCGATCTTCCAGGGGGACACTTGGGCAAATTTTGAAAGGTTTGGAGATCATTTGGCCATTTTTGGACTCCAGGGGTATTTTGATAATTTGTTCTCCAGGCGAGGGTTTAGCAACATCCAGGTGCGAACATAGTTAGGTAGTGCCATGGGTACAAGAATAAGTTTGTGATTGGAAAGAAGTACACACAAGACCATCCCTAGTAATGTAGGGGCATATATAGAATTTTGTTGGCAGTCAAAACTTGCACGCAATCATACAAGGGTACACAGCGTGGTTGATACATTGATGATTCATGTGAGTACAAGGGGTTGTCGGCAGAGTATCGACTATACAGTGGATCTCCACACAAACGCGGGATGTAGGGACATAGCCGTCATTTGATAAACTTGTAGGGTATAACTGCAATTACAGGACTTTATAGGTTTTCTTGCAATTTTGGGAATGACATTTCTATAATTCTCCATTGATTCGAGAAATTACATTACTCTGTCGCCCAAAGGCATAGAAAATGACCATATAGAGCCACTAGGGGCATGTATGCAAGACCCAAGATATTTATATATTTCTTTTAATACCCAAGAACGGGTTGCACAAAGAACACACAGCCACTGGGGCAATAAGTGCAAGACCCAGGGGCATTTATATATTCATACCCCGGAATGGGTCGAACAAAAGAACAAGTCTCGAGCTCCGGGTGCCCTTCGTGTGTTGTTCTTGTTTCTGCTTTCTCATCAGTTCGTGTGTCTCTCCTCTCTGTGCCCTTTTTTCTAAATCCCCGGGGGTATTTATTGAATGTGGGGGACCCACCGAGGTCAAATGGAGGCTAGCAGGGTTGAGAAATGATCCCGCAGGGGGTTCATTTTGACCCCGCTGGGGTCCACCGGGGTCAAATGACCCTGCGGGGGTCCATTTGACCCGAACGGGGCCCACTGGGGTTAAACGACCCCGCGAGGGTCAAGTTGACCCCAAACGGGTCCCACTGGGGTGAAAAAGGACCCGCCAAGGGTTCATGGAGCCCGGACAAGGTCCCACTGGGGTCATTTGAACCCAGATGGGCCTTGCTGGGGTTGCACCCACCGGGGTCACACGAGTCCCTCTTGCACTTCCTTTTCTGCTTGTAAAGAGTTCGAACATGAAGGGAGGTGATAAATCCCTTAGGCTCACCATTGGCAAGGGAGGTGACCAGAACTTCCGGGGGGGCTTTATGCAAGATGACCACACCCTCCTCCACTTTCGTTTCACCCCAACAGCTACCTCCATTTCACCCCGGAGTTCCTTGCTAATTGCCTACGGGTGTCCCTTCACCTACAGTTCACCCCGGAGGGGCCTGCAACTTCACCCCGGAGGGTTGGCTTCCGCTGGCTGTTAGTTCACCCCGGAGGGGGCCTGGAGCTGCCTGCACTTTCACCCTGGCCTGCAATTCACCCCGGAGGGGCGAGGAGGACTGGGAAGGCTGTCTGTGAAGCCCATTTCACCCCGGACAGGTTGGATGGAGGTCCAGTGGACTGTTGCAGTTTGCCCAGTGGGCTGGAGTGTCCATCCCGGAGGAGACTGCTTCGCTGGAGGGCCGGACTGGGAGGGCTGTCAGGCCCATTTTATCTTTGTTGGACTAGAGTTCACCCCAGAGGAGGGCTCCAGCCGGACTGGGAGGGTTGTCATGCCCATTTCATCTCCATTGGACTGGAGTTCACCCCGGAGGAGGGGTCATTGACAGTCTGCTTCATGTTGATTCGTCCCGGAGAAGGGGTCATTTATTTCACCATGTAGGTGTGTATTCACACCAGTGGGGATAGAGGGTCCGGTCACCTCCCTCAAAGGGACCCCACGGTGGATTCCGATTACCTTGCTCTGCAGTGGTAAGCCCGAGTGATCTTTCACCTCCCCCATATCATGCATCGAGTGGTAACCCCCAATTAATGTAGCAAATTCACCTTCTTTAATCCCCAAGTAACGTAACAAACTTGAGGAGAGGAAGGGGTAAACCAAAGACACATTTTTTTTTTAGATGACACTATATTACCTCCAACATCACCGAAAAGAGCAAGAGTGATATTTAGAGCCATCCATCTGTCAAAGAGTCTTATAGTTTCGTTTATCCTTAGTCAATTATGTACTTTTTATTTTCTTGAGTCAAAGATTGTAATTTTCTTCTCATTTAGTCTTCATACTATTTGAGAGAAATATGGTTATGAATAAAGATTTGTGTTATTTCTATCTTGCGCACTCTGTCTGTATGTGGAATGCACTACGCTCTGATTGACATGAATGTTATAGACATCGTCACGCCACTTCCGAGTAATCTTTCACGCTCGGGACGTGACAATGGTTCCCTTGGTGACGTAGCCAGGGTGGTTCGTGGTTTGGTAGTCTCCTGACCGAGGGATCAGGGTGTTGGTTTCCGTTCTAGTAGGAGTAGCTGTACTACCGAGGTTTTACCGGCCACCGGGTTGCTCTTCCTGCTGTAGTTGTTGCTTTCCACCACCACCGTTGTTTTACGGTTGGGGTTCCACGGGACCCCTACTGAACCAGTGAGATGAGACTCACCCCTTGCTTTTCAGGTGTATCGGTTCTTCTTCGAGGTTCGGGGGTGCAGCGTGCGGAGGTTCTTAGTTGCCAGCTCGCCAGGCCAAGTGTTCACTCATCGTTGGGTACGTTCCCTTGCCTGTAGACTATACTTTATTTAGACTGGACTCTGTAGTTAAATTATTTATTTCTGTTAATTGTTGAATTATCCTGGTTTATTTCTTATTTCTATGTATTCCACACACACCTTTTAGCCCCTCTGAGCCTTCCGACTCGTGGGTGATGGTCCAGGATTCGAATGGTGTCGGGGTATTCCCGGCATTTGGATCTTGGGTCGTTACATTACTCGTCTTCCTTGGGACGGAACCTATCTAGTAGGAGGTTTAAGACACCCTTGTTACAGTAAAGGTGGTTCACCTTTGCCAAGGCTTCCTGCCACCCATCTTGGTACCCCCGTTTGTAATCCTCTGATGCGCCTCCGCCGCTGCTTTCCCTCGTCTCCTGCCCCAGGTCTGGTAGTGCTTCCTTTCGGAAGCACAGACACTTGTTGGGGGGCTCATCCGAAGAAGAGCCTGACTTCTCTGATGACATCTTCGAAACACTCACCAAGCCAAGCGGCGGACCCAGGATGGACTCAAGGCTCACCACGGGATGCTATTTATAGGAAGGGAGATGAAGTCCCCAGAAGAGGAGAAGAGTTCTACCGCCTCTCCAACTTCTTGGAAATTGAAGTGACAGATCCCGAAGATAGCGCCCTCTCTAGGCGACCCCCTAGGCGCCACTTCGTATCTTCGGAAGAAGATTTGACGCTGGGAAAAGTTGGCAAGTTACATGGAAAACTCCAGAAGTTTCAGAATTTGTGAAAAAAAGAAAAGTCTTCATTTCAAAATTAAAAAGGTTTACTGGATGGGGGGACAATTGCCCCTGTGTACCCCAATAGCAAAGGAAAAGAAAATACAGTGCAAGGAAAACAAAAAGAAGAAGGGAAAAATGGCGAGCACCCTCTCAAGAGCTTGCCTCGGCAGTAGCAGCATCATCTGGCCCGTAGTCCTGAACCCCGAGAACGCTCGCAGGAGGAGGGGCATCGTCAGTGAGATCGACCAACTCCTTCTCCACCAACACCTCGGCCTCAGCACCCCGCTCCTCCTCGTCGGGCTCCTCCTCTCCGTCACTGGCTTCCGGCCCAAAAGGCGTCAGTGGAGGAGCCAGGGACAGCATCGGAACACCCAAGCTATTGGCCGTGGCCTGGAGAGCGGCCGATCAACCTTCCTGGAAGCCACAGTCCCTGGCCGGGCCGTAGACTTAGATGGTCATCGCATTCAACTCGTCCCGATAATCCGAGGATGAGCAATAGCATGCCATCGCCTCCAGCCCGATGGTGGCCATGAACACCTGTAGATTCTCAAACCGTGTTTTCACCGCCCGAGCTTTCTCTTCAGCGGCCTCCACTAGGGTTCCTAGTGTGGCCGCCCGGGCATCGGCTGCCTCGACCCTCCCGATCGCCTCCCAAAGGGACTCCTCCAATGCCTGGGCCTAAGTCCCGGTCCCTCGTGGCCTTCACCAGGGCTTGCTCCTGCAGCTCCAACCACTCCCGGAGCTCAATGCACTGGGCTTCTTGCATAGATTGGCACCTCCGAAGATTAGCACATTGGGCCTCTAGCCCCTTCCGCTCATCCTGGCTGACTTCCAACTCCCGCGCAACCCCGGTGAAGTGGTACCCCCACAGGCCGAAGGCCCTAGCGACTGAACTTAGGTTCTTCACCACCACGTGCCCTAACGCCCTTGTCCATGAGGGACATGGCTTCTAGCCAACCCGCGTACAAGAAGCGACAAGAAGCGAAAGGCAGGAGGGTCCTCAGGAGGGAAGAGCGGGTGACGGTGTCCGAGTAAGGAGCTTTGCCCTTATCCTGAACACCCCCCATGGGGATCGGAGTAGGAGGAGTGGGAGCTGGCTCCTCAACTAACGTCGGCGCTGGCTGAGTCACTAAGTAGGCTAATGATTTGCAAAAAAAATGAGCCTTCTCATAGGAGTAGAGAGGCATTTTAGTATGATAGAAGGAAATAGATGGTCATTTAACAAACAATTTTCGCAAGTTCATTTTAAGAAAGACATTTGCAAATAATAATCTTGAAATCGATAGATGGACCGAACCCACTGTAAATGCAACGTAAATTGAAATTATTGCATCTAAATAAGCCTTATGAATGTGCTACAGCACCCACATTGTAGAATCAGGGAGCTACTGGAGCCTGCTCTACAAACGCGGCACTCCACTCTCGAAGCACAACGTGGCACTATCCCCATGGTAGAATCTTTCTTGAAAAAGATAGCACCAACAGAGCGAAGCAAACAAGTGAGGGCAGAGTAGACCAACATGTTGGCACTACTATAGATGCCTAATTTCGGACATCCCGCGGACCTCCAGTTAGACCATCATATAAGTAATGCTATTATTTTTCCGGATTGATTGATTTTTTGTGCTTATAGTCTAGCCCACTTGAGCTATTAGGCCTGAAATAGAAATGAACAGGTGTTAGGGGCCCATGGGCTGGGGGGCCAAGTCGATGGCCACCCAGGTTGGCTAGGTGGCCAAGGACTTGGCCACCCAAGTTTGGCAGACGGCCAGACCTCTGGCTGCCTTCTCCCTGAGAACGGCCAGAGACCTGGCCACCTCCTGGCAACTGCCAATCAACTCCCCATGCCCCACGATCTCTCTCCCTCTTTGAAAACTCCCCCATTCGAGCTCAACTTCCCACTTCATTGTCCACAACCTAGAGGCATGTAGGTGGAAGCTGCTAGAAGGTCGAACGAGGGACAAAACACTTGGAGAGAGACAATTCAAAGAAAATGAGAGACAATTTCAAGGAGAGAAGGACCGACCGACAGAGAGATCCAAAGAGGACAGAAGGCATTGGAAAAGAAGGAGGGAACTGACATTTGAGCGAAGAGTCCTAGGAGAATTCCCCGAGTGAAGGATGAGTCTCTGGTGTGAGAGAGGACCCCTCATCACTCATGAGAGAGCTCTAACTTTTGATTGGTTCTCAGTGTTGCTTCCCATCTTGCAGTTCCCAGAGGGTGGGTGACCATCGACTTGGCCATTCACGGTGCTGGGAGGCCAGTCTCTTGTCTGCCTCTTGGTTTGATGTCTTCTGCTTCCGCCTCTATTTTGTTGCACATGTTTATATTTTACTTGTCACATCACTGCCTACTAGAAACTCCCATTAGAATCCTTTCCTATAGAGGTTTTCAAACTAAATAAAAGGGAAGGTAGGTGATTGAAAGCCTTGGCTATCCCCCCTTCCCAACACCCCTCTAGGTAAAGCCACTACCATATTCTCCTATTTTTTAGTTTGTTTCAAACATTTACTACATCATTCAGCTTTAACTAGTGTTTTTCTATGTCTTCTCAAGTTTTGCTTCTATTTTTAGGATTTTCGGTACAACGGACTACACAAAGCTCTCTGTCCTTGGTCGGCTGAGAATGGAGAAGTTGGGACCCCACAAGCTCCCTCCTTGAGGCACCACCATGCGATTATGTCCCTGCGGGAATCAGGTAAAACTTCCCTAGCAATCACATTCTAACTCTGTGCACTGTAGAGTCAGGAACTGATAGAACGTCTGACCCAGAAGGGCCCATCTATCGTACTGCAACCAGACAGAAAAGGAAAGGAGGCCCCTTCGCACGCCGCGTGAACCTTCCTGGCGCCTACAACCCTCTGGCAATCATGGTGGGACCCACTATCGCTCACTTTGAGTTCATCGTACTAAAAGTCCAAGGTTACAAAAGCTTCAATTAGTTTAATTTGGCATGGGTCACTGCATTCTGTTTTAGTGTAGCTGTGTCTATAGGTTGGAGACAGCCATACCCCTAGCTGCCCAGACTTGTAGGTGGCCCAACCATTGGCCGCCTTGCCCTTTTGTGAGCGGCCCAAAGTCTGGCCGCCTAAGGCTATAGATAGCCCAACACTTGGCCACCCTACTCACTGTGAATGGCCCTTACAGTGGCCCCCTAGCCACTGAGGATGGCCATCATCCTAGCCACCTAGGCTCTGGATGGCCAACTTTCTGGCTGCCTCCTGCCCGATTCTTCGGTCTGTTCTATTTTTATGTTGTTCTGTTTTGTTTCATTATTTGCTTGTTGTTGGAGCTTATGTTGTAGGTCTGAGTATGGGGTCGAGCTTAGGAAGAGCCAGCATCACACTGATAGGAACACCCACTTGTTGGAGACGGATCCTTCACTCGGGTGTAACCGATCCTTTCCATTTGAGAATCTCCATAAATCCTTGCGAACCATGGGTTCCCACATGATTGCTAGACAGTTTGTACCAATCGAGTCTTGGTAGAATCCCTACGGATTGAGTGAGGAATTTGCATAGGTTCTATGGAGAAAGCCTTCCCCTGAAAACACTCTTTCCTTCTCTCGAGAGAACCCTTAAAAATCTATTTAAATCAAGTTGTCAGTCGGCCTGGCATGCCGAGGGTATGTCTTTTGCACTTCCCTCACGTGTTAGCTAGCCGTGGCACACAAGTCTACACCTGCCTCATGTGAGATGCTACGACAAGGGTAGATGCCCCCACATGCCGGGGTCGCCCCTCACGTGCCCGTCAGCCACGACCATGCACGTGTCATGACGTCTTGCTCCCTCTCAGCAACGATGGCACGTCGACCACTCGACTCGAGCTGTGGTTGACCCTCATCCAGATACCGGACTGATGTGTCCCCTCAGTTGCCCAGTCGGCCACAAACCCTCGTTCCACATCGCGGCCATGTCCTACGTCATGGGAGGAACTCTCTATGAAACACACATATACTCATACGTCACACATCGACCCGAGGACTGACTAGCACGTCAGAATTGTCCCGAGGCATGCCCCTGTTGCACCCGGGCCATCACGGCCCGCCAATAGATATATATACATCTCAATGTTACACCGCCAGTTGGACGTATGCTCTCGCATCCACGTTTGGGCCTCCAGCTACCCTTTGTGTCACCTAGTGTGAACCCCCAGCACCCTTCACCCCTAGCGAACATGACCCGGTCTGAGATGAACCTATAGCTGCAAAGTACTCTTGGGTCTTCATCCTGTGCTTCAGGAATATGGACCCCGCTTTGACATGGAATGAAGGTCTTCGAATTCAATTCGATGTAAATAAACACCGACTTCTTGCGGTCAGTGGGGAAAGACGTCCTATATACCACTCCCCACAGTTGCCTATGCACTCGCACCCATGGAACCATTCTTCCCTCCATGTGTCACTCATCCCCCGAGTCCACGTGCCGTGCCCTGGTGGCGCATCCCCAGTTAAACATTCGGTTCCTCGGGTTATTGTCGAGAAATCGACTGGCACGCCCACATTCCAGCCACATTTCCCGTTAACCTGGAAAACCTCCTGTGCCACTCAGTCTCCCCTCAACTCTCCATAAAAGGTGAGTATGCGGTGCCGCCTTGAGGCAGATCTGGTCATGAGAGGGGGTGCCTGAGGCCCATTAACCTCTGGCATCCCTCTTGTGGCTGTGTCCTACCCCTCACTCCAGTCAATGCACACACCGGCCCCGACGGAACCCTCCCGGGGGCAGAACAAAAAGGATGGCACTCCCGGTGGGACGTCTCCCGCCTTCCATCTTTTTGCTGATGCGAAAGTCCATGCCTGCCCTGAAGTCTCGGTGCCCTTTTCCCGTCCTTGCAGGAGGGGGTAGTAGAAGAGCACCTATTCGTACTTCCCAATAGCTTCCAGTTCGTCTCGCAATTGCCAGACCGCATTCGATGACTGTGCCCGGCCATCGCCTCTGTGCATCCGGGACTCCAGCAACTATGGCAGCCGTCACCTATGGTCCCATCGCAGTCGCCACCTATGCATGGGTGGGCTACTTGGCAGTGCCGATCACTTTCTACAGCTTCGCCCCAGTCGTCGGATCACCCTACATCATGGTTGTGGTCCCCGTGGCGGCCCCACCGCTACCTACAGCTCCAGTTTCCTCTGGTGCCACCAAGGCGCCATGCCAGCTACCAGTCTCGACAGCCAGGCTGAGCGTTAGGCTCGGCTCTCCTGCCACCAGTGCCCATAGGGGTTCCGGACCAGTCCCAGCCTGGGTAAGCATTAGTCCCCGGGCCCAGTCTCGACTGTTTTTCGACGCAAGCCTCGCGTCCCAGGTTCTGGTCTCTAGTCTTGCAGTTCGCTCGGGCCTCCAGCCCCGAGCCCCAGCCAAACTGACTTATAGTGTGGGTCCCCACCCTACGGTGTTTGGCTCCTCAGCACTCAGCTCGAGCCATCAACCCTGAGCTCCTATCGAGCCAGCTCCCCACACGGGCGTCCTAGCCCGGGGGCAGGGCTCCCCAGCACCCCATTCAGGCCTCCCGACCCGAACCGCAGAAGTGCGACCGCGTCGCCCGGGTCCCCAACCTTTGGCACGAGACATCCTAGCATCCAGACTAGACGTACAACTCGGGGGTTTCCCGCGGATGACGTCTATTACGAGTGGTCCGCATCAGGCCTTGGATCTCTCGGCTCTACCTCGGGGGCATTCCTCTCGTAATCTGACAATGTCGATCCCCAGCACGGGTCTACCTTTGTGGGACGTGGTGACCGCGGTATAGACTAAGCGCCCTCTGTCGCGCCTTCCGGTCCTGCCAGCTCCCAGTTCAGGCTCAAGGCCTTGGGTCGCCAGCATACCAGTACCCCCTGCAGTGACAACTTCGGGTGTGGACACATCGCGATGAGTGTCCGCAACACTACTGTCAGCTCGAGCGAAAGCCTACACTCGAGCCACCCAGTCGCCCGCCTTTACTATAGACTTCGCATCTTGGGCGTCCACCCTGATATTCCCAATAAATGGCCCTGTGCCACCAGCACCCGAAGGCTGGGTTTTCTCTGCCTACCACCTTGGAGCAGAGTCATCTTCCGCTCCCCAAAAGAAGCACCGTCGTAGTCGTAAAGGCAAGTGACCCATTGCTACCACCAGCAACTTCGGCAAGACCATTCTTGTCAGACACTTACAAATTTGCCTGGATGGGGGCGAACCCATTATTCCTCCGGAATTGATCATCCCTACGGTCCCCATCACGAATCGCTTTAGCCTCCTATGTCGAATGCGGGAAGACAAGGTGGAACTTAAGCGGGTAGACGCTTCGGCAACAGCCCGAAAGCACCAGCACTAGTTTGGCACTCAAGCTCCCAAGTCCTGTCGGAGGAACAAGGACAAGGGAGACCAGCAGTCAGACTTGAGAAGGATCTGGGTCACCCCGGAGGAAGCTCAAGCTATCTGGAGAGCACGCCTCAGCAACCCCTTTTGGGCACTAAGGCGTCGCTTCAAGCAAGGTGTGACTGACCCCGCAGCCGCGCCATCTGGCGCTGCCCAACCCTTCCTCGCCTCTCACATAGATAGGAGGAAATAGAGACGGGCTCACTCCCGGCCCCACCGACATCCATCCCCAAGCTCTCCTCAGGCAGATGCCATGATGGAGACTCCTCCGCAACATACCTCCGTGTTTGATAGGATGGGGATGCCTAGTCGCCCCAAGAGGCGCTCCCAGAGAAGGAGGACGATCCGGCTCCTCAATGACGCAGCCAGGGTGTTCACGTGTTATACTGTCGGACACCAACCTGAGATTCAGACCGATGATCTGAACCTACCTATATCTCCCCTCAGGAGGCCTCATCATCCACCTCCGTCGTTGGCTTCAGTCGGCCACATCAGCACTTCTGTCGGACCTCAGGCATCTACACAAGCGAAAGAAGTTCCCACCAAGGAGCGTGCCGCCCCTGTCAATACGGAGCCGATCAACAATGATCCTCCCGCCAGTGAAGTCCAAGAGGTGACTCTTGAGACTCTTATGAAGGAGAACCAACACTTGAAGGCCCTCTTGCAAGATTTGGTTCAGGAATGTGACCTTCATCCTCAGCCACCCACTGGGCCTTCAATGGACGCTCCGGCCCCACTGTGTGGGTAAAATGGTGCTAACGCCTTAGCGGCAGCTGCCTGAACTCCTACAATTATTGGGTTCGGCACACCCTTGGCCGAGGTTCAACCATGGCAATCCAACACACCGGTGCCAGAGAACCTCATGGTACAGCGCCAGATGATCGAGCGGATCGTTGAGACCAAGCTCACCCAGTTTGGAGAAGGGGTCGCGACCGTAGATCTCTACAGTGTCCCCTATCCACTACATCACCAGCTTAAGAAGCTTCTCCCGGAGTATGCCAAACTACTGAAGCTACAAAAATTTGATGGACAGGGGTCTCTACATGAGCATCTGGCCTACTACATTATGGCCATGGGCGAGCTCGCATTGGACCAGTCTTACCTCCTCTGCTACTTCACCACCTCACTTACGGGAATGGCCTTCCAGTGGTATTCCCACATTAAGCCCAATTCCGTCATTCACTGGGCAGATCTCCAGAAGAAGTTCCTCGACCGCTTCCAAATTACCGAGCGAAAAGTCTCCTTAGCCGACCTTTACTCCCTCCGACAGAAGAAGGGCAAGAGTGCCCTTGACTTCATCAAGAAATGGAGAGACCTCAGTATGAGGTGCGTCAATCCACAAGTCCAGGAGGATACCATCACTGTCTATCGTCGAGGCTTGGCGGCCGAGGTCAGCAAAAAGCTTCTTGGCACCAACGTCAAGGGCTTCGACCAGCTCAACTCGGCAGTCACTGAGATAGAAATGTTATTCTCCAACAACCCAAGCTATGCTGCAGTAAAGGGTAAGCAGATGCGGGAACGCCAGTCCGGCAAGGAGGTGAACATCATCGAATTCACCCCCGCTACCAAAGCCCGCAAGGAAGCTGGAACAAGCAATCCCGACAAAAGGCTAGCTGATAGGTCAGCTGCTCTCTCCTTCTCAGAGCATATGAAGACACCCTTCTCCTTTAAGAAGGAGCACACGAAGATGCACTTCGACCTCTACATGGCTCAAAGGATTGTCGAATTCCCTGAAGCCCACAAGCCGGAGAAGCCCAGAAAACTAACGATCCCAACTAGTACCTATACCACCGTATGCTGGGTCATTCTCTTGAAGATTGCTACGTCTTCAAGACCCAGGTACAGAAGTTGATCTGCAACAGCTTGATTCAAATGAAAAGTGGTCTCGTCGATCGTCCACAACCACATACGTGGTCCAGACCAGCCAAGGCAGCATGTGTGGTTCACCATCCGGTCAATGTAATCCACATGATGGTAGAATTCTCTCTCTCTGATGATGAATCAGAAGAGCCCAGCAATAACCAAAGAGAGCAATCGATCTGGTACCCATGGTGGCGACCCTGGCATGATCGTAGAACCCTCTCCTTCCCCAGGGAAAGAACCCGGTGACTTTTCGACATCCTCATCGAGCGAGTGTAAATCTTACCCCGCGATCTGCCAGCAGACTACACTCAGTGGGACATTAATCACCCCCAGTATTGTCCCTTTCATGCGTGAATCTGCCATGTGATCGAGTCTGTGAGGAAGTCCAATATCTCATTGAGGAACAGAATCGGTGGGAGCAGATCGATGGCGAAGGAAATTCCATGGCACTTGTTCGACTGCGACAAGCTATCGAAGAAACCTAGGCTGTCGCTAGAAATGTAGCAGAGCGGCCCGATCCTCCACAGGAAAATGGGCACGGGTCGCCCTACTAGCATACTCCAAAATGGCTCGAGTTCCGAACCGATAATCGGGAGGCTCTCGAACGACTGCGGAGACACAGGGAGCAGGATGCCAGCTAGGAGGCAGGACCGAGTACCTTCTCCGCCAACGTCATCCACTCTCCCACTCCCTCGGCCTCAGACGTGAATTTCTTTTTATTTCAGATTTTCATATTTTAAGCTTTGAATTAACGACCGTATGAGTGGACGCTTATTCAATAAGCGACCAGGGTGTCCGATGCTATTTATCTGTAACCTCGGAAACTCAACTGCAGCTCCTCCCTTCCTCGTTTTGCAGATCGTTTCGACCTGGGCAAGGTTCCCCGTGACTTTTCAAGATGGAGAGGACTCTCCCCAATTTATCCTCCTTCGTCCCTGAGTGTTTATCCTAATTGATTTAGGATTAAACCGCTGAACCTCCCCTATAAAAAAAGCCCTGCGGCTCTTTGCATAAGGGGCCGAGTTCAAAAAGAGGGGAGGTGCTGCCGGATTCGTGGCTGGAGGAGGAAGTCTTCTCTGCGCATAAAACTTCATCCGTTTGAGTCTCCCTCCCGATCATCAACAACCATCAATAGCCATCACAGGCTCCACCGTTATTCTTTCTCTGTCTCTTTTGTTTATTTCATTACATTATCTCACTGCATCGCATGCATTATATTCATCTCTTATCTCCCTTAGCTCAACCACGTTGAGTCTCCTCCAGTGCAACACTTGCACGTCTCTGCTTATTTACATTCATCATTTTATCCCTCCCTTTGCATAAGGGGTTTAAAGGGGTGACACCCCATCAGTGTGTTCGTTTACATGCTTTCACGTACACATTTTCATTTGGGATTTCGATGCTACACCCTGATTTCTAATCCACTTCTTTTATTGGTGTTGTTTCTTTATTTGCAAGGGTAATCAAGAAGAGAGACTCTCTCCTTCTGTCGGCCGACAGGAAGAGAAGGAAGTCATCTACACTCCCGCATTCATTTGAGGTAACCCCTCTGGTCCCTCTCCTTTTCCCCCATTCATGGATCATTCTTAGCCTATTCCTTCTTTATTTTATTTAGTGGATTTTAATTAGATATACAAATTGGCGATCACGGTGGGACTTCCTATTATTTTCTTTTGATTACCCCCTCCATTGGGCATCCACGTGTGCCATCTCCCTTTTACACCCACGGTGCAGCTCCGTTAGTGCTCCACGAGCACTCTTTTTATATTACCTTTATCATTTTGTGAACCAACGTGATTGGCCAATTCAATAGATTTTGCTAAATTTTCACTTCTGTTATCCTGCTAAAAAAAGAAAATCCAAAAAAATGGCGTCCACCACTGTAGACACCCATTTAATGGGTGTCCAGTGCATCAGACGCTAATTCTCCTTTTGCATATTCTGCTGCTTATCATGTTGCATATCATATGGATGTTCTCTGTCGCATACACGTCGTCTTTGTTGCTCTTCTCAGAATTCACAGCATGCATTAGTATCCATTTTACATTCTTACGCATCCATTCATTCTCCTGTGTATTACATTTACTTTTTGCATTCTCCTGTGCATTACATTTACTCTGTCACTGTGCATTAGTATCCATCCCGTTATTCTCTCAAACCTTCATTCTATTTCATCATTTATTTTACCCTATGCATACCATCATCTGTCACATACCATTAGCATCATTCTTTTATTCCGTGCATATCATATTTTGTCCCATTCACATCTTGTTTGCATATTGCATATCATATTTTCTCTACATATTTATATCATGTGCTTTCTCAGTCCATTTAGTGCATTTATTTAGTGCATTCGTAGTACACCACACTATTGCATTCACTGTCTTGCATATTGCACATCACTTTTATGTCATCCTGCATTTCGTTGTTCATTGTAATTAACATTCCTGATTATTATATTCTGCATACGATCAATTTGTTCCTGTCATCCCTTTGTCCTTGTTCATACAGATTAGCTCCTGCATCTGTCTAGTCTTCATCTATTTGTTGCATGCCATTGCTATTCACATCGATTGGCCTTCCTGTTTATACTATTTTGCATTCATCATTTACACATCATTCTATTCATATCAATTGACGTTTCCGTTTGTTCTATTCACCATCTATCATTTGCATTTTTGCATCATTCTGTGTGACTTTGTGTATCTGTTACATTATCATGTAGTTCGTTGGTTTCTTGAGCCCTCATTCTGTTGTTCATTTTCTTTCCTTTGTGCATCAGGATTCATCTTTTATTTAGTGCATCAGCATTCATTTTTTTACCCTGTGCATTTAACATCCATTCTGTCACCTTTCTTACATTAGCATCCATTTTGTTGCTCTCTCTCTTCTCTTTTGCATTAGCATTAGCATTCATATTGCATCTTGGGTTTGGAAGACCTCCTCTCCCTACACTTTTTAGGAGCCATACCCTTCTCTTGGTTAAGGAACGACCCTCCAATTAAGCACTTCATCTCATTAGATCAGGAATTCCTAAACCAAGGCCTCCATAAGTCCCCTCACCTGTGGATTCCCTCATGGACACCGGGCAGGTTGTACCTTTTGAAGTCCCTAGGTTTAGTTGGCCAAATTCGTGGTGAGTTTAAACCTAGTTGGCACTAAAGCAACCTCAATAACTCTATTTTTTTCTTTTTTTCTTTTTTTTGCTTACCTGGGAGCCTGACGGCTGGGCTGTGGCTGGTGTCGGGGCATCCTCGCTCTTGTTGTTGCAAGGACGCAGGCAAGAGGCTAACCCCCAAAAGTGCCTAACAGTGGCTCTGGGAGGGCTTGGCTGACCCGGTTGCTTGACTGGGGAGAGAGGCTAGAAGGAGCAACTGGCTCGGCCTTCGCCCGGGAAGGTCAGTTTTACTGGTGGTGACTGGAGTGCGCCTTAGCTTGGGTGGTGTTGGGCATGTGTGTAACATACTTGATTCTATTAATTTGATGATGTCTACCTATGAGTCATTGATAAGTCTGATCTGTATTTAATGATGTCAAAGCTATGCATTTCAGGTCAGCATAGGCTATGAGAATGGCCACATAAAAAGGAATAAGCCAAGCAAGGTTGAATTCAAGATAAAAATCCCAAGGAGCAAGTCAACCAAGGTTGATAGTCACTCAAGGGGTCAGTGCACAGAAAACGTGGTAATTGGCTGCACAGAAGTCAAGACAATTGGTTGCATAAAAATCAAGGCAATTAACTGCACAAAAATCAAGGTAATTGGCTACATAAAAATCATAGCAACTGGATGCATAGAAAATGAGGCAACTGGATGCATAGAAATCAAGGCAGGTGATAATATTGATAGGTGCATGGAAATCAAGGTAACAGGTTGCACAGAAGTTTAGAAGTAAGGTCGATGCAGCAGCTACTGTTCATGTAGTAAGGTCGATGCACATTCTTGCACTGAAGAACTAAGGTCGATGCACATCTATTGTTAAAGTCTAAGGTCGATGCACATCAAGTTATAACAAAACAAAGGTCGATGCTACCTCAAGCTATCAACTGAAGTAAGGTCAATGCACATCTATTTGTTCAAGTCTAAGGTCGATGCACATCACTATTTCAAGAACTGAAGGTCGATGCTACATCAAGCTATCAATAGAACAAAGGCTGATGCACATTTTAGTGTAAAGCATAACAGGTCGATGCATATGTAGACAACGTGCGCCAAAAGGTCGATGCACATTCTTGCACAGAAGAAGTAAGGTCGATGCACATGCTGAAGACTTGCAACTAAGGTCGATGCACATGCTGAAGACTTGCAACTAAGGTCAATGCACATATGCAACCTCGTCTAGAAGGTCGGTGCACATGCTGAAGACTTGAACCGGATAAGTGGAGGTAAAGAGACCGATCTCAGTTTGGGCACTAGAGGGGACGTGGACTCCGAGTTTGTAAAAGTGAGGCATTGGCTCAGAAGGTAGAGCAGTGGACACTGGCTTGACATAAAACTGGCAGGTACTAGCTCAAGGACAGAGTGGCTGACAATGACTCTACAAGGAGTAGGCAGGTGTTGGCTCGGGTGTGGAGCGGCTGACGCTGACTCAGCATGGAGCAAGCAGGTGTTGGCTCGAGTGTAGAGTGGCTGGCACTGGCAAGGCAAGGAGCAGACATGTGCTCAATTTATGAGGACAATCTAAAGGTTGACTTTTGATTTCTTCTTCATATCTTCATTTGTCTTTTGCTTCATTTATACAAGATCTGTCCAGTGCAATTGGCATTGAATTCCTAGCACACTATCTATGCCTTCACCCTTCAGTGGCACTGACTCAAGATCACAGGTTGACCTGTTTGGGTGATCTAGATAACAAAGAAGAGCTTCGATCCAAGCTGACTTTATTTTTTTGCTGAGCCAATGAGGGGGTTTTCACCGGCAAGCCATCTACCATCCATAGATAAAAAAACAAATACTTTTTTGTCGTCAAGGAGAATAAGTTTGCTTGGTTCTTCCCCATAAAGTATGAAAGATTTATTCTGAGCAAGGGCGATCTCCCTATCCTCCTTCCTAGAGAAGAGATGGCCATTGCCATATTTCTCAACACTCCGACTTCTATATCTGAGCTCCTAGTAGATGAGGCAAATCTGTGGGCATCGAGCTATGGCCAACTCCACCTCCTCGGGTTGAGGTGCCCGTGTCGTTGGCCAGGAGTGGCCTTGCAGTATTGGCCAAGGATGACTAGACCAATGGTGAGTTTCTTCGACCCTTCTCCCATTTCTTCTTATCAAACATGTCTGTTAACTTTCTTTTGGTCTTGCTCGTGCAGAGCTGTAAGGGCTGTCATTCAACCTCGCCATGGTGCCTGATGCCTTGAGCAAGTGTCTCCCCATAGGTCGGACGCCCAGTCCTTCGCACCCACATACGCTCCCATCAAAGGAGTTGTCGAGTCCACTTCGACTGGACCACATGTCTCGAAGGTGCTTGTGCGAGTGCCAACCTCTGGTTGAACATTAGAGGGAGGTGGGTGCCTAAAAGCAAAGAAAATATGAAGTGGAAGAGGAGAGTTGAGGAGGAGGAAAATATAGGGGTTCACTACCAAAAAAAGCGGGATTTCAGACGGGCACTATCCGTCGGAAATCCGTCTGAAAATCCGTCGCAAACGAAAAGATATGAAGCTAATGAATAAAATGAACCACCCATGTGTGAATAAATGCTGAAATTTAACGATTGGAACAACGACAATAAAAGATGCTATAACCACACATACCTCGAGACCCTCGCTCCTCCAGACTGAGTGAGAAGAGAAGAGCAACGATGCCCCAATAGATCGAACGTGGACCTCGGGAGCCACCGATATGGCCATGATTCAAACTCATCTAGGGCCAATAGTTCGTTAACTTGACCCACCTCTATCGGGATCCAATCCCGCCTCTGCATTAAATGTGCCACGTATGTGGTAGACATTTGTACAATTTTATCACCGTCTTTGATGCTGCAAATGCGGATTGCCATCCGAACAAGGAATGGTACACAAGTGACCGACATATATGTATCTATGAACATTTACGCCCCAATGCGGGTTTGTTTAAACGCAATCTGAGGTTTTGCTCTTCCTTTCATTATTATGAATTTCATGCCATAGGACCCCTTTTCTTGTCAATCAATCAAGGGTTTTTTCCTCTCCGAGGGGATGTAATTAATGTCGAAACTTTATGGTACGGTGGGTTCTCAGTCCCGACACGATACACCCAATCATCTGACTAGTCAGATCGAGTGCACCATGGGCTTCCTCAAAGCCCGAACAAATCGTCACCTAGGTGACTAGTACGCCCTCGCATTAATAAATTGAATAAACGAATGAGCAAATGAACAAATGAATAAAAAAAAGAAGTGTTCCCGAAAGTGCGTCCATAGTCGTTTATCGGCTGATTTGGTCTTTTGACTTGAAGCCACAGGGGCAGAGAAGAGGAAAGCCTCGATTTCTGCCACTACATTTTTCAATCGATCGAAAGACTTAATTTCGATTCCAATCATCCTTTCGAGGTTCCCCTGCTTCAAATTTTGTTTGCAGATTTGCACTGCATCTTCTTAGTGTAGCAGCCGCCTGCATCTCATGCTGAGATCCCGCCATCTCTTAATATACTCTAAGGCTATCTCATCACTTCTCTATTTGGAGGCATATAATTCGGCCATGGTTATTTCTCTTTCAGCAACGTGGAATCATTCCCGAAACTTCTGTTGCATATCTGGCCAGTCGTTGATAGACCCAGCCGATAAGTTTGAATACCACTCAAAGGTAAGTCCTGTGGGGGAGGACCCAAAGAACTTGAGAAGGTAGGATTCGTCAACTGCCAGGTCGCCCATTATGTTAACGTAATAAGCTATGTGCTCTTTCGGTGAACCTTGTCCATTAAACTTCTCAAACATCGGTGGTTTATTGACGCCAGGAGGTAGCCTCTTGGCTGCATGGTGGACAGGGTAAGGTACCTTGTACACATCGAAAGCGGCATAATCATCGTTGCCTTTTTCAGCCAGCTTCTTTTCAATTACCTGTTCTATGATTATCTTATTCGCCATCACCTGGTCGATCGGGCATAGGCAGAAGTGGGCCTGCTGCATTTGTGACATCGCCACTATTACCTGAGGTGTAGCGGCAATCCCCTAGTATGGGATAACTAGGGGTTGCGTTGAAGTGGTATGTTGTTGCTGGAAGGGAGTGCCTCCCGTGTAGCTAGGCAGCAGCTGAGATGCGGCCGCCTGTGGCAAAGCTTTGAGGATTTGGCCGTTGTTTCCCGATGTCTCAGGAGGGACATCAGCCTGCCTGGAAGTAGATGCTTGTACATTCTTTTCATTTAATTGCTTATTCAATGTTTCAATCTCCCGTCGGTATTCTTGCAACAGCATCAGTACCACAGGGTCATGTATAGACGGATTTAGGGTGACACCTCTTTCTTTAGCTGGGGCTTCTTCAGATGATGAGGATGGCCTCCCATCGTCATCTTCGACTACGATTACATTGATGGTGGTGACCGTCACAACCTTATTTAGGCTGGTTTCTTCAGTGAGGGTTTGCGGTGCCTTGCCTGGTTGAGCTGGAGCCCTAGGCTGAATCCACTTGGGCACCCAAATATGCTTGAATTTGTTTGGCTTTGGAGTCAACCCCACCCTTGATTTGGACCTACAGTGGTCCAGCTTCTCTTCGACCAGTGATTGAAAGGAGTTGTGCACTGGCACCATTGGAATTGCACTATTAGACGTGACCTTGGCCTATCGGTCATTCAGAAAGACTCGGACGCCTTCAATGAGTACGGATTTTCCCGAGGTAGAAAGCTAGCTTCGTAGTGCACCGGTGTTCTTCTTCGCTGCCCTTCTAGCAGCTGAGGTGCGCTTCCTTTGTATATTGATGTGGCGGATGCAACATCCCACCACCTTTGCTTCTTCGAGTGGTGCCTCCGCAGTGGCCACTGGCTCTGTCTCTTGGGCCTCCAGGAGGTTCACGAACATGACTCCCATAAAGTTGGGGAAGCCAACCACGGGAGGGAAGTCATCGAGCCAGGTCGGCACCGCAAGATAGCCATGCTCAGCATGGCTTGCAACCACCAGAGGTCCGAACATGACCGCCATTAGTTTCCACCCGACAATGGAGAATGGAGAGAATTAAAAATTTGAGGATGGGAGAATATAATCTGGCGACACGCTTGTGAATTTGCGAGAATAACAATGAAAACGATAAAAGCCTCATTTGCTTCTTGCTTTATATGCGCGCGCGCAATTTGCACATCAAATGCAAACCAAAACAAATGAATGATCTCTACGAATATATCATAAAAGAGAGATCCTTAAACATTCAATGTAAATTAAAGAAACTTACACAAGAGGATGATGCTGTTATTGAATGGTTAAGCATGTAAAAACAGTCCCTGCTTCATTCAGGGAAGCCAGTTTTTGTGTAGGCATAGAGATGCATGACTTAAACAAACAAAGACCGACACAAAACAAGAAAGGAGACGCCGGTGAGCTCTTACCATCACATCCCATTTGCGCCCGGGAAGGATAGTGCCACGCATCTGAAGGACCATTCTTGCCAACAGCCAGAACAAGCATCCAATAGAGTGCTTCCCCTTGTTATTCGCTGGAATTCCAATATCAACGTATCGCATGGGCGAATCCGTGTCACAGAATGCAATGGTTGGAATATTTCCAAGGGATGATTCTTTAATTGGCTGCAAATAATTTCAACAGAGGGCACGTATAACCACAAATCAATATGGCCGACGTTGAGGACAAACTGTAATCACAGAGTAATTCACCTGATGGTCAGTCCTGGGATCAGTAAGGATCAGAAGACGAGGCTCACTGAATGATGTTTGTAGCTGGTTGGTGAAGGTACCGGGTGTGTGACGGCCAGCAATGGGATGAGCACCAGTGTAATGAGCAAACTTCAGAACTGCCCTCTGACCATAGGGTCTTGCAGACTGGACGATGATGTCCTGTGGGTTCTCAATGGCAACAATGACCCTGGCCGCCAGCTGAAGTTTCTCCCATGTTTTGCCTAGGTTAATGATGAAAATACCTGAACATCACAGAGAAAAACAGAGTTTGAGGCCACAATTAGTAACCACCAACAGGTGGTTCCATACCTCCATTAACTCACAGTTTGGTACATTTCAGTTTGTTCCTGACATGTTTACAAGGATAACAATGCAGCATTTTCAAACAACATAACACAACAAAACAGCACTAAAGGACACAAATAGAAATATTATGGGGAAAAAAGATTACGTTGCAAGCTAGCACAAGGCCATTCGGAAATTCGCATGGTGTCCGAATGGACTAAACATCTCAAATCACGATAGAGAACCGTGGCATGGAAACATGAATCCGTGGTTCGTTTAAAGGATGGCCACATATAGCAATTATCATCCGTGACACGTCCCAACTAGATGAAAACAATGCGATTTTACAATCTTCCAGTGTCACTTATGTATGAGGGCATGAACAACTAATTGCAGGAATTTTCACACTCTTGAGGGCATATTGGCCGGGGAAGAATGATGAATTTTGTCTTGTTTTTTTGGTTTTTTGATTGAAGTGCACAAGAGTGTCATATTTCTCAGCGGAGGCTTGGTACGGGGCGCCGCAATGGCAAGGATACCAACATCAATGGATAAGAAGAGAACAACGATATAATATTGGCGAAAGCAGAGAGCTTTGCCACGGCCAGATTAGAGTGATCCCCGGAGTTCCGAAGCATCCGTTTCCGCAAACCAAACGAATCCGATGCGCCCCCAGATCGCAAGTCGAAAGCTTTACAGAGCCCATGGATCTAAAGACCGCAATGCCAACAAACCACACCCAAAAAACCGGGAAGAATTTTTTTTTTTGGAAGGAAATAAAGAGTCGATGAATCCCACCGTCGCTCCTGCGCTTGAAGACATAGCGTTCCATCTGGAAGTCGCAGTTCTTGGTGCCGAGGTGAACGTCGGCCGCCAGCATCATCTGGATGTCGGCCTCCTCCATCTGGGTCATTGCCCTCGTCCCCGTCGTCGCCATGGTCGCCTCCGCCTCCGGTCCTCTCGAACTTCGGGTGGGAGGGAGGTGGAGTGAGAGAGAACGAGAGGGGCCGGGGGCGGTCGAGTAGAGCTTCGCGCGCGGAAAGGAGAGAGGAGAGCGCAGAAGAGAAGAGAGAGAGTAGCGACAACGGCTACATTTTATAGAGGGGCCACCGGGGGGGAGGGGGAGGTAAAACCCTAGATGCCAACGTTTGTTAAAATGCCGATGGTACACCCGTGCTTCGCTCTTGGGCCCGGTGTCAAATGGACCGGGTTTAGCAAGTCCAACCAAGTCCGAGCCCACAAGGAGGGGCTATGCATCCGCAGTCAATTAGGCCCATTTTGATGTTGGAGTAGGCCGATTAAGAGTACGTCATCCGTCGGTTCCCATTCTATTAGGCCCATTTTGACGTTGGAATGGCTTATTCGAGTGGGTAAGGTCGAACGGCCTATTCGACCACCCCTATCCTACTCAACTATTGAAGAGGGCCAGTCTAACTAAGATTGGATGGCCGTATTTTTTCATGCAAAGTCTTATTGCATTCTCATCTCCTTTCTCCTCACAAATATCTAGATTTAACTGGGCAAATCTAGTAATGAGATTAGTCATACCTTTCATGAGGCTTGAAAACATTCCCATTGGTTTCCTGCTGAGTGCGTCGACTACAACATTTACCTTGCCCAGATGATATTGGATAGCAAAATCAAAGTCCTTATGATACTCCAGCCATCCCCATTGTCTCATGTTTAGCTCCTTTTGAGAAAAAAGATATTTCAGACTTTTTTGGTCCGAATATACCGTAAACTATTCCCCATAAAGAGAGTGATGCCAAATTTTTAGAAGAAATATAGCAGCAGCTTGTTCCAGATCATGAGATGGATAGTTTTCCTCATTTCACTTGAGTTGTCTTGAGGCATTGCAAATCACTTTACCATTTTGCATGAGAACGCACCCAAGGCTAATGCCTGATGCATCCATGTATATTTCAAACCCGTCACCTTCAACAGGGAGTGCCAGAATAGGGGCAGTGGTGAGATGTTCGTTGAGAGCCAAGAAACTCTCCTCGCACTCGATGGTCCAAACAAATGGATTTTCCTTCCTAGTGAGTCTTGTGAGTGGAACGACGATTTTGGAGAAATCATTGATGAATCGTCGATAGTAACCAGCTAGACCGAGGAAGCTTCTGACTTCAGATATAGTCATTGGTTGACTCTAGTTCTTGATAGCTTTTACTTTAGAAGGATCCATAGTAATTCCTTCCTTAGAAATAACATGGCCAAGGAAAGAGACCTCCTTTAGCCAAAATTCATATTTGTTTAGCTTGGCATATAGTTGGTGTTCCCTTAAGGTTTGTAGGGCAATCCTCAGATGTACCTCATGTTCTTCTGTTGTCTTGGAATAAATCAGGATATCATCAATGAACAAGACCACAAACTAGTCAAGGTACGGCCTAAAGACATTGTTCATGAGTTACATAAATGCTGCAGGAGCGTTGGTTAACCCAAACACATAACCACAAACTCATAATGTTCGTATCTGCTATGGAAATCCATCTTGCGAATATCTTCCTCCTTAATCCTCAATTGGTGGTAGCCAGACCTGAGGTCAATCTTGGAGAAATATTCTGCACCGGAGATCTAGTCGAACAGCTCATCAATAAGCGACAGTGGATACTTATTCTTGATGGTAAGTTGATTCAACTATCGGTAGTCGATGCACAGCATGAGGGATCCATCCTCCTTTTTGACAAATAGGACTGGCACACCCCAAGGGGATGTGCTTGGTCAGATAAAGCCTTTCTCCAACAATTCCTGGAGTTGCTTCTTTAGTTCTTTAAGCTTCATAGGGGACATCCTATAAGGGACTTTTGACACAGGTGTTGCTCCAGGTGCGTGTTCAATAGAAAAATTGACTTCCTTTTTGGGCAGTAGACTGGGTAAGTCCAAAGGAAAGACTTCAGGAAATTCTTTTACAATGAGAATTTCTTCTATATGGATCTCTTTGGACTCAATAATGACTACGGAAGCAAGACAAGCTTCACACCCATCTGAAATGAGTTTACAGGCATGAAGAGAAGAAATAAGGGCTGGATGCTTCCTATACTTTGTGCAAAGAAAAGAAAACTTTGAAAAATTTAGTTTATAGAAATAAATTCACCTATTGCGACAATTTATGTCAGCATAGTGGTCACAAAGCCAATCTACTCTTAATATGGCATCGTAGCCTTTCATATCACGGCATACAAGGTTTGCAGGAAGATTGTGTCCTTCTATGGTAACTTCACTATCGGGAAAATAAGTTTTAAGTTTCGTTCCAGAACCCGAGGGTGTAATTATGGCTTGATTTGAAGGTAAAGGAATAGGTGAAACTGGTAAGGTTTTAGCAAAAGAGTTAGAAATAAAGGAATGAGAAGCACCAGCATAAAATAACACAAATGCAGGGTGGGAATAAATTTGGACGGCACCTTCAATTAGTTCACCTTATTTGGTAGCTTCCTCTTCCATAACAGTATTTAGACGAGCCTGCTGCCTTCATCCGCCGTCATTCTTTTAGGGTTGTTCTTTTATGAGAGGACTGTCCGGCATGCAATGCTCCCGACTGCCACATCTTAAACAAGCGTCGAGACGCTTCCAGCACTCCACGGTCGCGTGGCCGAATTTTTCACAAAATGAGCAAGCCCCCGTGACTTGATTATCTTCCTCCTTTCCCTTCTTGTTCTTAGGGTAGCTACTACCACTCTCATTTCGGGATCTCTTCTTATTATCACGGGATTGGTAAGGTTTCTTGATGTTGATCTTCTCCTTCTTTCCATGTCGATCTATTTTTGGCTAGATTTCTCTCCCTTGCCCTTAAGTTTCTAGACCTTCTCCATGGTCCTTTCATAGAGATGTGCTCGTTGGTGTTGGCACCCATTTTTAGCCTACAAGTCGAGTTATTTCTCTTGTTCACTTCTGTGATGCCTCGAATTACCCATTATTTTAGAGCATTCCTTGATCTGATTGTGAGCACATTTCTTGATCAGCTCCGCGTGCTTTTTCGGACCGCTTATAGCAGCCAACTGTGTCAGTGGTGTCCTTTTATACTTTTGGCCGGGATATGCCCCGTGTAGTTGTACATTTAGATTTGTTCTATTGTGGACTTGTCTTTTTGGCAGTTTCTGGACTAGTGTATATTTGAGTACCACTCTGATATTTGTAAAGATTTCAGCTGCTTTCGCATTTCAATTTATTATAACTGTTGTAATTCAATCTGTGCATTGTGTATTCGGTTCATTAGGCATTTCCTCGACAAACTCCTCCAACCCTTCAAGGGCCTCATCAGCCTCTTGGGTGGCGTCCCCAGTTCTTGGTGGTGGTACTCCGGTACTTGTATCGGGTTATCGGTATCCTGAGCTCTGGGACGTTACATAACCTGCTGCCAAGAAGGGTCTTAGAGGGAGGAAAAGGATAAAGGGAGTTAGGCTCGGATGTAAGTCCCAAGGTAAACTCTCTGATGCCTAAGTCAACAAAATATTTAGAGATGGACCCTACTTAGGGCAGTGCAAGCTAGACATGTGACATGTTTCAGGCATCCAACTTACCTCCCTACCTAAGCACGGGGGTTCCTTTGAGGCCAAAGGGGTGAAGTGAAGTTCCAAGGTTTTCGACGTGAGACTAAACGTGTGGTGACCGGATCCGAGGTCAACCTAAGAGTCGAGCCAAAGGGTCCAACCCGAGGCGGATCTAGGATCTGAATCGAGCTCCACGTTGAGACTTGGCGCTGATGGGCAGGCCCTAAGACGGGCTCTAATGCTCAAGTCCAGATCCTCGGACCCAGATACCCATCAAGTAGAGATAACTTGCGACACATCACACTCGACCTCAACTACGTAATATTCAGAGATCAGATGATGAAAATGTCAATAATATCGAACCCGAGTTGCCTACTACTAAAATTAAGAATACCGAGCATTCAATATTTTCCATCATCTAACTTTAGAGATTGGTTGATAGGGACAGTGAGTGTAATATGGCGATTACCCTTTTGAACCCTAGCATTTTGCTCCCTTCTAGTTAGGCCGGGTTTTGCTTCACAGAGACATATAGCTGCTAATTTGGATTGTTGGGAGACAACGTTGGGTTCATGCACCGGGTGACACGGGGGCTGTGTATTATGCTTCCAGCACCCATCCGTCCTGAATGCGATGGTTTCTTTTTTTTTTTTTTGGACAGAAACACGCTTTCCATTTCATATCAAACAAAGGCATCGTACATAAAGAAGTCTTGAGACCACACCAAACTCGAGAGCCATACCCTGACCCATACCGTCACCTATCCGATCATAATAAGAAAAGATAAAACAAACACTGTAGAGATCGAAGATGTCTAAACAAGTTGGGAGCTCTTGGAAACCGCGGGGATGAGGCAACCGCATCTGAAGGTAACGGGTTCCTTTCTCGAGGAGTACGAGGCTGTCGAACCGCTCATGCGAGAGGCAGTATGATAGGGACGCTCGGGTAGTAAGTATCCAGTTGGATGCAAGCGGGATATGCATTGGATCTCCGAGCTCCCTTGAGGCCGAGGGTAGAAACCCACAAACTGCACCACGGAGAAACTGGCCCACGCTACGTCAAAATCCCAAAAAAATGGCTAACACCGTGAGAAGGAACCGAACGGGGGAGTAAGATGAATATGGAGGGAGAGACGATATGCTTGAATGGGGGTTTGGAACTGGGTTTGGGTACAAAGAGGGAGTGATCTTCAAAGACATCTAGCACCAAAATACAAATGAAAAGCCGTGAACACGGAGGAGGCTGAACAAGAGGGAAGACAAGAGATGGTTTCCAGGGGAGACCCGGAGAGCTTCCCTGACAGATTCCAGATGAGTTCGAAAAAACCCACCTGACAAAAACTCAGTAGAGTCCCGAAGAAACTCGCCTGACACGGTCCTCCTGCGGGAGAGGAGGGGGGGAATTCCTGACGAGAGCTCCCTCCACCAGACGTTCCACCGAGGAGACTTCCCCTGGGCTGCTCCACCAGGAAGAAGGTCGGTGATGAAATATGCTGCCACTGGGAACACGTTATTGATAACCCAGTCGTGAACCTCGTGATAATATAGTCGCATCAACCATAAGTGAACCTAAGTGCATTTACATATGATGTACCAATAATGCATTAAAAAGGAAGAGACATATGGGTGAGAGAGAGAGAGGGGGGGGGAGATTGTGAGGTGGAGAGCGAGAGATGAAAAATCGCATGGGAGGATTTTCATATGGATAGAGAGAGAGATGTTGTGCACGTAGGTGAGAGAAACAAAGAAAGGTGTGCACGCTCTTAAGAGAGATGGTAATTCAGATATTTTCAAAGAGTGTTTGAAGGTGATACGATGGTCGGGAGTATAAAATAAGTTCCCCTAAAATATAGGGGTGCAAGTTACATTGTCACTTGTCAAAGGATGAAAAATAAGTCCCCCTTTCTTACATCAGTGCTATGTCTTTTATAAAACTAATAAACTCTTGGCTCCGATCCTTGCTTCCTTTCCTTGTTCCCCGATCATCCGAGGGCCTTTGAGGTCCGCCTCTCCATGGCGTAACCCTCAAAGAAACCCGCCTACGGATGAACATTCATGCCCCTTGTGGCAAATAGTCGTCCCGTCCCGAAGATTCATTACCCGTGAGTCGTTGTCGCTCTCGTAGGCTAGCCCTCGAGCGTTCCACACTCACATATAGGCTATCGAATCGCCGTGAGGCCGTTCCGCATGTTGGGAGTTCACCACCGGAGCAAACCGGTGGGTGACTCTCACTTCTCTCTTTGGCAAGCCCCGGTCCGGGGGAGGTGCTGCTGGATTTTCTCCGGGCCAAGAACACCAAGAACGATGAGCAAACGAGTCATGAAACTCACCTGTGGTTGAACAAAAAGGAAAAAACACAGTAAACGCCTTGAAACTCTCAGGAGAAATTGATACGGTGCGGTCACTATTCGACCATGCCGTTTTAACCTACTCTTCAAAAGTGCCATTTCTGCTTCTTTGGTTGAAACGGCATGCCATATTTGTATTACTGTAGCTATAATTCCGGCACGCTTATTTTCATTCAAAAAAAAAAGACATTGCAACTCTTCCCGGTGTGGGTTGAAATGGCACGCCTAGGGCACGCCGATTCAACCCCATCTTTCCCTTGGGCACACCGTTTCAATCTCCCCCTTGAAACCCCCCTTGGGCGGGCCGTTTCAAGCCCTCTTTTGAAGCCCCGCTTTTGTCCATTGAATAGAATGGAGGTGGTCAAATAACAATAAAAAAGGGGGGTCAAGCAAGATTAATAACAAGAAGATCAAATGCCAATAAAAAAATGAAAGAGACTCCATCGCCCCTGCTTAATTAAAATTTTATTTCGGGGGTGCTGCCCCCGGAAACCCCCACAAGGGGCGCTGTCCCCTTGACCCCCCAGCGACTTGACCGCGCAGGTCGATCCGCGTGGCGACCTTCGGTCGGGTGTGAGGGCGCGCGTTAGTGAGCTCAGGCTATGCACTTAATAATTCACTCCCTCGGACTGGGTGCCAAGAGAAAATCAACGACGCCTCATGGTATCGGATGTGGTCTACGGAATTCCCGACATGGCCATAGTCCAAAACCGTCTCGGGCCAATAGTCTATCAATTCGTCCCCACTTCTATCGAGATTCGACCCCGCAATCCACATCAAACTTGCCGTACGTGTGGCAGACATTTGTATGGTTTTCGCCGTCGCTTTCGGTGCTACTAATACGGACTCCCGTCCGAATAACAAATGGTCCATCAGCGACCGACACACGTGGGTTTATTGACGTTTATGCCCCAATGTGGGGTTCATCTAAACACAATCTGAGATTTCGCTCTCGCTCTTATTATTGTGAATCTCAGGTCGTAGTGCCCCCTTTTTCGGTGATTAATCAAGGATTTTTCCCTCTCCGAGGGGATGTAATTAACGTCGTAGCCTTTATAGTACAGTGGGTTCTCTATCTCGACGCGACACACACAATCGTCTGACTAGTCAGATCGAGCACACCATGGGCTTCCTCGAAACCTGAATAAATGTCATCTCAGTGACTGGGATGCCCTCGCACTCAATAAACTGAACAAACCAATAAAAGACGAACAGATGAATAAAATAAAGTGCCCCCCCTGAAAGTGCGTCCACATACCCTAGCAAACTGAAGTAGGTCAAACAAATCGTCAATCCTTGGTAAGGGATACCTATCTTTAGTGTCACTTGGTTGAGCTTCCTGTAATCAATACATAATCTCATAAATTCATCCTTCTTCCTCACAAATAACACTAGCACATCTCATGGAGAAACACATGGCCAGATTAACCCTTTGTTAAGCAACTCTTCTAACTATCTCTTCAAGACCACTAGCTCTACTAGTGCCATTCTATAGGGAGTCTTACATATGGGTTCTGTTATAAGATACAACTCTAGTAAACTGGACATCTTTATCCGTGGGTAACCCTGGTAAATCCGTAGGAAGCACATTTACAAATTCTCTTACCACCTTTGTGCTATCAATAGCCTTATAAGACTCTACCTGACCCCGAACCATTATACTAAGTAAGAGGAACAACCCTGCTTGATCAGCTTACTAGCCCTTAAGGCAAACACCACAACCTTGGAAGACCTAGCTTTGGGACACCTGAAAATAAACTCCTCTTTTCTTGGGATTTGAAAGATGACCTTCTTATGATAGCAATCTAATAATACGTGATACCTCCCAAGCCAATCCATACCCATAATAACATCAAAATCACTCATGTCAAATAAATGGAAATTTTTAGACATACTTCTATCATCAATATTGATTTCTAATCCTTGAATCATTTAAGTATCCATAACCTCCCCAACAAGTGTGCAAACTAATGCAGCAGAAGTATCTACTAGGGGGACATCACTACCAAGTATTCTAGCAAAACTAACAGAAACAAAAGAATCTTTATGGAGTAGTGACGGTTTGGTCAAAGACAAGCCCCTCATACTTTACATCGCGGCTATCGATGTCTCGTTAGGAGCATTGCTCGCGCAAATTAATGAGGAAGGTAAAGAGCAGCCACTCTATTATTTTGGCCGAAAGCTAGTTGGCCCAGAGCACCGTTGCTCCCCCATAGAAAAAGTGTGTCTGGCCCTAGTCTTCGCTGTCAAGAAATTGCGGCATTACCTCTTGGCACATCGGGTCGAGCTAATATCCAATTACGACCCACTCAAGTTCTGCTCAGACAACCGGTCCTTTCCGGCAGTCTGGGCAAGTGGGCTCTTCTCCTAATGGAGCACGATATCACCTACGTCCCTCAAAGGGCTGTCAAGGGGCAAAGGATGGCCGAGTTCCTAGCCGCCCATCTAGTACCAGAGGATTCACCCCTCAATACTGATGGCCGAGTTCCTAGCCGCCCATCTAGTACCAGAGGATTCACCCCTCAATACTGAGCTACTGGACGAGGAGGCCTTAACCACAACGCTGCCAATTCCAGATGGCACTCTGCCAGACTTCCCAGGTGGCCCGATATCAGATGTCCTCACCGTTAGCTTCCCCTGTTGGGAGCTATACTTCGATGGTGCCTCCCGAGAAATTGATGAACCTAGCAGCTGGAAAAGCGTCACCGCTGGTGCCGGCATCGTTTTTCTCACACCTCAGGGCGAGATTTTGTATGAGTTCTACGCCTTCATGAAGCCCCTGATCAATAATGAGGCTGAATATGAAGATCTGATCATTGGACTTCAAATGGCCCTCGACATGGACATCAAATGCCTCAAGGTACGGAGACTCGCAGTTGGTAATCCGACAGGTCCTTGGTATCTATGATGTCCGAAAGCAGGAGCTGATCCCGTATCATGCTGCGGTCATCAGGCTCACTCAAAAGTTCTATTTCTTCGAGATACTCGAGGAAAAGCAATTCACAAGCAGATGCCCTTGCTAAGTTAGCATCGTCCATTAAACTACCCCCTGAAGGTGAAATTGACATCACCGTCAGACACCAGAGGCTTATGCTAGGCACATTGGATGATGAATCAGGCCTTACTGTCTACGAAGTTCATTGTCTTGAGGTTGATGTTCCTCCTGAGGAAGAAGATTGGCGAGAGCCAATCATCAAAATTAAACAGGGATGCCTCCCTCCAGATCGTGCCCAGAGGATTCGACTCCTTCATAGGGCGACATCATATGAGTTGATTGGCGACTCCCTTTATAGGCTCGTCCATGAAAAGGACAAGTCCGTTTTGCTCAGATGTGTATCCTTGGTTGAATCTAGAGTTATCATGCGCGAAGTCCTTTCAGGATTGTGCGGAGCTCATCAGGCTGGGGATAAAATGAAAATCAACATCAAGCTCAAAGGGTTCTATTGGCCGACAATGTATGCGGACTGCAACATGTACGCCCGCACGTGCCACTAGTGCCAAGCTCATGCCCCAGTATCCAGACGACCCCCAAATTCGCTCCATCCGACGGTCCCTACTTGGCCATTTGCAGAATGGGGAATGGATATCGTGGGACCCTTCCCGCCATCCTCTAAAGGTGACAAATATATCCTGGTCGCTGCCGACTATTTCCCTCGTTGGGCAAAGGTAGTCCCTCTACGAGAAGTCAACGGGGAGGCAATGGCTCGCTTTGTTCGCCACAATATCATCTATTGGTTCGGTATCCCCAGTCGTATTGTGTTAGATAATGGTACGTCATTCAAGAACAAGGCTGTATATCAACTAACAGCAAAGTTCCACGTTGACTAGAGAACCTCTTCCATTTACAACCCTTAGGCTAATGGCCTAGCTGAGACCTTTAATAAGACACTCTGCAAACTCTTGGCCAAGATAACTGGCCAACGTAAGCGCGACTGGAGTGAAAGGATGTTCGAAGCACTGTGGGCTTATAGGACAGTCTATAAAATGCCTACAGGATGTTCGCCCTTTTTGCTCTTTTATAGGTCAGAAGCGGTCTTGCCTATTGAGATCCAATTAGCATCATACCGGGTAGCAGTCCATGCCGGCCTAACATGACAAGAGCAAGATGAATACTAACGAAGGCTCGAAGAACTCGCCAGCCTGGAAGGCAAAAGACTCAAGGCATATAAACACCTCCAGACATACGAACCCCGTACGACTCGAGTATATGATAAGCTTGTTAAACAACGAACATTCAAAAGAGGTGACCTTGTCATGATTAAAGAAAGAGAGGTCTTGGCAGGACGTTCCAATGGCAAGCTACAACCCAATTGGCGCGGCTTGTACATCATTCATACGATTTATGAAGGAGAAGCCTATACAGTTGTTGACTGCAAAGGGAACAAACCGTTTCTTCCACTCAACGGCAAGCACATGAAACTTTATTACGCTCCAGAGCATGAGTTTGAGCATAGCCTGGGTTAAAGACTAGGCACATGCCCAGCCATTTAAGCCATATGCCTCCTTAGGCCGGCTTCTAGCTCCTAGTTTCCAGTTCTCCTTGGTGGCAGGAGGTAGGCAATGTGCCTTCATCCCCAGTCGACACCTCAGCTAACCCGTTGCGCGCCAAGAATCTGTAGGGGGTGGGTACGAGATCTTGTCTGTCGGACGTGTCAGATGGCATGGTCCAGGGCATGCCGTCGAAGGCCAATCGCAGGCGTGCCGCTGGAGCGATTACAAGCGTGCCGCTTCAGGGTGCACGTGTCGGGGAAGGCCACTAGGGGTGCACCGGCGAAGGGCAGCCAGGGTGTGCCGGGGAAGGGCCACTCCAAGGTATGCTGCTGAAGGCGCCTGGGGGCGTACTGCTGAAGGGCTAGAGGGGCGTGTCACTGAAGGGCCTTAGGGCGCGCCGCTGAAGGTGCTCAGAGGGCGTGCCGGTGAACGGCCCTGGGAGTGTGCCGCTGAAGCGAGGTGTGCCACTGAGCAAGGCGTGCCGTTGAAGGCTTGGCCTGGGCGTGCCGTTGAAGGGGCTTCGATGTGCCGTTGAGGTAGACTTGGGCTCGTTTCGAGCCCGATCAACGGTCCACTTAGTTTTCTTCTGGGCCCACGGGTTGTGAGCTTCCTGGGGGTTGGTTTCTCTTCACCGTCGTGACTCCGGGGATGATTTCACGGTAGTGTACTGTTCATTCAGTGAGTCTAACTGGCTCATCCTTTCCGCAGTTCCTTCGGTTGAAGTTATTTGTCGATGCTGGACTAGTCAGGACATGCGGACGTGCAATTTTACACGTCCACACTGATAAATCATATCCTTTCTTAAGAGGGAGAGTCGAGATTGATTCTGATTTACATTCATGACCTGCTCAGTTTTATTTAAGTCTGCACTGCATTCATCTTACTGCTGTTCTCTCAAGGAAATCATCTGTGCACATTTCATAACAAACTATTGTTTCCTTTTTGATGAAGTCAAAGGGGGAGAATAGTTTGGGAATTGTTTGGCATATAGATTTGGGGGAGAATAGTTATATTGTCTGACAGGCATGGGGCATCATTCATAGTATTCTTAGTGCTGCCATTGTGTTGCCATCATCAAAAAGGGAGAGATTGTTGTGACCCTATGATTTTGATGATGACAAATACTATGATTCATTTGATATCATTTGATGTCTTGACATGCATAAATGTTATGTCTCATGGAATAGTTTGGCATCATTTATTGTGCTCATTTTGTTCATAGTGTTGTAAGCCCGTGGCCTTGATGATGTTAAATACTTAAGTCTCATTTGATGATGTCAAATTATCTCTGTCATCTTAAGTCTGCATGAGTAAATTGAGTGACATGTGTTTGTGTTGCACTTCCTATGAGTGTATCTGTATTGTGTCTGCATTTGCACTTGCTTTGATGTTACATTTGCCTTGATGCATGATGCATGTTAAATTACTGAGATAAGATGTGATTCTTCACATTCATGCATCCTGTGCTTTCACTCAAAATCTGGTCAAAGCAGGTTTGTCATTGGTCTATGCTCATTCATGCATCTTGTCATACAGATCTAATGCACATTCATGCATTCATAATCATGCACAGTCAATGCACAGTCAACGCATAGTCAACACATAGTCAACGCACATTTGTTTGAATCAATGTGTCATTGGTCTGCATTTTAACTCTAGAGCAATTCAAGCCAATGCATGTTTAGTCAGTATGTGCTTAGGTCGATACATGAACTAGCTAGCTTCATAAAGGTCGATGCATGTTGCATAGTGAGGCAGAGGCAAGTCGGTGCACATTTGTGGTCTATGCATAAAGGTCGATGCACATCATCCCTTAGTCTTACTAAGGTCGATGCACATCGTGCCCTAGTAATACTAAGATCGATGCACATTCTGCCTGAGTCATTCTAAGGTCTGAGCATATATGCTAGTTTGCATTACAAGATCGGAGAACATTTACTGTAGAGGTCGGAGCACATGTTCATTGTTGCATGCGAAGGTCGATGCTAGTTTGCATTGTGGCTATACCTATTCTGTGCACATCTGTCTTGTTCCTATACATGGTCGGTGCACATCTACATTGTGCTTATAGAAGGTCTATGCACATCTGCATTGAGCATATAAAAGGTCTGTGCACATGTCCCTTGTGCAAAGCACAGTCGATGCACATTATGTCCTATGCAAAGTAAGGTCTATGCATATACATTGTCTAGGTCTATGCACATGCACTATCCAGGTCTGTGCACATTTTCATTTAGCACTGACAAGTCTATGCGCGCACTGTAGCATGCACCTTTAAAGTCCGAGCACATGCATTCTAGTCAGCACACATTCATACTTAAGGTCTGAGCACCTTCTCTAGGGTCAATGCACATGAACAATGTGCTTGCAGGAGGTCTGAGCATATTCATTCTCCAAGTCAGAGCATATGCATAAAAACCTAGATATGCAGGTTGGAGCACTTTCATCCTAGGTCTAAGCACATGCGTATGATTTGTTCATTTGAGTCAGTGCACATGCTTACTCCATGCTTTCTCAAGTCTGTGCACCCTATACGTATAATGCTCGGATAGGTCGATGTATCTCGTACACTTGTCTAAAATGCATTGATGCATCTTTGTTTGACTCATACTATGATCAATTTTCTAATAAGTAAGAGCACATTGATTATGACTCATGATCACATAGTGTTTGACAAAATGCCTTATTCACAAGGACATAATTGTGAATAGTGAGCAACCAGGATCAAACACTTGAAGTGTTGGAGACAGTCACGTGGCTCAAGTTTCTATCTCATAGGCACGTGATCCAAGGTGAAGTCAGGACTGGAGATTCTAGCACATGGATAGCTTATCCTCAGTGTCTGCCATGTGAACTACCAATAGCGCATCATTCTTTGGGCGGGAACGTGTTTCCTATGCGCCAAGATTTTTGGAGCCCCTATTTTCTTATAAATAGGGATCCTCTTCACCTAGGCGTGGTGCGGCAACCAGAGAGCATTCAGAGAGCAGAGAGCATGAGAGCTGGAGAAGAGCTGCAGAAGAAGAGAAGCCGCCATCGAGGAGAAGGAAAAGGGAGAGCACCTAAGTGAGGAAGGCGAGCCAGTGAGTGAGCAGAGAAAAGGAAAAGAGAATAAGAGAGAAGGAGCCAATTGAAGATCTATGTTCATCAGTTGCAGGATCAAATCCTGAACTGCGCCGCTCTATTAAGAGCTACATTTTTACTTCTTCGTCTGAAATTTTCCTTTATTTTTCTATTTCTAGTTTGTCTTTTCAATTTCCTGGTTTGTGATCGAGGTTCCTCCTGAGGATTCAGGAGAAGGGAGATTTATCTTCGGTTTCCATCTGGGTGTCAGAGGAAGGGAGACCATGTCTCCGGTTGTGAGTGGTGGTGTGCTACTCGTGGTTTTCCCTCCGATTTGGAGGAAGGGAGGATTGGTCCTCCAGTTCTAGCTCTGTGGTGTAGCAGAACTAGGGTGCTGGTCTTATGGAAGCAAGATCAGGTCGAGAGATTTGTTTCCCTCAGTCTCAAGCTGTTTGGCAGCCATTGTTTGCAGATTGAGTCTACTTCTTGCGTTTGCAAGGGAAGCCTCACTCTAGTTGGAGTGAGGGATGGATGTAGGAGGATTGGTGTCTGGCTGAACCACCTTAAAATTCTTTGTGTCGTGTGATTGCTTCTAGTGTGTCTTTGGTTGCTTACAGATTTTCTATGGTCTGGGTGATGTGGCTCTGAGTTCTGCAATAGTTCTTTACCAAGTGGTCTTATTAAGTCTCACAAGAACCTTCTTTGTGTTTTTGAGCTCGAGTTAAGATCTCCATTGGCATCTAGCTTCTTCCTCATCTTTATAGATTGGCTGAATCCTACGTGTTTTGAAAGCTATCTTTGATGGAGCAGTATTCACTGTTATTTTCCCTTATTTTGACTTAGACCTCGATGAATCTGATTTCGTAATTGAGCCTTTATTAGTTCAGACTTTCATATCTTTAAAATTTGTAGTTTATTGGTAGTTGGATCCATTCACCCCCCCTCTGGATCCCTCCGTGCACCGATATATATTCTATCAAGAAGTTTTCTATGATGGCTACCAAGAGGTGCTCGATGAAGTGCTCCGTCTCTCCGCCCCAGAAGGCACCTCACGGTCAGCACCACTGGCGAGTGAAGGGCTGCACGAGGATGCCCATTGCAAACGCTAGGAACACATCGAAGCGGAGGTCACCGTGACTTATGACGACACCCCACAAGAATAGGAAGTTGAAGAATCCTCCACCTCTAGGGGAAACCCGCTAACGGGTCAGTGCCTCAGCGGACCAGGGAATGCGTCGCCAGTGCCGACACTAACTCGAGAGCCCAAGGAAGGAGCAGATGACATCCCACCTTCCAGCGAGGTGAAGCAAGGTGAAGCATTCGATGTCCTCGAGGCAGAAGAAGAAGAGGATCAAGACTTCACCGACCTACTTCTGTCACAACCGAAAATTGAAGATGACGGTAAGGCCACCGTTGACGAGCTCATCGAAGTTAACCTCAGCACGGAGAGTGATCCCAGGGCAACCTTTCTAAGCGCCCTCCTTTCTCCCCAGGAGAGAGAGCAATATATGAAGCTGTTACAAGAATTTTGGGATTGTTTCACCTAGAACTACAAAGAGATGCCTGGCCTTAACCCCACTATGGCTCAGCATATTTTGGCCATCGATCCCAAGGTCAAATCGGTGATGCAGCCTCCCCGACGAATGAGGCCAGAATTGATCAGCCAAATCTACAAGGAAGTCGATAAGCTCATTGATGTCGACTTCGTATCTAAAACCCAGTACACCACTTGGCTGGCCAACGTTGTGCCAGTGAAGAAGAAGAATGGGCAGATCAGGATTTGCGTGGATTTTCACGATCTGAACAAGGCATGTCTGAAGGATGATTTCCCGGTGCCCATCACCAATGTGATGATAGATGTAATTACCAGCCATGAGGCCTTATCTTTCATGGACGGGTCATCTGGCTACAACCAAATTTGGATAGTGGAGCACGTCCAAATTCGCACGGCCTTCTGGTCACCCAAGGGGATATTCCATTGTAAAAGGATGCCCTTTGGTCTGAAGAACGCTGGTGCCACCTACTAGCGAGCAATGACCAGGATATTCGATGAGCTGCTATACAATAAAGTCGAATGTTACATTGATGACTTGGTCATCAAAGCTAAGAAGAAAGAAGATCATCTCAATGACCTCAAGGTCATCTTCGAAAGGCTCTGGCAGTATGAGTTGAAAATGAATCCAATGAAGTGCGCCTTCGGCGTCTCCAGCGGGAAGTTTCTCAGCTTCATTGTCCGCTACAGAGGGATAGAGATCGACCCTGCCAAGATAAAGGCTATTCAGGAGTTGCCTCCTAAAATGAAAGTGAGTTCTTATTCTCTGGCCAGGGGGGAAGGCCTGGGCCAAAAGGAAAAGGGGTCCTTTTGTTTGGGTTTGTTGGGTTTATTTGGGTTTGCTCAGTTTATTGAGCTTGTTGGTTTGTTGAGTTTCATTGCGTTTGTTGTTTTGTTGGGTTTGTGTGGTTTATTGGGTTTATTTAGTTTGTTAGGGTTTATCAGATTTGTGAGTTTATTAAGTTTGTTGAGTTTATTGGGTTTATCAGGTTTATTAGATTTATTAGTTTTATTGGCTTATTAGGTTTATCAAGTTTATTAAGATTTGTTGGATAGACGGGATGACACCGTACAACTTAGCTCAGATAGAAGGTCATAACATCAAGGCAGAATGTTAATCGGCTTAGACAAGATGTCATGTCGCCGAAGCAGAATGTAGATGTCAACCTATCTGGAGGCCAATGATATCATTGACACTGGCTGAGCGTCGATGGCAGGAATGAGTAACATCGGGATGGACAGAAGGTCCACACCGACATGAATGCCATTGGTTTTGCCGATGATGACAAAGAACCAACAATATCATCAACACTAGTCAAGTGCGGACGTGAAAGTAGGAATATCATCAGAATAGACAGAAGTTCTATGCTGACATGAATATCATTGGTTTTGCTGATGATGACAAAGAACCAACAGTATCATCAACACTAGTCAAGTGTCGATACGAAAGTAGGAATATCATCGGAATAGATGAAAGGTCTACGCCGACATGAATATCATTAGTTTTGTCGATGATGGCAAAGAACCAACAGTATCATCAACACTAGTCAAGTGCCGACACAAAAGTAGGAATATCATCGGAATAGACGGAAGGTCTACGTCGACATGAATATCATTGGTTTTGCAGATGGTGACAAAGAACCAACAGTATCAACGACACAGGGCAAGTGCCGACGCAAGGAGTGAATATCATTGGGACAGATGGGAGGTCTGACATGAATATCATTGGTTTTGCCAATGATGACAAAGAACCAACAATATCATTGACACGGGGCAAGTGCTGACGCAAGGTAGGAATATCATCGGGATAGACGGAAGGTCTGCGCTGACATGAATATCATTGGTTTTGCCAATGATAATGAAAACCAACAATATTGCAACAATGTTTCTTGGTGTGATGGGAGTGAATGTTTAGCCAAGGGGAGCTTTATCAATGCAGACGGAAGGCCTAACACCCAGTTGGGCTTTTGGTTATGAAGGCATTTGCCACCAAAGGCTTTATCATTAAGATTGGGTTGATATCAACGCAAAGGAAAAAGTTTAAATGTTGATCTAGACGTAAGGTCCATACCAGTAATAATATCTATATCAGTTTAGGCACGAAGCCGTTTGTTGCCAGAGGTTTTATCGTTGACATTGGGCTGATGCCAACATAAAGAAAAAGGTTTAAATGTTGATCTGGACATAAGGTCCAAACTAGATGGGCCTGATAGGATTAGGGACTCATATTTGAGAGCTCGACCGGGCGGAGTGCCTCAAGCCAAGAAAAAAAAGTTCATGTATCTACCACTGGGTCTGACCTGATGGGACCATGGGGCAATATTTGAGAGCTTGACTAGGGCAGAGTGCCTTGGGCCGAGGGAAAATAGTTTTTGCACCCACAATGACGGGATTGGCCCGATGGGACTTAGGGGTTAATGTTTAAGAGCTCGGCCAGGACGAAGTGCCGCAGGCCAAGAAAAAAAAGGTTTATGTATCTGCCACTAGGCCTAGCCCGATGGGACTAGGGGGCAATATTCGAGAGCTCAACCAGACGGAGTGTCTTGGGCCAAGGGAAAAGGTTCATGTACTCCCAATGACAGGCCTATCTCGGTGGGGCTCAGGGGTTAATGTTTGAGACCTCGACTAGGGCGGAGTGCCTCAAGCCAAGGGAAAAAGGTTCTCTTAGAATATATGGACACAAAGCCGGTATGTTCTGATACCAAAGAACGACTACAGAATACTCTGAACTCTATAGATAGAGTGTCTATAGAAGATCCAGAGGGGGGTGAATGGATCAGTCACCCTCAAAACACAAACTGCAGCACAATCAAATGTAGAATATAAACGAACTGCTGCAGGACAGATAAAGCACACTTAAACACAACCAAACTAGAACAGATTTGACAGATCGGCTCACACACGGTCCTAAATAAACATCTACCGAGCGATGATTAGAAGAGATAGACAATGCAACTCATAAGACAATCGCACAGTAGATAGGGATTTTTAAGGTGATTCAATCTCAAACCCGAGATGTACGTCCACCCCACACTCCAAACCGGAATGTGGCATCTACCGCTGATACACAGCTTCGCTGATCTACAGCTTCGGGGTCAAAACCCTACAGACTGCTGGGTGTTACAGCTTATGCCATCCAGAGGAATCCTCCTCTGCAAACCACTGGAGACTTACAGCTTCACCCGTCCAGAGGAGTCCACCTCTGCCCGCTGAAAGCCTCTCCCTTAGAGGTGGAGCTCTGTGCGAGTTTAGTCGTCGATTTAGTCACATTTCTTCGAGGAATGGTCTTTGACCACACCCCTTAGCAGGTGACATCAAATCCCTCCCCGAGAGTTTGCTATCACCATCGAATGATATGTGTGTACATGATCGAGTAACCCTCTATGTCACAGAATAGTTGAATTCGTCAGAGCTACCATGGAGTACTCTTTTACCCTCACAATGGGTCACAGAGGGTCCCCTCTGGTCAACCATCCCATGCCTGCATTTTGCCCCTCCTTCAAGATGTCTGATGAAATTTTTGTCAGCCCTTTCCCTGGATGTCTCATTTCTTCTATCTACTCTTGCACCGAGCACGAGCCCAATGCAAGGCTGGGACTACTCACCGTGGTTTAGTAGGATTGTAAAGGCACCATATCTCGACGTTGGCTTCAGACTTCTATTTCTGTGCTAGAAGGGAAAATGCCCTATTTCGTAACTATCTTTCCTGAGATTGAGATTGTGATTCAATTACCCTGGGCTAGGTACATCCTTAGTTGAATTGGCTACATCCTGGGCCCGTTGAGCCTCTACTCACCATGGGGGTCTGTCTGTCAATGACATGTCCCCCTGGAAATCCCACTACAAGGTGCAGACATTAATTGGCCAATTGGCCATACATAGACCCTTACATTTACATCTCACAGAGGTCTTGTGTGAGTCCTTTGTAGGCTGACCCTCAAGATTCAGATGCACTGACCTTTTATTTTGAGAATCCCATTTTTGGGGTTTCTCACTTGTTTATGGTTTAACATCGGCATTTTTCATGTGTTAATCCGCTTGAATTATGGAACAACCCCATTATGGGGAGATGCTGCCCAATTTTCTCCAGAAGATCATATTTAAAACATTAAGTGACATGACCCAACATGCTGGAGTATGAACCTCACACAAATTTGTTGATAAAATAAAAGAAGAATAATAAAGGAAAAGGGATTGATATCAAGTTATTCCTTCAATAGGGCCCAAAACCCCTTTAAAATTTTAACGAGGTCCTTTAATAAACACTCCAGAAAATCCCCCAGAGTCCCCGGAATTCAAATAAGGCTCGGGAGTTGTAAGTCGGTGGCGCCACCACCGACTCGTCGTTTGCGCACCCTGAGACGGTGGCGACGCCACCGACTCATCCGTTATTGCGCTAAGACGGTGGCATCACAACCGTCTCACCCTGTAATCACGTTAAGACTGTGGCATCACCATCGTCTCGCCCCGTTATCATGCTAAGATGGTGGCGATGCCACCGATTCACCCGCTATCGTGCTAAGATGATGGCTCACCACTGTCTCACCCGTTATCGTGCTAAGACGGAGGCGATGCCACCGATTCACGCATCTTCACCGAATCAGGCTCCTCTTCAGGATTCAAACTCTTTGAATAAACCCATTCAAGCTCTCTCTTGCATCGACCTTAGCCGAGCTACACTGACATCCAGCCCTTGCTGCGTCAACCTTACCCCAAACATGCACCGACTTCCCATCTACATGACCAAGGCTTGCACCGACTGTGCACCGACCTGGAGACCAATGTACACCAACCCCCAACCAACCTGCACTGATCGAGAAACCAATGTGCACTGACCCCCAACCAACCTTCACCGACCTTAGCCAATGTGTACCGACTTGAAGGCCAAAACCTACACCAACCTCCCATTTCCATGACCAAAACCTGCACCAACCCCCACTCAAACATGCATAGACTTTAGCCCATTATGCACTGACCTGAAGTCAGGCTTGCACCGACCTAAAGCCCACCTGCACCTACCTAAAGCCCTCTTGCACCGGCACTAGTTTGCACATGGTGTAACTAGCACCGACCATAGATCAAAAAGAGCATTGACCTAATGCATGAAATAAACCAATGTTCTAACAAAAAAAATGAAATAATACATTGACTTTATGTGCACATGGTTGACCTTGCATTGGCCTATGACGTGTTAACCTTTATGAACAGAGGCACAAGAGCACTTGCATAAATAATTATTTCAACAATAAAATAATTGATGACAAAAACCCCAATTGATTCAATAAACTTAGTCAAATGAATGATGAAAAAGGGGTTTAATGTCCTTAATTATATTGAGCAGTCATTCTGAAATCATAAACGTACACTCGCACTAGCTTGCACTGTCATTTAAATGAGTATGACTGAACCTTTGATCACATGAATAAATTAACTAATAATCTTGTTGCATTTTTGCATAAATGGCCAATTAATGATTTCATCTCGTGGCATCCATTTATGCGTTTAATTATGCATTCGTATCACCCCTTTGGGCATTCTCATCTTGGCAATTAATCAAGAGTTGTCCTCCTTCTTGGATGACGTAATTAACGTGACAGTCTTTATGGTATGATGCACTTCTGGTCTCAACACAAACCTCATGATCGACTAACCAAGTCAGATCGAGCACATAATAAATCTGTCACTTGACGGCCTCCTCGGGAACACCAGCCTATCAAAGACCGATTACCGGGGCTCCGTTCCCTCCCGTAAAGGGGGCTGGCGCAGCTCCTCAGACTGGTTCCTTGACTCCATGCTGGGCACCGATCGAGTCTATTTTTCTTCCTGGAAGGCGGAGGCTACTGCCCCCAGTAGTCTTTGACGACCCCATGGAGTACTCCCCGAGCCTCGGAGGTAGTTTCTCATGGCTTGCTCAATCCCTTCTCACTCCTAGTTAGGGAGAGCATCCGACGGTCGTGTGCTGACAGCAGCGGGGATGTAGGCTGTAGGCTCTGGGCTGGCAGCTTGATGCCGACGCCTACGGTGCCGGCGATGAGAATTTTCTGGCAGGGTCGGTGTAGCGATTGGCAGTTGGTGGGTCGGGGTTGTCATCTCAACCCTATCATCTCGTCGGGCCCTCCTCTGGCAGATGCAGTCGGGCCCAGCTTGGGTGGGTGCAACGGTCTGGGCTTCCCTAGGAATCCAAACTTGTTTGAGCTTAGTCGGCTTGTGAACCGGCGTGTTCTTCGGTGCTGCGGCTGGGAGGGTGGGCATCACCTTCTCCTTCATCTTCTCCAGCCCCTGAAAGGAGTTATAGACTGGAACAGATGGTACGATGCGGTCTGAAATTACTTCAGACTTCTGCCCATTAAGGTGGACCCGGATGCTCCCGATAGTCAAGGATTTCCTAGAGCTGGAGATTCGGTGCCCTGAGGTGGCACCAACATTGCCCCTTCGGAGCCTTCTCAGGTGGGATGCCGATCCCTGGTACAGTGGGTCGGCAGCCTGGTGCATGTGATGCACGTTGCAGCCCAGCATCTTGTCTGGGATGCCGTTGTCATTCTTGGCTGGGGCTCGGCCAACAGTAGCATCAATGGCTCCCCAGACGGGAGCGTTGGTCCTGGGCTCGTCGGATGCTTCCACGTCCAGGATGTTGACGAAGGCCACCGGAAGGATGTTGGGGAAGCCGACCATGGGAGGGAAGCTCCCGAAGCTGAGGGGGACGGCAAGGTAGTCACCCTCGATATGGCTCTTAACAGGTTGTGAGCCAAAGTTAGTCGCCATTCTTGGTGCCGAAGTGCAATTTTAGGGTTGAACAAGGGGTAGGGGATAATTAATTACAGTCAAACACTACCTCCTCCTAGGGAGGGGCGGTCAGCCAGCCAGGCGAAGGGTAGGAAAATTGGGAAAATCGATTTTGCCAGGGAGGGTCTTGCAGGGACAGCAAGCCGAAGAAGAGGGTGCCACAGACACCTCAGGGCACTGTTGGGAGCAGGGCCAGTGTAGGATCATCCGGGGATGAGGTGGCAATCAGAATTGGAATCAGGTGGTTGTCCAGAGGCCGAGATGGGGTGCTACAGCTTCGTCTTCACAGACTGCTCTACTTCAGTGCTATCAGGATAGAGTGATAGGGAGCAAGTGTTGGGGGGACCACGAACTCGTCCAGATGCTTCTAGAAGTGGGAACAGTGCTGGAATGACCTGGACTAGCCCAGGAAGATGCCATATAGTTTTGGGATCGAACGGGGAATGATGAGGGCCACTGTCGCTCTGGGAACTGGGCTGGTCCGGAATGCTCCTTCTAGATCAGAACAATAGTGAGCTGTCTCAGAGGTTGCCACGGGTTCCACCAAACTCTGATGGAGATGAGACTTGTGCCGACATGATCGTGGACGAGCTGGTGATGCACAAGAACTGACGAGACCTCGTTCTGAGTCAGAGGTGAGCACAGTGGTCCAGGAAGTAGAGAGGGGTCTGATCTGGTTCTTGTAGGGACACTCTACGCTCATTGAGGAAGAAGGCCAGAACGGGATGCTCCGGGATCAGAATGACCTCCTTCTTCTTCGATCTGAAATAGGACTGATGGAGTATCACCTCGGCCAAAGGGCTCACAAGGAAACTTAGAGGAGCGGCCGTGGGAGCTTCTACAACTCGCCTCTGTCCCAAGCCGGAGTCAATCTTGCACAGCCTGATAGAAACGGGCTTCCTGCCCAACTCCGACCTCAGATGGGGGTGCATGACCACTTGTGGGAAAGCCACTTCAGAGTAGAATCTCCAGATGATGGGTGGGGTGCCAGAAGCTCTTCGGGGAAGGCAGGGGTGTCACTGCAATAGGATGTCTGATCTGCTACTGTGTCTACCTGGGTAGCAGCAAGAGAATGAGATGGGAAATGGGGAAGATGAGAGGGGGAAATGGGGTGGAAAGGATTAGGGATGGTCCCTGGCTGAGAGGGGGTTAGGGAAGGGGCTTTCCAGGATGTGAGAAGGAGAGAATGGGCTGTTAGGGGTTGTTCCCCTAGGGGGTGGAGGTGAGTTACGAGTTTTGGTGGTGGGGAGATAAGTCTAAAGGGGTGGTGGTGTAGTTTGAATTCTTTGGTCCTAAAGGGGGGCTAGCTAAGGGAATCTAGAAAATTTTAGTGGAGGGATGTAATGGGAGGGGAGAGAAGTCTTAAGTGTAGTTGCTTCCATACCGGTAAACTGGAAAAGAACAAGAACTTTTGAAGGGGGTATGGATTACATGTACATTGATGAAAATTTCTCAAGTTCTCTGGGGAGCTCTCTCCTCGGTCTTTTCTCCTCTTTGGCTCCATAGCTTTGGATGACTCTACATCTACTGAATGTTAGATCTGCCTCCTGATTGTTGGGATTCAGGTTCTGGTTGAGAAAGGAGGGGCTCTGCTTATACAAGCCCCTCTTGCAGTATGCTGCCAACAGTAATGTGCTAAGCGCTGAAGCTTGACTGGCCAAAGTTATGTGGTATGCTGATACGCCGACATGGCTATGATCATCTCAAGCTGGGGTATCAACCCCCTTCTCTTCCCCCGTTTACCTTCTTTCTAGCTTCCCTAGACAAGCCAGCCACAAAAGGGGGTGAGGAGGGCTCATACCCCATTGTTGCTACATGAAACTGGGGGCTGAGCACACCCGCTACATGAAACTATGGGCTAGGAGCACACCATTATGCCCAAGTAGTGGCTACTTTCCCTAGAAAGAAATTTCAATTCCTTCCCTCCCACTGGGGGGGGGGGGTGGAGGGGCATTAAGAAATTGGTGGATACATTGAGCGCTGTTAATTTATGGAACAATAGGCCATGCGCCCACCATTGATATTCAAAATGTTGCCACGTCTCTCATGGACTCGGTGAAATTTTATCACGTCACCATGATATGTGTAGAGAAGTGAGCAGTTAGAAAGAGTAGTTCAAATTTTTAGACTTCCAGGAGCTATACTGTAATTTTCTCTTTCTTTTATGGACAACCTCTCAATGAGGGGTATTTCTGTAATCGTTTATTCTCAATAAATATAAAAATGATAAGAGGAGGATCAGCCTGCTGTTCTGAACAGGTCGATCCTTGTTCCTCTCTTTATCAGCCTCTCTCTCTCTGAACCGATCTCTCTCTTGTTTCATTGCCATTGGTATCAGAGCCATCGGCCTGGGGCTGCTTCTTCTCCATCGCACCATTCAGAGGGTCTTTCTGATCAACCTGCAGCCCTCTCTACGTACTGCAGGTCAGGGGGAGGCCACTCTCAAAGGAATACCATCGGATTCTTTGGTTGCTTCCGTTGTGGATCTCAGATGCAAGTGGAAAGCAGTCTTCTTTAAGTTGCACCCCTCTTAGGACTTTTCCGACACACAACAAAGGAAGCGGCCCTCCCTTTCTCCCCTTCGTCATGTGATGTTGTCTCCCTGCGGCCCTTCTAGAGTTTTCTGGCAGGGGGAGATCAGATCCCCTCTCCAGCCTCCGTAGACTCATCTTTGGCTTGTTGTTCACCTTGTTCTGTTTGCTGTGCACCTCTCTTCCTTTTGCTCTCTGTGAAGACTGCATTCTTGATCGCCGCCTGGCCGCACCTGTTCAATGATTTCCTGCGATTACGCTGTCCATTGACACCAGTGGTTGTTTTTCGATGCAACATTGGACCCTCCCTCTTCAGCCATGGCAGATAATCAGTTTGCAGCATCAGAGATGTCATCTCCCACAGCTCAACCTATGCCAGTGTCCACAACTAGGTAGACCATACTGCGATCACCTCGGAAAAATTAACGGAGCATAATAATCCTACTTGGGCTGTTGCTGTTGAACTTTACATCACCGGATGTGATAAACTGGGCTTTCTCATTGGCAATCAAAAGATGCCAAACCCTCTGCATCCCCTTTTTCCTGCCTGGAGGTGAGACAATAGTATGGTGATGTCATGGCTATTGAACTCCGTCAGTCCTGGAATCTGACCAACTATTCTCCACATGTCAATTGCTGTGACCTTGACTGGTCTTTTTGGTCTGAAGATAAATAAAGTTCGCCTCCATCAGCTTAATCATACTATCCATTGAGTTGAAGCAAGGTTCGTACTCTGTCACACAGTATTTCTGTGCCCTTACTTCCCTTTGGAATGAATTGGATGTCCAATCTTATTGCGAAGTGGACATCATTGGCTGATCAACAGACCTATCTTTCACTCCAGGAAAATGATAAAATTGCCAAATTCTTGAACAGTCTGAATACGAAGTGTGATGTCATCAGGGGGCAGATTCTTAACATAGACCCAGCTCCATCTCTAGAAGAAACATATTTCAAGGTTTTGAGCAAAGAACAGCGCCGTCAGATTATGGGCAGCAAGGAACTTCCTACCACTGATGTTAATGAATATTTTGTGCCTGCCACTACCATCGACAAGTCTTGACTTGAGAGTGGCAAACCACGAGGTGAAAAGAAGTGTGACCATTGCAGCTATACAAATCACGATAGCAATTTCTGCTAGGAGAAGTTTCCTGACAAGAAACGCTACAAGGAAGAAGGAAAAATAGGCAAAATGGAATGTGGTTGTTGCGCCACCACGACTACTTTCTGAGAAGGGATCTTCTACTCACAATCTCTATTGTTCTGTTGCACATTGTAGCAACCCGAATAAATCAATAGATTATATTAATTGTCTGGAAAACCTGCAAAAACAAATTGTTAGCCAGGCAAATCATATCCAAATGACAAGAGCTTTATATCCTTATTTATTTCATTCATTTTCGATTTGATTTGACTTTGTTTATGCATTTGAAAACCTTAAACCATTTTAGCATTTGACATTTTACAAAATGGCCTTAAACACGTTCAATGTTCGCTCTTGGTCACTTCGACACGGCACGAGGTGAAAACTAAGTCCAGAGTTTTGTTATCATCAAAAGCACTCGGAGAGACTCAACAATAAGCTATTCTAGAAAATCACAACAATAAAGGCTTATCATACCTTTATCGTTGGCGTTAACATTTTCATTTCACCATTTTCTTCCTGTTAAAGGACAAGTGCATCCATAGGGAATGTTTTTAGGATTTTGTTAACATCATTATTATTGGGATCACTACTATTGTTATTATCATTGGAGCTATTGACAGGGAGATTCCAGGCTGCAACAACGGGAAAAAACCAAAATGGAACCAGGACAAGCACTTCTACACCTATTAAAATTGGCCTACAGATTTTATTCAGTCATTCATTTCAGGGCTATCCAGACAAATGCAGAAAGATCCTAAAACCCTTTATGTGACCTCTATTGAGAGCATTTGGTTATGCTCTAGTCGTCCTGAATCAAACTCCTCTTTTACTATGACATCCTCGCCTAATACATAACTATGTCAGGCTACTCACCTCCTTAACAAGGCCATCTCCACAAAAACAATATGTGTAGGGTTCCCCTTCATGCTTCTGTTTCACTTGTGCTTGAGAAAAGATTTTAGCCCTAATGCAAACTTCAGATATCTCAAATTATGTTAACAACCACAATGCCTCATATTATGCAGGAATGTACTCACACCGCCTGTCTTTCTATATGCAGCATTGTATCCATAATACCTATCACCTGCCTTTCATACCTAAGGCAAATATAACCATACTTCCGTCCAAGCACTCACACATTTGACACTCTCAATGTTTTCTCATGTGGCCTACTTTCTTGAATAGAAATTAAAGTTCATCGAGAGTCAAAGAAGACTTTATCATAATGACAACAATGCTGATGAAGAAAATTTGTTAACAGTTCTCCAAATGTCAGTATAGAATAGGCATTTGGTAGTATCTCATGCAGGACAAGATCTCAGACCGGGCCTCTTGCGCTGAACCGAATTGCTCGGCCTGCTATTGGGCCAAATTGGGCTTCAATTGCTGCTGCTGTGCCCACATTATACCTCGGGAGCATGGGCTCCCTGTTGCTGCAACCTTGCACGACCTGGCAGGGCTGGGAAAGGAAAAGAACAAGAGAGAGAAGTAGGGAGAGAGGAAGGGAAAAGAAAACGGCGGCAGCGGCAGGACGATCCTAGCAGAGACGCAGGAGGGCGGCCTGCAACGGGGTTGCAGGGGTGGCCGCTGTGCTGAGTCCGGTGGGGTAGGCGGAAGCGACTAGCCGGACCTCCTTGCGGGGCACCGGCGGTGGCGAACGACGGATGAAGAGGAAGAACGGTAGTGTGCCTGCAGCGGTGATGGTGCAGGCGAGAGCAGTGTCCAGGGGAGAGAGAACGAACGGTGAGGCGGTGCACCATTTGCAGGGTGTAGGCAGGGCGGGCGACCACCAGGGAGGCCGTTAGCAGCCTGCCGGGAGACAGATCAAGCGGCGGCGGGGTGCAGGGGGCTGCACAGAGGCGGGGGCGTCAGGGCTTCGTTCGTTAGGCACGGAGGAGGGGACCGGCGAACAGGGGCCGACAGCGGGGCTTTCGCAGGGTCTTGGCGGGGTTGACAATAGTCAGCGGCTGAGGTGGGACCAGGTCGGCGGCGGTGCTACTGCAGGGGGGTGTTCTTGTGGTTGCAGGCGAAAGGGAGAGGAAGGAGGAGGGTGGGCAGAACAGAGGAAAGAGAGGAGGAGGAAGAAGCTTCAACGGTGGGAAGAAGAAAAGAGGAAGAAGACCAACGTGGAAGACGAAAGGAGGGAGAAGACAGAGGAGGGTTCGTTGGTGGACAATAAGTCGTTGACGGGGGAGGGGAAGAAGAAAGACGCAAGGAGGAAGAAGACAGAGAAGAGGGAGAAAGAGAGAGGAGAGGCTTCACACCCCACCTAGGGTTTCGCACCCTATTCTCTTCATGGGAGGAGGAAGACAACAGCCGTAAAAAGACACAATATTATCTCCAAATGGGCCTAATAAATCCTAAAAAATAAAATTTAATGCTACCAACTTATTACTACTAAATTAGACTCAAATAAAATAAAAATACATACTAAATATGAAAATGACGCCAATATCACTCTGATTGTCTGATGTCTCGAGTCCTGTTTCACGTTATTCTCTCCCGATTTGAAAAAATTCATCCTCGAATTTTGAAATGTCGAAATAGGACAAAGACGAACACAAGAGGACAAACATAAAACTCCGAGCAGAAAATCAAATTAGGGATCTCGAACTATCACTCAACATGCGCCTCACTGACCCCTCGAGATGGGTTCCCTCATGACATGGTCCCATGTTTGGAATTCTTGAAGGTGTAGATGGTCACCTTCATCCATTGTGGCAGATTGGACAATGGTCTCATGTAGAAGATAAGATTCCTCCCTCGGGATAAGTGGAATGGAGTAAGACTCACTAGGAATGGGGAGGAGCAAAAGGATCTCTGTGGTGACATGACCCACGGTGCACACAGAGGTAATGGACCCCAATGCTGGAAGTGTGAAGCTACGACTATTGGGATGGTCAAAGCTTGGGGCCAACAGGTACGTCCACGTCAACTGCCAGTTTAACCTCTTAATAAGGCCTTCCAATGTATCAACAAAGTCAAAAGACTGGAAGGTTATGTGGAACGAGTGGACGAGCACTACTTATAGTGCGGGGTCCATGGATAGATAGCAAGGTGTTCTAGGGACCAAGCCTCTCTTAAACCAGCTAAGTAGTGGCTCTTCAATGATTAGTTTCCCCGTTAGAAGTACAGGTGGCTCTGGCTGAGGCGGCTTCGAATAAAGATCGGAGGGTAAAGGCTGTGGTGAAACATCTCTCTCTGATGGGGAGAGGACGTCCTCCATCATGGGGAGAGGACCTGGGGACTCTGTAGATGGCGCCGAGTTAAGACTACCGGCTACGACCTCCTTAAGCTCTGGTATGGCTTCATCCTGTCTCAGAGGTGGGCAAGGGGAAATTAGAGACTCAAGATAAGAACACCTCCTATCCAAACGATCTAAAATCATTTGCAAGAGTTCGACAAAAGTGGGACTTGGAGTTGGGGCCTCGTGGTGGAGTTGCTCATTCTCAATCGACCTAGGCTTGGGTCGAGGCTCATCTAAGTGCGGGGCTCTTTGCCTCCGACTATGACCCACGTGGTGGGAGGTGACTGGGCGGGGAAGGTTGGAGGTGACTGGGTGGGACTGGTTGGAGAGGACTGGGTGGGGCAAGTAGGCCTTTCTAAGCTCATTCTTCATGTCCCACCATAACTCGATGGGCCATTGCCTCCTAATCTCCCTCAAGCATTCAATGCTTCTCCACCTTTCGGCCGCTTCGTGAAAAACCTGCTCTTTGGCAAAAGAGCATTACCTGGCCTCGGACATGGGGTAACACTCAAAGTATTTATCCATAGCGGCTTCCCAATGTAGGTAGTCACTCGGGACCTTGAAGCCATAAAAGTTTGAGACTTCGGGCCTACGAAAGTAGAGGTGATCATTGCCAAGCCCATGGGTGTCATGCAACCAGTTATATGGCATGGGTGACTTGGAGTCCATTGGACACTGGGAAACTACAAGATGGACATGCCGACACAAAGAGGTAAGATAGGCTTAGACACGATCCTAAAATAATAATGTAAAGTTGGAATGCAGACTTGACTACAAACCTAGACTCTAACCAATATCCAGTACATGGCGGAGATAGGGATCCAAATATCCTCTGATGCAAGTGGGATACCTTCCTAATAGGCGTAACCTATCATTCTAGTAACGTCTTTTGATATACCGTGTACTGGGATGAAATACAAACCAAGATAATTTTTTTTCTACCCTAGACTAAACCATGCTCTGATACCAATTTCATGCTGGACGACGAGCGGACTCGGTACCAATTTGATGTGGGACCTGAGACTCTAGGCAAGCTCGCTACTCGTCCCACACGAGGGAAACGTGCGGATCTATGCGGTTGAGAAACCGACAGTGAGTCAAGGCTATTTAGCTCTTCCACATTCTCAGATCGAGCCACGGGATGGGTTATGCACTCACTCACTCTCGGAGTGGTGATAAAATTGGAATGAGCTAGGTATCCTAACACTCAAGCAACGGCATAAAAACAAATACGAAATAAGCAAATGACAAAGAGAGGAGCAAAAATGATACCTCCACACTCCGGACGTGGGGAAGATGACCCCAGCTAAGACTCGTACTCCCGGTACAGCAAATAATCAATAATTACAGTAATGAAATTATTATCCACTCCACGCAGGGAGGTAAAGGGCTACACGTGGGACTCAGGAGTATTGAGCTCCAATTGACGGGCAGCGTTTTGGGTAGCTCCGGCCTGTAGAGCGTGCCGACAAACGTGGCGTCCACGCCCTAGTCGAAGAGCCGATAGGGCTGGGAGTGGTACCGCTGCCAAGGGGACTGCTGGAGGGACAATCCCTAAGGGGGGAACGTGTTGGTTCACCTTGTGTAAGGTGAGGCGGCCAGACTGTTGGATGACGTTGCTTGCTGTCCCCGGACTTATTCTACAGTTTCAGAACTGTGCGACCCAGTAAAAATAATTACTGCGATAAGACTCGAGGTCGGATAGACGCGAGACTGGCGCCGTTACGAATCTCCTTCAAAGATCTACGAGCACCTCTAGCTACAGGAATTTTCCTATCTCTATAGTTGTCGTGGCTGAATTTAGAACAGGCCGACTTCTCTGGCTCAGAACGGACTGGGCTGATTGGGATTTGCCTAAGAAGATGAAGCAGAGAACTGGATTGATGAAATGAACCGTATATTCATGGTCATGGAATGTGCCGACCAAGAGAAGGTTCATCTCGCCACGTTCCAACTTAACAAGGATGCACGTACTTGGTGGAAATTTATTCCAGCGCTGGCTCAAGACGCACCTCACACTTGGGAAGGATTCCACACACTCTTCCGAGCAAAATACTTCTCTGAATATGTTAAGGAGAGGAAGGTGGCGGAGTTCACTTCTTTGCGTCAAGGTATGATGACGGTGGTAGAGTATGAATTACAATTCTCTCACCTAGCACCCTATGCTAAACATTTAGTAAGCATGGATCTTCTCAAAGCTAATCGTTTCATGGATGGGCTACGGCCCATCTTCATTCAACAAGTGGGCTCGCACAATATTCGGCCCTATGCGGAGATGGTCCAGCGAGCCCATCTATGTGAAAGGATCTTAGAGAAGGTTGAGAAACTCAAAGGCAAAGAAGAGGAGTCTAGCCGAAAGATGAATCGACGTAGGAAAAATGAGAAGTTCAACATCACAGAACCTTACAAATCTCGTGATAGTAAGAAGAGATCTCGAAGTGGGAGTGGTAGTGGCTACCACAAGAACAAAAAGGCAAAGGAGGATGATAGGCAAGTCATGGCGACTTGTACATTCTGTGAGAAATTCGGCCCTCTAGTCGAGGAATGCTGGAAGCGTCTCGGCACTTGCTTGAGATATGAAAGTCGAAAGCACTGCATGCTGGATTTCCCCCTCATGAAGGATCAATCTGCCACTGGCGGACGCAAGCGATAGGCTCTTCTTAATGCTATTCTCGATGATGATGAAGCACCCAAGGACGATGGGCTAATGGAAGGTACCATTTAAATCTATTCCCATCCTGCATTCATGTTATTTGATATTGGTGCTTCTCATTCCTTTGTATCTACTACTTTTGTAAAAACTTTGCCAGTTTCATTAGTTCCTCTACCGTCGGACCTAGCTATCACCACACCCTTAGGCCCTGGAACTAAACTTACAACTTACTACCCCAATAATGAGGTAATTATAGAGGGTCATAATCTTCCTACAAACCTTGTATGTCTCAACTTGGAAGGCTATGATGCTATCCTAGGTGTAGATTGGCTTGTAGACCACGACGCCTATATAAATTATCATAATAGGAGATTCTCTTTTTGGAAACCAGGTCTCCTGCTATTTTCTTACCATGGCATCAAGTATAGGGAACATCCTATCATTTATTCATCTCTTCATTCTTATAAACTCATTTCGCAAGGTTGTGAAGTTTTTCTTGCCTCCGTAATCATTACCGAGTCTAAGGAAATCATCGTAGAGGATATTCCCATTGTGAATGAATTTTTCGATGTGTTCCCATCGGATTTGCCTGGTTTACCAACCGAAAGGGAAGTAAATTTCTCCATTGAACTTGTTCCTAGAGCAGCACCTATTTTAATAGCTCCCTACTGATGCGGGACGAGACAACGAACCTGGGACTCTAGCTCGTAGGCATCCCTAAGTGAGGGAAACGTGGGACCGTGCATGGTTGAGAAACTGGCTATGAGTCTCGAGTATCGGCCTTTCCACGTGCACTCAGATTGAGTCATGGGACGGATTCACTCACTCACTCGTAGTAGTGATAAATATTTGGGTGAGCTAATTTCCTATCACATGCAGCGGCATATAAAAAAATATACGAGCTAAGTAAAGCCTACGAGGAGGGTGGTGAGTTTACCTCCATGCTCCGAGCGTGGGGAAGACGACCCCAGCCAAGTACGGTAACTCCGGGTAAATAATTAATTACAATGGTTACACAACTTAATTTACTACCCACTCCACGCGGAGAGATAAAGGGATACAAGTGGGCTCGGGAGGACCGATCTTGTGTTGACGGATAGTAATCTGAAAGTGCTCTCGGGCGGCCTACTGGTTCGACTCAGTCCTGCGCCAACTCGGTGCTGCGCCGACTCAGTCCTGACTCATTGGACAACAAGCAAAGACATCCAAAGGAACATCACCCTCCTGAGGTCTTCTAGAGGTGCCGCTTGGCTGGGATGATGGCACGACGTCCCTGGTCGACTCCTGGGAGTAGCGGTCACTGAAGTTGAACTTTGATATTTATTTGTGAATTTCTTCCAGACTGCTATTTCAGACCTACACAGGGAACAGATTTGCACACCTCGGCGGCAAGACTTAATTCTCTCAGATCCGGAATCCGATCGAGGTGAGACTAGTGGCGTTGGAAAGAGGACTCCAAGGGCTACAACATATATTTTTTTCACGTCAATCTAGAGCAGGGATTAGAAATGGAAAGCTCTACAAGCTACATATTTTCCTATGGATCTGGTTATAGACACTCAGGACAAAAAGAGATCTGCCTGAAACTGACCTTAGACCAAGGGAAAAATTATTTTTCTGGGATCTTCAAAAATTATGGGACGTAGGGCAAGACGTTAGGAACAAAGGGTAATTTTTGCCAACAGAAGAGACAAGTATAGCCTAACAAAAAATAGAATGTACCCTCAAGTCAGGGGAAGCCCGACACTGGGAAAGCTAGCACTAAGAATCATGCACCGCACCTTCAGATCATGAGGAAGAATAGTAGCCACACCTGAAAAGTCAGGGGTGAGTCTCGTGTCACTGGCTCAGTAGGGGTCCAGTAGATCCCCACCAAGAAACCAAAGTGGTAACAATAGTAATAACAACAAGAGTAACAGCAGAAGTAGGAGCAACAGTAGAAGTAAAGAGGAAATCCGTATAGAACAATCCACGGTAGCCGATGAAACCTCATCCCTCTAAACTACTCCTAATCGGTAAGGGCACAACTTCCCATGCACCTAGTAGGGAGTTGCCAAACTAATCGCAAGAAACTCCGATTACATTGCCAGAACACATCATGCTACAACAGACGTGTAGGCTTCACATCACTACCTCTCAGACATGGGGAAACACATCACCCAAAACACCAGCGCATACACGACCTCACCGTCACATACGCTACACAAGCCACGATGAAGCCAGAGACAGGCTACCCAAAGCACCACGTTAATAATGACGGAAAGCTGGTCATAAAAGTCACAAGTCATGCGTCATGTGACAGAAGCACCTCCTTAGTAGAAGCAAAGTCAGATGCGTCCACTGACGTCTTACACTGCACTTCAAGCATCTCACACTCGCCTCGAACATGGTGACTGAGACACTTTACTAAGTGCAAGGAACAATAGTAGCAAGTGACTAGTTAGGGTCACGCCCATCGGTGCTCGTCTAAATGCCCCTAACCACGTGTCCACACACAAGCCCAATGCCATTAGCCAGGCCTCTAGCTACTTTTCTCCCCCTGTAGGATGCTACTACAAAGCAAGGGAGCCCATGGAAACGAGCCTAAAAAACATCTCTCAGGAACTCGCCCCGCCACCACTCCCAGGTGGGCCGACACCAAGTGTCGACAGGGTACGACTAGTGGAGGCTCACTAGACATAGAGACTCTGTGAAAGAAACTCCGAAGTGTGGATAGGGTAAACACTCAGTTGTCACACGCACTATGAAACATAAGGCAGTACACAGAACCACCGCCAGACTCTGGATAGACAACTAGACCTACACATACAATGATCCTTGAGTCATACGACTCAGGTCAAGATCATCGCACATCACGGTAATATACCATTAATCATCCAAGTCGCTAAGCCAAACACATGTTAAACCACAAGTCCCCAGCCCCTAGGCTGTACAGAGGACTCTCGACTCCGTATAACACAAACCACGGAACATGAGGGAACATCAAAACTCTCATACCGCATAGGCACGTAAATTGAGATAAGATGATACCTCTAAGCATCCAAAACTAGAGTCTCGATCCATAGAGGATAGTCGAGAAACTCACGAGGTCACGTGTCAACCACTGGATCACAATTGGGTTGACCAGAAATCATAATGACCCTCGAAATAACACAAAACACTACTCGGTATCATGGCACTTCTGAACATCCTATAACATGGTCACATCCCTCACAGGACGTCCATGACATCTACGTACAATAGGCTAACCAAGGGGTTGAAGCCAAGCCAACAAACACAATGGAAACACCATACATTGCTCGGGATGAGACTACTCTTTCGGGATCCCTCGACACACATATATGACTCTCATGGAATACCCAAGGCATCCATCGAGTCAAATGCCAACATGGCATTGAATCCTGGGTTCATTGGAGCCCGAGACAACATAAATAATGCCCAAAAAATAGAGACCATTAACATAGTGCATGCCTACGTCACGATGGTTAACGCGCTCATACAGTGGGTTGCGATGACACCAGAATGCGTCGAACACTTGCAATGCATCAACTCACTAACGCGGCACACGCTTGGGTCTCGTTAATGAATGCGGCCATAGCCTCAAGCATGATAAAACAATGATTGCGGCCATTGCCTAGGTTGTGATAATAAAAGAAGTAGAACCTTGGGCTAGACAACATATATACCCACCCCTCATCTTGGTCACGTTAACAGAGGATCGCGCCCCTCACCTGGGTCGCATTCCCAACTGCCCTACTATTCTTCTCTGACTCAAGATGCGGCGCATCATCATTGCGTGTTCTTACTGAGAACGTGATAGACGCCACTAGTGCATTCTCATCCCAGTCTAAAAATCATAGAAATCTCCAAAAGTCAATCTTTTTATGCCCCAATCTCTTCTAAATGACGATGAAACAACCCTAGATAGGATACCAACCTTCCACAAGCCAGAAGGGGCCAACATACCACAAAATGACACGAAACAGGTGATTTTTCACAAATCAACCCAAAATGACTCACGAGGGAAACCAGCCTCCTACCGGCCCCAAATCACGACCAAATGTCATGAAACCAGTGGGGATGGCATCCAGACATGCCAGGGGTTTGAATGAGACCATTCAAACCGAAAACTGTCACCTGAAACGGCGATCCTTATGGCGTATTTGTTCTGCCGATCATTGGATGGAGTCGCATTGGAGTGGTTCTATGCTTTACCTTTGGAAGATACTGAGAGCTTCAAAGTCGTCTAGGAGAAATTTATCCAGAGATTCCAGGACCGGGTCGGCTAAGAATATTCCTTCACAGATTTGGTTGTCGAGAAGATGAAGGCTAATGAGGACTTCACTACATATGCTGATAGATGGAGGCAGATGGTCGCCTGTGTGCCCGACCGCATTTCGGAGGAAGAGAAGGTCAAGTTGCTTATTTCTAATGCCACATCTACCTTCTGCAATATCTTGGCTATGAATGATATTTCCAACATGCACTAGTTATATAGCCAGGCTAGGTTCATCCAAACCCAGTTCAAGGATTCCCCTATTCATCTCTTTTTGAGACCCAAAAGTCCAAATACAATAGAAAATCTCAGGGGCTCGTCACTGAGAGAGTCCAAACCAATGAGCAGGTGCAAACAGTTGCTTTCCCTTTTCCTAATCAATCCGCTCCACCCCGCTTCTAACAACCTCCATGTAACCCTCAGTTCTCTGCTCCACAGAATCCCCAACCCTCTTTCTCCCCTCTGCAAAATGCCCAACCTTCCTTCCTTGCACCACAACAACCCTGCAATACCACAATGCCCCTCCTCCCAATGGCTATGCATCTAAGCGCCCGGCTCCAAAGAGGTCCTAATATCCTCCTTTGCCCGAGACCCTCCCAGACATTTCTCAGCCCTCATGTCCATTGGTGCTTTGTAACTTCCTCCGGAACGGCCTAATTGGAATCCGGTCGTTGATCAGTCCAGATATTGTATATTCTACCGACAGCCCAGGCATACCATAGAGAATTATTTTTAGTTTAGAGATTTTATGTATGATTTACATGAAGGGTATCGCATCGATTGGGCCAAAATGCACAAAGTCATTACTGAGATTTAAGAGAAGAGAAGGCAGGCACCGAGGCAGTAAGCGCAGCAGCAAGCACCGTAGTAGCAACCACAACAACAATAGCCTGCGTAGGATATGGGGATCCACCAAAACCCCATGCCGAATCATCCGCCCACTCCGCAGCCTCAACCACCGGCACCGGCTCAGGTCAACCTTGTCCAACGCCCGGCTCCCAACAGCGAGTGGTCTTATGATGATGAATCTTCTGTCCAAAGGCTCGTGGCCCTCCACCATACCTGTCGCAACCCTCCCTCACCTTCTACTCCCATCATCCTCCTGCCAAACCATCAAGCCACCACTACTACACCATCCACGTCTGCCTTGTTGAGTCTATGAGATGGTGCTAATCGAGATTCAGAGGGGGGGGTGAATGAATCCCCTTTAAAATATTTGCCCAATTAAAACTGAACTTATAAGATCTTGCGGAATCGAACTCTACGGTTCCGTAGCATGGTTGTTCTAATAAGATTCACACTCAACACTTACCTATTAATCTTATGTGAATCTCACTCGAACACATAACATGCACAACCAGCCAGCTTACTTAGACACTCAGCAGGAATCAAACTGTAGAAGATTGAAACACACAGTGAAATCAGCTCGATCTAAACAAATGTTCTAATGAGGCACACACTAGACTAATCAACCTGCATGCCCAGTAGACACAGTAAATCTATGCAATAGAATGGTGCCTAAGCATTCATCTACCGTGAGTGGAGTCAACAGATTTGCGAATTAGAGCGCAATCCTAAGCATTCATATAGCAGAATCAAAGTAGACAATTAGACCAGAATAGACAGGAAATTTTTAGGGGGTTCGGTCATCCAGACCTACATCCACCCCACACTCAAACCAGAGTGTGGCTTCAGCTGCCTAACAGCTTGAACGGCTGGGCCTCACAGTTTACCTACAACTGAGCATCATAGCTTGCTTCGGCTGATTCATAGCTTTGACCGCTGAGCATCACAACTTGCTATCCGAGGTCTCCACCTTGCCCACTAAGCATTACAGCTTAGCTTTGCTGACACACAGCTTGAATGGAGAAAATAAGGAAAATAAGAAAATAAGAAAATAAGAAAACAAGGATAGATCACAGCAATGGAAAGCTGTAAAATAAAACTTAGAATGTAGCTCTTGCAGAAGTAAGTCTGGCTTGGACCTGATCCAAAAGCCAGCAGAACAGATCTTCAAGAATGGCTTCGATTGCTTCTCAAACTCTTCTCTCAGACATCTTCTGATCTATCACTCTTGGAGTTCTGTCTCTCTACTGCTCTCTCTATTGCTATTTCCCCTACCTCTCTTCTTTGATCTGCTTCAGAGGGTTCTTCTCTCTATTTGTCTCACTTCATCTTATGTGAATGATGCTCCTCTCTATCTTCTTTTAATCTTGGGCGATTTGCCTCCTTTTATATGCCACAGGCGATGGGCGCGTGGAAACCACGTTTCCCACCCAACCCTTCATGTCGATCTGATCCTCTTCTTTCTACGTGTCATAATCACAATGCTTTTACTTTTCACACGCCTTTATCAAGGGCGTCATTTATTTTAATTAACGACACTCTCAGGGTCGTCCATTATTTAATTAACGCCTTTTAGAAGTGGCATCATTTCTTGATATTCCTGGTTTTATGAAAATTCATTTGGATAATGCATTGAATTAACGCCTTTCATGGAGGCGTTGTTTCATAAATAGTGCATGTTTGAAAGTCGTCAGTTTTATTTAAAATTTAAAAAGTTTCTAGAAAATCAGGAGTGACGGCTCTATGAGTGGCGTCATTTGTTGAATAGCGACCCTGGGAGTGTCGTCATTTCAGTTTCGTCTCCGTTTCGACTACGTCCTTCCCCGGAAGAGTCCTTCCTATTTTTGAATCTGTCAGTTCGAATAAGGAAGGGAGTTTAATTTGGTAAGGCTGTTGATTGTTCCAATCCCATTGGAACTAGTTCTTTCTGGGCTTCTGGAGCCTATAAATAATGACCCCTGTCCTTCGGTATAAGGCTAATCATAAAGGTCAATACGGGTGCATACTGTTGGAGCATAAGGAACTCTTTCTCCCTGTGAAGCGCGCTCTCCCCTTCTTCCTCTTCCTTTACTGCTAACAGGAGCAGCAGGAAGCTTTCTCTAGTCTATTGGTTTTACATCTCTTTATTCTAGCCCGTTTGCTTTGCATCATTGTTCGCATCTCATTTATTTGCTTGCATACTATCTCCCTCCATTGCTCCTCTTTAGGGGTTTTAAAACCCAAAAAAAGTAAGGTGTGCTCATGTTACAATTGAGTTGCTATTTCCTTAGGATTTGATACTACACCCCTTTAGGCTAATCCACTTCTTTCTTTATTGTTTGTTCTTTCTTTTGCAAGGGTAATCAAAACTAAAACCCTCTCTATCGGCCGGCCGATTTGGAGAGGACGAAAGGACTTGCACATCTCCCCGCTTCATCACAAGGTATGCGATCTCTCCCTAATTTTTGAGGAATTCTCCTCTGGCGATCACACTTCCTCTTAGCATATCATGCTTGTTTAGTTTTCTTTTAGTTCTTTCCATGATCTTTTGAGTGTCATCTCTTTGATGAGTGAGTGACATCGTTCACAATAAGCATGCTTCCACATGGCTTACGTGGAACTAACTCTACTCAGAAGCTTACTGTTGTGGAACAGGGCAAGATCAGATTCTTATATAAATGATGACAGATTAATTTCTAAGCCGCACATGCATAGAAAATGACTTATAACTTCAAGCATAGAATTTATGGGAGTATGAAATCTTTACAGTGAAGTACTAACTTAGTTTTCCATTATTTTCAAATTTTTCAAATTTAAATAAATTAAGATGCCCATTCAAACCTTTCTTTTTCTAAGTTTCTGAAAATTAGGATAGAGCCCAGGTGCATCGACATTATATTGACCCATCCTAAATGTGCATTGACCTTATACTAGCCCATCCCAGATGTGCATCAACCTTATATTGCCTTTCACCAATGTGCATCAACCTTATATGGCCCATCCCCAAATGTGCATCGGCCTTATATGGCCTTTCCCAAATGTGCATCGACCTTATATGGCCTTTCCCAAAAGTGCATCGACCTTATATGGCCCATCCCCAAAGTTGCATCGACCTTATATGGCCTTTCCCCAATGTGCATCGACCTTACATGGCCTTTCCCAAATGTGTATCGACCTTATACTGGCTCATCCCAAATGTGCATCGACCTTATATGGCCTTTTCCAAATGTGCATCGACCTTATACTGGCTCATCCCAAATGTACATTGACCTTGTATGGCCTTTTCCACATGTGCATTGACCTGGTGCTAGCCTATACTCAATGTGCGTCGACCTTATACTGGTCGATCCCAAATGTGCATAGACCTTATATGGCCTTTCCCAAATGTGCATTGACCTGGTGCTGGCCTATACCCAATGTGCGTTGACCTTTTACTGGCCCATCCCAAATGTGCATCGAGCTTATATGGCCTTTCCCAAATGTGCATCAACCTGGTGCTGCCCTATACCCAATGTGCGTCGACCTTATACTGGCCCATCCCAAATGTGCATCGACCTTACCATGAGTCTAAGCTATATGTGCATCAACCTTATATGGCCTTTCCCCAATGTGCATCGACCTTATACTGGCCCATCCCAGATGTGCATCGACCTTATATGACCTTTCCCAAATGTGCATCGACCTTATATGGCATTTCCCAAATGTGCATCGACCTGGTGCTAGCCTATACCCAATGTGCGTCGACCTTACATGGCCACTCCCAAATGTGCATCGACCATACTTGGGTCTGCACCATATTTGCACAGACCTTACATGGGACTTCACTACAGGTGCATCGACCTTACTTGGGTCTGCACCATATGTGCACAGACCTTACATGGGACTTCACTACAGGTGCATCGACCTTACCATGAGTCTAAACTATATGTGCATCGACCTTACCATAGCCTGCCCCCATGTGCATAGACCTCACTTGGGACTTTCTCAGACCAACCCGATGACTGTTCTGACCTTCCTAGAGACTGCACTTCAATAGAGACATAGAGGAAACTTATGAAGGCCCGAAACTTGATGAAAAATAAAAACTGAAAATGAACATGATGGTCATCCCCACATGTCCTTTGTCCCTCTTTAAAGTATAGAAAATATTCTGAAACCATTCTAATGCATCATTCACCCCTAAAGTTTGAGGTTAGGTGCCTACCTTTGAAATGTTAAACCAACGATCCAAGGATGATACACACACCCAAGATCCTCCTCAGCTTCACCTTTCGATCTGGGGATGAGATCCACACCCCAGATCCTCCCAAGACTTTACCCGTTGTCCTAGGAATTGTAGGTCTGCCCTCCTATGCAAGGCCAAGGTCCGTCACCTCTCTTTCTTACACAAGAGGAATAGTATATGGTAGAAAACTGAAGATAGGTGCTGCTAATGGCTTCCTACCCATGAAACCTACCTCCTTATATAGATTCTAGCCTCCCAAGAGCCTTTCCCACATCCTACAAGGCTCAGTCCAGCCCCCAAGGTCACTGGCTTGAAGAGGAGTTAATGCCAAGCACCCCTTCAGGTTTGAACAGGCGTGACCCTTCGACCACTAGTCATAAGTGCTACTGGGCGTGCTCTTCTGTTGAGAATTTGGTTGGGACGTCTTCATATGAAATCAAGAGGACTTCTTAATCTAACTTTGGGTCATGGTTTCATTGAGTTTCATTAATTTTAGCATGAGTTATGGTTTTCGCAAGATTAATATCCTTTCTCCCCCATTCCAGTCTCAACCCTTCATCTACCTAGTCATAAATGCAAGTGGGCATATTTTTCTGTTGGGATTTGGGTTGGGGTGTCTTCAGATGAAATGAGGAGAACTTCCAGATCTAACTTTGGGTCATGGTTTCATCACATTTCAGTATCTGTATTATGAGTTATGATTTTCACAAATTAACATTTATTTTCCCCCATTTCAGTAGTGACCTTTTCGGTAGCCCGAGATAATTTGAGTATAACTCTTGTATCCTAATGGAATTTGACCTCGTCCTCAACATAGAAGATGTGGCTGACATCCCATTCAAAATTATGACCTTGGTCTTAGGTCATTTCGTCAACCACAGATGAAGTTAACATGTGAATTCACCCAATAGTTACACCTCTTCGTGACGACTGGCTACAAAGGGCTCTGAACCTTGGGTTCTGGTGCAAATTAAGTTTCCACCTCATCATAAGAGTTTGGGTTAAGGCCTAAAATATTTCTAATGGGCCAAGATTCATCTCAGTTGGTTAACTGTGGCCCAAGATATCCCTATTTCAATGGGTAACCATTTTTCTGTAACTGTTGCGACCCATTATCACCGACTCCCTCTTAACCACTATTAGACCCATTTTCAAAAGTTATACTCTTCATCAAAGTTGTTCATTACCCAAAGGTCATTGTATGGGTTTTGGTTTCTCATAATTCTGACCTCCCTACATTAAATTACAAATTTCCTAATGGTCCTTCAATAATCTTTCTAGATTTTCAGCTTGTTGAGTTCATGGGCCCGAATTATACTCAATTGGGCTAGTGCCCAATTGGAGGTCATAACACCTGGAATCAGTGCTGCTCACAGCTTCCTAGCTAAAGGGCACTCTATCAACTGACCCCCGTTCTTCGATGGTGCTAACTACATTTATTAGAAGAATAGGATGGAAGTGTTCCTGCGAGCCTAAAGTCACGAGCTATGGAGAGTCGTCACCACCGGGCCGTATGAACTCCCTGAAGATGAAGGCACATGGACTAGGGAGCAGATTCGACTGTCGACAATAAATTGGACGGCCCTGAACATTATGTAATATGCTGTGCACCCTGAGGAGTACTCTAGGATCTCTGCGTGCAAGATAGCAAATAAGATGTTGGACGAGCTCGAGTTAATCTATGAAGGGACGTCACAGGTGCATGCGTCAAAGGTAAATATGTTCACCTCTGACTATGAATTGTTCAAAATGAAGCATGATGAGATGATTTTTGAGATGTATGCTAGGCTCTCCATGATCACAAATAGTTTGATGGCCTTTGGGAAACAGGTTCAGGAGAGTGACTTAGTTAGGAAATTTCTAAGATCCCTGACCCCTGCGTGGCACACTAAGGCCACAGTGATAGAAGAATCTAGGGACCTTTCTAGCATGACAGTTACGGAGCTGACAGGATCACTGATGACATATGAGATTAATCTTAGGAGGAATGCTGAGGACAATAAGAAAGGGAAGACTATAGCTCTCAAGGTATCCCGAAGTAGTGGTGAGAGCAGTGAAGAGTATGACAGTTTCTCTGATCTAGATGATGCCCAATAGGCAATGCTGACCCGACAATTCCAGAAATTCCTGAGGACTTGACGTAAGACCTTCAGGAGAAGGAGGTCACAACATGCCGGTAAGAACTCCAACTTTAAATCTGACAAGAATAAAGGTTCTGATAAGATTACATATTTTCACTGTAAAAAGCTAGGTCATATGAAAGGTGAACGCCCAGAGCTCATGAAGAAAAATGTCAAAGTGCAGAAGAAAAAGTCTCAAGCCATGGTCTGCACATGGAGCGATGAAGAAGAAGACCCTGAGAGTGGATCTTCAGAGGAAGAGGAGTCAGGGCTGTGTCTCATGGTTGATAGTGACAACGAGGTAAGCAATCCCTTCGAGAAGTACTCCATAGATGATTGGGAAGATGCTTACGCTGATTTGCTAGATAAATTTAATTATCAAACTAAGGAGTACGAAGCTTTGAAAAGGAAATTGAATAATGTCATCAATGATAAAGCTCTTGTGGAAAAATAGAATGAGAATCTGAAGAAAGAAAATGAGAATCTGCGGATCCAGGTCCGAACAACTACGGATCCATCAAAACACAGACGTTACATCTATAGCAAGGCGGACCAATTCGGGGTCCGTGTCAGAGTGCTAGGCCCCACTTCCTGGGACTTGCACGGTCACCACTGGGTGGAGACAGAGGGGACTATGGGGTTGGTGTTGGAGTCGTCAGGGCTATAGTATGCTGGAGAAGGCTACGACGACGATAGCCTTTTGGACGGGATTCTTTGGCAAATGGTTGTTAGCTGGTACGGCCACTAGGCGGTGATCCCTTTGCATAGGTACCATCAGGGGGCGACCGAGTGGCTGATGGGGATCGTGCACCATTATAGGGTGCTGCTGGAGAGGGCTGATATCAAATATGCAGTGCCCGCGACACTATATAGGTACCCCTACTACACGGGGTTGATACAGGCACTAGTGGAGCACTTCAACCACCGGTGGAACATGGTGGTGACAGTAGAGGGAGAGACTTCACTGGATCAATGGCCGCTTTTCTAGATTTTTGGTCTACTAATCAATGGCGAGGGGTACGAGGAGGTAGTGCTAGATGACCTCCACCGCAGCCACACCGATGGGCAGGGGTGATACCAAGTTTCCCACAACTATCGGTATCTGCTGAAGACTTGGAGAGACTTGGCCTTGGCTGGGAGAGAGTGAGCCGCACAGACTCCCCGGGTGCCATTGAATGTGTGGGTCCGTCACTTCTACAATGGGCCCTTCTACTTTTATCAGGACTTTGCAAGAGACCAAACTCCTTGGGAGGAGTACACGGAGGTGGAGTTGCAGTGCCGGACATACTCCAGGTACTTATACACACCACGAGAGGGGTGGAACCCCCATGGGTTGTTGGACGTGACACATTTGGCAGCGTACTTAGCATACTAGCTGGCGACATTTTTGGTCCCGCACGGCGATGACAATCTGCTGAGGATCGAGCTATTATGGCCCGCGTGCCTACTAGCAAAGGGGCGGAGGCTGGGGTTAGCTCCTGCGGGGCTGGCCAACATCTATGAAGGGCCAGGCATGTTAGTAATGCACCCTGCGCCACGTGAGCGGAGCCTGCTTCTGCCGACCCACTACCTCAGTGTGTGGGCTGATTTGTTATTTCTTGGGCGGGTGACGCAGGGGACGGTGGTGAACCCGGTGGCACCCTTACTATTTAGCTTCACTATCCAGCCAGACGGGGATGCAATCGTGCAGCTGGAGGGGGTTAGGAGGGCCCTATCTTACCTGCCTGATAGGGGTGAGGATGGACTTCCTTTTGACAGCGCTACAAGGGACTCCCGTTTGATTCTGGTACCTTCAAGCGGCGGGGTGGCCTACGCCCTTCCCTACAATCGAGAGTCGGATGCAGCCTTGTACATGGAGTGGGTGATCAGCACCCGACCAGCAGTGTTAGCGCTACACTAATCTGCCTCGAGTTTTCTGGAGCCGTACTACCCGCATAGGTTCACCCGAAACTTCAGGTACGACCAAGGGATCCCACGGAACCAGGAGTTCCCATTGGCGAGCCAGCTGTATAAGGGCCAGGACAGCCACTTGTTAGCTACTGCCTGGTGGGACTTTTACTACTGCAGGTAGCCAAAGCGATTGCCGACATCAAGGTTGGACAGCCATGGGAGATTTGACTTTCACTATGCTAAATGGTGGTTTGAGCACAACCATCTGTACCGTCAGAAGGCCTTAGTGATTCAGAAGGCTAAGGAGAGTCAGCTTCTAAGGGAGGACCTGCCTCCTATTTTACTAGACAATGAGTATCTAAGGACTCCCTTCTCCCAGATCCACCCAGAGATGGAGTGCCTGGCGCAGCAGTGTCCCCAGAGCAGCTGGGCTTCTTTGTCTACGGGTCGAGGTTGTAGCGGGGCCCTCAAGCCCTTGAGGTAGGTGCATGTGGCACCTACAGGAGCTGGAGTTAAGGCATCCCGATCAAGGGCGTCGAAGACTTGGTGGACCCAGTTCTAAGCCAACTATGATTTTGGAAGGAAGGGTTCCTTGGACAGGGTGCTCCTAGAGGGGAGGTTTGCTGATACTGCGGTTGACGACTGGAAACGCCATATCAGCTAGGCGATAGGGTCAGATAGACCAGTGGAGTTTGTCTCCCACATCGAGTGTGCTTACACTTTGAGAGACATCAGGGAGGCTGCCCGAGTGCTAGGGTTGAAGCTAGAGCAACTGGTTCCTTTGCCATTGACTCCTTTTGTAGCCTCAAGTGAGACAATTTCCTTAGCATGTTGTCTCAGTCTTGTTATATTTTGATGTATATGACCGACATGTTGTGTGTTGCTATGCTTCTTTGGCAGGCTTTGTGGCAGAGGAGGGTCATCCCTCTACGGAGGTATCGTCTGGGAGCAGAGATGGGGGCCTTTAGCCTAGGTGGAAGTGCCCTTGAGTAGACACTAGAGCAGTGGGGGCTGGTGAGTCCTCTCAAGGACTCGAGACAGGCAAACATATCGACGAGGAACTGGCTTGCTTCCCTAGTTGTATTCCCTTGAAATTTCCTGTAGAAAGTCTCCACCCCGCTTATGGAGTATTGCTTTAATCCTATATATTACCCTCCTTCTTCCCAAGTTCCTTTTTATTCATGCATGGTGTCCTCTTCCCATGCGGGCCTATCTTCCCGTGGTCCCCTTAACCCATCTGAAGAGCAGGCTAATCTCATGGCCCATTTATCTTTCCTTGTTCGGCAAATGGACCCGGTCCAATCCCAAAAATTGATTGCAAATCACCTTAATGGGCCGTCTTCTCTTAATGGGCCTACGTTTCATCATAATGGGCCTTCTTCTCATCTTAATGGACCTTCTCCTTCTCTTGATGGGCCTTCTTCTCATCTTAATGGGCCTTCTTCTTCTCTTGATGACCTTCTTCTTTTAATGGGCCCACTTCATCTACCCATATTACTGCTGGCCCAATTGGCCCATATGCCCATGTTTAATCCAAGCCCATGTATCCTTCCATTCTCGGAATGGGCCTTTCTCCTTCTCAGCGTGGATCTTCTTATCCGGCCCATTATCTAACTCCTAGCCTAAATTCACAACCTCTTGCTCAAGCTGGCCCACATTACTCTCGATCTCTCCCTACCCCGGAGATGATTGCCCAAGCCCAATGCCAGCTTGATGAACTTCAACCCCGAATTGGTCCCAAACCCTCCTTGAGTGTTCCTTTTACATTCCAAGATCTCTGGTTTCTACCTCCTTCTCAAATTCCTGCATATCACCACTATGGTGGAGTCGACGACCCCTTTGTGCACTTAAAGGAGTTCATTTATGAGTCAGCCCAATTTTGACATGATAAACGCTTGATGGCTTATTTGTTTAGTCCTTCACTAGAAGGCCTAGCTCGGGATTGGTTCTTCTCTTTGCTACAAGAGCAAGTTGTGAATTTTCAGATTGTTCAAGACAAATTTCTTCAGTAGTATTAGGACCGGGTTGGGCCTAAGTATTCCATGGTATATCTAGCCCATGAGAAGATGAAACCTAATGAGGAGTTCTCAACCTTTGTCGACTGTTGGCGTCGCCTGGCCGCTCAAGTGCTAGGGCATATTCCGGAGCAAGAGAAAATCAAGATGCTCATTTCTAATGCAACGCTCGAGTATCAGTTTATCTTAGCCTTGAATGATATTACCTCCTAACAACAGCTTTGTAGCCAAGCCCGCTTTGCTCACCAACAACTCCAAGGTCCCCTTGACCCTGAGTCCCTATACACCTTGCCATCCACTTGCACCCCTTATGCACCCTCCATGAGTCACCCTTCCACCACCTACCTGTCATCCATGACTCAGCCTTCCGCCACATATCCCTCCATGAATCAACCCTCCCTGGGTCCACTTATCTCTCCTACATCCACGTATGCTCCTACATCCTCATACACTCCCACACATCAACCCTCCACGAGTCAACCTTCCCCTTCGTCATACCCATGTCCATCTCCACCTCTGTCAAGGGAACATCACACCCCGAGCAAGTTGATGTCGTCCACTACATACCTTCCCATCACACTCATCATACGCCTCCACCTAGCCCCTCCGCCAATCACCATACACCCTATCCTACACAACCTCCACTTCCTTCTCCTCCATCCCATACCCCTCGGCATCTGCCTTGCCCGAAGCAGGCTCCTCATCCTCCATTGCCAGAGTGCTTAACTGACATCTTCAGGGCTTTGATGGCTACCCATCCATTGCAGCTCCCTCCAGTTGTGTCTTGCTGACCCGCAGTCGGGAATATGCTTCAATTTTATGATTATCAACGTCAACAAGGGCATTTGGTTGAGGATTGCCTTGAGTTCTAGGATTATGTTTATGACCTGGAGGATAAGTGTTGGGTTCATAACGCTCCCTCTTTGTCTTTGATAATGATTTTGATGATTACAAAATATTGTGCGATTTGCGTATGTATTAAAGTGAAAATCATGTGTGTGTGTTTTGTGGAAAACATTTTGATGCTCAAATGTTAATATCTTATTTTGTAGGTCTGGATGCTTGAGATTTGGATGCTTGGTGGATAAAATCCCAGAGGTAATATTATTCTGTGGCCTGATTCAATGATGTCTCTTTATGTGCATTGACCTCACTATGATTCTCTCGTAATGCACTATCATACATGAAACTTCTGAACTGACAGGTTTAATGAATCCGATGTGTTCATGCTTGATCATGATGAAATACTATCAATGGAATGGTTGAGTTTCAATTAGCATGAATTGCATTTGTTCTATCTGTGTGAATAGATATAGTTTAGTTTTCATTGACTGAACTTGGTTTAATTGAACTGAATTTATATTTGCTGAATCGATCTTAAATTCTTGGATCTATAATGCTCTCAGATCATTGGATAAATAGTAACAGCTTATTTCTGAATCTTTTTCATAGTACCTTGAAGGGATTGATGAATTCAATTGAAAAATGGATTGGTTGAATCTAATTGATTTGTGAGGGTTGTGGTGGAAGATACACTCCCGCTCATTATTTTTATCCAAAGCGCGTACTTCGAAAGTCCACGTGTCAGGAGTAGAGGATAAGACGATCCACGTGGCAGGATTTTAGATTAGCTTCCTACCTTGGATCACGTGCCTTTAATCTGCTTCGCTTTAAATTCCACGTGAGAGTAATGCAGTCTGCCTTTATGCAACCCAGGTGTTCGAGCATGGATCTGGGTTGTCAAAACAGAAGGTAGAGAGGTATTAGCAAATGATAATTGTAAAGACAAATGCTATCTTAATTATTTCAACAAATTCAGACATGTCAAATGGATGCACACATTTCTGCAAAAGCATCGATGCATCAGCCTATATAACTAACCCATGCAACATGTTTGAATAGAAACATCGACCTCTAATGTAGCACAAGTAGACCTTAATGAAGGTGCATCGACCTGTCTTTATAGTGAATGCACAAGGTGTATCGACCTTGAGAGTGATGACTTCTATTGCACTGACTCTATGTTGCAGAAGATAACTAACTTGCATTGACCTTTCCAAAACATGCATCAACCTTAAGCTGCACTCGCTAGGTCACTAGCGTCGACCTTTCTCCAACCGCTAGGTTGCTAGCAACAACATGTGTACAAGGTGCATTGACCTTATAGCACAAGTTGTGAACAAAGTGTTTGAGGTGCATCGACCTGATAGTGTGTACTATGTTCAATGTGCACCGACCGACCTGTCTGTGCATACTGTGTACAAGGTGTATCGACCTTCTAGACTATAATGCATATGTGCATCGACCTTCTAGACTCAGCGACATATGTGCATCGACCTTCTTGGCCTGTAACACATGTGCATCGACTTTCTAGACTCAATGATATATATGCATCGACTTGGTAGTTCAATGAAATGGAGAATGCATCGACCTTATAACTCAACACTTATGCATATGCACTGACCTTCTAAGCTCAGAGTGAACATGTGCACCGACCTGTCTTTCTCAATGTATGAATGTGCATCGACTTTCTAATGCAACAGAATGAGCATGCATTGACCTGTTAATGACCATAGACTCAATCTGACTTAAAAGAAACTGCAAGATATTAAATGACTGTTGCTAGCATCAAAACACAAACTGTTGCTAGCATCAAAACACATCATCAAGTCTAGAGGAGACACAACACTTTATTGTTTCCTTCATTTCCTGTTTGGTCTCTGCCTTGTTGTGCTTGGTGCACACAAAAGGTGTTAGCACATAGTACATCATTGTGTGTGGGTTGTTCCGGTAAACCGGAAATATGGAGGATTGGTTCCTTCGGTCACTGCTGTGGCAGTGGTTACTGATATTGCTTGGTGCGAAATCAGGGGTTAAGGGATTTGCTTCCCTCAGTTCAAGTCGTGGTATCAGCGGTTGTTGCAGACTGAGTCTACGTTCTTGCCTTGAGCAAAGGAAGCCTTACTCATTTGAGTAAGGGGTGGACGTAGGTCTACGGGTAGCAGACCGAACCACTTTAAAATTGACTCTCCAGTGGTTTGTTTAGTGTGTATGTTCCCTATCTTCTACCTCCTTCACAGGTTGGTTGTGGGCTGAATGTATTGCAGACCTCATCATTTTACTGCTACCATTTACAGAAGTTTATGATCATTTTATTTCTGCTAGAACCTCACTGGTATATCAAAAGGTGTGCAGCAGCACACCTTGCGTGAGGAGAGTTTTGGATTCTTCCCTCTGCCTAGTGCCAGTATGCGGATGATTGTCTGAAATGTTTTTGTTAGTGTTTGCTTGAATTACAGTACTCATCAGCATGTTATCATTGTATCTGCAAGGTGTTCGATCTGAGATCTGAATGAACTCATTTGCTCAGATTAAGTCTGTTTGGAGTCTTACTTTAGTCGTTTGATGTGCTTACAGTGTGCAGAACAAATTCCTTTCCACCTGCACTCAGTTTGATTTATGTCCTTCTAATAGCTCTTTAGTTCTGCAGTTGTGTTTTCAGATCTGAATAGATCTGGTTCTTTCAAATTGGGGATAATTGTTTACTGGATCTATTCACCTCCCCCTCTAGATCCAGTTGCACACCTAATAATTGGTATCAGAGCGGGTCTCTGATAAATCGGATTTAATAATCTGTGGAGAGGATCCAGGTATTGTTGTGCATTTATTACGGTTATGGATTATTGCCCCAAATCCTCTTCAATGGTTTCTCCACTTGTATATGATGGTTTCAACTTCACCAACTGGTTAGGAAGTTGATGTCCCCTAGACGAACGATTGGACAAGAAGGGGGGTTGAATTGTCCCCTCAGAGCGCAATGGTAGATTTAAAATTTTAGCACAGTAGAATAAGAGTTAACTACCAACAAGATATCAACGGATGATATTAACAAGCCAGTTCTCTCAACCTCTTCATTCTCACGCGATCAGGACGATAAAGATAATCAATCAAACCACAAGCACACAAATGCGAGAGACATTTTTAGGTGGTTCGATTTACAAAAAGACCCTGACTTTTAGCACACTAACAAATAACCAAGACAAGGGAGGGGCGCCCATGGGCCAAGCCTTAATGGGATAGGCCCATTAACAAGCACACTAGTCTAATGAGACTCAACTTCGGAAAATGACTAAATAACCTAGGTACAGGCCTCATTTCCACCCTGACACCCCACCATTTCTTCCCCTCTCACCCTCCACCTCTCCGGCGGCCGATGGGGCTTGGCAGTGGGTGAGATCAGGGATAGCTCGGGCTGCGTGCGGCGGGGACAGACCCAAGAAACAAGGGACGGTGGCATAGCTAGCTTGGTCCCAAGTTCGGGGTTCGAGTTCGTGTAAACGAGCAATTTCTCGACGGTTCGGTATCCATCCAAATCGCGTGATTTCTTCGCCACAAGGTAGGGGGGGTGGAATCCTTACACTCTACTCGCGATTCCCTATGGATTTGTGTGATTATTTGCATGCTAGGAAGCATAATCTTTGGAATGGTTTGAATATGGCATGAGTTCTTTATAGCTTTTGATTTAGATGTGATAATGCATAGATTTTTCATGTTTTTTTAGAGTCAAATGAACGTATGTGAGTGTATGAATGATGGATTCAGGGTTTTGTATGGTTTTCCCCTTGATCGTGTCGAGTGGGGTGGATTTTAGGGTAGTCCGTCCTTGTTTGGATCAGAAGTGAGGATGCGGTCAGTCTTCCGATCGCATCTGGCTTCGTGTTTTTAACCACGGTGTACCTAGACACTGCGTCTAATTGTATATGGGGGATTAAGTCAGTGGCTGAACGCGGTGGTTAGACTGATCACGTTCAGCATTGACGTGGCCCGTTGACCAATCGCGTCCCTGTTGATCGCGGCGCCCTTCCAACCGCTTTAATGCTGGTTGCGGTGCCCTTCCCGACTGCATTCAGTGGGAAGGTCGACTGACCTTGGAGGCCTATTGACTGGGTTTCAGACCCTTACGGAGTCCGGTCGACCGACCCCCTTGAGCCAGTCGACCGAAACCCCCAGTTCTACATTAGAAATTGGCCTTTTCGGCCCTAGGAACTCGATTTTTCACTCCAAAACATAAATAAAGATATTTTTCGTTTGAATCACCTAGAATTTAGCCACGTACAACCCGCGAGGGTTGTCTCATGGTGGGACGCCTGATGACTTGGTTTAAAATATGTGGGTGTATCTCATGGCGGAAGAATGTGAATAATTTTTACTTTTTCGAGATAGTAACCTCGGCGCCTTGTGCCTTACAGCTCGGTCTTGTGTTTCGTGTGACGTGCTTGTGTCCACGATCGGTTACACGTTGATAGTTTCACACCGGGTCCTTACTTGGAGTGACCTCTCTTCCACTAGTCGTAACTTGTCTGAGTACGCTTGTGTCGGCCCACTTGGGAGTAGCTGAGAGTTAGACCTGAGAGAGACAGTTTGGGGCTAATTTTCGTAGGGCCTCTCACTGTGGCGACTCGAGTTCGGGCTGGGAGGAAAACTCGGTAAAGAACTTGACATAGCGTAGTTAGTCAGTGTGTGCACACGTGATCAGGGACTTCAGACGCGTGCTACGAGCACGACCTCGACTAGACCGTTGTCTTGTGTTCCGCGTATGGTATCTCAGTTTTCCCCTAGGGCGTGTAGAGAGACACCTGAGGCTGTGGGCTAAGTTGTTAGTAGACTCATCCGATCTTGCTTCTGGTGGATAGTACTCTTGTCACTTGAGTGTGGTGACCCAAGTTTCTTACCATTGTGGCTTACTATTAGGCGGCCGAGGGCATCCAATGGTACGATGTCGATTTGTGGGTTCCGATGATTAGTCGTGGTACACGTATGACTAGGTTCAGAGTTTTGACAGCTCCGTGTTCTCATTAGGCGTGATTGAAACATGGTTCCTTGCTACCTTCGAGAGTCTTGTTCCGGTAATATAATTGTGTCCCTTTGTGCACCGATCGAGAGTCTACCCGATTAGCCTAGACTTTAGTGTTTGTCTGCCAGTAGGGACATTTCGAGACAGGTTATCGTGATCTATTTGTTTAGTCCGAATTACGAGAACATGGCTCGGTATGGTTTGTGCTCGGTACTCGAGGTGGTCCTTTGTTGTGTAGGCTTTGACAGTCAGTAGTTTAGCATGGTTATGTGCATTTATAGTGTTGATCTTTCTGCCTTACTGTCGTTCCTGTTTACTGTACTTTACAACTTTTATATACTGTGTTGCTTGTTACGTTTTGTTATGTTGGGGATCTGTGGAACCCCTATTGAGCTAATGAGATAAGACTCACCCCTTTTTTTTCCAGGTTTGGTGTGCCTCCTCGCCATACAGAGGTCTTGAGCAACACCGAGTGTCCGAGTGGCGCTAGTTTTTACTAGTCGGGATATGTCCCAAGACTTTGTACTTCTCTTTTGTTGAGCTGTACCTTTGAGATTTGTACATTCAGACTAGACAAACTATGTAAGTTGTGTAAATTTGTTTATAAATATCAGGGACCGCTAGGGGGTTAAGCGGTCAGGTGAAGACCGCTAGGGTCCTCTTATGTCGGTTCGTGCCTTGCGGTCGCGCGATAGACTGCCACCGGGCCTAGCGGTCTCTAGGAGACCGCCAGGCAGTGCCTTGCGGTCCAGGTGTGACCGTTTGTGATTTGTGTGTTTCAAGGGCCTTACGGTCCTGGCTGAACTGCTAGGCCGGGCCTTACGGTCCAGAGGAGATCGCCAGGATCCCTAACGGTCCAGAGAGGACCGCTAGGTGATTTTTCGTGCTCGCCGTGTCCATTTTGCGTTGTGTTAGACTCCGGTCGACCCGGTTGTGACCCAGTGGTTGACCTTCGGCCTGGTGGATGTCCCGGACGCCCGTGGGTCCTATGTTCATATTTTTGGGTGTCCGGAGGTACCGTGTTACCTCGATTGGTGCACTGTGGGTCTTGGGGGTCTAGGAGACCCCGTGTGATCTAGGCCTTCGTGCTCTACTAGATCGAGTCGTCGTGAGTTGGCATGAGTGTGGCGGGCTCTCCCTGCACGATGTGGGTTTCTCCGAGTAGGCGATTTTCGAGTGGGCCATGTGTGTGGTCTTGGACTATGAGTCCAGCCAACCAACTTGGAGCTGGAGGTTTCCCGTGCGTTCCTTGGATGAGGGATCAACATGGCTGCTTGTAAGCTACCTTGGGAATCATGTTATCGTGGTTTCAAACCTAGGGATTAGGCTAGATTGACTGTGCTGTGCCATCACGTGCAACGGACTTGACTTGAGCCTCGTGACTCAAGGACCGTTGGGTTTAGTAAGTCTAGTGGGCTGTCCAGAGTCTGGTGGCCGTGAACCACCTGTTACTCCACCTTACTTGCGATGGGTGCGTGCATGATTTTCAGTGTTCACGTTTAGTGAGTCCCCACTAGTCGTAACTTTCCTGTGCACGTGTGTGAGGGCCCACTTGGGAGTGGTGAAGAGCGTGACACGAGTGAGATGATTTTTAGGCTAGTTACCATAGGGCCCCTTGCCTTTATAGCCTGAGTCCGGCTGGGAGAAAATCAACTAGAGGACTCGACCTAGAGCAGATAGTCTGTGTGTGCACGCGTAGATGGGGGCAGAGGACACATGCTGACGAGCATGACCCCGGCTAGTCCTTGTTCTGTGGTTACTAGTACGGTGTCTCAGTTCTCGCTGGGCCAGAGGGAGACACTTGAGGCGCGGACTAAGACGTCAGTGGATGCATCCAGCCTTGCTTCTGGTGGGCAGGTACTCCCGTCACTTGACGTGAGTTTGTCTTGACTCGAGGTCCCATTTCTCATCTGCGAGATGAGGTTTTGTGTGTGGTTTTGATGTGGGCCTTCGTGTGCGAGCACAGGCCTCCAAGACCGAGGTGTCGTGGCGTTTTCCTAGTAGCGTGGCTAGGGTGGTGCGTAGTTTGGTGGTCCCCCGACTGTGGGATCGAGGTATTGATTTCCTTTCTGGTAAGAGTAGATGTATAGTCATGGTTTCATCAATTGTCATGTTTTGGGGATTCGTGTATGACTGTATTTTCTATCGTCGTTGTTGTAGCTACTCATGTTGTTGTTGTGTTCTTGCTGTTGCTGCTTTCCGTACTGTCGTTGTTTTTGGTTGGGGTTCCGCGGGACCCCTACTGAGCCAATGATAGGAGGATCACCCCTGGTTTTCAGGTGTTGCGGTTCTTCCTCAAGGTTCGAGGGCATTGTGTGGAGGTTTTAGTTACCAGTTTGTCAGGCTGAGTGTTCACTTGGCATTTGGTACGTTCTCTGCCTTAGACTACACTTTTTGTTAGACTGGACTCTGTTATAGTTGGTTGTTTATTTTTGTTAATTATTGAATTGTCATATTTTATTTCCTATTTCTATGTACACCACGCCTATCCTTTTAGCCCTTCTGAGCTGCCCGACTTGTGGGCGGCGGGCCAAGATTCGAATGGTATCGGGTCATTCCCGGTATCTAGATCTTGGGTCATTACAGTTGGTATCAGAGCTGTGGTTGTGAAGTACATGAGAATTCTAGATATTACAGTGATCAAAGTCCATAAGGTCCAGTACAGTCGGTAGCTGGCATAGGGTTTCGTGCTTATTTTCTGCTTGATTTCTCACGTAAGAGCGTGTGTGCGCTGAGTTGGTGCTGTAAAGGCAGTTGTCATTTTTCATCGGTGTGCCGGCGTGGGGCCTGAGGATCAAGATCAAGAGATTTCTCCCCTGGAGATGGTGGCCCTGGTTATACTGCATTGGGCAGAGTTGCCAGTAGGTGCATTGCTGCAGTGCTGCGTTCAAGGAATCTGTAGCGAGGTCAGGCAACTGGTGAGGACTATCCGTGGTTAAGTGGCCGAGAGTGTGCTCTGGAGGAGCTATTACTGGTTTTGGCCATCCCAATTCGAGATTTATCTAGCCCCTGTGGCATTGAGATAGTGGTTCAAGGTGGTAGAGTGAGCGCTCTGGTCGAGATGTGCTCGGATGAGTGGATGGTGATCTCGAGAGAGAGAAGGAGAGAGATGTGAAGAGAGAGGGAGGGAGGTGCGCAAGAGGTAGAGAGAGAGGGAGGCTCAAGAGATTCTTTCAAACTCATTTTTTTTATAAATTATCATTAGCTTCCAAATGAACCCATGGCCTCCCTATGTATAGGTGAAAGCCTAGGTCACAAATTACCACAAATGTCCTCAACAAATTAGAAAAGACTACTATCCTAGGTGGTAAACATAAGCAAACAGTGACCCTAAACCAAACAAATACACTAGTGGCCCTTTAGGCCTTAGTAAACTAGCCCAATAAGGTTTACATGACACTAATGGACTCAATTAGACTGAACTAACACTCATAAAAGATAATAAAAAATGCAAATGTGCATGATGACCCGCTGGTCGTTGTCACGTGTTGAGCCTCGATGTCTCCATCAATTCCCCTGGGGTGGGGAGAACTCGACTTCGTCGAGTGGAACACGAGCGGTTCGGCCCAGGCTCGCAATCCTCATTGGACCGGGGTCGACCCTTGCATAGAACTAAGTAACGTTGTATCGCCTTGCTCCTCATGTTGGTGATCTGCTCATCTAGTATTTGTTCCACTTGTCCACATCGTGCTCTCATGGGGGTCGGTGGACACACATGTGTGGGTTCACTCGCAACGGGGGATGTAGGCTCAAATTGATCACTAGGTATTGCTATCTGGCCCTTATATGGCACTAGGCCTACCACGTCAAATGTGGTGCTCACCACATATTCCTTAGGGAGGTCTATTTCGTAGTCATTGGAGCCTATCCTCCTCACGACCCGGAACAGTTTAGCGCCACGTGCATGCTCTGCCCTTACCATCACTAGATCACCCTCTTAGAATTTATGGTTACAGCGATGGGTGCTCGTCCGCCATTGATAGGCCTTGTTGCTCGATTGAGTTTGCTTTTTGACATTCAGGTTTCCATGATGGGTCTGCCTAGGCTCTCTATCATATAAGGGTGGTCTAGGACATCCAAAAGTGGACCTATCATGCAAGTGACTCAAATCAAATGGGGTAAACATGGGTGGGCTTGAGCGACACATCTTGCTAACATCCCTACATGTTGTTGGACCAAGGGATATATGACATTTTATAGTAAAGACATGTCCTCCATCTATCAAACCCATATTTGTAAAGGAAAGAAAGGATAGAACCTGTTCGGATCCTGGGGAACTGTCTTGGGGAGGGGGTGGGTGGTGGATAGCTTTGAAGGCCTAGTATGGGACTCGTTGGCTCATGGGCTCCCCATAGAATGGGTCAAATGGATCATAGAAGTTGGGGATATGGAGGACCTCTTCTAACTCCGGGAATGGGTTTGCTCAAATTTCATTCTCTCCATTGTGGATTAAATTTCCGACATCGAGGGGAGTCGACGAGATAGTGGGCTTGATGGGTTGGATGAGGTCCAGGACTTGAGTGGTAGCTTCGGACTCCTCTAGGATCGACAGAAATATCAAGAGCGTACAAGTACACCGGTCTATAGTGCACACAAAAGTAATGGAGCCAACAGAGGGATAGGCGAAGCTATAATGCACAGACTTGTCGGGCTCCATGGCTAACATGCTAGTCAACCCTATTTGCCAATCCAAACTTCTAAAAAGGTCTTCGATGGTTTCCACAAAGCAAAAGGTTTGGTACGTGGTGTGAAAAGAGTGGAAGGGCACTATTTGGAGGGTTGGTTCTATGAAGAAGTGGCAGAGATTGGAGAATTCTAGGCTTAAGCTTCTCTTAAGCCACATAGTGAGGGCTCCACCTATGACAATCTCGATTCCAAGGGTCGTGAATGGCTCAGGATGGAGGTCGTGTTGAGATGGAGTGCACGGGGCTTTAGCCTCAGATTGGGTGGGGGCTTCCTCTAAAGAGGAGTCAAACTTAGGGCATCCTCTTGGGTTTCATATTTCTCAATCAACAAAGGATCAGAGATGTAGATCATGGTCTCTAGTGGCTCATGTGCGGTCTCATCTTCAATCGAAGGTTGGATTGAAGGAGGTGGTGACTCGAGGTTGGGTAGAGCTGGTGGAGGGGCTTCAATGGGTGTTTGAGGCTCAAATGATGGTACGGGGAATGCATACTCACTGGGGCCTTGTGTAGTGGTCGGTGGGGTTGGTGGTTTAGCCACTGGCCAATAAGTGGGTGGGAGGTACTTCTCGCGAAGCTTCTCCTTCCTCATGGCCCAACTGACAGACTCTTGGAATCGGGCCGTAAGACATCGATCATCATCAAGCCAATAGGCTCGGGCCCGGTCTCTCAACCTTCTCGTGGCGAACCTCACCTTCTTGAAATCTAACCAGTCATCCCTATCTAAGTAGAAGTCTATCTCGGCTTCCCAATCAAGATAAATCGTGGGATCACGGGAGCCAAAGAGGCCTTGGGTTCCCCAATGGGTGCTATAGGGGTTGGATATTCTAACACGGTCCTCATATTGACTTAACCTAATTGAGATGGCATTGGATGGGGAAGAGCAAGAGTGAATCTAGAGCTATCTATCCCGAGTCCATGTAATTTTCTGTTTATTGAGTCTAGAAAAGATCCGATTTAAAGGATGAATTAGTGTTGTAATGGAATATTTTGATTATCAATAAAATAGAAGTTAAATTTGAGTAAATACTTGTGCAATTGCATCTTATGTGTGATTGTATCGCACTCTGATCATGCTTACTTGCGGGAGGCTTACCATGCCAGCTGTTCGCGTCTCCCGAGCGAGTCTTCTGCTGTAAATAAAGGCTCGGGACGTGACAACTAGTGAGTATGCTTCTTAAATGCTATGATATGAATTATGAGGTTGAGTGATCAACAACTGACAATCTTATACTACAGCGTGCCCAACAGAGGGTGGCAGCCACCGGAGCGGCAGGAGCCTCGAGCTCTAGTGCATCGGACCCGAGTGCCCAGATCACCTCATTAGAGGAACAGTTAACGGGGGCAGTGAAATGGGCTGAGACAGTAGAGCGCGATTTGGCCACAACGGTAAGAAAGATTATTTTAGATAATGTAGTTATTACGCATCTTACTTGATTATGTTGTATTGCAGAGACAGGAGCGTCAAGAAGCGATGACCCGAGCTGCCCTGGTGGGCACCGAGCTCGCAATCCATGATTAGCATTTTGCGGAGGTTGAGGAGGAGCGACGATGTGTCGTCGAGGATCTAGGGGCAGTGAGATGCTGGGCCACTGAGGAGCTTGCCGAGGAGAGACATCGGGCTGCACTGGAGCTTGCAGAAGAGACGCGTCGAGCCTCAGTGGAGCTGGAGCGAGCGACAGCGGGGCTACCCTACCAGGGAGAGGAGCCTCCTCGGGAGGTAGTGGAGCTACAGTTACTCCTCAAGATGGAGCAGTGGGAGCACGAGCGCTAGAGGGCGGAGCACGACTGCGAGCTTGATAGAGAGAGGACGGAGCGCGATGAGCTAAGGCTTCACCTAGGCACGGCGGAGGAGCGTGCGAGGATAGCAGAGGAGCGCTACCGGAGAAGTCATGAGCGGGCGCGAGCTGAGGGACGCCTGAGTGCTTACTCCGGCTTAAGTTACCTCGCAGGTTCTTCCACTTACGATACGAGGGAGGAGGTGGACCATGCTCAGGCCGAGGGGTCAGCCGCTAGCCAGAGGTCGATGAGGCCTCCCCAGACTGGTCCTGAGTATAGGGATGGGGCAGAGAGTAGCCAGAGGAGAGAGGAGGGAGGTGGAGAGAGCTAGAGAGATTACCCTTGTACGCCTCTTCTCGCACTTTTGTACACATATGATGGTTATAGAATGAAATGCACATTTTGTTACCTATATTTGTTCTTCTTTGAGCTTGTGTCCATGTGTACTCGTGTTTCCTCATCCTTGCATTCTCTTAAAGCAAACATGTTAGCTAATTTGTTCGGCTTGGCCCCTTGCTCAATAAGCAAGGGGTTGTTCTTCTTTGACCTCGATAATGAGTCAAGGGGCCAAGCCTTTAATCAATTAAGTCAAATAACCCAAAAGATAGAGAGAAGTGCAACATGCAAGTAGGCAAAATGAGTACTGAAGGAAATAAAAGATGATCAAGCATCATGCAATCATGCACATGTCTCTCTCTTTTTTTTAATGAATACAACACACACAATTTTTTTTTGAATGAGTAATGATAAAGTGTGCAATATCACAAGGAATGTTTACTCATCCATCACCTTAAATTCATTAAGTATTCTTAAACGATTTAACAAAGGGCCAAGTGCCTAATCTTTGCTTTTGCCCCGAAACCTCGCACGACACCTTTTCCTAAACTCATCTTCACCGCCCCTTGAGCTTAAAGCACACCTCGGGGAGAGACGGAAGGCAATGATGGAGGAAAGTTTGTGAGGGGGGGTTTGAAAGGCTTAGGGGATGTTCCTCTCATACCCTATTGTCTTTTGGGGTTCTGTCCTTAGCTTAGGGTGATTTTAGTTGCCCTTCACCATTGCTAACGCATACTTACGCCCAGGGTTCCCTTTGCTGGGACTTTGCCCTCTTGACATGCTATTTTGATTTGAGTGGATTTTCCTTCATGCATGCTTATGTTCAGGATTTTCCCTGTGGGGACTTTGCCCTCTTGACATGCTATCTTGATTTGAGTGTGTACTAAGGTTTTTGGCAGACTTATTCCCTTTTGGGCCTTGACTTCCACCTACTAGGGCAGCAGGTGGGTTTGGTGGTCTGACCGAGTCCTTACTTCCCCCCTCGTAAACTGAAGAGAAGATAACGAGTTACACTTTCACTACTGGTTTGGTTTTGACTTGTCTTGGATTCAATGCCATTCGAGTTTCAGGGCTAAGCATGGGGTGTGTGCGAGTATTAACTCGATGTTAAACTGTTAAGAGTAGAGAATGAATTAGAGGTTCTGATCTTTCACGCCCCTCATGGCATGCAAGCAATACCAACCTCTTTTTTTTATTTTTATTTTTTTATTTTTTATTGATTTTTTTGGAAAATTTCCTAATTTCTTTTCTTTTTCTTTCCTCTTCCTCTCTCCTCCCTTTCATTCGCGCGCGTTCCCCTCTCTCTCCCATTTTCTCTCCTCTCTCGCCCTTCCGACTCTGGCTACAGACGGAGGAGGCTCATGGGCGAGGTGGCGATGACGTGGGGATGATCGGATGCGCGATGGGATGAGGATCAGATCGGTTTTGGCGCGATCCCGAACGGTGGATTTAAAGCCGATGTGGTTCGTGTTTTGTAGTTTTCGGAGTGGATTAGTCACTTCGGTGCGCAGTTTCTTCGGTGGAGGTAGGGAGATGGACTACCTACCTTTCGTGCACCTTCCCTCGCGATTCCACGCTCTACGGTGCTAGAACGAGCGAGTTTGGGCTCGTTGTAATTTTTCGGTGTTCATAGGCTTCGCCGAAAAATAGCAACGGTTCTGCGATCAGTTAGTGTCAATGGACTCCCTGGAACGTTGGTGTTCTATAGTCATTAATTTCGTGTCGAATGGTGGTCTATCGGAGCCGGTAGGAGGCCGAGAACCTCGTTAACCCCATTTGGGTGATTTCGTTAGAATCGCCTGTTTCTTGCGATCCGTGCATCATTTTGACTCTAGTCAGAGTCTATGTGATTGCCAGGGTGATTGTGACTGTATCCCCTTCGTTTCGACACGAACGGGGCGTGGAAAGGCCACGATCGGACGAACCCCATAGTTTGCTCGCCGTAACGCCTTCACGGTTCAATAGTAATCGCTTAAGGTGTATGGGCGGCTAGTTTCAGACCGTTTATTGTGTCTCAAGTTCGGGTTGAGTGGTTAGTCGATAGACCGCTCTGGGGCTTGAGCGGCTAGTAGTGGTCTGCCCATCCTCCGTGAGTGGCTGGTCCTCAGCCGTTCATCTTCCCCATTGGGTTGAGCGGCCAGGTCCTGCCCGCTTATCCCAGTTGACCTTTGGTCAATAGTTTTGTGTCAGTTTAGATAGGCGGTTTGGTCAAAACCATTCTGACCGACACTAGAGTAGGTCGATTGGCTTGAGCGGCTAGTGCTTAACCACTCTAGCCTTTGGGCGGCCCAGCCCTAGCCGTCCATTCCTTTTAGTGTCTAGGGGTCAGTTGTTTTGAGCGGTTGGCCCCCAACCGTTCATCCCCCTTGAATGGTCCGTTATAGACTATTCATCCCCCTTTGAACGGCTTCCATCTTGACCGTTCATCTCACCGAGCGGCCTTCTTTTGACTACCCAGTGAGTCTTGTCTGTTGTCTCGTCCGTTGGGCGGGATGGCTTATCTCGTGTCTATCTATCTTAGGTACGTGTCCTAGGGTGGTGTCTGAGTGTCGTTTCCCGACGTTCAGGTTTCCGTATATATTGGCTTGACCTTATTGGTTGCCCGTTGTCCCGTGCATGTGTCTTGATGTCCTATGAGGGCTATGACCATGATATAAGGTGGCCAGGAGTGTTCTTGCCGTGGACAGTCTTCTGTACTACTTTTTATGTCATTGTATGGTTCTAGTCAACTCGGTTAGATCCAATGGTTGATGTAAGACCATGTGTGTGTCTCGACGGTTCTGTCCACTTCGAGACATGCTGGATGCAGCGAGGTGTCATCTTACCTCGTTTCGCGTATCCAAAAATGCTAAGAGTTTTCGGTGTTTCCCTCAGGTCTCCGTGAGTCATTTCCTATGGTGAGTCGTTTCCTCTAGCTTAGGATTAGATCAATTGGCGACTTGTTCCGCTTTGTATGACGATCTTGACTCTGAGTCGTGAGACTCAAGGATCATTGTAGTTTCAGGTCTAGTTGCCTTTTTCTGAGTCTGTTGACAGTTTTCTGTACTGTCATTGGTGCTTCGTAGTATGTGCGACAGTGCTTCTTGCCTGTCTGTACTCCAACACTCACGTTTTAGAGTTTGTGTCTCGTGAACCTCCACTAGTTGTAGTCTGACGACTCGTTTTGACGTGTCATCCCACCTGGGAGTGGTGGCGAGGTAGTTCCCAATACACGGTTTATAAGCTAGTTTCCGTGGGCTCCCTTACTTTGCAGTAGCATCTGTTGGGGGAGAAAATGAGCTAGAGACCTGGCTCAGGACAATTAGCCAGTGTGTGTACACATGATCAGGGGCTTGGACTGATGCCGACGGGCGTTACCCTGTCTAGTTACTTGCGACTGTAGTACTATTCTAGTTCTGATAGTGTCTTGGTCTCAGTCATGCTTTTGGACGACAGGCAGACGAGCCACTTGTAGGCGTAGCATAAGACGTCAAGGGACGTGGCTGGCTGTTCTTCTAGTGAGGGGTACTCCAGTCATGTGGCACGTAACTTTCGCGTGACTCTCGTGTTTCTCAAGTGTCATGACCTTTCCGGGTTAGCTCTCTTGTGGCTTTGCCCGAGGTCAGTGTTATGTTGTGTGCATGACGTTTTAGTCATGTTGGGTCTGTCTAGGTCTCTTCTAGGCTTTTTGTCTATCTTGCTGGTTTCCTTTAGCGTCACCTACAAATGACAACTCAGAAGCAAGAAGAAGGCTAATAGGGACAAGCCCATTATTTTCTACAAGGGAGACATGGCCCCTCCAGCCCCACCAGAAGATGACTTCGGCTGGTCCAAGCAGGTCGACAACACTCCCGAAGCTGTCCAAGTTCTGGATGACCTGTCACCCCACATTCGGGAGATGCGCCTTAAGCAGCACATCCCCCAGTGGCAGGGTTCCGCACAGCGGAGATACTTCCGCAACTTGTGGACTCCTCCACAGGTTTGGGGGCAACCCCCGTTCTCCCGCAAAGATACCAGGGGACTTGGCCATGACCAAGACCTAGATTTTCGTGTCTACTACGCTGTCCACATTGTAGGCCCGACACAACCAGCCGGTGACTCAACCAGTGTTAGCACCAAGTTCGATAGCTCCGGGATGATGAAGAGGATATTTTAATCCCACTCCCTGCCAAAACCAACACCCAAGTTCAAGCACTCGATGAGGCTTCCTCGTCCGTCCACAAAGACATTAAGGCGAAGGAGGCTCCCAGGGTCTCCCAGCAAGCCAAAGAGCCCAGTTTGTTAGACTCTTCCCATGAGGAGGGTTTCCAGGACAAAGACCATGAAGCGTTACCAGCCTTAGTAGGCAACTCCAGCCATGCTTCCGTGGCGCCAGCCGACAACTGTCAACCCAGCATTGACAGCCTGGGACAATCCCAGTCTGAGCTCAGCGACAACAACCTCCCAGCTCCATCAATTTCAACTACTGGCTTTAAGGATCCCCGGGTATACGAAGCTGACACTGACGATGAAGACCTTGTCGACTTTCAACCCGCTCCTCTCGAGCTAGAGGACGGAGGCCAGGCGACTATCGACGAACTCATTGAAATTAACCTGGGTGAAGATGAAGCTTCTCAGCCGACGTTCGTAAGCTCCCTCCTTACCGAGGCAGAAAGGCAGGACTATAAGCAACTCCTGCTTGGATACAAGGACTACTTCACCTGGACATACAAGGAGATGCCGGGGTTGGATCCCTCTGTGGCATAGCATGACCTGGCTATATCTCCCTCAGCCACTCTAGTCAAACAACCCCAGCGGCGCATGCGCCACGAGCTAGAACTCCAGGTCTCGGCCAAGGTCGATAAAATGGCAGAGGTCGACTTCATCGAGCCATGCATCTATCTGATCTGGCTCACCAATATTGTCCCAGTCAAAAAGAAACATGGTCAAGTCTGTATTTATGTCGACTTTTGGGACCTCAACAAAGCTTGTCTGAAAGATGATTTCCCAGTCCCAATCACAGAAACGATGGTCGACATGACCACCGGACATGAAGCCTTGTCTTTTATGGACGGGTCATCTGGCTACAACCAGATTCGGATGTCCCTCAAAGATAAGAACTACACTGCCTTTAGGTCCCCCGAAGGGATCTTCAACTATAAGCGCATGCCCTTCGATTTGAAGAATGTCGGTACCATATACCAGAGGGCCATGACCAAAATCTTCGACGAGATGCTGCACAATATCGTCGAATGCTACGTCGACGACCTTGTCGTCAAGACTAGGTGAGGGGAAGACCATCTGCGCGATCTACGCTAGGTCTTTGAGCATCTCTGGCAATATGGGCTCAAAATGAACCCTATGAAGTGTGCCTTCGACATATCCAGTGGCAAGTTTCTTGGTTTTATCGTCTGATACCGAGGAATCGAGGTGGACCCCAGCAAGATCAAAGCAATCCGGGAGCTCCCACCACCCAGCAACCTCACTGAGCTTAGGTCATTCCATGGCAGATTGACCTACATTCGAAGGTTCATCTCCAACCTCTCCGGTCGATGCGTACCTTTCAGCAAGCTGATGAAGAAAGGCGCCCCCTTCATATGGGACTCGGAATGCCAGATGGCTTTCGAGCAGATCAGGGAGTACCTCCTCACCCCTCCAGTCCTGGGGGCACCGGTCAAGGGTAAACCTCTCATACTCTACATCGCTGTCGTGGACGCCTCGTTGGGAGCTCTATTGGCGTAAATCAATGAGGAAGGTAAAGAGCAGCCGCTCTACTACCTCAGTCGAAAATTGATCGGTGCCGAGTACCGCTACTCCCCTATGGAGAAAGTCTGCTTGGCATTGGTGTTCGCCGTCAAGAAGTTATGACACTACCTCCTAACTCATCGGGTCTAGCTCATATCTAAGCACGATCCCCTCAAGTTTCTCCTCAGGCAGCCCGTTCTCTCAGGCAGACTAGAAAAATGGGCTCTCTTGTTAATGGAATATGATATATTACCTACGTCCCCAGGAAAGCAATCAAGGGGCAGGGCATGGCTAAATTCTTAGCAGCCCATCCAGTACCGAACGATTCTCCCTTCAATGCGGAGCTCCCGGATGAGGAGTCTCTTGCTCTTCAACTACAACAACCGATCAAACAGAGCGGAGATGTCTTGCATTACTAGCAGCAAGATGCCCTCATAGCCAACTTATCTTGTTGGGAGCTATACTTCGATGGTGCTTCTTGAGGCATTACTCGGAGCAACCTCAGCTCAGGCGTCACGACAGGTGCCTGAATCGTCTTCCTGACCCCTCAGGGTGAAGTTCTGTACAACTTCTACGCCCTCATGAAAGTCATGACCAATAATGAACCCGAATATGAAGCTCTAATCATCGGGCTCTAGATGGCTCTCGATATGGGCGTCAAATGCCACAAGGCCGATGGGGACTCTCAGCTGATAGTTCGACAGGTCCTCGGTATTTGTGACGTGCAGAAGTCAGATTTGGTTCCATACCACGCTGTCGTCACCCAGCTGACCCAAAAATTCTACTTCTTTGAAATAGATCATGTTCCTAGAAGCAGTAATGCCCAGGCCGATGCCCTAGCAAAATTGGCAGCGGCCATTAAACTCCTGCTTGAGGGCGAAGTCGACATCACAGTCAAACACAGAAGACTGATGCCGAGCTCACTCGAAGGCAACTCCAGTCTCACTATCTATGACGTCCAAGACCACGACCGGGACACTCCTCAAGAAGAAGAAGATTGGCGTGAGCCCATCATCAAATTCAAGAAGGGGTGGCTCCCTCCTGACTGGGCTCAAAGGGTCCAGCTGCTTCGCCAGGCAACATCATATGAGTTGATCGGTGACTTCCTGTACCGACTCATCCATGAGAAGGACAAGTCTGTTCTCCTAAGATGTGTCTCCTCAGCCGAGGCTCGAGACATTATGCGCAAGGTCCACTCTGGGTTGTGTGGCGCACATCAGGCTGGAGATAGAATGAAGCACAACATTAAGCTCAAGGGCTTAAATTGGCCTACTATATACACGGACTGCGTCCAGTATGCTCGCACGTGCCACCAGTGCCAAGCTTTTGGCCCGGTACCCAAGAGGTCTCCTAACCTGTTACGTCCCATAGTCCCCACCTGGCCATTCGCCGAGTGGGGTATGGACATTGCGTGGCCTTTCCCGCCATCATCCAAGGGGCACAAGTACATCTTGGCCGCCACTGATTACTTCTCTCATTGGGCAGAAGCCCTTCCCCTATGTGAAGTCACCAGTGAGGTGGTTGCCAGATTCGTCCGACACAACATCATTTACTGATTCGGTACTCCCAGTCGCATAGTCTCCGATAACAGAACACCCTTCAAGAACAAGTTCGTATACCAACTGGCGGTTAAGTTCCACATCGACTAGAGAACCTCTTCGGTCTACAACCTGCGGGCTAATGGTTTGGTTGAAGCCTTCAACAAGATCCTCTGCAAGTTCCTGGCTAAGATGGTCAGCCATCAGAAATGCAATTGGGGTGAAAAGGTCTTCGAGGCATTATGGGTCTACTGGACAATCTACAAAACCCCTACGAGATGTTCGCCGTTCTCCCTCATCTATGGGGTGGAAGCCATCATCCCCATTGAAATCCAATTAGCATCATACTGTGTGACGGTGCACACTGGCTTGGCAGGCCCTGATGAAAATGAATACCAGAGAAGGCTGGAAGAGCTCGCCAATTTGAAAGGTAAACGGCTCGAGGCCTATAAGCACTTGCAACTATACCAGGCTCGCATGGTCTGAGCCTACGACAAGCTCGTCAAGCAGTGAGCTTTCAAGCAAGGTGATCTCGTCATGATTAAAGAAAGGGAAGTCATGGCGGGAAGTTCCAGCAACAAACTTCAGCCAAATTGGCGAGGCCCGTATATCATTCGCGACACCTATGAGGGCGGGGCCTACACGGTCGTAGACCACAAGGGTCACAAGCCCTTTCCACCTCTCAATGGCAAGCATATCAAGCTATATCATGCACCAGAACATGAGTTTGCATGCCACCCCGACTAGGGCGCGCACCCTCAGCTACAACCGGAGGAGCCGATTTTCTCTCGCAGAAGGTTGAACCAGCTGCTATCGGCTCCTCTCCACGATCAAGTAACAGGGCCAGCCAAGCCCTCCCAGAGTTGTGATTAGACACTTCCGGGGGCCAGTCCCCCATCTTCGTCCCTGCGATAACAAAAGCAAGGATGCCTCTGCACCAGCCATAGCCTAGCTGTTAGGCTCTCAGGTAAGTAAAAAAAAAAATCACAAAATGGGGTTAAAAATAGAGATACCCCCGCGGACCCAGGCGTCCCCCTCGCAAGGGGATGACTGGGGGCAAAAAGGCTAACAACCCGGCTGAGGTAAATATCTGAAAGGGGCCTCAGGTAAAATTGGGAAACCCCTCAACGTGAAAACCCATAAGGGCTCATCGAAAAAAGCTAGATGGGGTCGGGTCTGGCGAAAATCCGAAATGGTGCTAGAGTCGATAATGAGAAAATCCCCCTTCCCGCACTAGCTAGGGTGGTCTTCCACCCACTTCTCGGTAGGCCGCGTGGGACTCTCCCGGGCTGGCCACTAATCAACTCATATTTTCAGACCACCAGCCCGACACTTTCCAGTTATGCCTCTAAATCATTTTACCCAGGTCACTCTACCGTCGGCCTCTACCCTGTCACACTAGGTCTGCAGGCCCCAGTCTTCATACGACCTTCCAGTCACTATTCCAGCCGAACTCCACCTCAGTTCACCATATCTCTGTCATTAGCTGCTGTGGCATTCTATGCCCTTAATGACCCCAAATTCCCAGGTACCAGTCAGCCTCAGTGCAGTCACCATCATCCCAATCAGAATTTCAACTCCCCCTTGGCCATTTCTGGATCATTGGCCATAGCCTCAGTTGTATCTAGCCATGGCAGCATGGCCCCCAGCCCCATAATCCTGTGACTTTTAAGAATCCTCAGTGGGGACAGGACCATGCCTGGTCCTCTACATCTCCCAGTCTCAGGCTACGTCCCCTAACAGCAGTGTACTAAATGACGGTGACTCAGCGGGAAGGAGATAGAATAGAAAGATCTGGCGAGCTCACCTGCCCCTGGCAAATCGGTTTCTTCGGCCTCCACCGCATGAGCTGAACCTCCTGATTCCTTTTCGGATCAACCACAGGCTCCTTGAATAATCTAGAAAACGCCTGGCTGAGATTTATCATGTCATCAACCGGCCCCGTTAGTACCTGGGGCGGATTGGCAACTGCATATGCCGCATTTTTCTGTTTCAACTGAGCTGACTGTGACTTTATTCTGCCTGGCTGGAGAGGGCCTCTAACAAAATGTTGACGGTAATCCCATGTAAGAGGGCCGAAATCACCCATCATAGATAGTGCGGACTCCCAGTAGCCGAGATCCCGTCTGTTCATTTTTCTGCCCTTGGGCACCGACTTAGTGCGTCCTTGGAGTTGTGCTCCGAGGCCTCTCCCCGGTTGATAGCCTAACTTAAGAATAATGGACCAACCTTTGGAATCTCAGATTTTGGGCTTCTCCTTAACATTAATTGGTGTAGTGATGGACTTGCGGGGTGCATAAGCCCATGGGAAGTCCAGATCCAATATAGAAATAATAGGCCGACTATTGGGCCATAATGTGGGCAAGATCTTCTCTGAGATGGCCTTTACTGACTGGGCTGTGGATAAGCTCTTAACTTTCACCACCCTCCCCTGGAACGGGAATTTGAGACATTGATGGGTGGTAGATGGACACCGAGAGTATCCAGCCACGGACGACCCAAGATAGCCTTGAACATAGGGTCGATATCCAGTACGTAAAATTCAATGGCCATGGTGAGAGGCCCAAGTTGAGCTTGCAGGGTGACAACCCCATGACATGCCCTTCGTGAGTTGTCGTATGCGGCAATGGTTGTAGGGGTCGGCCATAGAAGCTCCTCGGAGAGATTGCAGGCCCTGAGAGTGCTGAGGGGGCACACATTAATTGATGCCCCTGTATCAACCAAGGCGGCATCTACACTAACCTTGTTCAATATAATAGAAATGCAGAGCGGCATTTGTCGAGCTTCCAGAGGTGCCAGCTCGATTTCAGAAAATGTAATCACCGATCCTTTGGAAATTGTGGCCAGTGCAGTAAGAAGGCTATCAACCGCCATGTCTTCGTTGACCATCACCTTCTGAAGAAAGTTTCTCAGTACATCTTGGTGAAGGGTGGACCTTTTAATCAGCTCAAGTATAGATATCTTGGCGGGAACTCTATCTAAATGATGCAATAGATCATATTGAGTACCCGGCAAGGGTTCAGCTTCTTCTTGTTGATCTGTGACCGACGGGGCAAACCGAGGATTGGAAGTAGAAGCATAATTTCTCTAGAACAATCGCCCGCTCTGTAGGGCAAGGTTCTATACCAGTCAAGCCTCTGATGACGGTAGAACAGGGTGAGTGGGGTGGATAAGTGGTGCGGTGAAGGGTGTAGGGTTAGGAGAAGTGAGAGCGGGGGTAATGGGTTGTGGTGGAAGGATAATGGGCGAAGAGATAGGCGCGGTGATAATGAGTGTAGATGAGGGTGTGAGCACAATGGGTGAAGGGTTAGTGATAGGTGTGGTGGTGATGATAGGTGTGGATGTGGGAGGAGGGTTAGGCGGAAGGACAGTGGTGATAGTGGTAGGGGTGATAAGTAGTGGACACGGTGGAGGTACGGGTGTTGGCATTGGCACGGGTGTGGAAGGGATGGCAAACGGGTGGATGAGCGGTGTAGCGGATGGAGGAAGGGTTTGGCATACGGGTGTGAAGATGGTGGAAGCGGAGGGGTAGTTGTGATGGAAGGCAGAGACTTGGTGGGTCGTGCCGTCGTCGTCAAAGGACCATCCAGGGTTGGGGGCCGGTGGCTGAACTACGTTCACCTGAGCTGGTGCCGGCGGCTGAGGTTGTGGAGCGGGTGGATGGTTCGGCATTGGGTTCTGATTAATCCCCAAATCTTGAACCTACTGTGGTTGCTGCTACGGCGGCTGCTATGACTGCGGTGCTTGCTGCTGCACTTGCTGCCTCAGCGGCTGCCTTCTTTTTTCTTTCAGCTCGACGATGGCCTTATGCATTTCGGCCCAATCGATCCTGTGTCCTTCGTGTAAATCATATACCAGGTCTCGAAATTGAAAACATCCTTCGATGGTGTGGCCCGACTGCCTGTGGAACACATAATACTTCATCTGATCAATCGCGGTATTCCAACTGGGCCTTTCCGGAGGAAGCTGTATGGAATTCACTGACATGAGAGCCGAAAATATGTCGGCAAGAGTTTTCGGCAAAGGGGGATATTGGGCTCTCTTCGAAACCGGGCGCCGGTTGTTGTTGTAGCCGTTAGGGGGAGGAACGTTGTGGTATTGTGGTGGTGGCGGAGGCTGTTGTGGGGTGGAATAGATGTTTTATGGAACGGTGAAGGTGAGCAGAGGGTTTGGTGGAGTGGAATAAGCAGGCGGAGGGTTTTGTGGAGTGGCGAAGGCGAGTGGAGGATGGTTCTGTGGACACATACACACGAGATTTGTCATCATTAAAATATAGCAACCAAAATCAACTAAGAGATCCAACACATGATCATGGAATATTACATAAATTATTAATCACTTTAAATAAGTCCAGATTAGAGATATAATTCCTACTGAGCGTTCGCTCACCTAGTGTTTTTCCATATTTTTCAGGTAATAATAAAGACAAATACAACCAAGATGGTCAAGGGCAAGAGTGATGAGAGCTCTAGCAAATTTAGTTAAACCTTCTAAGTCTTGCTTCGAATCGAGTCTAGCTAGTTTGAGAGTCTCCTCGTATTTTTCTTTTATTGGAGTCGTCTATTTTAGTCAAATTTTAATGAACTTATATTTGAAATTTCAATGAAATTATATTGTGCCTTTATGTTTGCTCTGATTGACACGACTGCATCGTTGTCATGTTCCGAGCAATGCGTTCTGCTGCTATCGGTTTGGGGCATGACAATCATGATCTCCTTCCTGTATGGTCGGTTGTCGAGAGGGGATTGCTTACGCTGCCACTTCTCCTCGGCCTTGGCGATGAACTTGTCGAGGAGTCCTCGCCGGATGAGGTCCTCGATAGCATCCTTGAGCTGTATGCAGTCAGCTGTGTCATGGTCGTGGTCGCGGTGGAAGTAGTAGTACCTCTTCTTGCTCCGCGTCTTCAGGTCAGACTTCATCCTTGGGGGCCACTTGAGATACGGCTCCTCACGGATGTCCATGAGGATCTGGTCAGGTGGGGCCATGAGGGGTGTGTAGTTGCTGTAGTTGCCCCTTTCTTTGTTATCCGATTGATCACGATGATCTCAGTCTCGTCACTCTCGCTTGCCCCGTCCTTCCCGAGGCGAGTCGGCGGATCTCTTGCGGTCGGGCCGATCAGACCCGGCCACCCGATCGAGTGCCGCAGTGTTCTCCTCCGTAACGACCCAAGATCCGAATACCGAGAAGACTCGATACCATTCGAATCCTAGCCCGCTACCCATGAGCTGGAGGGCTCAGAAGGACTAAAAGGATAGGTGTGGTGTATACAGAAATAGGAAATAAAGCAAGACAATCCAACAATTAACAAAAATAAATAACTAACTATAATAGAGTCTAGTCTAACAAAAGTATAGTCTAAAGTAGTAAAATGTACCAAATGCCAAGTGAACACTCGGCCTGGTAAGCTGGCAACTAAGAACCTCCACGCAATGCCCTCGAACCTCAAGGAAGAACTGCCACACCTGAAAACTAGGGGTGAGCCTCTTATCACTGGCTCAGTAGGGGTCCCGCGGAACCATAACCGAAAAATAACGGTGGTACGGAAAGTAGCAACTACAACAAGAACAGCAGTAACAGCAAGAAGAGTAAACTTAGTGGCCGGTAAAATCTCGGCTCTACAGCTACTCCTACTATATAGGAACGGAACCCAACACCCCGATCCCACAGATGGGGGACCACCAGACACGAACTACCCTAGTCACTCGACTAGGAAAACGACACGATGCCACTGTCGTGGAGGCCTATCCTCATAGACAAGGCCCTAGCGAAACCACATGGTCTAGAAACATAGTCACGACCTCGCAGTCGTGAACTCAACGCCATAGCATTTCCCAGGATTCAGACCCATTTACCGAAACCAAGAAATCAAAGGACTTGAAGAATAAACTCAGATCCATACTGCCTCAAAAGACTGGCATTCTGAAAAGGAGCCTTAGCTCGATTACCAAGGGAATTAACCCGATCCCCGATTTGTTGAGCCTTAGCTCGATGCCCAAAACCTTAGCTCGATCCCCGATCGTCTTAGCTCAATTCCTAGAACCTTAGCTCGACCTTCGATCTATCAAGCCTTAAGATTGATACCAAGGGCCTTAGTCCCATTCCCAATCTATCGAGCCTTAGCTCGATTCCCAAAACCTTAACTCGATTTCCAGTCTATCAAGCCTTAGCTCGATTCCCAGAACCTTAGCTCGATCTCTGGCTTATCAAGTCTTAGCTCAATCCTCAGTCTGATCCCTTGAATCTTTAACTGAGCCATTGACGGATCTAACCCAAGTCCACACCCTTTGAGCCTTATCTCGGTAACCATTAACCTAAGGCTCCATGGCCTATCAAACCTAAGCGTTGTTCCCTAAACCCCTGATCTCCCACTCACTCTGAGGTGTCATTGAGGATCTAATAGGTGGACTCCTGCATGACCACCTTGGAAAGATCAACTAGGAGACAACTTTGACGGAAGCATTGAATTTAAGTACAAATCCAGAGTGAAGTCGAGAGTATATTTCTAGCGAAGTGAAAATGCCGCCTTGTTCAACCATTGGGAAATCACACGCCAACAAGCAAATATGACATGTAGGGATGTCAATGGACCGGGCTCGGGCTAGGGTTAGGTTGGCTCGGCCCGGACCCGACTCATTAATTTGAAGGCCTGAGCTCGGCCCGGGCCCGAGCTATGTTGGACCCAACCCGACTTTTTCATAGGCCGGACTTTGGCTGACTTACTCCTAGGATAGAATGCCATGTCATAGGTTAAGTCCAAGGATTCAGGACCCACACCTATGGACAAGGAAAGAAATTTCTTACCCATGAGAGGTTGGGTAGAGCCCGGGATGAAAAAGTAAATTAAAGATTTTCTCTAGGACTAATTACCCTAGGAATTAACAATTGCTCCTTTTCATAGGTACCTTATCCTCATCATGGCTCACCGTGTTAATTGAGAGGCAATGCAACAAACTGTTCGGGTCTTACCCAGGCCCTACAATATGTGGCCCAAGCTGGCGCAAGGGCTGACACGGGAAATCTACATGGGAATTTCTGAAGTATGAACCCTCTATGATTTTTAGGATCCTCCAATCCTGACGAGGTAGAAAATTGGATTGACGAAATGAAAAGAATATTTGATGTGATGTAATACATCGATCAAGAAAAGGTCTGTCTTGCCACTTTCCAATTAAATAAAGATGTGCGTATGTGGTGGAAGACTATTCCTGCACTGCCTCCAAATGTGCCACATACTTGGGAGGGTTTCCTCACACTCTTTCGAGGAAAATATTTCTTTGAACATGTTAAAGAGCGGAAGGCCGTAAAATTCTCCTCTTTTCATCAAGGCATGATGTCCGTGTTGGAATATGAACTCCAATTTTATCGTGAAGCACTGTATTCCCCTCATCTGGTTAGCACTGATATTTTAAAGGCCAATCATTTTATGGATAGTTTAAGGCCTAGCTTTATTCAACAACTTGGACCTCAGAATATCTAGACTTATGTGGAGATGGTCCAATAGGCCCATTTGTGTGAAAGGACCCTAGAGAAGGTCGAGAAGTATAAAGGCAAGAGTGAGGCATCAAGCCGCCAGTTTGATAAGTGACGGACCAAAGAAGAAAAATTCAGCATCACGAGTATTCCTTCCTCCCGTAATAATAAGAAAAGGTCCCACAATGGGAATGGAAGAAATAATCACAAGAACAAGAAGATAAAGGAGGAAGAAATGCAAGTCGCAGTAGCTTGCACGTTCTATGAGAAATTCAGCCACTTAATCAAGGAATGCTGGAAACGCCTCGGTGCTTGTCTGCGTTGTGAAAGTCGGAAGCATCGTAAGCCTGATTGCCCCCTTATGAAGGCACAACCCTCCAATGGTGGATGCAAGCTGCAAGCACATCTTAATGCAATTCTGGATGATGATGAAGAGCCCAAGGATGATGGGCTAATTGAAGGTACCATTCATATTCATTCACATCCTGCATTTGTACTATTCGATACTGGTGCTTCTCACTCTTTTATGTCAACTATCTTTGCAAAAATCTTACCAGTTGCGCCTATTCCTCTACCATCGGACCTAGCAATCACAACACCTTTAGGTCCCAGAACCAAACTTACAACCTACTACCCCGATAGTGAGGCATTGGTAGAAGGCCACAATCTTCCGACAAATTTTGTACGCCTTGATGTGGAAGGCTACGATGCCATTCTAGGTGTAGATTGCCTGGTTGACCATGACGCTTACATAAATTGTCACAACAGGAGAATTTTTTTTCGAAAACCATGTCTCCCGCATTTCCCTTTCCTTGGCATCAAGTATAAGAAGCTCCCTATTGTCATCTCTTCTCTTCACGCTTGCAAGCTCATGTCGTATGATGTGAAGCCTTTCTTGCTTCCATAAATGTTACCAAGTCCAAGGAAATCTGCATAGAAGAAATCTCTATTGTCAAAGAGTTTCCCGATCTCTTTCCATCGGAGTTACCTGGTTTACCGCCCAAAAGGAAAGTAAACTTCTCCATTGAACTCATGCTAAGAGCAGCCCTTGTTTCAATAGCTCCCAACAGTATGTCCCCCACAGAACTCAAGGAACTGAAAAGATAACTTTAGGAGTTACTAGACAACGACTTTATTCGACACAGCACATCCCCTTGGGGTGCGTCGGTTCTATTTGTCAAGAAGAAAGATGGGTCTCTCAAGTTATGTATCTACTATCGGTGACTCAATCAACTCATCATTAAGAACAAATATCCATTGCCATGTATCGATGAGCTATTCGATCAACTTTCTGGTACAGAATATTTTTCCAAGATTGACCTCAGGTCGGGTTATCATCAACTGAGGATCAAAGATAAAGACTATTGGCCCAGAGGGATGGCGGACAAGAAGGGGGGTTGAATTGTCCCCTTGTCGAGATGACGAATTTTAAAAACTTTCTTTACTTAACATGGCAGAATTAAACAGTTAATGTAGATTAACAAAAACTTCAAGTGAGATTAAGACGTTCTCTCAAACTTCCCGATTAAACATGGATAGATAATGCAACTAATCAAGAGAATTACACACAACACGGATAACGGATGTAGCAGTGTGTGACAGTGTAGTGAATTAAAAACCTATATAATGTACCTGTGAAGGGAGATAGAAGAAATGACAATCACACAGGCAATCACATACGACACAAGATTTTTAAGGTGGTTCGGGACCACTTTGGCGACTTCTTCTTGCTTCTCTGGCTACTGATGTAGCTTTTTTATCTCTAGGGAATGGGTTGGCTTTATATAGAACAAAGCCTCCAGAAATGGAAGAGGCAAATACCTAGTGGAATCTTATAGGTCTAGCTGGCAGAGGAATATCTTTCCTTTAAAGGCTTTTGAAAAAGCATCCTAGGTCTTCTCGGATCACGTGCCACTTGATCTGCCATTCTTGAAACACGTGCCCATCATTGGGTGACTTGGGATCACGTGCCATTCTTTCACTGGAGACATTTTTTGATTGGGTCTGATTTAAGTCAATCGAATACTAAAATTTAGATCTCCAGACCTGTTTGATGAAATGTTAGTTCTTAGTGCACCGTCCTAACATTAGAGTATGCTCGGACCTTATGCTTCACATGTGTGCAGCCCTTCAGCAACATGCATTGACTTTACTTTGTCAAATGTTAAAGGTGCACCGGCCTTACTTACTATCGCTGAGGTAGCTTCGACCTGTCTTTGCTGAATGGCTAAAGGTGCACCGACCTTGTTGCTATGAAGTTCAGTAGCATCGACCTTTGCTGGGTCACTAGCATCAACGCTCAAACAAGCATTGACCTTAGTTAGATCACTAGCATCGACCCTCAAAAACGCCTCGACCTTCACTTGCACATGTGCACAAACCTTCTGCTATGTGCACCGACTTTGACTTTCACATGTGCATGGACCTTCAGCAATGTGCACGGACCTTGCCTTTCACATGTGCACGGACCTTCCGCAACGTGCACGGACCTTGCCTTTCACATGTGCACGGGCCTTCCGCAACATGCACCGACCTTGCCTACTATCATGCAAATGTGCACCGACCTTGATAGCAGATCGAAAAAAGTTGCACAGACCTTTCCTCTGAAATGGCTAAGGTTCATCGACTTGAACATTGTCTGCATCGACCTTGATACCTTCACTTGTTCATGTGCATCGACTTGTTGGTCTTAAAACACTTAAGGTGCATCGACCTTAATAGGTAGCATCAACCTTATGTGCATAGCAGTGCCATGTGCATCGACCTTTGGTAGCATCGACCTTAGTATGATGTGCACAGACTTTATGCTTCACTATCAGGCAACTAACATCGACCTTACTATGCTAGAGACCAAAAAAGCATCGACCTTTCTTTTGTGAAGACAAAGGTAGCATCGACAATGATATGTAATAGTGAGCATCTACACTGACTTGATGCCACGAGTGCTAGTATGCACCGACCTGAGCTCATCATGTGCTCGGACCTTCTAGTGCAATAGCGTCAATGTGCGTCGACCTTAGTTACTGTGCCAGTGAAAGGTGCACCGACCTTGGCTGGTGCTGGCAAGAGGTGATCCAACCTTGACAGCAAGGTAGCATCGAACTTAGCTTTAACTGGCTTTAACTGAAGGCGATATGCATCTACCTTACTTCTTAGCTGAAGGCGATATGCATCGACCTTGCTATGCCTGTGTTCTACATTAGCATTGACCTTACTATGCAGAATGGCTATGCTCAATCAGATGTGACAACCTGCCTTTTTTAGCTTCACTGATTTTTTCATGACTTGACTTAATCTTTCTTGCTCAGTTGATTGTGCATTGACTTCATTGACTATGTTGACTTTTCTTGTTGACTATATGTTGACAATTGATTTTAGCTGGCTTTCAACCTGTTCTTTTCAGCATTCAAACACAGTCTTTTACACATGATGCAAATATAATATAAGCAATGGGAACAAGTAATTGCATTAAGTTGATTAACATTGAAATCAATGCACCAATGCAACATCAGCAATGTTTGTCATCATTAAACCAGATTAATTTTATGACATCATCAGAAACACATAAATGCAGCATCAACACATATGACATCATGCTTAAATGAGTCATAGTGTTTGGCATCATCAAAATCACAGGGGTACAACAGTGTAGACATGTAAACATGTATAGAACTCTTTGGGATCGATCCTACCCCAGATTAGGACTCTAAGTTTGATCAAATCCTTTAAACCCTAGGCAAACCCTATAAATAGGCCTAAACCTAGACCTACACAGACCTTACTATTGCCTCGCCTGGTTCGACGGTAAGTAGACATTATTTCACGTTGGCCCTTTAGAACTATATTTTCCCTTTACTATTGACTTACTCCTCTCCGAATTTCACGTTATGAGATCAAGCCCTTAAGGAGTTACAAGCCTCAGAAGTCGCTGGTTCGCTGCAAGGTGCGTAGAAACAAGTGGGATTTCCCAAGAAAAATTACTAGATTAGGAACCCTAATCAAGGTAATTTCGAGTTGAGTTTTTAGAAGTTTTTATTCCCCTTCATGTATTCTACGTACCCTCCAATTTTCATGCATTTAGGACAAGAGGCTAAAGATATAGAAGGACAGGAAGTTGCTGGGTTCGTATAGGACGTGCAGGAACCTGGGCGATCTTCCAGTTAGAAATTCACACTCTAGGAGTGAAATAGAAGGCCATTTTTTTAGTTTTTAGTTATCTGATTTTTTTTGTTGTTTTAGTCTAGGTAAATGCAATGCAATGCAATGATTGACCTATGATTTGTGTGTGTAGGGGAAAAGAAGAACCATGATATCATGGCTCCAGATCAGGGTGGTGTACCAGGCACTACCGGAGTACCAGAGGGAGAGATTGGCCACCAATGGATTCAGCAAGGTCCTCGGCATTGAAGTTATGAGGATGGACACACCATTACTATATGCTTTGCACGAGAGATGGGATCTGGTGAGCAGGGCATTCATCTTCCCATGGGGTCATATGATCCCAACATTGGAGGACATGGTTAGGATCACAGGCTTGAGAGTGCACGGGAAGGTAGTGACAGGGTACACTTACGGTGACTACCAAGATCTAGCACAGGACTTGCTAGGATTAGATCTGATCAGGCCGGGGCATCCATCATCCCAGTTGTCACGGGTGAGACTTCAGGAGAGCCTGGGGCTTCGAGGAGTAGTGATCACAGTGGGAGAGCTACCAGAGCAGCACATCGACAGAGTGGTCGAGCAGGTGTGCCCGAGCGTGGCAGCGGAGGCGGGGCCAAAGGGAGACAGAGTACTAAGGCTCTTCCTGATCCTACTGTTCAGGAAGTTGCTATTCCCAACCGGAGATGATGTCATCAACTGCAGGCTCCTACCCTTGCTACGAGATCTGGACAGAGTGGGTAGATATGCATGGGGAGCGGCAGCCTTGGCCTTCCTCTTCGAGTCACTTAGTGCGACGGATCGGGAGACAATGTTGGGCGGCATCTCGCCATTCCTATAGGTAAATGCTAAACTCTAAAATGCTTCTATACGCTTCATGCTTATGATTGCTATATGCTGATATTGTCTTCTAAATGCAGATCTGGAGCTTCCTCTACCTTCTTGGGATCGGGCGAGGGACGCAACTACATCCAGACATGATCCCCATCGCGAGGCGGTGGATTGTAGATCGAGACATGGGTTTGATCACGAGACTGACCCGAGCGATCCAAGACGATATCGACTCCTTCCCGCATGCATCGGTGATCTCCTTTTCTATATGCTCCTAAATGTTTCTTAAATGCTCCTAAATGCTGCTAAATGCTGACATGGACTTGATGACCCTTTCAGGTGCGTTGGACACCGTATCGGGATAAGAGATACGAGGGACAGTCGTGGGTGGAGGCTTCCCTAGCATACGGAGGATGAGACATCTGGCTGCACTGCATCAATGTCATTGAGCCTTTGCACTGTCGCCTGATCATGAGGACGCAGGGAGTGCACCAGCCTGAGGTGGTGTTCCACCGTCGAAACGACAAGTGTCCTGAGAAATCTTCAAAAGGGATCAGCAGCGACATGGATTGGAGCACTCGGGTGAGGAAGTATATGCATGATTGGAAGCAGAAGGGTCAGGCAGTGACAGAACAGGCTAACAGTGACGAGGCCTACTTGAAGGCCTACGCTCAATGGTACGCCAACCAGGTCTTCCGCGGTACTCGACGACCGGTATAAACTTTAGACTGAAACCTTCCTATTTAATTGATTTATTTCTATATACATTGACACTTGTCTTCTAAATGCAGCTAGACCCACAGGGACGCATCGCCGAACTCGAGGGACTCCTCCACGCCACCGTCCAGCAGTAGGATGAGTACCGGAGTGCGTTGGAGCTTCTAGTGAGCTCACCCTAAACTTAAATGCTCATGCTTATGATGATGCAAAACTTACTGACTTCTAAATGCAACGAGTTGAGGGGGCCCAGAGAGCAAGATCGGACGATCCATCTTCCTCTTCACAGTCTGTCGAAGGCCATGCCGAGCGAGATGCAAATTTTGCTCGGGCAGTTGCACGGGCTGAGGAGGCCGAGGCCACCCTCGTAGGGCAGGTAAGCAACTAAACTGAGGCCTTTTAGACTTAAATGCTTTATGATGCAAATTACCTAACCATGATGCATGTGAACGCAAGCGAGAGTGCTGGCGACAGTGGTGGCCGGGGCAGAGCGAGCTCGAGCGGAGGCAACAGAGGCACGAGCAGAGACAGAGAGATTTCGGGCCGGGGTGACTGACTTGGAGCGTTATCGGACTGAGGCGCTGGAGGCACGACTTCAAGATCATGACTTAAAGGTCAAGCTCTGGGCGATGGAGAGAGCACTGAGGATGGTAGGCCGCGTGTCTGAGAGGAGTGTTTCCTAGAGTGGTGCTCAGAGTGGCACTCAGAGCAGGTCGGCAGTAGACTACCTTACTAGTTCTTCCGACCGACGGAGGAACGAGGAGGGAGTCAGGAGACGGGGACGAGAGGAGGGGAGCACAACCATGGGCCCGCCGGTAAAGAGGCATGAGGGTACCAGCGACAGCAACGGCCCGAGAGATAGACCAGCCGCCCTTTCATCCACAGACAGATGGACAGACGGAGAGGACAAATCAGATAGTGGAAGACATGTTAAGGGCTTGCATGATTAATAACCAAACTACCAAAAAGAGATAGAGGATTTTTAAGGTGGTTCGATTGCAACCCGGAATCTACGTCCACCCTTTACTCCACGGGGTAAGGCTTCCTTGCACTAAGCAATGAGTAAAAATTATAGACTCAGTCTGCCAACATATGCTGCCGAATAGCTTGTCCCGAGAAACACCTTCCTCGACCTTCTAACAATCAGAAGCACCAACTGGAGGACCAACCTCCCTTCCTTTGCAACTTGCAAAGAGCACCCCATAAGTTGCTCCCAGCAACTTACAAACCAGAGGAACGTTCCTCTCTTCCTCCAAGCATGATGGAGGGAAACAGGAGAACCTCTCCCTTCGTCTGAAAGACCTCAGAGGGTAACAAGATAGTATGAATGAAATGAACAAAAAAATTCAAAGATGAAAAATCAAAACAGACGATCGATCTCTCAGAATCGAGAGTAATGTAGCTTCCGTAGGAGCAAAGTTACAGTAACAGATAAGGATCTTCAATCAGGCTCTCTCTTCCCTTTTTGGACTCTTCTCTTTTTCTCTAATGAGGAATTTCAATAGAGACGGAGGACTAGAATCTTCTTTCTCTCTCTCCTTTTCAATCGGGTCGATTCTTCTCTTCTTCAGTCCTCTGTTTTCCTTCGTACACGCAGCATCCTTTTATTGGAGCTCACTGAGGAATGGGAGTGTGGAGATCATACTTCTCGCCCAGGGAATCGTCTAGAAACTATTCACCCTTTTTGACATGTGTCTGAGTCTTTACATCTCAGATCACGTGCCCTTCCTTTACCTTCACGACCGCTGCTCCAACAAATCAGGAAGTCCCTGTCATTTGATCGAACACTTAGTCAGCATCGAAACTGTATGTTTATGACTAGTATGTACGAGGTTCGAATACAGAAAAGACAACATGCGCGGACTTACATCACAGTGCTGTTGTGATCAATATGGACTCCCTCATACACTAGATAAAGCATGCACGGACTCTAGGTGTACATACGAGAAATGTGCACGAGCTTGAATTGAAGAAAATGTGCTTGGATTGAATAAGGTGCATGGACTTTGTTCTATTCAAGATGAAAGATGCACGGACTTCATTCGATGAAGTGTGTGTCCCAAGGCAGGAAACCTGCACGGACTTTATGTGACTGAAACATGCAGGGACTTACAACCTGCATGGACTTAACTTGAAAGCATGCTACATGCACGGACTTTGTGTAACTAAAACATGCATGGGCTTACAACTAGCACGGACTTAACTTGAACACGTGCAACATGCACGGACTTTGTGTAACTAAAACATGCACGGGCTTACAACCTGCATGGACTTAACTTGAAAGCGTGCTACATGCACAGACTTTGTGTAACAAAAATATGCACGGGCTTACAACGTGCACGGACTTAACTTAAAGACGTGCAACATGCACGGACTTTGTGTGAGAGATGCAGAACGCGTGCAAGAACTTTGTTTCAAATGGAGTAAGAAATGTGCACGGACTTTGTATGAACAAAGTGTACGGACTTCTACATGCATGGACTTTAAATGTAATGAAGCAAATGAAGTGCATGGACTATGTGTGCATGGACTTGAAATGCGGTGAAGCAAAGAAAGTGCACAGACTTTGTATGAACAAAGTGCACAGACTTCTACATGCATGGACTTTAAATGCAATGAAGCAAACGAAGTGCATAGACTTTGTTATTTAGAGCAAAACATGCATGGACTTCGTATGAGAAAGGTGTATGGATTTTGTTGGAACAATATGCACGGACTTGCTTTGGAGGTGTGCATGGACTTCGTTGGAACAAAATATGCACGGACTTGTTGAAAGAGGCACATGCACAGACTATATATGCTTAAATGGAAATATGCACGGACTTCATTATAAGAAACGTGCACGGACTTGTTAAATGAACATATGCACGGACTTTATTGGAAAAGTGTGCATGGACTTGGTATGAACAGAAACATGCACGGACTTTGTTTGTAACAAGAGGAAGTATGCACAGACTCCTAAATGCAACTAAACTACTATGCATCGTGCAGACTTTTTCTAAGTCCAAAACTTGCACAGACTTGAGAAATTACTAACAGCATGCATGGACTCATGATGTGCAAGTACTTGACACACGAGCAAACAAGAACATGCATGGACTCCGATCTTGAACTTCATGAGAAAATATGCACAGATGTAAGCGAATTATATCAGAAGTAAAGCAATGAGAAGCACTGTAAATAAAAGGATGTTAGATACCCAATCACAACTTGTGTTTGACAAGTAGTGTGTGACATCATCAAAACCGTAGGAATACAACACGGCGGGTTGGCAGGGTAGCCTCGGGTTGGCCCGAGTGCTAAAATTAAGTGACTTGTTGCCACGTGTCTGATTGTCGGGGTTGGCCCTGACTTGTCGGAGGGTCGTTGTAGGACCCAATCGAGGTGTTGGAACCATGGGGTGGCCCATGGTTTGGTGTAGACAGGCTGGGATACACACGCCCGTAAGGTGTTCGACAGAATGTCGAACATACCCATGCAAGCCATATATGCGTGCGATAGGCCACCAAAGCCTGTGGTTGACTGTGTTAGGTCTCCCTTTGACCTTGGAGGGTCACCGAAAGTGTTTCAGGGTGGGCTCTCGGCCCTTTTCACTGGGTGCCACGTGGCGTGGCTTAGTGTCGGGGCACCTCCGGGTTGGCCCGGGAGGTGACGTGAGATGTGGGGAAAGCCCGCATGAGAGTGGCCAGGGTTGCCCCCGGGTAGTTGCTTGTGTCACCGTGTGTGATGGCAAGCTGGTCAGGGCCCTTATACGGACCCACAGGGTTGTAGAAAGGGCTAGGTAGCCCATGCTTGGAAGGTGTTTGGGGCAATGCCCGAGCCCTTATTTCTTGTTATCTCGTCGGGAAATAGTCCAGGTACAACAGCATCTTCTAAAGACCAAAAGCTGATCTGCAACTCTGCTTCAAGCTACTCCTCGTCCTGCAAAGAGAAGCATTGTGAAGGAAGCAAGAGTTCTGAAACTAGCAGACCAAGCTCTCCTCTTTTCAAACAGAAACATCTTCACATGGCCTGAGTTTCACTCACTCTATCTGAAGTTTTTGTTCTTTTTCTATTTTGTTCTTGACAAACTGTGAGCCGTCCCTACCAGTTGTTGTAGGAAGACAGATGAAGGTGTGCTCTCGTCTGGGTGTTTAGTCCCTACCTTGTTCTGTAGGAAGATAGACATAGGGTGTCTCTATTTGTGGTTGGCCGTGTGTGCCGTAAGCTGTGTATCAGTAGTTTAGTGCTATAGCACTAGGGAAGCCTCACTTGGTTTGAGTGAGGGGTCAACGTAGGACTCGGGTTTGAGTCTGAACCACCTTAAAATCCTTGTCCAAGTGATTTGGTTGTGTGTTTGCCTTACGCTAGATGCTTGCCTAGGCTCGTTACTCATCTTCATCCCTGCATCTTGTGTTTTAGGTTCTTGCATTTCTTGGTAGGTGCTTTTATTCCACTGTAATCTTTTTATATCGTGAAAAAGAGGGCAGATCTATTCATCCCTCCCCTCTAGATCAGCCATTCCCACACAACAATGGGCTCATGTGGAAGGCAAGGTTCCTCTCTCGGGATAGCAATACCATAAGAGGGGATAGAGTCAAGCTCATCGGGTATGGGAAGGAGCAAAAGGACCTCGGAGGTGATATGACCGCTGGTGCACACCGAGGTAATTGACCCCAAAGTAGGGTGCGTGAAGTTATAACGATAGGGTTGGTCAGACCTTAAGGCCAACATACACGTCAACTCACTTTGACAATCGAAACTCCTAATAAGGTCCTCCACATTTTCTACAAGGCAGAAGGACTGGAAAGTGGTGTGAAAGGAGTTAAGGTGTAACGACCCAAGATCAAGATACCAGGAAGACCTGATACCATTCGAATCTTGGCCCGCCACCCATGAGCTGGAGGACTCGGAAGGGCTAAAAGGATAGGTGTGGTGTACACAGAAATAGGAAATAAAGAGGGACAATCCAACAATTAATAGGAATAAATAATCTAACTACAATAGAGTCCAGTCCAACAAAAGTACAGTCTAAAGTAGTAAAACGTACCACATGCCAAGTGAACACTCGGCCCGACAAGCTGACAACTAAGGACCACCATGCAACACCCTCGAACCACGAGGAAGAACCGACGCACCTGAAAACCAGGGGTGAGCCTCCTATCACTGGCTCAGTAGGGGTCCCGTGAAACCCCAACCGAAAATAACGGCGGTACGGAAAGCAGCAACTACAACAAGAACAATAGTAACAGCAGGAATAGTAAACTCGGTGGTCGGTAAAATCTCGGCATACAGCTACTTCTACTGTACCGGAACGGAACCCAACACCCCGATCCCATGGTCGGGGAACAAGCAGACACGAACCACCAGACTACGACCGCCCTAGTCATGCTACCAGGAAAATGACACGACGTCACTGTCGTGGGGACCTGTCCTCGCCGACAAGGGCCCATCGAAATCACACGGTCTGGAAACACAGTCACAACCTCGCAGTCGTGAACTCAACGCCATCTAGGGGAAGCCCTCAGTGACGCTCACCGAAAACCCAAGACCTCGACTACGGGAACGCTCCCGAAAACACACACGAAGCCCCATCTCGCAGATAGGAAACAAAAACCCAGGACACGATAACTCACATCACGTGACGGGAGTACCGCCCACCAGAAGAACGACCGGATGCATCCCCTGACGTCTTACACCACGTCACAAGTGTCTAGCTACAACGCCTTAGGCGGAGACAAAGACACGCCAAGTAACCAGTACCACAAACAAGGACTAGTTAGGGTCACGCTCGTCAGCACTGTTTGACGCCCCCAACCTCATGTACACACTCAGATCATACGTCCTAGGCCTGTCCTCTAGCTGGTAATTCCCCCAAAGCCCAGACTCGGTTGTACGTGGAGGCCCTACGGTAACCAACCTAACAACCGTCTCTCTCAGGTAAGCTGTACCACCACTCCCAAGAGGGCCAGCACACGCGTGCCGTGGGAAAGCTACGACTAGTGGGGGCTTACAGAACGTGAACACAGAAAATCACGCACGCACCCATCTCGAGTAACGCGGAGGAATAAGTGGCTCGCGGCCACTAGACTCTGGACAGCCCTCTAGACCTATTAAATTCAACGGTCTTTGAGTCACACGACTCGGGTTAAGACCGTCGCACGTGACGACACAGCGTCGTCAATCTGGCCTAATCCCTAGGCTTGAAACCACGGTGACACACGAAAAATCTCCAGCCCCAGGCTGGTCAACTGGACTCACAGTCCAAGGCCATACACACGCTTGCTTAATTAGTATCACTTCTTAGCTCCGTCAGGCGATAAGAGAGTGCCCGGCCCCAAATTCTCATCGAATTGAGTGCCATCGCGGAGCGAGTTGTGAGAGAGGCCCTACATCCCACGCCCTCGACGTGCTAGCCGCCCATTGAAGTGGACATCCCAGGTCCTTTGGGGTCTATCCTAAGCTAGCCAAACCCCCGGAACAGTGAGGTCCCACCTCAGACCCTTCCCACCATCGCCGGATTACCTACGGGCACTAGTGTGCACTACGCGAGTGAGCTCACCCGAGTGAAATCGTCGGTCTGTTGCACTGCTTGCAAGTCTAGGTCCTATGCTCTTAGTGTCAACCCCCCATAGCGTGAATTCTCGACAGCGAAGAGGTATATCAAAAGATGTCACCGGAAGGGTCAGTTAGGCCGGCCTAGAAAGTGACCTTTCTAGCGTCGAGGAAGCCTTCGAGCTCGTCCTTCGCCTCGTACCGCTTGTTATCCTTGAGTTCACACTTGGGAAACCATTTGGGCTCAGTGCCCACTTCCCTAGGTCATGTCACGTCAGTATGATTGGGTCACCCCCTTTGAGGTGAATCCACAAATCACCGACAGGGATAGTCTTACCGGAGTTAATGGTCACAGCGACGAGTCGCCTGCCTTTATGACCATGGCGACGCTTTTTCTGGGGAGCTAAGGAAGATCCCGCTCTGAGATGGTAGACTGAGAAGACCCAGCCCATGGCTACTGGCGGCACAAGACCGTCAGCTAGGAACACTGGGACTGGCCCCTAAGACATGAGGTCTATGGTGGAAGCTGGCGGCTAGGTGACTCGGGTGTAAGCTTTCGCCCGGGCCGATAGAAGCGCTGCCAACACTTGAGATGACGCTCTTGCACTGGGAACCAATATTGCTGGAGGTGCCGGAGTGCCGGTGACCCAAGGCTGCGAGCCTGTATCCAGTGCTGGGGAGATAGGAGAGTGGGACAGAGGACCCACACCCAACATCAGGGTTGCCGCATCCCATAGAGGAAGACCTATGCTGGGGGTCGGTGCCACTGAGGAGTAGGGGACAGAGTCCCGTAATGAGGCTGAGAGGCCCGAGGCCTGGCGCGGGGAGTCCACGTTGGGAGTCGACCTTGAGGGATCTCGGGGTTGTACGCCCGGTCTGGGTGCTAGGGAGCCTCGAACTAGGTGTTGAAAACCCAGGTTGAACAATGGCTCTTCAGAGGTTCGGGTCGAGAGGCCCGAACAGAGTGCTGGGGAGCCTTGACCCCGGGTCAAGAAACCCGTGCGGGGAGCTAGCTCAGCTGAAGCTCGGGACTGAGCGCTCGAGTAGAATGCTGGGGAGTTGGGCATCTTAGGGTAGAGGCCCGTGCTAGATGCCAGCTTAACTGGAGCTCGGGGTTGAAGGTCCGAGCGAACCGCTACAGTGGAGATCGAAGCTTGGGGCGCGAGGCCTACACTAGAAGTCAGTCGAAACTGGGCCTGGGGGCTGGCGCTTGCTCGGGTAGGAACCGGTCCGGGGCCCCTACAGGGGCCAATGGTGGAAGACCCGAGCCTGACACTCGAGCAAGTTGTTGAGGGTGGGAGCTGGTGCTACACATTTGTCACGCCGACAAACACGGGGACTGAGGGTAGCTGCGGAGTAGCCACTGGGACCACCCCCAGGAAGTAGGGTGATTGGACGACTGGGGCAAAGCTGCCGAAGGCGATCGGAACAGCCAAGTAGCCCACCTGCGCATGAGTGGTAATGATGATGGGACCGTAGGTAACGGCCGCCATGGTTGCTGGAGTACTGGATGTTGTGGAGGCAACGACCATAGGCGGTTGTCGAGTGCAGTCCGATGGCTGTAGCGCGAACTAAAAGCTACTAGAAAGTGCGAACAAGTGCTCTCTTCTGCCTCTCCTGTAAGGACAGAAAAAGGGCACTAGGACTTCAGGGCTGGCATAGGCTTTCTCTTCAGCAAAAAGAAGGAAGGCGGGAGACGTCCCACCGGGCATGCCATCCTTTTGTTCGCGTGCGTCGGGTCGTGGGTTTGACGACCCTCGCGTGGAGTGCCCTCGAGAATTGGCCGCTCCTCGAGCGCGGAAGTGTGCGTTCAGTGACTGGACTGAGGGGTGGGATAAGGTGATAGGGGAGACGACAGATTCTAGCGTACTTTGGGCACCCCCTCCTATGGTCATATCCTCCTCAAGGCCACACTGGGCACTCACCTTTTACAGAAAGCCGAGGGAGGACTGAGTGGCCCGAGTGGTTTCCTGGTTTTGGCGAAACATGACTAGAGTGCGGGCGTGCCAGTCAATTTCTCGAAAATCACCTATAGAACCAAGGCTTGATTGGGAAGCGTTGCCAGGATGCGGCACGTGGGCTTAGGAGACGGGTGACACTTGGAGAGAAGGGAGGTTCCACAGGTGCGAGTGCACAGACGATTGTGGGGAATCACATACTGGACGTCTTTTCCCACCGACCGCAAGCAGTCAGTGTTAAAAAATAAAAAAATTGGGTGATTATCTATCATCCTTGCCAAAATTTTGGTAGAGTTTCCCATGCACCGAGCACAAGGAAGAAATCACATGAGCACTCGTCCACGCTTAAAGTGCAGTGGTCCCTAAATAGTCAAGCGTGTACGAGCTGTAATGCCGTTTGGGCTCTCCAGGGCACCCCAATTGTCAAGGGCTAACCTGCAAGAAGAAGGTTCCCTAGTGGTGCGAAGAAGGAAGAAAGTCCCACCCGCAAGATGTCCTTTGTGCATATAAAGAGAACCTGGCTGATGTTGTCATGAGCAGGCAAGGGAGAACTGATGACCGGCCCTAATTAGAAGGAGACAGTGGTGGTGCCACTAAGGCTCCTCTAGAGGGGAGAAATGAGGCGGGGAGGGGTGATGCCCAGACCCTAAGAAGACTACTGGAGAACGCATGAGGATGAAGAGGTGAGGAAGTGGGAAGATGTTCCCCCAGGAGGCCACCTCTCCGAGAGGGGGGTGAACGGAGATGGCATACCCTAGGCCCTATCGGGGGAGAGGAAATGGGGGGAGCATAGTCAGAACCAAAGAAGATCACTTGCATGGGAAGCAAAATGAATGACTTCGGCGGTGAGAAAGAACGGGGGACACCGACGGCCCAAGGGAGAGGAGCACCGGCGGTGTGCCAATGAGGAAAGGGTGGAGGTGTTGGGCATGTGTGTGACATGCTTAATTCTATGATTTTGATAATGTCTACCTATGGAGTCATTGATAAGTTTGACCTGCATTTAATGAACTCAACACTCTTGTATTTCAGGTCAAAGTCTAATGAGTTAAGACATCATGCAATGATGTCATGTAATATGCTGAAAGAAGCTCAAAATCAAGGCACTGGCGCACAGAAATAAAGGCAACTGGTTGCACAGAAATTGAGGCAAGAGGTTGCATAAAAATCGAGGCAGATCTAACCAAGGGTCAGTGCATAAAAATCAAGGTAATTAGCTGTACAAAAATCAAGGCAAGTGATATTACTGATAGGTGCATAGAAAACGAGGCAATTGGTTGCACAAAAATCAAGGCAGGTGATATTACTGATAGGTGCATAGAAAATAAGGCAACTAGCTGCACAGAAATCAAGGCAATAGATTGCACAGAAGTTCAAGAACAAAGGTCGGTGCAGTAGCTACTATTCACACATGAAGGTCAGTGCACATTAATGCCTTGTTCATATTGGTCGATGCACGTTCATGTCTAAGTCATAGAAGGTCAATGCACATTCATGTTTTATTCATATAGGTCGGTGCACATTCATGTTTCATCATATAGAGGTCGATGCTTGTTCATACCGATTGCATGTCAAGGTCGATGCACATTCGTCCTCTTGCATGGTAAGGTCGATGCACCTGCCAAAGTTGAAGAACTAAGGTCAACACACATTCATGTTTTGAAGAAGTAAGGTCGATGCATCTCAAGTCTTCATAGAAGAAAGGTCGATGCATATATTTACCCCAGTTCAGAAGGTTGATGCATCTTTGTAGTCTGATCAGAAGGTCGATGTGTGTATGCAGTCTGATCAAAAGGTCAATGCACATTTTCGTAAGGGTCGATGCACATTTACAAGAAAGGTCGATGCACCTCAAGTCTTCATGTGAAAGGTCGATGCACATTTTGCCTTCACGTTACAAGGTCGGAGCACATGCTAAACTCAAGTCGATGCACATTCATGCATTGAAGGAGTCAGCTCGGTGCACATAATGAAGACCTACAACTAAGGTCGGTGCACATGATGAAGACTTGAAGACTAAGGTCAGTGCACATCTACATTATAGCCTGTAAGGTCGATGCACCTCATGCTTGCATGCTACAAGGTCTGTGCACGTGCTGAACTAAGGTCGATGCGCATCTGTATTTCTGTTCAAGAGGTCGGTGCGCATGCAGAGGTCCTGCAATGTCAAGGTCAGAGCACATGCTGAACCAAGGTCGGTGCACATGTTCTGTCTTACACATTAACGTCGATGCACATGTTGCATCTTGTTCATTCAAGTCAATGCATATGTAGAATCTAGCCTGTGCATCTTGTGTACTGCATATTCAGGGCCTGTGCACATGTAGAATCTGTGCACATATAGGTCTGTGCATATTTAGGGCCTGTGCACATGTAGAGACCAAGGTCGATGCACATGCATACTGTTTGATGAAATGTCTCAGTGAGTACAATCCAACTACATTGATCTCACTGCTCAAGTCCTCATATGCGTCGACCTCAATGAAGAAGAAGGATCTGTTTGATGAAATCACTACAAGACGTATCTTAGGACGAAAAATGTATCCGTCGCAAGAATTGAATATTTTAGACTTTTGTTTGAAATAGCGATGGTATTTCAGACGAAAATAATTTGTGTGAAAATTTCGTCTGAAATCCCGCATTTTCTTGTAGTGAATGCCTCAGTGAGTGACTCCCAAGGCCCTTTTAGAAAACCTACAGCCTTTTCAAATCAGATGGCGAGTGAGTGCCCATTCCAAATTTCCATTTATCGAGTGCCACCACGAAGTGAGTTGTGAAAGATACCCTACATCCCATGCCCTCGGCGTGCTGGCCACCCACTGAATTGGGCATCCCAGGCCCTTGGGGGTCCATCCCAAGCTAGCCACATCCCTGGAATGTCGAGGTCCCACTTCGGACCCACACCACCATCGCCGCGTTGCCCTCGGGCACTTGTATGCGCTATGCGGGTGAGCCCGCTTGAGTGAAGTCACCAGTCAATTGCATTGCTTGCGAGTCTAGGTCTGAGACTCTTAGTGTCAACCCCCTTAGCGTGAGTCCTAGGCAGAAAAAGTGGTATATCAAAAGACGTCATCAGAAGGATCGGCTAGCCCGATCTGAGAAGCTACCTTTCTAGCGTCGAGGAAGCCTTCGGGCTCGTCCTTTGCCTCGTACCCATTGCTGTCTTGGATTCACGATTTGGGCCTCCATTTGGGCTCACCACCCATTTCTCCTAGCTCATCTCACGTCACACAATTACCTCAAACCCAGAGCGCAGATTCTCTATCTCAGTCTGGTAATTCTCTGACAACTCCGCATGCTCCGATCCACGGCGCATCGAAAAGCATAACACCAGCCACAAATTCTCACAAGCACAACCCAACTGGCACTCATCCTTTCGGAATAATGCCAACGCGCCCTTGCGCATCAGGGAAATGGGCAAAACTTCTCATAGGCAACCATACTACCAGAATACTGAACATGTCTCACAGGGACCTCATGGTACACAAAATGAGGTCAACCAATGCAACGCACACGATGCATGATGACCAAGCTTGACAGAAGTGCAATCCCTCCAACCAAGGAGAAATTAGCATGCCTCCTACGAAATGGGAGATCTCCATGCTTGACCTAACCTTGAATCTTGTGCACGTTGGGAATCACACCTTCTAGCACCAGAAAAATCATTGCCATCTTCAAGTCAGCTCCTCTGACAACACTTGCCAAGTGTCTCTTCAGGTCACATGCATAGCATCTCTCGATGCACCATCATCGCAATTCCTTAAACTATGACTCACCACGCCTTGAGCACTGTCTCAGCTGTACGCCAACCACACTCTGCCATATTTGTTGAACTAGCCGCTGTCACACGCTCCTTACCCATACCTGCCTCTGATCCCGGAACCATCAGCACGCCAAAATGCTTACCAAGGAGCGAAGAAAATCACCAAAAGACACCATGCTCGAAGACTGCTACACCTCTAGCCACCGGACATCATTCTCTTGAATCTGTCTGTGCTAACGCTGATCTATTCTCGACTCTCAGGTCCTCAGAGTATCCATTTCCTGAGCTGCTGCCACGCGGACCACCATGCCAAGAGCCACAATACAAGCCATATTTGGCACCTGCCAATGCTCATCCTTGAGTCCTGAACTTATCACAAAACCTTTATAACTCATCTGTCGTCTTGAATGGCGCATCCAAGGCAGTGCACGATGGCCAAAATTCCACAATTTGGATCACGAACCAAGCCACCGCCGCACAATCCTGAACCAAGTCCATGAGTAACACCATCCATTCACATGCAAAGCACAGGACTTAAAGCTCACTGGGACAATTCTGCCTAATCCTGCTTCAAAATCCAAAAAAATAATCAGGCCTAACACGTCATTTTTGATGCCTCAAAGCATGATGAGGACATCAGACTCGACAATTAGCAGCTCATCCGAAAGATCCTCTGCTCACCTGAGAATATTTCTCGATCAGAACACCTGTTCTGCTATCTCAAACCACGACCTTGATGCCTCAGGGCCTGGATAAATCTCAAATTGGGGCGCCCAAAACAACAATAATTGCCTCAGAGCACACTCTTGGCCACCTAATCACAAACTATTCTCACTAGCCACTTGACCTCAGTGCAAGTTCCTTGAATGTAGCACCGCGAACTCACGCTTGCCAACAACCTCTGCCCAACGTAGCACAACTGGGGCCACCACCAATGAAAAAGATACCTATCTATCAAATTCCTTAGGCCCTACACCGGCACTCCGATGACAACCAGAGCAGCCTTCACAATGCCAACTCAGCGCACTCAAGCTCTCAAGTGAGAAGCAAAATAAAAACCAAACACAAAACCCTATGCCGGCTTCCGACTGTACTGGACCATATGGACTCTGATCACTGCAATATCTTAAATTTCCAGGTACGTCCACAACCACCACTATGATACCATCTATATCGACCCCCAACTACCGATTGTACTAGACCTTATGGACTCTGATCACTACAATATCTCAAATTTCTATGTACAGCTACAACCACTGCTCTGATACCATCTGTAACAACCCAAGATTCAGATACCGAGAGTAACCCGATATCACTCGAATCTTGGCCCACCGCCCACGAGCCGAAGGGCTCGGAAGGGCTAAAAGGTGTGTGTGGAGTACATAGAAATAAGAAATAAAGTAGGATAATTATATAATCATGAGACACCCCTAGAAAGAATTTTAACTAGTATTGAGGATAAACATCTTAAGGTGTAGAATTTTGTTTAGGGTCAGCCTTTTGAAATTTATTTTCTTGATGGATTTTTCATTTTGCTCATCATTCAAGAATAGTCAGATAGAGTTTACTCCTTTGGCATAAGGAGGCACGTTGATTAGATGCTAGACTCCCCAATTACACAGAGTTTTACTCATTATCTTATCTCATCCATGAACAGAGGTGACTTATCACATCATGACACAGTCCATGTCACTTCTTGGGTGAAGGGACATTGTTTCTTAATGAGCTTTAGCCATTGCTCTATATTTTGTTTTGATTTTACTCAATAATTTTTAAACTGAGGTAACTAGACCTTTACTTCACAACATGATTCCCATCACTTGTTTGGTGAAGGGTCCATGTTTTCTCAGTCAGTCATAGTCATTGCTCTGCATATTCAACTTTTAATTTTTTTAGGCATTTTTCCTTTTAAATACATCAGATCATTTTCAATGTTTAAAAATAATTCTCAATGTAAAAATCTTTAACTAGCGTGGCCTCGATACTTTCAAAATTAAGAATTCAAGAATATGTGAGGTCACATTTCTTTGTCTATTTTAAGTCTATTCCATACACTGAGATAGTCATTTTCAAGATTCTTAAACCTAGATTTATGGTTTGTATACTCCAAACCATCAATTTTATTTGGGGTTGGTCCGAAATGTCAGTAAGGAGCTCTTAAAATGAGTATATTGAATTTAAGCTCCCCTTGAGTGTATGGACTCAGTCAAATTCAAACAGGAATGCTACTCCTCAAAGGATGATTTTCAATGAGTTATGATTCAAGGACATGAGAGGAAGTACACAGACAACAAGGATGTACCAGGATAGCAAGGGTTATGTTTGAGAACGCATAGGTAAACAAGCATGACATTGATTGAATCGACTTATGCAGGAAAGAGGTCAGCTTGTTCTTTCAACCAGAGTGCAGACAGAAGGCTTTCGGACAGATTAAGTTGACTTGAGATGAACAGTGAGTCGACTTGAATGGTAGGCAAATCAGCAATAAGTTCATGTTGTTTTCAAGAAGATGTAAAAGAGTTGCCAAGATTTCAAAATGATTCAACAATGGTTTAAAAACATCATTCATGGCAAGACCTTCATTAAGCATGACAACAAATAGATCCTTGTTTGCACATCAAAAAGTACACTCGAACACATTTTTTTAATTTAAGACCTGAAGTTCCTCCTCACTGAAATGCCCTCAACATGAGATGTCTAGGATAACCATCATGCAATCATAATAGGTGCAGCATGTGACATGCAACTAAAATACTCAAAGTAGAATATGACATGCAACTTAAACTATTCAAGTAGTATGTGCAAGTTCATACACTGATAGGTGCACCGACATAGGTACCGTACGGTGTCAACGCACAACTGCTGGACAAAACACAGTGTGTGAAAAATTCAACTGCTGCATCGACCCACTCAGGGTTGTTGTCGATGCACTGGCATCTCTCAGAACATCTAGTTAAACACACTTGAAGGAGTGCACAAAATTCAGATATGCACAAGATGATGCTGAAATTTTAGATGGGGCAACATGCAAGCTTGCAAACTAAGATTTTATGCTAACTCCCCCTTAGCTTGTGCAGGAGCTTCAAAGAGCCTTAGTGAAATGTGACAAGAGGATGTGCATCCTATGACTTATATGAACGTTTGACCCATGGTACCAGGTGGAGGACTTGATCCGAAGATCATCTCACGCATGGTGACAATTTTTAGACAGGATTAACCTGCCTTTCCACATGTCACCATTCTATATACTACATGGGTTGTGTCAAGATGGTGCAACACATTCTAACATGTAGAGTAGATTTTTCAAATTCCCCTTAGCATGACATGCATGAAGATGCATAAAAGGATAGAATGATTTTCAATCTTGACTACTCATGCAGACTTATTGAACTCCCCCTCAATGCAGCACACATGACAGCTGGAAATGCAGTCAATAGTGCAAGTGTCCACAAAGTCAAGAGATAGGATTTTAAGGTAGCCATGACATACATCATCAAGTGATTGTTGGCAATGATGAACCAAACACTCATATGGCCACTAGGAGTGAAACAAGATCAAGCTGAGCCATAGACCTTTCAAAACATCAGTAATAAGTTCATCATCACATCAATTTCATTAGCAAATACAATTTTTTTTCATCAATTGAGCAACTGAAGTATCTGCCTTTTGGTACGAGGCGGAGAACGTAGATCCGAAGATCACCTCACACAAAGTGTTATCTTTCTGATAGGGTTAGCCTATCATTCCAACATGCACCTTTTGATATACCAGAAGGCTAGAGAATTTCAAAGTGAACTTCACTTAAGTATATATCATTCGAGTAGCCCATATCAGATTTTCAAATTCAGTTGTAGGGGTTTTTTCAGCAATTCTGAGACCTTAAGCAGGTAAGGGTGACATGGACCAATGGGAAAGGAGGGAGGGCCCCCTAGCTGGACCTACTGCACTTTTGCACAAAAACTCAAATAATCCAAGGGAATGACTCGATGGCTTATAAAGCCTTACAATTGCGTACATACTTTCTTAAGGATATAAACACAAACTAAAAGGACATAAATGTAAAATAAACTATACATGCTCGGCGTCGATTCCCATCATCCGCGCTCAGGGCGTGATAATGTTTGAGGGGTAGAGTTTGGTAGTTTTTCCCAGGAGGATCACCATGAAATAATTTGCAATGCAAATCACATCCTGTCATGCGTCTGGCGATGCAGGTTTGCACGATCAGACGAAAACGGCCGCTCGGGCTGAATCTGGGGGCGAATGATGATGAGCTTGGACTCGTTACGAAGAGGAGTCGAAGAGGAATCCCCTGTGGTCTGGGTTTACCTAGAAGTACTGTGGGAGAGGCACTGGAGTTGGCTTTGAATTTGGAACCAGAACGGTGGAACTCGATGTTCATCCAAGCAATGTCTTGAAGCCGGTGGACCCAGGTGTGATTCGACTGTTGGAGTCACTGGTGTCAAGCCGCTTGTATAAGGTGTCTCGGGAGTTGTTCCCTCCCTTTCTGTCATGCACCGCGTGACGCGTTAGGTTGTTGGGAGTCCTGGGTTGGCCCGGGTGCTGAGGATAAATGGCTCAACGTCGTGTGTTTGAGGGCTCGGGGTGGCCCCAACTTGTTGGAGGTCTGCCGTAGGATACTGCTAGGGTGTTCGTGCCGCGGGTTGGCCTTCGGATTGCCGTAGAGTGGTTGGAACATGTGCACCGACCAGGTTCTTGGGAAAATTCTCGATATGCCAGCATGGGCCGTATACACATTATAAGGGCCCTCAGGGCCTGTAGCTGGCTAGGAAAAGTCTTCCTTGGATTTTTGAAGGCCAAAGGGAGGCATTTTGTGGAGAACCCTGGCCTCATTACTAGGTGCCATGTGTCGTGGCTTGTGGTCAGGGCACCCCCAGGTTGGCTCGGGTGACTTGGTTGAAAGCGGGTAAACCCGCAGACTAGGTGATCGGGGGTGGCCACGATCGATTGTTGATGTCGTTGTGGGTTACGGCTAACTGGTTAGGACCCTTGGTTGGGCCCGGTATGACGTGAAAGGGTCTAGGTGAATAACTTCTTAAAGGCATTCAGGGAAATTCCCGAGCCCTTATTTCTAGTTATTTTTGCTTGAAAATGTCTAGGTACAACAAATGCCCCCCACGGGGCGTGCGTCGGAGGCGAAGATGATGGCGCTCGGCCCGTGCGCCTTGCAGGTTTGATTTATCCTAGCCTTATTGGCATGGTAGGAGTTACTTGTTCTGAGAGTTGATGCTCTTGTTGTGATCCTCTATGCGACAACGTCATCTTTGAAGAAGACCATTGAGCCCGGGAGGTTGTAGAGCTAGATTATGGAGAGATCTAGGCTATTAGCAGGCAGCTTGCCAAAGCCATTGAGGGCGTGGAGCTGGTGGAGATGGTGTGTATTGGATACACACAAGGTGTTTGAAGTTGTAGCCCATTATCTGTGTCTTCAGAATTTTGTTCTCATTTAGCTCGCATGTTGGGCTTATGGCAGAGCTGCAAAGGGCCCGTGTCGGGGAAGTAGTCTGGTCTAGACGCTAAACTCTCCACGCAGGTGGCCACTTCGGTAGTTGATGGTGTGATTGGGCTGGACATTAATGTCGATGGCGAAAAGAGGCCAGGGGAGCCTAGCATAACAATGCTTCTGACTTTGTTGTCTAAGTCTTGGGCCCTACCTTGCATAGCGGGATTTGTTGATTTTCTTAGGAGAGGCGACTCGGGGGAAAGGACCCTCCCCCATTAGAAATCTGAGACAGGGGAGGGTAGGACCGTCAAGCCCATCCCGCCTCGTAGGGTGGCTGGTGAGTAGTGGGAGACGACTAGTGGCTCCCTTTTATCATCTAAGGTTGCACTGGCAGGAGCCATGTCTTGCCCCCAGAGGTGGACTTGTGGACTGAGATTTATGTTTTCTTAGGTTTTCAACCTTGTCTAAGTCAAGGAGTGCTCTGAGTATTTTTCACTCCTTGGCCTGTTGATGAGGGCATCCCACAGCACTCTCTTGGGCTCGAATCACCTGCATCACTTTAAGGAAGCCCGACTATGAGTCCACATGTTATTTTCCTTTTCTTTGAGTCATATCTTACGTAATTTCCTTTATTGAGTTATGTTGTTTTAGTTCATTTCCCTTATTATTCTTAATTGGGCCCTAGTACCTTAGTTATGGGCCCATAGGATTGAGTCTAGGATATGCTTGGTCTTTTGTCTAATTGTCAAGGGTATTTTGGTCATGTAAGGAGTGGATGCCTATAAATAGGCCTCCCGTCTCTCTCATTTGTAACCTTTGATGCATTATTAAAAGAAAGAAAACTCCCAAGCCTTTGTTTCTCCTCCACCAAAATTCCTCTTCTCTCTCTCTCTCTCCCCCCCCCCCCCCCCCCCCCCCCCCCCCCCCCCCCCCCCCCCCCCCCCCCCCCCCCCCCCCCCCCCCCCCCCTGTGCTGCTGGAAGTGACGCCTCTCTTGGGCAACACCATGGGGGAAGCCTTCGACTTACCCCTTGAAGGAGGACTATCATTGGACCTGGTCGCAGTCACTCCAGGGGACCAATCTAGAGGTTGCTTCTCTGGCGTCAAGCACCTGGGTAGTAGGGTGGAAGGCGGGTGAGGAAGAAGACTAGTAACGGGTCCCGCCAACCCGTTACTCAAAGAAGGGTCAGACTTGGGTAAGCTTTGGGTACCCAGAGTGGACTAGGGACTTAAACCCGATCTGGACGAAACCAGTGCCTTCCTGCTCGAATCGGCCTGGTCACCTGCACCAAGTTGGACCCTGGCTTAGCAATGCCCACACCCGGCCCAGCGAATTGGACCGAGCCCACCACTAGCACAGGCCCATCTGAAGCACCTGGCCTAGTCCACTATGCATCGCAATTCAAATTTGACTCGCCCGCTCGGCCCAGGGGCCGCATGTCTTCAACCTCTCGCCTGTACCTTACAAACCCTACCCTAGCCTACGACGCATCTTGTAGCTTCTCCACCACCCACAGGTGCACGACAAACGGGACACTGCCAATGTTGACAGTGACGATGGTGGGGATGTCCGCCGAGCTGCCTACCTGCACCACAACGACAACCATCGTCCACGAACCCCACAAACAGAAGCCAAGGTTTCCTCCCTCCACCGTGGCAAAACCCCTCACTAAGAAGGCCAACCCCTCCTCATCCCTCCTGGGCGAGGGATTGAGGGCATCCCTCTGCCTATGCCCATAGTCCACCCCCGAAGGTGGAGCAGGGCATCATCCACCGACAAGAAGCCAACGGTCGCCAACCAGTCCACCTGCTCAACCTCCTGACCAAACGCCAGGAAGGACGACTGCGACACCCTCGAAACCTCCCAAGCATGGTTTGCTGTACCGGTACCGATACACATTGGCCTGTACTGGTACTGTACCGGTTCGGCAGTTGACCCCCCTACCTGGATGTGCTGACCTGACCAAACCAGAACCAGATTCGGAAATACCAGATCCAGTTACAAACCACATCCCCCACCTCCTACCTCGATACTCCATTCCTTCTACCCCTTGACACCCTCTTGCTTCTCTAGGGTTTGAGAAGATCACCGTTGGCTTGTTGCTGTCGTCGCCGCCATCGCGCTGTCCGGAGCCCAAGGTCTGCAGATCACGTCGCGGTTGGGCGATGGCCGGCGGAATGCTGGTGGCTGACGGAGCTCTGGCGGCGGACTAGTGAGTGCTGGCTGGTTGGCTTTCGGCCTCTGGCTGCACGAGGGGGGATCTGCGCAAGGGAGGGGTGAAGGCTCTCACGGTCAAGGCCAGTACCAGCTAGTACCAGTACAAAACTGGATGAACCAGATCGGTCAAGGCTGGTACCGGTACGTCCTCCCCGATACCGGTACGTACCAGGCGGTACTGCAGACCTTGCTCCCAAGTTCCTCCGGCATCAACCAGACCCCTTTTCACCTGCACCACGTCGACCTCACCGTTCAGCTGAGCCACCTGAAGGCACCGCTGTAGGCACGTGATTTGGGCATTCAGGAGCTCCAACGGGAGCACCCCTGCATTGAGGCACCGCCGGTGCCTAGGCGCCAGCAACCCTTGGCGGAGGCCCTCTTACTACTTGCGCACAAGATCTGGGACGAACGGACCCACCACCGGAACCACCACCGACCCCTTAGGGGGCAGTCTCCCAGCCCGACAAAAGTGCCGAATGTGCCTCCGCATCCCGCATCCGATGCAGGTAGGCATCCTCCTTGAGAAGCGTCCTCTGGGAGCCTGCTTCGCCAAGAACCCCCCTGGTTCCGGGTGAAAAAACCTGGAGCTTCTCTGTCTAGAAACCACTAGAGAGAGAAAATATGGAACCCCCACATTTTGTTAGATGGTAAGTGTTTTCATTGAAATCCTTTTCTATACGTTCTCTAGGATTTGCTCTTTTGTGCTACTTTTCTTGATCAAAAATTAATTTTAACTTCCACTTCTGCAGAGAGCCGCCATTTCAAAAGCACTTTTATCGAAGAATGTATTTCTGCTGCATGGTCCTCCTGGGACTGGAAAAACGACAACTGTGGTGGAAATCATTTTGCAGGAAGTTAAACAGGGATCCAAGATTCTAGCCTGTGCTGCTTCCAACATTGCTGTTGACAATATTGTCGAGCGGCTTTTCCCCTTCAAGTACGTTGAATTTCTCAAGTGGAATAAATTTTGTTTTCACAATTTGGAAAAATGAATGCTGTTGATTGTGTGATATATTAATTGAACATTTTGGCTTCCTTGGAAATCTAGTCAATGTGACTGTATTTAGAAGCATAAAGCTGTGGGAGCCATCAATGAGAAAAAAGTAATCGTGTCTTCATCTTCCTAAAACAGGTCAACTGAACCCAGTGTTAGAAATCGAAAATGAGCGCCTTCCTGGAAGAATGCCATTTGTATAAAATGAAAAAGAAACACGTTAATGAGCGCCTGGTATCGCAGACGCTAATTGAATTAGCGCCTGTGATACAGGACGATGTTTCCTTGATCGACTGTTTCCCTGTGTTTTCAACCCCACCGTGGGGCATCTGGCACTCTCATCCCATTTTCGTGGATGAGGTCCCTGTTTTGGTTCTATCGTATACCCCTCAACTCTCCGAGATGATTGAGCTCTCCGCGAGACACTTCATTCCTTCGGACTAGTGATTTCATCTTAGAGACCTCCGAAAGTCTCCACTAGTCTTAGATTCCCTTAAGACAGCCGAGCAGGTTGTACCATAAAAACCCTTACACCGTATCATAGTCATGTCCCTCTGAAGAAACATGACGCCCAACCCTCATGAAATGTCATTTCTGACATTTTATGAGAAATTGTTACTTTCTGGTAATCTGCGCCCAGGGTAGCAGACGCCAGTTAGAAATAGTGCCCTGTTTGGAGGACTCTATTTACTTCGTGCCTATTTATCTTATTTCCAGAATTGCGCCTATCCATATGGACGCCAATTTTATCAGCGGCTCCTGCAGAGGATGTCATTTATCCAGTTTTATGAATATATTCTAGATTTTTAGCTAAGTCATCTCTACACGCGATTTCTGCCTTGAATTCCAAATTCTGTGCATCTACCTTAACATCTTACAATGATCTATTTTCTTTGAAATTCTATTGGCTACTAAAACTATAGTGGATGTCAAATCACACAACCAATGCCTGTGCATATACGGCCCAATCTAGTCCTGGGAGGAGCACCCGAAAGTTCTTGTGCCCATGGGAGTTAAATGATTATGATGTGACATTACACCAGAGTGCATGACTATCTTGATTATGACATTCCACAATCTCTCTCTCTCGTGCTTGACTTGACTTGCGTGACTTGCGTGGCCCGGTATGGGTAAGTACATGAATAAACAAGTAGCCAACTGTCCATCTCTCTCGTGATTTTATATGATATTACATGCGTGAGTGACTTGCAGGCTCGGTATGGGCAGTACTCGAATAAAAAGTTACCACTATCTCGTGACATGACTTGATATTACATACTTGGTCCCCTTGATAAATTTCACTTGATACACATGATATTATGCTAGCTCGTTCTTGATATTTATTGTCATTCCACTATCGTCATTTTACTTGCATTTCTTCATGCATGAACATGCCATGTTGCATAATGTATTAATCACTTAAAGCAAGTTTGGGTCTAGAGATATAATTCCTACTGAGCATTCACTCATCAAGTGTTTTCCAATATTTTTCAGGTAACTCGAACTCTGACTCACAACCAGACGGGGATGACCAAGAGTGATGAGCGTAGAGCTATCGAGTGTCGTACTGGATCTTGCTTCCTAGACACAGCATGTCTGGAAATCATCTTATTGTCATCAACCTTCGTGCCAAGTCCCACTACGTCGTGTCTTTTCTTTTAGTGTCATGGTCATGTTGTCTTTATTTAATTAAGCAGTGATGTAAGAAGCTTATGTCCTCGAGATGTTGGATATTTTTCCTTATAAGTCTTCCGCTGTTAAGTTGTCAATTATGGTTTGATGTTATTTGACGATATTGGTATCAGTTGATGGATATTGTCGACATTATGGATTTGTGAAATTAGTCAATTGTCACCATGTCTATTTATTGCGCACTCTGTCATGGTCGAAATTCTCATTGCTCTGATTGACATGAATGATATAAACTCGTCGCGTCCTCCAGGTTCCTTCTGTGCTCGGGACGTGACAGAGCAAACACAAACAAAGTCCATGCACATTTTTAAGCTCTCAAAGTCCGTGCATATTTTTAGTCTGTACAAAAACATAAGTCCGTGCATGTTCTTGGTTTGAACACCAAGTCCCTGCACGTTTTGGTTTGACCACCAAGTCCGTGCATGTTTTTAGCTTGAACACCAGGTCCGTGCACATTCCATTCGTGTGCGAGGGTAAGTCCATGAATATACTCTCTTATGCACACTCAAAGTCTGTGCATTTTTTTCCTTTGGGCCGAACCACTATTCGTGCAATACCTAAGCCCTTGCAAAGGACTGCAGATGCACTCTATGAGTCTGTACACTTTTGGCTGACACCTTAACAAGACCGTGCACATCTGATATCTATCTAAATGTCTCATGCATAACGAATGCTAACTAAGTGTTTGTTGTATTGACAGGGACCAGAATAGAAAAGGGGGTCCAAAGAATCAGGAGCTATGCTCGAAAAGCTTTAGGCAGGGAACGTGATCCAAGGCAGACCGTCCCTGAAGAGGCTGCCACGTGGAAAGCTACAACGCTCAGATTCTGACAAGTGGCCAAGGTTTTCTTGAAAGTTTCTTGGCGAGAGTGTTCTCCTCACACGCCTAGTGGGTGATCTCGTGGGTCCTAGACTGAAGCTTTATATACGTCATCCAACTGAGAAAATAACGGCGGAAGGGAAAGAGCTATGCTAGCTACAGAAAGGATAGCAGTAAAAATAGGAACAATAACTTATGGTGGCCGGTAAAATCTCGACTCTACAGCTACTCCTACTATACCAAAAAACACAACCCAATCTCCCATCGGGGGACAACCAAGTCACGCACCCGACATCCCGATCCCACGGTCAGGGAACAACCAGACACAAACCGCCCTAGTCACGCTACTAGGAAAATGCCATGACACCTCAGTCACGAAAACCTACCCTCACCGCAGGGCCCAAGCCGAAACTACACAGTCTGGAAACACAATCACGACCTCACTGTCGTGAATTTCATGCCGTCTAGAAAAAACCCTTGGTGATGCTCACCGAAAACCCTAGACCTCAGCTATGAAAATGCTCTCGAAAATAACACCCGAAATCTTATCTCGCAAACGAGAAACGAAAACTCGGGACATGACAACTCACGTCACGTGACGGGAGCACCACCCACTAGAAGAATGACCGGATGCGTCCCCTAACGTCTTACACCACGTCACAAGTGTTTAGCTACAATGTCCCAGGCACGAGACTCAGATACACTCAGTAACCAGAAGTACCACAAAACCAGGACTAGCTAAGGTCCCGCTCGTCAGCGAGGGTCCGAACCCTCAGCCTCATGTGCACACTCAGAACATACACCCTAGGCCTGTCCTCTAGTTGGTAATTCCCCCCGAGCCCAGACTCAGCTGTGCGCGGGGGCCCTATGGTAACCAGCCTACTCATCGTCTCTCTCGGGTACACAACACCAGTGCCCCCGGTGGGCCGACACATGCGTGCCATGGAAGCTACGACTAGTGGACAGGTCACAGATGTGAACACAGAAAATCACGCATGCGCCGATCACGAGTAACACGAGGGAAGAAGTGGCTTGCAGCCACTTAACTCTGGATGGCCCGCTAGACCTATTAAACTCAACGGTCTTTGAGTCACAAGACTCGGGTCAAGACCGTTGCACGTGACAGCACTGAGCCATCAATCTGGCCTAATCCCTAGGTCCATACCCACGGTGACATGTGAAAAATCCCTAGCCCCAGGCTGGTCAACTAGACTCAAAGTCCAAGGCCATACGTGCGGCCCGCACGGATACTCGGAGCACACACTTGGGGTTGCCCGGACCCCAAAACTCACGAGCACGCCAATCGACACAACGCGGCACCTTTGCACACACCCAAAACACAAACACAGGTCTCACGGTGTCTAGGACATTCACAGGCTTTAGGTACTGAATGGTCTACACGAGGCCGCTCAGTGGAAACTGAACGGTCTACACAAGGCCGCTCAGAGGAATAGGACGGTCCATAACAGGGCCGCTCAATGGGATTGAACGGTCTGTGATAGGCTGCTCAAACGAACCGACCTACTATAGTAGCTCAGTCAAACTAGTCAGAACGGTCTGAGAAAACTACTCAAAACGATGGAACAGTTAGGGAGAAACCGCTCCATGAACTGCCATGGGCAACTGAGCGGTCTATCGACCGACTGCTCAAAGGCCCAGGGAAACAGGATGGCTAGACAAAGGCCATTCAAAACACAAAGGGGAATGGAACGGTTGGTCACCAGCTGTTCCAGAGGAATACATAGTCCACATCTGGCCGTGCCACTCACTAGGGGGTCTATCGCGCGACCGCGTAGACACCCACTGACCCACACTGAACGGTCAGCTCCGGACCGCGCCAAGCCTTAAATGGTTACTGTTAAACCGTGCCATTGTCGCGGCGGGAGAATCATGAGATCGGCCCGATCATGGCCTTTCCATGCCCCGTTCGTCCCGAAATGAAGGGGAAAGAACCACAATCACACTACCGATCATTTAGACTCCAACAGGGGTCAGATAGGCTGGGAAACGGTGAGAAACGGGCAATTCTATCGAATTGACCCAAATGGTGTTTTCGGGCTTCCCGGCCTCCTACTGGTCCCGAATGACCACCATTCGACACGAAATCACAGACAATGGAACGCTGACGTTCCAGGGAATCGTTTGACACTAACCGATCCAAAAATCGTAGCTATTTTCAAGCGAACCCTACGAACTCCCAAAAATCACAACGAGCTCAAACTCGCTCAAATAGGCCCACTCAGCTCACCACGGCCTACAAAACTCGTGGGAAAGAAAGTACATGAGTCAAGATTATGTCCCCCTACCTCCACTGAAGATTTGACACATCGTGGACGTCGATCCATGAAGAAAATACTATGAAACCCCGCCGATGCCTCCACGCTCACGAACCGACTTTACCGCACCCTCGATCCTCGATCCTCGACCCATCCTTACTGTCCTCGTCGCCCACGCCGCCCCGCCTCACCCCCGCCCTAGTCCGTCGGCCACCGGAGTGGTGAGAGTGAGTGGAGAGTGTGAGAGAAGAGAGAGAGGGTGAGAGTGAGAAATGAGGGAAGAGAGAGAGGGAGGGGTTAACATATAGAAAACTGGGACAATGTTGGCGAGCCAGATCGGGTAGATGCATGGCTCGATGAAGTCGACCTCCGCCATTTTGTTGACCTTGGCCGCAACCTGGAGTTCCAGCTCGTGGCGCATGTGCCGCTGGGGCTGTTTGACTGGAGTGGCTAAAGGAGATATAGCCAGGTCATGCTCCCCTACGGAGGGATCTAACCCTGGCATTTCTTTGTATGTCCAGGCGAAACAGTCTTTGTATTCGAGCAGGAGTTGCTTGTAGTCCTGTCTTTCTTCCTCAGTGAGGAGAGCGCTGAGGAAGGTTGGCTGAGGGGCTTCATCTTCACCCAGATTGATCTCAATGAGCTCATCAACGGTTGCCTACCCACCGTCCTCTAGTTCAGGAGGTGCTAGCTGGAAGTCGATTAAGTCTTCATCATCCGTGTTGGCTTCGCACACCCAGGGGTCTTCGGAGCCAACGGTTGAGGTTGATGGGACTGGAGGACTGTTGTTACTAGGCCCGGGTTGAGGTTGTCCTAGGCCGTCCCTATCGGGTTGACAGTTGTCGCCTGGCATCCTAGAGGCTTGGCTGGAGTTGCCTGCTAATGCCGGTGACGCTTCGCAGTCTCTATCCTGAAGACCTCCCTTACAGGGGAGGTCCAGCAAACTGGGCTCTTTGGCTGACTGGGAGGCCCCAGGGGTCTCCTCCGTCTCACTATTTTTGTGGATGGACAGGGAAGCCTCTTCAAGTGCTGGCATTAAGGTACTGGCTGTGGCGGGGAGTGGGATCAAAATATCATCCTCCTCATCCCCAGAGCTGTCGAACTTGGTGTTGATAGTAGTAGCATCGACGGCTGGCTGCATCGGGCTTATGACGTGGACCACGTGGTAGACATGAAAGTTCGGGTCTTGGTCGTAGCCAAGGCCCCTGGTATCTTTACGGGAGAACGGGGGTTGCCCCCGGACTTGTGAAGGTGTCTACAAATTGTGGAAATACCTCCACTGCGCGAAGCCTTGCCACTGGGGAATGTGCTGCTTGAGATACATTTCTCGGATGTGAGGCGGTAGGTCGTCCAAAACTTGGACGGCTTCAAGGATGTTGTCGACTTGCCTGGACCAGCCGAAGTCATCTTCTAGTGGGGCTGGAGGGACCATGTCTCCTTTGTGGAAAATAATGGACATGTCCCTACTAGCCTTCTTCTTGGACCTGTGTTGTCGTCTGTAAGTGATGATAAACGTCGTGAGCTGCTCAACCTTGTGCTCATCTGAGGCACATGCGAGATGGATGCAGTTCGGTTGTAAACATATGCTTTTGTCGATTGCTCGGCTGACGAGATTAACCTCGAAATTGACTTTACGCCTCTCAGGGCGATTGGTGGTCGACTTGGTGCTGAGGCATAGCTGATGAAGCATAGCCTTTTCTTCGTGAATGGAGAAGAGAGCTCCTCCTCTTCTTCTGAGAGCCAGCCATTGCTCTTGCTCTTAATCATGGGATAGGGGCTGATTCCCTTGAAGTAAAACGCAACGTCATCTAGATTGCACTCAGCGGGAGTGACTGGAGATAAGTCCGCAAAGACTGTATGTTGTTCTCCATCCTTGGTGTATTTGATGCATTGATGGAGGGATGAAGGGACGACCCAATTCTCATGGAGCCAGGGTCTGCCCAGTAACACCTTGTAGGACGTGTTGGCATCGATGATGTAGAACGTCGCCTTGGAGGCGAAATCATCGAGTACCAGATTGACATCCACCAGGCCGAGGACATCCTCGGTATCCTGATTGAAGCTGGATATCTTGACCGCTTGAACTTTCTGAAGGTAGGGGGTCAGGTATAGGGTTTTGAAGGTCTTGAGGGGCATGATGTTGACCGTCGCATCGGCGTCCACCAAAATCCGGTTTACATCATGCCTGTTGATTTTTCCCTTCATATAGAGGGGTTGATTATGGCATGGAGGAGAGAGCAGCAAGTCTTTCTTCGTGAAGGTGACAACGGCGGTGAAAGCCCAATATGCGGCGGCTTTCATTTCTTCCGCGTATGCCTCGTAGGCTTCTGGCACCTGAAGTATCTTGATAAGAGTTTCCCTCAACTCTTTACTCCAAGCAATGGCCTCCCAAATTGTAACACTGGCAGGGAAGCGCTTCATCTGGTGGAGGACCTTTCGGTCAGCTCGAGCTCGAGCGTCCTCCAGTGATGGTAATATTTCAAGCTGAATTTTCGGTGGGCCTTCACGCTGCTCCTTGTCTGGGAGGTGCACCGCCTAGCCTTTACCACTAGGGCTAGGCTGACTCTGGCCATCCGCATGCTCTTGGAAGAGGGGTGCCAATGACGACTGCTCCAGAGGCGGTTGGGGAGTCAAAACGTCCTTGCCGAATGGCCCTACTTGTTCTGGGGGAGGAATCAAAGCTGACGCCGAGACAGATGTACCGAAGGTGATCTCCCCTGAGCCAGCAGGGTCAAAGATGCTAGATCCCCCCTGAATCTCCACTGGTGGGATTAGGGTGGCTTGTTCTCCTCGAAAGAGGATGACTCACTCCGGGTCAAAGGTAGTCGAGTGAGGAGGTGACTCAGGGACCCTCCTGTGGCCCCTTCCACATCAACGGCCATGACCTCGGTCGCGGCCAGTGCGCTCTGGGATCAACTGTAGCCTAAGCGGGGGAGTGGTCCTTTGTCGGGTTCGAGAAGCTATTGACTCACCTCACCGGGAGGCGTTAATGTTGTCTGGGGGCGTGATGGCCACCATGTTATAGGTGCAGCCACAAAGTATTTGTTCCAGCTGCTCCACTGTGACCTCTTTGTCCATATAGACCAAGGAGAGTTCTTCTGGAATGAGAAGAGTTTTGCCTTCCTTGACTTTCTGGACCATCTCCTGGACCCAGTTTTGGAGACGAGCTCGTTTCTGCTTTTCTTTCCATGGGATATAACTATAGAGTGGGATAGGCCCAATAGGGCGAAGAGGAATGTACTCCTCCAAGCTGTTGATGAATTATTGCAACCTTTGGAGAGGTGTTAGCTCCGCTGGGGATTTCAAGGTAGCCTCTTGCTCGGCTTGCTTCTTGAGTTGCCTCTTGAGATTCTTCCTTCTGTTCCTCTCTCGTTTCTTGGCAATGGCCGCCTCCAGGGGAGTGGGAGGAAGAGGTGCCGGGGCTGGAGCTGACGGATCCCCGTAGGGGTATCATCGATCTAATGTGTTTATAGAGTGAGGTCGATGGCTCCTCTTTGCTCGGATCTCAATCTAGGCACCTTCCGACTGTTGTATTTGAAAGGTAGCATTGATCGCTTGTTCGATGACTTCTGGTGGTAGCTCCTGATAGGCCAGAATGCTGGGACTGACGTCCGAAGATGTAGGTGGGGTTCAGTGCCTTAGTCGCGGTGGCTATGGAGGTTTACCATCAATTGGCAGACTGGTACTGGCGTCTGAGGATGTATGTGTGGTTTGATGCCTTAGCCGTGGTGGCGAGGGGGGTTCCTCCCATTGAGCTGGTATACTGGGACCTGCGTCCGAAGATGCACGTGCGGTTTGATGCCTTAGCCGTGGTGGCTGGAGCTCTTACTGAGGAAGGGCCTAGGGAGCATGCTTAGCATTTTGCTTCTCAGCCTGGCCTTTGTGGTTTAGCTGAGGGCTACGTCGGGTGATGCCCGATAGAGTCTTGGGGCATTGGTGCCCCTGGTAGCTGTCTGGGGTTCGCGCACCGGATGGCCCTTGCAGGGGCAAACCCAACTTACAGACTGCTGAGGGGGTAGAGCCTGATCGAGATGGGGCCTCACCCAATTTCTACTTTCCCTTCCTATCCTCGAGCGTCGGTGATGGAGGTAGAGTAGAGAAAGGGCAAGAGGAACTTGAAGAGCCCGTTGTATTCTCACCTACCAGGACATCCTCTCGACCAAGAAGGACTCGGAGGAGCCTAGCAGTGTCTTCTCTGGAGAAGGGAAGAGACTCTAACTCTCTCCAGGGGCACCATTGTGCGGCCAAAGTGGCAGGGGGCGACTGACCCGCTGATGGTGCTAGGGAGTCGGGAGAGGCTAGGGGAGCAGGATGATGTATGACGTTGATCGAAAAAGTGCTCTGCGTCATCTCCATACTGGTGTCTTGCTCCTAGTGCCTCCGTAATTGCTCGAGTGCTTCCCGATTATCAGTTCAAAACTTGAGCCGTTCTTGGGGATGCTGATAAGGCAAATTGTGTTTATTTTCCTAGGGAGTATCTGGCTGTCCTGGCGCATCTCTAGCGATGCTCAGAGTTTCTTCGACAGCTTGTCGCAGTCAAACGAGTGCCATGGAATTCCCCTCGGCATCGATCTGCTCCCACTGGATCTGTTCCTGGATGAGGTACTGGACTTCCTCACAGGTCTCGATCGCATGGCTAACTCGTGCATGGAAAGGGCAATACTGGGGGTGTCTGAAGTCCCAATGAGTGTAATCGACCGGTGGGTCGCGAGGCAGGATTTGCCCCCTCTCGGTAAGAACGTCGAAGAGTCACCGAGTTCTCTCCCTGGGGAAGGAGAGAGGTTTGTGATCGTGCCAGGGCCTCTACCCTGGATACCAGATCAAACGTCCCCTCCGACTGGGGCTAGGCTCCTCTGATTCGTCGTCAGAAAGAGAAAATGCGGCCATCATGTGGATCACATTAGCCGAGTGGTGTACCACTCACACTGCTTTAGTTGGTCTGGACCACGCGTGTGGTTGCGAAGGATCGACGAGACCACTCTTCATTTGAATAAGGACATCTCGAAACAGCTTCTGTGCCTGGGTCTTGAAGACATAGTAGTCCTCAATTGGGTGGCCCAACATGCAGTGGTATGAGCAGTAATTGGGATCGTCAGTTTTCTGGGCCTCGTCTGGGTTGCGAAATTCGGGCAGTTCGATGATCTTCTGGGCCATACAGAGGTCGAAGAGCATCTTCGTGTGTTCCTTCTTGAAGGAGAAGGGTGTCTTCATGCGCTCTGAGAAGGAGGAAGCGGCTGGCTTGTCTGCTGGCTTTTTGTCAGAACCACTCATTCCGACCTCCTTATTAGCTTTAGCAGTGGGGGTGAATTCAATGATGTTCACCTCCTTGCCGGGCTAGCGTTTCCACGCCTGCTTACCCTTTGCTGAGGCGTAAGTTGGGTTATCGGCGAAGAATATCTCTATCTCAGCGACGGCCAAATTGAGATGGTCGAAGCCTTTGATATTGGTGCCGAGAAGCTTTTCGCTGACTTCGACTGCCAAACTTCAGTGACATATAGTGATGGTGTCCTCCTGGACTGGTTGGTTGACACACCTCATGTTGAGGTCTCGCCATTTATTGATGAAGTCGAGAGCACTCTCGCCCTTCTTCTCTCGAAGAGAGTAGAGTTCGACTAGGGAGATATGAAAAGGCACTACCGGAACGATAGGTTACGCCTATTTGGAAGGTAGCCTCCTTGCGTGACTTGCGTCTTCGGATCAATATCTCCGTCAGGTACTGGATACTGGTTTGAGTCTAGGTTCTCCATTTCACATTTGTTAGTGCATTCCCGCCTTGTGTCATTGCATGCCCACTTGTAGAGGTACTCAATACTCACCACCACCACCACCTATGGTAGATCCTCGAGTCCATAGTCCCGATGAGCCATCTGTGGTCGACATGTTCCGAACTCTTATAGAAAAATTGGATGGGCTGAGTACACGAGTGGATAAGTTGGATGGGTTGAGTACGCGTATGGATGGCCTAGGCACACACTTGGAAGAGAGAATGAAGGCCTTAGAGGATCAGGCTGAAGAGTCGGACTAGTCTTTTCATGGTTTGGTAGGGAGAGTCGACGTCTTAGAGAGAGCCCCGGTTGAGCCGCACCCCATGCTGACAAATGGTCAATAGGAGCCGGTTTAGCAACCTGCTGCTCCAAGGGCTCAAGGGGTAGATAATAGGAGACACCGAGTTCCCAAGATGGATGCTTTTGAGTCCAATAACAAGAATGGAGGTTATGGTCATGACCGTCGTGTTCAACGGCAGAATCGTGATTATGATGAGGATGAGCGGACCCTCAGGACCGTTCGTGTGGATCCTCCCACTTTTGACGGGTCTTTGGACCCGAAGGTCTATCTAGATTGGGAGGTCGGGATGGATCGATACTTCGACTGGTTCGATATGACAGACCGATGAAGAGTCCGATTTGTGACCATGAATGAGCTTCTCGGAGGAGAGCTCCATGCCTATTTCCTGCTTCTGACGTGGTCTGCGACTGAATTACTGGTATGAGCTTTTTCGCCGCAGTGCAAACACTTTGGAAGAGACGTATCAGGTTGCTCTGAAGTTGGAGTAGTTCGAGGCAAAGTTCGAGCTTGCCCAATGATTGGGACCCTTTCCTCATCGTGGGGTTGAGCCTCGTAGCTCGTTGGGCCTATATCCGAGGGCTCCCATGGCTTGGCCTCCAGAGCTCATCCGCCAGGAGCCACCCGCCCCAAGGCCTCGCCCTCCCCCACTGAGGGATATTCCACCTCAACTGCAACCATTTGCACCCATTGCCCGACCCCCGGCACCCACACCTTCTACTCACCCCATGTTGCCTGCACCCTTGGCACCCACACCCTCTGATCGTCCACTATTGTAGGCACCCCCTGTCCGTCAGGAGGATATGGGAAAGAGGCCACTTATCGAGGAGACCAGTGGGTCACGACAGTAATGTTATCACTACCAGGAATTTGGCCACTTTTTAGGCCAATGTCCCACTTGTACATCACTCGTCATTGGGGACACACTAGTCGAAGAAGCCTCAGCGCTTGTGTCTGTCAGCTATGAGGCCGAGCAAGAATTAGCTGATGAGTTCTTTCGTGAGGAGGAAGATGTCCAGGGGGATCCTCCAGACCTCCAAGATGCTCTGTAGCCAGTGTACTAGTTACACATGTGGGTGGCCTGGACCACCACTGCCTTATGTATGAGTCTAGGGTCATGTGTGAGTCTTTGTTTTGTAAAGTTTATTGTAAGTCTGCATACATCAAGTCAAGTCAGTCTAATGCAAGATTGCTATGCCAGTCCCTTTCGATTGTGAGGCAACTCAGATCTCTTGCGTACGTTGTGGACTTGCATGACGAACAGGGGATTAGCTCTACCTTCAAAGCCTTGGATCTAGTCACCTATACGGACCCAGCGGTGATTCCAAGTGAGCCGTTTGAGCCGTCTCCTTCCCTTTAGAGTGACCCCACCCCAGAGTGTTTACCACTAGCCTCATTCCCACAGCAGCATGAGCATATAGAACATATACGGGATGAGCATGTGACAATTACTAGGAGTGGAGCATACCAGCGCTACCAGGTGTGATGGAAAGGATTGCCCGTGTTCGCTGACACTTGGATCATCTGGGCGGAGCTATAGAGGATAGATCCTGATCTACAAGAGCAGTACCCGAGTGACGGTACCCCCTTCCTCGACAGGGTCGAGTTCTTCCCAAACGGGGAGAATTGATGGGGCATCGAAGCTAGGCCACTAATTTTTTTGGGATGTGTATTTGTTTAGAGTGTCATTGGTGTGTACTTGTATTTGTATTAGTGTACTTGGTGTGTATTTATAATTTTAGGTTTCATTTTGCGGAGAGTTAATTGGCTAAATGTAATGGGTTTCTTTGTAAAAGGGCCAAGTAGGTCTAGCGGGGGCCCCTCCCTCTCTCTTATTGGGCCACCTAGCTTTTAGGCCCATGGGGGCTGGTCCATGGTCTAAGGTGAACTTGGACCAAGAAGAAGAAAAATGCCATTTTACCTCTTTAAAGGGGGGCGCCACCTTCTTTGTCCCTTATGGGATTTTTTTATTTTTCTTTTGTCTCCCTTCCCCAATATGCCCCCTTGACCAAGGGTATATGTGGTCATTTCAGTTAATCCAATATCTAACCTCATCACTGTCATATTTTCCAAAAAGTAGTCTGACATTACTACACCAAGGAGAAAAGAAAATTTTCTTCAAAAATACATTAAAGGAAAGAGCACAAAAAGAAAAAGAAAGCAAAGATACATCAGGCCTCGGGTCTGCTCTAAGACTCGGGGATCAAAGGCTCTTTGGCATCGGGTGATCTACCCCCGATACCCTCGGTGATGGCCGACCCAGGCACTGACCCCACTGGTGTGGGAACTGCCTCGGTCGCATGCCCTCCTGAGGCAGCCAGAGTTGGTGATCCCTTGGATGAGGTAGAGTCCCCTCGGCTTCCTTCCTCACTTGACATCGAGCTAGAAGATTTGGAAGACGCTGAATCTGAGTCGTAGCACTGCCCAGACGGGAAGATGACCACCCCTGGCACCTGCTCCTCCGCCCAAAAGCTGGCCTGACGATATCCTTGGGCGAACCCCTTTCGGAAGCCTCAACGGAAGCCCTACTGGTAATAAGGGAAGGCAACCTTTTGGAGATCGGTCTGGTAGTCCTCCGAGCTTTTGTACCGCCCGAGTGCCTCCATCCCGGTCGACTCCGCCCTACTAGCAAGCTCGGTCGACCTCTTCTCTACCTCAGCCAGCGCAGCTTCAACCTCTGCCCGCAGTCGCTCAGCCTCCTCTGCTCGGCCCTCGAGCTCCTCTCACTCGGTCTCCCATTGCCCATCACGCTCGATCTGAGTCGCGTGCTCCTGCTCTGGGAGTCTACTCTTCAACTCGAGTGAACTACGGGCCTGAGCCAGTTGCTCAACTGATGCCTGAGCCTCCGCCTAGCTGACTACACCCATTCCCTAAGTAGGGTGATCTCCCGCCGAAGCTCCTTGAGATTGGCATTGAGCCGAGTGACCTTCCGATCGGATGTGCTGATGGCCCAAGCAAGATTCGACCACTCTGACTACGCCCGAGTGTAGGCGTCGGCTATGTCGGCCCCCATCTGGGCCAGAAACAAATCGCCCTCCATGATCGTCACAAGGACCATGGATGGAGGATTTTGCCTATCTCCTCCTCGCACCACCCCTGAGGCTATGTTACGATATCTCTGATACAGGGGACCCTGAATGCTGGGAGGAGGGCCAGTCCTCTCTAAAATAGTTAGAATGGGGGCTCCTCCTCCAAGCGACACTCCCTCGGGAACCCCACCGGTTGGCTCGAACTGGGCCACCCTGTCCCTTGTCTCTCCTGCCTCGACCGATTAAGATTGAGTCGCGTCTCCTCGCGACCCTTCGGCCTCGACTGGCTCAGCCCCTGCACCTCCACCCTGCGCTCCTCTGGCTTCGCCCGATGCTCCAGCATCAGCCACCACTGCCCGAGAGTTGTCCGCCCCCGCTGCAACCTCCACTATCTCATCTGCCCCCTCTCGCTCGGCGGAAGGGAGAGTTGGCCGAAAAGGCTCGGCCCCTTCTATCTTGGTGGAGGGGAGAGCCGAGCGAGCACCATCCTTGACCGAGCGGGCAGCCATGGCCCTCTTTGCCCGCTTCTTCTCCGTAGACTGAGCCTTCATAGAATCCCGTAGCATCTTCTCCATGGGATCCTTGCGCTTGGTCCCCCGCTGCTCGGAAGCCCCTTCCTGGGCTACCCGCTTGCCTTTGCCCCGGGCTCGGGAAGAACCCTCTAGAGCCCGCCACTCGACAGTGGCCGACGTGTCATCCACATCGATCACTTCCAACTCGGTCGATGGCACCTCCTCCTCAACTGTCCACCTCGCATCTGAACAAAAGAGGACATGGTCATGAAAAGAAGAGCATTTTTTCAAAAAGAGGGAGAAGCTGATTTCTGAGTCCCCTTACCTATCGTCAATAGCCGCTCAGAAAGGCACTGTTCAATATTAGCTAGAATCACCAGCTCACCCGTTGGTCGATGATTTTCTAGGAGAACCGCAGCCCTCTGCTCCACCTCTGGGGATACCTCGGCTGGCTTCAAAGGAATGTTCAGGTGGAAGTTGGGCACGATTGGGAAATTTCAAGACGCATCCACTGAAGACGTACCCACCCAGAAGTATTGAGTCTTACACCCCTTATGGGATGAGTCCTTCTAGGACAGAGACACGCAGCTCCTATTTCATCTCGCCTAGATAAAATAGAACCCCTTGCATAGCTGCGGGTGCTCCTTTAACTCGAAGAAGTAATGAAAAAGATCCAGCTAGGGAATGATCCCGCACTAGCGGCAAAGGAAGTGGAAAGAATAAACGAAGAGATAAAAGTTGGCAACCAGCTGGATAGGAGCCAGCTGGAAGAAGTAAAGGAGTTCAACGATGAAGGGATGGAGGGGGAGGAGAAACCCACTCTTCTAGGACAGAAGAAAGGAGTAGAAGTACCCGGAGCGAGAGTCTAGGCTCATATCATGCGGGGCAAAAGCTAAAAAATGGTACTTCCAAGGGAGACCGTACTGGTACTCCAGTCGCTTCACCTCTACCTTGTCCAACTTTTATAGAATTTCTGACCGAAAATTAGATTTGAGAAAATTTTGCTAATTTTCTATTTCCTCTTTCTTTTAAACCCTTAACCCCCTCTCTCCTCTCTCCACCGTGCTCACTTTCTCCCTCTCCATTCTCTCTCCTCTTTTCCCCTCTGCTCTGACTGCAGATGGAGAAGGCTCCGGGGATGACGTGGAGACGGCGTGGAGGTGTCATGGAGCGTGAAGGTGTAGGGCATGGAGCGTGGCGTTGGCGCAATCCTATTCGTGGATTCAAATTGTCACGGCGTGGGTTCGTGTGGTGGTTTCGACATTTTCGGCTGGGGAGGTCGGTGAAGGAGGTAGGGGGATAGATTCCTTACCTCTTGTTCTACTTTCCCCTTGAATTCTGTGCCGATTAGTGCGCGTTTGAGTGGGTTTCCAATTTTTTGGGGAATTATAGCATGTTTGGGGTGTGTGATGGAATCGCCATTCCAGGTGATGTTTCTCGCGTTAAATGGTAGGAAATGAACCTCTGGCATGTTCAGATGCCATTCCCACTAGTTTTACTGCATTTGGTAGTGATTTGGGGCCGGTAGGAGTCCGGTTATCCTTGTGAGTCATTTTGGGTCGATTAATGGAAATCACCCGCTTCTGAGTCGATTTGTGGTTTGTTGGCCCCTTCCGACTTGTGGAAGGTTGCTAATGTGATTTCGGATGTTTCCCCGTCATTTTGGTGATGATTGGGGCATGGAACGGTGTTTTCCATGGAATTTCCTATTTTCGGGTTTGGCGTTTTAACGTGGAAGTCTCAAGGGGCGCGTTCTCAAAAGAGACGCACTGTATCGTGTAGTCACGTTCATCGAGAGAAGATGTACAGTTGGGCAGTTAAGAATGCGGTCCTTGTGTTGGACGTGATCCTATAGAATGCGATCCTATAGAACGCGATCCTATAGAATGCGACCTAGGTGATGGCCGCGTCCTTGTATTGTCGCGCTCGAGGTTCTGGCCATGACTATTATCATGACCCAAGCGATGGCCACGACTATCTTATTATCGCGCTCGAGCTTTTGGCCACATCTATTAACATGACCCAAGCGTGCGCCGCGTTAATGCGTTGACGCGCTATAGGTGTTGGACGCGTTCTGGTGACATCGTGACCCTTTGTGTGGGCGCATTAATCATCACGACGCAGGCAATGAGCGCGTTAATGTTTTTGTTTTTCGAATATTATTTGAGTTATCTCGGGCTCCTGTGAACCCAGGATTCAGTGCCTTGTTGGCCTTTGACTCGATGGATGCCTTGGATGTTCCGTGAGAGTCATATCTGTGTGTCGAGGGATCTCGGAAGAGTGGCTTCATCCCGAGCAGTGTGTGCGGTGTTTCTTTCGTGTTAGTTGGCTTGGCTTCGACCCCTTTATTAGTCCATTATCCGTGGATGTCTTGGACGTCCTATGAGGGCTACGACCGTGTTACAAGGTGTTCGAAAGTGGCATGATATCGATTAGTGTTTTGTGTATTTCGAGAGTCATTATGGTTTTTGGTCAACCCGGTTGTGACCTAGTGGTTGACATGTGACCTTGTGAGTATCATGATTATACTATATGGATTGAGACTCAGGTTTTGGATGCTTAGAGGTATCGTCTTACCTCAGTTTACATGCCTATATGGTTTGAGGGCTTTAATGTTCCCTCATGTTCTGTGATTTGTGTTATGCGGAATTGTGAGTCCTATATGTAGCCTTGGGGGCTTAGGACTTGTGGTTTATCGTGGATTTTGGCTTAGGAACTTGACTGATTAATGGTATGTTGTCGTGATGTGCAATGATCTTGACGCGAGTCGTGTGACTCAAGGATCATTGTGTATAGGTCTGGTTGTCTATCCTGAGTATGGCGGCAGTTCTGTATACTGCCTTGTGCTTTGTAGTGTGTGCGACAGGTGAGTGCTTACCCTTTCTATACTTCAATGCTTCTGTTTTGAGTCTCTGTGTCTAGTGAGCCTCCACTAGTTGTAGCCTGATGACACTTCAGCGTGTTGGCCCACTTGGGAGTGGTGGCGGGATGAGTTCCCGTAAGATAGTTTTTCGACTAGTTTCCATGGGTCCCCTTGCTTTGCAGTACCGTCCTACTGGGGGGAAAACTAGCTAGAAGCCTGGCTCAAAGCATTGGGCTTGTGTGTGTACACGTGGTCAGGGTCATTTGGACGAGCGTCGACGGGCGTGACCCTGACTAGTCACTCGTTACTGTTGTTCCTTGTACTTGGTAAGTGTCTCAGTCACCATGTTCAAGGTGAGTGTGAGATGCTTGAGGGGTAGGGTAAGACGTTAATGGATGCATCTAGCTTTGCTTCTAGTGAGGAGGTGCTTTTGCCACATGACATGTGACTTGTGGTTTTGTGATCGGTTCTCCATCATTGTTGACGTAGTGCTTCGGGTAGCCTGTCTCTGGCTTCTCCGTGGCTTGTGTAGCATATATGACGGTGAGGTCATCTGTGCACTGGTGTTCTTCTTAAGAGCTCACCCCGGTAGTAGCGTCACGTAACCCGATGTCCTAAAGCTCACATTAGGCAGCGGCTTCTGGAGGATGTGGATCATCAGTCAATTCAACCAGGCCATCCTTCACCGACGAGCCATCCTCGAGTGCTCGCCCACCAGTGCTCGGCTTCGGCACCTACTCCTCGATCGCCACCTCCTCATCACCGAGCTCCTCCTCACCACTGCTGGCCTCAGGGCCAAACGGCGTCGATGGGGGAGGCAGGGAGGGTGCCGAAATGCTTAGACTCCCGACTACGACTTAGATGGCAGCCTTCCAACCCTCCTGAAAGCTACGGTCATAGGCCAGCCTGAAGGCCTCCAGGGCTGTCATGGTCAGCTCAGCTCAATAGGCCGAAGAGGAATGGAAGCTCTCCACTGCCTCCTCACTGGCAGTAGACATTGACGAATGCAAGTCTTCAACCTGCGTCTCAACATCCTAGGCCGGGAGCTCGATGGCCTTAACCAGCGCCCCTATTTTGGATGCCTAGGCTTCAGCCATCTCGGCTCGAGTGCTAAAGAAATCTCAATCCCGCTCCATCCCAGCAACGACCCGCTCCATTTGCTCCAACTGATCTTGGAACTCAACGGCTTTAGCCCAAGACGACGCCTGTTGCACCCTGAGCTCCTCCCACTGAGCCGCCAGCTTTCTCAAACTAGCAAACTCAGCCTCGAGGGCTGCTTGACATCACTGGAGTTGCTCGCACTACATCATCAGCCCTACCCGCGCCTCCTGACTGACTGTTAGCTCTTGAGCAAGCCTACCGAAATGGTACCTCTACAAACCCAAGGCCCTGGCGATCGTGTAAACCCCCTTCGTGGCCAGGTCCATCAGCTCCTTTTTAGTGCCTGGATGAACACCCCAGTGTGCTTATGCCACCTGATTCTCACATCCATGAGGTCGAAGGCCACCAACCAATGTGCGTACCCAAGCATAGTCTCCTTAGGAGGCAGGTAGCGAATGCTTGGGGGAACTTCGGACGACTGAGGGAGGATGGCATCATCAGGGGCAGGGGCCATGCCCTTATCAGAGGCTTCCCTCGTGGGACCAAGTGCAGGGGAGATGATCATGGGTTCCTCGGTGGGCAACGATGACGGAGGAACTTTCGGTGGAGGAGGAACCTCAGATGGCGGTGACGGCGGAGTTCAACGACGAGTGAGAGCAGGACATCTCTTCCTCCTCTTCAGGTGACGCTGGCTGTCTAGTGCCACCAGCTTGTCCAGGTTCAAAGGGATGCGCCCGCCACTAGGCATGGTGGGCTCTACTTTAGCGATGCTGGCAACATCTTTGGAGATGCTCCTTCGAGCACTTGACCCGACACTAACCATAGGAGCCGTGGTCGAACCCTCTGTTGGGAGAGCCACAGGGAGCGAATATGGGAAGCGCCCCGGGGCCAACACGATAGCCACCTGAGGGGCGGCGATGGTCACCTGGCTGGCCCCTAGTTCGAGATGGTCCACCAGGCGAGGAGCACACTTGTAACGCAGCTCTGACGACTCCAATTCCCCTGTAAGGAGGTCTAGAAAGGATCAGTCCAGCTCACAACCAACAAACATGATAGATATCAAGGTCAGTGCCCTAAGGCAATGGGGGGCTCATTCCCAACTCCTAAAGTACCGCCAGAGTCAGCTCAAAGTTGGCATCAGGGAGGGAAAAGCGAAGAAGGGCCTTGATCACCCTAGACTCCGCGGCTGTGGCCGAAGGATGCCTATCAGCCAAAACGGGACGATATCCCACGACAAACCTCCAGTCACTAGAGTGGCCGTGAGCTCCTACCTTGGTGATATATACAAAGTGCTCTGCCCAATGCATGAGGTTGGATGCAGCATTAGAGACACGGATGAGGTTTCGGTCAGGCCTAGCCCGGAAGTAGGCAAAAGAAGTATCGACAATGCAGTTTTGGAGACTGTAGAACTACCGAAAGAGGAAGAGATTTGGCTCCACCGAAGCTTTCCTACATACGAAGATAAAACCACAAAGAATGTGGTAGGAGTTGGGGGAAAGTTTCCCTGGGTACTGACCATAATGGTGGAGGGCGGGCTCAATGAAAGGATGTACAGGGAGGCGAAAACTAGCCTTGAAGGATGCTACGAGGACCCTAATGCCACCCAAAGGTAGGCTCAGCAAATCGTTGTCAATGGTCAAAAAGATAATATCAAAGTCTGGGGGGGGATCTGAAAGGCTTCCTGAAGCCCATGAACTACACTAGAAGCCACCAACAGTGGAGAACGAGGATGACTAGTGCCCATGCCCAAAGTGCTCGGAGCACTAGCACAGCCAGATTCCACCTCTTCAGTAAAAGGTGTGGCATTGACACGAAGGGTTCTCCTGCGAGGTGGCTGATAGAACTGGTGTGATGGATTCAAAGGGGGGGTGAATGAATCCCTCTATGAAAATTTCACCCAATTTTAAAATTAAACTAAGGCCAAATCAATCTGAACTTCGTAGGCCTCTTGGCCTTGTGGTTGTGCTTGCATTCCTAGGTCCAAGGATCATTGGCCTAGAGTCGGTCTAGTCGCTACATTCCCTTAGTGTGTCACCACCTCCATCCTAGGTCGTGTCACATCAAATTAGTATCAGAGCAAGTTCTAGACTTGTGTCTACTAAGTCTTGTCCTAGGGCCATTGCATTCATCACCCGTTCATCATGACCACTTCCTACTTAGCCTATTCACTAACCTTAGACCCATTAGCGGCCTTTGTGTTTGATGGATCCCGCCCTAGTATATATCTAGAGTGGAAGAGCTCCATAGATCGACACTTTGCAAGGTTCACCTTGTTAGGGCCGATGCAAGTTAGCTATGCCAAGAGTTTACTCTGGCGCCAAGCTAGGAACGAATGGCAGCTGGAGAGGGGGATTTTTACTGCCCAAATAGAGCGGCCAAACAAGGTCCCAACGGACCAAAAGAGGCCTAGCTCCCACAAGTGACAGCCCTCCAAGGGCCCACTAAGCCCAATAACTCACTTGAATTAAGCACTTCCTCGGCGACCTTCAGGTTTGGAAGTCTGAGCGTCAGGTCGATCGGGAGGCCCCCTTTGAGGCCTTATGCATCCCACCCGAGCCTTGCGCCTATCGCTCGGGCAAATCCCCTGAAGCTAGCGCCATATGCTTGGACCGACTGGCGGAAGCTTATCTATGCGACCGTTGCGTGCCCTTTAAGAGCTGGAGATCATGGGGATAATGACGATTAAGAGCCCTCGCGCCTTAATGAGCCCACGAAGGAGATGTAACCTCCCCTGAAACTCCTCGCCTCGTAGGGCTCCTACATTCATGGGTCACTATATAAACCTGGGAAGCCCTCTTGCTAAAGGTAAGCGCTATTATGCGATATCAACCCTGAGCTAGAGTCACTTCACCACTTGGTGGAGAGGAATCTTGCGCCCTCATCTCCTTCCCTTTCCCCCTTGCATTCGAGCTCTACTTCAATCACTGACTTAAGCATCAGATGGTTTACCCGGGGGATTCATCCCTGGGCACCTCTGACTCGTTTCCCTCTTTGCATTTCTAGCATGCGTGGTCGTCATCCTTAACTCAGGCACCATGGGAGATAACCCCTCTTCAGGCAATATTGTGTAAAAGGTTGACTGGGGCATGAAGCCTCACACCGATAGAGTGGCTTATTCGTTAGCAAGGAGGTAATGCTAACGCAAAGAAGAGTTTTCGCCGATTTAGACATAAGGTCCACAATGGTGATATTGTGTGAAGTTGGCTAGAGCATGGAGCCTTGTGCCGATAAAAGTGGTTTATTCGTTAGCAAGGGGGTAATGCTAATGCAAGGAAGAATTTCCTCACTGATTCAGACATAAGGTCCGTAATGGCAATATTGTGCGAAGATCAGCTCGGGCACGAGGCCTTGCGCCGAGAAAATAGTTTATTCGTTAGCAAGGAGGTAGTGCTAACGCAAGGAAGAATTTTCGCCAATTCGAACGTAGGGTCTGTAATGACGGTATTGTGTAAAAGGTGGCTAGGGCACGAGGCCTTGCATTGAGAAAGTGGTTTATTTGTTAGCCAGAAGGTAATGCTAACGCAAAGGAAAAGTTTTTACGCCGATTCAAATGCAAGGTCCGTAATGGCGGTATTGCATAAAAGTCGACTGGGGCACGAACCCTTGTGTCGAGAAAGTGGTTTATTCGTTAGCAAGAAGGTAATGCTAACGCAAAGGAATAATTTTTGCCAATTCGAACGTAGGGTCCATAATGGCGGTATTGTGTAAAAGTCTAGGGCACGAGGCCTTGCGTCGAGAAAGTGATTTATTCATTAGAGCCAAAAGGTAATGCTAACGCAAAGGAAGAGTTTTTATGCCTATTCAAACGTAAGGTCCGTAATGGCCGTATTACGTAAAAGTCAGCTAGGACACATAGCCTTGCACCGAGAAAGTGGTTTATTCATTAGCAAGAAGGTAATGCTAATGCAAAGGAAGAGTTTTTACGCCAATTCGAATGTAAGGTCTGTAATGGCGGTATTGTGTAAAGTGGCAGCCTAGTGGGACTATGCGCGGCTCTCAAGGGATCCCAGAATTAGTGTATACCAGGGATGCTTCTGGAATTGTGGACCAATGGTCTTGGAGTTAGTTTGAGCTGACCGGATATCTTAGAGAGCTTGACTAGGGTGGAGTGCCACTAGGCCAGGGTGAACTTCGGTCATTCTGCGGATGTCGGTGGGGCTATATGGTAAAGCTTCAGATGTTTCCCATTAAGAGGGGAGAACTGGACTACACCGTTGTTGATGTGACACGATAATGGGGTGGACAGCAAGTGTGTGTGAAAGGGGTCCTTGGACCTATTACGCAAGCACAATCAACAAGCAAGTCGTTGGTATCGGCCGATTCCGCCGTCGGGCACACACGATCCCTGGGTGACTCGGTGATGCCGAGTGGAGATGATGGATCGGGACCCTTGCTGGTAGGAGACCAGCGGGGGAGAGGTACAAAGGGGGAAAGGTATAGAGAAAAATTGTCGAGTCTTCATCTACATGGCATTCAGGGGGAGCACACTCTCATTCAGACTTTCATTAAGGGGGAGCTCTGTCATGTCAAAATGCACCATTAGTGTTGCCTTCCTCCTCTTTATCCATTAGTGTTGCCATCATCAAAAAGGGGGAGAATGTTATAAACCTTGTTTTGATGATGGCCAACACTGATCTCTTGTTCAGAAGCCTTGTTTTGATGATGGCCAACACTTCTGCCTGGTTCTGAGCACTTCTGCCTTAGCTTTGTAGAGTCCAAGCTACTCTTCAGAAAGTCCGTGCATAGTCCATGCACATTCCACCTAATAGCAGAACTAAAGTCCATCCAGAGTCTTCAAGGTGCATCATATAAGTTTAAGGCAAGAAATCATAAGTCCATGCATGTATAAGGTCCGTGCATATTTTGGACTTAGACATTTTACTGATTGTGTTGCATCCAAACCCCGTGTATGAACAGTCTCTGCAATGTAAGTCCATGCATGTCTCACATTAAGTCATTGCAAGTTTTGATATAGTCCGTGCATGGTCCATGCACTCTATCACAATGTCCTTGCACATTCTTATGGCTTACACTTCTTAAGTCTGTGCAGTTTCTAGGTTTGCAGTATAAAGTCCATGCATGTTTTACGCTGAGTCCGTGCATGTACAGTGTCTCCATTGAAGTCCATGCACATTGCATCCACTGCATTCTAAGTCCGTGCATTATAATGCCTATGCATGTTTTAACACAAAGTCTGTGCATGCCTTAATAAGGTCTGTGGAAGCCAAACCCCATGCAAGTTTTGTGTTTCAAACAAAGTCCTTGCATGCCTTCACAGGGTCCGTGCACGTCAAACCCCGTGCACATTTTCTTCATGTGTGCTACATGTGTTTTAAGCTTGTGCTTGTTCACTTCACAAAACATGCATCCGTGCATGTTTTGACACTGCTTCATAAAAACCTGCACCCGTGCATGTTTTGACCATTGCCTCTCAGAACATGCATCCGTGCATGTTTTGACCTTGCCTCACAAAACATGCATCTGTGCATGCGTTGCCATGCTTCACAATGCCCACGACTTGGCAATCAAGTCCGTGCGCCCCGTGCACATTCCACACATAAAACCCCTTGCATGCTCTGCCTGCCATCAGCTGTAGAGTCAGTGTACGTCCTCTTAAGGTTCGTGCACATACATCCGCAAGTCCGAGCACGTACACCAGCATGTCCGAGCACATAACAACACCCGTGCATATTTTGGCTCACTGCATGTTGGAGTCGGTGTATACACTGTAGCTAAGCTAGTGTTATAAGTCTGAGCACATAACAACACCCGTGCATATTTTGGCTCACTGCATGTTGGAGTCGGTGTATACACTGTAGCTAAGCCAGTGTTATAAGTCCAAGCACTTAACAACACCCGTGCATATTTTGGCTCACTGCATGTTGGAGTCGGTGTATACACTGTAGCCAAGCTAGTGTTGTAAGTCTGAGCACATAATAACGTCTGTGCACTTTTTGCTCGTTGCATGTCAGAGTCCGAGCATACACTGTAACACAGACAGTGTATGTTCTTAGTAAGTCCGAGCACATTGGATCTAGTCCAACCCCGTGCATATTTTGTAGTTAGGACAGACACTGTAGCTAAGCTAGCAAAGTCCGAGCAGGTCTGTACTGTGATTGCCTTAGCTGCAGCAAGTCCGTGCAGATTCTTTTGCAGTCTGTCTAAATGTTCTAGACATACTCCGTGCATACCCCGTGCATCTTTCTTCTGTCTACTATATTTTCAATTGAACTAACAATTGTTTCTGTGTTGACAGATAATGTTTCGTGAAAAATAAGGGTGGCACGTGATCCAAGGTTGGGCGCAGTGCCAGGATCGTGACACGTGTAAAGTGAATGGCAAGATGCTGCCACGTGTGGAGGTTCTAGGGCGGGATTTCATGGAAGACACACGCCCTTTCTACTGCTGGTATAAAAGGAAGTTTTCTCCTTCTTGGAGAAGATGACCGTGAACTATTTCCAGAGAAGCAGAAGTCAATCTGTGCGATCCAGAGAAGAAGAAGAGAGGAGAGCAGTAGAAAGCCAAAGTAGAAGAAGAAGAAGGAATAGAAGAAGAGGGAGATCAGAGAAAGAGAGAGTGACTGAAGAGAAACTCAGTCTATACTGGACTATGGATCAAATCCAGGTCAGTCAGCTAATCAAGAAACATATTTGTGCTTTATCATTTGTAGCTTTCTGATTGCTGTGTCTTTCCCATTCTTGTTTTTCTTTTTATCCTTTCTTCAAGCTATTTGTCAGGGGAGCAAGCTATGAGGCTCAGTGGGCAGAGGAGGATTCCTCTGGACGGGTCAAGCTGTAATCCCTAGCGGGCAGAGGTGTGGTATCCTCTGGACAGCAAGCTGTGAGGCTCAGCTGTTTGTAGGCAAGCTGTGAGGCCCAGCCGGTGCCCACGGTGTTCGGTGACTTCCCTACTGCTGTTGGCTTCCCCAACTTCTTGGGGTTGGCCTTCGTGGATATGCAAGAAGTGGAACCCTCGAAGCCCACTGAGGGAGCTGCGAAGAAGATGGGGTCTCTGAAGGCTCGATGCCCCCACGACTCGCTCAAGAGTCCAACATTGGTCGCCAGCTGCCAGGTGCACCATGCCGTCCCCGGGGCTCACCCCGATATTGTAAACAAGAACACTGGAGGTCGCCAGCGCAAAGAACTTCGAAGGAGTCCTGCTGTGGTTACTGGATCCCTATCTCACTCTGGTAAATCCATGATGGTTCGCGACATCTGTGTCTTCCTCGACAGACGTGATGCCCGAATAGTCCCAGATCGGGTCATCCCTAATGTCCCAATCTGTAATTCATACCAAGCCCTCGCTGGAAGGAGGGCGGAAAGAGAAGAAGTCGGCCCCTATGGCCAGGAGAAGTTGGCCCCGAGGCCAAGGAGGTTCAAACAGGTGTGGGTCCCTAAGAGGGTCCAACCTGTCCACCAAGCTACACCAGTACGCTGGCATCCTGCTCGCGACAGAGTTGAAGAAAGGAAAGAAAAGGGCCTGCCCCTGAAAGTGGAAGAAGCGGTTGCGGACCCTCTTTGCCGTGGAAGCTTCTGGGCCTACGCCCGACAAGCCAATGTCCCTGCTGTGGGACGAAGATTCCAGCAACCCGCCGGTCGGGTTCGGCTTGCTTATATCCCTCCTACGAGAGGCCGACAACTCTCCCCCATACTACATCAAGAGCGGGGTCGAGAAGAGGTGACCACCATGGTCAAGAACTATTTTCGATGGCTAAGCAACCCCTCGCTTGGACAGTAGCGACTGACGCAGGCAGCCATGGCTAATGAAGGCTACTGCCCACCAATGGCAGTTGAAGAAGAAGAAAAGGAAAGAAGGATGGTGTCTTCGGTTGATGACAACTGTTATGAAGATGGCTTTGAGATCGAGGCCGACGAAACCGCCCCTCGGCAGGAAGAGAAAGAAAGAATTTCTGTGTTTGAGAGGCTGACCTTTCCAGATCAAGCCAGGGGGAAGGTCCATCGGCGAAGAAGAAGGATGCAGGTTTTCACCTGCAATGTTGCCTACACGTTCAGCCAATATGGAGGGCTGCCTGAAGACCACCATGAGTTGGCTCAATTGGCCGTGAGGCTGGGGCTGAACACTCAGAGAACCGAGGCTACAAGAGGTCTGCTGGCGGCAGCTAAGGGCAAGCAACCCCTGGCCTACCACCAGCAGGATGATGAAGCCACCCTTCTATCTGCCAATGTGGTGACAGTGTAAGAAGATGACGATGTTCTCCTCGACATCCTGCCCAAAGGTACGCCCAGTGAAGCAACAGAAGCCATCCCCAGCACTGCAACCATGGACCCGTAGGTCCTAATGCTACTCCAAAGATACCGGCAGGAGATAGACCTGCTAAAGAAGCAGCTGATGGAGAAAACTAAACAATCATCAGCTTCCAAGCCTCTCAAAGTTCAGGGCAAATCATCTCGGGGAGCCATCCATTAAGCTGACCGTCCACCACTCTATATTCTGCCTCAACCATCAGAGTAGAGCTTGGCAACAAATCAATAGCGGCCACCACAATCGCTGATGCCGCCGGTGCTCCCTCAGGTGCACCAGACACCTCCACTACTGCGTCCTCCACAGACGACCACCTTGGTCACCCCTTACCTACAGCCGGCGCACTTCTACCCAGAGCCAGTCGATCCCACGGTCATGAACTGGATGATGGTGGAGAGAATGATAGAGCTGAAGCTCGCAGAAAGAAGTGAAGGCGACTACGTCGCATTTGATGCGTATCGGGTACCATACCCGCCGCACCATGCTGCCAAGCGGCTTCCCCCTGGGATCAGCAAGCCGCCGAAGTTCAACTAGTTCAACGGGAAGGGATCCCCAAAAGAGCATGTCGCATACTACATGACCGTCATGGGTGACCTGGCATCTGACGAGTCATATTTGCTGAAGTTTTTCGGGTCCTCCTGATGGGGCTCACATTTGAATGGTACTCCAACCTCCCGGTCAGGTCGATCAGCGACTGGTCGGATATGCAGAGGAAGTTCAGGGAGAGATTCCATGTTACAGAGAGGGAGGTCACAGTGGCTGAACTCTATTCAACAAAGTAGAGGGCAGATGAGACAGCCCTCGATTACATTAAGAGGTGCAGGAACCTCGGGATGAGATGCAAGCGACCCCCACATTAGGAGGACGCTGTACAAATTTCCAAATAGAACCTCAGGGGGGAGGTTCTGGAAAGGATGATTGGAATGGAAATACGGTTGTTCGACCGACTAAACAATGTTGTGGCCGAGGTAGAAGCCTTCCTGGCCAGACCTGCCCCTACATCGACTGCCAACACAACCCAGAAGGGCAAGGCAGTGGAGCGGCGCCAGGCGCCTAAAGAAGCGAACGCTCTTGATATCAAGGCGTTTGAGCTTTACCCCTCAACCTGGCCCGCCTAAACCCCTCCTGACCCTTCATCTTCCATTATAAAACCCCCCTTTGGGTGCCATCAACAATCAACGATCAAGCATCAAGGAGCAAGGACGCGCTAAGGATATTTGTGTGGGTGTTTGCTAGGCTCACGCCAAGGGCATGCCGCATGGTCATCCCTCACACGGCATCTAGCCCAAACACCCATCTCTGGGAGATTTATGTGTGTTTGCTAGGCTCACGCCGAGGGCATGCCGCATGAGCATTCCTCGTACGACGTCTAGCCCAAACACAACCTCCAAAAAGGTGGACCCCAGTTGTGATGAACGTATATCATCTTGATAATCGTGCACGGCCCTAGATCTTGCTTGGTGAAGGCACTCTGCCTGAGTCATGTCTCGATAGTCGTGCATGACCCTAATGCCGCTTGGTGAAAGTACTCTGCCCGAGCCTTGCCTCGATGGTCATGCGCCCCCAGACATCGCTCTACGAGAACACCAGGCTCAGACCTACCTTGGAGTTCATGCATGACCCAGATGCTACTTCATGAGAGCCCTACCAGTCCCTCCCTCGATAGTTGTGCATCATTAGTCATCACTCGATCGAGACACCCTGCCAGATCTCTGCCTCGATGTTTGTGCACGACACAAACATTGTTCAATGAGAACACCCTGCCCTGGCATTCATGCATGACCCAGATGTTACTTCATGAGAGTGCCCCTATCAGTCCCTGCCTCGATAGTCATACACTGTTAGTCGTCACTCGATCGAGGCACCTTGCCAGATCTCTACCTTGACATTCGTACACGACACAGACGTGGCTTGATGAGAACACCCCACCTTGTCTCTGCCTCGACGTTCCTGCACGACACAGACATCACTTGATTGAGGCACCCTGTCCAGTCTTTGTCCCAATGGTCGCGCACCATCAGACACTGCTCAATTGAGGTGCCTAGCCTGGTTCCCCGCCTCGATGATCGTGTGCCACTTTGGTGTCACTTCGATAAGCGTGCCCTTAGTGCTGTTACCAAGACAATGGGCATACTTCACAAGTCCCGGTGCAAGATGAAGTGTCAGGCCCCTGCCTCTGTCAACGGGCCCCGAGCACGACCATCAAGGTCTCGCGGCACCCAGCCACCTCAGCCTCATCGGGGCCCCGGGCGCCCGACCACTTGACAACCTCAGTCACAACGGTGCCCCCGGTAACCGACTATCAAGCATTCTAGTCACAACGGTGCCCCCGGCACCCGACTGCCAGCCACTTCAGTCACGACGGTGCCCCCAGCACCCGACTGTCAAGCACTCCATTCACAACAGTGCCCCCGGCACCCGACTTTTATCAACTACAGTCACAATGGTGCCCCCCGCACCCGACTGCCAGGCACTCCAGTTACAACGGTGCCCCCGGCACCTGACTGTCATCAACTAAGGTCACAACGGTGCCCCCGGCACCTGACTGTCAAGCATTCCAGTCACAACGGTGCCCCCGGCACCCGACTGTCAAGCATTCCAGTCACAACGGTGCCCCTGGCACCCGACTGCCAACTACACCAATCACATCGGGATCTGTAACGCCCGATCGCTCAACAATTCCAGTCCCACTAGGGCCCACGACACTCGACAATCCTAAGCTCAACAACTTTTGGTCGCTCCAGTCATGGCGATGCTCACGCCGTTCGACCACTCAAGTCTCAATAGTGCCCAGCCGCTCCAGCGACAAGTGGTGCCTACATCATTCGGTCGCATCGGCCGCGGTGACGCCCAACTACCCCAGCACAATGTTGCCTACGGCACCCTACTACTCCGACCTCGACATTGTCCCATGACAGGAAGACATTGTGGCACCCCTCCGGCAGCACCCAGTTGAGTCACATGCTCTCTTACGGACACTATGTACAGATACGGAGCTACCCATACAATAGTGCAATGACCCGGGGACCGTCATAAATGATGGAATTGTCCCGCGGCTTGCAATCACTTGTAATCGGGCTCTCATGCCCCCCCCACATAAATGCCTTTCACGGCACATAAGTCATGTAATCCAGTCAGGGAGCAGACCTCCCGCCTCACTGGAGCCAGTCTCTCTGTCCCCAGTTATCCCCGTTCTGTTGCTGCTGCCCTATCGCTGTTGCAAGGACTAAGCCCTCCCGACGTCGCGGCGTTCAGGGTCCCTGACTCTCTCTTCGGCAGTAGAAACAAAGGTGTTCAGGCTCTATCCAATGTAAAATAAACACCGACTGCTTGCGGTCGGTGGGGAAAGATGTCCAGTACATGACTCCCCACAGTCGCCTGTGCACTTATACCTGCAGAACCTCCTTCTCTCCACGTGTCGCCCATCTCCCGGGCACACGTGCCGCGTCATGGCGACCCATCCCCAGTTAAACATTTGGTTCCACAGGTGATTGTCGAGAAATCGACTGGCACGCCTGCATTCCATCCAGCCATCCCTGTTCCAGTTTTCCAGAACGATTAAGAGAAGTAATGGCCTCCAACCCTAAAGGGAAATTGGTTGAAAACTGAGTGGGACCTTATGTTGTCCATCGAGTCTATGAGGGTGGTGCCTATATTCTCGTAGACCACAAGGGGGTAGTTCAATTCTCACCTCACAATGGGAAACACCTGAAGCTATATCACGTAGCCTTATCGGCATTTAAAGAATGACCGAAATGTAACTTGGTCTAGCGGCACTCCTATTGCATTCTATGTGTTTTGATGATGTTATATAATATGGTTCTTTACTTGATTTAATAAGACTTAAATGCATGAACTCTTGTGTGTAGTTCAGATGATTGGAAGGCTATCAATCAAATTGTAGAAATGCTAGATTAATTTTCCAAGAAATCAAGTTGATTCTCAATAGGAGATGTGAAGCGAATGAGTGTCAACTTGCAATCAAGAGGTCGAAGTAGGATCATAATTGCATCAACGTACAAAGCTCAGAAATAGGATTTGAACTTCACCACGTCGACGCATCAGAAAAATGCCTCGACGTAGAAATGTTATCAGCCCGCTAGCTTTTATTACAGCCTCGACGTATCAAGCTACTGCATCGACGCATCTGCCCGGCATCAAAAACCGAATGACATTACGTGGTTGAAAAAAAAGTGGTACGTCGATGTAGCAGAGTAAATCAAATAAAGTCTCATGCTATCAGGTCGAAGCACCAGAAGGAGGGGTCAGTGCTTTCGAAACACGCTGTCACCAAGACAGGCTGAAGCAGCATGCCATTGATCTGACGCATCAGTCTTCAAGAGATGCGTCATTACATTCTGCATCAACCTGAAGGCTTATTTTTATTTATTTTTATATAAACGAGACCTTAGGGAACATTGGGCGCATAACAATATGTTATGCTTTCCAATGAACCTAGGCCCAAAATTTTATTGATAGGCTGGAATTCTGAATACAACCAATCACCGGGGCATACCCCTGAAGATTACAATGCAAACAGCCAAAAAACAAAAAGGAAAATCTAAGGACGTAAGAAGGAGAAACAAAGCCAAGAACCACTAAAGGCCCCTCCAGTTGGGGAGACCTGCTGCATCGGAGGTGGCACACCCGTGGCCTCTCTCTCTCTCTCTCTCTTCTCTCTTCTCATTTATAGGAGATATTTATGGGATTTTAGGAGGGAAAAGAGAAGGAAATGAGCCCGATGGCTCCTTCCTCTCTTACTCGTGGTTCTCTCTCTCATCTCTCTCCTCATTTATGGGAGATGTTTATGGGGTTTTAAGGGAGAAAATGGAAGAAGAAAAAGCGCCCGATGGCTCTTGCTCTCACACGTGGCCCTCTCTTTCTAATTTCTCTCTCCTCTCTCTAAGGGAAAAGGGCCCGATTGACCTTAGAATAGGAAAAAGGGGAGAACATGCTATTTTCTATGGGTTTATCTGAATATTTTTAGAAACCCCTCACACTTGAGAAATGACTCAATGGACATAGGAGAGAGAAAAGATGAGAATGTATATTATTTAGATTTTTGTATAAAAAATCTCTAGTTACATTAAAAAACAGCTTGACAGGGGTTTCCGGTTGCAATTTTCCAGCCTTTAGGAGGTTATAAACACCCCCAATGGGGGCCCCATTTGGGAGGAGGGAGAAGTCCTAGCAAAGTTGGACGTCAGAGGCTCTGTTGTTCTCACTACTTAGGTGAGAACTATGGCCTACCAAGACTAAGTTAAACCTATGGTCTATGTGACTCGGATTATGTTGACCATTATGTGATGTGGCTCGGACCATTGGGTCTAAATGTCCAAATAGATCCATGTGGCTCAAATCATTGGGTCCAAATGCCGAAATAGATCCATGTGGCTTGGATAGTTGGATCATTAAATCCAAAGGCCGAAGTGGATCCATATGGCTCGGATCATTGGGTCTAACTGCCCAAATAAATCGTGGCTTGGACCATTGAGTCCAAATGTCTGAATAGATCTAAGTGACTCAGACCATTGAGTCCAAATGCCCAAATAAATCCAACTGGTTCTGACCGTTAGATCCAAATATCCCAAATTGGTCCAATTTGCTCGGACTATTAGGTCCATCATATGCCCAAATCGGGCCAATTGGCTGGACAACTAAGTCCATCATGTCCAATTGGCCTATCATACACCCAATTGGCTAGACCACTGAGTCCATCATGTCGAATTGGTCCATCATAGACTCAATTGGCGGGACCATTGAGTCTATTAAGCACAATGGCTCAGACCTTCAAGTCTGTTTGGCCCAATTAGTATCCTTTCCATGTATTTGGCTGGTTTGGCCTAATTTTGATGTAATTTTCCAGCGATGATGATTGATGAATAACGAGTTGATCTTTTATTTATGCATGCTTACTATATGTGCGTGAATATTCAATACTGGTCCCACGGGTGAAATACCCAAGATACCTCTTCTGCTACATCTAAATCCTAGCCAACCTCCCTTGTCACCTAAAATTACCAAAAATATCGATAAGACTCAAATAAAATATAAAAACTACATGCCATGACTCAAAGAAATGTGAAGAACACGATGGTACATGATGACGATCCATCCGAGCTCCGAAAAAATGTGGGGTGGTAAATGATGCCCCCATCAAACCACCTCCACCGAGGCAACTTCATATTCTTCTTCTCCTTTGGGATCTTCCAGCATGCTGGGGACTTGAAGTCAGTTAATCACCCGTATATTGAGTGACTCTCCTGGAGGGATTGCCAATGAGCTTGCCAGTTTGGCCAGGGCGTCGGCCTGTGCATTCTCTCCTCTGGCTACATGGCCTATCTCGATGAGGTAGAAGTGCCCCATGAGCTACTTAGCCTTGGCGTGGTACGGGAGTAGTTCAGGCTTCAGGATGTCGAACTGTCCTTGGACCTGTCTGATGATCAGCAGTGAGTCACCGAAGACTTGCAGCATCTGGATCTCCATGTGCAATGCGACCTGGAGGCCAATGATCAAGGCTTCATATTTCGCCTCATTGTTTGTGCAGGGCTTACTGATGGAGCAGGATGTATGCAGCACTTCCCCCTCTGGGGATTTGAGGACGATACCGACCTTGGCCCTTATTTTGGTGCGCCCAGTCGAGCTAGTTTCTGCCCTCGATGTCCCGTCAAAGTACAACTGCCACGTGGTTTGCTGGATGTGATTCACCTCTAGTGCTTCATCTTCGGGCAATTCTGTCATCAGCAGAGAATCCTCGGGCACAGAGAGCGCCGCGAGGAAGTCTACTATGGCTTGCCCCTTAACGGCCTTCTGCGGTACATAGGTGATGTCAAATTCCATGAGCAACACCGCCCACTTGCCGAGGCATCCCTTTAACACTGACTGAGAGAGGATGTACTTGACGGGGTCGGCTCTTGATATTAACCGCACCTCATGTGACAGCATATAATGCCTCAGCTTCTTAGCAACGAAGACCAAGGCCAAGCAGACCTTCTCGATTGGGGTGTACCTTCCTTCCGCTCCAACCAGGCTTCGACTGAGGTAGTAGAGCACCTACTCCTTCCCCTCATCATTATTCTGGGCGAGCATTGCCCCCAGTGAACATTCAGTGGCAGCTATATACAAGATGAGCGGCCTCCCCTTCACTGGTGCCCCCAGCACGGGTGGCGTCTTTAAATATTCCTTCAGCTGATCCAGGGCCCTCTGACATTCCTGACTCCAATATAAAGGTGCATTCTTCGTCATCAGTTTGTGGAATGGCTGACAGCGTCCCGACAGGTTGGAGATGAACTTGTGGATGTAGGCCAGCCGGCCTTGAAGGGACCTGAGCTCCCCCAAGTTCTTCGAAGGTGGCAACTCCTGTGTAGCTTTAATCTTGGCAGGGTCAATCTCAATTCCCCTGTACCGGACCACAAAGCCAAGAAACCTTCTACTGGAGACGCCAAAGGTGCACTTCATCGGATTCATCTTCAATTCATATTGTCGCAATCTTCAAAAAATGACCCTGAGGTCCTGGAGATGGTCTTCCCTTTTCTTAGTCTTAACGACTAGATCATTAATGTAGCATTCGACCTTGCTATACAGCAGCTCGTCGAATATCTTAGTCATTGTCAGCTGGTAGGTGGCTCTGGCATTCTTTAGACCGAAGGGCATTCTTTTGTAATGGAATACCCCCTTGGGCAACCAGAACACTGTATGAACTCGGTCGTGCTCCGATATCCATATCTGATTGTAGCCAGATGACCCGTCCATGAAGGATAGTGCCTCATGACTAGTGGTCACATCAATCATCACTTCGGTGATGGGCACTGGAAAGTCATCCTTCGGGCATGCTTTGTTCAGGTCGCGGAAGTCCATGCAGATCCTTATTTGTCCATTCTTCTTCTTCACCGGTACGATATTGGCCAACCAAGTCATGTACTGGTTCTCAGACACGAAGTTGACGTCAATAAGCTTGTCGACTTCTTTACAAATTTGGCTGATCAGTTCAAGCCTCATGCGTCGAGGGGGCTATTTCACCGGCTCAATCTTGGGATCGATGGCTAACATGTGCTGGGCCACATCGGGGCTCAGACTGGGCATTTCTTTATAATTCCAGGCGAAGCAGTCCCGGAACTCTTGCAGAAGTTTTATGTACTGCTCTCGTTCCCCGAGAGACAGGAGAGCACTGAGAAAGGTCAGTCTGGGATCGCCTTCCGTGTCGAGGTTGACCTCGACGAGTTCATCAACGGTAGCTTGACCGCCGTCTTCAATCTCTAGGGGAGTCAGGAGTAGATCGACGAAGTCCTGGTCCTGCTCTTCTGCCTCGAGGACATCGAGCACTCCATCTAGCTCCGCCTTGTTGAGAAGCAAGACGCTACTTGTCTCTTCTTCAGGCTTTAAGGTTGGTGCCATCGCCAGTGGCATATCCCCTAAGTCGCTTGGGCCACAATCCGACACAGGGTTGCCCCTAGGGGTGGCAGACCCTTCGGCTTGTTGGTCTTGGGAGGCACCATCATAAATCATGTCGATTTTCACTTCGACCTGTTCCCGACATTTGTAAGGAGTGTCCTCATGCGACATTTCATTTATGGGCATTGAAGACTGTGGTCTATTTGGTGGAGTGAAGAGATGAATGACTTCTTCAGGTACTTCCTGGTAATCATCGTACACGGCCTCCATTGGGGCTAGGCCGACCTCCTGCCACGCCAGGGCTTGCTCCATCCCCGATCGCGAATCTTGGTAACCTTCTGATGCCCCTCTAAGGGTTTGGTATAGGATTGACACAGTGTATATCCCCCTTTCTTGGGCATCTGCCACATGGGGACATGGAGGGATCACCTCGTATCTTCCCATCTTGAGCTCGCCCCTTTCGATCAGGCCCTGAGCAATGTCTTTGAAGCAACAACAGCCTTCAATAGGATGGCTCCGTATCTGATGGTAGGGAAAGAAGAGAGGATCACTACTTCTTCGGGCGTCCTGGGGACTTTTGGACTTCGGGAGGGAAATCTTGCGGTAGTGGCAAGCCCACTCGAAGATCCTTCTAGTCTTTTCCCTCGGGAAAGAGTAGGGCCTCCGCATGCTTTCCCGTAATGTGAGGCCCTGGTTTGCCAGCCGGCTAGTCGATGAGGTAGCAGCTTCTCTGTCTCCCCTGCTTAGACGCACGGGAGCTCTGGGACCGATACTTGAAGATTGGCTGGTACACGGGTCCTGCTAGGAGGCAAGGCTCCTGATCAGGTCAGACAAAAGGGAGGTTGTTTCTGCCAGTCGTACCTTCAGCATCTCGATCTCTTGCTGCTGGTGGCAGAGGGTGAGCATAATAGGATCGTATTGCGTGAGGTCCACGGTACGACCTGTATTGTTGTTCGCCGCCTCCGTGCCAGATTGGAATGGAAGTGTTCCTTCGGCACGTCTGCCTAGAGCCGGCCCTTGGGCAAAAGGCGGAACCATCTCTATGTCTCTGTGCAGAGGCAGGTTCCAGAGGAAAATCTCTTCATCTTGTGGGTTGACATTTTGGGGCAGAAGAAGAGCCTGGCCTTCAACTCCCTGAGCGTTGGCCTCCTCTGAGGGACTGCCGCTTGCTAATGCTGAGGCTGAGATGATATCAACCTCGTAGAATTCTTCGGCTGAGAAGCCCAGGCCTAGATGCCGAGTGATCTGCAACAGGCTCTGATCCATGTTCGGCGGGTGCCACATTTCTCTAAACATCTTCTTTTTGCTCGCCGATTGGCCGAGGGGAATCCCCTGTCTCCTGGTCATTTCGGCCATGCGGGGCGCCATATAAGGGAGCCCCACAATTGGGACTATAGGGTCGCATAGTTCTTCAGGGAGTTTGCAGTCATCATCTCTCTTGATAGGTCACTCCCTTGCTATGTAGAAGACTGTAGGCTTCCCGTCGGGGTTGGGTACCTCCCAGGTTTTCAATGGCTCGACTGTGTGACAGTCAGCCTGTGCTATGGGTTTGAAGATGCCTAGTGGTACCCTGACGTCCTCGGGCAAGTCTTCAAGGTGTGGCGCCCCGGGAGGGGCGCAGATAGCAGAGGGAATTGCCTTGATAGGCCCCCTTATTTCAGAAACAAAGGGCACTTCCGGGGGAGCCACATACTCGGGTGGCGGCGGAGGGAACCACCCACTCGACTCGGCCTTCTTCTTTTCTTTCCCTTTGTTGTGAGAGGCGCAGGGAGCCTCCTTAGCTTCCTCCAGGTATAGCTTGGCATCGAGCAGGTGGCACTCGAATACTTCAAAGGGGTGAATGTCTGCAAAGACCCTTTGCTCTTTCCCGTTGCAGGGGTACTTGATGCACTAATGCAGGGTGGATGCCACCACCTGATTCTGATGCAGCCAGGGGCGGCCCAGCAATGCCTTGTAAGTGGTGTTGGAGTTGATCACATAGAATTACACCTTAGTGGTGAGGTTGCCCAGGGTTAGGGTGAACTCTGCTGTTCCCATGGGGACTTCACACTTCTGGTTGAAGCCAGTGATCTTTATGTTGTAGACTTCGACTAGGTGCACATCAAAGTAGTGCTTCTGGTATATTCGGTAGGAGAGTATATTGACTACTGCTCTCGCATCGATTAGTATCCTGTTGACGGGCTACCCATTTAGCTGCCCATTCATGAATAGCGGTCTGTTGTGGTTGCTTGTAGGTAGCAGCATGTCCTCCACCATGAAGGTCACAGCCACCTCGGCCCGCTCCTCGATGAAATAGCTCTCAAAATGGGCCGGGGTTTGTAGAGCTGCAATGAGGGCTTGTCAAGCTCCTTCATCGAGGGAGAGTATTTCCCAGACTATGAATCTTGTCAGGATCCTCTTAAGCTGTTCCATTATCCTGCTAGTGGCCTTGACACTGGCCAGCCGCATTTCTTCAGTCTTGTCACGCTTGTTCTCATTTCGCGGCTGAGGGGCCGGCCCATGAGAGGGACTGTTCCCTTCATCGGACGCCTTCAGGGCTTGCATCGCCTGTTGGGATGGTTCTCCTTCTTGCATGAACTTTGTAAGATTTGGGGTGCTATCATTTCCTTCTTTTGTTGGGGGGGGAGCGACCGCAGATGGGGTGGAGGGACCATTAGACTTTCTAGTCGGCCGACTTTGGGGCGGCGCCGGTTGTTTGCTGTTCCTTGACTGTAAGAACTCAACAAACAAAGGGGCACTCTGGCCGCTCGGGTTTCCCAGATAGAGGCCGGAAGGGGGGATCTCTATACCTTTAACCTCTAGCTCGGGTACATGGTATGCTGACTCTCCCCCGAATAGGATGTTGCGGTCGACCTGCTGAGGGCATCCCCATTTATTCCCCGATCTAGTGGTATGCTGGGAGGTGGAGGCCTCAGCTTGATCGACCTCCGCCGGCTCGGGGCGGGCTTCTTCAACAGACAGGCCAGACATAAAGAAGCAGGGGTTATATATGAAGATAATTGCCCAGGCTGAGAAGCCTGATTATTTTGCCATTCCTGTAGCAGCACCAACAACCGCTCCCTTGCCTCCAGGCAAGAAGAGGAAGACTTCTGCAGTCAAAGCCGCAGTTGTGAAGGCCACAAGGGCCAAGAAAGCTCGTGCTCAGTAGCCTGCATCGATAGTGGCGGAAGCTGGGACTCCTCTTCCTGATATCCCCTCATTTGAGGAGTTCTCATCTCAGCAGGAGGCCACTCAGGCATCTGCTGAAGGTAAAATCAATGGCTTGCAAATGCACCTTCTATTATTTCTTTACTGACTCTTGAGGAGACCTATGGATCTGATTTCTTCTTTTCCTATCACAGTCCAAGAGCAGACAGTGGTGCCCTCCGAGGGAGAAACCAGACTACCCTCTCCTACACCGGCTGGCGAGGCAGAGGGTAAATATGGTTTTTATGATTCCCTTCACCTTTTCGGTCTTTATTTTATCATTCTTCTTAGGGACCTCTACTATGATAACAACTGGAGAGGGAACTGGGGCTATCATAGCAACGGGGGACGCACCTCAGCCACAGGAGGGTCACAAGACCCAGATGAAAAGGAGCGTTGCCCCAACGAGGTGAGTGGTCACCCGGTCCACGTCCCGGCATGCTTTGGAAGTGGCCGCCCGACCTGTGGATAGGGTGGAGATATCTTCTAGTAGCTCCACGACCGTCTCCGATGCAGAGGAGGAAGAAATATATTTCAGTGACAGTGAAGAGGATATTTCTAAGTCGGAAGCATTGCCCGTGTCGACCCAAACTCTTCCGCCGTTCTCGCCTCCGAAACTGCTGGTGGTATCTTCTGAGGAGGAGCTGCAGGGAGAGTTTGCCGGGCTTGACACAGAAACAGACATAACTCCTCCCTTCATTGCCTCGGCTGCAGAGTTCTCATCCCCCCTGCATTCTTTTGAGGGCGTGGACCTTTCACCAAGTGTAAGTCCATTTTATCTTGCTACTTCACCCATTTTCCTTTTTATTGCTTAATGCTGCTTTGGTTTGTTCTCAAGAACCTGCTATGACTAGCCTAGTGATGACCGCCGCTTTTGAGGCCATTTCATCTGAAGCCTTGGCTACCATTACTGTACCGCCAGTAGCCTGTGCAGGAACTTCGGAGTAATTCGTCCCGTGCCAGTGAGGGTACAGTTTTCTACAGACCTGGCATCATTGGACTTGGGCACTTTAGGAGACATCTCCGTTCCTATCAGGGTTTCAAATTTAAGGGCCGAAGTGGACCCGGCCAGAGGCTCTGCATTTGTACCAGCTGTGGTGATGACCATCGCACCTGAGTCCGCGGTCCCTGTAGTATCATCCATGGAAACTGAACCTCTGTCGCCTCAAGTCATGGCCCCTGGGGTCTTATTATTGAAAGATGTAGCTACCGTAGAAGAGGTGGCCGAGCAGGAGGCAACCATTGCAATAATCGATTTACTACCGATAATCAGCCCCAAAGCAGCTCCCATGCCGGAGACCCATGAAGAGACAGCCCCAGTGCTCACCAGCTCTCCTCCTGTGAGTGTTCAAGCAGTAGCCCCTGGAGAGGTGACGGTGGAAGAGCCCTCAGCTCCACGAGAATCTATAGAGAAAATTTAGTCAGACCTTCCAGCAGATCTCCCGTCTTCCTCCTCCCGACTAGATGTCGCACTGTGGGCGGACATTGATAGCGAGGTGACCTTTGAGGTGGCCCCCTATGTTTCCCTCGGCTTTGCTTCCTCCGAGAGCTTCGTCTAGCAGAATCTGGACATGCTACGCCAGTTGGTTGAATCTCAGCCCAGACTAACTTATCCGCAATTGAAGGAGATAGCCAACCGTTTCACTGTTGGTCTGCAGGCAATGGGCTGTCCCTTGGAAACATGGGCCCAGCGTGTCTTGTTATTGCTGAAATTTGTGCACCGTCGGGATTTCCTGGCACGTGTTTTGACCGATAGGCTGGTAGCTCTGAGGCTGCAGAAGGTGGAGTGTAAATTTGAGCTGGGGAAGGTGGACTCTACTCTTCAGGAGCACCGAGGCCAATTGCATGCTCTAACTAACTGGGAGCAGTTTATATGCAGCCGGATAGGCATTCTAGAGGCTGAACTGGCTGATCTCCAGACTGAACTTCCACAGATAACAGTTTCTCGGTCACAGCTTGCCAAGGAAGTAGCCCTGCTAGAAGGTCAGGTGGCCTCTCTTCAAGATGAGTCTGCTCGGCTGCAGGAGGAGGAGACTCATTTGCATGACTTGAGGGCTGCTCCTCATATAGGCCTCTTGGCTTTTGAAGACATATTTCAGCGTCCGTAGACGTCATTTCCTTGTACACGCCTTCCTTGAAGGTCACACTTGTATCTTTTTCCCCTTTTGTAATAAAAAGAACACTTTATCACCGCCTCATGTATACCTTTTGTTTCCATAAGGGTTGGTGGTGGTTTGACAGAGTGGTGCCACCCACCCTACACCAGTGCATCAAGTACCCCTGTGAGGGAAAAGAAGTCTGAATCTTTGCTGACCTCCATCCGTTCGAAGTGTTAGAGTGTCATCTGTCATATGCTAATCTGTACCTGGAAGAGACGAAGTAGGGCCCTAAAGCTACCCGGGACAAAGGGAAGAAGAAAATAAAATAGGATGGCTGGTTTCCTCTGCCACCCCCAGGCCATGTGGCTCCACCGCATGTGCCATTTATTACAGAAGAAGAAGGGGTATTTAGGGCGTTTTCCCTCGCCATCTATCCCACACCCGGGGCACCTCACCTCGAGAACCTACTAGAGGATGTCAAAGTCCTGCCAGGAATCATTAAGCCAGTAGCGGAGCTCGACTGCCAAGTGGCCGAGCAACCGAGGACCTTCGAGGTGCCGAATCCTGAAGGCCCACCCACTATTTTCTATGTGGCCAGAGAACAACCAATCAGAGGAGATGATGATTGCCAACTCCCTGACGAGTTGTATGACCCGCACATCCCGATCTTGGGGCTCCCTCATATGACTGACCGGGCGATCGAAATGATCATGCGACAAAGAATTCCCCTTTACCAGCTGTCTAGCCAGAGGGAAATGTTTGAAAGAATGTGGGACCCGCCGAACCTAGATCGGAGACTACTATGGATCACTGAACACCCCGGCCTGGGTTTCTCACCAGAAAACTACTACGAGATAGACATGATATCAGTTTTGACTCCATTCGGCGGTGACTCCACCAAGGCTGCAATTCCATGCGAAGCCCACCGCAATAAGCAACTCGGGCCGCCAATAGAAGAGATGCAAGATGAAGAAATATTTCTCTGGAACCCTCTCCACCCCAAGCGTATGGGGAAAATCTCACCATCTTCTGCAGGGTCGACTACAAGGGACCACATCACCAAGGTCCCCTCGCCCCCGTCTGTCGGCGAAGCAAGAAGCGGAGGTACGGGCCGCGTTCCAGGCCCTCCCTGATACGACCATGTTATGCTCGCCTTATACCATAAGCAGCAACGGGAGATCGAGATGTTGAAGGCACAATTGGCCGAACTGAGTGCACTTGTGTCCGACTTGATTCAAGGCTCTCTCCGCCCGTGGGGTGAAGGCGTAGCTTGGTCCCAGGCCACCAGTCCTGACACCTCTGTCCAGTCAAGGAGGGATGCGGGGAATGCGGCGAGCCCTTCAGCCAGACAGCCAGCTAGGCGAGGCCTTACGCTACAAGAAAAGCTGCAGAAGCCCTACTCCTTCCCAAGGGAGAAAACTCGAGGCATCTTTGATTGGGCCTGTCACTATGGCAAGGTTTTCATCCTGAAGTCCAAGAGGCCTCAAGATACCCAGGGAAGCGGTGATCCACTGTTCTGCCCTTATCACCAGATATTGGGTCACGCCATCGAAGACTGTTATGTCTTCAAAGACATTGCTCAGAACCTGATTGATAGGGATGAGCTCAGGATAGGAGACTATGTGGTGGCCCCGCCGCGTCCCCATGTGACAGGCAGCCCCAGAAGAAGAGTTTACACAATATCAATTCAACATCGGGCTCCTGAAGACGCAGCCACTTCGGCCCCCGTCGGAGCCATCAATGATGATTACCTGGAAGATCCCGGGGTGGCCCTGTGCTTTTCTTCACCGGGGAACCCCACGGGCCTACCGACTGTAATCCAAGAGGGGTGTGAGGTGAGTGCCGCCTCCGCACCCGGCCAGGAGGAACAAGAAAAAGAGAGCGGTGCCCTCGAGGTCGAGGACGGCGAAGACCAAGATTTTGTCGACCTGGTGCCGGCACCATCGAAAATTGAAGATGGCGGTCAGGCCACCGTCGATGAGCTGATTGAAATTAACCTTGGCACAGAAAGCGACCCCAGGCCAACCTTTCTGAGTGCCCTTATACCTCCCCAGGAGAGGGAACAATATGTGAAGCTGCTGTAGGAATTCCAGGATTGCTTCGCTTGGAACTACAAGGAGATACCTGGCCTCAGCCCCGAAGTGACCCAACATATATTGGCTATTGATCCCAAGATGGAGCTTGTGAAGCAACCTCCCCGGCTCATGCGGCTAGAGCTGATAAATCAGATCTGCAAAGAGGTCGACAAGCTCATAGATGTCGACTTTGTAGCGGAGAACCAGTACACCACCTGGCTGGCTAATATCGTCCCGGTGAAGAAGAAGAACGGGCAGATCAAGATCTGCGTGGATTTCGACGACCTGAATAAAGCCTGCCCAAAAGATGACTTCCCGGTGCCTATCACCGAAGTGATGATCGACGCAACCACTGGCCATGAAGCCTTGTCTTTCATGGACGGATCATCCGGCTACAACCAAATTTGGATAGCTGACTACGACCGGATCCACACAGCCTTCAGGTCGCCCAAGGGGATCTTCCATTACAAAAGAATGCCCTTCGGCCTCAAGAATGTCGGTGCCACATACCAGCGGGCGATGACCAAGATATTCAGGGTGTACCGCTGAAGGGTGGAGGCCAGGGTGTGCCGCTGAGGGTGAGTGGCTAAGGGCGTACCGCTGAAGGGTGGTCGATGATAGAATTTAATCGATGAAGACAGAAAACGTAGCAAGTGTACCAGCACTCTCAAGCTATAGCCACAATAGACCAACAAATATTGCTCGAAAAATCAAACTAAGATAGAGCAACTATCGAACAGTAAACATGCCAGTAAGAGACTAATGATAAGACTGTCAAAAATTCAAAAAGAGAGAGCTGAGCAGAGTGGGAATCAAATGATATATCAGTTAGATGCTAGGGATACGAGGTGGTTGTTGGACCCTAGAGTCTCCTCACGCAAGAAGGCAACTCTCCAAATAGGCGTGACCTATCATTTGAGTTACGTCTTTTAATATACCTCCTGGGCAGAGCCAAACCACACAAGCAATCACAGAAATAGATGAACAAACCACACGAGATGGGGCAGAGAATTTTTAGGTGGTTCGATTGCTACCTGCAATCTACGTCCACCCCTCGCTCACACCGAGCAAGGATTCCTTGCATTAAGCAAAAGCAACAAGCAGACTCAGTCTGCGATAAAATGCTGGCTCACAGCTTGAAACCCGAGGGAGACAAATCCCTCAACCCAAGTTCTGCTACCCACAGAGACTTGGCACCTGGGCTTGCTACCCGCAAGTCCAGAACTGGAGAACAATCTCCCTTCCTCTGAGTCCTCAGAGGGAACTCGTGAGAGACTCCCTGTCACTCACGATCAGAGACCTCAGTCTCCCTTCCTCCAATTACCCTTGGAGGGAACAAAGCAATAAGCCAAAACGAGAATGAAATAAAAGAGAAAATCGAAAACTGAAAAGAAGGAAACACGATGTAGCTTCGTAGAAGCACTTTGAGTCCTGGCTACTCTCAGATTCCTTTTCTTACTATCTTTCTTCTTTCTGGCACTGCAGACGGGATCTTCACACAGCAGGAGCTCTCGCAGCTTTCTACAGCTTTCAGTGCTTTTCATCCAAGGGCAAGGCACCCTTTAAATTGGATAGAGCCTCCATAAGGATGAGGCAAAAAAAAAACCTAGTGAGACCCCATTGGTCCACATAGCAATGGAATGTTCCTCTGGAAACTTCTAAAAAAACATGCCACTTCATCTTGGATCACGTGCCACTTGATCTGTCATTCTGGGAACATGTGCCCATCGTTGGGTGACTTGGGATCACATGCCTCAGCTTCAGTTCAACTTCCCGTGCTTGCCTGAGTCTTGATGCGTTCTGCCCTTCACGTGTTTGATAAGGTTACTGCCAATAAGAGATGAAGCATTTCATCAAACACTTTATAATCAGATGTGTATTAAAATGATGTATATGCATTGACCTGTGTAAAACACAGGTAGACTTTATATGCATGAGGATTATGAATGAAGATGGGAACTCATGAAGATACACTGACCTTATAGTGTGATATGCAAACATGCACATACCGTATAGCAAACGTGTACAGACTTTGTAGAGTAATGTGAAAACATGCACAGACCTTATAGAGCATGACTTCTACATGTGTGTAGACCTTGGAGTCCAAATGTGCACAGACCCAAAACATGCATAGACCTATATGTGCACAAACTTAAAACATTCTCTGACCTATATGTGCACAGACTCAAAACATGCTCAGACCTGTATGCACAGACTTAAAACATGCATCGACCTATATGCACAGACTTGAATGTGCACTGACCTAATGTTGTACAAACCTTATGCGTCACATGTGCACAGCCCTTCAGCAACGTGCACCGACTTTATGCTTCACATGTGCACAGCCCTTTAGCAACGTGCACTGACCTTACTTTGCCAAATGCAAATGTGCATCGACCTTATATATGACCAATACAAATGTGCATCGACCTTATATGCATTCCACAAAATGTGCACCGACCTCGTATGCAGACTAACAAAATGTGCACCGACCTTATATGCAGTCTAACCAAATGTGCACTGACCTTATATGCAGTCAAACAAAATGTGCACCGACCTATATGCAGACTAACAAAATGTGCACCGACCTTGAGTTGCTACCCCTGTCATACAAGCATCAACCTTAGTATATTGTAAATAGTGATTGCATCGACCTTAGTATGTTGTGAACAGTGATATGCATCGACGTTATATGCAATGGTCTGAAATGTGCATGGACCTTATGTGCAATGGTCTGAAATGTGCATGGACCTTATATGAATGAACAAGGATATGCATCGACCTTAGTTAACACAAGATGCAAATGCACATTGACCTTAGTATGATGTGCACATACTTTATGCTTCATGCTCAGGCAACTAACATCGGCCTTACTATGCATGTGTTCTATATTAGCATCGACCTTATATGCAAAGTAGTCAGTATGTGCATTGACTTATCTATCAAAGGAATCATTCAACAATTATGACATCATAAAAATATTGACATCATCAAAACATAGAATGCACCGGTAGGACACGGGCTCTCTGGGCCTGGTCTGTTTCCGATGTGGGAGGAAGGGGCATCTGCGCCGTGTTTGCAGGGGGCTGGGAAGTAGTGTTTTGGTGGAGAAGACCGTAGGGGGGGAGAGGGTCTCGTTCGCGGACATCGTGAAGCTCTCGAGACCGGATCCGAGGCTAGGGAGGCCCGAAAACCTCCATAATTTCGTTGGGCTCCGGAGGGGACCGAACTGCTTTCATTGCGGTCTTAGGGGCCATGTCAATAGAAAATGCAGGATGCTGGTGGTCAAGGGAAGAACAAGTAGTGTCGACGACAAAGGTCCATGGCATTCCATTTAGGTCCTGTGCGGAGGTCGCCAGGGGCAAGCAGGCGGGTCACAGTAGGATAAGCAAGGAAAGGGTTGTCTGGACGCTGGTTCCCCACCACCATTTTTCGTCCAAGAGAGGCTTCGATGGCTGCTTCGATGTGTCCGGGTGACAGTGGTGGAGGGGGCTGCAGAAGCTGAGATGGTGAGGATGATTCTGGTTAAAGGAGACAGGGAAGGGGGAGGTGGAAGGTCTCAAGGGTGACCAGGAATGAGTTCCTGGTAGTCGGGGGCAGCGAGGAGGAAGCTGAGGAGTTGGCTAAGGTTGGGTGTGTCCTGGATGAGGGGGTGGTCCTCCGGACAGCCAAATAGGAGCTCTCTCGGGGTTCGTTCCCAGATCCTTGGCAATCTAAAGCTTAGATTCTCATGTCCAGTATCCCACTCATCCTCTGTGATGATGTGGGAGCTGGCTTCATCGCCAACCACTTTCGAGCAGCTGTGGAGGGGCCGGTCAGCCTCATCGCCGGCGGGGAGACACTTTGGCTGGAATTAATGGCCCGGGTTGATAGCTTGAGGAAGATTCCAATGGCAGTGACTGTTGACGTCGTCGGTAGCCGCTTCCGAATGCAGATCAAACTCTGGCACGTGGTGGTGAGCGAGGACGCAGGGTCCACTGGTGCCGGAGAAGACAAGAGGGCAGGGGACTGGAGTTCAAATTCGAACCGCCTGCCCACAGTTTCTGGGCCACAAACTGTGGGCCTTTCTCCTTTTCTCTTGGGGCAGCTGAGCCAATTCAGCCTCTTGGGCAATCGAGGTAAGCGGCTTGACGGCAGATAGGCTGGTGGGCTGGTCCAAGAAACGGATTGGGCCAGTGGGCCACTCCGAAGTGGACTGCTATTCGATTGCCCTAGTACCTAGACCAGCTACCCGCAACTCTCCCGGCAGATCCGGGGGGGCGGGGTATAATGGGTCCCGAGGACTAGGACTCTGTTGTCGTCCCCGCTCGATTGAGGGTCAGACTGGGCTCCTCCAAGCAGAGCCAGCACAGCTCAAGGGACTGCCGACACCGATGATGGACTTCGCGTCGGCGGTCTCCGACAATCACCCCAATCCATTGCCGCCGATGGCGCTACTATCGGGAGTTGCTTCCGACTCGATGCCAAGGCGGTCGTTGGAGCCCCAAGCGTTGTTTGTGGATGCCCCGGCTAGCGTTCCATCTTTTCGGGGGAGGGTGCTCACCCTGTCGTGGCAGAGAGAGGGGGACGTTGCCGGAGGCCCCACTCGACAAGAATTCTCAAGGGGGTCAAAGATCTCGACATGCTCCCAGCCGGCAGTTGTCGGACCACCCCAAGAGGAGGTGGCCCCCTTGACAACGTCAATGACGGCGGCGGGTGACAGGAGCAACATAGGGGCGATGCAGAAAGAGGCGACAAGCCTTGTGGCTTCCCCAAGTCTATCTCCAAGGCAGGGTGCATCTGAAGAAGGGATGATCTGACCCTTGTCCTAGTGCTTGCTAGGAGAGAGGAGCCTACTGTAGCAGCGGCGGCGAAGGCTTCCTTGAGCATTTACAGCGACAGCAACAGTCCTGCTCCAATTGAAGCAAGCGGTGACTCCAGTAGTTCGAGTGTCGAGGAGGAGTGCGAAGGTGGCCTTCGCCGCCTTCTTAAGGAGGCAAGGGATGTCGATGCTGCTAGGGAGGGCTTCCCAGACCTGCCTCTGGTCCTGCTACCGCCAGAGGAGGCCTATGTTGTAGGCATTGTACTCCTTGTCAGTCAGGCGCCGCAGGCAAAGGGGATGTCCACAGAGAAATATGTGCTTTTGGGCCTCACTCTTAAGGAGCAGATCAAATGAATAAAGAAGACATCAGGGCATCTTTTCTGAGGTCAAGAGGAGTTTGACAGATCAGGTGAGAGAAGTGGCCGACTTGATTGGGGTTTCCTCTCAAGGAGTCAATAAGAACGTTAAATCCGCGCTCAGCACGATCCAAAGAAGATGGCATGCAAAGTCGGCTAGGGAAGCCAAGACAGTGAAAGTACTTCTCGACATGAGGTGTCCAACGTAGGCGTGGGGCAAGGTTGAGTACACAGGAGCTCTTGGAGCGAAAGCTGGGACTAGTGATCCGGCGGTGGCTTGTGGAAGCGCCGTCGCTCAACGGATAAAAGGTACCCTGGGAGGAGTATGGTAAATGATGGCAATGTTATGCTTACTGCAAAATGAACCAAGAATAAAGTAAAGCAACAGCCCTGAAGCCACAGAAGATTCACAATAGAAAGTGTAATCCAACAATTGCTGAGTGAATTACTCAAACCTCATATGTTAAAGTGCCCCCAGATGAATCAGGCTGCCTGAGTGTAACATTTGAAATGACACCATTGGCAGAGAGAATGCAAATGGCTCGGGGCCCTTGTTGAGAAAATGAAATGATCTTCATTGTTACATCCTGAACAAATCCACATTTTAAATAAACACATGTCAACAATGTGCAATGGCAGGAAGAGGGAAAAGTGATAAAGCTTACAACTAACCCCTTCTTTTAAAATATAATTGTCATCTTGCATCATATTAGGGATGCTACGTGCAGAAAGCACATGCATTAACAAACAATTTTCCCAGGCATTTATGTCATACATCCAGCAAGTACAACATCAGCATGACAGTCAAAAGTCAGCAGCTGTGAGAAAATGAAGGAAAAAAATATGTTCAATTTTTCCAATATGTCAGGAATTGGCTCAGTTTTCTTACTGAGACTGCATTTTGATGGCCTTTCCGTTAGTGGTACCAGCTCTGCTAGTTGCGTTGCATATATGTTGGTTTACACCTTTTCCCATTGTTACACAGCTTTGCCATCAGGGGAGGGCAGAGTCAACATTTGGATTTAATGCCTAATGATAGGTGATTGAGGACTGCCATTGGCAACCTCAGAACCATCACCCTGAGTCTTCCTGATAAGATTTCGGAGAGATGTTGAAGAAGTCAAAAGATACCTCTAATGCTGTTCCTCCCCCCCAATCATCATCATCATCTCCTCATCCTCCATCATCATAAACATCATCTCCTCCCCTTCTACTCCATCCTCTTCTAACCCATTCTTTCTTCTTCTCATCCTCCTCCATCTCCTTTTCCTCCTTTGTCCTCATCCTCCATCTTGTTGCCAGTGTGAACCTAGAATTTATGTTGGGCCCCTGGAGAGACGAGTTCTGGAAATATCTTGGAATAAGGCAATCCATGCTAGTAAAACAGTCTAAAATAGTACAGTTATCATATTAAACCCACATATGCAGAAGCTTATGAACATAACTTGTTAGGCATAGTCACACCACCCATAGTATATTTTATTACTTACAAAAGATACTGTCAATAGCTACAACAAGCAAACATACTGAGAAAAATACAATGCCTATTGCCAGGGTGATAACATAAAAATTCGTAGCATGTGGAATTAGGTTTATGAGACTTACCCACGAACATCACTAGAGCTTAAACTTTTCTGAAAAGTCAGGTTGTATCATCAATTAGACTAAGAGCTCCGATTTGATGCAATCCAGGGGCAACAAAAAGGGTAAACGGAGAAAAAAGACCATGTGCCCAGCAGATAATTCCATAAGGATCATTCTCTCAAATTACCTTAAACAACTGCTCCTTAACCCCACAAGTACAAGAGAAAAGACAACCCCCTCTCCAACAGCAAGCTCAGAGCAACTAAAAAATCAAGCAATGATGCAAAAAGGATGCCCTATCATACAAACTGTTGCAGCATGGAGAATGCAAAACCACAAAACATCTGAACTTCTTTTCTGACTTAGAAGAATTCCCAAGCTTGCAAATTCGTCCTTGCTAGTCTTTTGAGGGGCATGAGGAAACTGCTCACAAGTTCTTAAACACCTGTGAAGTTAGCACACTCCACATCCAGTTGCTTGAGTTCTATAGTGCACAAGGTCCAGGCTTCTTGCCCTGAACATTCTGTGCCTTCTTGAACCTCTAACAAGAGGGGAAAAAACACCATGAATATTCCTAAAGACTTTCCCAAGCTAGTCTCAAATGTAGCAGCATAAATGCTGATTGCACATTGCTGTCATCCCTCATGAACATTGCTTGAACAGCATCTTCCAACGTACCAAAACATACTCCCACAATGGTTGCGACTAGCTTCATTCGCGCCAGCCATAATAAGTTACAAAACCAAATTGACATCTGACTTTAGGAAGGAAGCAAATCCACTGTCCCAAGAGAAATCCTGCAGTTCACCATCTATAGGACCACAGCCGTAAGTGGCACCCCATGCCCCCAAGTGTATTGCTGTGTGCACCAAAGGTAATTGCCAACAGAGGGACCACCTTATTCACTCCTATACGTCTCACACATGATGCATTTCCACATTCATGGGTCCTCTAATAAAGAAGGGGAAAAAACCTTCATTGAGGGCAGAGAACTAAAATGAGACCAGGAACAAATCTATCCTAACCTTGAAACATTAGACAATTATCAGATTACAGCCTATGCATAAGTTTTGTAATGCCCCGGATTTTTTTTCGGATATTTATGTGTATTTTTCTCTGATGAGCCTTCGGATCACTAGGTAGGGTGAACCGTGACGTTCTCCGACTCCGGGACGTGACCAGCGCGTTGTGCTCTTTCCGAGGATCCTTCTTCCTCTCTCCTCCCTTCTCATTTTTGCACACGCCCCTCTCTCTCTCATTTTCTCTCCTCTCTCACCCTTCGAGCTCTGGTTGCAGACGGAGGAGGCTCGTGGGCGAGGTGGTGACGGCGTGGGGATGATCGAATGCGCGATGGGACGAGGATCGGATCGATTTTGGCGTGATCCTGAATGGTGGATTCAAAGCTGGTGTGGTTCGTGTTTTGTAATTTTCGACATGGATTAGTCGCTTCGGTGCGCGATTTCTTCGGTGGAGATAGGGAGATGGACCACCTACCTATCCTGCACCTTCCCTCATGATTTTATGCTTTACGGTGTGAGAATGAGCGAGTTTAGGATCGTTGTGATTTTTGGGAGTTCGTAGGCTTCACCGAAAAATGGTGACAATTTTCAGAACGATTAGTACCGTTCGACTCCCTGGAACGTCTGCATTCCATTGATACTAGTTTCGTGTCGAATGGTGGTCTATCGGGGCCGGTAGGAGGCCGGGAACTTTGTTAACCCCATTTGGGTGATTTCGTTAGAATTGCTTGTTTCTTGCGATTCGTGCGTTGTTTTGACTCTGGTCGGAGTCTAAGTGATTGCGAGGGTGATTGTGGCTGAATCCCCTTCGTGTCGGCATGAACTGGGCGTGGAAAGGCCACAAACAGACGAACCCCTTGGTTTGCTCACCGTAATGCCTTCACAGTTCAACGGCAACCGCTTAAGGTGCATGGGCATCTAGTTTCGGACCGTTTATCATGTCTCAGTCTCAGGTTGAGTGGTCAATCGATAGACCGCTCTGAGGCATGAGCGGCCAGGAGTGGTCCGCCCATCCTCCGTGAGTGGCTGGTCCTCAGCCGTTCATCTTCCCCATTGGGTTGAGCAGCCAGGTTCTTGCCCGCTTATCCCAGTTGACCTTTGGTCAACAGTTATGTGTCAGTTCAGATAGGCAGTTTGGTCAAAACCGTTCTGACCAACATTGTTGTAGGTCGGTTGGCTTGAGCGGCTAGTCCTTAACCACTCTAGCCTTTGGCGGCCCAGCCCTAACCATCCATCCCTTTTAGTGTCTAGGGGTTAGTTGTTTTGAGTGGCTGGTCCCCAACCATTCATCCCCCTTGAATGGTCCATTCTTGACCATTCATTCTCCTTTGAACGGCTTCTATCTAGACCATTCATCTCACCGAGCGGCCTTCTTCTGACCGCCCAGTGAGTCTTGTCCGTCATCTTGTTCGTTGGCCATGATGGCTGGTTTCGTGTCTGTCTATCTTAGGTACATATCCTAGGGTGGTGTCTGAGTGTCATTTCCAGATGTTTAGGTTTCCGTATATCTTGGCTTGACCTTATGGTTTGCCCGTTGTCCCGTGGATGTCTCTTGATGTCGTATGAGGGCCATGACCATGATATAACGTGGCCAGGAGTGTTCTTGCCGTGGGTAGTCTTCTGTACTACTTTTTAAATGTCATTATCTAGTTCTAGTCAACCTGGTTAGATCCAATGGTTGACGTAAGACCTTGTATGTCTCGACGATTTTGTCCAGTTCGAGACATGGTTCTGGATGTCGTGAGGTATCGTCTTACCTCGTTCTGCGTATCCAAGTGTGCTGAGGGTTCTTAATTTTCCCTCAGGTTTTTGTGAGTCATTTCTTACGGTGAGTCATTTTCTCTGGATTAGGATTAGACTGATGGGTGGCTTGTTCTGCTTTGTACGATGATCTTGACTCCGAATCGTGAGACTCAAGGATCGTTGTAGTTTCAGGTCTAGTTGCCTTACCCTGAGTCTGTCGGTAGTTTCCTGTGCTGCCATTGGTGCTTCGTAGTACATGCGGTAGTGCTTCTTGCCTATCTGTACTCCAGCACTTGCATTTTAGAGTCTGTGTCTCGTGATCCTCCACTAGTCGTAGCCTTACGGCATGTTTTGACGTGTCATCCTTTACAATGGGGCATTTCTCAATTTACTATTTTTAAGCTACTTGCGTGGGCTCCTGTGCTCGATAGTAGTGTCCTCGATCGTAGTGTCCTACGGGGGGAGAATACTATCTAGAGGCCTGGCTTAGGCGAGAGCCAGTGTGTGCACACGTGGTCAGGGGCTTTGGACTTGCGCCGATGGGCGTGACCCTGACTAGTCACTCGCGACTATAGTTCTATTCTAGTTCTGACAGTGTCTTGGTCTCGATCATGCTTTTGGATGATAGACAGATGAGCCACATGTAGGCGCAGCATAAGACGTCAGTGGACGCAACTGGCTGTTCTTCTAGTGAGGGTAGTACTTCAGACACGTGACACGTGACTTCCACGTGACTCTCGTGTTTCTCGAGCATCGTGACCCTTTCAGGTTAGCCTCCTTGTGGCTTGCCCAAGGTCAATGTAGTGTTGTGTCATGTGCACGACGTTTTAGTTGTTCATGTGGTCGTGTCTAGATGAGCGTGCATGGCAATCGAGTCGTGTGTGCTTTCTATCTAGTCTGTCTAGACTTTTTCTACTATAACTTATCTATCCAAGCAAAATAATAAACTAAAGATCCAACATACAAAAAAAACATCCATAACTAAAATACAGCCTAAGATACCAAGAGATATACAAGCATGTCAGTTACTTATAAGAACATGGTCCATCGAACTGTTTGATGTCAACTGCTGGATAAAGAACTGCAGGTTCAATTCCTCGAGAGTGTAACTGCCGAAATGTATTGGCAAAAGTGGATGCTGTAAATCTGCTGTTAACAAGAATGAGATCTGACATACCTAAGTAACCAGAAAGAGGAGTCAGTGACAAATTTATTGAGGAAGAGAAAAAGGAATCAAAAAACATGTCAATAAATTGACAAACTGCAGAGGGTTTGTCCAAAGACCCGTAGTTGCTTCTTCAATCATGTCAATCGGTTTGCGATATATCCTCCTCAGAAGGGTTGTATGCTTTGCCAACAATAAATCTGGAAAATGACAGTAAAACACAATCTGTGGAGAAACAGGTGAAAAAAGTATTAAAGTCGTATAAGAAAGCTTTCACATTACAATTAAAGCACTACAATTTCAATGTATAACAGTCAGACATTACCTTTGCTGACCTCTTCATTTTCATCAAGGGAATGACAGCAGAAACTTGATCTGCCAGTATCACATCAAAGGAAGGCCAAATGAAAAGCACACAAAGTGCAACAAAGATGCACCGTATATATGCACAAACAGCATGAAAGTGGTGGAAAACATGGCGAGGTATGAAAGACCCATAAACTGTAACCTGAAAAGGACCTGCACCACAGACAGAAGATAAGCATATGAATGTTCAGCATCGACAATTGGCTGCAGCATGCAAACAAATACCAGTTCTTTGGAGAGAGGTATGAAAAGTTAAATGCCCCCCAAAGGACAGAGCATTCATGTGGCTTTAGGAACAGAATCATAACCAATATGTATAAGAGAAGGTGGTGTAGGGATTATGATACTGCATGTAGCCTCTGCAGACAGGGAAATGATGCGGTGCATCTGGTGATTAAATGTCCAACCAGCCAAGACGTCTGGAACGTTGTTTGGAGAGATAGCAAAGATCAGAGGAAGATATCTGGAATTCCGCTTATCATCCCTCATGCCATATGCTGGAGACTGGAGAGAAAGAAATGACTGCATTTCCCAACAGAGTAGGGTTTATCTTGAAAATTTTTGCATTAGATCTTTCTCTTTTCACTTTAATTGGAGTTGATTCATTCCTAGGACAACCCCACAGAACTGATCTGCACAGAAAGTTGATATCTCAATGGATCTTAAGTTGAAGTTCAGTATGACATAAGTGAAGTGCTACATAGTGTGTTGTTGGTATCTCAATGCATCCATCAACCATACAGATGTCTATATAACAAGGCCTCGGAGTACCGGCAAGAGGTGTGGTTGTAGAAGTGGATCCACACGATGTCGAACAGGTTGGTGCCCAGGGCCTTCTTCATGGTCTTGTCCGGAAAGGCGCACTCGGGAGCCACCGTCAGGTACACCTTCCTCTCCGCCGAGCTATAGTTGGCGATGGCCTGGGCGAGGTCATCCCAGTGCACGCGGCCCTTCCTGGCTTTCCCCACAATGGAGAAGTCGATGCCTTCCAGAATGGCGCCGCGGAACGGGCGAGAGGACGATGACTTCCCACCGAGGAAGTTGTCGTACAGGTACTTGGCGACCTGCTTGGCATCGTCGGTGGAGTTGGGGGACCTTGCCATCGGCCACAACCCTACCTTGCGTAGCCCCCCTCTCCCTCCACTTCCTGCAACCACGACAGACATATTTTTCTGGTCTCATCTCCCAAACGAATCTATCTAAAAATTAAAAATTGTGACACTTTTACCAAACAGTTGGAACTGATTTTTATCAATTTTAAAATTTAAATTAAAAATTAACACATCATAATTTTTAAGATAGAAGTAGTTTAAAAAAAAAACTGTTCCCAAACACCCTATAAGAAATTAAAAAGATAATTACAGGAATTATTAGACAAGGGCTTCATCAGACCAAGCACATCCCCTTGGGGTGTGCCAGTTTTACTTGTCAAGAAGAAGGATGACTCTCTTAGGCTATGCATTGATTACTAGCCGCTAAATAAACTTACAATTAAAAATAAATACCCATTGTCGCGTATTGATGAACTCTTTGATCAACTATCTGGAGCAGAGTACTTCTCTAAGATAGATCTCAGGTCAGGTTATCATCAGCTCAAGATTAAGGAAGAAGACATCTATAAATTGGCTTTTCGAAGTCGTTATGGCCATTATGAATTTGTGGTAATACCATTCGGGTTAACAAATGCCCCAGCTGCATTTATGTAGCTTATGAACGGTATTTTCTAGCCATATCTGGACCAGTTCATCGTCGTCTTCATCGATGACATTTTGATATATTCCAAGATGAAAGAAGAACATGAAGAACACCTGAAGATAGCTTTGCAAACACTCAGAGAACATAAACTCTATGCGAAGTCAACCCAGCTTCCCATTCCGCCCCTGTTAGGTACCCTTGTGGTTGAGAGAATTGCCATTTTAATTAAACCACTAAGGTTCTAAAAGGGGAATTTATAAAATTTTTCATGCATCATTTACAACTTGGTTGATTAATTGGTTGTCTCCTCTCTCTTCTCTTCCCTCTTTTGTATGCATTTTGGTTGATATTGTCTATTTAGATCTTTGTTAGGGGTTGATTGTTTTCCTTCCCCAAGGTGCTTTAGTGCATGTGGAGTTGCTTCGTACCCATAGGATCATCTCCTAGGGGTGACTCCCATTTTATCTCATAATTCAATCCCTTATTTGACTCTCCTCTAGCCATGTCATCCTACAACTTCTCCCACACTCATGAGGATTTCCTTCCTCAGGGGCTCTTGGAGGACCCACCTAGGGTAACTTCTGTCCAGGGGAGAGAGGGGTCTACCCCTACTCTCCCATCCGTTGTTATCGAGGGCACTCAGCCCTCCTCCTCTGATAATGCTTCATAAAATTTGGCCAGTCAGATTCTGCATATGATGGCCCAACTAGACCCCTCTCAGCTCCACCTTATTCGTCAAGCTCTGCAGGGGCCGGATGCCCCATCTTCGGTTCTCTCTTCTAGCATGACTTTTGCCGTTACCTCATCTCCTGCTATTGGGTTAGGGGCCGCCTCTGCTGCACCCATTGATCTTACTTCGGTCCATCCCTGGACCCTTCGATTTCTCAGCATGGAAGCGGGCCAAGCCTCCACTTCGGCCCATCAGGTTTCTGACAAGGGGAAGACCCAAATCCCCTTGAGTTCTTATTCTGATCCTTACACCACCGCCTCTCTAGCGCCGTAGGCCCTTGAGGCCTCAGCTGATTTCATCCATCTTCAAGCGGGGAATGCCGCTTGCTCATTCTGATATGGGCCCTTCCCTAGCCCATTATCCGTCCTACGGGCTTCCCCCTCCATTGGTCCACCCATCAGCTCCATATACATATTCTGCTCTTCCTGCTTTGTGTCCTCCTTCTCGGGAACGGGAACTTCTTGAAAAGTGGGCCACCAAGCAGCAGTAAATTGACCTTCTTCACAAAAGGGTCGGCCCATAGTCCCTTGCTGACATTCTCGTTCCCAATTTTAGGGACATTCATTTTCCCCCCTCAGTCTGAGCTCCCCATATATCAGAAGTACGATAGGAATGGCAACCCATTCATTCACATCAGGGAGTTCTTGTATGAATCGGCGCAGTTCCAACATGATGATCACCTCATGGCGTATCGCTTTTGCCAGTCATTGGACAGGGTTGCACTTGAGTGGCGCGCCTCCCTTCGTCCGTTATGCTCACCCGAACACTCAGGTAGACATAGGGCACTGGTATGCAGACCATAACGCACTTGCGATAGCGTGTTATGTACAGTATAACGCATCTGCCCCAGTGCGTTATACCCTAATGCATGATGCCATGTTAATTAGGAATGCAAAGCATAACGCACCAGGCATGGGGCGTTATGCTGAGTATGGCATGCCTCTCATGGCCGTTATACTTGCATGAGCCGAGGCCAGAAACCCAGGGAGCTTAATGCGCCTGGACTCATGCGTTATGAGACTATAACGCATGGGTCGAGGTCCGTTAAAGCCTCCCAAACACCAGGAATCCACAGGAAACCACGGTTCAATGCAGTGTATAACGCATCGGGCAAGGAGCGTTATATAATGCACGATGGATCTACCCTACACCGCCATACTAACCGCCTTACTAGTCAACGGTCAATGATCAACGGTCAAACCAGTCGGTCAAGGGCCATATGGCGGTCTACTAGGGGTGCATTAACGCCACTCGAACGTGGAAAATCCACAGAAAACCCATGACCATAATGGTCAGGGACAGGTGCGCTATACTAACCACCTATCTAAGCCGTGCAGGAGCATAACGGACCTGGGGTGGTCCGCTATGAGGGCATAACGCGCCTTGTAAGGTGCGTTATAGTCATGACGGTCACCAGGGTGACCGCCATGCGGTCTGGGCGACGAACGGGTTCGGTTTGCGACCGAGCCATTCCCCGGTCGATAGAAATCGACGGGTTCGCTACAAAACCTATAGAAAACGGAAAGGAAAACCATGCCATGCATCCAACCATGCCCACAGAAGCTAGAAATGAAATGAACATGTCCATAAACAATTAATAAGTAATTAAAATACTAATTAGCATGTTTTTAATACATTTTAGGGCAGAACTAAACATGGACATTAATTGGGCCAAACGGCCGTGGATAGATGTGCAAGTGGTGTGAAAATGATCCTAGCGAAGTAAGGAGTCCATCCCCCCACCTCTGATACGATGAGGACGCCGATTCAATGCCGAACGAATGACGAGGGCAACGGCGACCTCCTAACACCACGCACCTCCGCGCTCCGCTGATCGAGGGAAGAAGGACGTCCACGTGATCCTCGTGACACGACCTTCCCAACGGTACCTCCCGTGCCTCGATCAGCGGTCGTTTCGACCAAAACCGAGAAGGGAAGAAAAATCCCAAATTAGGCCTAAAATTTACCAAAAAGAGATTTACACGAAAAATGAGACAAACGTCCGCCATCGGCGACGCATGAGGCGTCAAAATACTCCTGGCAAGATGAGGATCACATTCCCCTACCTCGATCGTGACGAAGCCCGCCAGACGGTGCAAATCGGGCGACGGGGCGTCGCGGCTCCTCTCGGCCCGTCTAATCTCCACGCTCCCCGAACCGCAGAATGGAGGGTACCGCCTCGACCTACTCATCGAGCCCATTCCAACGGCGCCTCCTACGCTCCGGTCTGACGTCGTTTCGCCAAAAATCAGGAGAGAATGGGAGAGAGGGAGAGAGAGCGCTTGAGAGAGAGAAAGAGAGGGAGAGAGAGAGTGTCGCGAGAGTGAGGAGAGAGAAGGGAGAGGGGGTGATAAAACGTGATTTTTCTGATTTTTGTTATTTTTTTGAAAAATATTCTCAAATTACATTTTAACCCCTCAACTTTTTGAAATTATGAATATGTTCATTTAATTTCAATAATTCTTTAACAATTCCAATAAATGCCTAACAAAGGCCTAAAAATCTACAAAAATAGCCGAAACGATCCTGGCGAAGAGTACAATGCGACTGCAGCATCCACGAGTCGAGGAACTGAAGAATAATTAAGACGAAGTGTACTCAACTCGGGAGCTACAAAAGTAGTCCGAAACTCTTCTAAAAGGATCCGAAGACTTAATAAAGATCCAGCAGGACCCAATAAAGATCCACCAAAAATCCAGGACGTTACACACGACCCATGCTGAAAAAAAGCCACCGACAACATCTCATACTCAGTAGACAAGACAAGCATCAGCTCTTCACGAGAAAGATAAATATCTCAGTTGACTGCTCCGCCCATCGGCTTCTGCGCCATGCACAGTGATTGAAACTGGCACACAGAACGCCAATGACAGCACTAGACCACAAACATAATCCAACACACAACCTCAAAAACACCTGCAAATTCTCGGCTTCATTCTCAACATGGAACCACGGGACACAACCATAAACTAGGTCACCTCAAGGCACAATTATAGTTGAACACACGGCTAAAATGTACTAGCCAGGCTGCGGGCGACTTGCCAACAAGGACCTACAACAAGCTCTCGAAAAATGCATCTCTAGGACCATGATCACGTCTGGAGAGCAACTTCCAAGAAATGTAGAAAAAGAAAAGGGTACTCAACTAGCATATTCGTCGATAGATTTTCCCAATTCTCAAACCTGCCAGTGCCAACACTCAATGTCTCAAGCAATGGCACGACAACTGTGACGACCCAAGATCCGAGTACTAGAAAAGAACTGACGCGTCTCGAACCTCGGCCCACCACCCACGAGTCTAAAGACTCGGAAGGGTTAAAGGATAGGTGTGGTGTACATAAAAATAGGAAATAAAGTAAGACAACAGATATAATAACAGAAATAAATAACTAACTACAACAGAGTCCAGTCTAATCAAAGTACAATCTAAAGCAGTAAAATGTACCACATGCCAAGTGAACACTCAGCTCCGCAAGCTGGCAACTAAGAATCTCCACGCAACTACCTCGAACCCTGAGGAAGAACCATCGCACCTGAAAATCAGGGGTGACCTCATTTCATAGGCTCAGTAGGGATCCCGCGGACCCCCACCTCGCACGAAAGGAACAAGGTGAAAGACATACGAGTAGCACGAAAGTAACGCTGCCTAACGGGAGTATAGTAGAACCAACAAGCTGTAATAAATAAATGAAAAAGCTATCCAAACTAACTGTACCATACAACCGAACCTCGGTCCAACCAAAACTCGAGTCTGTACCCGCCAATGGATAGGAGCACCTCCCACTAGAAGAACGACTGGATGCATCCCCTGACATCTTACACCGTGTCACAAGTGTCTAGCTACAACACCTCAGGCGGAGACAAAGACACACCAAGTAACTAGTACCACGAACACGGATTAGCTGGGGTCGCGCTCATCAGCGCTGTCTGACGCCCCCAACCTCGTGTGTACACTCATACCATACGCCCTAGGCTTGTCCTCTAGTTGGTTATTCCCCCGAAACCCGGACTCGGCTGCACGTGGGGGCCCTACGGTAACCAGCCTAACAACCGTCTCTCTCGGGTAAGCTGCACCACCACTCCCAGGTGGGCCAGCACACGCGTGCCGTGAAAGCTACGACTAGTGGACGTGTCACTAGAGGAATAGACCCTCAAGTTAGTGGGAAAACAACGCCTGAACCGGACAAGTACGAGGATCGCTTCCTCATATCGACACCGACTCACGGTGACACAAGCCGTGAACACAACCTCCCGGGACCCCACGGCACCCTAACACATGGCCCCCACATGATGTCCAGCATCAGTCAGACCACGGGTCAACACGTGGATCGAGATCCACTCATTCGGGACTTGAATCGACACGAAAAATTACCAGCTAGGCCTCAAACGAGGAACGGCCCATCATTGATCACTTGAGAATGCACGGCTAATTTCCACAGTGGACCTCCACGAGTGCGCCACGAGATGAACGGTCAGCAATCAATCAATCAATCCACCCAAGATGATCATCAACCGCGTAGATGTCTGATTGCCGGTTGGCATTCCTCCTGCCCAACGAGAGGGAGGTGGATACTCCGACAAGAGCAGCCACATGTCGCATGTTTCTAAAGTCACGAGCTATAGTTTTGTCTCATGCTCGAAGGGCGAAGCCGCGCTCAAATTTCAAAGATCTTTTTCCCCAAATAGATTTGTTTGGTAAATAAAATACATCTACCGCGTCTCGTAAAGGAGGAGGAACCAGCGCTTGCCTTAGTTAAAATATTCTGTCAATTGTTGCTCCAATTATTCGTTACTTCCCTTCTCTTGCCCTTGTTATATCATCATTATTATTATCCCCTTTCTGATAAAATTTTGACAGCATCTCCCCTTGACCCTGGGCGTAAGGGAGAAGCGGGAAACGCGCCCACATGGAGTGGCGGAACCCAATGATTGGGGGTGAGCATCTGAAGACGGCAACACCCTAGACAGACCTCGGAAAACTCGAAGGGAGCAATGAAGAAAGGGCTGCAGGACTGGCCAGGGATACTGGGCTGAGGGGCAAGGACAGGTGTGCCGGCCAAGGGGCCCAAAGGGTGTACCACTGAAAGGCTAACTGGGGGGACTTCGGTTGCACCGGCGAAGGACGTGAAGTGCTGTGAGGTGCACCGGCGAAGGCGAGTGTACCGGCCAAGGGCCGTGCCGGCGAAAGAATTGAAGGGCTATATAGTGTACCGGGGAACGAGCGGCACGAGCGCGCCGGTGAGGGAGTTAGGCCAATGAAGGTATTGATGAGTTGGAAGTGTGTCGAGCAGAGGCTGTACCAGTGAAGGGTTTTGATATATGGAAGGTGTGATGGCCAAAGGTTGCGCCGCTAAGGGGGGTGTGCCGGCCTGGGGGGGGCCAAGGGCAGGAAGACCAAACGACGGCCAGACTGAACGAGCTGAAATGAGTGGGAAGAAAAATCATGGGATTTTTCCTGGTTTCTGGCCTGACTGGAGGGGAAGCTTCAGTGAGGGAACGGAGGCAGAAGCTGGGTGTCCAGGAAGTCAAAAGGGCGCGGCGGGGTGAAGGTGAAGGAACCCTCACCCAAGATAGAGGGACCGCTGATGGGGAAGATGAGGACGTTGCCGGAGGAGCGTGGGAAGACCATCAAACACACGCGAAGGCCCAAGAGCAGAGGGACAACAGTGGAGAACCCAAAGATGAACTTCATCCACTAAGAACACAAAATGATCATTACAGCTGAGGGGAAGAGGGCAAGAAGGATGGGGGAGAAAGGAATGAAGGGGCTGGGGTCATGTAGGTGCAATGGCGCCCTGCCCCTCCCCACTCTTCCTTCTACATCTCTCTCTTCCTCTCTCTCACTCTCTTACTCTTTCCCTGGGGTGGTCGTCGGAGGGGGATCCCACGGCGGAGCTCTCCTTCCTCTTCTTCTTCTCCTCTTTCCTGTGTGTCTGCTCTTCTCTCTGCGTGTGTTTCTTCTTCTTCTTCTTATGTTGTCTTCTGTTGTTTTTGTTCACCGGTGTAGGGTAGTTTTTTATACCCAGTGGCACAGGGTTCCTTCGAACACAGGGTGACGATGGCGGGAAAACAGTGCACTTATGGGGATTTGACCCGGATGTCCTTGACGATAGGGAGAGTAGGCAGCGTGGCTAGATCTCCGTCTGCCACCTTGGATGGGCCACTGCGCGCCAAGGATCCCGTAGGACGTGGCCTGAGATTTGATCAGCGCCGTCAGTCAGACCGTGCCGCTGAAACTTTAGGCTGTGCCGCTGAAGGGGCCTTGCACGTGTGCCGCTGAAGACACCAGTTGAGGGTGCACCGCTGAAGGGCACATGGAGTGTGCCGCTGAAGGCTATTGAGGGTGTGCCGTTGAAGAGGGCACAAGGCTGTGCCGTTGAATGCCTGTTGGGGGTGTGCCGTTGAAGGCTACGCCAAGTTTTTGAAGGAGCTTGTGAGCGTGCCGTTGAAGGGCACGGGTGTGCCGTTGAAGGCCACATTGGGGCGTGCCGTTGAAGGCTACACCAAGCTTTTGAAGGAGCTTGTGAGCGTGCCGTTGAAGGGCACGGGTGTGCCATTGAAGGCCACGTTAGGGCATGCCGTTAAAGGCTACGCCAGGTTTTCTTGAAGGGGCTCGTGGGTGTGCCGCTGAAGGGCACAGGGGCGTGCCGTTTAAGGCCTGTAGGGGGCGTGCCGTTAAAGGGCACTTGGCTATCATTGAAGTGGATTTTTCGGCCCATTCCAGACCCGATTGATGATCCGTTTGATTCTCTTCGGGGGCCCACGAGCAGTGAGCTTCCCCCGGGGTTGGCTTCTCTTCGCTGTCGTGGTTCCGGAGACGGTTTCACGGCAGCATGTTGTCTGTTCAGAGAGTCCGGGTGGGACATGTTCTCCAGGGTCTCTTCGGTTGAAACTGTCGTTACTGCTGGACTGATAGGGACACATGGGGGTGCGACTTTGCACGTCCAGAGCCGTGCACCCCGGTTCAGCCAAGATGTACCAGAACCTGAAGAGGTAGTTTTGGTGGCTTGGCATGAAGAGAGATGTAGCGGAGTTTGTGGCCAGGTGTTTGACCTATCAGCAGGTGAAGGTTGAGCACCAATGACCAGGAGGCACACTTCAGCCCTTGGAGATACCCGCGTGGAAGTGGGACCACATGACCACTGATTTCGTGGTTGGGTTACCGAGGACGTCCAGTGGGCATGATTGTATTTGGTTACTGGTGGATAGACTGGGGTTTTTCCCACCCCTTTTTTATTTGCTCATTCACACAGACTTTCACATTTATTTATTTATCTATTTATCTATTTATTTTATATACATTTTATCTGAATTTCCCCTAATTTTACTCATTCCTATTTTCTTTGTGTTTTATTGTGGAGGAGTGGGCCGTTAAAGGCTGAAGAAAAGGTGTATCGGCGAAGGTGGCCTGGGCACTGGGGAGGCGTACCGATGAAGGTGCCCTTGGTGCACCGGAGAGGGGGCTTGGGGCCAGGCATACCGGCGAGGGTAGAGGAAGTTGTACCGATGGAGGTCTATGAGGCGTGCCGGCGAAGGGCATGGCAAGTGTGTCGGCGAAGGGTACTTGGGCAAAGTGCACCGGTGAACAACTGAAGACAGGACGAGTGTACCGGCGAAGGGGTGGACAAGGTCCACGCAAATTCTCACAAAGGGAGCAAAGTCCATGCATGCTTTCAAAGGGTAAGTCCATGCACCTCTAGGCTAAGCCCATGTAGATGCAGGTTAAGTCAGTACACATGAGGGCCGAGTTCATGCATGCTAGGGGTAAGGTCGGTGTGCACGGGGGTGAGGTCGATGCACATATTGACTAAGTCAGTGCATATGCGCGGAAGGTCAGTATAGGTATGGAGCATGCAAGGGGTGAAGGTCAGTGCACGTGCAAACTAGGGTCAGTGCACATGCAGACTAAGGTCAGTGTACGTGCTGATGAAGTCAGTGTATGTGCAAACTAAGGTTAGTGCACATGCCGGGGGAAGTCAGTGCACATGGGTTAAAGTCAGTGCACATGCAGACTAAGGTCAGTGTACGTACAAACTAGGGTCAATGCACATGCAGGGGGAAGTCAATGCACATGGGCTAAGGTCAGTGCATATGCAGATTAAGGTCAGTGTACATGCTGACGAAGTCAGTGTATGTGCAAACTAAGGCTAGTGCACATGCAAGGGGGAAGTCAGTGCACATGGGCTAAAGTCAGTGCACATGCAGACTAAGGTTAGTGTGCGTGCTGACGAAGTCAGTGTACGTGCAAACTAAGGTCAGTGCACATGCAAGGGGGAAGTTAGTGCATAGGGGCTAAAGTTAGTGCATATGCAGACTAAGGTCAGTGTACGTGCTGACGAAGTCAGTGTACATGCAAACTAAGGTCAGTGCACATGCAAGGGGGAAGTCAGGGCACAAGGGCTAAAGTCAGTGCATATGCAGATTAAGGTCAGTGTATGTGCTGATGAAGTCAGTGTAGGTGCAAACTAAGGTCAGTGCACATGCAAGGGGAAGTCAGTGCACACTTCGTGAAGGGCTTGTGTGAGGCCTATGCAATGTAAGCCAAGTCCATGCATATGAATGCTGGGCCATTGCAAGTCCATGCACATGGGGCCAGGGGTTTAAAAAGAAAGGGTCAGTGTACACGGAGGTAAGGTCGGTGTACATGGAGCCAGGTTGTGGGTGTGTCGGCCAAAGAGCTCAAGGACGTGCCGGCGAACGATAAGATGGAGTGTGCCGGCGAGGGGCATTCAGGGTGCACCGCTGAAGGGTCGAAGGGTGTACCGCTGGAGGATTGGCTGAGAGGTGGTTGGATTAGTGTACCGGTGAAGGATTGGGACAAGTGTACCGATGAAGGCCCACTCCTCCTCCATTTCTTTTAAGGCCTTTCTTTTCTTCTTTTCTTAAATTTTATGCAGTCTTATACAAATTGTTCCTTCAGCACCTCTTGCAGTCATGTGCGTTCGAGGTGCTTAGTCGTTACTTGGTCCAATTCCTTTCATGTTGTTCTGTGGTCCCTCACCTTAGTTAAAATATTTTATTATTTATTATTCCATTTGTTTGTTGCTCCCTTTGGTCTTTTGACACATTACTATTTTTGATAAAAATTTAGCAGCATCTCCCCTTGACCCGGGCATAAGGGAGATGCGGGGAACGCGTCCACATGGAGTGGCGGAACCCAACAATAGGAGGTGGACGTCCGTAGATGGCAACACCTTTAATGAAACCTCAGAAAGCATGGAGCGGATGATAATGAGAGAGAGGCATCTCTCAGACTAGCTATGGATAGCTGGGGTAAAGGATAGGAGAAGGTGTGCCGGCCAAGGAGCTCAAGTGTGTATCGGGCAAAAAAAGGGGGGGTGTTGAGTTTGTGTCGCTGAAGGACTGGGAGGGGCTAAGCGTACCGCTAAAGGGGTGGCTAGGGCGTACCGCTAAAGGGGTAAGGCTGGGTGTGCCACTTGGAAGAAGGCCGAGGGTGTGCCGGTGGTGGTCAGCCTGGGGACATGGAGGCCATGGGTAGGCTGGTCTGGGGCGAGTGAGAGCCAGTGAGGGGACGAAGATCAGGGGGCTGGTCAAGTATGATGAAGCCAATGAAAGGGGGGAGCCTGTGAGGCCCTTGGGCTTGGCGAACGAGTTGAGAAACGGGGTTGTAGTTGAAAAGGGGGAAGATGAGGGGTGGATGATCGGGGCAACCACCAACGGAAGACCTATCTTCTTGCAAACTTCGCCAGCATACAATAGATAAGCTTTAAAACTCAAGTTTCTTCACTGCAGCGTCTACGTAGCCACTCAACGGCGTTGACGCAGTAGAAGGGTTTTGCCTTCAAAAACCTGACCCCTTACAGACTTTGCCAGCATATGATACTTGAGCTTCAAAAACCCAAGTTTCTTCACTGCAGTGTCTACGCAGCGGGTAGCAGCGTTGACGCCGTGGAGGCTTGATTGCTTGAAAGCTTAAAGGTTCCTCTCTGCCATGGAGGCTTTGAAGACTAGAAGGGTACTAGACCCTTGAAGTGGTCTTTAAGCTAATAATCCTTTGAGCTTTCAACTGCCTGTAGCTTTAAACCCTTTGAGTTCTTTTAGCATTTGACTTGAAGGATCGGCATTCACAAAATAACACTTGGGTACACCGGGGGTCGACCCATGGGGTCATCCCACGAACCCTGTGTTACGAAGAAACCTCGGGTGGCCCAAGGGGTCGACCTATGGGGTCGTCCCATGAACCTTATAACGTCCACCCAGTGTGTAGCCTGCATTCAATAGAAACAGCAACTGCATGCAGTGTAAGGAAGCAACTGTATTGCAGTCTGTAATGCAAGACAATGTCAGGCATGATATGGCAAATATGATGAATAAAATGCATTCATGCATTCCTTCAGCCAGCATTAAGATAACTATGGCAGTAAGATCAATATGATGCATTCATGCATTCCTTCAGCCAGCATTAAGATATCATCACAGAGTTAATGAAATGCAAACAAACACAGTGTAATAACAGGCACATAAAATGACATGCAAGCAGGCACACAATGTGTCCATAATGAAGTGCATCAGGCACAGTATGTATTGATAAACACATAGAATGAAATGTAAACAAACAGGCCAGAATATTGACAGGCTCATGGCAGGCTCATGGTGACAAGAAGTATTTTGTTGCTATCATCAAAACAGAACAGTATATGTTGTTAGCATCAGGGCTAAACAACATATGCACAACAGGTAGGAGGTGGCTCGTCCAGAGGCCGCAGAGGTACCCCTCCCCGCTGTATCAGTCGAGCAACCCGAGGGTGGTGGCGTCGGCCTGGGGAAGCTGGCGGCTCTCGTCGAGGTCCTGCAGCAGGAGGTAGCTGCAGGGACTGCATCTGCTGTCGAGGAGGCCTTCGAGGAAGGGGAGATAGCATTGGAAAGCCAGATCATCCCCGTGATCGAGGTAAAATGACATCCCTGGGAGTTTTTCCATGCTTTTGGAACTCAGGCGGCCTGCTTCGCTTGATGCAAGGCTAATCCTCTTACTTCTTTGTGTTCCAAGAAGAGGAGAGCCTCCTTGAGGCACACTCTGCGAAAGCCCGCAGAGCTGTCACCAAGCGGAGAGGGATAGCGGCCCCGGCGGAGACGGATGAGCCGAAGCTACTCTCGGCAATGGAGGTGGAGCAGATTGTGTCCTTCCTGTGGTCAGGGAGTGGGTTGAAGCTCATGGTTCCCCTTCCCCCTCCCTGGCCACTTGCGACGCTGGAGGAGAGTCAGCTCTTGGGGAGGACGCTGGCCGAGCTCACGGTCCGGGGTGAAGAGGGGAAACCAGTGGACGAAGAGGCCGTGCCTTCAGTGGCAGCAGTAGAGCTTGCTCCACTTCAGGCACTTCCCTCGACCGAGAGTAAGGAGGAGGAGCCCCTCGCGCTCGTGGGGCCGAGTGGGGCGGCCGTGGCTCCGACAGCTCCCTTGGCCATAGCTGGTCGGGGACTACACGCCGAGGTGGGAGGCTCCAGCGACCTGTCGGTGGTGCTCCCCTCCTCGTCGACTGCGGTGGATGCGGAGATGTGGGCTGCCGTGGACGGTACGGTCGAGTTCAACCCGTCGGAGGTACCTTCCGTCAGTCACACTACCTCGGACGTGCCGGTCCGCCCTATGCTGGTAGCACTGCGTTCGATGATATTTGCCGACCCCTCTCTCACGTACCGAGGGGCGCACGCAATAGCAACGTAGCTGACTGGGGCGTTGCAAGTGCTAGGCTGCCCTCTAGAGGAATGGTCGTGACGCGTATTGTTACTGCTGAAGTACGTGAACCGTCGCGAGTTCCTTGAAACTCGGGTCCCCAACGAGCTTACCGCAATCAGGGCCCAGGAGGGTGAATATCTGCAAGCCTTAGAGGAGCGCCGGATCAGCGGGGAGCGGCTCGAGACGGCCTTGGCGGGTGGTCATCAGGACGTTCACGCCCTCAGTGGCAGGGTTGAAGAGTTAGAAGGCCAACTCACCACCGCTAAGTCCACGCTGGCCGAAGCCGAGGCGACCGTGGAAAGGACGGGCGAAGCGCTAGCTGTTGCTAGGGCTGAGGCGGTCTCCCTCAAAGCGGAGCTGGAGCATCTCGAGGGGCAGAGGGGCTGGCTGAATGACATGGCGAGCTTCCCTTGTATCGGCATCCTCCCCCTTGAGGATATCTTCCGGGGGATCGACTGAACGCCTTGATTTTATTCTCATCATGACTCCCTCCTGAAGTCATTTTTATCAGGGGCTGAAATGTCCCCTTTTCTAACACAAAGGAGGTGGTTCTCACATCAAACCTCTTTTTATTGGTTGGGTTAAAACCCAATCCCTCCTTTCTAAAATTGCTCTTTGTTCCCAAGATGGCATTCAGATTTTCAGTACCTTGTGCCATACCTTCAAGGGAATTTTGTTTATCTTTGTTTTCTTTTTCCAGATTTTCTATTGTTTTCTTCAGCTCACTGTTTACACTGCTAACAGTGTTGTATTTCTCAGTGGCTATGTTTGTTTCTTTCTGAAATTCATGAATCTTCATTTTGAGTTCATCAATGTTTTTCAGTAGGTTCTCATTTTCATTCTTCAAATCACTTAACATGCTTTTACTACATTCAGCTTCCTTAAGGGAATCTTTCAGTTCATTATTCTCAGCTTGTAAGCATGCAAGTTTATCAGACAAGGTAGAATCATTGACTAAAGAGTTTATCTTCTTTTTCAAGTGTCTGTTCTCCCTACGCATGTCTTCATATTTTTCAAGAAGTTCAGCATACACATCTTCCCATTCACTTTGTGTAAAATTGTCAAACGGGGAAGTTACCTCATCATCGCTCTTTGCCATCAGGCAAATTGTTTCTTCTTTCTCATCGTTAGAGGAGCTACTCTGACTTTCTTCTTCTTCATCACTCCAGGTGCTAACCATGGCCTTTCCCTTTTTGTTCTTCCACCTGGGTTACTTTTCTTTGAGTTCAGGACAGTCCGCCTTGAGATGTCCTGCTTTCCTGCAATTATAACAAACAATAGAGTCAGATTTCTTTGCAGGTTCTGATCTATGTTTGGGCTGTCTCTTTCCCGAGAAATACTTTCTTCTCAGCCCTTTCCCTTCTTTCTTCAAAAATTTCTTAAACTTCCTTGTGAACATAGCAAACTCATCAGCATCTTCCTCAGAACTAGTGCTGCTATATTCACTGGAAGACCCTTTGCTAGAATTAGCTTTAAGGGCAAGGGGTTTTCTTCTCTTCTCTGTATCATCAACTTTCTTGAGGTTCAGCTCATACGTCATGAGAGAACCAATGAGTTCATCTACAGTGGTTTTAGTTAGGTCCCTGGACTCTTCAACAACTGATGTGGGACGGACTGAGGGACCGACTCTAAGTGATGCAAACCTCAGACTCTAGATGGAAACGTGACCAGCAACATGTGAACACTAGAGACGCCTTGGTCCGACACTAAGAGTTTCTATGGACTATATGTCGCTAACAGAAACGCAAGCTCACTCGTCGTCCCAAGCGAGGGATAGCGTGGATCCGTGCGGTTGAGAAACTGACAGAGTCAAGGGTGGTCGACTCACTTTCGTGCTCGGGTCGAGTCACGGGATGGGTCACTCTCTCGCTCACAGTGGTGACATGAACTCACAAGCTAGGATCCTATCGCACTCGCAGTGACATACGACCATATACTAGCTAAGCAAGTGTAGCGCCAAGAAGTTTCGACCGTACCTCCACGCTCCCGGCGTGGGGAAGACACCCCAGCCAAATTCGTACTCTCGATTAACAAATTTTACAGTGGTACAAATGTTTCGACCCACTCCACGTAGGGAGGTTACAAGTCACATGTGGGGTTCGGGAGTAACGGGAAGTGGGTTGACGGGCAGCATCTTGATGTCGCTCTGTCGGTGCCGAAACCCGCATTTTGGTGCTATCTAGATGGCTCGATCTATAGGTCCATGGGGCCCACGTGCTGCTCAGTCCTCCGAACATGACGGGGTGGGTCCCGCTGTGATGGTGACACCTAGTGTCGTGCTCCCCTGGATGGCGATCAGGCTGGAACACCAGTCAGAGGCCGGGCGGTTCCGATCGTCAAGTGTTGGAGCTTGCTGCCTCGGACCTGAAGCTTCTATTTTTTAGCGCGCGGTCCAGTGAGATCTGTCGCTGCGATCTGCCACGATATCGGATCAACACAAAACTAGCGCCGTTGGAAAGCTCTCTTAAAATTATTCGACCCTCTGTGCCTCCATAAATTTTAACAAGGCAGGAATTCCAATGTTATAATTTTGAACTGGGCTATTTGCAATCTCAGATCTGGTCTGGCAGACTGAGATCTGTCTGAGAACTAGCATTGACCATGGCATAAAAGTCAGATCTGGGTGTTAGCTCTTCAGGAAGGTTGTAGAGGGATGAGTAAGGAAGACGTAGATATTTTTTATTTGAACTTTCATGGAGATTTCAATTTTCAGGTGATTTTATAGTGGGCAGAGGTCGGATCTGAACTGCACAGGACAGCACAGATATAGGATCTGAGAGGAATTGTTAGAAACTGTAAACGAACTTCTAAATTCACAAGAAAATTTATGGACGATGGATTAGGTGGACATAACCCCCAATAAATATTTCAGCTCATTTGGACAAGGGGAAGGTGGGTTTATGGGCAGACTAGCAGGTTGCTATGACAGATGATGATCCATAGTCCAGTAGACTGAGCCTCTCTTCAACCACTCTCTCTTTCACTGATCTCCTTCTTCTTCTATTCCTTCTTCTTCTATTCTTTCTTCTTCTTCTACTCTTGCTCTCTACTGCTCTCTCTTTCTTTTTCTCTGTTGAACTCTCAACTATTGGAATCTTCTGTGAGAGTCTTCACTTGCTTGTTTTCAACTTCAGGAGAGATGACCTTTTTATATACAGCTTCACTCTAAGGACGCCCTAGACGTGTGGAGAGCTTGTGCCCCCTTCTCTAAGAAATCCACGTGTCAGCTTCCAGGGATCTGGGATCACGTGCTAGCCTTATCCTCATCGAATGAAGTCTTGTCACAGAATAGAAACATTAGTTCAGTTGACAATATACCGAAAAGAAAAAGATGCATGGGGTTGTTATGTGCTTGGACTTATAACACTGGCTTAGCTACAGTGTCTACACCGAGTTCAACATGCAGTGAGCCGAACTGTGCACGGGGTATGATGTGCATGGACTTGCTTGCCAAGTTGGTGGAATACATGAAGCAAAGCAAACATGCACGGACTTAAACACAAAGTTGCATACAACAAGAAATATGCATAGGGTTTGACGTGCACGGACATGGTGAAGGTGTGGACGGACTTGGGATACAACCCAATCAAGAATATACTAAGTCCAGGCTGTGCATGGGGTTTGACTTCCACGGACCCTGTGAGGGCATACAGGGATTTTGTATGAAGCATAAAACCTGCACAGGGTTTTGCTTCCACAGACCATTACAGAGGTAAAATCTGCACGGACTTGATGTCTCAGACTTGATGTAGGCGTGCAAGGACTTGAGAGAAAGTGCTCGGACTTACTACCAAGAGTAATGTGCACGGACTTGAGATGCAAAGCCTGCAAGGACTCAAGACTACTTGGACATGCAATGCACAGAGTTGGTTCACGCTTGGACTTGAGCAAGTCATGCAAGGACTTATGTTCTTCACTGAGGCCAGAAGATGCATGGACTTCCTATGCAGTGTACTATTCATGCTCAGACTTGAAAGAACAATGTGCACGGACCTATTTGATATATCCACGGACTTGGAAGTGTGTGAGCCGGTGGAGTGTGCACGGACTTTATGAGTGTGCACGGACCATGCACGGACTTGCTGTAATGTAGCTCGGACTCTACATAGCTAAGGCAGATGTGCTCTGACCTTGCTACAGTATATGCTCTGACTTAGACTGAGCCTAAGACTCTACATGCAAGGACTGCTACTGTGCATGCTCTAACCATGCATCGACTTAGCCTAGAAGGCGTGCAACATGCTCGGACATGCATCGAGCATATACACTGACTCTAAGTGTATGCTAAGACATGAAGAGTGCTTTAAGATGGTAAGACGTGCAACACTTGCACAGACTATGCACGGACTCAGACCTAATAGGCTTAAGAGGAAGGTATGCATAAAACACCCTGTCCACGGACTTGGCTCAATCTTAATGCAAATATGCATGGACTTTTGAAAGAAGTCATGGACTAAAATGCACAGGTAAACACTTATGAACAGGCTAACACTGACCAAGCTATCTGCTGGATAGCCCATATGCACGAGCAATGAAGACATGCACAGACCTAGTGCAGCAAGCAAGATACTATCTGTTTGATAGCCCATATGCACGAACCCAGAACAGATAGCATCAATAAGGTATTAATGCCATTCATCTCAAGCATACATGCAATCTTATGTGGTGACTCAGGGAGTTACTATCATCAAAATAACACATCATCATCAAAGCCCAAGGGGCACAACACAAGGCCATGGTGTCCCAGTATCCAACTATCCAGCTCCGGGCATAGTTGCTACCCCAGTCGAACAGATCGTCTGTAGCGGGAGCGATATCACCGGCCACCTTGTCTTCCGCCGCTGCTGCATTGGAGTCGTTGAGGATCATCAGCCTGGGCACTCGCACCAAGAGAAGGACTTGGACCCTATTGTCCAGTGCCACTATTTCGGGAAGACCTAGAGCCATCACGATGACACCACGGAGATGAAGGCAGATAGCGAGGCCTACCCATTATCATAGTAGGCCTACCCACTATCACTAGTATTTACAAGCTAGAGGCACCTTCCCCTGATGGCGGAAAGTGCCCCGTTATACGCTTGTGATACAAGGAAGAAGATCGTTGAAAAGGAAGCACACACCACGAAGCAACGAAAGGGTGACCAAAAGGGAAGTTTTATTTATGAGCAATGAGGGAGAGTACATAGAGGTTACTCGTCCTACTTGGGACGAAACCTGTCAGGAAGAAGGTCCAAAACCCCCTTGTTGGTGTACAGGCAGTTCACCTTCCCTAAGGCATCTCGCTAGTAGTCTAGGTACCCACGACAGTAGAATTGTTGAGGAGTTACATCAAATTGTTCTTGTCTCACAAATTGAATCAAAAAATATTGAAGAAGTCTTGAAAGATGAAAACTGGGTAATTTCCATGAACCACCTTAAAATCGGTGTGTCTCGTGCGATTGTGCATCTGATCTGTGCGATTTTTCGACTGCGATTTCTATTCCGCGATTGGATCCATTCACCCCCCCTTTGGATCTATTATCTGATATTACAGTTCGCGTTTCCACGCTCTTCCAACAGCCACCAGCTGCTACCCACCTCCGACGTCGTTGCCACCATCGTCATCATCGCCGCCGTCATCTCTGAGGGTGAGGAGGCCATAGCCGTCCCTCCCCTTCCTCTCCTTCTTCTTCTTCTTCTTCTTCTTCTTCTTCTTCTTTCCTTTTGCGGGAGGAGATGACGGCCGTGGAGCCTCAGCCCCCTCTCCCTCTTGCCTCTGCCCCCTTTTCTCTTCTTCTTCTTCTATTCTTCTTCTTCCTTTATTCTCCTATTCGAACGAGCACCGCCGGTGCCACTGTATCGAGGGGGTGGGAACCCACCGTATCAACTGGAGGGGCGAGGCCACCGTATCAAGGTTGTCGGGGGCCTCACCGTATCAGCAAAGGTGGGAAGGCCCACTGTATCAAGGTTGCTGGGGGCCTTACCATATCAGGGCAAATGGGGCTTCACCATGTCAGGACCACTGCGGCCACCGTATCAAGAGTGTTGGGGCCATCGTATCTGGAGTGCCGGGGCCTCACTATATCAGGGGCCTACAGCCTCACCGTGTCATTGACCCCGGAGGAACATGTGTGAGGCCAGGGAGCCCATGGGTAGCCCGAAAGGGCAAAGAATACTTCAGTGTTACCGCTTTTCGTATGCAGCATGAATTTTTGGGGCCGTCACTCCTTGTGGATGTGCACCCGCGTCTCTCCTTTAGCCTCCCGCCTAGGGGAGACTCTATCAAAATTTCATTAGAAACTTTGACACCCGCTTATTTAATTTCAGTGATAGTTCTTCCTTGTAATTCTTTTGCTTTCATTTCACCAATGGTTTGTTCTAACTGTTGCTACCATGCTTTGTAGGATATGGCTGCCCCAAGTGGCTCTTCTCCTTTGGCAACCACCAGTGGTGGGCCTCGTCCTTCGGTTGACCCTCCTGTCGTGTCATCGCAGAATGTGTAGGATCTTGATCGGGAGCATGCAGAAGTGGCAGCCTTAGCAGAGTCCTAAGGCTCCAACACTGACACTATGGACTTCAACCACCTATCACTGACCAAGACCGGCTATGCATTTGACCGGGAGGGTGACTACCGGCCAGATCATCCAAAGGACAAGCACTTGATTTATTTCCTGACACATTTCAACTCCCGAGGCAAACATGATGTCATGGCCGTGCAAGACATCGAGCGTGCCATCTTGAAATCTCAGGACAACCTAGGCCATAGTGTGTCCAGAAGCGTGCTGATGTATCTGTTAGGGGAGCCAAGAGAATGGAAACCTGTACTGGGGCTGGAGGAGCGCACACCTTCTGAGGGGAAGCTGGTACGAGCTCCCAAGTTTATCCCGGTCTGGTGGGATAATACAGTCGGGCGAGTATATGGGGAGCAGCCTCACTTCGGCTTATTTTTGGCACCACTGAAATGGGGATTCTGAGAGGAGCCCTTCATGCTGGACTACCTGGCCATTCGCTTTAAGCACGAGTCGGCGCTGGGCTGGTTCGCTGATTGCACGGTCTAGGATGCGCACAACTTCAGACAAGGGGCAGTAGAATTCAAGGATCATGTGCTGTACCACTATGCCCCTCTGCTAATTCATGCCAGGGTATATCACAGTGTCTACGCTTCCCAATTCAAGTACCCAACTTCGAAGGGTCTGTGCTGTGCAATGATGGAGACCTTCAATGCGGAGCTGAACATCTTTTACACGATAGAGGGTGAAACTTCAATTGATTTGTGGAGCCTCCACCAACTGAGCGGCATGCCCAGTGATGGGGAGCCGTACGAAGAGGTGTGCCTCCCCAAGTTGATTAAGGATGAAACAAACAGGGAGGGCATGTACACCCTCGGCTTCTCTTACTGATACCTAATGAAAGCCTTCCGTGAGCTGCATCTATCATATCACAGAGGGAGGCAGCCTGCGTGAGGTGATTGCCGAAGGGTTCGTGCCGGCATGTGGTTGAGATATTTCTTTGACGGGGAGAAGAAATATGATGACTTTCCTTCCGTCGGTGTCTTGACAGCTCACAGAAAGCACGACAGGAACAGGATTGACTTGAAGGTTACTGACTTCAAGGGATGCAAGAACGGTCCCAACCCGACGGGCGTTGACTCCATGAAGCATTGTGCTACCTTCTTGGCCTACTGGCTCTGCTCCTTTGCCCTACCATACGGTGACAGGACCGTTATTCGGCCAGAAGCCATTTACCCTGCCTGCCAAATGGCCTGGGGAGAGAAATTATCGCTATGCCCAACTGCCCTGTGCTTGATTTACAAGACCCTCGGCGACGTCAGTAAGCACCAGCTTCCTCGACAATTTCGGATCATCGGCCCAATGCAGTTCTTCAATGCTTGGGTCTACCATCGACGACGGTGTGATCGCGCGGAGGGCGCGTCGCAGGTATCCGGTCATCACCAGCCGCCGATCAGGAGCTTCGACAGCTCCACGTCGAAGTCGGCCAGCTGCTCGGCGCCGTACGGCACGAGGTCCTCGGTGTCGACGAGGAACGCGCGGACGTCGTCGACGTCGAAGCGGACGACGGCGTTCATGCGCGCGCTGGTCAGCGCGTGGAACCCGGACAGCTGCACGTGGTACCACGCGCCGTCCGTCCAGCACTCGACGGCGCCCTCACCGGCGTGGTGGGTGAGGCCGTCGGCGAGGATGTCGCGGGCGAACGTCCAGTCGAACTGGATGCCGGCGGAGTCCATGCCGAAGTCGATGACCACGGCGAGCGGTGCGTCCGGGTTGTAGCGGAGGGTGGCGCTGCTGCGGGTGTCGTCGGGGAGCAGGAAGTGCGCCTGCCGGGCGATGGTGGTCACCGCTTCCCACCGCCTGCCCACTGCTCGATGCGGTCGAGGCAGCCGTCGATCGCGGTGGCGATGTCGTCTGCGGCGGCGGCGAGGTCGTCGGACGGCTGGCGGGCGTTCTCCCGGTCAGCGACCCGCAGCCGGGCCAGGAGAGTGCGGGTGCGGGTGACGGTCTCGCGCACCGCGGCTTGGACGTCGCTGACGCCGGTGCGGGCCTCGGCCGGCGTGATCGGCGCCGCCGGGGTCGGCTCGGCCGGGCCGACGGCGCGGCGCAGCGACTTCCACACGTCGAACCCGGCCTCGGTCGGCATGCGGTCCTGGTCGAGCTCGTCCTGCGCGTACACCTCCCGCAGCGCCTCGTCGTCGACGGGCTCCTGGCCGGGCAGCGGCACCTCCGTCAGCCCGAACCGGTCGATGCCGGCGCGGTCCGCGGACTCGTACTGGCTGGCCCAGCGGTTGCCGAACGCACCGAGCATGACCTCGCGGGTGCCGTCGCACGTGCCGTGGATCCGCACGAAGGCCTTGCGGAGTGGCTGGCCGGTGACCGGGTGGTGGTGGTCCCACCCGAAGGTGAAGAACCAGTCCTGCGGCTGCTCCCAGCCGGGCTGCGGCACCGGGTTGCCCCAGCGCGGGCACTCCGGCCGGCAGCGCACACCGAACACGTGGTCGTGCAGCGGCTCCTGCTGGACCGCCGCGGTGCCGGGGTTCACCGTGCACCCGCCGACGGCACGACCAGCGGCCACTCAGCGGTCGGCACTTCCAACGCGCCCTCCCGCCACCGGTGATGCGCCGACGCGTCCAGACCCGCCGCCAGGTACGCGGCGTCGACCAGGTCACGGAACTCCGTCAGCCACGGCGGGTCCGTCCGCCACGACGCGATCAGCGCGTCGAAGTCCGCGAGGATCGTCAGCTCCTGCAGATCGGGGCCCGTCTGGCTGGCGACGACGGAGGCCTGCGGCGCGCCGACCTCGAGGGCGGGCCGCCAGCTCTCCGTCGCGCCGACGTGCTCGACGGGGACGCGGGCGGGCGCGGCGACGGCCAGGGCGAGCGGCAGACCGCGCTGCAGCTGCTGCTCGCGGACGACGATGGCGACGCCGACGCCGACGGCGAGCATCACGATCGGGATCCAGGTGGTCATCGGGTTTTCCTCCACTTCATGCGGTTCTTGGCGTGGCCGACGTGCCAGCGCGGCGCGTCCTTGGTGGAGCAGTGCTTGCAGCGGTAGGCCTCCAGCGCAGACGGGGTCGCGCCGCCGCGGATGAGCCGCCACCGGTGCCGTTCGGCCTTCGCGGCGGAGTCGTGGGCGCGTTTGCCGTGGCACGCGCGGGTGACGCTCACTTCACCCACCGGGCGAACTCAGGGGCGGGCCCGGCGACGCAGACCACCACCACGGCGGTGAGGATCGCGATGAGGAGCACGACGAGCGGCCACTCGCTGCCGCGCTGCTCGCCGCTCACCGCTGGACCGTCCAGGTGCGCTCGGGCAGGCCGGCGTCGGCGGCGAGCCGGTTCCGGATGCGGATGACCCTGGTCAGGTTCTCCGCGTGGAACAGGTCGTCGAGGAGCCTGCTGTCGAGGACCGGGTTCAGGCCGAGGACCTCGGCGGCGACGCTGCTGACCAGGGACTGGCGGCCGTCCTTGACGACCCGTGCCGTGCGGGCCTCGCCGTCGCGGGTGGGTTCGCCGTTGGCGCGGGTGGTGGTCCACCCGGTCGGCGTCCACCCGGCCTGGAGGGCGATGGTGCCGGCAAGGCAGGCGGTGGTGCCGCAGTCGGTGCTCTTGAACCATGCCTGCATGTAGAACTCGTCGGGGTGCTCGGCGGCGTAGGTGATGGCGTTTTCGAGCCCGCCGAGTTCGTCGACGAGCTTCAGTCCAATCGCCTCGCTGCCGGCCCAGACGCGGCCCTGGGCGATGGTGTCGATGCCGCTGGCGCCGTCACGCGGGATGTGGCGGCTGTCGGAGACCTTATCGAGGAATTTCTTGTAGAGGTCGTCGACGCGCGCCTGCGCCATGGCGAGTTCCTGGTCATGCCGGCTCCGCCATCATCGGCGACGGTACCAACCATTTCCGCGAGAACAAATACTTCTACGCCGACTCCGACTTTCTTTCCATCTTCCATTTTCCCCTGCTGAAAGGCGATCCCAATGCCCTCCGCAGCACATCCAACGTGCTCCTCACCGCCTCGGCGGCCAAAAGATATTTCGGGTCCACCGATGTCATCGGCAAAACCCTTACGATCAACGATGCCAAAGCCTTTACCGTCGCCGGCGTCCTCCAGGACCCGCCGCGTAATTCCCAGATCCAGTTCAATATGATCGTGAACTTCGGGAATCTGGACCAGGCAAAATGGGAGCAATGGTGGACGGCTAACTGGACCACCTATCTTCTCCTGCAAAAGGGCGCTTCGATGAGCGGCCTCGAGACCCAGATCAACAACTATATGGCCACACCCGAGGTCCGCAAAGAAGCCGAACTCGACAAAGGCGACTACCTGAAATACCACCTCGAGCCATTGAAAAGCGTACACCTGTATTCCCAGGCAGGCGGCTTCGAACCCAATGGCAGTATCACCTATGTCTATGTGCTGCTGCTGATCGCCGTGCTGATCCTGGCCATCGCCTGCTTCAACTATACCAATCTGGCTATCGCCCAGTCTTCCAGCCGCACGGGGGAGATCGGCATCCGCAAGGTCTTAGGCGCACTCAACGGGCAATTGTTCCGGCAGTTCACCGGCGAATCCCTGCTTGTCACCTTTGTCTCCCTTGTCCTCGCCCTGGTAGCCAGCTGCCTGCTCCTGAATTTTTTCAACACCCTTACCGGCAAACATTTCGTCGTCACCGATATCCTGCAACCCATGGTCCTCGTTGCCATCCTGGTCGCGGGTATCGTCATCGGCTTCCTGGCCGGCTCCTACCCTGCCCTGGTGTTATCGGGCACTAAGCTCATCAGCATCCTGCGCTCGGGCTTTCGCATCACCGGCGGCCACGCCGGTCTTCGCCGGACGCTCATCGTGCTACAGTTCGTGATCTCCCTGTTCCTGATCATCACCACCGTGGTGATCCTCCAACAGATGAATTATATCCGCAACAAAGACCTCGGCCTCGACCGCGATCATGTGGTCGTGCTGCCCGTCGACTGGCGCATCCATAACAGCTATGCGCAGCTGAAAAACGCCGTGAGCACTCTCCCCGGCGTTACCGCCGTCTCCGGCTCCTATAATCTCCCTATCTCCGCCACCTGGGGCGATGGCCTCACCGCCGTCACCGATCACGGCGAGGTAAGCTTTTCGATCACGGCGATCCCCGCGGACCTCAACTATCTCTCGACGTTGAATATGCATTTAGTGGCGGGTTCGGATTTCACCAACGCCGATCTGCCCGCCAATACCACCGGCGGGGATACGACCAAGCCGGCCTACAGATATATTCTCAACGAAACGGCCGTAAAAAAACTAGGCTGGACCCCGGAAGAGGCTATCGGGAAGATCGTGAGCCGCGGCGAGCGGGGCATCGTCAAAGGTGTGGTCCGGGATTTCAACTTCGCTTCCATGCACCAGGCCATCGGGCCCCTGATGCTTTTTGCCGACACGAGCTTTGTTCAACATATGCTCGTCCGGGTCAAGGGACAACAGCTGCCGGAAACCCTTGCGCAGCTGCAATCGACATGGAAGGAATATGTCCCCTCACGGCCCTTCGAGTATCATTTCCTCGACGAAGACTACAACAGCCTCTATACCACCGAAGAGCGGACCGCCGCTATCTTCACCGTGTTTTCATCGCTGGCGATCCTGCTCGCCTGTCTTGGGCTCTTTGGTCTCGCGGCGATCAGCACCGTCCAACGCACCAGGGAGATCGGTATCCGCAAGGTCCTCGGCGCCGATCTGCTCAATATCTGCGTGCTGATCAGCAATTCGTTCCTGCGTCTCGTGGTCGTCGCCATCCTGATCGCCGCGCCGCTGGCCTGGCTGGCCGCCGGGAAATGGCTGGAAGGGTTTGCCTACCGCATCCCCCTCCGATTCTGGGTCTTCCCCGCCGCAGGCGCCGTCGTGATCCTGCTGGCCTTCGCCACCGTGAGCTTCCATGCGCTGCGCGCGGCGACGATGAACCCGGCCAGAAGCCTGAAGAGCGAATAGCGACCCCTAGCCCCTATATGGCGCCCGGTCCCGGGGCGGGGCGGGCTACATTTTTTCGATTAGCTCGACGACACCGATGAGATCCTGGTTGAGGCTCCGGATCGTCGATTGCAGCTGGTCGAGCATGGCCGCCCGCCGATGCAGATCATCGGCATGATAAGATCCGCCATGGCCGAACAGCAGCGCCACCTGCTTCTGATCCGGATCGCCGTTGAAGACGAACTGCATCCACCGGTCCCGGATACTCTGCGCCAGCGTGACCGTCCCGCTATTGCTCAGCTGTTTCTCATGGAGCATATGCCAGACAAAACGGGGATATTCGTGATTCGAAGCGGTGTCGCTCCAGAAACTGCGTAGCAGGTTCCGCAAGGTTGGTCACAAGCATGGAGGAGATGAGCCAAGATGTCCTGCGCCCATATCTGGATGTCTGCCTGCAGAAATAGGCCTGGAATAATAGGTTGGTACACCCAGTTCCCAACCCGAAATCGCCATGACCCCTTATGAGAATTTGTTCCCCTACATGTAACCCACACCCTGTCAAAATCTTGCATCCAAATTCGTCCAGGGCCAAAAATTCCCTTTGTAGCCCTTAAACCCTAGGCAGACTGCATCTGAGTGTCTGCCTGCGGGACAGATCCTCAAGAGACGAATTTGTCCGCCCCTTTCCCATCCTCTGATCACCCCCATATCTTCACAACATTTGTTCATCTACAGGTCACCCATTCCTAGTTAAATTTGTATGCCCTAAGTCAACCTATAGAAGAAAATCCCTTCATAGCCCCTTTCACTGCACAGGTTTCCCCTGTGCAAGGCTACAGCGACAGAGCCACAACCCCTACAAAAGGACGTCCTCTAAAATGCCTCCAAATGCTCTGAAATTTTGAGCACGAATCATACACATCCCAAGGCATCCCATATACTTTTCCTGCACCCTCAGGAACCCCTTTTCCCCGGCTTACCATCTCCACTTTCCCCGCACTCAGTTCTGACTGCACTGAAGTATAGAACTGAGTCCCATCTTCTATCACACCCCACGCCTAGAACCTCCACTGCACACCCCACCGCCACTTATCCCCAACCTAGCCACTATACTCACCCTTCCACCAGAGAATACCCCACCCCAAAGGCCACCCGGAAGCTTTGGTGCCGACCCTTTCTTCCGCCCCTATCCTGCGGCTGGCAGACAGGTCAAAATGCGCAGGGCTTGCCCCAAAATTCACCACGGTCACCATGGTGCTCAGTTGCAGTTCTCCTTCCACGGGCACCCCTGGGACATCCCCACCAATGTCGACACCAAATTTCACAGCCAACAAGCGAGAAGAAGGTTGCGTTCCAGACCCTTCTTCCTGCTGCTCGCCCGAATCTGCGCAGCCCTAGCTGCAGCCTGCCTGTCGGTTCGAGTTGCTTTGGTGGTCCGCACCGGTGTCGTCGGCAACCATCTTCTTCCAGGAGGGTCAGCATCCACTACCACCCTCTGCCAGGGGCGTCAGCACCATCCACGACGCCTGGGACTCGCCTTTCTTGCTGCTGGCTCCAGCTCAGTCCGTCGGCGTGGTTCAGCTCACCTCGGGTCGCAGCGCCTCGTGGGTGACGAGCTTCACCGACCCGTGGCCTGTCAACCCACGTCACACATCCCCAGCTCCACTGTGTTGCCTTTTACCTCCCTACGAGGAGTGGGCATGTTCGGATGTGTATTTGTTAGCTTTGTACTGGGTGATTGTGTGACTTGGCCGGGCATCTTCCCCACGCCCCGAGCGTGGAGGTATGCGACTACTCCCCCCTTGGCGTTGCTTGCTTATTTAGTAAATTCTCTTGATGCCACTGCTTGAGTGCATGGTAGGACCCTAGCCAGTACATGATATATATTCACTGCTGCGGTGAGAGAGTGAGACCGTCCCGTGACTCATCTGAGTCACAAGTGTGGAGTCGACCACCCTAGACCCCTGCTAGTTTCTCAACCGTGCGGATCGACGCGCTTCCCTCTTAGGGGCGCTTGTGAGCTTGCAGTTGCTTGTTCATGTGGCATAATCCCTTCTTGAGAACTTGAGGTGATGAGTCATTGCCATTCTACTAATTGCAAATTGCTAGTCTCAATTGCCCATTTGGTCACGTCCTCATATAGAGTTCTAGCTTGCATAGCGTCCCGCATCACCATCAGTGGCTCTTCCGTCCTTTGGGGGTGAGCCTGAGTATGTGGCCCCTTTACCTCCACCTGTTACCGGGGATGTACTGGGCATACTACCATAGCTGCTGACGAGGATGCCTCTCCCGCCTTTGCCCACTGTGGTGTCAGCCTGCACCATGGGACTGGTCGGGTCCTCTAGTGTGGGGCCCTCAGATATGTGACTGAGTACTTGGTCATTTGTAGTGGGGTTTTCTGGTTTGCCTGTTGATGCTAAGCTTCCTTTGGTGTTGGTTGTAGGTGCTTCTTCCCCTCTAGAGGAGGGTGAGCTTCCCTATGACACAACCGGGGTAGCAGGGGACGAGCCCGCTGCCACGGCTTCGACTGGGGATGATGAGGAGATTATCGATATCGAGGGGGTTTTCGAAGGGGGTGCCCCCATTGGTGAGTCCCTTGTCTGAAACCCCTAGCTGAAAAGTTGCCTTCACATGATGTTGGATTGCGTAGTGACCTAGCTTGGTTCATTGATCTGCAGGTGCCACTGGCTCGCCTGTGTCTGGGAGCTCTTTAGAGGCCTCATCTTGCTCTCCGAGCAACGGCAGCGTGGCAATGGAGACGGATGAGAGTTCAAGCTTGAGCTCTTCCTCTTTAGAGGCCTCTTCTGCCAAGGAAGCGGGGATGGAGGCTGCTTTGGAAGGTGTGTGGGGGTTCTCCCCTTCCCATTTAGCCCTTGTTCAAGTTTTATCACTAGCTATTGATGCTACCATGTTGTGAATAGGGCTGGAGTCTGGAGAGGAGCGCACGTCGACTTCTAGCGAGAGCAACCGAGGGAAGCCTTCCGTCTCACCGACGGTTACTGCGGACGACCAGATCGTGGAGGAGTCCTTGCCCTCTCTGACCCCTGTAAGAGATGCTGCAGATGTGGGGGAGAGGTTGCCCTCACCGACCCCTATCGGCGAGGCCACAAGCATGGCAGAAGCCGCACTGGGTGAGGATTGGGACTTTTTCTCAGGTTTTCCACCTTGTCTTGTCACGGGAAATTTTGGATGTATTACTTACTTTCCTTTCTATTTGGTGAAATTACACAGGCGTCATTGGTGTGCTGGCCAAGGCGGACGACCCTTCCCTGAGCCTGGGGATTGAGTAGCCAATGTCTGCCTCCTCGCCGGAGCCATTACTGGATGCAAGCGTGGGCACCGCCTTACTCTAGTGAGCTCAAGGCTACATGCAGGGCGCTCCTCTCCCTTCCACAGAGGACCTTTGAGAGCGGCTAAGGGAGTGCACCCAGGGCTACCACACCCTTGGGTTCCCCCGTGAGTTCTGGATGTCCGGGCTGGCCAAGATCTGGGCAGAGTACTTGCGACTCCGTGAGGTTGACGAGCAGAGGGCTCGGAGGCAAGTTGCCATCTGAGTGGCACAGGGATAGCGGGACCGGCTCATGTCTGCCATAGCTGAGCAGAGAGGCCATGCCAAGGCAGCTGTGTTACTTTCCTGAGACCATGCCGCATAGCTAGGCGAGGGGGAGAGCCGAGTTGAGACCTTGAGGAAGGCCTTGAAGGAGCAGTTGCGAGCCGCAGAGCTCGCTAGAGCTGAGTGGCAGGCTGCCGAGACCACGGCGGAGGCTAGTGGTCAGCTCGTGTCGACCTTAGAGGCAGAGCTTGTAGCTGCTGAGTCTCATCTGGTGGCACTAGAGAGGAGCGAACCTAGGATTTGATTGTATCGCCCCCTTTCCCCTCTTTTGTTGCTCCATCCAGATTGTCTACATTTTGTTACCCCAAGGGCATGTCTTGCACTCCTTCACAGAGTACTAATGGCGATTTACTAGATTTTGCTATTTGCTGAGTTGTCCCACTTTTCACCTTGTGGAACAGTGTTGCATGTGTGGACTGGTGACCACTTACTGTTAGTCATGCTTGATTCTTTTATCGTGTGTTGGCATAGAGGATAGAGGGCTGGGCTTACCCAATTTCGGGTGTAAGCGTAGAAGAGCGAACATGAAAATGGTACGACTAGACACTGGGTGTTGGGGACTGGGTGTTGGGTATTGGGAGGTAGGAAAAATGACTGGGTGTGGGGGCTAGTTCTTTGAGGGATAAGAGCCCATGTTATGTAAGGCCGGCATAGACCCATGGGGATGTAATGGTCTACGTGGTTAGGGCTACTGAGGAGATTCTGGAGCACGCCAGTTGTAGACCGAGCGATAGGGCATCGGCCAATGTCATGTTGTTAGTCAAAAATGTAGTTTACATTAGCTGGGGAAGCCCAGGGCCGAGCCAACTGGGGAAGGCATTGCGGCCAGGAGCTGGGGCTGGGACAAAGACTGGAGGTGGGAACTGGGTCTAGGACTGGAACTTGTTATTGGGACTGGGATTGCAACCTGTAATGGGGACTAGAGCCTGAGCCGGTTGGTTGGTCATCAGAGGCATTGTAGCCTGGATACTAGGACTGGAAATTGGGGCCAGAGCTGAGTGACTGGCCTGTGGAGGCGTTGTAGCTGGTAACTAGGATTGGAAGCTAGAACTAGAGCTGGGTGGCTGGCCTGTGAAGGTGTTGTAGCCAAAAGCTGGGACTAGAGCTGGGTGGCTAGCCTGCGAAGGCATTGTAGCCAGAAACTGGGACTGGAAGCTGGGACTGGAGTTGGGTGCCTGGCTTGTGGAGGCATTGTAGCCAGAAACTAGGACTGAAAGCTGGGACTGGAGCTGGGTGGCAGGTCTGTGGAGCCGTTGTAGTCAAAAACTGGGACTGGAACAGGAACTGGCTGGCCAATTTGTGAACGTGTTGCAGTCACAAACTGGGACTGGTGTAGGAACTGGCCCCTAAGGGCTGGAACTGGTCGACTGGCCTATAAAGGCATTGTAGCCGGAAGCCAAAATGGGAGACTAGGGCTGGCCGGCTTGTGAAGTCGTTGTAGCTGGAATACTGGAACTGGTCGACTAATCATCGAGGTGTGTAGCAGAACACTGGAGCTGGAATTGGCGATGGCTGGCCCTCGAGGGTGTAGTGGCCATCATTGTTGTTGAGTGATGCTACGGTCGCCGTCAGTGAGATGTCACGATTGACAACGTTCGTCAGTGAGGAGTAAAGAGGGAGAGAGTTTTTTTTATTCTCTTTACCAGCTCTACCACCCTTGCGGGTTTTTGCCAGAGCTGGCCCCCTTTTACTTTTTTTAGTGCGTACTTTCATATTTTCACATTGAGGGGTCACCCGATTTTACCTAAAGTGCCCTCGCGAGTTTTCACCTCAGCTGGATTGATGGCAATTTTTGCCCTCAGTAATCCCGTAGAAGGAGTTGACTGAGGCCGCTGAGGTATTTCTATTTTTAAACTCATTTTTTTCTTTTTTTTTTAACTTGGGAACCTTGTGGTTATCGTCCATAGCATGTTGCTGTCAGGGGACGTGACCTGGAGTTTGTGTTGTTGATGGCTTGCAGCCATTGTAGCCATAATCATGACTCAGGCTAGTGGCTGGGTAACATGGAATTTGACTGGTGGTCTGAGAACTGGTAAGCCTTGGTGGCATAGTGCTGGAGTTATAACTAGGTTCATGGTCAGTCGACCGGCATGGGAGCCCATAAGCCGAGAGGGCCGAGAAACGATGGAGCACTGTTCGCCATTGAGGCGGTTTATTCGCTTTTTCCCTGATGGAGTCATCGAAGAGCACGCCATAGTAGATAGCGGATACCCGTGACTCTATGGAGTTATCGAAAGACCCGGAAGAGCACGATGTGATATCGGAAAAAAATCTCGTGAGATAATTCCGGCAACATCTCCCCTTGCCTCGGAACATGCCGAAGAGATGAATAGGAGACCCATCCACAGAGAGTTGAGATGGGATCCAAAAGAGATGGGCATGGGAGCCCGTAAGCCGAGAGGGCCGAGAAATGATGGAGCACTATTCGCCATTGAGGCGGTCTATTCATTATTCCCCTAATAAGGCCATCGGAGAGCACGCCATAGTAGACGGCGGATCCCCGTGACCCGATAGGGTATTCGGAAAACTCGGAAAATAAAACATAATGTAGGGGTGAAAACCCCGTTAATGTAGCTCCTCCGCATCTCATGGGGCTAAGTGTGGCTCAGCAGTCAATGGAACAGTGAGGTGGATGATATAGCAGACAGAACAGAGAAATAAAGTTTAATTCACAGCTGAAAAGGGAGTAAGAAGTTTTCTGCATGGGCAGAGACATGGACCGGCGGCCAATGAAGTTGGATGACCCGGCGGTTGGATTGAGGTGTGGGTTTTAGGCATAAGTTTATTTAATTTATGTGTTATATGCATGCATGCTTATTTACATGTATGATGTATGTATATAGTGAGGGGGCTGGCATATTTAGGTGGTACAGCGGCTGGGTTGGCTTGGGAATTTTATTGGCTAAATCCCCACCCAAGTATGCTAATTCAAATGCACAGGGAATTAAATGGGCTGGCTGCTAACAGGTTCGGATGGTATGGTGGGGGCCATGCATCTTTTCTGATCTCAATACCCATGTGTGTTAAGCTGGCGGCTGGATGGAGGTGTTGGGCCATCTAATAGCTGGTTAATGCAAGCATACTTGAAGTGGGCTGGGTGGGCCACATGCATACGTGGCTTGGGGCACGGTTCTTTTTATACATACACTTATTCAAACCCTATACCCATGTGTATTGGTTCAAACGCATGATGGAGTGAAATTAGTTTTTTTTTTTATATATATGGCTGATGGCTCATGCGTGCGTGGATTATTCACGCACATGAAGAGCGCGTGCGTTTGCAGCTGGTGGACTTAGTCAATATGGCGGCCATTACCAACATATGCACAGCGTATATGAAACAAACATGAACGCGATTCAGATGGCGGCTGGAAAAGCAACACGGCGGCAAAGTGGTTTGATCTGGTGGCGAAAGGGTGCCACTCGGCGGCGGAAAAAGTGGGTTTGTGAGGGTTAGACGGCGGCGGGAAAAGTGGGTTTGTGAGAGAGAGAGATGGCGGCCAAAGGGGGCCACCTGGCGGCTGGAGAAATGTAGCTATAGTACCCGAGCTGCCGTATTGAATGTTCATGGGCGAACAGAGGCTAAATAAGGGGGTTTTTTAAGATATTTAAGCATGGGAGAGGAGTTTGATCATCTTGGGAAGGTCCATAAAGGTCAAAACTCCCCAGGAAGCATCAGAATTGATTTGGATTCGAGCTCAGATCGCCTAAACCTTGACGATACGGAGGCTGGGGGCAAAATAAGTTGCAGAGTGAAGCAGAGTACCGTATAACAGAGAAACGAGGGGCTTCTTGTGCCTCACTCATCCACGGAAGAAACAGGAAACATGTCATGAATTTGACAGATCCCTGATCTTCACTCGAGGCAATGATCGACCAGCAGATCTCCCCCTAAACACAGCACACCAGGAAAGGGTTGAAGCAAAATCAATGGCCCCGGCGCGAAATCATACGGGGGGTGGGCACGAATCCAGCATATACCCCTCAAAGGGACACACAGAGACTACATCTGAGAGATGAAGAACCTCTGGCGGCCTTTGGGGACTCGACTACTGAAACTACAGAACGAAAACGATCAGATGATATAGCCCAAAGGGGCAACTTGCCTGGACGTATACCGGCCACCGTATAAACATGGAAGGAGAGAAATAAAAGGTTGCAGTAGAAACTCAATTGATCTATTCATCGTTTATTGACTTCGGAAGGATCATTACATTGCACAGACCTTAATACAAAAGGATAACTACGAATTACAGAGAAAGAACGGAGAATAGGGGAGGGAAATGTAGCCCGCAAAGGGGCCTTACACAGTGGGAGGATCTCCTTCGCAGCGGCCACTCACTTCCGCTCTTCCCTTCTTCTTTTTTTGTCTGTTAGTGATTGGAGCACCTGTTGAGATGGACAAACAACGAAGGAGGAAGAAAGAATGGGGGAGAAAAGATCAAACCACAAGAACACAGAGATTTACGTGGTTCGGAGAGGCAATGTGTCTTCCTACATCCACGGCCGCACTAAGATTTCTTATTTCGCACTAGGGAACAATTACAAGAGATGTTGCTTAATATGTGTGGGCAGTGATGTTGATGCAATATGCAAACTACTAAATAAAAGAAAGGAGATCAAGAAAGAAACGGAGGAAGGCCTCCACTCGTGTGCCACTGCAGGGAAGAAGAAGAGAGGGGAAGCCTCTCTCACTGGACTAAATAGAGAAACAAGTCTCTGTAAATCCCAGACCGAACGAGAATCACAACAAGCACTACAAAGGACAAACAACAGAGTGTCGTATTGGCCCTTGATTAGCCTGCACTCACCTTTGCATGCCCCCTCCAGCCAGCCCCCGCGCATGGCATAAAGGAGCCCAATTTATAGGAGAAGGGACCTAGCCTAGAAAGGATTTCAAACAAGGAAGATCTCTACTTCCATGGATATCCTTCCCTAAAAGAAGAGAGGCCAAACTAGGCAGGAAACAATTAGGGAAAGGAGTACAGGCCGAAGCAGATGGAGAAAAATGGATGTCTAAACGACACATCAACAATTTAATGTGCATCCACCAATCAGGATGCCTATTCCTGGGCTTAATTTAGTAAGATCAATTGGCGCCCTTTTAAGAGGACGTAGATTTTTTTTGGATAAAGATCTGGAAATAATTATGAACGAGTGAAGAATTGGCGTCGACACGGGAAGTCGCCATTTTCAGAAGGTCAATGGATAGCCTGGGAATTGGCATCTTAAATGGCGATCATCAATAAAAATTGGTGTCCAACATAACGGATGTGAATTTCAAAAAATACCCAAAAAATAGGAAAACCTTCCCATTAAGCCCATAATGAAATCCACTTTGTGACATTATATTGCGACATAAGATCTACTCACCTTAGCGTCAATTTTGGCGTGTCTACATGACCCACCTGATTTCTAAAGGGAGAAGCATGAGGGCCACTCTTGGCATGTGAGGGATCCTGGGGGGAGTGAGAAGTAGATTTCCCCTCAATGATAGCCTAGATGGTTTCATGTTGTTGAAGGCTGAGAGACTTGATGCGAGTAGCTAGGATACCCAAGGCATAGGGAATGTTGGTGGAGGGGGAAGCTTCCCCGGGAGTGGCCTACACTACATGTGAGGGCTCACGGAGTTGATCATTATCTAGAGTGTAGAGATGATCATAGGATATAGAAACAAGATGAGACTTCTTATGGAAGTCGTGATGAGAGTCATGGACATGAGGGGTATGTTATGAATCAAAGCAACCATCCTCATGTTCATTGTATCTAAGCATGCTAAGCACTTTACCATAACGCAACATCATGATGAAATCAAACAATATGCTCACAAATAATTTTACAGAGATTATCAAACAAGTGGATGTTTACATTCGGTTTAGAGTTTCCTTGTATGAGTTTGATGATTTTCAGAAAATTTACAAATCCACTCAACAAGGTAGGCTCCTAGTTCCAGTTTTGATTTGAACCATCATGTCAACTAGGATTTCACACTCTCACCACGTATTGGCCAATTATCTATGGGGAACTTCAATGGGACAACCTGTCCAGTGAACGAGGAGAGAATCCCTTGATTTCAATGACTTACAGAGGTCCCAGTGAAGGAGATCCTAGTCTGTCTAGAGAAATTCTCGAACGGAGAGTCCTTCCTTCATCGAGAGAGGGTGATGTCCTAAGATTGCAAGGGGAGATGCCATATAGCCCGTAAGTGATGCAAACTAATGAAAAAAAAAACATAACAATATGAACACTGTAAAAGGAATAAAGAAGAACAATAATATACACAGACAAGGGGTATTGCAAAATCTCATATAGAAGGCATCTCGGATGAGAGACGCCTATTTTAAAGGCATCGTTTCTATGGGATGTGTGCAAGAAGGAATGCGGTCTGAAGGTTGACCGCATTAAAATGACATCACGGTGACAATAGAGGTCATGTTCATGAATGCGGTCTCTGTATCAACCACATTCAGAACCCGTGAACCAAAAATAGAAGTCTCAAATAAGAAGAAATCGATGGAAGAAAAAGCTTGAACTTGCATAAATCCACAATCCAAACAAACATGGCAATCAACTAATCATGAAGCTCAACTTCAAAACATGATTATTTTTTGAAACGCATGAACCTTTGGCAGAAATCACAAGGGAGAATGGGGGAGCACACATGATACGCGAGGGATGAAAATAAAAGTTCTATTGGGAGGACAACTGAGTGTGCAAAGGTGCAATAAGGAGGGACACATGGGTGCCAAAAGGAGGGGCACACGTGCATGCCGAAAACAAAGGGGTAATCAAAACAAAACAAAAAGAAGTCCCACTGAGATCGCCAAAAGATGTGAACGACATCACAGAAAGAAGAAGAAGAGATAAAAACGATGGGCTGAAATGATTGTGAGAGATGTTCTCGCAGTTTGTAATGGAAAAGAAAAAAATCAATCAAATCACGCATGCGTGCGTGTGTGTTGCATGATGTGTGATCGTCAGGGGACCCCCAAAATAGTAATAAATATAATTGATTGCGCATATACCTTAGAAGGGCCGCGGCTTCGGCCGTGTACTCGCGTTGGATGACCCCTTGGTCGGTCCTATGACTCAGGGCTAACGAGTAGCCCTCAGACGTCGTCGGCATTGGACGGGGTTTCCATGCGGTCGATTTCGTCGAACAACTGCTGCAACGAGTCGCCCGACTCGATGAGGCGCTTGGCTTCCTCGACGTCGGTTTGCGTCAGTCCGGGGATCTTGTCCCACAGGATCTGGGCCGGGAAGTGCAGCGATGTCGCGATCTTGCCGAGAGCGTCGGCGACCTGAGCCAACGAGCGCGATTCAACGTCGCGCCACTTGACCTGTGCGGCCTCGTCGACGTCGAAGCCGGCCCAACCAGAGGCAAGGCGCAACCACTGTTCGTGGTCCTCGCCCAGGATGACGTGACGTTCGTCGAGTTTGCGGGAGAGTGCCGACTGGGCCAGCGCGAGCGCATCGGCCGAGAGGTTCGCTACCTGCCCGAACGTCTGCGGCGGCAACTGGGAGACAACCGACAACAGCACCAGATCGGAGTCCCGCGCCTCGTCGAACCCGCTCAACGGGGTCTCGTCGAGAGTGCCGAACTTGGTAGCCGGGTTCTCCGCGATCAGGAAGTCGTCCTGACGCAGTTCGAGCTTCTTTTGGTCGGGGTCATCCGGCTTTGCCATGCCCGCGGCGTAGCGAACCTTCCAAGACGCCGCGCGCTGCACCATCAGCCGGTCGAAAGTGGTCTGGTCGATACGGGAGGCGATCGGGATGAACGGCTCGATCTCGCCCATCACGCGGCCGTCAAGGTCGATCGTGTTCGTCATCCGGGTTACGGGCACAACGCCCATGTCGTGCGGGTTGTCGTCGATGTATTCGTACTTGCCCGACGCTGAGTCCTTGCCGAAGCGCCAGATGCGCTCGTCGTCGATCAGGGTCAGCATCCAGCCGCCGGCGACGGGCTTGACCTCGAGTACGTGGACGGGCCACTCGTCGAGTGCTGGGTCTTGATACTCGGCGTACATCGAGCGCGCGGAGTGGCCGGTGACGACGGGCATCGCCTCGCCGTTCAGTTGGCCGGGTAGGACCTTCACGAACGATTGGCCGTGAGCGAACGCGCCGCGGTGAATGGACACCTGCTTGGCATCCATGCCGTTTGCTTGCCAGATGCGCCAGGCCGGGTCGTCGGAGGCCGCCCGAGGCGCCCTGTAACCGTCCACGAACGATGCCTGCGAGAGCGAGGAGACGATCAGCCCGAGGAGCGGGGTACGGGCTCGATCCTGGGCGAAGGCGTACTCGCGGGTCGCGGTCCGCGGCTTGGCCGGAACGGGCTGCTTGCCCCGATACCACTCATCGACCCTGTCGAGCCGCTCACGCTCGGCCTCGAACGCCCCAAATAGCCGTTCGACAAGGGTGGTTGCGTCGGTACGGTTCACCAGACCTCCCACCCTTCGTCTTCGTTCTTCGCTTCGCGGTTGAGCCAGAGTCGGCGCATCATTCGGGCGCCAATGGCGCAGATCAAAAGGTCGATTTTGCGGGCCGACTCGCGGCCTTCCTTGCCGACGCCCACCCCGTACTTGTTCGGGCGTCTACGGCCGTTCTTGGCGTGGATCGTCAACATCGCCGCACCGTCATGGGTGAACGAACCGGGCGTCTCCACGTCGTTCACGAACTGCATGACGGCCTCGGTGAACATCTTCTGGTGCGTGATTCCACGCATGTCCCAGTTGATGGAGTGCTGGTCGTCGCCGGCGCGCTTGGCCCAAAACTGCAGTCGGGAGGCGAAATCGCGGTGCCACTCATCGAGCAGGGCACCCCAGAACCGTTCGCCCGTCTCGTCATCGGTCACATCGGACGGGTCAGCCCAGAACCCGACCACGTCGAAACGTTCCATGCACTCGCGCACGCGCGCATTCACCAGCGAACGGTCAACGACCCAACGGTCAGTGCGCCGAGCTCCAGGCGGTTGCTTCCACACGCCGAGCTGGAAAACGTGCCCATCGGTGAGCCGGCACCCAACAAGCCCGGTGTGGTCGTCCGACTTCGAGCCGTCGAAGAACATGAAGATTGATTCGCCGGTTTTGACGTGCACCGACTTGTCTTTGTGGCCGTCCCACGACAGGGGATCAAGGAGCGCGTCCTCGGCCGCAACGATCTGGTTGTACCACTTGCGCCGCGACTCACTGGCCGAGTTCGAGGGGTTCAGGATCGACTGGACGATGCGACCCTTCGGGCGCGTATCCAACCAAACCGAATCGCCACGAATCGACGTCACAACAGACGGGGCAGCCTCAGCACTCAACGGCGCCTCAGGGGGAGCCTCAAGCGAGTCATAGAGCAACCCGTAGTCGTCAGCCTCAGCCTCGTCGCCCTGCGTTGAGTCCCAACCCTCACGGACGCGCTGGCCGACCGAGTCCTCGCCCGGCCGGAAGGCGTTGCAGATATCAAGCACACGGGCCGGGGAATCCGTCGAGGACTTCGCGGCGTTGCCCTCCATCGCTTTCTAGCAAATTGGTAAATGACAACTCCTTCCATATAGTGTCTCGAATGGAGCCATTTGAATGCTAACTTAGTAGCTATTATTATAGGCAAACTCGACTAGAGGCAAATGGTCGTGCCAACTTCCACCAAAATCTATAACACAAGTCCTGAGCATATCTTCCACCACTTGGTTTCTTCTTTCTGTCTGGCCATTAGTCTGGGGATGGAATGCTGTTCTGAAATTTAGTCTTGTCCCTAAGGAGTGTTATAGACCTTTCCAGAAATGTGATGTGAAGCACGGATCTCGGTCACATACTATCATGACAGGGACTCCGTGTAGTCAGACAATCTTCTTGATGTATAATGCTGCTAATACATCTACGGTCCATCTACTTTTAATGGGCAAAAAATGTGTAGACTTTGTTAGTCGATAAATTATCACCCATATTCTGTCATGCCCGTCTCTTATTTTTGGCAAACCCATGATGAAATCTATCTCTATATCTTCCCACTTCCAGTCAGGGATTTCTAGGGGATGTAGTTTTTCATTGGGCTTTTGGTGTTCCGCCTTGACTTGTTGACAAGTTAAGCAATAGGAAATAAAATCTGCTACTTCTCTCTTCATATTGGGTAGCCAAAAATTTCTTTTTAGGTCTTGATACATCTTGGTAGCTCCAGGGTGAATTGCATAACACGACCTGTGGGCTTCTTCCATAATCAGCTTCTTCGTCTCTACATGATCTGGTACACAGATCCAACCTCAAAATAATAATCTTCCATCAATCGTAACAAAGAAATCTGGTCATTGATCAATGTTGGTTCTGATCTCAACCAGTGTAGGGTCATCTTCTTGCAGCTTCACTAGATCTTCTATTAATGTAGGTTGTGACCGGATGTTGGCGATGATACACCTTTCACTTTCCATGTCTATATCCAGATTAATCTTCTAGGAGGTTTGTCTTACTCATCTTGAGGCTAGATAAAATTGCCATGGGTTTTCTACTAAGTGCATTTGCTACAGCATTAGCCTTTCCTTGGTGGTATTGAATGGAGAAGTCAAAATCTTTAAGATAATCCTGCCATCTTCCTTGCCTCATATTTAGCTCCTTTTGGGAGAAAAGATATTTCAGACTTTTGTGGTCTGACAATACTGTGAATTTTTCTACGTAGAGATAATGTCTCCATATTTTCAGGGTGAAGATAACTACGACAAGTTCTAAATCATGCACCAGGTAATTCTCCTCGTGTTGCTTCAACTGTCTCGAAGCATAACATATTACCCTATTGTGCTACATTAGAACACAACCGAGGCCTATGCCTAATGCATTGGGGTAGACCTCGAAACCACCACCTTCATCTGGCAGTGCTAGCATAGGTGCAGTAGTGAGATGTTCCTTGAGAGTCAAGAAACACTCCTCACAGTTTGTTGAACATACAAAAGGGTTTTCCTTTCTTATTAGTCTAGTCAGAGGAACGTCGATCTTTGAGAAATCTTTTATGAACTGCCTATAGAAACCCGCTAGACCAAGAAAGCTCCTGACTTCAGTCACGGTTGTTGGTCTACTCTAATTCTTGACTACTTCAACCTTAGAAGAATCCATAGAGATACCTTCTTTTGAGATAATGTGACCAAGGAATGAAACTTTCTTTAACCAGAATTCACATTTATTAAGCTTCACATAGAGTTGGTGTTCTCTTAGAAATTGCAAAGCTATTTTTAGATGCTTTTCATGTTCTTCTTGCACCTTGGAGTAGATGAGAATATCATCAATAAAGACGACAACAAATTGGTCAAGATATGGCCTGAAGACATTGTTCATTAACTAGATGAAAGTTGCAGGGGCATTGGTTAACCTAATTGGCATGACTACGAATTCATAATGCCCATATCTGCTTTCAAATGTAGTCTTGTGGATGTCTTCATCCTTGATCCTTAGTTGATGATAACCAGACCTTAGGTCTATTTTTGAGAAATACTCTACTCCAGAGATCTGGTCGAACAACTCATCAATACGCGACAACGAATACTTGTTCTTGATTATTAATTGATTCAATTACCGGTAGTCGATACATAACCTAAGGGATGCATCCTTCTTTCTGACAAAGAGAACTGGCGCACCCCAAGGGGATGTGCTTAGCCTGATAAAACCCTTCTCTAATAATTCTTGGCGTTGCTTCTTTAATTCTTTGAGTTCTGTAGGGGACATCCTGTAAGGAGCTTTAGAAGTAGGTGTTGCTCCCGGAATCAATTCAATAAAAAAGTTCACTTCCCTCAAGGGCGGTAAACCAGGTAGTTCAGAAGGAAAGACATCGGGAAATTCTTTTACAACAGGAATTTCCTCGAGAGTGAGTTCTTTATTTTCGGTGATAACTATAGAAGTAAGGAAAGCTTCACAACCTTGCGAGATGAGTTGGCAAGCGTGAAGAGAAGAAATAAGAACGTGATGCTTCTGATACTTGATGCTAAGGAAAGAGAATTTCGGAAGGTTAGGATGATATATGAACCCTTCAAAGTGTGGCCATGCTGGCTTTCACGAACCTACATGCATGTGCAGTAATAATAAAGGTGGTTCAACAAATAAGAAAGGCAAACACAGATCGACAGCCCTGCGAGTGGTATGGAATACTTGGAGGGATAGTCTTCGAGTTTCGCATTTACCATAGGGTACGGGACTACGAACTATGCATGAGCGTCTTTTGAAATCATCCCTATTCTTCGTGGATGAGTCTCCCATAACCTGCCACATACTCTTCAGGATAGGGGAGGTGCTACCAAAATTTTCTTTTGAGTCTATTTTCATTGAAGATGCATGTGAATGAACGTTCGAATAAAGTAACGAATAATTAGAGTAATGTCAATGTCAACTTCTACCTTTTAATCCTCGAATAAAAAGATTAAATTGCTACACGCTCCATACTCGTTTGTATGAATGCGTGCATGAGCATCCACACTTGCTTGGCTCTCCAGTATATCAAATGGTGACTAGTTGAAAGTCGGCTTAGGCCTTGCCAGAAGCTACCACTATGCATGAGGTGGTCTCCAGACCTAAGTTCTCCGCCGCGTACCGGGGACTAGTCAAATAAACCCTACCACATTGTTTGCTTGCATGTGCTACAGCTTGATTTATGAACAAACATTACTTTATGTACTTTCTTCAACCCCGAGGGCTCTTCTACATTGGCGATTAATCAAGGGTTTTCCATCTTCCGAATGGATGTAATTAACACCATAGCCTTTATGGTATGGTGAACTTCTAGTCCTGACATGAGCACTCACTATTGTTTATTCAGTCAAACCAGCGCATAATAAAACTTCATCACAAAAATGACTTGCACATCCCACGTTAATAAAATAAATAAATAAAGTAAAATAAAAGAAAATAAGACAAACAAAATCATCTCCACATAGCTGGCATGCCCGGTGGGACCAAGTCTCCCTTCCTCTTTTCACCAAAGTAGAAGGCCCTGGGGCCTTTCCCAAAAATACTAATTGTTTGTTCATTCTATTTTACAGAAACTATGATGGCTTATGGATTTTTCGATCTGACCTTCGGCCCTCAAGTGGTCGTGTCGCATGCGGCGTACGAGTACCTTGCAGTGCCCACCACCTTCGGGACTTTGTCACCTATGGTAGGGTTCCCGAACTATTGGATCTCAAGTTTTGATGATGACACACTATGAATCATGATGTAATCATATGAACTCTATGTCCTGAACATATTGAACAGGTTCACATTCATGGTATCCAAATTAACTGGTCAAAGCATAAGTGTTGTGCATCGACACAGAAGTCATCTTCAGAAGCATTCATTCACTAGCTGCACCAACGCAGTCGGAGGACTGCATCGACGTAGTAGTCAGTTAAATTATCTGGAAGCTTTTATCTTCACTACTGCACTGACGTAGTCGGAGTAATGCATCACTAACCTAATTCTCATCTAGTGCATCGACGCATCAAATGGCTGCACCGACGCATCAAGTCCAGGATCAGAAGTTGAGAGCTACCATGTCGAAGCTTCAAGATAATGCATCGATGCACCTAGTCTTCTGCAAGGGATCTCAAGAATTTTGGTTAAAAAGTCTTCTCTTCTTCTTCTACAACACATCGATGTCCAAGGGCTCTGTGTCGAAGCCATGAAGTCTCAACAGCTATGTAAGCTAAATTTTGGGAAAGGGTGCATCAACCTATCTCTCAATGCATGGATGCACTAGCACATACAAGAAATGCAATCTTCGAAGGCTACCTCGACCTATCTTCATAGCAAGTTGAAACATCAAAGGCAACCATTGAGACAGCCTCAACCTGTCTTCCTAGCACGTTGACACATTAATGCATTCCAGCAGAGCACGTGACAACTTACAAGAATCAGGTGCTTTCAAACTCAAGAGGACCTCTCACATTTCTAGGCCACATGGCAATCTCTGAAGAATGATTCTAAAGAAGAATATTCTGTATTCACACCTGGACCAATCATGATCTAGATCTGAAGATAATACTCTTCTATAAATTAATAAATTTTCATCCTATATATATGCTATTTCTATCATTGAAGAAAGAGACTTGAGAGAGCGAAGAAAGGAGAATCAGTGAAAAGAAAAGGCAAATAGTAGAGTCATGAAGAGAGCTAGCCTATGAGGGGAATCTGATAGGAAATCTGTGAGAAAAGAAGAGGAAGAGAAAGAGGACGAGAAAGGTTGAGAGATTCAAGATCTGAACTCCATCTTGTGAAATTGAGTGCAACTAGAGCTAGAGAGATTGAGCATTTATTCATCCATTGGCCTCTGGATCAGATCCAAGCCAATTTGCTCATATTGAGCTGTATTCTTTTCAGCTATTCCCATTTGTCTTTCCTTTCATTTTATATTTTTGTTTCTCATTTTCTTAGTGTTTTTCTGATACCATGTTTAGGGATCGGGTGTTCCTTCTGAGCAATCAAAAGAAGGGAGAGTGATCTCTGGGTTCCACACCCTATCCAGGTTCCAATCTGGGTGGTTTCCTTCCTAATTCCTGTCACCCTTTTGTTAGTGATTTGATAAATAAAAGTTTCATGTTAAGACTATTTTAAAATGACATTAAATTAATTTCAGCTATTTATTTTATCTTCTCATTTGAGTTTTCTCCAAACCTGCGTGCTAGTTAGTGTGTTAATGTACATGTGTGTGTCTTGGAACGAAGGGGGCAGGGAAGGCAATAACAGAAAGAAGAGATATTAGAAGAGTAAAAAAATCACGTAGTTAGAGAACTAAAGTTAAAAAGACAGAAGGAATAGAAGAGAGGTGTCACCCAATCCATGCAAAGACAAGGGAAGTGAAATAAAATGTATTTTATTATAGTTTTGATGCCGTTATCATCTAGTGTTAGCAGCTAACTGGGGTTGTTGTCTTTATTTCCCTGAGAGAATGTTATGCACGTCTTCATATGAAATTTATATCCTTCCCTCCTTTTTTAGATTCTTTTGAAGCCTACTTGAAGCCACATTGCATGCACATGAGTGTATTCTCCTGCACTTAACCACAAAGTTGCAACTTTACTGGTAATGCTGTTATGATTTGTCAGAAAGGAGTGGAGTAGTGTATGCTGTAAAGTTGTACCCTGCAGGAGCTACTACAAATTCTCAAGACGGTGTAACAGATATATTTGGTAAATGTCTACCTGTTCTTGAGGAGATGATAGAGCAGAGTATGCCATTGCTGGTAATTAGTCTACCTGGCCAATCTTCATGTTAGGAAAAATTATTGTGCTTTGTTTCCGTGTCGAATTTTTGTACTTTTATTGAAATTTGAAAATACACTGTTCTCTTTGGTTCCATATTAACTCTAATAATGTCATCCTCTGAAGACCATATAAATATGGGAAGAATAGGGTTTCATGATCCTTATACAGGTCAGAAACATAGTTCAGGAAAATATATGAAATTCCTCTCCAGGAATTGCATTTGAAAAATGGAAGCAACTCATTTCGGAAATTCAAGGGAAACATTGAAAAAATATAGTGGGAAATCCCTTTGTATCCCAATGACTTCAAAAAAAAGAGGGGGTGGGGGGAATAATTCTCCTGATCTGATACTTCTTTGGTTAGTTTATGATGGGAAAGAACCAAGCAAGACAGGAAAGCACCCCCCACCCACCCAATTGCGTTGAGAGGGTTTCTGTAAATAAGGAGAGTTTTTGTATCCTTATTTTTGTTGAAACGACCATCTGCCTTCTGTTGAAGTGTAAGTTTGAAGAGTATGTTTTTCTGATTTTACTTTCCCATGATTTTAAGCCTAAGATTACTATACTTCGTCATCATAAGCCTGGTGGACATTGCATAGTTAAGGGAGATAGCCAAAGTGCAGAAAGGAAATCGCCAGGTACATGAGTAGTGTGTTCTTGATTGCTTCGTCACTGCACTAGGTCTCGGATTTCTTTCCCATGGCTAGTCCCTGTCATGCGGTCGTGCCTTTCCTTGATCAAAGCCTCAGTTTCCTCCTGTAGAATAACAGACCCTCCCTAGCAGAAAGAGGAAATAGATGCCTGTTTTCATTGGACTGCATAGAAATGGCACTTGTGGAATCAAAATATGGATGATTGCTTGTAGGAGATAATGTCATGCTGGTGTATAAGAGCATGATCTGTTTCCAACTACATCATGTTTCCAGGTTGGGTTAAGGGCAGGAAAGATATTCTAACTATCTGATTTAGGCATAATGTTCTGAGGCAATGTCTAGGTTTTGGGCCTTCAAAAGCTGTTTCAGCATCAACATTTGAGTGCTGCCAGTCTTGCCATGAAAAAAATAAGGAATAGAAGCTTCACGCAAGAGATCCATGCAAATTTGTGGAATAGGAATTCTATGTAGAGCCATAAGAATAGTTTCTCACTACTGTTGCCCACTGTTTTCGTATGACTCTACAAGACATAGAACTATATTGTCATCTCCATACATCTGAGTTCTGTTTATCCTTTTAGTATTTGCCCTTCTTGATTTTCTATGAGTGGGAATATTTAGAAGATTTCTTCTTCTGGTAGGTACATGGAGAAGTAACAGATCCAAGTGTTGACATCTTTGATCGTGAAAAAATCTTCATTGACACCATATTAAGACCATTGGTCCAGAAGCTTCCACAGCTCAAGGTTGTTATGGAGCATATCACTACAATGGATGCTGTAAAGTTTATTGAATCGTGCAGTGAAAGTATGTTTTGGATATTCTTCAGTTTGTTGTTGCATACCATGTTTCTGATGAAGTTGATTCTCATCATGATTTTAATCTCTTTCACTAGGCAATGTTGCTGCTACAGTGACACCACAGCATCTTCTTCTCAACAGGAATTCGCTGTTTCAGGGTGGATTGCAGCATCATTATTATTGACTTCCTGTATTGAAACTAGAGATTCACAGTACGTTATATTTATCCTTTTCTTTCTTGTTCTCCTTCTTCTCTATCGTTCACTACGGGAATTGGGGTGGGGGGAAGAAAGGGGGTGACTAGGTGGGGGTGCCAAGGTGAGAGAAGAAATCAAAAAGGTTGTCGTGGTTGGGAGGGCATCGAGGTGGTGGAAGAAAGGGCTCTCGGGATGGGGAGGACTAGGTCAAGTCAGCCCGCAGAGTTACATGTGACTCGGGCATATCGATCATATCGGATCAATACGATCCAGATCTGATATGGATCACCGAACTGGCGAAACTTTGACGGGTAGTGCTCCAAATAATGAATATATAGATAAGTTAGGATTGCTAGAAGTATTAATATTGATAATTCCATAACCAGTTCGGAGAGATTAGATGTTCTAAAAGGTGCAGCTGGATGGTCCAAGAGGTTGATCAACCCCATCAACCATTAGGGTGAAAATGATCAGTAGATTAATTATGGCGAGGATATAAGATACATCCAAGTATGAATCCGGTAAAAGAATAGGCTATCCATGACATATTCAATAATGAGAAGCCATTCATATGTTGAATCTATAAGTTCCATCAATAATGCTACTAGTGTCAGATCAATTATTATTTCAGCTCTTGAAAACAGCCAAAATTTAACACAACGACAAAAGAGTAGCATGCATATATGTGAAATAATATTTGAATCTTACATCTATTATATTTATTTCAAATAAACTATTGATTACTTGGTAATTGGGGTGCAACGTACTAAAGATATCACCAAAGTCAAGCTCTCAACTGTCTGCGATTTCCGCACCCAATATTTCCTACTCCATGCACGGACGCCATTAAATGGGGAGTATGAGGGTTGGCCATGAACCCCATAACTGGCTCGACAGGTGTTCCCCCTCCATTGACACGAAGCTTTCTTGCGAGGGTTGGCATGTTGTGCGGTGGAGATCAGTGAAGTACGTAGGACCAGCCCCGGCAAGGGCCATCCGTTGACGTGTCCGGATTGGATCGGTTGAACTCACTACGTACTTTTAAACTGATGATGAGTAGCTATGAGAAGACATACTTGACAGAAAAATAAAAGAACACATTATATAGGTAAAGAAAATATAACTTACATTATAATTTTGGGACGAGTCGAGCAACCGGGCCCAACATTTATGGACCCCGCCGGGCTCCATGCCGGGCCCCGCCCATTAACACTTCTGGACCGTCGTATCTATGAGGCGGGGACAGCACAGGCAAACACTAAAGTGTCCCTTTCTGTACGTTTTCCCGCATTCCCACGAGATGACACATGGGATCCTCTCTCGCTCGCTCGCTCGCTCGCTCGCTCGCTCTCTCTCAAACATTATTTTCAACCACTTTGGACAGCTTTCATACTTTTATTTATAAAGACGGCATGGGGCAAGCTCAAAGATGCGCATGCAGGCTCGCAGAGTTCTACGTTTCTGCTTTTTATTATGGTTGCAGCAGAGAGTCCTACATTTCACGGGGTCTAACGCGGTCACGGCAAATCTCTATGTACCCCAGGATGGTTTTTTGGCACGGGAAAGGCTCCAACATTAACAAAAATTAATACAGAAAACTTTGTACAGAGTGGATCATGCTCTTTGGGTTTCGTTAACATACAACACTAGTTAAAATTTAAAAAGTCCGATAAGTTCATCCGCAGAGGGGAGAATTAGCGGCCTATGATGGATGCAGCCCTTACAGTCCATCCCGGTCGGCTCGTTAGGCTCAACAAGTGACAGCCCCCTGGCGGGCCCACTTATTATGGGGTCTCATTCGTCCGAGGCCCGTATAGCCCGACGAGTCTTAACTCAGGTTCCTGATCGACGATCCTCCCCGCTGCTCGGTAAAGGCCCGGAAGCGGTCAGGCCAAGCCATTGTAAGATAGATGAAGGCTCCCATGGGGATGCCCGTACCCTCGGCTCCCGGTATGAGTTAGGGATACTCCTTATCTCTTTGGTCAGTCCGTCATCAAGACTCCACGAAGTCCATGCGACTGGACGTTTATCCAAACGGGTATCACGCTGTTACCTGACAATGGGAAGCTCAAGAGAAATAGGGGAGAGCGAGAGTCCTAAAATAGTAGGAGTCTCCCCTATGGACATAACGTCCCCTGAGCTCTCATGTTTCCTTGATCCAGGAAAGAGAGCCGACATCTATATAAAACTCTCAGCCACTTCGGTACCGGTGATGGACGCGCCGGTGTCGGTAACGGTCACGGTGCCCGTGCTGGAGGTGTGAGCCAGAACACCCACGCCGCCGCTGACAGTCGCACCCACGTCGACTTCGACGTTGCCGCCGGCGCTGATGCCCTTGATGCCATCCCCGGTGCCGCCGGTGACGACGCCGTGGTTCTGGATCAGGACCGCCGCCGCGCCGCCGGTGACGCCGCTGAGGCCGTCGTCGCCGCCGATCACGGTGGTGCCGGTGGAGGTCGTCAGGGTGACGGCGCCGCTGTTGCTATAGGCGTGCACGCCATCGCCCGCGGCGGTGATGTTGGCACCGGCGTTGATGCTGATCGGGGTGTCGACGGTGTAGGCATGGATGCCGTCGCCGCCCACGGCCGCCGTGGCACCGATGGTGCCGCCTTGGTTGATGATCACCTGGCCGGTCGAGCTGGTGGCCGCCACGTGGATGCCGTCGCCCGTGGCTTCGATGTCGGTGCCCGCGAGCGTGGTCACTTCGGCGATGCCGGTGGTGACGGTGTCATGGACGCCGTCGCCGCCCGTGGCCGTGACCGTACCGGCCGCGACCTTCACCAGGTTCAGGCCGGACTTGGCGCTGGTCTGGATACCGTCGCTCCCGGCGTTCACGTTGCCGTTCGAGGTGACGTGGATGTCACCGCTGCCGGCGACGGACGCGAACACGCCGTCACCCGTCGCGGTGACGAGGTTGGTCGTCACGTTCACGCCGGCGTCGTTGCCCGTGTTGGTGACCCGGGCATCAACACCGTTCCCGCCGGCATTGATCGAGCCGGCCGAGGTAACCGTGACGTCGCCGCTGTTCACCGCGGCCGTATTGCTGGCCTGGACGCCGTTGCCGGCGGCGAAGATCGCGCCACCCGCAGCCTGGGTCACCGTGACCGTGCCCGCGCCGTTGGACGTGGCGGAGACACCGATCCCGCCCACGGACGTGGTCGAGGAGCCGATGGCGCCGTCGGCCGTCACCAGCACCGCGCCGCTCTTGCCGCTGACGATCGACGCATCGATGCCGTCGCTGCCGGCGGCAATGGTGCTGCCGGCGTTGGCATGGACGGTGACGTCATCGTTGGAGGTGGTCAGGGCGACGACGCCCTTGCCGCCGGCCGCGATCGCGCCGTTGACGTTCACCGTGACGTCGCCGTCCAGGTTTCCGGAGTTGGTGGCGTCGATGCCATCGGTGGTCGCGGTCACCGTCTTGCCGGCGCCAGTCGTCACCGTCACGGCGCCGCTGCTGTTGGTGGTCGCCACGATACCCTGGCCGCCCACCGTCACAGCGCCGGTCGTGGTGTTGACGCTGCCGCCAGCGCCCGTGCCGGTCACGTTGCCCGAAGCATCGACCGTCACGGTGCCGTAACCAACCGTGGTCGAGGTGTTGCTCGCCACGATACCGGTCTCCCCGGTCACATCGACGTTGGCCGCAGAGGTCGCCGACACATCGCCATGGCCGTCGGTGGTGGCCAGGATGCCGTCACCGGTGGCGGCGGTGATCGAGACCGCCCCGGCGTTGCCGCCGACGTTTACGGTAACCGTCGAGTTGTTCAGCGCGTTGGTCTGCTCGGCGAGGATGCCCGTGTCGCCGCTTTGCATGACGATCGGGGTCAGGGTGTTCGTGCCGTATTCGACATCGACGCTGCCCATGCCCGCCGTGGCGGCATGGATGCCGTAGTTGGTGGCGTAGACATTGCCGTCGGCGGTCACCGTCACGGCCGACGCGTTGGTCGCGCCGGTGATCTTCGCAGAGATGCCGTCATTGCCGACCGCACCGCCAGCGCCGGCGACGCCGATGTCACCAGCCGCGGTCACCGTGGCTGCACCGGCCGTACCGGTCTGACGCACCCGGATGCCGTCGCCCCCGCCGGCATCGGTCTTGATCACCGTTCCGGCCGCCGTCGTCGCGACGGCGTCGCCCGTCCCGTTGGTCTCAACGTCGAGGCCACGACCGCTGGCTGAGATCGTGCCGCCGTTCAGGTCGGCCTCGACCGTGTTCGTATTGGCCGGGTTGGTGCTGGTGACGCGGATGCCGTCACCGCCGTTCGCCCGCAGCAGCGTGCCGTTGAACGTGCCCTGAGCGGGGCCTTGGCCATTGGTGCTGACCACGATGCCCGAGCCGCCCGCCGTCATCGTGCCGGCGCCGTTCGCCGACACCGTTGCCGTGCTGGTGTTGTTGTTGATGGTGGCGTCGATGCCGTCGCCGCCGGAGGTCAGCGTCGTCCCGGCGAAATTCGCCGTCACGTTGCCGGTGCCGGTGGTGGAGGCATTGATGCCGGTCTGGCCAGCGCCGGTGCCGGAAGTCAGGTTGCCGTTGGCCTGCACCTGCACGTCGCCGTTGTTGGCGGCGTTGGTGATTGTGGCGTTGATGCCGAAGCCGGTGGCCGAGCCACCGTTGTTCGCGCCGACCGTGCCGTTGGTGGTCACGGAGACGCCGCCGCTGGCGGCGTTGGTGTTGGCGTCGATCGAGTCAGTGGTGGTGGAACTGACGTCGGTGGCGGACCCGGTGGTGATCGTCACGCCGCCGGTGGTGGTCGCCTTGGCGTTGATACCCGCGCCGCCCGTGGCCTTGATGACCGTCGTGCCCGTGGCCGGGTTGTTCACCGTCACCTGGACATTGCCGGCGCCCGTACCATGGGTCTGGGCGTCGATCGCCGCGCGGGCCACGGCCAGCGTCTCTGCAATCGCCGCGAACAGGTCGGCTTTCCAGGTCTGGTCGGCCAGAACGCCGCCTTTGTCCAACCCGGACGCCGAGGTCACCAAAGCGAAGGGTGCGAGGAAACTCAGCTTGGTCCAAAGCAAGGTTTGCTCGTTGGGAACGAAGTTGCAGATGAATCCGAAGCGTTCTTGCAGCCGTTGGAGAATGTTTTCCAGCCGAGTCTTTCCGGCCGCAGCCAGATTCAGCCGGACCGGTGAACCTTGCCGGAAGCGTCCTTCAGCAATGCGGTCAGCACCCACCGCGATAGTCGCCGGCACCACCCGATTTGCAAACTTCGAGAAGCCGCTCCTTTTCGGTCGGCCACTTGATCAGCTCGACCGCTTTGGCGTCGGCCAGCCGCACGACCGGCGCGGAATGGATTGCACGGCGCATGATGCAGACGAGCTGGACCACGCTCTCCGTCTCCGCCGACGCAGCCAAACAGGCCATGCGCGATGGCATCGAGCGGGAGCCGAGGAGAAATAAACAACTTGTGGGCTAAAACGGGTGTCAACAAGCATAGCCGCATATATCCTCATATAATAACCTCTCTCCCGTCAGGGATTATCAAGGTCAAGAAGGGAGGTGGTGGTGGTCGGTGAATTGGTTGCTAATATGGTGCCCAAGTAGGCTATTAAAACGGCCCAACTCTCATAGGTGGCCCGCGGTGTGGAACATATAGGGATGCCCAAGTCCTCGACTCGCGAGACCATGGAGGTCATGCAGCACCTGGAGGCAGTGCTCGTGATTCTCATTATGTTGATGGATCTAGCCTATGGTACAGCCTACGGGGTGCCTGCTAGGGCAACCTACCAGGTTTGTATGCTAGTGCGGCTGGCACAAGCAGAGGGGTCCATGGGACTACTATTGTGACTAGAGGAGGTGTCCAACAAGCCGCGGCCACCACCCCGTCGCTAATTGTAGGAACCGATGGCTGATCTTCTGCTATGGCTATCGGCTCTCTCCTTGCCTACTGGTGATGGTATCTACCACACCATGGTGTGCTTTGACCATAGCTAGCGCCACCACTACCTCCACCTAAAAGTTACTCAGCGATCTCGGATGCCACTCGCCTTTGTCTACAGCCTCACTCCCAGATGCATCGGGTGAGTTGCCAGTCGCCATGCAGACCATTGTTGTGGGCTCTACAATCTCTATGTCAATGGCCGCTACTGCTACTGTATCGGTGGAGACAACTGGACTTCCAACCCCAATCGCTCTTGCAAAAACTATAGTCGGAGTGATAGGTGGACCGGTCAGTGCTGCTGGTGTGGCCATCCTGCTAGCAGGAGTGAGTGTTGGTGATTTGTCACTGTTGGGGAGTCCGTGGAGGAGTATGCGATACTCTTGGCCAGTAAGATGGTGGCACGGAGGTGGGAGCTCTCTCACAGGGCCGAAGGGCTGGGTAGTGGGGTCGGGCACATCCTCCTCAGATGACAACCTCAGTTCGTCACTGTCGTCATCCTCGCACCCATATCACACGTGGAATATAGGAGACAGATGTAGTGTCGCTCGTATGTGCACGATCCAAGGATAAATGAAACGGAGAGTGGGCTCGTGCTCTAAAGGTGCATCCTTGGCATAGTTGCTAAGAAAGGGGGGCGTTGAGCAATAGAAATGCCAACAGACCCTCTGTGATAGAGGATTTATAGTAGGCAAAAAGGAAAAAATGGAAATAAAACACCAGCTTTGATACCTATGTTAATAACCCCTGACTCAAATAAAATGTAAAAAATGTAATAATCAAATATTGCAAGGACACCTTATTTATCGAAAGTAAAAATAGAAGCCAGTGCAACAAACTCGAAGCGGAGTCAGACGTAGGCTACTAGAGTCTACCCCGCGAGTCTACCTGTCAAATCCATAGGGTAGCGATGATGACCCTCCCTTGTCGTCGTTGCCTAGCCTATGGGAAGAGAGATGGAGAGGAGACACAATTGTCATTGATGTAGGCGTTGCTCCCACCATCCTTCTCTCGCATGCACACATAAGGGAGTAAACCCCCTGTCTCTTGAAGCTCTCGAATCCCCTCTTTAAACCCTCAACCCAGTAACCTTCGACCCCACATGCAAGGGTCTTTCCCCTCTTCTTTTTCTCTTTAGCAATCCTTCGCTTGCATATGTTTGGGTTTCACTAAAATGCAACCGCATCTAAAGTGCAATAAAGAAAATAGCTTGATCTTTTTCCATGTTCATACAAGATAAGATTCTACACATTTTTCATAAATATCTGAATCTTTCCATTGTCTTACGTCACACTATTTTCATTCTTTGCATGCTCGTTTGTAGTCAAATTAAGTGTTGACTAAGCAAACATTCCTTTTGCACTTTGAGCCAAAACATACACTCATTATGTTGGATTATGTTCTTCTGTTATGACACAGCATCTGTTATAGGGAGGATGAGAGCAATGTACAAGGATAGCAAAAGACATCCCTGAAACCAGAAGATTGATCTTGTAGTAGTAGGGACCAACGTAGACCTAGCAGATGTAAAAGTTGAAGACATACATGCGAGGGAGATCTGATGACACAGGAGAGCCACTTTTGAACCCGATTAAACCCTTACGAAAGCCCTTGAACCGGTGACGAAAAACCCCCCAACACACACTTAATAGTATATATGTATGGATAGATGATTACAAATAAGCATTTGAATTGTTCCCTAAAAGGGTATAAGGTGATACTTCTTTCAGCAAGAATCCATTGCCTGTTCACTGGTTAATAGAAGCTAATAGAAGCTGTTTAATGTATTAGACTTTGTAATGTCGCATATAAGAGCATTTCCAAAGTATTATTTCTAGAATTAAGCCTTAATTACGACTGATCTTACCGTCCCAGTGTGCCTTTGTTCCCCGGAGATATATTTTGGGCTGCATCATCTGAGTGCAGGAACTCAGAAAGGTGGAAAATTTTATGCTGTGTAAACTTTCTATAATAGCTTCAATGATTGAGTCATATAGGTTGAAGAGAGTTGATTAATTGATGTATTTGAATTATTATCATGGTTATTATGAAATAAAGTTGGAGTATTGAATAAATTGTGTAATTACATCTTATATGTGATTATCTTGCACTCTGATTATTCTTGCATGTAAGAGGCTTACCATGTCGGTGTTCACGTTTCTCGAGATTATCTTCCACTGTAATAAAGACTCGGGGCGTGACACATACGAGGAAATTTATATACCATTAGGATTCTAACTCTCAAATCCTATAAATAAACCCCCTCGTGAAAGTGCAAAGGCTACTGTCTCTGTTAGTTCGTGAGCCCGGTGTCAACGTCGTCTTCTTCTACGGCATATCGGCACCCATAAAAGTGCAGCATCCTACTACCATTGCAGTCGTGTAAGGAAGGGCATTGTCTACCTCTTATTCCTTCTTCCATCGTCTTCCCAGTGCGGCTACTGCTCTTGTGTTGTTGCAGTACGAAGGAGCAAGCCACCTCTTCTACGGTTGCTGTCGTGAGCCTCTTTTCTGCGTCTGATCAAGCGTGCAGTGCAACTGCTGCTACTGCATATTCTCTTATTTTTCTGCTTCGTTCTGCCATCCCAATCAACCAAAAGAGGTAGGTTTTCTCTCCCAGATAAAACTCCTTATCCTGCATGCAAAGTAGATATTAGCTTCATATTCACATCTTCGTCAACTCTATGCATGGTTTGCATGGTTCTATAACGTGATTCCATGTCTTTTCTTTAGTTAATTAATAAAGATGACATACTTAAAAAAAATTATCCATGAAACTATATACCTAAAAATCATAAATTTCATACTACTAGAATCCTCATGATTTTTCTTAAATTTTCATGTCTTTAGATGGTGTATTAACTAGTAACATTAACTAGTTAATTAATTTAATGGGCTTTATAATAGTTGCATGGTGAATTGAAAAATACACTGTAGCGGGCTAGTTATAGAGTTTTGCTTTGTCGTCCTGTTCTTGGGCGCCGGAGTGACCTTTGGCCATGAAATTTTATGGGGGTGTTACTGGGATAGTGACCGAGGTAGTGGGGATGGTATCTCCTTTTTTCTATCCTCCTAACCCAAGATATCCCTCCTCTCAAGCAAAAATTTTTTTGAACATCATGTTAGGTAGAGTTTTTTGTGCTCTTTGATTTGACATATAAATTGCGCGATTCCAATGTGTATACGTCAAGAATTTGAGGTTTAAAGGCACTCATCACTGTTCACAAATTTAAGGAATAGCGTTAACTTTTGTTGTCACAAATTCTTTCTAAAATAAATTTATAACCTTGTCAAACATGATAATAGCATTTGTGACCTATCTTTTAAGTTGTTACAACCTTCTTCTTCTTTATCTTTTAAACCGTTTCGATACTGTATATAAATTAAATGTATTGATAGTGGACGTTATTTTAGGAATAAGCGCTCATTCATTCAGATGCAAATTTTTGTGAAAATAAAACTTCAACATTGTTAAACTCATGAATAGCTTTTATACCCTTGTCCCTTCTATATGAATCTCTTATTAAAAATTGACGTCTCTACAAAGAGCCGCGGATTCTTGAAATTTTGATATAAATAAATCATGAATTAACGTCCCTTCAATGAACGCCAGTTAGCATAAATTTTATTTAATTATAGTTAATTCTAAAATTGGCGCCTCTCTAAGGAGACGCAAATTATTAAATTGACGCCTACTTGCATGGAAGTGGATTTACTATCTCACAGTTTTATCCAATTTTGACCCTTAATAGTGGGTTTCTTGGCACTCTCATCTCACATCCGTAGATGGAGTCCCTATTTTGGTTTATACCGCTTACCCATCAACTCTCGGTGATGTTTGTGTCCTCAGCGGGATATTTCTTCCTTCAGACTGGCGATTTCATCATAGAGACCTCCGTAAGTCTATGCTAGTCTTGGATTCTCTCAAGGCAGCCGAGCAGGTTGTACCCTAAAAATCTTATACACCGAGTCACAATCATGTCCCTCTAAAGAAACATGATGAACTAGCCCTCATAGAGAGCTATTTTTCACCTTTGTTGAGAAATTAGCGTCCAGATAAGTAGACGCCAATTTGAATGGGCAACCGAGTGAATGGATGCCAATTCTTCGTGCTTATATCTTTTCTCCAGAATGAGCGAACACTGTGGTGGACGTGAATTATGGAATTGGCGGCGATCATACTGGACGCCATTTTCCTAGTTTTTCGCATGTCCCAGATTTGTTGTCTGAGTTGTCACTACATGAACTTCTATCCTTGGAATCTAAATTTCATGAATCTACCTTATTAGCTTACAAAGGCTTATTCCCTTGGAATTCTATATTGGCTATAAACTATAGTGGATGTCAAAGATATAACATGACTCAATGCTTGGAATTTATAGGGCCTGGTCTGGTCTTGGGAGAAGCGCTTGAAAGTACTTGTGCCTATGGGAGCTAAATTGAGCACGATGTGGCATCTTTGTTCATTCTGATGTATGGGGACCTTCCCTGTTCCATCCTGGATGGGTATAGATATTTTGTTACATTCATTGATGATTACTCTCATTGCTCTTGGTTGGATTTGTTATGATCTTGTGATGAAGTCCCTCATGTTCAAGTATTTTGTAACATGGTTCACATTTAGTTTGGCACAAAGGTGAAAACCCTTCGTTTTGATAATGCCTGGGAATGCTTACTAAAAGTGTCAATATCTTTTTTAAGGATGAGAGCATGCTTCATGAATCCTCTTGTTGATATTTTTCTCAGCAGAATGATGTTGAACGCAAAAATGGCCATCTTCTTGAAACTGCTAGGGCTCTCCTTTTTCAACGTCATCTGCCCAGATCCTTCTAGCTAGAGGCAGTTCATATTGTCAACTACATCATCAACATGATGCCATCCAAGAGTTTAAGTGATCGTTGCCCTTTACTCTTTTATCTCTTGGGGTCCAGATAGCACCAAGCTTCATCCACAAGCTATTCATGGTGTTTTCTTGGTTACACTTCTACTTAGGAGTGTTGCAGGTGCTACGGTCCTATCTCTCGTCATTTCTTTGTTCGGAAGGATGTTACTTTCTTTGCTTTTAGTCCCATTGCTCTCCCTGGACTTACACATCAGGGGGAGATTTCTACCATCATCCCACCTCCTTCCTCTTCTTCTGTTACTTCTTTGTTGTATGTACCTCTTCTTTTTAGCTCTGTCACAGATGAATCTCCTAGTGTTCATACTTCCACTTTAGTGAGTGGTTCATGAGTGTTGAGAAGCAGAAGCAAATTATTACTTACAGGTGGAAGAAGTTCGAAGAAAAGTCCTCTACTAACCAGCAAACTCTAGAGGGTGCTAACTTTTTGGATCGTTATGCTCTTGATGGCTTGAATCTTCCCATTGCTGTCAGAAAAGATATTTGGGACTGCACTAAACACCTCATCACCAATTTTGTTACATATTCCCATGCTTCTCCCAGATACTATTTTTTTATTTCTTCATTGTCCTCTGTCCATGCCCTACTATCTTTTCTAAAGCTGTACAGGATCTGAAATAGCTGTGTGCAATGGATGAGGAGTTGAGTGATTCGAACAAGAATGACACTTGGGTCCTAGTTGATCTTCCAAAGGGCAAAAATTCAGTTGGATCCGACTGGGTCTACACACTTAAATATAATGCAGAGGGTGAGGTACAACGGTATAAAGTCAGACTTGTTGCAAAAGGATTTACTCAGACATATGGGATTTGATTATCTGGAGACCTTTACCTCTGTGGCGAAGCTGAAGTTTGTCAGGGTGATTCTTTCACTGGTTGTCCAATACTCTTGGCCTCTGTACCAATGGGATATTAAAAATATCTTCTTGAAAGGTGATTTACAAGAAGAAGTGTACATGTTGCCACCATCTGAAATTGATATAAAAGGGAGGCTTTGTTGTCTGAACAAAGCACTTTATGGGCTGAAACAGTCACCCGGAGTTTGGTTTGATAGGCTGCACCCCGTTATGGTCAGATTTGGTTTCAAACTATCAAATGCTGATCATACTATGTTTGTCAGGTGGACAAGGGAACATATAATATGCTACTTGTTTATGTGGATGACATGATTGTCACAGGAGATGATGAGGCTAAGTATCAAACAGTTAAAGAAAGACTTGGTTGCTGAATTTGAAATCAAAGACTTGGGTGAGCTAAGGTATGTCCTAAGAGTCGAAGTAGCTAGATCAAGGAATGGGGTCTATATAGGTCAGAGGAAGTATGCATTAGATATGCTAACTAAGACTGGGAAGTTAGGGTGCAAACTTGCAACACCACCATTTGAATTAAATAATTGCTTATCAGAGATAGGGGTGAAGAAGTCTCGGTGGAAGATAGTGGTTTATACTAAAGATTGGTAGGAAAACTCCTATGCTTGTCATTGACTCGGCTAGATTTGACTTATGTTGTAAGTGTAGTCATCAGTTCATGCATGCTCCACGAACAGTGCACATGAAAGCATAGAACGCATTCTGAGATATTTGAAGTTATGTCTAGAAAATGAATTCTTTCTTCAGAAGGCTAAAAGCCTGAGTCTTGAAGGATATGCAGATGTTGATTGGGTGAGATCAACTTCTGGTTACTGCACTTTCCTAGGTGGCAATCTGGTTACTTGGAGAAGAAGCAAACAATTTGTGCAAGGTCAAGTGCAGAGGTGGAATACAGGGCCATGGCACATGGATTAGCAGGGTTGATTTGGCTAAAACTTCTTCAGTTTGATCTAGGAGTTCCAGTGAAATTACCCGTGAAGCTGTATTGTGACAACAAAGTAGCAATAAACATTGTAAACAATCTAGTTCAGCATGACAGAACAACAAACATTGAGATTGACAAACATTTCATTAGAGAGAAACTGAACTCAAGAGAACTTTGTTTGCCTTATGTGAAGTCACAAGAGCAAGTTGTTGATATCTTCACAAAGGTTGTGACCCAGAAAATGAGCTTGATAGCTAAGGGTGGCTTAAAGCCGGAAGCAGAACAATACCCAAAATTGGCGGATTAAGAAATAAGTTGGTGTTCAACACCGATTTGGTACCAAAGCATGGGTTAGCTCCCATGCATAGATGACTTGCTGTTAGGCAGACATGTTTGGAGCCTTAAGAGGTTCGAACACTGACGGTTTTGGGATAGACTCCACTAACAGAGTGTTGAAATTGGCAAGGGAACAGACAGAGGTCCCCTCTGAATCTGCCTTCTTGGCTCTACCAGTGGTTTTACTTCGTCTTTTTTCCCCCTTCTTCAAGCTTGTATTTTTGTCTTCACTCAGAGCTTTGCTTGGAGCCTTCTTCCCGGACTAGCCTTTCTGGCTTTGCCTGGGACTTGGCTTGGAGCCTTCTGTTTTAGACTTCTGATTGGGCTGTTGCTTGCTGGAGTTACCTTGCTTGAGGTTTCGCCTGAGATTTTGCTCGAAGCATTATTCAGTGCTTTGCCCCTACCTCTTCTTGAAGTTTTCTTTGCCAAATACGCCCTCTTGACTTTCTAAGGTGGCAGCCTGATACTTCCTCAATTTTCTCTTCCTTCTCCCCTTTTCTTATCTACTCTTCTTCCATTTCTGCCTCATGTCATGTCTTGAGGGAAAGGAGAATCCATTTTGGGGCTGATTGGAACATGCCCCCAGGGTTGAAATTCCTGCCTCAAGTTCTTGCCGTAGAAAGCTTAGATTGTTCGAGGCCTCCTCCTTGGTGACCCATATTTATTTGATTAGAAGTTGCTTCACGGAATCGCCCCCTCGCCTAGGCTTAAGGGCTTTGACTTTTTTGCGTGATGCTTGGATGTCAGCTTCTTTCATTTTCGCCTTTCACTTAATGTAGACGACAATAGGATTGCCCCCCCTGCACAGACTTAGAGGCTTTGACTTTCCACCGGTGCCTTGACTTAGAACGAAGCTTAGGCGTTGGCTTCCTTCATCTCTGACTCAGTATGATGTATTCGGCAAAGTATTATTGTGAGATCGGCTCGCCTTCATCTAGCCAGTTGTGTTCTTCTTCTTCTTCTTCTTTGGTTTGCTTTTGGTCAAGAACAAATCTTGCCAGACTTAGATATGGCCACAACAAATTTTCTTCTAGGGCGGCGACATTGGCCCCGGCTAGCATGAACAACATATGAATTTTGTTGGCACTTAGTCTTCAACAGGAAGCCTTCACTTGGGCGTACCGAGCAGCGGCAGCAACGACTAAGGTGGCATTGTCCCTTATTAGTAATTGCAACTTGGACATGTATTGTGTTGTCATTTGGTCTTTGATAGGAAATTTTAACCTTGATGCCCCCAACGGCAGCAGCCACGGCCGAAATGGCACCCCCCTGCTAGTAGGAGCAACTTTAGATACATGTTGACATTTGTCCTTTGAAAGGGACCGCTTAACCTTGATGCCCCCAGGACCCTTAACCTTAATGCCCCCAGTAGCTTTAACTTTGATGCCCCGGACGGCAGCTTCAACAGTAGGAATCCTTTGAACTTCTTGCAAGAGTGTGAAGGAGTCACAACCTTTATCGAAGCAAGACTATTCTTTGACAAAGAAACGAAAGGCAGGAAAAGTCTCACTGGGCGTGCCAGTTTGTTTACACACGGAATTTTCGGATATCCACTTCGTTGGATAAATATGTGGATATTTTGTCATATTTGTTAATTCTGTGCCTTTGGATTTATTAGACAAATTAAGGTTCGTGTACTGAACTTTTTCCCATCGATCGAAATCGATGTTAATTTACATCAAACAAATCCAAACACATTTGATTAACTGTCGAAGAACGTCTTTTGCCTCTATACGTTATGACACAGATGATCTTGACAATCGCTCATTACGGGTACATACTCTTGCAAAGAAATTTGGAGACTTCATTTCTTAAACACATGTAATTTGAATTATAATCGGTCCTTCAAGACCTTTGCATGTGTTCCCGACTATGTAATTGGGTCTTCGAGATTACATACAGTTGCAAGCAAAGCCTTTGAATTTTCTTCAGCCTACATTTGGATATTTGAGTTTGACTTCGTCATGATCAGGTCATTTGCTTTTGTCCCTTGATCCGATGGTTGAACCTAAATTTCATCATGAGGATCGTTGGATCACCAAGATGATCGTCGTCGATCCCTCAGAGTTGCTTCATGGTCATGACCACTCTTTCGATGGTGATCGGACTCTTAAGTTGGCTTGGTGTCCATAAAGGACATTTTCTCCTAAGACGGGATATATTTATAATTTTTCTCCACCAGGCCCAAACATTGGGATATTTATGTAATTTCTTACTTTCTTGGAAATAGTCTCATCACTTCTCGACTTGTTGGACATTCTTGTCATTCTAACTTTTCAGAGATCGTCTCGTCGCTTGACTTCCTAGGCGCTCCTGACTTCCTTCTTGACTTCTCAGAAATAGCCATGTCATTTGACGTCCTGGGCATTCTTTCACCTATTCTAGGATAACCTCACCTAAAATGGCTTTACAAATGCAAAATAGGGTTAAAATGGGGATAACCCACTCCCATCCCCGTACCAAATTACACCTTAGCAGCTTGGTTATGCAGGCGACTTCTCATGTTGCCAGTGAGCATATCTAATTTTTGTCCCTTTTTGCTCTTCTGATTCATTTTAACTTTCTTCATTTATCCTGCTTATTTCTTTGTCTTTCCTTGTGCAGTGGCAATGTCTGCTATTATAGAGCCCTCTGTCCTTCCATTAAAGGCGAATGAAGCATCTCAGTCAGAGGGGCAGGACAACGGGGCTGGGTTGCCTGAAGCGAGGGCTGACCCAAACTTTGAGGATAAGGACCCAGACGGTTCAGTAGAGGGTCAACTTGAAAATTTTGGTGGGGGTCTTGAAGGTGAGCTACTCCACCTTTTGCTTACTTCTTTGTCAAGATTGTTTTCTGAAGGCTGTTTTTCATAAGTCTCAGGCTCCCCAGGTGAAGGAGTTGGTGCAGGGCTCCAGACGACAAAGGGACGAGTCCTTCTTCAGGGGTCGCTAAGTCTTCTAGCTTGCTAGATCATGCCTTGACCGGTCTGGTGCCTAGCGAGTTGCCTGTCGGTACCTCACCTTCATCAGACTTTGTATGCATAGAGGGTATAAAGTTTTCTTTGCCGGAGCACATGGCCGGGGTTCCTTCCACGGATGAGGGTACTGTAAACCCAGCCTCCTTTTCCAGTGTGAATACCCCCCTGGGGTCAGAATAAACTTTACATCATATTCCATTTTTCAGGAGGGTCTAGTTTACAAGTTGTGGAGGCTAGAAATCCCGAGTTGGCTCCTGAGAAGGAGCCCTCTGCCACTGTGGTCCTCTAATGTGGTATGACAACCCTTGTTGGGGAGCACGATAGCTTCCATTTCTCTTTTCTTTCTTTGACAAACTCATTGTCATAATTATCTGTCCTCCTTTGCAGGCTCAGAGGACATTATCCCTTCGGGAAGAGGGGCCGCAAACCATGTACCAGCCCCTTTTACTGAGTTCCCGAGACATGTTGTTGAATGGCTGGATTCTCCACAGGCTACACCTTTCGTGGGGGCAAAGTTGATGTTAAGCACCCTTATGGGTAGCGCTCGAGATTTATTTCAGTAGGATCCCCTCCCTACAATTGAAACTATGCAGAGTGCTCTTCAAATTGGCACACGAGCTTATCATACCTTGGGTCTACCCAAGGAGCTTTGGATGGCGGCCGTGGATAGTACTTGAGAGGAGTTTCAACGCCTGAAAAGGTGGCGCAGCTCACCTTCAAGACCCCCATCAAAATTTTCAAGTTGACCCTCAACTGAACCATCCGGGTCCTTATCCTCAAAGTTTGGGTCAGCCCTCACTTTAGGCAGCCTAGTCCCGGTGTCTTGCCCTGCTGACTGAGATGCTTCATTCACCTTTAATGGAAGGACAGAGGGCTCTATAACAGCAGAGATTGCCACTGCACAAGGAAAGATAAAGAAACAACAAGCAGGAGAAATGAAGAAAATTGAAAGGAATCAGAAGAGTAAAAGGAAAGAAAAATTAGATATGCTCACTGGCAGCATAAGAAGTCGGTTGCGTAAACAAGCTGCGAAAGACTGACAGCTGACCACCCTCAAGAGTAAAGTGGCTAGGCACTGTCTCCTCTGAAGTCGGGGCAACTTCGTGCGTACAAAGCTGGCCAGTAAAGCTACTTCATAGCTAGATACGACATCTCTTCTAATGGTGGGGGTTCCAGAATACGCTGGGAGCTCATCACTTAATTTAGCTTTCAACAATGCAGCATATGCTCCCACCAGCACCATCTCACACTCAAAACCTCCTGCAAAAAAAAAAAAAAAATCAACGGATTAGCAACTTGGGGAAGCAAAAGAACGACCCCAAGAAAAAAGGGAACAGGAGGGGAATAATAAGTCTACCCTGGCTGTGAGGAGTCACGTCCTTGGAGCCCCCACAAAAAGGAGGAGGTGAATCATCTGGCAATGGGTTATAATCATAGTTCAACATACTCAGGTCATCCAGCCCTTTGTCTTCCCTGTCATTCTGCCCGGCCTCCAATGTTGTGTCCGCTGGAGGAAGACTCCCTGCATGATTGACAGCGATGTCAAAGGCAACTAATAAGAAAAAGGGAGTAAAGAAAAGTTACCCACACATACAATGAAGTCTTGGCAATTAAGACCAAATGAAGGAATAAACATTACCATCCTGCCTCTCAGGCAAAGCCTCCTGTTTGGACCGACAACGTGTCTTTGTGGTTGGGCCATCGTTGTCAGCTGCCCTCCGCCGTTTGGGATGACTAGAAGCCCTCTTCTTCTTGAAAGTCCTAGCAGGAACAAAACTTATTGCAAAGGAACAAAGAAGAACAAGAAATCAATCATTATGCATAAGGGTCAATTTTAGGGAATGGAGTATGACTCTATAAAAGATCACAAGTCATGCACACATACCATTCCACCCACCATGATTCCCCTCCTTTGCCTTCGGACCCTCCAGATCCACCACTTTCCCTCTACCAATTTCTCCTCATAATTCCTCCTAATCTTGGGTCTGCCCCGACATATTCTACCTCAACCGCTCTGGGCATCTGCCCATTCTCCCACTACTTTCGAGACTTTAGTCCTCACTCATTCTCCTGATTCCCCTTTTCTTCTGTAGACCTTCCATGTGATCAAGGTCTCTGCACCATAGTGAGGGAGTTCTAGCTCTCACCTCTCTTCCTTTTCTCCTTATTCATCTGAGTCTGGTCTGGGCAGCATTCCTTCTTGTTAAGTCACTTCAAACCTTGGCTTCTAATCCTTTTATCGGTCACTTAAGGATAAATCCCATGATGATCAACATTGTCTTCGACAGCTGCTGCTTCATAAGGTTGCAAGGTAACATTTTTGCATAAGATTTGCATTCATTTCTCACGCACAGTTTTCAAAATGAAGTGCTTCTTAACATGATTAAGAGTGCTAGTCAAGGCCTTTATCCTAGGTCTTTATCTTTATTGAATTTCAGAAAGAGTCTTTAGGCTTGCTTTTACAGCACTTCTAGTTATTAAGAACCCCGTGCTGGGAGTTCAGCATTCCCTCCCCGCTTATTAAGGGCAACCCTTAGCTGGGCACTCCACACATTTCACGACGTCCTTAGCTAGCTTCCTTTGGTAAACATCGTTGCTGCTTTGGCCATACCATGGGTATACATGAAAGTATTTTCTCTTCTTTGCTCGGGCAAGTGCAGAGAAGGTTGACGGACGAGATGACCAACCTAGGTACTCCCCAATACGGGAGAAGTCTCAAATAGGGACAGTCTTGACCCAAAACTATGTGTGCTTTTCAAGATTTATCTAGCCAAAAGGGTTGTTATCAAGATCAAAATCAAAAATCACAATTCAATAAAAATTATGAGTTAAAGGCATGTCAAGAGAGGCAAAGTCCCTGTAGGGAAAACCCTGGTTGTATGCATGTCAAGGGTCTAAAAATCAAAGGCACAAAGTTCCGGCGTAACAGACCACCTCTTTAAGGGGTAGTACCTTGGAAGGAATCTGAGTCCTGATATCTCCCACCTTACATAAGACTTATCTCTAATTTTTCTTCTCTTCTGCCTCGGAGACTGAATGTTCCTCAGGTATGGCCTTGGTAGGGGCACCGTTAACCATGGGTAGTCGCTTATAGGACGCCTCTCTTAAATGCATGCCTGACTTTGGGCAATTCTTATTGAGAGGGGAAGGAATAAGACCCCAACCAGTGATTTGAATATCCATTGGATGCTGCACTAGCACTGCCTAAACCAAAATCTAAAAATAAATATTTTTTAAAATAAAAAAATAAATATTTCAAAATCCATATAAATTTGCATACTCCAAAAATCTAAAAAAAATTACATTTTATTATTCCGATGGTGTTTCTTTTCAGGGATCACTTTTGCAAGGACCAAGGACGAGGGATAAGTCCTCTTTATTCATTGCTATCTACCTTTTGATTCTTCCCTATCACTTGGATTTGCCACTCTGGGCATCAATTGGACATCATTCCCACATCTTTCTAAGAAATTTCTGCTCATTTCATCTGATTATCACTGCCACTCTGGGTATTCACTCTAATCATTCAAGAATTCAGCCAAGCTTGATTCATTCAAGCACAAATCTTATGATTGGCCAAGTCATCATCCTCATCACAAACAACAACAAATGATGCTTTGCATCTTTCAATGTTATTTCTGCTATAATCTTCAATGCAATGCTATGCTTCAACTCATGCCATTCATACTATACATGCTTTACCCTACTATGCTATCGATGCTTTGATACATGCTGTGCTTGTTATGCTTCAATTACTATACTTCATTGCTTGTTATGCTTCAGATATCTTGGCTAAAGAATTATTGAGCGCAGGAAGAAGCTCATGGTCCCACCGTTCGGGCATCGTCATCCAAGCCCCACGGTGTTTGCACCTCATTTTTCAGTTCCCCTCATGCTTATTGCTCTCACCATCTCTTTGTATGCATTCCTACTATATGTTATCTACACTACTAGATTATATCGAGGAGCTTGTGGCTTTGATAAAATTAGAATTTGAGTTTCCCTTCATCAAAAATAATGATAATTCCAGAGGAATCTTAGTCGCACGGATAAGCCGTTGAGCCGTCTAAGACTGGGGACCATGGTTCCCTTTTGATGAATTGGTGCATGGATAAACGAAGTTCGACTTAGTATCAGTTCACGAGATTGGTTTCTTGACCCAGTCTGGACAGCTTAATAATATTATCCTTGATTACATTCTATTTTAATTTTTCCTTTAAACCCAGCATGCATTCATGTAGGAATTTGAGTCAACATTTGAAAATCATTCTGATAAGCTGATTTTGAGAGTCAAATGATCCTTAATTTTTAAGATATGAGATATTCATTGTCAAATTGAGTCCTCAGTTCGTCCTGCCCGTCAGTTCCTTCATCTCATCCTCCGATTTGTAGTGGTATCCATCCGCGCGCATGACAAGTTCGGGCGCGTCTGGCTGCGGGCAGCCTTTGATGGGTTCGGTCATGTTCGCTTTCGTGTTGGTGGCCCCGCTAACTGCAGCCGGTGCGCTCCCCCTGGAATCCCATGGGGCCGACCATCCGCCGCGGGGCCGTAAGGGTTACTTGATGTCCAGCCGTTGTTCATGCACCAGCTTCGCGCCGGGAACGTCAAAACCGTCCTTCAACGCCTTCCCGATCAGCGTCTTGTCAGGCGTGTAGGTGGCCGGCACTTCGCGCAGGTAATCGGCTGGCAATTGCGCCTGGTCGAACACATCAACCGATGCCGGGTTGTCGCGAATAGAAAGTTTGAAGTGCGGACACTCGATCTTGCTGATGCCGGCGAACTGCATGTTCTCGAACACGTATTTCTTGAGAGCTTCGGCACGGTTTTCCAGAGCCTTGCGACGCGCCGCCATCTTCTGCTCGGCCTCTTTGATCGCTGCGGCCGTGGCCGCCAGGTTCTGGGCGAAATACACCACGTTGACGGCCTTGGTCTCCAACTCGCCACTCATGGCCTCCAAGGTATCGGAGACTGTTTGATCGTCGAGATTGAGGTCTTCCAGCTTGGCCGCATCCTCGCGGTACTGAACAGCCAGTTCATAGAGTGCGGGCATGATGGTTCCAGTTCCTGATGGCTTGCATCAGCAGATCGGTTTCTGGTTTGGGGGCGCGTGCGTTTTGCTCGCGTCGCCTGGCGACATAACGCGCATGTGCTCTCGCGCGTGCCGCGATGCCGGATGGTGTGGCTGCATAGGCAGCGTAGTTGCGGGACGGCATCGTCGTCACCACGGAATGTCATCGTCCATGTCGTCGAAGCCGGAGCCCGTGCTGCCCGCTGGCGCAGCTTTGGGCGCCGGCGCTCGATCGGCCGGGGCTTGGCGCGGTGCTGCGCCCTGGCTGGCACCGTGGCCGCCGCCCTGGCCGAAGCCGTCCTGGCGGCTGCCCAGCATCTGCATCTGGTCGGCGCGGATTTCGGTGCTGTATTTCTCGATGCCGTCCTTGTCGGTCCACTTGCGTGTGCGCAGGCTCCCCTCGACATACACCTGCGAACCCTTGCGCAGGTACTGCTCGACGATTTCGGCCAGCCGGCCGTTGAAGACGACGCGGTGCCATTCGGTGGCTTCCTTCATCTCGCCGGATTGCTTGTCTTTCCACTTGTCGGTGGTGGCGATGGTGACGTTGGCGACCCGGTCGCCGCTGGGGAAGGCGCGCACTTCGGGGTCGCGCCCCAGGTTGCCGACGATGATGACTTTGTTGACGGATGCCATGATTACGCGGCCTCTTTCTGGGTGAGTTGTTGTTTGCGCTTTCTGTATGCGCCGGCCAGTTTGGTCATGCTGGTTTCATCGCCCATGCTTTGCGCAATCGAGCTGGCCAGGTCGCCTGCCTTCTTGAGCGCCGCCAGCGTTTCCGCCGCCTCGAACGCGGCCAGGTGGTCGGCAATGGCGGTATCACTCATGACGGCCGCACGCTTGGGCGCGACTTCATGCGTCTGCGCATCGGCATCGTTGTCCGCTTCCGTGGGCACTGCGAACGCCATCAGGCAGGCATATTTCATGGCCGCGCTCATTGCTTTGTTCGAGCTTTTGTCGCCAGAATCCATAGCTTCGCCCACGGTGCAGATGGTGTGCTTTGAGCCGTCGGCCGATGAAACGAAATCAAATTCGACGGTCAGCGTGGTGTAGAACAATGCGCCGCCGCTCTTGGTCGCGCGCTCTGTCACGTCGCGGCTCGTGACACGCGGCAGGATGCACAGCCCATGTTCTGCGAGCAGCGGGGCGATGGCCGCATAAACATCATCGATGCCGCGAAAGTTGTAGCCCTGCTGCGTATTGCGACGGTCTTTCGAGATACCTGTCTTTGCGAGCGCGGACTGCACCGCATTAATGGCTTTGTAAACTTCCATTTCCATTCCCTTAAAAAGGTGCGGGCGCCGTCGCCCAGCGATACGCCAGCCATGCCGACTTGATTCGCCCGAAGCCCATACGGCGGCGGCGCTGATACTCGAATTTGAATGTGCTCACGATTTACCTCCAATAATTCAGCACCACCATGCCCATGGCGACACAAAACGCCAGGAACACGCCGCAGCCGATCAGCACGCGCTGCCCGGTCAACCATGGTTCATCGGCATCGGGGTCGCTCCCATCACTATTCGCGGTGTTGAACAGAAACATGCCCGGCCCGAACTCGTAAGGCTCCAGCTCGGGTAGCTGTTCACCGGCCAGCAGCTTGCTGGCGACGATGCTGCCCGCTGGGCAACCGGGGCCACGCTCGCATTGGCCCCACGAGTTGCAGCACTCGGTCATTCGATCCCCCTAAACATTTGCGCTTCAATCGCGGCGCCATCGACGCGCGCGCCTTCGTCTTTGGCCATCCGGATGCCGCGCCGCATGTCTTCTCGATCGAGTTGATCGCGCAGCACTTCGCGAGCGGTGTGTACCGCAGGGTCGTTCGTGGTCGCGTGCCACAGCCAGCCGTAGGCGCGGCGCGCAGCGGACTCGATGCGCTGCAGGCGCGCGAGTTCAATCTGCGCGTCCTCAATGGCCGAATCGCTGCCACGGCTGGATGACAGCCCTTGCAGCACCTTCAGCTCCGTGGTTATGGGTCCTGGATTTAAATCCAGGACGATTTCTTCGATGCGGTCCTCATGGCCGCGCGCGGACGCGACCGCGAGGGCGTGGCTGCCGTATACCGTGCGCGATCCGTCAATATGCGTGACGCGCCATACGACGTTAGGGCCGGTCATAGCCACATCCAAATCGCGCCGAACAGGCGCATGATCCAGGGCCGCGATTGCATTGGCCAAAGTCGTCGCAGCAGTTCATGGCGCCACCCCCACAATCACGATGACAGCCAGCACTGCGGCAACATACAGCGCCCAGGTTGCAAAGCGGTAGCTGCGGTCCTCTTTGGGCTTGGCAAGCAGCGCGCCCTGCAGCCGCTCGGCATCGGGCGTGAGTGCCGGCATGGGGCGGTTCCATGCGCCACCGATCACGATGCCGGTGCTGGTGACGATGAGTGCTGATTCGCTGGGGTGGCGCAGTTCGGGCGCGAGCAGAATGAGGTCGTTCATGCTTCCCTCGCTTTCAACATGGCGTCGGCCACCGCGTATGCGGAGCGCGCTGTTGCATCCCAGCCCATGTCCTCGCGCCAGGCGTCGCTTGAGATGTAAGCCTGCATCGCCTTCGCTGCGAAGTAATCGCGCAGGCTCATACCCATGTAGGCTGAGCGCTGGCTGAAATGTTCTTCGCCAGCATCAGGGGCCGGGAACGCTGGCCCACCGGTGTTTGCGCTCATGACTGCACCGCCGATTCAATGCAGGTCAACTTGCTGATGTCGTCATTGATTTCCATCAGCCGCTTTGCGAACGCTGCCTGTAGCTCGGTGCGCTCTTTTTGGAGCGCCTTGACCTTTTGCGATACCGGGTCGTAATCGTCGGGCAGCGTGAATGAGAACTCCGCAGGCCCGACCAGCGTGTTGTATCTGTCGGACGACTCTGCGCTGTGATAAAGAGCGTAGCTCTTCTCACCGATTCCGTAATCCCGCTCGTAGACGAAGCCCTTGATCGTGACTTGCCGGCTCATTTCAATGCTCCCGTGGCACGCAGCCAGTTGTTTTGCTCTGCAATGCGCTTGTGCATGTCGCGCTCGCGGTAGGGGTCTTGCTGCTTGCGGCGTACAGCCTCCAGATCGGCAGCTTCCCATTCGGCCTGGGTGAACTTGACTTGAGACGGATGCCCAAGGAACGGCGCGAGCGCTTGCTCGAAGATGAGGTGCAGAGCACTCATGACGCAACCTCGGTGACCGCGATCATTTCGTGCACCAGATTTAGTGCACTGGTTTGCAGCCATTCAGTCGTCGGCTTGAGAGCATCCCACGCAGCAGCCCACGCAGCAGCCCGCGCAGCATCCCCCGCAGCATCCCACGCAGCAGCCCCCGCAGCATCCCGCGCAGCAGCCCGCGCAGCATCCCACGCAGCATCCCACGCAGCAGCCCGCGCAGCAACCGCGTCCTTCTGCGCCAAACGAACCTTTACGCCTGCCGCTCCTGCGCCGGCCATGTCGGCGATGGCGTTCAGTTCGCGCAGCGACTTGGCTTGCTCGTGCAGCGCTGGAACCATTTCAAGCCATTTAAGCGTGTAGACGCGGATCAGCCAGTCCAGTGCCATGTAGCTGCGACGCTCTTCTACGGCTTTTGTGCTTCGAGTGCCGACAAGCAGTGGAATGAGTGGCTTGAGCAACCGATCACGTTCGGCGTCATTCGGCAAAGAATCATTCCAAGACACCATGAAGGAAGTGATGACCGGACACACGCACTCTGGCGCATCGCTCCACGGCTCGCCAGAGACCCAGCTGGCAATTTCCATGACACAAGCACCCTCTTCAAAAGAAGAGTGACTACCAGTTTTCAGGCTAATGTTAGGTAATTGGTCGATGCGTTCTTGAATAATCACAGAGATATCTCCTTGCGCCACACGCCTCTGGCAATGCGGCTGATGGTTGCGTGGTGGACGCCGAACTTCACGGCGAGGGATTTGACGGATTCGCCAGCCACTCGACATGTGCGGATCGAAGAAACATCATTGGCTGACAATTTGGCCATCCAATGCTTTTCGCCAGCATTGGCTGTGGCAGGGTGCGCCGGGCCGCTCTGAAACGCACCTTTAGTGCGGCCCTTTGCTGCGCGCTCATTTCGCCACCCCAACAATCACCACGATGGCCAGCACGGCAGCCACGTACAACGCCCAGGTTGCAAAGCGGTAACTGCGGTCTTCGCGCATCGGCTCGACGGGGCCATCGGCATAGGGGCCAAAGGCTTCGGTCAGCGAACGGGGATAGCGACGCGTGTTCATGCCACCACTCCGTCTTTCAGAAGGCCTGCGAATTCCGGTCCCCACATCTTTGATGGCCGGTATCCGAGCTCTTTCGCAAGAGACGCCAGCGCTTCGAGCGCGCTCAGGCCGAAGGCGACCTGCTCGGCTCGGCAAGCCCGGCAGCGCTCGCCCGCTTCATCTCCACCGCCCGGGACGCGATCGCCGCCGAGTGAATGACCTGCTGGCTGATTTCGTTGATCGACGCCGACAGTTCCTCGATCGCCGCGGCAACACCGGCGGCGACCGCAGTGGTCTCGTCCGCGGCCGAGGTGGCGATCTGCGCGTGGCGCCGGGCCTCGCCAGCAATCGAGGACATATCGCGCGAGAATACTTCAAGCTCCGTCGCCGATTGCTCGAACGCCCATTTAATTTCTATAAATCCTTAATAAATTCCGATAAATGCCAAACCAAGGCCTAAAAATCCACAAAAATAGTCGAAACGACCCTGGCGAAGAGTACAATGCGTCTGTAGTGACCACGAGTCGAGAAACTGAAGGATAATCAGGGCGAAATTCTCTCAACTCAAGGCTGCGAAGATAGACCGAAACTCTTCTTAAAGGATCCGAAACTCAATAAAGATCCGACAGGACCCTACAACGATCCGTCAAAGATCCAGGATATTACACTCCAACCCTCTTTTACCCAGCGCGCCTGATCACTTCGCCACCCAGCACGCCAACCAGCCCTTATCCGGCACACTCTTGGCTTGCCTCCACCTGGCACACCCAATCTGCCCCTCTACCCGACGCACTCCAACCAGCCCTTATCCGGCACACTCTTGGCTTGCCTCCACCCAGCACACCCAATCTGCCCCTCTACTCGGTGCACTGCCCCTCTACCCGACGCACTCCAACCAGCCCTTATCCGACACACTCTTGGCTTGCCTCCACCAGGCACACCCAATCTGCCCCTCTACATGGCGCACTCCAACCAGTCCTTATCCAGCACACTCTTGGCTTGCCTCCACCCAGCAGACCCCAATCTGCCCCTCTACCTGACGCACTCCAATCAGCCCTTACCCGACACACCCTAGCTCGTTTAACCTGGCACACCCTAACCAGCCCTTACCCGGTGCATCTTTAACCTGTTGTGGCTCTGTGTGTTCTTGCTTGCTGACTTTCGAACTTCCCAGAGTTTTCTTAAAGGTGTTGCTACCCTTGCATGCACCTTGGCTTGTTGGGTCACGCCACTCCTTGTAGGTGCGTTCCACTTACACTCCCTATCATCCGGGTCAAGGGGAGATGCTGTCAAATTTTTGCCAGGAATGATAACGCATTAAAGGACAAGAGGGAGCAACAAACACATGAAATGAACAATGATAAAACACTTTAACTAAGACAAGAGAATCACATAGGACTTGAAGAGCTGAACTGAACGCCGCAGTAGCAGACTGCCGAACAGGACTGTGAACTTAATCACATATTTAAAGGAAAAGGGAGCTGATCAACTAAGAAACTTTCCCCTCATGCATTTCACTAACAAGAGTGGCTCCATTCTGTGCATTTCACAATAAAAAAAAGAGAGAAGAAAACCCCCTTTTTCACGCATTTAACCACTACATTGCATTTCATTTGTGCTTACGTGCCATGACCCCTACGGTATATGAAATGATAGTGTGCAAAAGGTCGGGTCATGCCCGGTCGATGGCTGCCACTATACGTGAGGACCCACCTCCACCTCGTACCAAGGGTCGATCCCGTGCATCTAATTCAACCTTGTGCATGTTCATACCCACGTGCGCTTGGATACCACTAACAAACTAGAAAGGGTGAAAATACCAACGGATTCGCAGGTTGACCATGACTGAGATAAAATCTATGCCACAATAGAACTAAAACTGATCAAATGTAATTAAGGCCAGCTAAACCTAAAACACGCAAGATACCAACTTCGTGATCTCTTTCGACAGCTCCATTCCCCCGTGACCCTGCATAAAGGAAATCAAAAGTGCTTTACGATTCGAGCCTAGACCCAGGGGATCTTCCCCGTCGTGATTTTGCTCAAATAGCACTACGGGCCAACATTCCCTGAAGGTTTGTTTATCTGCACATGAAGCCGACCCCATCTCCTCACGAAATAAATATCAAGCATGCCCCTGGCAAGGCATACATTGACACATCGCCGCGACCCTGTTTTCTATGTTTCTCACATCGGGTCATCGCCCGAATATTAAAGAGAGGCCTACAGGTGTCCGACAGTGACTCGACGGTATTAGACTGATTAATAACCTAGCTTATGCTCGCGTCGCACTTTAGTCCCGTTTGTGCCCATTTATTTTTATGCAGTTAGTATTACTTCTTCAGGCCACAGGGCCCTTATTCTTGGCGATTAATCAAGGGTGTTCCTCTCTCCGAGAGGATGTAAATGACGCCGTGACCTTTATGGTGCGACGGATTTTGGTCCCGACCCGAACCACACAATCATCTGACCGAGTCAGATCGAGTGCACTTGTGGCTCATCAAAGTCTGAATAAATTATCACACATGTGATTGGCGTGCCCACGTACTTAATAAACCAATAAATAAATAAAATAATGATTCTAATAAAAAAAGTGTGTCCACACCTCCTTACACAGCACGACAGTGACGAAGAAGAAGAAACTGAAGAAGAGGATGAGGGCAGCGAAGAAGGGGGCGAGGATGGTGAAGAAGAAGGAGACGGAGATGACGGAGAAGAAAGTGAAGATGAGAACGATGGGGAAGAAGGAGAGGAAGAAGAAGGAGCATACGGTGATGGCAGAGAAGACGAAGGACACAACGGCGATGGAGCAGAACCTGGACCCGGCAGAGTAGCCCCCCTCCTCCCCGTCGACCACTGCGGGCAGGGTTTATCGCGGTAGGGCCCGCCGAGCGACGGGACAACATGCGGTCCGCGCTCGTCGTCGCGGAACGTGATGCCGATGCGCTCGGCCCCCTCGGCACGCGCGTCCTCCTCGGTGATGTCGTGCAGGCGCTCGACGCGGACGCTCACCACCTCCAGCGTCAACCGTGAGGCCCACCGCGGCATGTGGATGGATGGGCGCCAGCGAGACACCTCGCGCGGCCGGCCGTGCCGGTCTTCGCCTCCGTACTCGGACTCAATTCGCCAGCCGTGAGCCCTGTAGACGACGTTCGGCATGCCGTCGGGGAAGTCCTCGCCCACGAGGGGAACCCACGTTTCGCGCACCCAGAGCCGGTCCCCGGGCTCACCGTAGGGGCAGCGCAGGCCCATCTTCTCCTCGACGGTCAGGTGCCAGACGGTGCCGCAGGGGATGTGCAGCCCCTTGTGCGCGTCGTGCACCCACTTCGTGCCCCCGTCATGGGGGCTGTTCGGCGCGGGCTGAGGCTTCACCACGCGCCGCGTCACCGTCTTCCGGCCGGCGAGGATGGCGCGAACCATCGGACCAGAGAACAGGATGGGGCGCTCAACCACGGCGCACCTCCTGCCACGGCAGCGGGCGTCCTCCGTTGACCTTGCTCATCGCCCATCCCTCCGGTAGAGGTATTCTGCTCGGTCCGCAACGCGCGAGCACGACTGAATGAGGAGCCCCATGGCGAGCACGACGACGACGGCAAGGCCCGTCATCGACAGCAGCCACGCGACGGCATTCAGCACCCATGCCGGCATCATGATGCCTGCCCCCTTCCCTTCGCGGCCCACGCCTCGAAGGGCGCTGTGTAGCCGCCGCCCTCGCCGCGAATGCTCGCGCAGAAGGCGTCGTAGTGCTCTCGCGACTTCTCCCACTCCGCCAGGTGCGACTCGCACGCACGCAGGCTGTCGAGATAGCCCCGGAGGTGGCGCGCCACCGGCTCGTTGCACACGAGACACGTCCGGCTGTCGGCGCTTGGATTGAAACTCACGGCGCGTCCCTCACCAGCACGTAGTCATCCGTGAGCCACTCCTCGGAGAGCACGAACGTCCCGCCGTGCGGGTCGCTCAATCGCCACCCGTCATCTTCTCGCTCAAGGACCGTGTGCTGCCGCCCCACGTTCTTGTCCTGCCACACTTGTCCGACCTTGACGTTGTTCATGACTGCCCCAGTGATTGGATGATCTGCCGGCCAGCGGAGCGCATGCTTCGGTCGGAAGAGTTCTCCATCGCGTGGCCCACGCCGACGAGTGCCGTCGCGATCTCGTCAATACTCTCTTCGATCCGAGAAATGAGCGTGAGGGCTCTCGTCTTATTGCAGGCATCCATCAGCGTTTCGGAGACAATGTGTCTCAGTTCCTCCGTGCTCTTGCTCATGCCTCCTCCAGTCCGCTGAACTTCTTCGCGAAGCGCTCCCTCATGTCGCGCACGTGCTGGTGGATGCGGCACCAGCCATTGGGCTCCGGGGGCGCGCGCTTCCGTGCCTCTCGGTTGAATGGTTCGCTCACGGTTTCAGCCCTCCCCGTCGAATCGCTGCATGCAGACCACATGAGCACTCTAGCATCCTGGACGGCGAGCGCAACATTCCGCACCCCTTCTCGTGCCGCCCATAGCGGTCGAGGGCTTCGGCCATGCGGAGAAGACAGTCAGCGGCAGATAGGAGCGCATCTCGCTGCCGCTCCGCCATGACGCGATCAGCCTCCTGCGCCAGGACTTTGAGTTCGTCCAGCGTCATGGGTGTCTTCCTAGGCACCAAAGAGGTTGGACTTCGCCTTTCGCATGCGGCGTTCTTCGTCCGCTGCCTGCCTTGCTTCCCGCGCCTCCTGCGCAAAGTCCACAATCCGAGCCTGCTTTGGATTCAGCATCCCGGTACGCGCGGTCGTGTCCCAGAAGAGTTCCGCCGTCGCTTCGACGGGAGCCACCTTCGTGGCCTTCACCACCGTACAAAGGGAGCGTCCGTCCTTACGCCAGAGGCCGTAAATGGCACGGGCTGCCGCGTCCAGGTATCCGGACTCTTTCAGGTCGCGCAAAGAGGGTTGGCTGTCGTCATCCGACAAGCGGTTGAGATGCCACGCCACAATGATGTGGACCTTATTGTTGAGCGCGAGGTTAGCCAGCGCATCCATCGTCTGGCCAATCACCTTGTCGTCGCGCCCGCGCGCGTCGGCCTCGTAGTTCACGCGCAAACCGTGGTCCACGACGATCCACTTCACCCCCTCATCGACCCAGCGCCTGCACTTCATGAGCAGTTGTCCAGCAGTGAGTCCGGCGCGCCGGTACTTCTTTAGCTTCGACTGCATGAGCGGAACAATCCGCTCCGCAAAGTCCTGGTAACGCTCCATCTGGTAGTCGTTGAGTCGCATGTTGGCGACGTTGGCGTAGTCAATGCCAAGGTGATGCGCCAACCAACGCTCATCCAGCCATGCCGTCCCGTCCTCCAGACCAATGACGGCGCCTGCAAATAAGGCACCAAGTAGAGGGACTTGAACGTCTTCAGGGGCATGATGTTCACTGCCGCACCTGCATCGACCAAGATTCGGTTCACCTCATGGTCAGTGATCGTCCCTTTCATGTATAGGGGGCGATTATGGCAAGGAGAGGCCAGCAGCATGTCCTTCTCGGAGAAAATAATATTAGCTGCCAGGGCTTCATATGCTTGGGCCTGCAATTCTGCTACATGAGCTTCGTAGGCCTCAGGATCCTGGAGCACTCTTACAAGAGCTTCTTTCAGGTCCTTGCTCCAAGCAATAGCCTCCCATATGGTGACATTAGTTGGGAACCGTTTCATGTGCTGAATGATTTTGCGGTCTGCCCTAGCACGGGTCTTGTCGAATGGGGGAATGATTTCTTCTAGGGTCCTCGGAGCTCCATGTGGTTTCTCCCGCTTGAAAGGGCGCTCCCCCTCCTCTTGCGCGCCCGCTCCCTCATGAAAAAGCGGTACCAGTGACTCCTCTGCCGCAAGTTGAGGTTCGTCCCGCTCTGACTGACCCGAGGAGCCTTCTCCTTCGGTAGCACTGGTTGAGGGGCCTGCCTGCCTCGAGGTTGGAGCTAGTGACAGGACGTTGATTGGAGTTTCTTCTTCATCGGAAGAATGAACTATGAAAAGGATGCCTCCTGGCCTTCGAGCTTCCGCACCAGGGCTTGCATTCTCTGAGGATGCGGGTATGAAAGGAATACCTTGCACTTGTGGTGCAGGAATGGGGTCCGGCTGCTGTCCTCTGAATATTATAACTCGGTTGAGGGTTAAAGGATTTTCTCGCCCTCGACCTCGTCCTCGACCACAGCCTCGTCGATTCCTTGCCGATCGACGTTGGTATGTTGCCACATTGGCATTGTCCTCCTCAACGGAGGCATTTATATTGTCAGGAGGCGGGATAGCCACTATGTTACATGACAACTCCTGCATTGCCTGTTCAAGGGCCGCCACGGTGAGCTCCTCGTCTTTGTAGAACAGCAAGAGCTCTTCCGGAATTGGAATTCTTTCGCCCTCCTCGAGACGGTGCAAGGTCTCTCGGAGCCAGCCAAGGAGTCGGGCTTTCTGCCCAAACCTTTCCCAGTGGATATATTTGTCGAGTTGGACCACCCTGGTAGGGCAAGGAGGCACATATTCTTCTAGTTGGTCTGAGCTTTTGCAACATTTGCACGGGGGTAAGCTCTTTGGAGGCTTCCATGGCGGCTGCCTGCTCAGCTTGTTTATTCAATCTTCTCTTCAGATTCTTCTTTCGATTCTTTTCTTGCTTCTTGAGGCGAGCAACCTCTTCTAATGAAGGTGAGGGTGGCTTTGTAGGGCGAAGTGGCTTGCCCCCGGCACCTTGTCTCCCACCATGAGATAGTCGCCTGACATTTTGGAGCCCGCGACCCTTTCTTGGAGCAACGCAAGTCCACTCCCCTTCAGCTAGCTGTGGTTGAAAAGTGGCATTAATTGTCTGGGCAACTATCTCCGGTGGCAATTCTTGGAATTCCGACTGACAGAAGTGAAACCCCAAGGGGCCTTGCAGTATCGCCAATTTTGTTTCAACTGAGGGCTTGGCCCCCGAGCGTCGTTGAGATCCTCCTGAAAGGGTGGACCCCGATAGCTTGTCACAGGATTGAACCTTAGGTTCGGACTCCGCGACCTTGATTTTGCCTTTATCTTTCGGCTGCGGGTGTCTGGCGGCAGCCCTCTCATGGTGGTCCAACTGGGTAGAGGATTTGGAGGCTCCCCCAGGGACCGAGCTTCGAGGTCCTTGGGCTGTCGACCTATCATGCTTAGCCTTACCTTTAGGGTTTGGCTCGGTACCTCCCCCGGCGGGCTTCTTTAAGCAAACCCGCGAAGAGGTCTGCTTAGCTGATAGTTGTTGGGGCTGACTCCGCTGCTCCTACCGGAGGATCCTCTCAGTAGCCTCCCGCAGCCGACGTTTTGTCATGGAAATACCTTGGGTATCAATTTTTCCCCTTTGAATAAGGGTCTGAATGTAGTCTTAGACCTCCAGACATTCTCCAGTTGGATGGGACACTTGCGTATGATATTTGCACTAAAGAGGGTGACTCTTAGTTGTCTCATTATAATAGGACGGCAGATCATGTGTCAATACCCGACCATCCTCTAAAAGTCTATCAAAAAACTTCTCTGTATCTCCCTTCAGAAAGGAGCACTGGTGAGAAGGTCGCCACCCCAGGTATCATAGAGCAGATTCAGGGGTAGGTTGCTGAGAGCTGCCTTCTTCACCTGAGGGCTCGGGCAGTTGGAATGCCAGTGGCGTGTGGATGACGTTGACAAGAAAGTCATCTCTTCCTGCCCATGAGGCTGTGGGGGGGTGCACCAGTGAGTCACCCATGTTAACTATCCCTCGCTTGATGAAATCTTCTGCGAGGTCCTTGAAGGATTGACAGTTAAAGATGATGTGGCCCACTGTCTCATGGTAGGGGCAGTAGTCCTGATATAACAGCCCCCTTGGACAGACCACAAGTGAGCTGGGCAAGAAGATGACAGGAGGGAGTTGGCGCCCAAATTCAACAAGTATACGCCACTCACCGCCCCTATCTACCAAGTCCTCCAAGAGAAGCGAGACAAGGAGTGTGTCCGCTGGCCCTCCTCACTGAAGACCAACCCTCAGTGTCCGGACAAGTAGAAGTACTACTTCTTTCACCACGACCATGGCCACAACACTAAGGACTACCACCACTTGAGGATGATATTGAGGCTCTCATTGGTAAGGGCTACCTTGCGTAGTTCATGTCTTGGGAGAGAGAAGCCCCCTGAGAAGCCTCTGAGCCAATCGACAAGCAGCCTCGAGGCATGGAGATCAACATGATCTCCAATGGCATGGCTATTGGAGGAGACATGAGCTGTGGATAAAGGTGGTATGCCCTAAGAGTCTGCCAAGTGGAGCCCCAGAGCAAGAAGGTTGTGTCAACCGAGTGGGAGAGGGAACCCATTGTCATCTCCAAAGAAGACTTGAATGGAGTTCAAACCCCCCATGATGATGCCATTGTAATTTTAGCTAATATAAACTATTGTTTTGTACGATGAGTCCTGGTTGATAATGGAAGAGCCCTAGACATTTTCTATTATGATTGTTATGTAAAGATGGATGAGCACCCTTCTAAGTTGCACCCCTCTAGGACACCTCTTTGTGGCTTCGCTAGGCCCTTATCGGGAGGGTATGACAAAACTCAGTAGATGACCTTCATGGCAGACTTCACCATTGTGAGGAGGATGGTCTCATAGAGCACCATCTTCGGTGAGGGAATCATCAACAAGATACGAGTCATTCCCTTGACATACCATCATAAATGAAGTTCCCCACCTGTGAGGGTGTGGGCCAGGTTCTGGGAGATCAAGCTGAAGCCAAGAGGTGCTACCTCATCTCCACCAAGCCTTAAGCTATAGAAGACCTGGGGAAGGGGAAGAGACCAGCTTAACCTAACCCAGTCGAGTCCCTTGCGGAGGTGCTCCTCCCTATTCCTAGTACATCGATGTGCTTACATGGTCCAATGATGATCTACCTAGGGTCTTTGAAGAAGTCATTACCCACAAGCTTAGCCTCGATCCTGCCCACAAGCCAGTACAACAACGGAAAAGGAAACATGCCCTTGAGCAATAAGCAGCCATGAAGAGCAAGTCAACAAGGGGAGACTTACCAGATTGTTTTGAACAATCTAATACTAAACATAGCTCACCAACGTTATCCCGGTCCCCAAGGCAAATGGCCAATGGCGTATGTGCATGGACTTCACCGACTTGAATAAAGCCATGCCAAAGGACTGCTACCCTCTCCCGAGCATCAACCAACTAATAGATTCGATGGTTGGTAGTGAAGCATTGTCATTCTTAGATGTCTACTCTGGATATCATCATATTCAGATGCATCTTGAAGATATGGAGAAGATGTTGTTCGTCACCAACTTTGGACATTTTGCTACACGTGGATGCCCTTGGGATTGAAGAACGCAAGCGCCACTTATCAAAACCTAGTTAACCAAGTGTTCAGTTCTCAAATCGGACACAAAACGAAAGTCTACATTGACGATATGCTAGCCAAGTCTGCAAAGGCGAGTGACTACTTCACTGATCTTGCCGAAGCCTTCAATACGTTGCTTAGGTACAACATGAATCTCAACCTGGCTAAATGTGCCTTTGGTGTCTAGTCTGGGAAGTTCTTGGGCTTCTTGGTAAGCCACAGAGGCATTAAAGCCAACCCAGAGAAGATATAAGCCATTCTAGATATACAGAGACCAACTAAGGTCCGAGACGTATAGTGACTGACTAGGGCTATCAATGGGCTAGGTTGGCCTGACAAGCTCGCAGGCCTGGCCCGATTTTGGGCCTGGCCACCAGATCCTTTTTGACTCACGGGCTCTTAGTCAGGCCTAAAAGTCTAGCCTAACTAGGCTCGCTAGTCGACCCAGGTTTTGAGTTTGGCCCACGAGCTGGCCCGACCCATTCTTTTTTTTCTCCCTTAAAATTTTAGTCGAGTCTATCGTAAGCTCGCAATATTTATCCCTTTCGAGTACGAGGCAAGTCGGATCTTATGTATACATTGTGGACTTACTAGAGCGATACGGGTTCATCTCTTCTTAGTGTACCGGATCTAGTCACCAAAGGGACACAACGGTGATTCCTAGTGACTCATTGAGCTGTCTCCCATCCTTGAGAGTGACTCCACCCCGGAGTGTCCACCACGAGCCTCATTCCCTGCAGCGTAGCATATAGAATGTATACGGGATGAGCAGGTGCCGATCTCTAGGAGTGGAGCATACTCCGCGCTACCTGGTGCGATGACGGATCCGCCGGAGTGACACACGAGCAACTACTCCTTACTCAACGAGGTCGAGTTCTTCCCACCCGGGGAGAATTAATGGGAATCGACACCGAGTACTAATATTTTATTTTACATTTGTGTCCTTTTAGTTTACTTTCTATGTCCAGTAAATTAGAGTTGGTCATTTTACCCATGAGGCAAGATTCACAGATTGTAAATGATTCATAATCAAATGGATCAATATATCCATCTTTGCATAACCTTTTCAATATTTTCTCACTAATATGACCAAGTTTACAATGCCAAAAATATGCTTGATTTATTTCATCCCTCTTCCTCTGAAGAGGTCCATCCACACACATCACAGGAGTATCCACATCTAGTAGAAACAAACCATTGATTAAGCTCCCACTGGCAAACAATTCACTATTTAATAATAAAGAATATGTTTTATTCCCAAAGCTTACAACAAATCCACATTTATTTAAGCATGAAATGGAAATAATGTTCTTAATTATTGAAGGAACATAATAACAGTCTTGTAACTCCAATGTAACTCCTGAAGAAAGCTTGAGGTTTACACTCCCGACTGCAAGTGCAGCAACTCTTGCTCCATTCCCAGTCGTAGATCAACCTCTCCTTCATTCAATCGCTTGCTACTTCTTAGAACCTGCAAATCATTACAGATGTGAGATGCACATCCAATATCTAATGCCCATGATGTGAATCTATATGACAAGTTAAGGCCAATCATGAACATACTTGAAGCTTCTCCAAACTTCTACTTTGATTTCTCTGCAAGGTGCAACTTGCAGTTTCTCTTCCAATGGCCATCCTTATGGCAATGGAAGCATTAGCCCTTGTCTTTGCTTGCCTCTTCTTTCTTGGTAGTCTTTCCCTACTTATCTTACTTTTTCTTTTTCTTTTTCTTAAAAATAGCTAGATTCTTTCTCTCTTGTTGGCCTTACCAACAAGTAGCACAGAAGATTTTTCATTGTTCATTATCCCCTCAGCTGTCCTTAACATGTTAAGAAGCTCTGTTAGAGAGCATTCAATCTTATTCATGTTGAAATTGACTATGAATTGGGAGAATGATCTTGGGAGAGATTGTAAAATTAGGTCAACGCACAAATCCTTATTCATCTCAAAACCTAATTCTGCCAGCCTCTCAATCCACTCTATCATTTTGAGAATATGTGTCTGCACAGATATTTCCTCAGACATTTTAGCCCCGAACAGATTCTTAGATATCTCATATCTCTCTGTTCTACTTTGAGATCCAAAGAGCTCCTCTAAGTGGAACAAGATGGATCTGGCATCCATCTTTTCATGCTGCCTTTGCAACTCATTAGTCATGGAGGCCAGCATATAACATTGGGCCAGAGTGGCATCTTCCTTGTGCTTTTCATAAAGAACCATTTTTGCCTCATCAACATCATCTGCAGGAAGAGGGGGAACAAGCTGCTCAAGAACATAGGTAATTTTCTCAGTCATGAGAACAATTCTCAAATTCCTGAGCTAGTCGCTATAATTTGGACCAGTAAGCCTGTAATGACCCAAGATCTGGATACCGAGAACGACCCGATACCATTCGAATCTTGGCCCGCCACCCACAAGCTGGAGGGCTCAGAAGGGTTAAAAGGATAGGTGTGGTGTACACAGAAATAAGAAATAAAGTAGGGCAACAGATATAAACAACTAACTACAATAGAGTCCAGTCTAATAGAAAGTACAGTCTAAAATAGTAAAACATATCACATGCCAAGTGAACACTCGGCCCGACGAGCTGATAGCTAAGAACCTCTACACAGCACCCTCAAATCTCGAGAAAGAACCTTCGCACCTAAAAATCAGGGGTGAGCCTCCTATCACTGGCTCAGTAGAGGTCCCGTGGAACCCCAACCGAAAATATCAGCGGTAGCAGAAAGTAGCAACTACAGCAAGAACAACAACAACAACAACAACAACAGGAACAGTAAGACTAGGTGGCCGGTAAAACCTCGACTCTACAGCTACTCCTATTGTACCAGAATGGAATCCAACACCCCGATCCCACGGTCGGGGAACAACTAGACACGAACCACCAGACTACGACCACCCTAGTCACACTACTAGGAAAATGACATGACGCCACTATCATGGAGACCAGTCCTCACAGACAAAGGCCCACACCAAAATCACGCAGTCGGGAAGCACAGTTATGACCTCACCATCGTGAACTCTATGCCGTCTAGGGGAAAGTCCTCGATGATGCTCACCGAAAACCCTAGACCTCAACTCTGGGAGAATGTCGAAAACTACAAATAAAACCCTGTCTCACAGAAGGGGAATGAAAACCCACGACACAACAACTCACATCACGTGACGGGAGTATCGCCCACCAGAAGCAAGATCGGATGCGTCTATTAACGACTTAGTCCGTAGCCTTAGGTGTCTCTCTACGATGCCCCAGACGGAGACTGAGACACCATATAGTAACCAGGAACATAGAACAAGGACTAGATGGATTCACGCTCGTCAGCACTGGTCTGACGCCCCCAGCCACGTATGCACACATAGACCATGCGCCCTAGGTCAGGCCCTCTAGCTGGTTCTTCCCCCGAAGCCCAGACTTAGGATGTGCGTGGTACCACTGTGTATTAAATGAAAAGGAAGATGTACAAGTGTAGTCAAAAAGCTCCCAAAAAGAGACCCCATACAAAAAAAAAAAAAACACACCAAGGCTGTGTGGGTATGGGGCGATCTGCCCCCCTCTCCCAACAAAACAAAAAGATGTGAGTTGATGACATTTACATTACATAGCAACTACGTCCATTCTCTCACTCTAGCACAAATGAAAGAAATAAGAGTCCTCCACTTTAACCTCCCTCTTGAAGATCCTGTTGTTCCTTTTACACCATAGGGACCACATGGTGACAAATAGGATGAGCCACTAAACTGCGCAATCACCTTTGAGGGGCCAACTCCTACCCCAGAACCCGATGAAGGGCTACACGTTAGTGCCGGTCAAGTACACACATGGCTCTCATAGCCAAACTTTCTTACACTACTTGCGAGTAAGGGCAGCCCCTACAAACAAGTGGTAAACAGACTCGTCCTTCACACTACACAAGCAATAGGTCAGCTAGATACCCGGTAGGAAGTGGAACCTGTCTTTGGTGGGAAGTCTCCTGTGTGAAATTCTCCAGATCAGAAGCTTCACCTTCAACGGGTTCCTCGGTCCCCAGATGTGGGGAGCAAGGCTGTATTGCACCCCGCCGATCTTGAACACAGTCTTTGGGATGCGGAATATAGAGAGATACTAGATAGGTAAACTGTCTAATACCGATTTGCACAAGACTAATCTGCCTCCATAATATAGTAGCCTCGCCTTTCAGCTAGCCAGTCTAGCCTCATACCTATGGATAATAGGAAGTCAATCAGCACACCGAAGAGCCCTTGGGGTGAGAGGGAGACCCAAGTAAGAAATAGGGAAAGCCCTTATCTGACATCCCAAGATGCGAGCGGTCCTGTGAAGTGGTCTGGTCTCCATGTTAACCCTAATAATCAAACTCTCGTTGAAGTTAACCCTCAAGCTAGTAGTCTTCTCCAATAGCTCCAGCAAGATTCTCGCCACATACATTTGCCTCTCATCCTCTATCAAGAACATGATGGTATGATTGGTATATTGTAAGTGGGTGACTGAGAGACCACCTCTCTCAACCTAGAATCCTCTGATCAAACCTACAGACTCTGCTCTCTACCATACCCTGCTCAGAACATTAGCCACAAGCACAAAAAGGTTAGGAGACATAGGATCTCCCTACATGAGCCCCCTGCCACTGAGAAAGAAAGAAGTCGGCTTCCCATTAACAAGAATCACAAATGATGCAGTAGAGATGCAAGTCTTGATCCAGCCGATCAATCTATCTCTGAAACCCATCTTCTCCAGCACATCAAACAGACAAGACTAGTTGACCCTGTCATAAGCCTTTTCAAAATCTAACTTCAAGACTACCCCTTTTTTTCTTCGAGTCTCATGACATACAAGCACTCATAGTCCACCAAAAAATTGTCTTGTATATGCTTGTTGCCCAGTACATGGTTTGACCTAGAGGGGGGTGAATGGGTAATTAAAAATAATTTATGATAAATCAGTGCTTAGGCTCAGATTACTAATAAAAGTATGAGTGCAGGGATAGTGGAATGAGCTGAGATAAAGACGCAATAACAACACAAATGGATACAAGGAATTATACTGGTTCGGCCCTAACCTCCAGTCAGTCCTACGTCTAGTCCCCAACAACTACTGGACTTTTCACTATCTCCCCGCAAGAAATAGTTGTACTGGCTATTTTTATTTAGGTGTTCAGCCACATCACGAGCATTCTCTCACTAGAACCTCAGTTGTTTTTGATCAGGTGTTCAACCACTCCACGGGCACTCACTGACTGGAACCCCGGCTGTTTTTGATCAGGTGTTCAGCCACACCACGAGCACTCTTTTACTAGAATCCCAGCTGATTTCCAGCTACAGCGAAACCTACAGGATACTGACCTCTTGCTGGTCCTCTTACTCTTGAGCAAGAACTTCTCTCCTCAAGGAGAAGATCACCACTTTACAAGTGGGATTTGCACAGTTATTGCCTCTCGATAGGCAGAGTGTGTATAGTTATTACAACAAGTTCAAGATGAAAAATAAGAGTGAAATCAATCGTTCATGAACTGAAAAGGAAAAAGCCTTCTAAAGAGAAAATCAGAGAATTGTAGAAAGCTTTGAGAAGAAGCTAAGAAGATTGCAGCAGGAAGTCGCGATTGCTTCTTCTTTTCTTGAGCATGCAACAACTATATGGTTGAGAAATGATTGAGCTTCTGTTTCTCTCAACGCTTGCAATGAAAGCTTGTGCTGGATGGGGTTTGCTTGCTTGGCTCGCTCGCTTTGCGTATATGCTTTCTTTGTTTGTTCTACACACGCTCCGCTAGCTCTTGGGTCATAAGATATATTTGTAAAATTGCTTGACCAAGGCTCTCACTAAGAGAGTTTGCTTATTCAACTACAACAGATATATATAGCTCTTTGTGAGGACGGTTCCGTTAGATGTAGCCTAATGATCGTTTAGACGACTCTCAGCTTGTTCTACGGCAAGTTCTATCCACTTACCACCCTTGTGACCCGAAGCTCAAGCCATATCAAGATTTGGTCATCCTCCTAGCTAGGCAATTTTACAAATTGATCTACATCCACACTCCTCGATCTCAGAATATCCTCGCCGATGCACTGGCATCGCCTGCTTCCTCCCTATCTTTTCCTCTTAGTCGAAGCACTGAGACCATCGTCATCTAAATACTGGACGCCCCTTCTCTTCAGGATCCTTGGTACAACAACCTGAGGAAGACTGTAGAAGTGAAGGCTGAGAAGAAAGATCTGAAGGAAGTATCTTTGGCAGAATTAGAAGAGATCTTGGAAGAAGAAGAGTTACCATGGTATCACGAAATCGAGCTGTATTGTCAGGATGGATTATTCCCAGAAGAGGCAAACACTGAATAGCGTAAGGCTATTAGAAGAGCCACCTCGAAGTACACTATCATTGCTGGAGAATTGTATAGGCGTGCTCTCAATGGAATGCTCATGAGGTGCCTAGATGATGATGAAGCTTGGAAGGTGGCCGAAGCAGCCCATTCGAGTGAGTGTGGAGGTCATGTCAATGGTCAGGCTTTAGCGAAGAGGATACTTAGGCAGGGTTATTATTGGCCCACTCTAGAGGAAGATTGCTCTCTCTATGTCCAGAGGTGCCTTAAATGCTAACTCAAAGCTGAAAAAATCGATGCTCTTGCGTCATCTCTTCATCCTCTCTCTGCTCCTTGGCCGTTCTCCATGTGGGCTTCTGACATTGTTGGCCCGCTCGGTGATCCTAACCCTCAGATCAAGCAGAAATCTTTTATTTTCACTGCCACTGAGTACTTCCCCAAGTGGGCCAAAGTGGAGGCGTACGTGGAGATCAAAGCTACCACGGTGTGCCGCTTCATCATGAAGAATATCATCTCGCGATCCGGAGTACCAAGCAGTATCGTCACCGATAATGGACCCCAGTTCGTCTCTCAAGAGATCCCGGACCTCTGTAAGAAGTTCAATATTGCATTGCATCATTCATCTCCATATTACCCTCAAGGCAACAGCCAAGCCAAAGCCACTAATAAAACCCTTCTTAAAATCATAAAGAAAACATTTGAATCTTACAAATTTTCTGATTGGCCTGAATGATTAGTGGAAGCTCTATGGGCTTACCGCACCTCCGTCCGTACTCCTACGAGACAAACCCCCTATGCTCTTACTTATGGAATGGAGGCGGTGCTCCCATATGATATCTTAATCCCTTCCATGAGGGTATAGCTAGATGAGGAACTTAATCTCGATGAACGACAAGAGGCATTGCTCGTCCAACTAGAACTCTTGGATGAGAAGAGGCTAAACGTGGCCGATCACGTATTCGTTTATCAAAAGAGAATCTTGCGTTATTTTCAAAAGAAGGTAATTGAGTGTAAATTTCAAGTAGGTGATATGATTTTGAAACACAAATTCATTTGGTTTGGAGGTCCTAGGTCTAAATTGCAACCTAACTGGGAAGGGCCGTTCATCGTTAGAGAGGCCTATCCATGGAACGTGTATCGTCTGGTTAATGCGGAAGGTGAGGAGCTATCTCACACTTGGAATGGGTTGTATCTTAAGTATTTTTTCCCTTAGAGTAGAGCCAGTGCCAACATGGTAGCGAGGCGTCTCTTCCCTTGACCACAAAGGAGGACCCCGAGTACGGTAGTCATACACTACACGGCAACTCTGGTCCAATTTTCCCTCTACTAGGTGACATCGTCTCTCCTCTGGCCATACCTAGGGGAAGTAAAGGTCCCTACTTTTCTCTCTTTGGCCAAGCATAGGGGCAAGGGGTGAATAAGGGGGAGATGACCAATCTAGGCACCCCAATGAGAGGAGGTCTCAAATAGGGGCAATCCGTTATGACCTGATTCCACAAGTAAAGAAAAGAAAATAAAAAATCAAACAAAAGGAGCATGAACCAAGGCAATGTTGGGACTCCTCTGGTTTGATAGGCAGCAGCTTTGTGCTATGTAGTTTTGATGATTGGTAATGCAACAATGGTCTCATGACTGGCAACTGACAATAGATGATTGGCAACTGCATTTTATTTTATGCATGTTTAGGTATTGGTTTAAAGCTCATTGAATGCATGTTTTCAATGTCTGAAATAGGGTCAACCCATGGGGTCGACACTTTGCTAGTGGAGTCGAACACTTGAGCTAGCAAAAGTCCATGCATTGTCTGCATCCATGCATACATAAGCCCATGTAGGTTTTTGGCCTTAGTAGAAAATCAAAGTCCATGCATTCTTAAGTCTGTGCATGTGTCTATCTATTGAATGTTCAAGTCTGTGCACGTAATTTAGCAAGGTCCACCTGCATTTTTAAGTCCATGCATGTTTAGGTCTAAGTCCATATAGGTTTTTCATGATGCGTTAAAGTCCATGCATGTTTTTATCTCTACACACAAAGTCCGAGCACGATATAAGTACTTCCAAGTCCGCTTGACTCAAATAAAGAAAAATTACATCAAAATGACTCAAATAAAAATTACATAAGACTTGAAGATAAATAACTAGATCATGCTGGATGTCCCCGTGGCGAGGGGGCGGGCCTTGAGTGTGGGATCGGATGGTGATGACCCCATCACTGGGCTTAGCGCTTAAGCTTCGATCCTGCTATAACAAGATTGATGGGGTTTATTCGTCGACGCGGGACAAATGTTGAAGCAAAAGAATTAATTTCAGTATTAAGGGGGACAAAGTCTATACCGAAGGATTTAAGCATTGATCTTTAACAACAATGTTAAAGGATCAATGGTAGTTTACTTACCGGCTTTAGGTAGTTGCCGAAGCAAAAAAGACGTTATCTTGAGCAGCATAGGCGTAGGTCCTACACTAGAGTGCTTAAGTATCAACCCTGACAATGATGTCAAAGGGCCGATGGCAGCTTGTTCATCGACAAGGGCTGGGCAGCCAGGCCGATGGCCGCCCCGGTTGGCTAGGAGGTTAGGCCTTTGGCTGCCTAAGTCTGGTAGAAGGTCAGCCATCTTGCCGCCATCATTTCGTAGAAGGCTAATGGTCTGGCTGCCTTCCTGCAACTGCTGGTCAACCAAACGTGCCACATTCTTCAGCCACCCCTCTCATGAACCCCGGCCTCGTCGCCCACATCTGGCCACACAAAGCTGGAGGATTCAAGAAGGAGGCTTGTGGGAGACATTTTTATTTATTTATTTATTTATTGTTATTGATGTAGGTTTGTTTATTTATTCATTTTATTAACACGAGGCATGCCAGTCACTTTCGTGACAAAATTTATTGTGCACTCGTCTGACTAGTCAGGCATGGTGGGTGATCGTATCGGGACCATAAGTCCGCCATACCATAAAGATTATGACGTTAATTACGTCCTTCCGAATGAAGGACAACCCTTGATTAATCACCAAGATAGAAGAGCCCTCGGGGTTGAAAGAGTACATGAAAACAATGCTCATTTTATGAAATGGAAAGAGGGTTTAGTCGCATGTTCAAGCAAGCAATACAGTGATATTTATTCTACTTAACCGGTTCCTTGTACAAGGCAAAGAACTTAGATCCGAGGATCACTATCACGCATAGTGATAACTTCTAGTCGAACCTAATTTGACCTTCTGCAAATCACCATTTTATATACCAGAGAACTGGAAAAAGGCAAGCATTCACACATGCATACTTATATGGTAAGTACTAGCAAATATGTGTATATGCATTTATTTGTTTATTGAAGGTTGCATGTAGAAATCATCTTTGACTTAGTATAGGCCAGTCAAAATTACGTTAACATCATTTTATTTAATCATTTACTTGCATGTTGTTTGATATATTCAGAGGAAATTTTGGCAGCATCTCCCCTGTCCCAAGGAATATCGAGAAGGGTATAGGAGAATCATCCATGAGAAGTTGAGACGATCTCCTAACAGACAGTCGTGCCCAAATGGCACTCCCGTACCTCATAATGAGTGAGGGACCCGAGTGTAGATAGATGAATGTGCCACTCTCAAATAAGCAATGGAATGAACTCTATCGAGTATGAGGGTATATCACCTTAGGAATGCACAATAAAACAGTAAAATAACTAAACTAACACACGCCTTAGGCATGGAGCAATGATGGACATGAAATGGAATAAAGCACACGCCGTAGGCATAGAGCAATTAAAAGGAAGAGTAATAAACAACTAATGGAGAGGTGAAGAATACCTAAAATTAAGATTTGTGATTGCCACCAAGGTCTGTAACGCAGAGAAAACCACACTACATACCTTGGAAAAGAGCTGAGTGAAGGCACACTTGCAAGCGGGAGAGAAATCTAGGTGCAGAGGATAAAACGGTCCAAGATTGGCCACTACCTGAATAAGATGTCCTCAGGATGGCCGCTACCACGAGCAGAGAAGAAGCCCAGCACAAGAGTGGAAATGGTCGCATTAAGAACGCTACTGAGGTAAGACGGTGGCTTGATGGCCGCTACCTCAAGAAACGATCAGAATGTGACCACTGTTAACACCCAGATAGTAAAACGTGAGAACTTGATCCTCCCTCCCTTCTGGCGGGCAAGAGGGGAAGGGCCTCGTGTGGTGAGTAGTGTGAACCTACAAAAGAGTGTAGAACACAAAGACAACAGCCCAAGTAGGCTCGGGGATGTGCAATATCCATAAACCAACTATGATCTATATGCAAAAAAGGAAGGGCCAATACCTGGGGGTTGGTGATTTTTTAACCCCTGTGGGGTGTGGAAACAATAGGAGAATGTCTATGGATGCATTATGAATGACAAAGAATGTGGATAAACACGAGGAAATAGATGCTATGCAATGCCAACACGGACAGAAATAGCGTGAAAGAAGACACAAAACACTAATAGAACCAGCTACTCCCTAAACCAAATGACTTAAGGATGCAGAAGACCGGCTCTCCCTGGTTGAGACTCGCTCCAGAATCGTCGGTGGCATCGCCACCGACTCACTATTTGCGTGACATGAGTCGGTGGTGACGCGACTGACTCATGCTCTTCCTGCCGGATCCCTTCTCGTTAGCCCTTTTGCCCTTTAAATAAAATTAGTCTGATCCCCCTTTCTACTTCTTTTCAAGGGTTCAATAACCCCCCTCCTCAACAAGCAGTTGATGACTAAACCCCAATAAACTTCAATAAAGCCAAACAAACGAACAAATTAGAAAGGTCTACACTTTCAGTCAGATTATGCGTTTATCATAAGGATATGTGTAAGCACATACTATTATCTCAATGCATGCTTGGACTGCTGAACCCTCGGTATATCAAATGGCGATTAGTAGAAGGTCGGGTTACATCCGATTGGAAACTTTCGTTATACGTGATAGTGGTCTTCGGACCTAAGTTCTCCGCCCCGTATCGAGGTTCAAAAATTATGAAATTCTGCAAGAATAAACCAACTAACAAACTCATCATATGGCATCATCATCCGCATTTAATTTGTATTCTTCTCGTATTCGCATAACGCCCTAAGGCGTCCTATCTTGGCAACTAATCAAGGGTTGTCCTCCTTCTCGGAGAACATAATTAATGTCACAACCTTTATGGTATGATGGACTTTTAGTCCCGATACGACTCTCATAATTGACTGACCAAGTCAGGTCGAGTGTATAATAAACTTGTCACTTATGTGGTTGGCACGCCTACCCAAAATAAATCAAATGAGAATAACCATCCCCACAAGCTTGGCATGCCCGGTGGGACTCGAGTCTCCCTTCATCTCTTTGCCAAGAGTAGACACCTCCCGGGGCTCCCCCCAAGAATACTGACTATTTGTCTGTTTATTTCAGGAAACCATGGTGTCATCAGGACTTGCTGCTCTCACCTTCAGCCCTACGGTCATCGCCAGCCACGCTGCACAAGGGTACCTGGCAGTACCCACCATGTCCGGCTCATTCCCACCGGCGGTTGGCTTCCCTAACTTTCTAGGGCTCGCCTTCGCTGACATGCTGCAAGGGGAGTCCCTGAAGCTCGACGGGGAGAAGACTGTCAAGGAGGTCAAAACTTTGAAGGCTCGACGCTGTGTAGGCCCACTGAGGAGCCTAATTCAGGTCACCAGTTGTATGGTGCACCACATTACTCACGGGGCTTGCCCCGTCCACACCAAGAACCCCAGAAGACGTGAGTGTTGACACCCATTTATGGCCAATAAGTTGGGTCATCTCCTTACTCATCTAAATGGTGCTCCAAGTTATCCTCCTTTGTTGAAACTCTGTGGACAATTCTGAGGCCTCTTTCATGGGTCATTACCTCCTTGGTTGGGTCTGGTTCCTCATCCTTTTCTGCTGGATGAAGTTTAGCAAATTCTTCATTTCATTTGCCACTCAATGGTCTCTGACACATCAGTATTAGCCCGTTACAATCCTATAACGCATCTACATCTGACTGTTACGTAACTCAACAGTCTTCCCCCACTGTCTCATCCCATCGTCTCATCTTCCATCTTGTCTATTGTCTTTGTTCTGTAACGCATCTCTCTTGGCGCGTCGCCATGGTCTAACACACCTACATCTGACTGTTACAGTCCTAAAGCCAGCATCGTCTCATCTACCATCTTTGTTCTCTAACGGATCTTTATCCATCCGTCACTTTATCCTAACGCCCCTTGGTTAGTCTGTTACGCCTTCCAGAGTCCTCTTTTCGAAAAATTCACCCGATCGTCTTATCTCTTATTGGATAAGGTTGTGTAACGGACCAGTTTTGGCACGTTACCTCATTGTGGCGATCTATCGGGCAACCGTTAAACCAATTTGAAGTGTTCTAGTAGAACTCCTTTTCCTCTGCTACTCTGTGGTCAAATTAAGAGTTTGATCTGTTGATTTCTCCCTCAAATCTCATCCTTAGAACCTTCTAGTTGTTTCTATGGACTCTTGGAAGTATTATATTCAAGAGTTTGCTAAGAAATGTCCTACTTTCTTGCTAGATTCTCTCCAACTCGACCCAAGAGTTTGAGGGTCTATAAATAGAACCCTTGGCTTCATGGCTTGAAGGGAGGAGATCTTTGGAGTTCACGATGAAGTGCTACCGCATCCTGAAGCTAGAACCAACCAAGGAAGGCTGCATACCACGTCCATCTTCTTCCTAAGTCCAGAGAGTATTAGCTTTAAGGGGCTAGTTCGGTCAAGTTCAGTTTTTAGTCTATTTCTCACTCTTCTATCATTCATGGCATGTTCTCTCCCCTTCTCCCATGTTCTCCCTCTTGCTGTATGCATCTGAATCCTTCTCCTATCTTTTAAACACCCCAGAGAGGTTAAAAAACCAACCATCCCCCGGGACTCTCCCTTTCCTTTTACATGTTCTTCAATTCCCTTGGTTTATAGTTACTACACTTTGCAAAGGCTGATCTGGGTGTTTCTCTTTGTGTCTACATATTTTTGTAAGTTTTTCCAAGGTTAAGACACGTGCGATAAGTAGAAAGAACTTGATGTAGCACCAACTGAGAATCTCCTATGATATTCAAGTACCACGCGCCCAAGATGTAGGCGTGCTTCAATCCAGCAAGGTGAGCCTCATACTCGACTATGTTATTTGTAGCAGGAAAAGAGAGCTGATAAGCAAGGGGAATGGTCACTCCCTCGGGAGTGAGGAGAACGGCGCCGATCCCACGACCCTGAGAATTTAACGCACCATCGAAGTGCAATGACCAGAAAGGGTGACGAGTAAGTACATCAAGGTGTTCATCAGGGAACTCGTCCTAGATTGAATCTGTGCAAGGGATAGGAGAGTGAGTGAGATGTTCAGCAATAGTGTATTCCTTGATCGATTTCTAAACGACGAAGGTAATATCAAATTGGGAGAGGAAGCTCTGCCAGCGAGCTAATCTGCTAGAAAGGATAGGTTTCTCTAAAAGATAATGGATCGGGTCCATCCTGGAGATCAGCTTAACCTCATGGGCCAGGAAATAATGCTTCAATTTCTGAGCTACCCATACCAATGCTGCACAGGTCTTCTCCATAGTCATATACTAAGCCTCAGCAGGATTGAACAACCTAGAAAGATAATAGGCTACCCTTTCCTGACCTTCATTGTCCACTTGCGCCAGGACAGCTCCTAGGGAGTCCTCGATAACAGAAATGTACAAAATCAGGGGTTTCCCAGGGACAGGGGGTTATAAAATCAGGGGATTAGACAAACAAATCTTAAGATCCTCATAGGCCTTTTGACATTGTTCATTCCATTCTAATTTAGCTCCCGCCTTCAACAATTCATAGAATGGGTGACATCTTTGTGAATGCTGAGATATGAATCTCTAAATAAATTGTAAATGCCCAATCAAACCTCGAAGCTTAATTATGTTCTTCGGTGGTGGCATATCTATAACAGCCTTTGCTTTATTCGGATCAATTTGAATCCCCCGTTTACTAACTATGAACCCTAGTAACTTCCCCGATGCTACTCCAAAAACACACTTCTTCGGATTCATTTTTAGTTTGTACTCCCTAGCCCTTTGTAACACCTTAGCTAAGATCACGGGGTGTTCCTCTTTTGTCCTCGACTTCACCAAGATGTCATCCACGTAGGCTTCGATATACACATGCATCATGCCATGGAAGATTGCCATCATCGCCCGTTGATATGTGGCACCTGCATTCTTCAATCCAAATGGCATGACTACGTTGTAGTAAGTGCCCCAGGGCATGGTGAACAAGATTTTCTCTTGATCTTCCGGAGCAAGACGGATCTGGTTGTATCTCGAATAGCCATTCATAAATGAGTGGGCTACATACCCGGCCATGTTATCCACCAACACGTCGATGTGAGGAGGGGGGAAATCATCTTTTGGACATGCCTTATTCAAGTCCCTGAAATGAATGCCAATTCAAACTTTTCCATCTTTTTTCATCAAAGGTACTATGTTTGTCACCCATTGGGGATACAGAATGACTCTAATGAACCTGGCCTTATACAATTTATCAACTTCTTCTTTCATTTTTAAGGCCATTTGAGGGTGGAATCTTCTCAATTTTTGTTTCACGAGTGTTGGCCCTGGCTTATGTATGAGTCTATGTTCTACCAAGGCGGGGTCAAGACCTAACATTTCCTCATAGGACCAGGCAAAGGAATCGCCATACTCCCTCAAAACCTTGATTAACTCCTCTTCTACCTGAGGAGGGAGATTAGCTGAAATGATTATAGGCCTGAGGTCCTCTTCTGTATCAAGATTAATTTCTTTCGTGGGTTCATCCACTGCTGACGATGGTTCATCGAACCTCTTCAAAACCTACACGTACAAATCAGTAATGTCGTCCACGTCGCTATCCTCATCATCAATCGGGACCTTTTCATCTATGATTTCACAAACTCCTAATGCATCGTTACTCCATACCCCATTTAACTCCTCATCATCCTCTAGGATGATGGCAGTTGCTACAAACTCAGGGCATTTTAGGAGGACGTGACAACGCTGGGCAAGGTCCTGGAGGAACCTATCTAGAACAGGTTTAGAATGATGCATCACGGAGTGCGTCGCAAGCATAGAAGGGCTAGAAACACTAGAGCTAGACTCTACCTCGACTAACTCTGCTAGCCTAGGGGACTCTGCACACTCTACATCTAGCCTAGAAGACAGGAAATCTACTGGAAAAGAAACGGGGGTCTCGTGCCCCTGGGAAGAAGATGGACAGAACAAGGATACAACCCTTATAATAGCAACAACAGCAGCAAAACTCCTTTCATGGACCCCTTCAACTTATAGGCGTAATCACCCCTTCCAAGAGAGGCTTCAGACTAAGGCTGACTGGCTCTTCATAAATAAACATTTGTCTTGAAGGTCTTTTTGTCTTGGCAGCTTCTGGTTGGCAAGGGAGGTAGCAAAGGGTTTTCTCCCGAAATGACACTTGAGTTGACCAGAGGATGAGGGAGAGAAGCTCCTCGGTTATTTTGGTGTCGGGGAGATGTATAGAAATCTAAAATAATACAGAAATAAACTACATAATTAAGTGTTTAAATTACATGAAGTACATTTATAGTTTCAATTAATAAATTAACTATAGAGTCCTGTCCACAAAATACAGTCTACTAGGAAGAAAATGTACTCAATCGTCGGGTATGCCCCCGGCTCTGGCAGGCTGGCAACTATGAACCGTTGTGCCACTCTTACACACCTCAAGGAGGAGCCACTACACCTGAAAAGGAAGGGGTGAGTCTCGTCACATTGGCTCAATAGGGATCCCACAGATCCCTGCCACGAAATAATGGCAGTAATCAGTGGCGATAACAACAATAATAACAACAACAATAGCGATAAATGGCGGTAGAATCATAGCTCTAAGCTACTCCTACTAGCAATGGAAGGTAAACCCCGACCTCACAGTCAAAACCACCAAACCAACGGTGAAACCATGGCCATGCTACTGGGAAAGGAACCACGACACCTCTGTCGTCCAGGCCCATCCTCACTGACAAAGGCCACAGCCTAGACCACACGGTGTGGGGCTAAGGTCACGATCTCGCTATTGTGAACACAACTCTGCCTACGAGTGAAACCATGACAACTCTATCAAGAACCCTCAACCTCAACGTTGGGAAAAGCTCACAAAAGTCACCCGAAGAACCATGACCTAACTATCGAAAACTAAAACCTCAAGTCCGTAGGATCTCATTGCACGTGACAGGAGAACTGCCACTAGAAGCAAGGCCGGATGCATCCACCAATAACTTAGTCCATAGCCTCAGGTGTCTCCCTACTCACCTGAGGTAGAAACTAAGACACTATACACAAGTAACCACAGAACAAGGACTGGTCGAGGTCGCGCTCGTCAGCATGTGTCCACAGCCCCTAACCACATGTACACACACAGATCATCTGCTCTAGGTCAGGTCCTCTAGTCAATTTTCCCCCAACTAGACTTAGGCTGCAAAGGCAAGTGGTCGTACAGTAACCAGCTTAAAAACTGTCTCTCTAGGTCTAGCTCCCCACCACTCCCAAGTGGGTCAGCACTTACGTGCCCAGGCAAGCAATGATAGTGGGGGGTCACTCGAAGTAGGAACTCTCGACAGAAGAAACACTGAAGTACTAACGGGCTACGCACGCACCCATCATAAGTATCACAAAATAACATGTGGCTTAATGCCACCGACCCAAGGTAGCTAGCTATACCTGCTAAACGATCAGCCATTGAGTCACTCGACTCATCCCAAGGCCGCTGTATAAGACTGCTCCATGCCATTAATTCACCCTAAGTTGGAATCCATAAATCACAGTGAAAATAACTCACAAGGCGGCTTACTACCACCGGGTTCTCTCCTCTCTAGGAGTGAAAAAGGAAATCTCCAGCACCCTTGGCTAGTTCACGAAACTCATTGTCACTGCCCCACACTCACGGCCCGTATAGAAATTAACACGGTGTGGGGATAGCCCTCTGCACGTACACGGGTACACGGTGACTTAAACTAGCATAAAAGAGAAGCCAGAACACACTAGGTCACCTAGACCGTCGAAACTACACAGGCACATCATTCAAGGTATCATGACTCCCATGAACACCAAAAATCATGAACTTGGTCCCCACGAGATGTCTGGGACATCCACGGGACAAACGGTTGATCAAAGGGTCTCAACTGGGTCGACCAATGGCCTAAAAGGGCGAAAGGGCCCCAAATCAGTTGACCAGCCCCTTGGGTCAGTCGACAAATGCTATGGGGACGATTGATCAATCCAGGAATCGGTTGACTACTGCACTGGGTTGGTTGACCGATTCTCTAGGTCGATCGACCGGCCCAGGTCAGACTGCCCTCCCGTGGTGACTACCTATCGATGGACCGATTCACCCCATCGGTCGACCGATTCTAGCAATGTACAAATGTGACCCCTTCTAAGGGCTCCTAAACCACACCCCAATCACACCAGGTGTTGGGGAAAACATGGAAAAAGTCCTCCCCAACCTCCAAACTATCAAGACGTCCCATTTAAACCACAAAAATCCCATCGAGTTGGTGAATCCGTCACTCAACCCAAAAACATACATTTTCCCCCTGATGTGAACGAAGCCCACTCTTGGCCTCACCTCAGCCTACCAATTGGGGGAAAATGAAATGCACGGGCTAGAGATCCATCCCCCTACCTCTTACGACAATTCTCCACACCGACGACCTTGATTCCTCATGAAATCGCCCCTCGAACCAAGGCCAAGGTCACAAACCCACGAATGAGCTTCGTCGTGCCACCACCTCATTCCTCTCTCCATCCTCGTCGTTCGCCATCCCACGTCGCCTCCACCTATCCTGCCTCAAGCTCCGTCGGCCGTCAGAGAAGAGAGGGAGAGAATGAGAGAAATGAGAGGGAAAGAGGGAGAGAATGAGAGATAAGGGAGAGGGGGATTTAAGGGGTTTAATAGAAACAATTTCACGGGGGCCGGGGTCGCGGTGGTCGCGGGGGGGGACACGGACGGTGGCGGAGATGGAACGGAAGAGGGGGGTGGTGGTTTCTGCTATGGGCTAGAGGGAAAGAGGGAGTGAGGGTGTGGCATCCTATGTGTTGGTGAGAAGAGGGAGATGGAGGGGGAGGGCATGGTCATGTAGGGAGAGGCAGTGAGAGGTGTGAGAAGTGGAGGGCGTGAGAGGGGCTCCGCGGGGTCGACTGTAAGGGAGAGAGGGGTGAGAGAGGCAAGGTTGTCAGTAATAGTGGCGGGGTGAGTGAGTAGGGCCGACGATGAGGAGGGTGCACCGGCAGAGGTGGCTGTGGTGTGAAGAGAAGGTGAGATGTGAGGTTAGAGGGAGAGGGAGGTAACGGTGGCCAGAGGGGCACTGGGGATGGTTAGCAGAGGCAGTTCCATGGCGGTGGTGCAGTCCAGATGGTGAGAGAGGGAGAGATAGTTAGTCGGGAGAGGGGGTGTGCAAAGAGAATCAGAGGGTGAGAGGGTGACCACGGTGAGGTGGACGTGCGTGTAAGAGGGGTGAGCATGGGGAGAACGTTGTGGAGGGGAGGCCGATGTGGTGGTGGGTTGCGGATGTGTTGGCCGGTTGGAGAGGTCGACGGTGGAGGGCAGCAGGGCGTGGGCGACGGTGAGGGGGTGCGTGTGTGGGAGCTTGCAATGGTGGTACGTGGGTGAGAGAGAGGAGGGGAGTGGGAGGGCGGAGGTCGAAGGTGGGAAGGTGCAGGGGGATGACGACAGGGGCAGGTGGTCGGAGAGCTGGACGGAGGAGGAGTGGGGGGAAAGGGAGGTCTGCCGTGGTAGGCGTCTGCCGTGAGAGAGAGAGAGGGAGGTGGCCAGTGGTTCACGGGCATGCAGGGAGTGGGCAACGGTGGCCGGGTGTAGGTGGTTGGTTAGCAGGGGTGGTCGACGATGGCGGTGCATGTAGAGGGGGTGCTGTGGTGGTGGAGGTCAGCGACGGGTGGCTGGTGGGTGCGCAGGGAGAAGGGCAGGTGGTGCGGATGGGAGGTGATGTGAGGGAGAGGGAAGGAGAGGAGAAGATGACGGTGGTGGGGAGGTCGGTGGTGGGTGCAGTGGGGTGTGAGGGCAGGGAGGAGGCGGTGGGCTGGCTGTGGTGGTGAGGCAGTGAGCTTTGGAGGGGGGAGAAAGCTGGCGGTGGGTCTCATGGTGGTAGGTGAGGGAGGGTGCAGGGGTCGTCTGTGAGAGGGAGGCTAGGTTTCGAAGAGAGTGAGGGAGAGGTTATGATAGAGATAGAGAGAGAGGATGAGAGGTGGTCAGCCACGGTGAGGTCAGGTGGAGTGTGGCCGGGTACCTGGGAGCAGAGGGGGTAGCACCGGGAGGCCCTCGCGGTGAGAGGAGTGAGTGGTGTGGTGAGATGAGGCTGGCGTGGTGAGGGCGCAGGGTGGTAACCAGCGAGGGGGGAAGGAGGCTCAACGAGGGGAAGCTCTCGGTGGCTGGGTGGTTGTGAGAGAGCGAGGGGAAGAGAGAGGTGTATGGGTTTAGAAGATAACTGGGAGAGAGGGGGGTGTCGGGGCAGACGCGGTGGGATACGGAGGCATAGCCGGGAGTCGGTGAGATGGACGTGGTGGCCGGAGAGGAGGGGAAGTGAGGGAGTTAGGGAGGGAGCTCTGCGGATCTGTGTGTGGGAGTGGGGTAGCGAGCGAAGGTGGCTAGGCAGTTAGAGAGAGAGGGGGTCATGGCGGATTAGAGAGAGAGGGGGAGTGGGGAGGTGGCTGGGTGGTTAGAGAGAGAGGAGGTTGCGGTGGGAGGAGTTGCACCGGAGGGGGCTGTGAGGAGGTGATGGAGGTTAGAGGGAGAGAAGGGACATCCGCGGTGGTGGCGGTGGGTGTCCACGGTGGACTCCGGTTGGGGCTGGGTTGCTCATCTGGTTAGCAGGCAGGGGGGGAAGGGAAGTGGGGTGTTCGGTGGTGGTGGTGAAAGGAGGGTGGTTGGGAATGGTGGTTTAGAGAGAGAAAGAGGAGATGGGGCGGTTGGCTTCAGCGTTGCATGCAGAGAGAGAAGAGAGGGAGGTGGGGCGGTGGTGTTCCAGCGGGAGAGGGAGGTCAGACGACAGGCTCGAGGTGGTGAGGAGTGGCCGGCGGAGGCTGCCGTAGAGGACCGGGGTGGCGGCCGGAGGGGTTGCGGCTGTGGTCGGAGTGGTTAGCAGAGGGGGATGGGAGGTCGGTGGTTGCGGAGGGGGTGCAGTGTTTACGTGGTGTGTGGAGAGGAGAGTGAGGTGGTTGTCCGGTGGGGTTTTGAGAGGGAGTGGAGAGCGGCCGCGAGAGTAGAGGGGGCGCGGAGGGTGTTCATGGAGGCTAGAGAAGGTCAGAGAGATCGGTCGGTGACGTGGGCGACAGTGGTGGCTGAGGCATGCTCGGACGGCAGGGGGTGTGGCCGGTGGCAAGGTGGTGTTTCACTGGTGAGAGAGGGGGGCGTCCGGCGGTGAAAATGATTTCGAACACCACCCTTAACAAATTAATGGTGATTGATTTGGAGTTCTCACCTCCCTAGACTCAGTGTAACGGGTACCACATTGACGCCCCGGCCAGTCGTGCTCAGTCCCTGGGAACCATCCCCATTATGGCCATGGCTCAACCTTACTTTGGGCCGATAACCTACTGATTTCTGACCGTCCCAACCAGGATTTGACCGAATTGTATTATTCTCTATACATTGAACTTGTCGTTTCCCGGCATACATCCGTCCCGGTATTATGTGTATACTTGGGGTATCTTCAAACTAGATTCACGTCCGAACATAAAAAGGTCAACAAGTGACTGATATGATTTCGAGTACCATTTTACACCCCAGCATAGGGAATTTTAACAATTTCAATGTGATGTTCATTTATTAACGAAGATCAATACTCGAGTCGTAGGGCCCCTTTTCTTAGCGATTAATCATAGGTTTTTCCCTCTCCGCAGGGATGTAATTAACACCGTGACCTTTATGGCGCGGTGGGTCTTCAGTCCCGACACGATACTCACAATTATTTGATTAGTCAGATGGAGCGCATCGCAGGGTTCCGACCACTCAAGTCTCAAAGTCTGAACACAATTGTCATCTAGGTGACTGGCACGCCGTCGCACTTGATGAAATGATAAATTGATAAACTGATAAAAGATATAACGACAATATGAATGAATTTAGTGCGTCCAACAGTAACGGAATAGGATATACCTGGGGGGGGCGAATATAATGAAGAAATAGGCCTATAATACAAGGGAGGCTCTTTGTCCCTAGACGTACCCTCCCGAACTAGCCAGTAAATGTCACCAATAGTGGCATAATGTTCAGCCAGAAGTGCCAGATCTCCATGATCATGAGCTGATAAACTGTAATATAAGCCAAGATGGTCTATTCCGCATCCATCGACGTATTTGAAGGCCGTAAACAAAGGCCTTTCTGATATCACGTCGGCCTTCTCAGTCATGGAAAGGCCGTGAATAGGTGACAAAACAAATAGCCAGGAGGTCTGAGAATACAGAGTTGGCTACCGATCCTCCTTCCGTACAAAAGTCCTATAAGGACAGAAGCAGTCAATCTCCGGACGCTATGAAGCGGGAGATGTGATGGGCTCCTCAACTGACAGCAAAAATTATTGTAGAGATATCCTATCGCTTACAACCCGGCATAAGCCCCGAAGAGTCTCCATGAACTCATCCTTCTTGATTTCAAGAAGCACAGGCTGCGATTTGGATGTCTTCTGCTTCACAGATTTCCATGCCGCCTAATAAGCCTGCACTTCAGGTTCTCTCCAGTATTTCAATCTCTGCAGATGATGAGAATCGGCCAATATCCGGCTTAATGGCTGACAGTTGAGGTATCCTCTCATGTACAGTAGCCTGTTGTGGCTGGGATTTGGAATCAACATGTCGTCTTCTGTGAAAGTGACCGCTGGCCCAGAATTTACTTCTGTCAATAGTGCCTCACATTGTGCCGGTGACTGCAAAGCGTCAATAATTGCTTGGCTTCAGCTAAGGGGCTTCAGCTCAGTTTGCTCATATTCATCGAGCCCATTGATGTAATCTTCATCAACAGGGGCTTCAGCTCAGTTTGCTCATATTCATCGAGCCCATTGATGTATTGCTGAAGACGTTTCGTGTTAGGACTTATTTCTTTACATGCGGGAAGTGGAGTCTGTCTCCTTCGATTGTGGGTAGGGATTCTGATGACCGGCCTTGTCTTAGTCTCATGCCAGACCGGCATTACTGGAGGTGGACCTGGCCTCGGGGTAGTGTTCAGGACAGATGCCCCCGACGCCCTGACACCAGGTGCCCTCTTTTTAGTCTTAACCGGCTTTGATTTCCATCCTCCCTGATCCTTTAATGGTGTGAGGAAGCATGCTTCATAAGTGTGTCTGGTGCATTCTTCAACAGTCTCTTCGGGTAATTGTTGATATACAGAAATCAGATTTGCATCCATCCTTATTGCTGTAGGCTCATGAGGTCAGGGAGGGTCTACCCGGTACTCCCCCAATTACAATTCACCCTTCTTGAACATGCCTTCCATCACATCCTTGAAGACATAGCAGTCTTCTATGGCGTGACCCAGTGCCCGGTGGTACGGATAGAATAGCGGATCATCCTTCTTTGTACCTCTTTGGCTCGGGAAATGTTATCTTATTGAACTTATATGCCCAGTTGAACAGCGCGCTAGTCTTCTCTTTGGGGAAGGAGTATGCCTTTCTCATCTTGTTTCTTAAAGAAAACCCCTCCTTCTTTTATACTAAACCCACCGGCGGAGGAGCATCAGCTGCTTTATTTTTCCCTTCTACTGTTCATAGGTTTTGAAATCAACAGTATGGGCTTCAGAATGTGCTGGCCGCCGATCAACAGCTTTCCCTTTCTGCATAGCAGGGACACAAGTGGCTGGGGGCTTAGACAAGAAAGTCTCGACCTCTACAACCACATTATTGATTTGTAACTCCTTCCCCATTGATTTGGACCTCCCGTTCAGATCATTGACTAAACAAATCCTTCTCTCTGTCCCTTCGGGTGGCGAATACCCCTTTGATCTGGACCTCTCGTCCAGGTCATTGAATCAACAAATTCTTCTCTTCGTCCCTTCGGGTGACGAATACCCCTCTGATTTGGACCGCCTGTTCAGGTCATCGAATCAACAAACCCTTCTCTCCACCCTCGTGGTTTGCCTTACATAACTTTGACTTTCATAGCCTGCTTTCTAATAACTTCGGCTTTCATAGCCTATTTCACGGGTTTTGGCCCACGTGGCCTGGTTTCTCGACCGTAACTTCGGTCCACGGACCCGCTCTCCTCATCATGTTGATGAATCTCTCAGTTGGGCTGCACCCCGCAGGCCCCGCTCTCTTGTCCCTCTCTCGCACCGTTTGCGAGTGGGGGGCATTTGTGGACATCAAAAAAATTTCACCCTGTGTTTACGTGCAGGGGAATAAAGAAGAGAAGAGAAGAGAAGATGAAAAGAAGAAAAGAAGAAAAGGAAACGCCCTTCAGCGGCACACCCCTCATGCCCCTTCAGCGGCACACCCCTCAGGGCCCCTGTCCGGCACGCTCTTTGGCCCTCCAGCGGCATGCCCTGGATGCCCCACCAACGGCATGCCCAGGGGTTACTTCCCTCTAGTGGCACGCCTTGCCAAGGGCTTCAGCGGCACGCCCTGCAAGCCGTCCCACGGAACGCCCAGGCCTCACTCCTCAGTGGCACACTCGCAGGCCCGCTCAGCGGCACACCTGCTGAGCTCCCCAGCGGCACAGTTTTACAGCCTTCCAGTGGCACAGTGGTCCAGCCTTCCAGCGGCACACTTTAGTGTGTTCTTTGTCCAGTGCAGCCGGCAGATCAAATCTGACACCATGCCCTATTCTCTTTGGTGCGCAGCAGGGCCAGCTCAAGGCTAGCTGAGGTGTCACCCAGGGAGAGAGCCATGCTGCCTATCCCCCTGCCACCAAGGATGACAGGTGAAATCCCCATTCAATGCCTCCAGCCACGGGCGCTTCCTGCCTTCGATCGATCTCGCCGCTGCCAGGGTATAAAAACCCCCTCCCTTCGCTGGGAACAAAAGGGGAGAGAACAGACAGAGAGGGCCACCGCGAGACTGTCAAAAGAAGAAGAAGAGAAGAAGAGAAAGGAGCCCACCGCTCCGACCACCGCCGCCCGTACGAAGAGAAGAAGAGAAGGAGCCGCCTCTGCCCGCCACTCTCTGTGCGAAGAGAAGGAGAAAAGAGAGAAGAGAAGAAGGGGGAGGAGCTCATGCTCCGTCCCTCTTCCCCATTGTATCCCATCCCCCCTCCTTATTATGGCTTGTTCTTTCTTGCTTCTTCCCTTTTCCTTTTTCTTGTGTTGTAATGTATTAGCTCCCTTGGGGCATTCCTCTTGTGAGAATAGAAATCGAAGGCTTGCAATTTTGATGGCTTTCTAAGGCATTTCTTCCGTGTTTGCATTCCTCGGGATTTCACTCCCTCCACGCTTTTCTACCGATTACCTCTAAGCGCTACGGCTTTCCCTCAGGTGCTTCACCTTGTTGGCCATTCCTCCCTCATAGGATAGCTCAATGGTTTCCTCCTTTTTTTCTATGTGTTACAAACCCCCATCTCTTACGGGAATAAGCATCCCCAAGACCGGCGCACCCCCAAGCTCCCTTGCCCGGTGCACCCTCAGCATCGCTTGGCCGGCACACCTTCAACATCCCTTGCCCAGTGTACCCTTGGCCTCGCTAGCCCTACACACCGTGGCCATCCCTTAGCCGGCGCACCCTCAAGGTGCTAAGCCCGGCACACTTCCAACGGCCTTTGGCCGATGCACTCCCCCAGCCTGTGCAACCCGGCGCACTCTTTGGCCTGTGCCTTGGCCGGTACACCCAACCAGCCCTTACCTAACACACCCAATCTGCCCTCCTGTCCCAGTGCACCCTTAGCCTATTTTAGCCCGGCATCTCTCACTCGTTGATTTCTCCCGGGCTTCCCAAAGTTTTATCAAAGGTGTTGCCGTCCTTGGCGCTCACCTCAGATTGTCAGGTTTCGCCACTCCATGTGGGCGCGTTCCCTTTACTCCCCTTACCGTCTGGGTCCTGGGGAGATGCTGCCGAATTTTCACCAGAATTAACGTAATAGCAATACTAATAAAAGAAAAGTAATAATGTAAAAAGGAATAACAAATAAATAGAATAACTAACAATGAAGCGGCTTTGCTGAAATAACAAAAAAGGGAACCACAGAGATCCCGAATAACTGAACGTTCGCACCAATACAACGGACTGTCGAACATAGCTACGAACATGGCCCACATGAATAAAAGAAAATCAAATCAAATTCACACATCCACTCCATGAATAAAAAGAATACCCCTCAACATTGCCCCTGTCGGCACACACCAACATGCCTTGCCCGGCACACTCTAACGGGTCTTACCCGACACGTGGAAACTGGAAAGGAGATAAGGAGAAGGGGGAGGAGGAAATGGCGGTGACTGGATTCTGTGGCCTCCCCCAAGCTCCTCCCCTTTTTCTGGGTTGGCGCTACTTGGGCCGACAGCTGCGATGGAAAGCGATAGGTGGGAGGGCCGGGGGGGTGGGTGGGTAGGCAGCGCCACCACAAGCCACGCCCTTGTCGTCAGCGGCGGGAGGGCAACGGTGGGTCCTTCCCGAAGACCCGTCCTTGACCTCCCCAACTTGGGCTGTTCGATGGCCCCTGGGCTGTTGAGGTGCTTGCTCTCCTCCCTATAAGCATCTCCCTCTCCCCTGTCCTGGTTCTCTCTCTCTCTCTCTCGCGCGCGCGCGCAAAGAATGGCTCTAACTAGCCCTCGTCCCCTTGCTCCTCCGCTTCTTCTTCTTCTTCTTCATCTTGTCCTTGTTGTTGTTGATCGTGTCTTTGTAAACTTCGTAGCAGTTTCTGCTAGCAATGTGAGTTGATGGCAGTAGCCTCTGTTTTGCTCATGAAGCCGCCTCCTTTACCTCGTACCTGCTGCCTTTTCATACTGTATACTCTGCTTCAGGACTCTCTGTCTGCGTTCTTTGTATTTGGTGCAGGTCCACATCGTTTATATGGGGGAGCGACGCCAGAAGGAGCCTCACCTCGCCCGGATGTTGCACCACGACCTCCTCTCCTCGGTTCTTGGAAGGTGATGAACTGCAATTCTTTTTCTTTTGTCACATGCCTGTTTCTTGTGTACCTTGAACAACATTGGTTACAATCCCAAGAAGGGGAAGAAAAATATCTGTAGTTTGCGACAGGTTACCCCTGTTCTAAGCATATCTTTGCGCCATCGACACCCACATGTTAACTTCATCTTTGCAGCCGAGAAGATGCTGAGATGTCAATCCTGTATAGCTACAAGCATGGGTTTTCAGGGTTTGCAGCCATACTAACTGAGCCTCAGGCCAAGCGTATTGCCGGTGTGTGCATTTCTGAGCACCTTCTAAACTCTATCACAAAATAACTGCGAGTATTCTGATGACATGATTCATAACGTGTGCAGATTTTCCTGGGGTAGTAAATGTCATTCCCAATCACATCCTCAACCTGCACACAACTAGGAGCTGGGATTTTTTGCAACTGGATCCAATGCCAATGAATGGGCTTCTTTCAAAGAGTCGATCTGGAGAGAGATCAATCATTGGTGTATTGGACACCGGTAAACTTTCTGCATTTGGAATTCTTGGGATCTGGTTGTGGATTTTCCTGTACTCAGAATGCATTCTGTGTTGTTCATCTCAGGCGTATGGCCCGAGTCACAAAGTTTTAAAGAGGAAGGCATGGGGGAAGTCCCTGCTCGTTGGAAAGGGATTTGTCAAGGGGGAGAAGAATTTAATAGTTCTTATTGCAGTAGGTGTGTAGATTACTGGATGTACTGATCGTCCAAAACGTCATTCTGCTGTGCTCTAGGTTTCAACTTTTTTTATTGATGCCAATCTTATCTGTGAGATAGATTTGAATATTGTGGTTGTACTAATGTAGTGACAGATATACTTCCTCCCCAAGACATTACTTCCAATGGGATATTGAGCTTATTTTTCTGGGTCTTCGCTGCATAGTCAACTTCAGCTTGCCTCTTGTAGTACAGGTTTCAGATATTGAAGGATTGTAGTGCAACAGAAGTTGCTTCACCTTGTAAGATTGTTGCATGCACATTACCTCCTTAAGGCAATCTCTGAGAAGAAATTAACCTACCAAATCTGCCAAAGTCATTGACTGTCCTGCATTATCAAGGATGGATGGGTTTTCTTGAACTGTAAATGAATGCCTTGAAGAAGCCTGGAAGACATTCCTGACCCATTAGCATTGGCAGACCCATGTTGGATATAAAATTGGTGGCAGACATGTTGTTTTGGTGACTGAACTATCCAAACAGCTCAGACAGAAACACCATTATATTTACATTAGAAAATCCTTGAGGTAAAGAAGCTATTGCTTGCTCAATAGGAGTGTCAAATGTAACTGCATCGGCAACTCCTCAGCCACCATAGCACCGTGCTATCTAGGGTGAGGTGATGGTTGTTACTGAAAAGACATACATTGAACACTGCTATAGCCACAAGCGCAACCCTGTAAAGTATTAAGAAGTTGAAGGCCATCCTTTTTTCAGTGATCCTTGCTCTGACAATAGAAACATAACTGCACTCATCCATTGGGATACATGGCATAGGCTTGCGAGAAGTGTAGTAGAACAACTTGAAGCACCTGTTACAGTAGTAGTAGCACCAAAAACACCGGGGGAACCAGAAGGGGAAACAATAGAATTTAGGGGGGTTTTAGACTCTCAGCAGTTAATGCACCATGTTCACTAGAGAAAGTTGAAGACTAGACCAACAAAAGTTGGGACCACAAACTACCTCAAACTCATCCTACAATGCCACCAAGAACTATGTCTTTTTCCCTTTGAAAGTGGATGATTTCTATTTAAAATTTTAGGTCAAGTATGGAGTTAGCTGGGATTTACATTTTTATAAAAGTGACGGGCCCGACTCGACCCGATGGATCGGATTTTAATATTGACAAGTCGGGTCCGGGCTGGGCCGACCTAAGCTTGACTCATGGACAACCCTAGTTTCGTGAAGAGGGGATCAGAGAAGCCGAGAAAGAGATTTCGGGGCATCCCGAAATGGGGGTGAGGGCAGGTCGGGGTGCTCCAAAATCCACAAAATAAAGACATTCTGGGTCGTAACCTGATCCAAAATCAAACTACACTACAGTAGAATTCCCCCTAGAACGATGAGAATTCTTGAGAATACAGATGGCCACGACTTATTTGTGGTGCTTGTAGTACAGCTGTAGTACGTACCCATGTCTTTGTGGATCCAATTGTGTGGTCAAGAGGCTGGCATAATAATATATAAATAGAAACAACACTTGTCACTTTTCTTTGGGGCTTAAAAAAGATGTCCCCGGTGATTGCAACTTGCAATGAATAATGGCGATTCTGGTCCCCCCCACGTGATTGCAGCTTGCAATCGATAATGCCATTTCGGGTGTCCTGTCTCTGTCAAATAATTAATTAATTTATCTCATTGTTATTTTGGCATGTCAAATATTCTGTCCTATTTCCGGAGAGCAAATAATGCACAACGGGGCCCCCCCTGCAAGGAGGACATCATAGAAAAATCTGTATGCCATCGTCCAAATCATGTCGTGCCCTGCAGAGCCTTTACTCTGAAGAAAGCAGGTGCAATTAATCCAAGGGCCATCTGACCTGATCTCAGACCTTAACACTTCGATCTAAGCATGCAATTAATCCAAAGCACTCTTTGCTTATTGGCTGCTTTGCGCGAGGATAAGCCCAAGGAACGAGCATCATCATCATCGTCGTAATAACAATAATCATAATATAAAAATAGAAACAACACCCGTCACTTTTCTTTGGGGGCTTGAAAAGGACGTCCCCAGTGCAACTTGTTTGCAATCAATAATTTGACGGCTTCGGGTGCCCCGTCTCTGTCAAATAACAAATTAGTTTGTGAAGACTATTCGCCCTGTTTTGATTTGCTGGGCTGAAAAATTAATTTGCCAAATAATAAATTAATTTATATCATTTTTTTATTTTGACATGTCAAAAGAGTTAATAGGATTGGATTGAGAAATAACTCTCATCTAATCTAGATAAATTATTTCTCCCCAAAAGTGGAACGGAGTTAATTCAAATTTATCTCGAAAAAAATAACATATTACCTATCAAAATTAACGAGAATGAACACCGGTACGAATTTAATTGTGGGCCGTAGCAGTCTCCGATGACATATGGGTTCACCTGAACGAATTGCGGAGATCCACTGTAGCTTTAGTTCTGCAAACATGGGCATCTGCATAATTAGAACCTCTGCAATCCAGTGGAACAGACAATGATAGATTTCTTTTTTCTTCCTTGTTTCAAGTAGTATGACAATAACATAATGTCATACAAATTTGCATTTCCCTCTTCAGGAGTCGGCGTTCATCTTAATAGATTCTAACTTGGGAAAGAATAATAGAGGGGAATCACAAAAATAATTTTTTGAAGTGCGTAATTCCAGTTGATTTAATTCTTTCTCTAGTAGATTCAAGTTAAGGCGTGAGGAGGGGAAACATTTTTTTCCATTTCATGTTTGCGTAGTAGGTGGCATTGTGAATATGAAAGTATCATATTTGTACGGATTGTTTGATATGAAAATTGATGTTAAATAAGAATTTATTAAAAACATCATTCGCCTAGATACATATCGACAGACAAATCACCGTGTAAATCTGAATTGTGTGAAAAAAATCATATTTATTTATAGGCATAGCATTTTTTTAACTAAAAACTTACCCAAAAAATTACGCTTAATAAAACTCATGCACTATTTGAATAACCCCAATGCTATACCTGCTAATAAATTTCTAAGATTATTTTTTTAGAAATTCACCTCTAGCAATGATTTTTATGTAAATATCCTTATTTGTTTTCATGTTTGCTACTATCTCAAGAATAATAACTTATGAAATTCTGATGTTGTTGTTCTAGAACCAGAATGGTTTTAGTGTGCACCAAAATGCGGGAAGATTAATTTGACAATATTTTTTCCCACTGATTTGACGCAAGAAATGCGAGATATCAGACACCCTATTAACACTGTAATCTTATCTGTTAATATTAACAGCATCGGGCAGTTAATTACTCGATATAAATCGATAATATGCATTATATATATTGAAAATAATAGACTGTGAATACTGAAAGAGACTCTTGTAGTGTAAAATAACTTTGAAAGAGAGTTAAGAGATTATGAGAAATCTCTTCCCACTCATGCGAATACCTGGAAGTTTTAAAAAAAATTCAAAATAATATCTATTTAAAATAAATATAATCACAAGACTTCACAACCGTGCTCATATTTCTACGGTGTTTACTGACCCGGTCAAGAATCACGTCCCGTGCGTCCCGCCCCCAGACTGAGATGGGTCGGGTCATGCGGGTCGGGCAAACCCTGGATTCAAGAGAGTTTGCTTCAAAAAATAGATGGCCCAGCCGGTATATGCACATGTGAGTGGAAATAAAAGATTTGAGGGATGTAGGAGACGTCCGATGCTTCCGTGTCCTTCCATTCCACACAAGCAGTGTTGCTTAGTGTGTTCCAATCACCCGCTTCTTTGTCTATCATCAATTTCTGTCTTCCGCTTGGGAAGAGAAGCAGCAATCAAAAGGATTTAGCCACGGCCAACAGGAAAGCTAAACAACAAAGTTCGGGAACCAGGTGAAGGGGTGTTGCAATAGACTCATCCAGGCCAAGGTGCCGAATTAAGTGTTTGTAACTGGAATATACGACGGTTAGAATATCCGGCAAAGGGATAGACTCGGGGAGGTAGAAAAGTACGGACTGCTAAGTTTCCTTTAAAGAGAGAGAGGCAAAGGGGTAGACTCGGGGAGGTAGAAAAGTACGGACTGCTAAGTTTCCTTTAGAGAGAGAGAGAGAGATGTGATGGAAGCCAGAAGACCTTGGTCTCCCACTCCTCATGGGAAGAGACTCGAATAATTTTGGATATGAAGAGGGATTGAAACCTTGAGACAGACCAGACGCTCATTGGAGATGCAATTATCTTATAGCCAATCTTGGTAATCCAGAGTCTGTGCAAAGGAAGACGTGATGATTATGGGGCATGTTTGTCCAAAAATGCCTTTGCCAGATTGCTGAAACAAACGTTAACAGCTTCAGCTGCAGCATATCTCCTTACAAGGTCGAGCACCTCTGGTTTTAAGATCTCCCCTTCGGTAGATGAATTACAAAGGTAGTACAGAGCCCCAAGAGCATAACTCACCTGCAGAAGAGTTTGGCTTTGCATTAAAAATAGAAAGGGAAATAAATTGGAAATTGTAAGTTCAGACTTCAGAGACCAAACAAAATTGCTTGCTAGATTATTGAGCAGGGAAATGTAGTAAATGTGCCAGCATAAACATAAATATCTGGATGCCCCTGACTCTAATATAGTTCCACTCTCCTGCATTCTAACCATTAAAATCAAACATCGAAAATGACATATTTACCCACTAAATTAATCTTTGAAAACAACATGCTTATTCCAGAAAGAAATAAGTAGCAATTCTTTTTATGGTATAGATAAAGTGATAAACAACCTGCTTTTCACAAGAAGGGCTGCTTTATGAACACGTACTAGACTGTCATTGTCATTTCTGCTTTTCCTGTTCACATTCTGCAAACAGCCAATCAGCGGGCTGTGGCCCAGTTGGTATGGGTAGGGATGTAAGAAGGGAACCACCCATGTTTGTGGTTTTATGGGATTTATGTGGACTGTCCCTGCCACTGTAGCAGAGGCCCTCAAAGAAACAACTGCAAATAGCCAAATCTGATAAAACTAGAACCAAGACATAAAGTACCCAGAAAGCCAGTGAGAATGTAATTAAGTTTACAATATAAAAGCAGGCTTTAGTTTTATTTTTAGTCCAAACGTCATGCATAGTTCAGCTTCCTTAATTAGTAATTACCTAGAGAAACATGATGAAATAATAAAAAAGAAAACTGCGACCCCACAAAACCTCAAGTATTCGGCTACCATACATGTCAATCCCGGCCATTCAATTCCATTGATGAGAGTGGCGTTCAACCATGCATAGTGCCTAACTTGCACTTAAAACTACATTCATGCCCTTCTGGCTGATTTTTCCACCCCCAAAATGCCATATCCATGACTAGTAACTAGGCAGCCAAAATGGATTAGTGCCCGGAGAGGACATCAAATTCCTACTTCATTAATTATGAATAAGCAACCAATACAAGTCTATATCGAGGGTATAACATCATGGAAAGGAATTAAACAAGTAAAATGAGTGGATTACATGTCTTCCTGCTGGTTGGTCAGTCTGATAGATGGCAGCTGTGCCTGGTCTAGAGTGAACATCCATCTGCCTCAACCCGCGAGAGTTTCATGGTTAAACTTAAGAAGCATTCTCATTGTCACAAGCACGATTAGTCGGACAATCAGCAAGCCGGATCCCCTCTTGCAGTGTAAGGCTTATTTCTGGATGAAAGAGGTCCCACAATTATTTTCTGTTCACAGGGGATACTCGGCTTTGTTGACACCATAACCCACGCACACGCAGAGATGTTGAGTCTAATTCCACAAAATTGGGATGGAGGCCGAGAGACCAACATTGTAGACCATCATGAAGAGCCAAGAACTCAGCCTTAGAGCTATTTAGAGTCCCATAAGGAATAAAATAGCCCAGTGTCAAGAGATCAGCATGAATGGGGGCAGAAACAATTGGCCGTGTCAAATGCTTGCAAAGTATGAATGTCTTGGTGACAATCTGGTTTCGTCTTGCTGAAAGCTAGCAACTGTTTGGTAACATTGTTTAATCAGCCAAATTCTAAAGAAGAAGCTGCCTTAACTATCTCTGGATTTTGAAAATGATCAGTAAAGTAAACATCCTTGGAAATATTATTCCCTGCATGTATTGTCCATGAACATCCTTAAGAGATTTCAATAAAAATCAGAGAATGCGCCATAATCTGGCAACATAATGGCATGATCTTCGGAGAAAGTAGGTCTCTGCATCAATGAAATGCTACAGAGCCGGTCATGATGAAGATTGTTATCTCTGTTCAAAAGGCATGAAGGCTAGTCACTTCTGGCATCATTGATCACTCTACCACACCTTCAAGCATGCAATCTCAACAGATGAAAAGCTGTGCTAAATTGACTCATTAAGCATGACTTATAGTTCTCAAGGGAATAGATAACAAAACCTATAAAGGGGGTAGGAGATAGGGAAATGCACACCGCAGGCAAACTGATAACGTCAACAGATGTGTAATTGGAACACGATCCTAAGCATGCATCTAGAGAACTCAAATTAGACAATCAAACCACAGCACACAGAGGATTTTTAGGTGGTTCGGGACTCAGACCTATATCCACCCTACACTCAATCTAGAGTGTGGATTACTGTTGACTCACAGCTTGAAATCGCTGGGCCTCACAGCTTGCCTACAAACTACTGGGTTTTACGTCTTAGCCGACTGCTGACTAACAGCTTGACTGCTGGGCATTATAACTTTGCCGACTGTTGAGCATTACAGCTTAGCTATCCAGAGGAATCCACCTCTACTGCTGGGCCTTACAGCTTATGCCTCCGCTGATACACAGCTTAGAAGAAATATGGCAAACGAAAAAATAGAAAGATAGAAATCAGCAATAAAAAGTTGGAAATGAAAGCAGATATAATGTAGCTCTCTTAGGAGCAAACTGGCTTGGATCTGATCCAAGGCCCAGTCGAACTGATCTTCAAGATCTTTAGATTCCACTCCTCTAGCTTGTGAACTACTGGAAAAACACTCTTAATCAGCTGCTTACTCTCTCAAGATCTCTGCCCTCAAAACTCTCTCTTCACTTTAGAGCTCTCTCGGTCTCTTCAGACTTCTTCTTATTCTTCTTCTCAGCTATCTCTACTTTTATCCCTTAGGCTTCACTTCTTTTCCTTCTGGCTGCCTCCTTTCTAAGAGGAAAAACACTCTATACTTATACCCAAAGACAGGGGCTCCGTAAACTTTTTTAGATAAGGGTTATGATTCCATAGATATATCATTGGGCCACATGGTAGGAGAGAGAAGAATATTCTCAGCTATACTACCCTTGGATCACGTGCCCAATACTGCTGTACTAATGATTGGTCTCTCCTTGTACCAAGTCACGTGCCTTCGTTGAGTTCGTTGCTTCACTTCAATCACGTGATTATCTCCAGCCCTTCAGGTGTTTGATCTTACGTGTCTGCCTTGAACCTGTCAGTAAAAGTGAAAAGTCATTTAGTCAAACACTTTGTAATCATAAGTAAATAGTCAGTGTGCTCTGATAATGATTAGCTTAATGCATATGCTCAGACATGAAAATAACATGCGCAGACCTCACAATGTGAAATGCAATCATGCTCAGACCTTGGCTATACAAGATGCAAACTAGCCCTATCCTTATGCACAAGACTGCATACTAACCCCGACCTTAGATGCACGACCCTGCATACTAACACAGAGTTTATGCACATGAAACATGAACTAGCACCGGCCCTATGACCATATGAGCTGAAATGTGCACCGACTTCATATGGCATGAGGCAAACACTAGCACCAACCTTGGTTTGCCAAAAGTAAAAGTGCATAGACGTTAGATGTGTAGGATGGCCTAAATGCACCGACCTTGTTTGCGACCGGCAGCGATATGCACCGACCTTACTCGTGGTTAAACAATAAACTGCACCGACCTGAATGCATGCAAGACCAGCTAGCATTGACCTCAGTAGAAAAGTGCACCAACCTGAACAGTAAAGTGCACCGACCTGAATGCATGCAAGACTAGCTAGCGTCGACCTCAACAGTAAGGTGCACCGACCTGAACAGTAAAGTGCACTGACCTTATCATGCCATAGGCACAACATGCACTGACCCTAGTATGCATATGAATAGTGACATGCATCGACCCTAGTATTCATATGAACAGTGACATGCACTGACCCTAGTATGCATATGAACAGTGACATGCACTGACCTGAATGCATATGAACAGTGATATGCACCGACCTAAATGTATATGAACAGTGACATGCACTGACCCATAGTATGCATATGAACAGTGACATGCATAGATAGAATATGCACCGGAATGGACATGCCTAGTATGCATATGAATAATGACATGCACAGATAGAATATGCACCGGAATGGACATGCCTAGTATGCATATGAACAGTGACATGCACAGATAGAATATGAACCGGAATGGACATGCATCGACCTTTGTTGTGCATGCTACATGAAAAGTGAAATGTGCATGCTACCTGTTCGATGAACTTCACCTGGTTTCGATGTTCTTGTGGATGGTGAATGTGAAGATACCAACTACTTCCATGTGGATGGCAGAGACACTTCAAGTCATGATGTAGATAAGCTGAATGTGGCAAATGATTTTGACTATCACCACTCTTCTGTTTATAACTCTATGGCTCAGTTTGAAAGAGAACCACATAGAACACGTAATGAAGTCAGTGAATATGATCGACGTGGACAGCGTGACAGGTACCGCCAAGATGACCGCAGATATTCTGAGAGAATTAAGGACAGGATATCCATTCAAGAAAAAGGGACATCACATAAGGAGGATTGCTGCAATGAGATAGATGGTTCAGATCTACGTCATCGTCTTTTGAAGAAGAGAAGAGTCAATGGGTTGCGATCAGCCATTAGTACAGATCACCATGGTGAACCTTACCGGAAGAATGATCGGTATGCTGAGAAGCAGAGATATCATAGTCGCAACTCTGGTAGGGATCAGCATCATTTTACTTATGAAACTTCCATAAGCAAGCGTTTACAAGGTAGAATAACTCTTCCTGAAAAACCTCCCTCAGATAACCCTATGAATTTGCCTTCCAAGAAAGAGAGCGAAAGAGGAAAGGATTGGGCCAGATCATCATCCTCAGTTCAGTCATTGAGCTACCAGGGTAGGCTTCATGACAGAATTATGCCGAGTATGCATGAAGCAGGAAACTTAGAGGGACAACCAAGAAGGGATGAAATGGATCCATTGAAATTTGCTGGTCCTAAAAGCCTTGCAGAGATCAAAGGCACAAAGTTCTCTACTGACACAAAAGATAAATTGTCCACGGTCAATAACTCTACAATCAGTCAGGAGCCAAAGGGCTTGAGATTAAAAAAAGCTTTGGGACCTTCTGAATCAGAATGTTCTTTGTCATTTGAAGGTCCGAAGCCACTAAGTGAAATTTTAAAGAGAAAGAGACAAGCAGCACCGGCAAATGATGCCATGTCCAGCAACGGATATGAAAATAATCAGAAGGTTGTGGAAGACCACGTCGGTGGTTCTATGGTAACGCCCATTACTGGCATTCAGGATGTTTGTCTATCAGACCCACAGAACAGAGTATGCCCTCCTCCAAGTAAGACTGAGGGATCTAAATCTACAGCAGTAGAGGGAAAAGGCCCAAGGATGACAGATGGGGAAGAGTTGCCACAGACAGATCAATCTTCAGCAAAGAAAGGGATCCTTGGAGGAGAGGAAGATAGTCTAGCAGACAACGTAGAAGATCCAGAGATTGGAGCTTATGACCCGAGAGAGGGAAAGTTTGAATATGAGACAGAAGAGGGTACAGACTTCAGGACAGAGGATAACGAGGAGTTGACATGCCCAGATCAATCATCACAGAAAGAAGAGGTGTTTGAACCAGAAGATGGCATGCTGGTAGACAATATGGAGGATTCAGAAGAAAACTATGATCAGAGAGATGGAGAAGTTGAATATGATGAGGTTGAGGGTACAGACTTCAGCGTGTATGATGAAAATGACCAGAAAGATGAAGACAATGTGGATGAAGATGAAGATGATGACGATGACTTTGCTAGGAAGATCGGTGTTATGTTCTCCTAAAAGGATAAATAGCAGAAGCCTCTCGGCATTCCAACTTCGGTCTCAGTGCAAGAGGAGACTGTATTCTGCATATTTATCTGCCTCAGACGGCAGAATCTCTGTATGAATAGCAGTCCTGCAGCAGATGCATATTCTTCAGAGTGATTGACATGGATGCCGTTGTTTGCGTCGCAACTAATTGAGAAAGGAAGAATGGGGAGTCGGTGGAAAGTAGAAATAGATTTGGGCTTTGAGTTTGTGCTTCTGTTGCTCCGCAGTTTTCCTAATCTGGTCGGGTTGTACTGCCAATCTGACAGATTTGTTGATCTCATCAGCCCATTTTATGCATAAGGTTATGGTTTTCCATCTCATATTGGTCTATTCAAAAGTTCGCTGTGTTCTGTATGAATGCGTTATTCCTCTAGATTTGTCGCTGCCTTACATTAGTGTTTGTTTCTCTACAATGTTTTCCCTAGGAATACGTAAAACATTTGGATCAATGGTAAAGATGAAGTTGCAGAACTTAGCATAGCGATTTCTTTGCCCTGAATTTCAAGAGAGATACAGGCATCCTTGTCAGAATTTTTCTTATATACTTCACAGGTACAGAAGTGAGAAATCACAAGAACCGGCCATCTTCGACTGATTGGCAGTATTTCTAGAACTAGGAAATGTTTCAGTGTGTGACTTTTGGGGAATAGGCAAGGAATCATATAATAGTCTGGACCACAAGCAGGAATTCAGATGGTCTCTATGCTTTGGAAGCTCAAAATAGAGAAGAATAATTGTGCGAGGCACTGATGCATTGCACCCATTTTGATTGCCTAAAACTAATTGCAGAAAGGGAGCCCCGCGTGAACGGGCCCGCACTTACAACATCCTCTCCAGGGGCCGCCTCGTCTCCTCTCACCACCTGCTAGACCCCCTTCCTGCCCCCATTCTCCCTCTCCCTCACCTTGGTTTGCCCCCTCCTAGACACCCTAATAGCCAAGGGTTGCCTCCACACCCATCCACCCCATTTCCCCTCCCATCTACCCCCATTTCCCATCACCTATCACCACTCTGCACAAGCCAGTTCGCAGGCAAAAGTTGAGGCCCGAGTTGCAGAGGCTGCCATGTCTTCATCCCGAATCTTCTGGTGGTGTATCATACACTGATGGAAAGCTCTTCGAAGTGGCTTCGCAGGCAAGGTAGCCTCGCATCTGTTCTAGCCCGAGCTGCCTAAGAGAGTCATTCTCCCTGGACTGTGCAAAAGGCAGGGAACCTGAGCCCAAGAGAAGAAGCTACCATGGCTTCTCCTGTGTGAGTCTGGGCATGATTTCTGGCTAAGACACTCTACTCCACATTCTCTGCTAGAACGAACAAGAAGGGCATCATTTGGACTTCGGAGCTCCCCGTTCCAGCCTTTCTCCCTGTAGCACGCAGGTCAGTCTAGCAGAGACAGTTTCGGACCACCCTCCACCTATCTCTACCTCATTCTCTAGTCCATCCACCCATGGGGGCCTTGTTGGTCTCTATTCAAAGAGGACTCACCCACGGTCACAACGACGTCAACCTCGTCTTCATTGGACCTCCAGAGAGTTCGTGGCAAAGATATTCTCAGGCCCCTGTGGTTCTGAGAACTGTGCACCCAGTCCCCGGCTGCAGACCAGAGCTAGAGTGCAGGAGCTCCCATGTCTAGTCCCCTGTGATTCCTGGAGCAGCGTTTGGCTGAAATCTTCACCTCCAAGTCCCCTGTCAGATCCATGAAGAAGGGCACCATTTGGACACTAGAGCATAGAGTGCCAGAATTTCTCCCCGGAGTGCGCAGGTCAGTCCCCCCTACATCAAATCTGACCCTCTGCCACTTTTATGGACCTCGCACCCTGCTCCGGCCTCCTCTGGTGACCTCGTTGGTCTCCAATCAAAGACGACTCATCCACGAATGCAACGGCTCTAGTCCCGCCCTCATCAGATCCCAGGAGTGTCTGTGGCGTCAGTTTCTTCCAGTAGCAGTAGTTCTGGGATAGTCAGTACCAGGTCCGGCCAGCCCTGATCCCGACCCTGCCTTGGTTACAGCCGGCCTCGGAATGACCTCCAGATTTTTGGGCGTATTTTTGGGCCAACCAAGGACGATTTGGCACTGGTCCCACCATCACCAGCAGTCAGAGGCGCCCGTGGTAATGTCGACAATGACCTCCTGTCCAGCTATTCCAGAGTGGATAGAACCGGCGCGGGGTGGCAAATTGGGTTCTAGCTTAAATCCCCCACCCCGCCTAGCAGGCTTAAAGTCCCTCCTTGCGGGAGGTAGTGTTTGTATGTAATATAAATTTTTCCAACCTAAACCAACCCCTCTGCAAGGGCGTAGTGATTGTACTAGTAGGTCGCTATCTGAAACTACATCGGCGCGGCATGCAGGTGCTTACCCACCCCTCCCCACTCGTCATCATCTCCAGTCGGGATCGGTGTCTTCACGCTGATCAAGTGAGCTGCTAGTTCCCTCCAATTTGCTGGAATATTTTACTTGATTAGTATTATTTTCAGCTCCATCGGTGGTGAGTGAGTGCCCGGTCCCAAATTTCATCAAATTCTGTGACCATCGCGGAGTGAGTTGAGAGAGTGACCCTACAACCCACGCCCTCGGCGTGCTGGCCACCCACAGAAATTGGGCATCCCAGGACCCTTTTGGGTTCAACCTCAAGCTAGCCAATCCCCAGAATAGTGAGGTTCCGTCCCGGACCCTCTCCACCATCGCCGGGTTGCCTACGGGCACTAGTGTGCGCTTAGTGGGTGAGTTCGCTCAAGTGAAGTTGCCAGTCCGTTGCATTTGCTTGCGGGTCTAGGTCCGAGACTCCTATTGTCAACGCACTCCCTTAGCGTGAGTCCCCGACAGGAAAGAGGTATATCAAAAGACATCGTGGGAAGGTCCGGTTACGCCGGTCCAGAACGCGGCCTTCTTGCGTCGAGGAGAAATTTGGGTTATTCCTTCGCCACGTACCACTTTGTTGTCTTGGAATCACGATCCGGGCATCCGTTTGGGCTCATCATCCATCTCCTCTAGGTCGTCTCATGTCAAGTGGTATCAGAGCAAGTTTTAGGCTTGTCTCTACGAAGTCTAGTCCTAGGGCCATTGCATTTATCACCCGTTCATCATGGCCGCATCCTACTTAGCATACTCGTCACTCTTAGACCCATTATAAGCCTTTGTGTTTGACAGATCCCACCCTATTATATATCTAGACTGGGAGAGCTCCAGAGATAGACACCTAGAGAGGTTTACTATGCCTGGGCCTATGCAAGTTAATTTTGCCAAGAACATGCTCTCACGTCAAGCTAGAGATGAGTGGCGAAACATAGTGGGTTTAAGAGAGGTCAAAAGGCAAGAGCCCATCAATTTGAGAATGGGGAACTTTGGAGGAGACTATAAAACTGCTTTTGCCTGCATTGACCAGCTGCCCTGAGCTAGACTGAAATTCTTGGGCTTCATTGTCAGATATCAGGGAATTGAAAATGACCTCACAAAGATCAAAGCAATCCAGGAGCTATCTCCACCAAGGAACCTCTCCGAGCTGAGATCGTTACAAGGCCATTTGGCTTATATCCGACGGTTCATGTCCAACTTGTCAGGGCGGTGTCACCCCTTTTATAAGTTAATGATGAAGGATGTTCCCTTTTATTGGGATGAAGAATGCCAAACGGCCTTTGATAAGCTAAAGGACTACCTGAAACCCCTCTAGTGCTGGGGCACCGATGCAAGGATGACCGCTGATTCCATATATAGCAGCCACACACAACTCCTTGGGGAAATGCTCACCCAAAATAATGAAGAAGGGAAGGAATAAGCCCTCTACTACCTCAGTTGAAGACTGGTCAGAACTAAGGAGAAATACACTTTCATTGAGAAAGTCTACTTGACGCTAGTTTTCGCAGTCAAGAAGCTCTAACACTACATGTTGTCGCATGAAATATAGCTAATTTTCAAAGCGGATCTGCTTAAATATATTCTATTATAGTCGACACTCAAGGGCCGTCTAGGCAAATGGGCAGTGATCCTTATGGAGTTTGATATCTCCTATGTGCCGCAGAAAGCTGTTAAAGGCCAAACCATCGCAGACTTCTTTGCTGTGCATCCTGTGCCAGAGGGCTGTCCACTAGAGACAGAACTCCCTAAAGATGAGACCCTGGAAGCCGATCAGGTGAAGCCTGTCTTGTGGCAATTGTACTTTGATGGCACATCTAGAACAGACACCCCAGCAACTGGAGTAGCCAGAGTCAGGGCCAGGGTAGGCATAGTCCTGAAATCTCCTGAAGGGGAAGTTATGTACACCTCTTGCTCAATAAATAAGTCCTGCACAAATAACAAGGTAGAATAAGAAGCCCTGATTATCGGGTTGTAGATTGCCCTATCCATGGAGATTCAGATGCTTGAGGCATTCGCAGACTCCCTGTTAGTTACAAAATAGTTGGAAGGAGAGTTCAAGGTGTGGAAGTAGGAATTCCTCCCTTATCATCGACTGGCACTCCGCCTGGTTACAAAATTCTACTTCGTCAGAGTCAAGCACATTAACCGAGGATAGAATACTCAGGCAGACGTCCTCGCAAAGTTGGCCAGTTCTTTGGCAATCCCGTCAGACACGAGCCTGAATATAACAGTAATTAATCAACGCCAGGTCCCCAGTGTGACAGAGGTTCTGGCTAATGAATAAGATAATGATGTGGCAACTGTGGAGGAAGTCCAACAACCTGATTGGCGGGAGCATCTCCTACGTTGGTTTCAACACCAACAGCTCCCGAAGGGTAAAGAATAAAGAATGAAGCTCCTAAGGATCAAGGATTCTTATGAGATGAGAAACGAAACCTTGTTCTGAATTATGGCAGATGCCCGAAAGAAAGTTTTACTCTATTGCTTCTCCTTAGCAGAAGCTTGGCAGGTGATGCAAGAAGTCCATGCCAGGTCAGCTGGGGCACACTAGGCCGGTCTGAAAATGAAGATTGAAATAAAGAAACTGGGCTATTACTGGCCCGCTATGTTTAACGACTGCTGCAAGTTCACCATGACTTGTCAGAAATGTCAAGAGCATGCCACTGTGTCAAGAAGTCCACCGGTGCCATTGCATCCCACAATACCGAGTTGGTCATTCGCTCAATGGGGCATGAATGTGGTGGGGCCTCTGCCAGCATCATCATCAGGATGCAAGTATATCTTAGCAGCCGCAGATTACTTCTCTAGATGGGCAGAAGAGATAGCGCTAAGAGAAGTGACGGGAGAGCTAGTCGCCAGATTCTTCCGGTAGAATATAATATTCCGATTTGGGGTCCCCAGTCAAATTATTTCTGATAATGGCAGTCATTTCAGTAACTAGAAGGTCTACCGACTGGCTGATAAATACAAAATTGACAAGAGGACATCATCCCCTTACAACCCTCAAGCCAATGGACTTGTAGAAGCCTTCGATAAAATGCTATGCACCTTGCTGGCGAAGATTGTCAAATCCAATAAAAAAGATTGGAAGAAAGGATGTACGAAGTACTTTGGGCTTATCGTACAGTCTATAAAACCACAACTGGCTGCTCTCCCTTCTCCCTCGTATATGGGTCAGAAGTTGTGGTGCCAATCGAGCTGGAGGTTCCGTCACTGTGGGTCACCATTCAGCACAAGCTGGTCAGCAGCGAACAAACCAACATAGAGAGAAGACTCGTAGAGCTCGCCAAACTCGAAGGAAAGTGTCTCCGAGTGCGACAGAATATACAACTCTACCAAGCTTGCCTGGCCTGTGCTTTTGACAAGTTGGTCAAAGGACAAGAATTCAAGAAGGGTGACCTAGTGATGGTCAAAAGAAAAGAAGTAATGGCCTCCAACCCCAAGAGTGTATTTAACGCATCTGGCCCACACCGTTATAGTGCTTAACGGTCTAGTACAAGTGCGTTAAATGGACAGAATTTACAAAACTTCGGTAAGTGCTTTCTTAGACAATTCTAGACAACTCTAGTAAAATGGACTTTAATGGACACAACACAAACCCTTTGAGATAGGGTAACGGAACCGGGAGGCATGTACACTGCTAAAGACTCCCGCTCTGATCAAATCGAGGCGTATTCTTTGAGGACATAGTCTGTGTATTCCACTGCCCCAGTGCGGAAGGAGTGTGCATCTACAACCTTCAAATCTGTGAACCAACCGATAGTGAGCTCATATTTGAAGTGAACTGCTTGGTAATTTAGAATGAAGGGTTCTTCCCGATATCCCGACTTCATCGACGCCAAAGAAAGGCCATAACCCAAAACTTCTTTCTATACACACCCCATGGCATTGTCCCACCTGGCCGGGGTAAACTCAGGAGCCCGAGTCAGAATATTCTGAGTAGGCAGTAGCTCATCAACCCCCAGAATAGCTTTCCACTAGCGAGGTTCTCCTGGAAGATAGATGGCTTCATGGCGATGGACCACTCCTCTCAGGCTATCTCGCTCCACAAGGATAGCCTGCTCGAGTCTCCAAGCCACCATCATGTCTCTCCTTCTGACAATGGTGAACCGACAGATGAAAGAAAGAAGGTGCTTATCCTTCGGAAGATCCTGGCGATATCTTTTGCTACGATGATAGCGGAAAGTCCCAGCTACCGTTGAAAGGAGTGAAAAGTGTACAGTGTCAGTCACAGAGTCTGAAGACTCGTGAAGCACTGCTTTCTTGTCGTGACCCATATCCAACTCGTGAATATTCGCCCAAGTCACTTTTGGGCTGAACGGATTGGCCATAAGTGCATGAGAAGATGAGCCCGAAGCAGAAGCCATCCGGTCTGTTAAACATATGCTAGAAAAGAAGCAGGTCAGCAATACAGACTTGATAAATAAATATAAGAGCCAAAGGAGTTCTAAAAAAATACCGTAGAGTCTCCCCTTATCTCAGGATTAGCCAAAAGAAAATAGGAAGTACATCACTACCATAGGGTGAGATGTCTCCTAAACAATGATCGTGGATAACTCCCAGGCCACTTTAACCAGCCGAACCCACAGGGAAGACGGAGGCTTAACCTGGAGAAAGATCTCACCACCGTGAGCAAGTCAAGAGGGCTTCACCACTGTAAACAAATAGAAGAGAAGGAGAAGAAGTGGGACTCACTGCAGCTGTCTGAGCGAAGGAAAAAGAAGGGGTGAGAGGGCACCACCATTCAAATGAGAAAGAAAGGGGGCCCCTCTCTCTCTCCTAGGGTTATTAAACCTATGAAGGGCTGGTGTTGGCATCCACTTATTTTCTCTAAATTAATTGAGAATTAAGCATAGGGAAATATTCCCTAAATAGAGGAAAATGGCACAATGCCAAAGGTGCTCTACCAGTCGGGTCGGCCTCCAAAATTAAGATGCCTTGCCAAGCCAGGCGGTACGACATAACAACTGGGAATCGCCCCTGAGCACAGGGCACTGCACCAGCGAGTTTCTCTGTAACCGAGCCGGATCTAATGTTCAGGACAACTTGCCGCATCGAGCGGCACTCTGAAGAGATTCGGGGATCACCCCCGAACACCCTGCATATGGTATCACACCACTGGCACCTCAACAATCAGGTTAACCCGGGACTCAGAACAGCCTGGCACATCATACGACTCGTCGCCAAGGAGCGATGGTCACTCTGACCCCCAGACAACTGACATTATTATGTCGATCCCCCAGTCACCGGGCCCAACCAAGGGTCCTAACCGACTAGCCGTGACCCGTGGCAACATCAACAATCGATCAGGCCCGCTCCTGATCACTCAGTTTGCGAGTTTACCCGTGCTCAACACAGCTACTCGAGCTGACCCGGGGGCACCCTAACTACAAGCAACGTCATGTGGCACCTAGCAACGAGGACGGGGTCTATCCCCTGAGTCACCTCCCTCCAGCCCTTTGAAGTCAAAGAAAGACCCATCTGGGCCAACCACAAGCTTCAGGAGCTCACAACACCCTTATACGGCCCTATACATGCATGTCAGGACCTTCCCTGAGCACCTCGTGGGTGCGCTTGCTCCAGCCACTGTACAGCAAGCTGGATCCCAACTCTGGACTCCCAGCAATCCATCGTATCTTGCACCACCATCGTGCGCCCTCACATGCAGATCGACCTGCGCAGTCAAACTCGAGCAAAACCCCCCGGTCAAACCCAGGTTAACCTCCCAGTCAAACCCGCTTAAACCCCACCAGGGGATGGTTTATGCAGACCAACCTGGACCTGGGGAGGGGGGTTTAAGCGGACCAGCCCAGCCCCTTGGGCTAGTCCACCTAAACCCATTTAAAATTTTAAAAAAGGTTTTTTTAATTGAAAAAAACCCTAGCCCCCAAGCCCAGTCTGCCTAAACCCTTGGGTAGTCATCAGCATTGACCCCTGAGGTGATTTTGAGTCGTCCCCGCAAAACACTTCGTCCTTGAATCCTGTCAGACTCAAGGACGAAGCCAACCGAGATCCCCCACCCTCGGCAAGGAAGAAATAGCCGTGATTGAGGTGAGTGAGGCCTCCCCCGACTGGGAGGAAGAGTATGAGGCACAACGAAATGAGTCGGGCCAGGAAATTCCCATCCAACCTAACGATTTGCAGTTAGGTGTGGTTGAGTATCTCCACGTTCAAACCAAAGAAGATTATTGGCCTAGGATCACAACCCTCCCCACCTTTGTCGAAGTAAGTGAGATAACCATAGGGGAATCTCCAGCTCATTGGTTAAAGAGAAGTCCAAACTTGGGAAGCCCAAGCCCATTCAGCCCGCTCCTGGAGCACCATTCCCAAGTAGTGCCCATCAAGTCCTTTCACACCACGTTCCAATCCTACTACGTTGTAGAGACCATGGACGATCTCATTAAGGGTCTGGGCTGGCAATTAGAGTTGACTCGCATATTGACCCTCAGGACCAACTGACCCAGATGCATAGGTTTCACCCTTCCCTATTTTGTCTCCATTACCTCTGTCTGCACTATGGGTTGCTACACTAGTGAAATCCTCATGTTTCTCCCCACACCTGACGAACCTATCACTCTTCAATCCCAAGCCATTGAAGTCCCGCATCCAAGAGAGGCCAATGTTCAATCTACCTTTGTGATAGAGGAGGACCTATTGTGCATTCGAGAACACATGACATGGGCAAACATAGAAGGAAAACTTGCCTTCCCAAGTCACCCTTTCCTTGATCCCTTTGACCCCATCGAATAGGAGCTCCAATACCAATTTAACCCCTTTCCCTCCTTCACCATTTTGTACCCCTCACCCATTCCCAAAGACCATTACATTAGGCCCAATCAAGCCCTTACCTATTGCATTCCCATCACTACATGCCTAGTGGAGCCCGGACCCTATCCTTGGGACAAACCACACCCATCCCTAGGCCTAACCAAGACCAAGGGACCAACCACACCCTTCATTTTTTCAGTTGACAAGGTCCCAACTTACATTGGGGAACTTATGGAATGGGCTTTCTTGATTCAGGGAATTGATAAGATCAACTTCGCCAGGAGCCTAACCACACTTGATCCATTTGATCCATCCACATGGGAACCCCCAAACCCCCAACCCTTGCTCCCATCCTCCAAAGAAGTCACCCCTAGCCAAGACCATCACACTAGAGTTAAACAAGTCCCCTCCTCACATGCACCGACGCTTAGGAGAGAAGAGTCCATCATATTGATAGAGTTGCATACATCACAATGTCCGACATCACATAGGGGTGAGAAAGTATGTGTGTTGGGATATCCCGGTCCTTCGACAACCACCCAACATGATAGATAGCCTATGCATGTTAGGACCACATTTGGATGCCTTGGTCTTCCCATGCCAATCAAGTCTGGGTACAATAGGTCCACTTTTGGGTGTCTGGGACCCCTGATATCCACTAGAAAGTCAGCATTCACAAAGTCCTTTACACAACACCTCCTAGAGTTACGTGATGACATTTGCAATCACATAGGGAAGAGCAACGAGGCTTACAAAAGGAGACCAGATGCTCACAGGCGCCACTTGAAATTCCAGGTAGGTGACTCCGTGATGGTGAGAACAAAGCGGCTCCCCCCCGGGGCTGCCTCCAAGCTAAGGGCATGGGGATCTGGACCTTCTTGACTTCTGAGACGGTGTGGGAACAATGCTTATGAGCTAGACCTAATAGAGAGCTATGGGGTACATCCTACCTTCAATGTGGCAGATCTAGCACCGTATAAGGGCCCCGCGGTGGACCCTAGTGACAGTCTTGAGCTTACACCTACCTTTGTGAGAGACACCCCTGATGAGCATCCACCTAGTAGCCTGAGAGACTAACGTGATCATGTGGACATGATACTAGATGAGCAGAGCACCACTACCAGCAATAAGGCACACTAGCACTACATTATGAGGTGGAAGAGCCGTCCTCCATCCGAAGACACATGGTTGAGTCGAGAGGACATGTGACGCTAGACCTGGACACACTAGATCACCACCGCAGTGGACCCATACTCGATAGGGTCGAGTTTTCCCCATCCCAGGTTATGATGAAGGCATCACAAGCTACTCTTTATTTTTTTGAGTCGTATAATATATTTCTCACTTTATTTGAGTCTTATCTATGTAATTTTTCATTAATTGAGTCAGTTGAATAGGTTAATTGGTCAATAGGAAAGCTTAATTAGTCTATTGGGTTCAATTAAGTGGGCTGGCTCAGGGGCGCCTCCTCCTTAGACCTGCTTCGTCAATAATAGATTTGTCAAGGGTATTTTGGCACTGTAAAAGTTGGATACCAATATATAGGATCCAACCCCCTCCATTATAAACACTTCTGATGTTATTGAATAGAAAAAATTCCTCTTTGAGAAAATTCTCTCCGTCTAATCCGTCGATCTCTTGCCCCTACACTTGGCCAAAGAGAGAAAAGCAAGAGACTATCACCTCCCCCGAGCATGGCCGAAGGAGAAACGATGTTATACAAAAGGGGAGATCCTAACCAAAGGGGTGTCATGTAGTGTGTGTGGGCACTGTGTTAAAGAGGCTTCCCTAATGACGAAGGCAAAGGTTACCTTGCTACCCAGCTATCGTTAGCCAGATTCTCTCTCTTTTTTTTAGGGGTAGAAACGCTTAACGTAAAGCCCGTTCCACGCATGAGACAACTCTTCTCCCTCAGCGTTAACTAAATGATAAGCATTCCCAGGACACACCTCTTTAACTACAAATGGCCCTTCCCAATTGGGTTGCAGCTTAGACCTAGGACCACCTGCTCGAATGAATTTACGTTTCAATACCATGTTACGACGAGAAATTTTCTTTCGATGACCTTCTTTTGAAAATGTCGTGAGACACGTTTTTGATAAATGGAGACATGATTGGCCGCATTAAGCCTTTTCTCATCCAAGAGTTCCAGCTGGACTAGCAACGCCTCCCGACGCTCGTCAAGATTGAGTTCCTTTTCTAGCTGCACTGTTAGGGAAGGGATCAAGATCTCATATGGGAGTACTGCCTCTATCCCATAAGTAAGAGCAAAAGGAGCTTGTCCCGTGGGAGTACGGATAGAGGTGTGATAAGCCCATAGAGCTTCTATCAATCTATCGGCCCAATCAGTAAATTTATGCGACTCGCATGTTTTCTTGATAATTTTCAGAAGGGTTTTGTTAGTGGCCTCGGCTTGGCCGTTGCCTTGGGGGTAGTATGGTGATGAATGATACAATGATATGTTGAATTTCTTACAGAGGTCCCGGAGTTCTTGTGATACGAATTGAGGCCCGTTGTTGGTGACGATGTCGCTTGGCACTCCAAACCGTGAAATGATGTTCTTCATGATAAAGCGGCATACTGTGGTAGCTTTGATCTCTGCATACGCTTCAGCTTCCGCCCACTTGGTGAAGTACTCAGTAGCGGTAAGGATAAAGAATTTTTACTTAGTCTGAGAATTAGGATCACCTAGTGGGCCAACAATATCAAAAGCCCACATGGAGAATGGCCAAGGAGCAGAAAGAGGATGGAGGGATGAAGTAGGAGCATGAATTTTATCAGCATGGAGTTGGCACTAAAAGACACCTACGAACATAGGTGGAACAATCTTCTTCTTTGGTTGGCCAGTAATAGCTCTGCCTAAGAATCTTCTTTGCCAAGGCCTGACCATTGACATGCCCTCCACACTCACTTGAGTGAGCTACTTCAACGACTTTCCAGGCCTCATCATCATCTAGACATCTCATAAGAACTCCATTAAGTGCACGCCCATGCAGCTCTCCTGCAATGATCGTGTATCTTAAGGAGACTCTTCTGATGGCCTTGCGCTGCTCGGCATTGGCCGATTTCGGGAATGAGCCATCCCTGCAATATTGCTCAATTTTATGGTGCCAAGGTAATTCCTATTCTTCCAAGATCTCCTCGAGCTCAGTTAAGGACACTTCTTTCAAATCCTCCATCTCAGCCTTCTTCTCTACAAATTTCCTAAGGTTATCAAACCACGGATCCTGAAGGGAAAGAGCATCTAACCACTGGACCACGATGGTCTCAGTGGAACGACTGAGGGGAAAGGAGAGGGAAGAAGCAAGCGATGCAAGTGCATCAGCAAGAATATTCTGGGATCAAGAGGTGTGAATGTAAATCAGCTTGCGGAATTGCTTAGCCAAGAGCGTGACCAAATCTTGATAGGGTTTGAGATTAGGGTCACGGGTGTGATAGGTAGAGAGAACCTGGCGCAGCACTAGCAGAGAATCCCCTATAATGTTCAAGTATCGCGGGCCCAGAACATAGGCGTGCTTTAATCCAGTAAGGAGAGCCTCATACTCGGCTATGTTATTGGTAGCAGGAAAAAAGAGTTGATAGGCAAGGGGAATGGTCACCCCCTCTGGAGTGCGGAGAACAGCGCCAATCCCACGACCCTGAGAGTTACGCACGCCATCGAAGTGCAAGGACCAAAAAGGGTGATGAGTGAGCATATCAAGGTGTTCATCAGGGAACTCGTCTTGGATAGAATCGGTACAAGGGATAAGTGAATGAGCAAGGTGTTCCACGATGGCATATCCCTTGATTGCTTTCTGAATGACGAAGGTAATATCAAACTGAGAGAGAAAACTCTACCAGCGAGCCAACCTACTAGAAAGGACAGGTTTTTCTAAGAGATAGCAGATTGGGTCCATTCTAGAGATCAACTTGACTTCATAGGCAAGGAAATAGTGTTTCAATTTCTGAGCTACCCAAACCAATGCCGCACAGGTCTTCTCCATAGTAGTGTACTTAGCTTCTGCGGGATTGAACAACCTAGAGAGGTAGTAGGCTGCCCTTTCCTTACCTTCATCGTCCACTTGTGTCGGGACAGCTCCTAAGGAATCCTCAGAAAAACGTACCTCGTGTAGTTTTTTTGAAAAGCATACCTCGAGCAGGTTTTACTTTCGAAAAATATACCTCGTGTAATTTTTTCGAAAAGCATACCTCGAGCGGGTTTTACATTCAAAAAACGTACTTCGTGTAGTTTTTCGAAAAGCATACCTCGAGTAGGTTTTGCTTTCGAAAAACGTACTTTGTGTAGTTTTTTCGAAAAGCATACCTCGAGCAGATTTTTACTTTTGTAAAACGTACCTCGTGTCATTTTTTCAAAAACACACCTCGAGAAGTTTTCTTAAAAACATACCTCGTGTCGTTTTCAAAAACACACCTCGAGCAGTTTTCTTAAAAACATATCTCGTGTCATTTTCAAAAAGCATATCTCATGCATTCTTTTCAAAAAGGCATACCTCGTGCATTCTTTTCAAAAAAGCATACATCGTGCATTCTTTTCAAAAAGCATATCTCGTGCATTCTTTTCAAAAAGCATACCTCGTGCATTCTTTTCAAAATGCATACCTCGTGCATTCTATTTTGAAAATGCATACTTCGTGCACATTTGTTCATTTTAAAGCTCGAGCTTGAGAATCATACCTCGTGCACTTTCTTGAGCTATCTCTAGTGCTGAAACATACTGCATGCATGTCTGTCTCTTATAAGAACTACCTCGTGGCAATCTTTACATGCTCTTCATGTTCTTCTTTGGTCTTTGAGTAAATCAAAATGTCATCGATGAAGACCACTACAAACTGATCCAGATGAGGCCTGAATATGCTATTCATCAACTGCATAAAGGCTGTAGGGGCATTCGTTAGTCTAAAAGGCATAACAATAAATTCATAGTGCCCATACTTGCTCCAAAACGCAGTCTTATGAATGTTCTCATCTGTGATTCTCAGTTGGTGATATCCCGACCTAAGATCAATATTCGAGAAATACTTAGACCCAGATATCTGATCAAATAATTCATCGATCCTCAGCAGTAGATACTTATTCTTGATAGTAAGATGGTTCAGCTATCGATAGTCGATGTATAGTCTCATCGATCCATCCTTCTTCTTTATAAATAATACGGGCGCTCCCTACGAGGAAGTGCTTGGTCTGATAAATCCTTACTTTAAGAGCTCCATCAGTTGCTCCTTTAAGTCCTTGAGCTCGGTAGGGGACATTCTATATGGTGCCTTAGAAACTGGACCTGCACCAGGGACAAGGTCGATGATGAAGGCCACTTCTCTTTGTGGGGGTAATTCGGGCAAATCCTTTGGCAATATGTTGGGAAACTCCCGAATGACGTGGATATCTTCTGTCTTGGACTCCTTAGTATCTTTTATGGTGACAAAAGTAAGGAAAGATTCACACCCTTTCCTTATTAGCTTACTAGCTCGGAGAGCCGAAATAAGGGGTCGCTTGTTCTGACACTTAGGATTAGTGTAGATAAGTTACAGGTTTTATTTAAAAGTTACCTTGACATTATGGCAATCAACTATTGCCTGGTATTTGGATAGCCAATCTGCTCCTAGTATGACATCATAGTCTTTCGTGTCTAGGGGTATTAGGTTGGCAGGTAGATTCTCTCCTTTCACCATCACATCACAATTTAGATAATGGTGTGTAATCTTGGATTCGTTTCCAAGAGGGGTTGAAATAACTAGATCTATCCATTCCGATTCCATAGGTAATGGATTAGCAAACTTCTTTGAAATGAAGGAATGTGATACATCGGTATCAAACAAAACATGAGTAAATTTGGACCAAGTCTTTAGTGTACCTTCCACCAGTCTGCCTTCACCTTGTTTTGCCTCCTGAAGAGCTTGGAGATGTGCTTGCTTCTTCACCGGGCGCTTCTCATCTCCGGTTTGATCATTAATTAGAGGGCACTCAGGAATCTGATGGTCACGACTCCCACAACGGAGACAAGCTCCTAGTCTCCTCCAGCATTCCTCGGCCCTATGGCTGACCTGTCACAGTGCTTGCACACCTCTTTGGAAGGTGCGGCAGTACTGGAGAAGGGTTTGTTGTTTCTCTTGGGCTTCTTATCTTGGGAAGAAGTACCTCCGTCATTGGCTCTCTTATTTTGGAAGGAGGGTTTGAAGGTACTAGAGGTTGTCATTGGCTCCTTCTTGTCCTTCCCATAGATTCTGTCGAACAACTCTGTGGCATCTTCTAATAGCTGGGCTCTACGAACCATCTCCGAGTAGACCTATATGTCCATCGGCACTAATTGGGTGATATATTGAGGTCGAAGCCCATTAAGAAATCGTCTACCCTTCATCTTCTCAGTACTCACTAAATGCTTTACATACCTTGATAGCCTAGAGAATTGGGCCTCATATTTGGCCATGAATAAGGTCCTCTATTTTAGTGCGGTAAACTCTGCAGCCTTCTTCTCTTAAATACAGTCTGAGAAGTATTTATTGTTAAAATGCTCAACAAACTCGGCCCATGTAATAGGATATTGTCCCAATGTAGCTTCTATGGACTCCCCACATATGTATATGAAATCCCATCTCCCACAAGCTGGCATGCCCGGTGGGACTCAGTCTCCCTTCATCTCTTTGCCATGATAAGTGTGCCCTGGGGGCCCTCCCAAGGAGCACTGATTGTTTGTTTGCTTCTGTGATTTTAGGAGACAATGATGGTTGTCGGAATCGCTGCTCTGACTTCTGGCCCCGCAATCGTGGCCAACCATGCTGCCAACGGGTACCTGGCGATACCAACTGTCTTTGGCTCCTTCCCGCTGGTGGTCGGTTTCCCCAATTTCTTGGGGGTAGCCTTTGCTGATCTGTTTGAGATAGAGGCCCCGGAGTCGGTCGGAAGGGATATCAACACGAAGCCTAGGGCCTACAACGCCTGAAGCTGCAAAGGCCTGCTATCAGGCCATGCTCAACTGACCAGTTGCATGGTGCACCATGTGGCCTGGGGGGCTCGCCCTGCCTACCACAACAAGCCGGGGAGCCACCGCCAGGGGAACTCCCGAAGAAGAGTTGCTACTCTTGTTGTCGGACACCTGTCAGTGTCTGAAAAGTCTATTTTGATTGGCGGCGTCTGTGTCTTTCTGGATGGACGCAAAACCCAAGCAATCCTAGATCGGGTGGTCACCGTTGTGCCGACCCGCAACTCTTTCCAGGCCCTCTCCGGGAGGAAAGCTCAGAGAGAGGAAGTTGGCCGTCATAGCGGAAGAGAGCTGGCCCCAAGACTGAAAGTGTTCAAGCAGGTGTGGGTCCCCAAGAAGATCCAACCTGTCCGCCAAGAGGCACCTGTTAGCCACCGCCCCGAGCATACTGAGACGGGGAGGAGGAATGAGAGGGGCTTGGCCCCGAGAAGAGAAGAAACGGTCATGGATCCTCCACGCTGCACTAGCTTTAGGGCATGTGCCCGACAAGCCTATATTCCCACAGTGGGAAGAAGATTGAGCAACTCGTCGGAAGAGCCCGGCTAGCCTACATCCCTCCAGTGGGGGGTCAACAGCTATCCCCAGTCCCGCATCATAGACTAAGGCAAGAAGAGATGACCAACATGGTCAAAAGTTATTTCAGGGGTATGGGCAACTCCTCACTGGGCCAACAATGACTATTGCAAGTAGTCGCGGTCGAAGAAGATGACTGCCCACCAATGGCGGTTGAAGAAGAAGAAGAAAGAGGAATGACATCATCGGTTGACGATAATGGGTATGAAGATGGCTTGGAGATTGAAGCCGATGAAGCCCCTCCCCAGCAGAAGGAGAGAAGAAGAGTCTCTGTGTTTGAGAGACTAACCTTCCCAGGTCATGCAAGGAGAAAGGTCCACCGACAAAGGAAGTGTATGTGGGTTTTTACCTGCAATATGGCCGGGTTGGCCGGCAAATATGAGGGTCTGCCCGAGCACCCCCAGGAATTGCCTCGATTAGCTGAAAGGCCAGGGCCAAACGCCAGAAGAGCGGAAGCCGCAAGGGAAATGCTGAAAGCGGCAAGAGGAAAACAAGTTTTATGTGATAAAGTCACCACCCTAACTACAAACATGGTGACAGCGGAAGAGGAGGAGGTATTGCTGAATATCTCGCCTGAAGGTGCCTCGGGGGAGACAGTAGAAGTCATCCATAGCACGGTAACCATGGACCCATCAGTACTAATGCTGCTCCAGAAATATCAGCAGGAGATAGAACTTCTTAAGAAGCAGCTGATGGAGAAAACAGAGCAAGCCAATGCCTCCAAGCAGTCCGAGATGCAAGCCGAGTCATCACGGGGAAGCATTAACCTGTGTGACTTCCCACCACTGTATACCTTGTCCCATCCAGTAGAGCCCAGCCTGGCGGCCACCCAGCAGTGCCCACCACAGTCGCTGATGCCACTAGTGCTGCCACAGGTGCACCAAGCACCTTCATTGCTGCATCCTCCTCCGCAGGCGACCACCTTGGTCACCCCTTACCTGCAGCCAGCACACTTCTACCGAGAACCAGTCGATCTGATCGTCGTGAACAAGCTGATGGTGGAAAGGATGATTGAGTTGAATCTTGCTGAGTGAATTGATGACGACTATGTCGCATTCGATGCTTATCGGGTGTCATATCTGCCCCATCATGCAATAAAGCAGCTCCCTCCGGGGATCAGCAAGCCACCTAAGTTCGACAAGTTTAACGGGAAGGGATCCCCAAAGGAACACGTCGCATATTACATGACCGTCATGGGCGACCTAGCCATAGATGAGTCATATCTGCTAAAGTTTTTCGGGTCCTCATTAGCAGGGCTCGCATTCGAATGGTACTCTAGCCTCTCGATCGAGTAGATCAGCAACTGGTCAGATATGCAAAAGAAGTTCAGAGAAAGGTTTCACGTCACTGAGAGGGAGGTCACGGTGGCTGAACTCTACTTAACCAGACAAAGGGCGGATGAAACGGCCCTTAAATACATCAAGAGGTGGAGGAACCTCGGAATGTGGTGCAAGTGGCCCCCGCATTAGGAGGATGCTGTACAAATCTGTGCATCAGTCGTTTATTAACCTACCTAGCTTGATGACTTGAGTCAGCAGAAATGGAGGGATATCTTATGAAGAAATCTTCAACCTCCATGGCAATAACACTTAATCGATCAAAAGATCGGATTTCTATTCTGATTATTTTCTCCAGGATTTCTTTCTTTAGGTTTTGTTTGCATATTTGCATTGCATCCTCTGGATGCGGGGGACACCGACACCTTGTGATGAGATCCCTCTATCTCTTAATATATTCTACTGCTACTTCATAATCCTCTTGCTTGGCTGCCAACAGCTCAGCCACGGTCACCTCTACCTTGATGTCGTGGAATCTTTCATTGCATTTCTGCTGCATGTCTGGCCAATCTTGGATGGACCAGGTCGGCAAGTCGGAGCACCATTCAAAGGCGGGTCCCGTTAGTGAAGACCCAAAGAACTTGAGCAGGTACGACTCGTCCATCACCAAGTCACCCATGACGGTCGTATAATGTGTAATATGCTCTTTTGGGGACCCCTGCCCATTATATTTGTCAAATTTTAGGAGTTTATTGATGCCAGGTGGCAGCATGATGGGCTGGATATGGCACTTCATATATGTCTAATGGCGCATAATCATCACCACCCCTCTCTGCCAGTCTTGCCTCGATCATCTACTCCACCATTAGCTTGTTCACCATAACTGGCTCTACTGGTTGAAGGTAGAGGTGGGTGGGCTGCATCAATAATGCGACCAAAGCCATAACATTGGGTGGCAAAGGCTCTGACAGGAGAGCCTGCCGGTGCATTTGAAGGGGCATTGGTCGTGCTGGCTGGAGCCGCTGGGAATAATGCTCGGGAGTAGCCTGATTCTGAGCTGCAGTTTGTAGAACGGGCGGTGAAGGAGCACCCGTGGGGTTAGAACCTTCCCGTGATGACTCAACTCGTGCCCCCAGTTCTTCGGGCACCATAGCGTGTTCAGCCTTTCATTTAACTTTCTCTTCAGCAGTTTTATCTCCCACTGGTACCCTTGCAGCAACATCAGGATGGTAGGGTCCATGGTTGTTTTATTACTGATGCCCTCAAGTGTATTATTGGAGGCACACTCAATTGGAGGAGGCAAGAATACTCCTTCTTCAGATGCTGCCATCGTGGCCACGACAGTAGCGATGTCTTCTTCAGCAACCTGCTTGCCCTTTGCGGCTTGCGGTAGCTCAGCCTCAGCTTTGTCCCGTCTTGTCACCGGGTCTGTTCTTTCGGCAATCTCGGCTGGCTCTTCTTGTTCATTTGGCGAGGGACCAGGTGTACTCATCACCCCCGTCATATTGCAAGTAAGAACTTGCATTCTTCTTTTATGCTTTCTGATTCTCCTTTGGGCCTGACTAGGGAAGGTCAGCCCTTCATATATTGGAATTCTTTTCATCCTTTCATTTTGTGGAGACTTCTCAAGGCTTCTAGTCCCAGCTTGCTTCTCCTCTTCGTTTGCCCCCATGGGTGATATTTTATCTTTTCCTTCCCCTTCGGTCTTGATGACAGGAAGTGACCTTTGTTGGCCCATGACGGGGCCTCCAAAGTTATGGAAGTATTCCCGGACCATCCTTATTGTGTCTTCCCAGTTGCATTCTATAGAGATGGCAGACGGTAGCACTTGGACTCGGGCTGACGGCATGTATGAAAGCCGTGGTAGCCTAGCCACTTGATTGAAATCCTTTGATAATTTAGAAATGTGGGCTTATCTTGCGGAGACCCTGATGGTCGGTGGAGGAGCTGCAACTTCGGTCTCTTCTGCATGCATAGCCTTTTTGCCTCCTCTCTTGGGGATCTCAGTATAATATTTGAAGCCTTGCAAAGCTAGTGTAGGCCCTCGGATCCTCTTGGGAACACAGATTTGCTTGAACTTTGACAAGTTTAGGGTTGGCCTCCCTTACTTGTTGTCATTAAAATCCGCCCTCTAGCTTGCTAGCACCTGGAAGGTGTTGTAAGTGAGCACGGTCAAGATGATCCGATCCGGCAGAACTTCGGCACCGCGGCCATTGAAGTGGATCCGGATGCCCCCGATCAATAAGGACTTCCCAGATGCTGAGAGTCGGCCCTGGGGAGTAGCAGTGATTCTTCCTCCGGAGCTCATCTTGTTGCCCCCAGTGGGCTTCTTCTTATGTGCCACAATCGGGCAAATAGTATGGTGAACTTGGCAAGTCATGACCACCGGGCTCTTTAGCAGAGGGTTCTTAATTCGGCCCTCATTTTGGCGGGCTGCAGCTTCGTTGTTCTTCAGCTTCACAGGTTCAGAACTCTCCATGTCTAGGAGATCCGCAAATACAACTCCCAGAAAGTTAGGGAAGCCAACGACTGGGGGCAAGTTGCCGAAGGTGGTGGGTATCGCAAGGTAGCCATAGGCAGTATGGTCGGCCGCGATCTAGGAACCAAAGACAAGTCCGGACAGTCCGCTCACCATCATTTCAACCTACAAAGAGGAGGAACAAGACGAATGAATAATTAGCATTCCTAGGGGTAATCATGAAATGATGAATGTCGAAGAAGGAAAAGCAAAGAAGGAATGACAATGTATAAAAAAGTAATAAGCTCAAGCTCATCGATGGCGGGGCTTTCTCTTCATCAAATCCTCAACTCGGCTCCGTCGGGCCGCCATACTATCCACTCCAAACATCGTGCAACAAGGGAATTCTCTTCAGCCTGAGCTAGCTGAGCTTCTTTGGCATTCGACTTAATCGAGGTTTGCAATTCTTCAATTTTCTGCATTATGCTCCGAACAGTTTCTTGGAGCAGTGCAGCTTGGTTCCTATTCTCGACCTCAGCCACCTCAAAGAAGTGCCGATGTCCTCAAATCTCTTCAACCTTGGACTGTAGTTCCTTGGCTTCGCTAGATAAAGCATCCATTTCTGTTTCAAGTTGCTAAATCTTCAAGCGATAGGCCTCCCAGGCCAAAGACTCGTGTATATGCCGAAGTTCCTCCCAAAGTTTCCCCAATGCTGCCATCCAAGGATCTCGGGGCAGCCCTAGCGCATGGTAACCCCGTGTCCCAGTCCGAAGGGCATCCTGCACAGCCTTTATTGAGGGAGGGGTCTCCCGCTGGAGCATGGCTCGAGCACCACTAATAAGAGTGTCAACCATTAGCTCGGCCCCCACAAAAGGCATAGGCTGTGGAGAGTCTGGTCATTCAATACCATCCTCCGAGAACTCCGCAAAAGGCGTTGGTACATGATCTGAGCCCCCTCTTCTCGAAGGGATGATGTCCTCGGAGACTGAAAAAAAAAAAGATAAGGAGGAAGGAAGATTTAGAGGGACAAATAATTATTCTGATAGATATGTCAAAAAAGGGGGAATCGAAGATATCGTGCTCCTCAACAAGGGTGGACATATCATAGGGAGGCACCATCGCAGCAGAAGGCTCCTGCTCAAGGCCCGACTTGGGATTGCCAACCGTCACACTTTGTGAATCATCCCCTCCTGAAAAGGGGAAGATGATAACATTGTCATGCTCTTTGTGATCCTGGTCAAGAGATAAAAAAAGGAAGAAAAATAAAGAAAAGAAGAATCAAATTACCTGCGTGGTCAATGAGGGTCTCCGTTGTTGGTATGGACAGTGGACGAATGGAGGTGTCATCCGGCATGCAAAAGGAAGTGACAATTTCTAAAGAGGGTGGGGCTCCTCTCTCTGTAGCCTGGGACACCTCGCCAGCTCCTTCGTTCAGGCATCCTGAGACTTATAAAGACACAACCTTCAAAAGATGCAGTCTTAATAAGGAGATAAATAGAAAAGGGAAAAGTAGTTCACCTTCATCACTCCCATTCAAATCCTCAAACTGATCCGTTGTTGAACTCGTTTGGTGCCTTTTCTTAAAAATCAGATCAGCCCTCACCTCAGGCAGCTCAGCCATGGGGTCTTGCCCTGTTGATTGAGTCGCCTCTTGTAATGGAAGAGCAGAGGACCCTATAACAACAGAGATGGTCACTGCATAAGAGGAGCAGAGAAATAGGCCAAATGAATAAATAAAACTCAATTGATGAAGAAAAAGAAGAAGACAAAAGGAAGACAAGTTAGTTGTGCTTACTAGTGGAATGAGAAGCCGACTGTGTGACTAAACTGCTAGAGTTTGGCAGCTGACCACTCTCAAGAGCAAATTGGCTGGCCATGGCCCTCCCTGAAGTCGAGGCGACCCCATGAGTACAAAGCTCGGCCAATAACGCTGCCTCATAACTAGATACAGTGTTCCCCTTACCGTGGGAGTATCAGAATACGTCGAGAGCTCGTTATTCAATGTGGCACTCAGCAGTGCAACATATGCTCCTACTGGTGCCATCGCATCCTCCAAAATCCCTGCTAAAAGGCAACAACTGAATTAGCAACCCACGTCCCGTGAAAGGGAGAAACAGAGCAAGACAAGGCAGAAAAAACGAATGGGGGACAACAAGTCTACCATGTCCACGAGAAGCCACGTCTAGGGAACTCTCACAAAATGAGGAAGGTGAGACATCCAACACTAGATTATAATCATAGTTCAATATAGCCAGGTCGTCCAGCCCTTCATCCTCCCTATCATTCTGCCCAATCTCCAATGGGACACTTGTGTCCATGGGAGGGAGATTCCATGCAATATTGTCGGCAACATCCAGAGCAACTGATAAAGGCGAAGGAATAAGGAAAAGAGTTATCTAATTTATATATGACAAAGCCTTGGCAATCAAGGTTTAATGAAGAAACAACAAGTTACCATCCTACCCATCTGACGAAGCCTTCCCCTTGGATTGACGACGATGTGTTTTCGTGCCTGGGCCATCGTCGCCGCCTGCCCTCCGCCGTTTGGACTTGATGAGAACTTTTCTTTTTCTTGAAAGTCTCAGCAAGGACGAAGCTCAGTGCAAAAAGACAAAGAAAAAAAATTCAATCAGTATGCATAATAGTCCTTCTTAATGGAACTAAATATGACTCCATGAAAGGTCACAAGTTTTGGATACCGGGTGGGTCGTCGGCGGGTATGGTGCATTCGGCTACGAAGTCGGCGAGGGCCTGCGCCTTGATTGCAGTCCTCGGGTGAAACTTGATGTCAAACTCCCCCAGCTCAATGGCCCATTTGATCAGTCTTCCTGAGGCATCAGGGTTTTGGAGGATTTGTCGTAGTGACTGATCGGTGAGGACGATGATAGGGTGAGCCAAGAAGTATGGCCATAGTTTGCGAGCAGCCATCACGAGCGCAAGGGTGAACTTCTCGGTTCGTGAGTACCAAAATTTGGGACCCTGACGTGCTTGACTGACATAGTAGACTAGTTTCATCATTCCTACCTCTTCCCGTGTGAGGATGACACTTATGGTGCTTGACGTCACAGATAGATCCAGGAGTAATTCATCTCCCTTTTGCGGCTTGGCGAGGACGGGAGGGGATGCTAGGTAACGTTTTAACTCTTCGAACGCCAGCTCGCACTCCTGGTCCCAGTCGATGTGCCCTTTCTTCTCCGCTGCTTGATTGGCTTGCTTGATCAGTCGAAAGAAGGGGAGGCACCGCTCGATGACTCGGGATAGGAACCGAGCCAGGGCGGCGACATGACCGGTGAGGCACTGCACGCCCTTTACTCGGCTTGGCCGCTGCATTTCCAACACTGCTCGGATCTGGTCAGGGTTGGCCTCGATTCCTTGGTGGGTTATGAGGAAGCCCAAGAACTTTCCTGACCATACCCCGAACACGCATTTGGCTGGGTTTAGTTTCATGTTGTACCTTTGGAGTGTGGCGAAGGTTTCTGCTAGGTCATCCAAGTGTTTGGCGACTTGGAGGCTTTTGACAAGCATGTCGTTGATGTATACCTCCATGTTGCGGCTGATCTGTGAGTCGAACATGTGGTTGACAAGGCGTTGGTAGGTTGCCCCCGCGTTCTTCAGCCCAAATGGCATTCGGGTGTAGCAATAGAGGCCGTGATCGGAGACGAACGCGGTCTTATCTTGGTCGAGTTTGTGCATGCTGATCTGGTGATACCCGGAGTAGGTGTCTAAAAAGCTCAACATCTCGTGCCCGACTGTCGTGTCGACCAGGTGGTCGATCCGTGGCATAGGGAAGCTATCCTTGGGAGTAGCTTTGTTGAGGTCGGTGTAGTCAACGAACATCCGCCACTTCCCATTGCTCTTAGGTACTAGGACTATGTTGGCTACCCAGTTTGGATATTGGGTAGGCTGTAGCAACCCGGAGCGTAATTTCTCGTTCACTTGTTCTCTGACGATGGCTTGCCGCTCGGGGTTGCAGCGCCTTCGGCGCTGTTGGACCGGGCGACAAGTGGGATCCAACCTTAGTTGGTGCGTGATGACCTCTGGTGGGATTCTGGGGAGCTCGTTCTCGGACCAGGCAAATACGTCCTAGTTGGCGGTGAGGAACCTTGCGTAGGCTTGTTTGTCATGCTCAGAGAGGTTCGCGTCGATTCTTAGCATTCTGTCTGGGTCTTCTCCCACCTGAATGAGGTATAAGTCTTCTGTCGGGGCGCTCGTGCTCGGGTCTAGATCTTGGGTCTTGGCCCTCTTCTCAGGCAGTGCATCTTCAGGGTGTCGTTCACACATGGAGATGAGGTAGCATCTCTTGGATTCCCTTTGATCTCCTCACACTTCCCCTATCCCCCGGGAGGTGGGGAACTTAAGCTTTTGATGGTAGGAGGAAGGGACACCTCGGAGCGTACCGAGGATCCCTCGGCCTATGATGGCGTTGTACCCTGTCATCGCACGAACTATAGTAAAGTCGGCGAGGAAGGTTACCTCTTTCAGAGCGGTCCCGAACGTGATCGAAAGTGAGATGCGTCCTTTTGGGCGGATGGTCGCTCCTGAGAATCCGTATAGTGACGTGTTTAATGGCGTCAGTCGGGACATATCCACACCCATGAGAACAAGGCAGTCGTAGGCAATAACATCGGGTCCGCTTCCATTGTCTACTAAGATACGACGCACAGTACATTGATTAATGGTGGCTTAGACCACCAAAGCATCGGCGTGGGGTGTGGTTACCCCCTCTAGGTCGTCATCGGAGAAGATAATGGGGTCTCCTAGACGGCCTGGGGTGGAATCCCCACGTGAAGTGACGTCGCCTTGGCCCGTTGCGCAGACCGCCGTCGCGTAATGCCGCCTCCTGCTCACGCTATCTCCCCCGATGATCGGTCCTCCGGAGATCATCATGATCTCTTTTCCGTTGGGCCGGTTGTCGATTGCTGGGGGCATCTTTTGCCGTCGTTTTGCCGACTTGGCGAGAAACTTGTCGAGGAGTCCCCTCCGGACGAGGTCCTTGATGGCATCCCTGTTGTTGATGGAGTCGGCGGTGTTGTGGCCATGGTCGCAATGGTAGAGATAGTACTTCTTCTTGCTCCTCGTGCTCTGATCTGACTTCATCCGAGGAGGCCACTTGAGGAATGGCTCCCCGCAGATCTCCATTAATATCTAGTCCGGTGGAGCCGTTAGGGGCATGTAGCGGCGATAGCTGCCCCTCTCCTTCTCGGGGCCGTCGTGGCGGTCTCCGTCGCGCCGCTCCCGCTTATTCTGACCCTCTCGCGAGGGATCGGCAGATCTCTTGCGATCGGATCGATCGGCTTCGACCGCGCGGCCCAAGGCCGTCGTGTTCTCCTCGCAACATGCATGCTTCTATGCCAAGGCGAGGAGATTTGGAAGAGTCGCTTGGGCCTCTACTTCGAGGGCGTGTCGAAGGATGTGATCCCTCGTCCCCTGAGTGAGGGCGGTGGTAGCGATGCTGACGTCCAGGTGTGGGATCCGTAGGGCCTCTGAGCGAAAGCGAGAGATGAAATCTCACAATGCCTCCTCCTTACCCTGCTTGAGCGCAAGCAGGGTCACCGCAGACTTGGCCACCTTTCGGCAGCCAATGAAGTTCTCCTTGAACAGCTTCTTGAGCTGCTGGAAGGAGGTAATGGTCCCGGTCGGTAGGGACTCGAATCAAACCCGGGCGTTCTCCCGGAGGGTCGTAACGAACGCAAGGCACTTCATAGTGTCTGAGACCCGATGGAATACCAAGTGGGACTCGAAGCTGTGCATATGATCGGCCGGGTCGGTGGTGTCATCGTAGGAGGTAAATGACAGAAGTTGAAGCTTCGGCGGGATGAGGACCTCCATTATCTCCCTGGAGAAGGGAGCATGAAAATCCAGATCGTCGTTGATTAGGCCGTGATTTTTGATGGCCAAGAGGACCTCGTCCAAATATCGGACCTTATCCTCTATTTCTTCAAAACGCTGGAGTCGGTAGTCCTATCTCTGGATTGGAGTGGAGTGGGCTGCGTACCCTTGGTGCGGGCACGCTATGGGATCACCGGGTCCTAGTCGCCGAGGCGCCGGACGCCTCTCATACTGAACGGGCGTTCCCCCCAGCCTGGTGTCTCTCATCCTTGCATCGTTCGGACACGACGTGTTGGGGGTTGGCCCGTTGGTCCCGGAGCTCCTGGCAAAGCTCTACCAGGGCCCGGATCTGCTGACGTAGTTCATCGAGGTCACCTAGGGTGACCTCCTACTGGGGGTGGGCAGAAGAAGCTTCTTGCGACTCCCGCCGGGAGCTGGGTCCCTGGTGGGACTTACGCCCCCGGTTGCTAGCGTTGTGGAGACTTCCACGGGGCGCCATAATCTTTTGCTCCAGGTTTCCACAGACGGCGCCAAGAAGTGTAGAGGCAGAAAAATGGTTCCTAAGCCACGTACCACCTTCTCTATTTATTTGTAGGGGAAGTCATCTCGCGCCCGTGAAAGCCTGCAAATCACCAAGAAATCGAAGCGGCGTCAGAAGGAGTCCCGGGTGTTACCCCAAGGGACAACCCTCCGATGCTTAAGTCAGCAACGGAATAATAGAGCACAGAGAAGAGCAGGGGAGAGAGAGAGAGAGATCATCGTAAGAGGTTGTAGAGCCGATGGAGATCCCCCAGACGAGTGCTCGTTGGTCCCAGTGCTCACTCGAAGAGTGCTCGCTGGGTGGTAAGACCGCTGGGAAGAAGCTCTCTCAGAGTGTAGGCCGTCGCTCTCTTCTTCACCTTGTTCAGCAGGGGTAATAGCTCTATTCTCTGGGGCAGCGTAGTAGTGGAATGAACCACCGTGCTCTTCTCTTCTGTCGATCTCCCTTCTATAGGGTGTTGTCTTGGAGCGAGGAGCCTCATCCCTTGATAGGGAAGGTCGTCCGTAGTAGAGTAACGTTTCTTCGCTATTATGGCGTGAATTTTTCGTTAGAGGGTGATTACCCCAGTGTCGACCGGTCCCGGGGTGAGTCTTACGGTGCTCAAGGGGCGTGCTCACCCGTTACGGGATCAAGGCCGTCGTTGTGGGGGTAATGATCGGTCGTCAGAGAGTCTCTCGATGGTAACTGCGCTTGGGCCGTAACCATTACGCATTGTAGAATCCGAGGCTCCCCTGAGCTGGGCCTCCTCTTATTGGGCCAAGCATGTGTGCCTGTCCCTTGGGAGAGCTTAATGCGCTCGATCCTCAATGGGCCTATTGTTATTGGGCCGAATCTGGGCCAAACTAGATTTACCCTCCTCAGTTCCCCCCTACTCTCAGTCGCCGAGTACTCCGTATGGGGCTGAGAGTCGATCAAGAGAGGGTCTCTTCGGGGTGCAAGGCCCGGCGTTGGACTCCTCGCATCGTGGGTGTTGGAAGCTTCAGGGCTGGCTTGGCACGGAAAGCACTTTTGGCGGTAGCAGCGGCCAATCGGGTAATGATGACCCAAGTCTTATCTCGTACTGGGAGGGCGGGCTCCGAACGGTCATCTGACACCATGACAAGCGTCCTTTCACCTGTCTCACAAAGAGTGGCTCCGGCCTATCGTGGGTGGTTGTAAAGGTGACTGTGTGGTCTCCCCGCAGTCCCCATCCACGTTTCGCCTATTGCAGCGCTCGTCGTAGACGTCTTCCTCCCTTGGCTCGATGAGGGTTCTTCTTTTCTCCTTATCTCCCATTTTCGTAGTCATGCCTCCGCATAGGGGAGCCTCTCGAGTCGATTCTTCTTCTGAAGAAGAAGGACCTTGTGACCGAGATGGTGTGCCGAGCACTTCGGGTGTCGGCCCTAGTCGTCCTAGTTCCCCGCCGATGATGTCCTATATGGTGATTCACGGCCTGCGGGGAGCTTTCTAGATTCCCCCTGAGTATGACATCATTTTCCCATCTGTGGGAGATGAGATCATGAGTTATCCTACTGGCGGGATTATGATCCCAGTGGCCTCCTTCCAGGAGGGCTTTCGCATTCCAATCCATCCTTTCATCGCGTCTGTCCTCACGGTACTTGTGCCTTTCCTTGGATGTGGCTATTGCTTGTAAGGGGACGTCAGGAACACAGTCAGACCACAATCACAAGCACACGCTCAGGAATGAGCACGACACAAGTGAACGTAAGTCTAACACCTCCGAAGAAGGCAACGTCGCTTACGTCTCACAAGGAAAGAGACACGACCATGCCACGACAATAGATCTCGAAGAAACAAGATGACAAATACGGCAAGCATCAACTTAAACAAGGAGACATAATCCTCACAGCTGACAGCATGACAACATTATCCGCTCCAGTGCCAAAGGTGATAGAAAACACCTGGCACACAGGATACCAACGATAACAGCACCAGATCACAAACATAATCAAGTCAGTCCTCACTCAGATATTACATCCGATCGAGTCACAAGCTAACTCTACCAAAAGAGAAGAGTACAGCAAAGCTAATCGACAAGATCACGGTCCACATAGTGCTAAGACAGACACACAAAATCATAGAGAAATAGTACTTAAAATAACAACAATGACAGCACCTGCAGGATCCTGACTCCGTACAGAATACAGAATCACAGAACACAACTGTAAGCTGGGTCACATCAAGGCACAATGACAGTTGAACGCACAACCACAGGGGATGAGTCATGCATCGAGCAGCTCCCCAAGAAAAGACCCACGATAATAAGAAAACAATGATCTTGGGGAATGCATCTCAAGGACCATGATCACATCCTGAGAACATGACACCCAAGAAAGGAAATGCAGAGCAAAGGGTACTCAATCAGCAGGAAAGCCGACAGATTCCCCAATACTCACACATGCCAATGCTAACACCAGAAGGACTCCAGCAACAGCATGGCAACAGATGACATCAAGGCACAGGAAGCCAAGATGAAGCCACGTCGAGAAAGACAATTCTCTCGACTGGCTAGAATCTCACAACAACCATCCTCGGCCCATGGGTTATTAGTCCACACACTTCTGCTGCGCACTCATACAACGCACACAGGCATCAGAAAAATATATCGGTATCCGCATCTCAGCACACACTTGGCGCCATCACAATTCATAAAAATTGCAAATAATACGCCATGAGTACTGATCCAGCGAACAACCGATCGCAAGAAACCAAAGTGCAATGAAAGAGAGCACCAGTATCAGCACAAAGCACAAGGAAAAATGCCAATCTTAGCTTACCATCACGTCCTGAAACAATAAATGAGCCTTCACCACACATCGGCCGCTAGACACAGCACGACAAACACGGTACGCAACTGCTCTTAACACCATAACGGAGTTCAAAGCCCAGTAACCGTAAGACAAGGAGAAGGTCAGGCTAAGAAGAAATATTGTCCACACTTAAGCGGACACAGGACAAAGGCATAACTAAGAAAGTAATTCCAAGGCTTATCTCAAAAAGACTCCACCAAATGGGACGAGAAGCATCAAGCTCACTAACAAAAGCTCACCAGGAAGGGAAAATCCTAGGTCACCTGAGCATCTTCTCAATCAAGGAATCTAATCGAGCACTCCAACAGAAGCGAAACGCATCAGGAGCTACGTAGACTCAAGCTAGGATGACCAAAATAACGTAAGAACGTGTACGGCCATCATACCAACTAGAAAAGTCAACAGCAACCCGAACCAATAATGGGAAAATCTCAAACAATGTACCACAGATTCAAGCCTTTCGACGAACACTGCCAAGTACAACATGATCGAGACAGACATCATTACAAAAAAGAAGCACCTCGTCACATCCTGACGAGAGTAAAACTATCTCGCATAGTGCTAATCCAGCATGCACAAGATGACACATGAAAACGAAGCGATCATGAATCGCGAACCTAATGCCAGCGAATGACTGTACTGGACTTTCAGGACTCTGGAAACTGTATATCTCGGATTCCCATGTACTTTACACAACAATGCTCTGATACCAACTGTGACGACCTGGATCCCAGATGCCAGATATACCCGATAGGACTACCGAATAGACCCGATACCACTTGGAACCCGCGAAGCCTCCCAAGAGCTGTAAAGATCCAAAGGGATAAAAGGATTGTCATGTAGTACATTGATGCCACAAAGATATAACAGCAAGTAATTAAATTTCATTAGATCGATTTGCTAAAATAGCAGAAATAAAATTACTTTTTAATTAACAGTTTAAATTTAACAATTATACCACAGTCCAGTCCAAAGGAAAGACGAGTAGTGCAGTCCAAGTACAGTCAACAGAAAAGAAAGACGTACACTGAGGTCGGGGGAAGCCCGATGCAGGTGCAGCTGGCAGCTACGGACACGTCACACTAGGAACCGTGGAAACAGAATGACGCCACCCACCTGAAAAGTAAGGGTGAGCCTCGTGTCACTGGCTCAGTAGGGGTCACGCGGATCCCCACCGAAAAACACGTAGTAACACTGAACAACAGTAAAAATAACAGGTGTAGCAAAGCAATAAAACTACACTAGAAAGCTATAAAGAAGAGGAAGCAGGAGTAGGGAACAGGCAAGGGAGAGGGAAGCTAAAAAAAGAAGAAGGTTTAAAGGCCAATCAACCATTTCGGTCGACTGGCCCACCTGATTCGGTCGATCGAAATCGGCGAACCGGGCCGACAGGGACCCGACCGAACCTCCTTTTTAAGGGGTTCTCCCCCCTTCTTCTCTCATTCTAAACTACCCATTCTCTCTCCCTTACATTTCTCTAACCCTAGACCACAAAATCCCCTCTCCTCAATCCCTAACACCCCAACGTTCTTCCATCTGCACAATCTTCGACGGATTCATCATGAGTTCAGGACGATATCTCCACGGTTGCTTGTGCATTCGTAAAGCCCGCTCCTTGGTTCCAGAGCGTGGAGAAACTCTTTCCAAGCTTCCAGAAGTGTTCCTTAGTCCACTTCCATCCCTAGGGTTGAGTCCAATCTCCTCAGAGGTTCTCACAGTGGGTTTCCTAGTCTAAGATGCCGCCTAGACGGAGTTCTCAGCGTTCTACTCAAGGGGAAGCTAGCGGTCAGAGATGAGAGGCCCCGGCTCATCCATGGCAAGCACCGGCACCTTGTCGTGCACCCCGTCTACCTCCACAGCCTATCATTAACCCTCGCTTGGTTGATTTCCATGAGGTGAATGAGATCTTACCAGATTTATGTGCACTCTTTGAGATTCAGGACAGATGGATAGATTTTGTCTCCAGATATACTAAGTATTATCCAAACCTAGTCTAACAATTTTATGGTAATCTAGTGGAGAGAAATGAAAATTTATCCACATTTGTTCAAGATATTGAGATTATTGTATCACCCAATCTGTTTCAACGTGCCTTAGGAGTGTCAGCGTGGGGTGCTATAATGGATTTTGGACAAGGTGAAGTGGAGGATACATTCATTGCTATGACAGGTTGTGATTATATTCGTGGTGTGAGTAACTTAATCAGGCTAAACGTCAATTATTTTCCACCACTGCAGCGTGTTCGACACCACATGTTCGCTACATTGATTTATCCAAAAGATGGAAGTAGAAATGAAGTGACAGAGGTTCATCGATTCCTCTTTTACCATGTCATGAATGGGAACTCAGTGAATATGAGTCGACTCATGACTGATTTGATTGACTCATGTCGAACCCACTTGGGGCGATCTCTACCTTATGCAACACAGTTGACAAGAGTCTTTATCTATGTTGGGGTAAATTTGGCAGATGAAATATCCCTTCGAGTTCGTGAAGATGATATCTACAATGAACACAAGATTTTTCAGATCTTGGATATTACTGGGGTGAAGATGGTGAGCTCCGCCAGAATGTGCCAACCTATGCGGACCAAGTAGCCGAGGAAGAAGAACCATAACAGCAGCAGGATCATGGGGATGCACCCCCTCCAGTTCAGGTGGAGGATCAGCCTCCACCACCTTCACCTCATCATATGGATCAGGAGATCTCACCTCCTCCACAGTTCTTTTACGGGGAGTCCTCTACTCAGGGTGCTGGTCATCCCACCTGGGGGGGAATATGAAGCTCTTGATAGGCGTGTCTTAGGCATGGAAACTCGGATTGACTCCTCCCTTGGGCGACTAGACACATTCATGGGCACTATGACTGGACAGATGGATTCTTTCACTCACGCTCTGGATTCTATATCTACCCACATGGCCACTCTCACCTCCAGCTACGAGGACACTAGTGAAGCTTTTTGGCTAAACAACCGTGCACTGCTCAGCATCAATGCATAGTTGAAGCATCATGATCGTGTTCTGCAGTCCATTGAGGACCGTCTTCCTCTACCTCTACCTACTGCTCCCGCTCTTAATGCTGCAAGCTCTAGCGATGATGACGCTCACGACGGGACTTAGGATCACCCCACTCCATAGCTATTCTTGTGTTTCCTTCCTGTCATTTCTGTCCATGTCTTTTGTATACTCCTCTCCATTTTGATGATGCGAAAGGGGGAGAAGTAGTTATGCAAGTTTTATATAGTTTATGCATGCACGTTCTCTTGTGGTTCGCTTGTTTGCATGAATCATTTGCATTTCTTCTTAGCTAGCATTTTGTGAGTCCTTGCATTGTGTCACTCCTTGTACTAAACCAATGAAATGAATGGAAACGATGAAATGCACTTGGTATTGGCTCCTACATTGGTTCTACTTGTTCTATTTCATCTCAAACATTGGGCGTATATGAATGATTGAATGACTGATTGAAATACTTTTTGATGGATTGCATGAGTTGGATTTGCTTGATGAATCTGATTCCCGTTTCACACATTTATGTACTTTTCTACTCGTGTTTTGTTATCATCAAAAAGGGGGAGATTGTTGAGTCTCTCTAAATGATTTTGATGATAACAAAACTCAGAGTTGAGTTTTTATCTCATGCCTTGTCAATCCAATCAAGATATGAGTTCAGAGGGCCTAAATGTTTGTTTAAACATCATGTGTAAAGTTCAAATCTCTAAATGAGTCAATGATTTCAATTGAATAAACCTAACCAAAACAAACTCCAAAATGCATCGCCACCATTAGGGCGTCCCCCATTTCCTCGGCACCCCATCCTCCTCTTCCCCTGCAAACCCACAAGCTTCCAGAGGGGTACCGCTTCCCGGACTCCCTCCCCATCCACTCCAAGAACCCCCATGCTGTCTGCAGGGACATCCAGCGGCTCGCCCGGCAAGGCCGCCTCAAGGACGCCCTCACCGTCCTTGACTACTTCGAGCAGCGCGGCGTCCCTGTCAACACCACCACCTTCTCCCACCTCCTCTCCGCCTGCGCCCGCCTCAAGGCCCTGGCGGAGGGCCGGCAGGTCCACGTGCACATCCGCATCAACGGCCTCGAGAGGAACGAGTTCCTCCTCACCAAGCTCGTCCGGATGTACGCCGCATGCGGGTGCCCGGACGACGCCCGGCGGGTCTTCGCCGGGCTGCCGCCGGGGAGCGTGTACCCGTGGAACGCGCTGCTGAGGGGGAACGTGGTGGGGGGCGGGCGGTGGGGCCACGGCGCCCTCGAGGTGTTCGGGGAGATGCGGGAGGCTGGCGTGGAGCTGAACCAATACAGCTTCTCGTGCGTGATCAAGAGCCTCGCGGGCTCCCCGTCCGCAATCCAGGGGATGAAGACCCACGCTCTTATGACCAAGAAGGGGTTCGTGGAGTCCTCCGTGATGCTTCGGACGGGCTTGATCGACATGTACTTCAAGTGCCGCAAGATCAGGATGGCTGTGAAGCTGTTCGACGAAATTTCTCAGAGGGACATCGTCTCCTGGGGGGCGGTGATTGCTGGTTTTGCGCACAATGGCCTGCGGAGAGAGGCCTTGGAGTACCTGAGATGGATGAGCAGAGAGGGGATAGCGCCCAATTCTGTAATATTGTCCACGGTTCTCCCTGTGATCGGAGAGCTTCGCGAGAAAAGATTGGGGAAAGAGGTGCACGCCTATGTTATAAAGTACTTCAGGGATTACAACAAGTGGACTTCTATCCACTCGGGATTGGTCGACATGTACTGCAAGGGTGGGGACATGAGCTCGGGGAGGCGTGTGTTCTATGGCTGCAGCAGGAGGACTACTGTCTCATGGACTGCACTCATGTCCGGGTATATAGCAAACGGCAGGGTCGACCAAGCTCTCAGGGCGATCGTCTGGATGCAGCAGGAAGGGCTGAAGCCAGATGTCGTCTCCGTTGCCACAGTTCTCCCTGCCTGTGCCAAGCTGAAAGCTTTGAAACAAGGGAAGGAGATCCATGGGTTTGCTCTGAAAAGTGGGTTCCTTCCCAACGTTTCCATAGCCACCTCCTTGATAACAATGTACTCGAGCTGTGGAAACTTGGAGTATTCTTGCAAAATATTTGATTTTCTAGAGAGGAAAAATGTAATCGCTTGGACGGCGATGATCGATTCGTACCTGAAGAACGGCTGCCTGCGTGATGCAGTGGATGTTTTCAGGTTGATGCAGTTATCTAAGCACAGGCCTGACTCTGTTTCCATGGGTAGAATCTTGAGAACCTGCGGTGAATTGGGAACTTTGAAGCTTGGGAAGGAGATCCATGCACAGTTACTGAGAAGAAAACTTGAGTGCATTCCTTTTGTCACAGCAGAGATCATAAACATGTATGGCAGGTGTGGGGAGATTGGGATGGCAAGGACAGTTTTTGACCGGGCCGATTCCAAGGGATCCTTGACATGGACGGCAATCATAGAAGCGTATGGGTTTAATGGATTGTATGAAGATGCTCTTCATCTTTTTGACCTGATGCTGTCCACGGGATTCATACCAAACCATTTCACTTTTGATGTGGTTCTATCTATTTGTGATACTGCTGGGCTGCACATCAAGGCTCTCAAAGTGTTCGACTCCATGGTAAGGAGATGCAAGCTGAAGGCTTCCGTGGAGCAGTACGACTGCATCATTGGGCTTCTCAATCGTGCAGGCTGCAGGGATGAAGCGCAGAGGTTTGTCTACTTAAGATCTGCAACAACAGATCATACTGGCTCAACTGTGAAAGCTAATAACATGTATATGAATGAAGCACATTCAAGCTGAAAATTCTTTGTTTTCTCTGATTATTGTTTTGTGGATGTGTGGTGTTATACCAAGAAGCATAAGCAGAATGAACACCTTTTGATGTAATAATATTGACTTCATTGATCAGAGGAAATCAACTTATTAATACCTTTTTTTTTATAAACACTGAACATAGCATGCCAATAAAGGTATGTTACGATGCATTAAAGGGTGTTTGGTACATTTTTAATATTGAGAGAGAATAAGAGCGGTAGAATGCTTGTGTGTTTTAAAAATCGGAACGGATCGGCTGTCAGACTAAGAAAGAGCTGAAACTCCTAGTCTTTCTGTTCTGGTTCATTGAAGAACCAGCAGTCTCTAGAAAACTGAGTGAACAACTTGAGAATTCATTGGTTAAGTTGGATTACAACGCAAAAACAGCTTTGACTATGAACTAAAAATCTGGATGATAACGGATCATTTCTCAATTTGTGCCCCTGTAACTTTTTTACAGTTGATGAATAGTATATTCAGGCCTAATCTAGATCAATTTGTGGTGGTATTCATCGATGACATATTAATTTATTCAAAGACCATGGAAGAACATGAAGAGCATTTGAGGATTACATTACAGATATTGAGGACAAATCAATTATATGCAGAGCTCAGCAAATGTGAGTTCTAGCTAGTGGAAGTATCTTTCCTAGGTCATGTGATCTCAAAGGGCGGTCTATCAGTTGATCCATCAAAAGTGGAAGCAGTAAGGAATTGGGAAAGACCAACCAATGCTAGCGAGATCCAGAGTTTCTTAGGTCTTGCAGGTTATTACAAGCAATTTATTATAAATTTCTCTAAGATAGCCGTGCCACTTATTAGGCTCACTCGCAAGGAGATCCATTATGAATGGAGTGAGGATTGTGAAAGATGCTTTCAAGCTCTCAAGGATCACCTAACTACTACCCCGGTCTTAGCCCTACTAGTAGAAGGAGAAGAGTTCGAGGTATGCACTGATGCGTTTGGTATTGGTCTCAGATGTGTCTTGATGCAATACGGGAAAGTTATAGCTTACTCCTCTAGGCAATTGAAGAAGCATGAGGAGAACTACCCTATCCATGACCTAGAATTGGCTACGGTAGTATTTGCATTAAAAATTTGGAGACATTATCTATACGGAGTGTAGTTCATCGTATACTCTGATCATAAGAGTCTCAAGTATCTTTTCTCACAGAAGGAATTGAATATGAGATAGAGACGTTGGCTAGAATAACTCAAGGACTTCAACTTCACAATACCATATCATCCTGGAAAGGGTAATCTTGTAGCTGATGCCCTCAGTCAGAACCCAAGAACACTATTAGCCAATTGTATGATTCAAGAATGGAAGTTGCTAGAACAATTTTCTAGACCTGATATAAGTATAGACAAGGGAAACAGATATGTTACACTATCACATGTGAGAATACAACCAGATCTACTCTCTAAAATACAAGGACTTCAAGACAATGACCCAGTATTAGTAGAAATCAAGGAAAAAATAGAGGGCAATCTGATTTCAAAGTAGCATTAGATGGGAGAGTGTTGTTCAGAAAAAGAACTTGTATACCTGATAGTCCAGAATTAAAGAAGAATATATAAGATGAAGCTCACAGATCAAGATATACTATTCATCCAGGACCTACTAAAATGTACCAAGATTTGAAGAGGACCTTTTGGTGGCCCAACATGAAAAGAGAAGTAGCAGACTTCGTGTCTCACTATCTCACATGCCAACAGGTCAAGGCGGAACACCAAAAGCCTGTCGGTCAGCTACATCCTCTTGATATTCCCAAATGGAAGTGGGAGGATATCAGTATCGACTTCATTATGGGTCTGTCTAAATCCAAAGGAGGACATGATGGAATATGGGTCATTATAGACCGATTGACCAAGTCAGCACACTTCTTGCCAATCAAGAGTCGATGGTCCGTTGACGTCCTTACAGTTTTATACATTAAGGAGATAGTCAGGCTTCATGGAGTTCCTATTTCAATCGTGTCTGACCGAGACCCGCGTTTCACTTCACACTTTTGGAAGGGTCTACAACATTCATTGGGAACGAGACTTAACTTTAGTATTGCCTTTCATCCTTAAACGGATGGTCAGACCGAGAGAACAAATCAGGTAGTAGAAGACATGCTCAGAGTTTATATTATTGATTTTGGTGGAAGCTGTCATGATCACTTGCCTTTGGTCGAGTTTGCATACAACAATAGTTACCAGGCAACTATACAAATCGCACCATTTGAAGCTTTATATGGTAGAAGTTACAGATCACCCTTATGCTGGGATGAAGTTGGCGAGAAACAACTATTAGGCCCAGACATGGTAAGGGATACCACCGAGAAGATTCAGCTCATTAGAGAAAGACTTCAAGTGGCTCAGTCTAGATAGAAGGCTTATGCTGATACAAGAAGGAGAGATCTCGAATTCCAAGTTGGAGATCACGTATTTCTCAAGATATCACCTAGACGAGGAATTAGAAGATTTGGTGTTAAGGGCAAGCTTACACCAAGATACATCAGACCTTTTGAGGTATTAGAAAGAGTTGGCGAGGTTACTTACCGCGTCACTTTGCCTCCTTAATTGTCTGACGTACATAATGTATTTCACATATCCATGTTGAAGAAACATGTGCATGATCGGTCACATGTCATCGATCATGGAGATCTGGTGATATAGAAAGATCTCCCTTATGAACAAAAGCCCATGAAGATCCTTGATCGCGAGGTACGTGTATTAAGGAACAAGACAATTCTCATGGTCAAGGTGCAATGGCGTAAATGTTCAGAACAAGAAGCCGCATGGGAGACCGAGGAATCCATGAAGAAGCGATTCACAGACTTATTCTAAATGATGTGTACTCTGTACCCTCCACTTCTATATATGATTGAATTTGGTGACCAAAATCTTTTAAGTGGGGGAGGGTGGAAAGAAGGTCTCGAGACAGACATGGTCTTTTACCTTCGGCCTTTGGCCATCCACCCAATAAACCTCTCACACGGTCGGCGTCACGACCTTTCGCCCGAACTGAGGGCATTCCGCCGACGGGACGTTAAGCCGACTATCACTTCTACTGACAGTTCGTTAAACCGACTACCATTTCCACCGATGGGGCGTTAAACCGACCAGTATTCCACCGACGGGGCATTAAACCGACCAGTATTCCACCGACAGGGTGTTAAACTGACTACTATTTTCGCTGATGGGGTGTTAAACCAACCAGTATTCCACTGACGGGGCGTTAAACTGACTACTATTTCCACCGACGGGGCGTTAAACCAGCTACTATTTCCGCCGACGGGGCGTTAAACCGACTACCACTTCCGCCAACGGGGTGTTAAATCGACTAGCATTCCGCCGATGGGGCGTTAAACCGACTAGCATTCCACCGACGGGGCGTTAAACTGATCAGCATTCCGTCGACGGGGCGTTAAACTGACAAGCATCCCGCTGACGGGACGTTAAATCGACCAGCATTCCACCGACGGGGCGTTAAACGGACAAGCATCCCGTCGATGGGGCGTTAAACCGACTAGCATCTCGCTGACGGGGCGTTAAACCGACTAGCATTCCATCGAAGGGGTGTTAAACTGACTAGCATCCCACTGACAGGGCGTTAAATCGACTAGCATTCTGTCGATGGGGCGTTAAATCGACTAGCATTCTGCTGACGAGGTGTTAAACTGACTAGCATTCCACTGACGGGGCATTAAACTGACCAGCATTCTGCCGACGGGGAGTTAAACCGACTAGCATCTCACCGACGGGGCGTTAAACTGACCAGTATTTCACTGACAGGGCGTTAAACCGACTACTATTTCCATAGACGGGGCATTAAACCGACTACTATTTCTGCCAATGGGGCATTAAGCTGACTACCACTTCCACCGACATGGCATTAAACTGACTACTATTTTCGCCAACGGGGCGTTAAGCTGACTACCACTTCCGCCAATGGGGCGTTAAGTCGACTAGCACTCCGCCAGCGGGGCGCTAAACCGACTACCAGTATTCCGCCGATGGGGCGTTAAACTGACCACCATTTCTGCCAACAGGGCGTTAAGCCGACTAGCACTCCACCATCGGGGCGTTACATCGACAAGCCACTCCGCCAACGAGGCATTACACCAACAAGACACTCAGCCAATCGGGGCTTTAATCTGATAGATGTTCAGCCTAGATGTTCAGCCAATTGGGGCTTTAATCCGATAGATGTTCAGCCAATCGGGGCTTTAATCTAACAGATGTTCATCCGATTGGGGCTTTAATCTGACAGATGTTCAGCCAATCGGGGCGTTACACTGACAAGACATTCAGCCAATCGGGGCTTTAATCCGATAGATGTTCAGCCAATCGGGGCTTTAATCCGATAGATGTTCAGCCAATCGAGGCTTTAATCCGACAGATGTTTAGCCATCGGGGCTTTAATCCGATAGATGCTCAGCCAATCGGGGCTCCAATCCGATAGATGCTCAGCCAATCGGGGCTTTAATCCGATAGATGCTCAACCAATCAGGGCTTTAATCCGATAGATGCTCAGCCAATCGGGACTTTAATCCGGTAGATGCTCAGTCGATCGGGGCTTTAATCCGATAGATGCTCAGCCATCGGTGGCCACGTCGCTAGATGTTCAACCATTGGCAAAGAGGCCAACAGATGACCAACCCTTACTGTGTAAAACTCCCTCCTCCCTTACTGCAGCACCGATTTTGTACTCAAAAAAGAAGAAGAAAAAAAGAAAGAAAATGAAGAAAAAAGAAAAAAAAGAGTGGAAAAAAAGAGAAAAAAAAGAAAAGAGAAGAGGGAAAAAAGAGAAGGAAAAAGAGAGACAAAATATAATACTTATCCCGTACCGACGGATCTTCCTCACCATCCCCTCAGGCGACGAGCATCAATTCTGATTCAGACCACTCATCCGGATCATCAAATAAACAGACTCTTCTCCCCGTCCCTTCCGGCGATGAGTCCCCCTGATCGAGGCTTCCCATTTAAGACCCTCGCACATTTCGAACGCCCGGGCGAGACTGGCTAGTAGACCGCTCTGCATAGTGGAGTGGTCCCCTTGTCCTTCCCCTGGGAGGGCAAGCACTCTCTTGTGCGCTAACGCGGGTACCTGCTGTTGCATCCTCTATGGTTTTGATGATGGCCTATACTATAAGTCATTACATGTTTGATGATGTTTGTGTTCTTACAGGTTTTGATGATGTTTGTGTTTTTCATTGAAATTCATGAGTCTTCATACGTTATTTACTCCATAACCTCTGTGCTTTTTTCCTCGTTCTGCATTTGAAGTCCTTTCATTGAGAAGTCTATGCATTTTTTCTTGTTCGTCGTTTGAATTAACTCCGTGCAGATTTTCAAAAAGAGTTCATGCATTGGAAAGTCCGTGCATCCTTTTATTTTGGAGAGGGATACATGATACCTGGATTTCTTCCTGCGAGAAAAAGACAGCAGGTTCGCCCTGGTCTGTGAAAGCCGGAGCCTTCGTCTGAATGGGGAGCCGTGGTCGACGAACGGAACCAGGAGGGTCTGAGCATACGATTTTCGAGGAGCTTCGTCAGCAGCAGCCGATGGATCACCAGCTCCCTTGCCAAGAAGGTGGTGGAATAATTTCTCGACGGCCGCGATTATGTGCCTCAAATGCATCTAGTTTAGCAGCAGAAGTTTCCAGGGCGGCAAGTCCCAGCGTTACCTGCTCCATGGATTGGGACACAACCTGTTGTATGGAAGCGTGAATCGCATGGTGAAATGACTGTTGAAATAACAGTAATCCTTCTGGTGCCATCGATCTAGAGGAGTTAAAAGAGTTGTCCAAGACGGGCTCAGACACCACTTTGTTATGTTCTACCGGTTCCAAGCTTGGATCCTCTTCAGGGATGGCAAACCTGTCAGAAGCGATTGCAAAAAGTGCAATCTTCTTCTTAACCAAGAACAGAAGAAGATGGAATAGCGCCAAGAACACCTTGAGGAAGAGAGGGAGAAGTAGTGGAGATAGGTGGAGCGAAAGCTGGAACAGAGGGGGGAGAAGAAAGAAAGAAAGAACCGGGAACGAGGAGGACATTAGGGAAAGAATTCAGAATTCCAGAAATATGATATTTACTCGTATCTCGCTATCACGGCCAGTACATATTTATGTTGTCCCTTCTGAGATCCATTTTGTTATAATCTCTCCCAAATTACAGCCAAATTCTTATTGCATTTAATTTGCATTGCAGTGGTTGCTGTCAACGACCCAACTGATACGGTTAACGACCGTTGAACCGGCCCAACCAATTCTCCACCCGCCTTGAACCGAACGACCCGGTTCTGTTTTCCGGCTCATGGTTCTGTTCATGTCCGAGGAGTAAGATGCCTGGCTGTTGGTCGGCTATGCTACGTTTCAAGCTTGGCCGTTCGATGGCAGATCCGACGGAGCAGATCGCTGGCATGGAGGCGAGGGCCAAAGGTCGCCTGCGGGAGGACGCTAGTTGCCTCCCTTTTCCTTTTTTTTTTTTTTGCCCCTCCCCTTGAAATCGGTGAAAAGCCCCCCTTTTATGAAGTCGAAGAGGGGTCATTCTTTAGGGTTTTACCTTCCCTTTTTTACCGGCCTTTTTTAAGACGTGGTCGGACGTGATGGAGAAGTTGCCGGACGTGTTTCCAAAATCTACGCCCACGGCACATGCTGTAATGTTATGTATTAGCGCCAATATGAACCTAGATATGGGGTGTGCAACTCTGGCAAGAAAGCTTCCATAAAATAGCCTCCATTTTGCAGTGGTTAATATACTCTCCCCATTTGGGGAGCGCTCCTTGGTTTGACCCCTATGTTTTACAACGGGAGCACAGGCCGCCAAGAATAGGCAGTTGTTAGACTCATCCAGGTGCATGCGCATACACCCATTTGTCACATGAATATCTACTTACCGAACAGGCAACAACAGATGACAAAACTTAGTCAAGCCTGCTAGAGCACATTTAGGCCCAGTTTGATAATCGATCAGGCCAGTAGAAGGATGACTTATTCGCCAATGCGCGCTCAAGTTTTGCCAATATGGGAGGTCAAACACATGTAACCGACTTTAGTTGGAAGCGAAGATTATCGGATAGAACAGAGGTTGCAGTTTTATTTGCACGAATAAGTCACCTGACCTCCCCCTCTTGAATATACCACCCGGGGTCAGTTTAAAATTTCTCTAGGGTTGACGTATCCGACCTAAACCTAATTTATTATCAAACTAGGTCTTAGTTAAGAAATTGTCGTAGAGCTTCATGGGTTTCTTATGCATAGGTTCTGGTAAATGTATTTTTTTTATTTTGTCACGTACTCTGAACACCTAAATCTGGTTAGATATTCCGGTTGCCACGTAGAGAGAGAGTGTCTGAGGGAGAGAACAAAGCGGATGACCAAGTAGGATTTTCCAAGGGGGGTGCAAAACTCACAAACTAACCGCCTTCTCACGGGAGGCCACAAATCCAAATGAGTAATGTTCGATGCACCGTGTGCGATGCAACAGGGTGCGGAGATCTCACACCACTTTATCTTTGACGTAGAACCCACGTCACAAAATATCTTACTTACCAACAATCATTGCTCAATACAGAATCCATTAGGTGCATGTCCATCCTCGTGAATAGGGTGCATCAATTCCACAGAATTTCTTCCTTCGGTGGGGACCTTGACCCAAGCCATCACTCGGTAAATGGAAATATCATTCGCTGTGGAAAAAAGAGTCTTTAGCAAGTGTGCCAGTTTAAGATTTGAACATATTTTCCTTGACAGTTGAGCCACTATGACTGAAAAGGTATTGCTTGTTTTGATGTAATTTTCTAGTTTTAGAATCCATGATTTTAGAACCAATGCATCTTTTGATTTTCAATTGGAAGTATCTTATTCGGGCATATTTTTGGGCCTATTTTATGGGTAGCCTCCCTCCCTGGCTGGGTCCATTTCAATTCAGGGCTTAATGGGCCGTGAAAGGGTTAAATTCATCATATTTTAAGAATTTCAAGTGCAAATACTTGTACGGTACAATCCCGACCGCACAACCAAGTGTGTGGTTATACATGAGCCGTCCATATATTAATTGAATATTTAGTTATTTATTTAAATTTTCACCGACTCGCTTATATACGACTGGGTCATAGTCGTTTAACCTGACGAGCAGGCTATGAATAGCCGTTCTTCTCTCAGAGTCCTAATTTTAGTTGATTTTTCAAATAATTATCTATTTATCTAAGATATTTTGATTTATCACTGACATGCATGCGCGGTTGGGATTTGGCCGTTCATCCCTCAGAGTGCAATGCCGAACAACTCGGCCGATTCGATGGATATTGAATTATATTTTATTATTAATTGAATTTTCACCAACAGGGATGGGCAGCCCCGAGATAGCCGCACAACTTGATATGTGGTCTATCGCATGGCCCCACAACCTCCGGATCCTAGAGATTTTAACAAATTTTCTCTCTCCATTCATGGTTTTTATCCCAACTTCCTCGGTCAGTTTCTCCATGAATACTTAACTATTTTGCGTGTCGTTTCTTCCAGGTGAGAAATATTTCAATTATCTATAATTTTTATTTCATTATCTCGACCTAAAAAAGCCTAGAAACCCTAATTCGAGGCTACCTTTCAAGGCTCTATAAATAGACCCTAAAGGCCAAGCTTTGAAAAGGGAGAGGTTTCTGGTCGACGGTGAAACTCTGCCAGATTCTAGAGCGACCCAAGATAGGGAGGGGGGCCTTCTACGTCCTCATAGGCCTCTGGTTCCAGCGAGTAACGCGTTTTGAGTCGTCGTTTAGCCTAGTCCCGTCGTCTTTCTCATCATTGCATACATTGTTTTCTTGCTTCTCCTCCACATTTCTTCATTGATTCATCACATCACACACACCCTCCCATGTTTTGGTGCCCCTAGGGGTTTAAAAACCTCCAAGTAAACCCCATTTCATTTAGTCATGTTTATTTCCTTCCATTCTAGCACTTACTACACCTTATAGTTCTAATCTGGGCATTCTTTTTTGTGTTCTCCACGTTATTTTACAGGTCAGCGGCACATTAACACGAGGCCCACTCTTTCTGGCTGGCCAGAAAGGGTGGAGGTTTCGACCCTTCAACTTAAGGCGTGGCGGTCTTGCGCGGCCTCCTCCTAACCGCTCGCGGGGACGTGTGGCTTCTTCCAGGCTGCTCTTTTTCCTCCTGCGGTTGACTACGGGCTGCTCTTCCTCCACAGTCCTTCATCCCACATTTCACTTCGGCACTGACGAGCGGTCTGTCGTGCGGCCGTGCATCGATAGAGGCGGTTCCTAAGGAGCCGCGCATCTCATCAGTGCTGGTTAAAGGCGAGTGTCCCCTCTTTCCAAGGTACGGCACGTTTATCATGGCTGGTGCCTTGGTGGTGATCACAGGTTCTGCTTCTATTCTCTTCTCCCTATACTTTGCTTACTTCTCACATTTGTTTAGTGGAAAGGGATAGATAGAAGATTTACGCCGGCAGGAAAATATATCTACATCCCAAATTTCTGGAGATCACGGTGGGACCCCTAGTGCCCATTGTGTTAGTGGTTTGCTGACCCCCCTTTCTGGTGTTTGTTAGCCCCCTTTGTTCAAGTTCCCACAGGTTGCGTTGGGTTTCTGTCTCCTGATGGTTGTGCGGCCACGGATCGTCCGTTCTTCTTTGCATGCAGTGTTGATTCTTCTACGAGCCTGCTGTGTCCTGTGGTCTACTACCGCCCGTTCTTTATTCGTGCGGCTTTATTTCAGCCGCCCATTTCCCTGGCACAGGTATGCCTCCACTCTCACACTGGCTGGTTTTAGTGACGTTCTGCGGTTGATACAGGTCCGTTCTAGAAGACACACGGTCTCTCTGAGACCGTCCATCGCATTCAGTATTCTGTCATTTCTTCAGCATCTCGTGATTTAGTCAGTTTTTTAGCATCTTGTGACCTAGTCAGTTTCTTTTAGTTGATACACTCCCTACTACTGAGCGGTTCAACCAGAGCCATTCCCCTCCCTGCACGGTCTCTAGGAGATCGTTCTTTTCATGCCACAGTGCACCCGCGCCTTATTTTGATTTCCATGTCATATTTATTCCATGCTATTTGGTGCTGATATTGATCTCCCCTGATTTATTCTGCCATTGCATGATTGCTATTTCTATTTACCATACTTGTTTGATCATTGCTTACTAGACCTAAGCTAGACTCTTGCATGCACTCCGGTGCACATAGGATCATACTCTTTCTATCAGTAGTTGCATTCCTATCGAGGTAGGGTTTCCTCTTGTCTCCATACTCCTTGGAGCCGACTAGGGGACCTTGCTGAGGGCCTCTGTAAGTGTAATACCCCGTATTTTTTTAAATTAACCTGAATGCCTTTCGGGTTGAAGAACGCTGGCGCGACATACTAGAGGCTAATCAAACACATTTTTTACGGGAAAATCGGTCAGAACGTGGAAGCCTACATCGATGACATGCTCGTCAAAACACCCAAGGCCGAAGACCACTTCGTCGACCTAGCTGAAACCTTCAGCACCCTCCTAAGGTACAACATGAAGCTCAATCCCGTGAAATGTGCCTTTGGAGTTCAATCTGAGAAGTTCTTGGGTTTCCTGGTAACGCAATGTGGGATCGAGGCCAACCCCAACAAGGTTCATGCTATCCTGAACATGAAGCCACCCACGTGCGTCAAAGATGTCCAGCGCCTGACAGGGCACATCGCTACCCTCAACTGTTTCTTGTCCCAAGCGTTCGAATGATTCCTACCCTTATTCAAGTTGTTGAGTGGGCCCAAATTGGCATCTGCTACGTTCACCCAGGATAAGGAATGTCAAAAAGCTTTTGCAAAGTTGAAGGAGTTCCCAGCTTCGCCCCCGGTGCTGTCAAAGCTGATCCCAGGTGAAACATTGTATCTTTACCTCTCGTCAACTCCTTCAACAGTGAGCTCAGTCCTTATCCGAGATGATGCAGGAGTGTAGAGGCTAGTATACTACACCAGTAAGGTGCTCAATGAGGCCGAAAGAAGGTATCCCGCAATCGAGAAACTCGTGCTAGCGTTGGTAACCTTGGCCAAGCGCCTTCGACCTTACTTCCATGGGCACTCCATTGTTGTACTAACCAATGAGTCCCTAAAGAAGATTCTCGCTCACCCTGAAGCCGCGGGTCGCCTCGTCAAGTGGCCCATAATGCTTGGGGCATAGACATCTCTTATCACCCCTGTTCGGCCATCAAGGGACAAGCACTCACAGACTTCATCGCAGAGAGCACCGTTCCATCCGAGGAGGTCGTTCCACCGATGCCTGGGCCCACCTGGGACCTTTTTGTTGATGGGTCCTCCAACTCGGCCGACAACGGCGCCGGTGTCCTCCTCAGGTCTCTAGAAGGAGCAGAATTGCAGTACGTCTTGAAGTTCAACTTCCAGGCATCCAACAATGTCTCTGAGTATGAGGCCCTCATCTCAGGGGCCAAGATGGCACGACGACTAGGGACGGAATGAGTCAAGATCTACACTGACTCCCAGCTGGTCGCCAGCCAAGTCAACGGTGACTATGAAGCCTGGGAAGCGCCGATGATCAAATACCTTCAACTGGTAAGAGGAATAGCCCTACTTTTTGAGAGTTTTCAGGTCATCCAGATAGCTCAGGAGGAAAATGCCTAGGTAAATGCCCTCTCTCGACTGGCCTCCTCCATTAGCCCAGAAGGTACCTGATCGATCTTCCTCGAAGAGCTAGAACGACCGGGCATAGACACAGAGCTCATGACCATTGACCAGGCACTATCGAGCGACTGGCGGACCCCCTACATATCTTGGCTAAGAGACTCTCAGTAGCCCCCCGATCCTCGAGAAGCTCGGAGACTGAAGTATCAAGCTCGGTGTTTCACCATCCTAGATGGAGCCTTATATCGGAGGTCTTTTTTTAGTTCTCTCCTCAAATGCCTCGATACTGAGGAAGCCAGCCGAGTAATTCATGAGGTCCATGAAGGTATCTGTGGCGCGCACCAAGGAGGAAGATCGCTCGCCATGATCTTGTTGTGACAAGGCTACTGGTGGCCCACTCTACAGCGTGACTGCTCAGCCTACGTTCAAAAGTGCAACTAATGCCAACGTTTCGACCATCTGGTCCATCAGCCTACATTGGAGCTCATCACCCTTACCGAGCCATACCCTTTCGCCCGGTGGGGGATCGATATCCTGGGGCCATTCCCTACGGCTCAGGCACAGAAGAAGTTCATCATCGTCGCCATCGACTACTTTATGAAGTGGACTGAAGCCAAAACAACCGCCAGGATCACCGCATCAGTTGTAGGGAGTTTTATTTGGAAGTCGATCATTTGTCGTTTTGGTATCTCTCGAGTGATTGTGAGCGACAATGGTCGTCAATTTGATTCTCACAATTTTAAGAACAAATGTGCCGACCTACATATTTGCAACCACTTCACTTCGGTAGCCCATCCCCAAGCTAATGGGCTAGTCGAAAATGCCAACAAAACCATATTAAAAGGCATCAAGGCTAGGCTCGGTAAAGCCAAGGGTAGTTGGCTCGAGGAATTACCAAGCATACTACGGTCGCACTGAACCACTCCAAGAACCGCCACTGGCGAGACCCCCTTTTAGCTGGTGCATGGCACGGACATCGTGATTTCATTGGAGGTCGGCAACCCATCTCTCTAGGTTATCAACTTCTTGCCCGAGGTGAACGAGCAGAAACTACTCGAAAACCTCGATATGGCGAGTGAGATCCGAGAGATCGCAAGCATCCGAGCCATGGAATATCAGCGGCACCTAACTCAATACTACAACGCCAAAGTCTGAGATAGACACCTCCACGTAGGAGACTAGTAATGACAAATAATTACAGATCTTAATTTTACTGCCTACTCCACGCAGGGAGATAAAAGGCTAGAAGAGCGATCCGGGAGTGCCGAGCTTGGGTTGATGGGCTGCAAGCAGAAGGGGCTCTTTGGGTAGAGGTTGGCTACGGATCCGAATTGGTACAGTTCAGATCTGCTGGATAGCAAGCAAGAGTGGCACGTGGGACGATGGCTTCCAATCGTCTTCTAGTGGCAGTGGTTGGCTGAGACATTGGTGGGATGTCCCTCTACGATCCCTGAGATCGACAGTCACTGGATCGCAGTCGAGGTGCCAACGTGAGATCTGAGGCCCAGATCTGTCATGCAGTCCTATCTCTGGATAGATCTGCGTGACCTAGTTGTAATGATCGTTGTGCTCAGATCCGGAGTCGGATCAGAGCAAGGCCAGCACTGTTGCGAAGAGCACTAAAATATATTCAACTTGTAGAATTCCAAATTCATCCACCAGACCGATTCACTAGGAAAACCTCTACAAGAGGAACCCTATGCTGGAAGGGGGTTCAGGATAGACTGTAATCGGTCTGGAGATTAATGTTGACTGGAGGGTAAACAATGGATTTGGGTAAAGGGGCTAACAAGGATGAAAGAGGGGAAAGTGAGGATTATGCACACCAAATTTGGTGGCGATCAGAAAAGGTTAAGGGGGCAGGAAAAATGGTTATGCAGGATTTTATCCTACAGATCTGCATATAGACAAATTGTGCGAGGTAGAGAGACAAAAGTGGAACGGGGGCAGACTGTGGTGGATCGGCGTAAAACTTGAACTAGGATGAGGGGGGAACGAGTGGAAGTTGTTGTTAAAATTTGAAGACGATCAGATGATCCTATTTGAAGAACCAACCTTTCCTTTCAGGCTCTGTCCCATTTTGGACAGTAGACCAAAGAATGGGTTGTGGCGGCTCGATGGCGGCACGGATGGCAGTGGCGGTGGCGGCGGCGGTGGCTGAGTGTCGCACCCAATGGAGGTGATAAACTTTGGAACCACTCCAAGGAAGAGGGCATCACACCCTGAAATTGGCAACCTTCATAGTTGCTAGAGGAGGAAGAGAGTAGGAGAGGGGTAGAAGCTTCAAGCTTCAACAAATTTTCTGATTAATTACCTAATAAAATTATTACAAATACATTTTATACAAAACGCTAGACCTAGTACAATTGACCTAAACTACCCTTGTTCAATGGGAGAGGGGAGGGCATTAAGGGGAAAGGAAAGATGGGTCAAGCCCGCATGGGCTAAAGGAGGGGGCGCCCCTCTCTCCCATGGCTTGGTCAAGGATGGCAACCCCCCATGGACCATTGACCCATTTTTTTTATAATTGGCCACATGTTTATGTGTGGGGTAGCCTTGGTGGACGCTTTACGATAAATGGTCAACAATATGGGGCTTGAATGGGGGGGCGCCCTTGGGCTACTTTCACGGGCCTTTGGTTGGTTTTGGAATGGGCCTTGATGGTCTTGGCCTCCATGGGCTTGGAAAGGTCAAATGGGCTTTGGGTGACCAAGGGAGAAAGTTGGCCCAATTGGGCTTCTTGTGACTTTGAGGCCCAATTTCCTATCTAGACTTAATAAGTAGAAGAAACCCATGAATTCCTAATGACTATCCCATTGGCTTATAATTAGCCTTACAAGAGAACCCAATGACTCAATGACAATATTCAAACTCAAAAATTTAGTGGCTTGCTCCAATGTCCCATCAATTCTCCCGGGTGGGAAGAACTTACCCCGTCGAGTAAGGGTGTTGTCACTTAGGTACCACTCCAGTAGATCTGGATCTATCCTCTGTAGCTCTGCCCGGGTGATCCATGTGTCAATAGATGCAGGCATTCATCTCCACCACACCAAATAGCGCTGGTACGCTCCACTCCTAGTAATCATCACCTGCTCATCCAGTATGTCCTCTATCTACTCATGCTGCTAGGTAATGGGGCTAGAAGTGGACTCTCGGGATGGGGTCACTCACAAGGGGAGGAGATGGCTCAAAGACTCAGTAGGAATCACTGTTGGGTCCCTAGAAGCGACTAGATCCGAGACGTTGAAAGTGGAGCTGAACCCATATTCCTCTGACAAGTCCTCAATGTATGTGTCAGATCTGACTTACCTCACACTCAAAAGGGACTGGCACTGCGAGGTTGCATTAGACCGACTCACCTGGACATATGCAGACTCCTAACAAACTAAACAAATAAAGGAAAAGTAGACAAACCTAATTCTATGCAGACCCATATATATGTGAATGCAGTGGTGGTCCAGGACACCCATATGTATAACTAGCATACACACGACGCAACCTAGTGTTGGCAGGATTGGGGACTCCTAGACATCCTAATTTGTACCAATCATGCACTAACTTCTTAACAGACTTGAAGGGCTTGGGTGGGCCAGGAGAGCCAAAGCCACCTTCTTCATCCCTATAGGATGGTAATGTTTGCATCTATTTTTGATGAACAGGCTCCATGCTAACCAAGCTCCTACATGTGGGTGAGTGCAGAGGATGGTGTTGACAAGCCCGTGTGGGAGGGGTGCGATAGGGGACTTCCCTGACAAGGTGGAGTAGAGACTGTGGGTCAAGAGGCTCACTAGGGAGAGGATGAAAGGGATCAAAGAATGTGTGACCCCACAGGACAGGTTCTTGCACTACGCTAACCCATGTTCGAAACTCTACAAGGTGCATATGGTCATCTTCCATGATTATGGCAAACGGGACAGTGGTCTCATAAGGTAGACAAGGTTCCTCCATTGGGACTAGTGGGATGGAATTAAGCTCATCAGGCATAGGGAGGAATAAAAGAACCTCACTTGTGATATGACTCACGGTGCACACAGAGGTAATGGACCCCAATTCAGGGTGCATGAAGCTACGACTATTGGGTTGGTCAGAGCTTAGGGCCAATATACGCGTCTACTTCAACTGCCAGTCTAACCCCGTAATAAGGTCTTCGAAGGTATCAATAAGGTCAAAAGACTAGAATGTTGTGTGAAACGAGTTGATGGGCACTATTTATAATACGGGGTCCATGGATGGGTAGCAAGAGGCTTTAGTGACCAAGTCCTTCCTTAGCCAGCTAAGTAGGGGTTCCTCAACGACCAACTCACCACTAGATAGGTCATATGGCTCATGATGTTGGTCAGAGGGTGAAGGTTGTGGCAAAGCATCTTCCTCAGATGGGGACAAGCCATCCTCTATGATGGGGAGAGGACCTTGGGCCTCCGTAGATGGCACCGAGTTGAGAATGCCAGCCATGACCTCCTTAGGTTCGGGCATGACTTCATCCTGTCTCGGAGGTGGGTTAGGGGGAATTGGTGGCCCAACATGAGAGCTCATCCTATCTAGCCGATATGTAAAGATTTGCAAGAGGTCGGCAAATGTGGGGCTTCTATGGATAGGGGCTTCATGGTGGATTTGCTCATAATCACAAGGCCTAGTCTTGGACTTAGGCTCATCTACGTGTGGGACCCTTTGTCTCTGACTATGACCTTCTTGATTGGAGGTGACTGGGTGGGGCAGGTAGATCCTTCTAAGCTAATCCTTCATCTCACGCCATGACTCGATGAGCCGTTGCCTCTTAATTTCTCTCAGGCGTTCAACGCAGTCCCACTTTTCGACGGCTTTGCTCAAAAGCCTCTCCTTGGCAACAACGACGCTCATGGCATCAGACATGGAGTAATAATCGAAATATTTGTCCATGGCGGCTTCCCAATGTAGGTAGTCACACGGGACTTTAGAGCCATCGATGGTCATTGCTTCGGGCCGATTAAAGAGGGTGGGATGGTTGCCGAGCCCATGGGTGTTATGCAACCAGGGATATTGCCTGGGCAACTTGGAATCCAGTGGAAACTGTGGGAACGCTACATGGTGGACATGTGATGGAGCTAAATGAATGCGAGACAACTCTAGACTCTAACTAATATCTAGTACGTGGCGGAGGTATTAATCCGAAGATCCAACTCACGCAAGTGTGCTACCGTCCCAATAGGCTTAACCTATCTTTCCAGCAACACCTTTTGATATACCAGATATACGAATGAAATGTAACACCTTGGACAAGACTACCCTAGACTCAACCTTGCTCTGATACTAATTTGATGTGGGATGAATGAGCGACTCGACACCTATTTGATGCGAACCTGGGACTCTAGGTGATGACGTGACACTACCAGCAATGACAAGACCAATGCGACACCAATAGAGTTCCAATAGAGGAGGATATGTCCTCAACAAGAGACACGAGCTCATGGACGTCCCTAAGTGAGGGAGACGTGTGGATCTACGCAGTTGAGAAACTGGCAGTGAGTCAAGGGTGGTCGGCTCTTCTCACGTGCTTGAGTCGAGTCATGGGACGGTCACGCTCTCTTTCTCATAGCGGTGACATTATTTGATTAAGCTAGATTGTCCTATCACACACAAATGCCAAACAAGAGGAGAGAAAATGTACCTCCAAGCTCCGTGCATGGGGAAGATAACCCTGGCTAAGAATCGTAACTCTCGATACACTAAATGTAAATAATTACAGAAATGAGTTTTATGGCCCACTCCACGTAGGGAGGTAAAGGGCTGCAACATCAAACCAGTAGCGTCGATCTTGGGTTGACGGGTGGCAAAACGGAGGGGTTCTCAGACGGAGATGGGCTGCTAGTTCGGATTTGCTCGATTCAGACCTACTGACAGCAAGCGCATTCGACACGTGGGACGGTGGCTTCCGGTCGACTTTTGGCCAAGGCGGTTAGCTGGGGCATCGATGGAAGGTTCCCCTTTGATCCCTGAAGTTGGTGGCAACTGAATCAAAGCTGGCGTATTTTTAGAGGATTTAACCGGGGGCTGCTTCTGCTGGCTTGTCACGGGACCGATCTGCACGACTCAACGAAAATAATCACCACGCCCAGATCCGGTGTCGGATCAGGACGAAACTAGTGTTGTTGCAAAGGGAACTGGAAGGGATTCAACATATATGAATTTTACATCCAACCACCAGTTGGAGTTAAAATGACAAACTCTATGGCACTATAACGTTTCTAGCTCAGATTACAAAATAGTCAGGACAGATTGGGATCTGCCTGAGAATGACTTTTGACTGAGGGGAAAACGGTGGATCTGGATGATGAAATTAATTTCGGTGAAAGAGGGGGATGAGGTGATCACGCACACAAATTTTGGTGGCCATCTGAATTGCTTTGGGGGGTGAGAAAATTGGTTTACCAGGTGACTATCTCAGAGATCTGCACACAGGCAGACTATGAGAGGGGGAAAGATGACAGTGGGAGGGGGCTCAAACGGAATCTGATCGCTAAAAGTGTAGATCGCAATGGCTTTTACTTGAGTCAGTCGGGTCTACCGGGTCAGGCCTGCGGGAAGACCCCTCCTCCGGGACTGTAGAAGAGCTATCCACAAGTGTTGGCCCCTTTTCTGGGGGCGGTACTGGTGTGGCCGATCTCTCTGCAAGCGAGAGAAGGCATGGAAAGTCTCAGCACTCTATTGACACCATTAACCAAAGCAAGCACTTTATAGTGATAAAGACATACCGGTCTCTACAAGCAGCTCCTCCTCAGTCACAGTAGTGTCGACCTCTGTCGTGGGTTCCATGGGAGTGGAGACAACTGAAAGAAGACACCAACACACAGAATGGTGATCAGAAAAGAGGCCTTGTCGAACCGATGGCATAAGTTCCTAATTCGACAACAACATATATGGAACTGTTGGCTCAGTGGAGGCCGCGGCCTGGTCAGTAGTGTCCCTCTCCTCTGAGGACGTCTGGAACGAGCCTGTCGCCATGTTTACCTTTGTGGGCTGAAGTAAACGCCTCTCCTCCCGGTGATTGTTAGCTGTTTCAAGGCAGAGGCATCACACAATGCCAATATGCAGCAAGATATGGAGGAAAGAACGTACAGAATATTTTTGTACATACCTAAAGTCGGCACCTCACTGGACTCTACAACATCGGAAGTACCTGCCAATAGCCCCTACGGCTAGAGAGGCTGCTCCCCCATCAGGGACTCTGACCCCAGTGATCGGAGCCCTCACATCCTCGTCATAGGCTGACAAGTCAGCAGAAGACCCTGTCTCCATGAGCCTAGACATCTCGTCCAAGGAGGAAGCCGTCTGGGCGGCTGCATAATGAGCAATAAAACAATTCAGAGGGGCTCATAACTTCATGTGTGAAGAAAATCTAGCCCTAAGTTACCTGGGCTCGTCCTGATCTCTCCTTCTTCAGAAGAACTCGAGGAAGAGGAAGAAGAGCCCCCGCTGGAGGAGGTACTGGAAGACCCCGTACTCGATGAGCTATCAGAGCTTTCCCCGCTGGAGGAGTCTGATGGCGAAGGGGTCTCCTTGCTACCAGGGGACTCCCCCCTTTCTTCAATGACGGGGAGAGTAGGCTGAGCTCGAGGAGCCTCTGCAACAGGCAATGTTATATTAGCCAAAGTGCATACTTTCTCTATTTGAAAGAGCGAGGAAAAAGGGTTAAGTATGAAAAGCACTTGCGCAAATCCTGAACAACAGAGGTCCTGCTTGCGTCAAGTACGGGGGAATCGCCGCTCACAGGCGTATAGTCGTCGATGAGAGAGTCTAACCCTTCAATGTCTACACTAATATCGGGGACAGACTCATTCACCTCCAACCCCGCCTCTGTGAACATATTCCCGGGGTGAGGAGAAAAGCTCGCAACAACCCGAGTTTCTGGAGGAGCTGTATCAAAAAAGAGAGGGGGAAAAATAGGCATACTACAACATTACATAAATAGGTCGTGGTGCTGATTTGAAATGAAATTCCCTCGCCCTCACTTGATGTTTCCGTCGGGGTAGGAGATGCCTCCTCGGGACGCAGACGGGCGGTGGGCCGCAGATCATCCTCTCGGTCTCCAACCCGAGGCCTCTTCCCACAAGCCTGAGCCTCTGAGCCACAGGTATACTCTGCGAATGAGAAAAGATTGCATGAAGTAAGCATCTTAAATCGCAGAACAAAAAAAGGGGACCGGGTTGAATAATTTAGCATATACCTGGCTCCCCAATGATCCTCTCCGGCTTCAGAATGATATGCTCGGATTTCAAGCCAAGGGCCCGAGCAACCTTGTTGACGATGGCCAAGATGGCATTGGGGGTGGTAGTCACCTCAAAGTCTGAGATGTACTCTATGGGGCCCGCACAGCCCACAACATTGATGATGTGGGCCCTCCAGTCAGTGAAGGCACTACCTGCAAATGCCCCCTCTGAGACAACCTCAGATAGCTGTGATTTGGTCTTCAGACCACAGGAGGCCTTCAAGTCCTCCCACCAGGAATATGTCGCTGAAGGCCCAAGGGCTGCTCCCCGGCGAGCAGACCTAGAAGTACAAGCTGCAGTGAGTGTGCTCAAGGGCTTCAAAACCCTAGTGTACTGGCTCCTGTTGACGGGAATGGGGAGTCCCCCCTCCCTCCAGCGGGCTTTTATTTCACGAATAGCTTTGGCAGCCCTAGAGAAGTGAGATCTGACAAACTCAGGAGCTAGCGATAGGGAAGGCATGTCTTCCTTCTTCAAGCGTTGCTTCTTAGTGGCTTGTATAGTGTCAGCTCGCTGCCTGAGGAGGTTGCTAACCTTAAACCACCAGCGCGCATAGTGTACATCAAAGAAGCCTCTGCGTGTCTGCTCTGGAACAAGGTACTCCTTCACGCCACGGAAGAGGAAGCCGTGCCACAAAGCGCTACCAAGTGAACGTCCCTCCGTCGATATTGCCGAAGCGCCAGGGGAAAGCCTGCATTTGGGGGTATGGCCTGATCTCGTACCCAATATTACACTATCATAGTGTAATGGTCTTTCAATTTGCTGGTTAATTTGCAAGAACTTCATCATCGACTTGCAGGGCTCCTTGTTCTTGGTCGGCCGAGAGCGAGGACAGAAGAACCCACCATCTCCCGTTCCTAAGGCGTTCACGATCATCCTACTCTTGTAAGGCCCAGGTATAGGTCTCTAGCAATCACACCATTTCTTTACCTCTAACTTGTGCACTATAGGCTTTAGCAGCAGTAGTTCGGAGGGAGGAGAACACACACACGGCATCACGCATGGCACCCACACCTTCCGGCACCTACAGCGTGGTCTCGCAACTGACCGTTTTCCCTGGCTCAGTCAGTGCACCCTCGGGGTGCGTGTATATGACCGTTGGGAGTTGCCCACAGGGTTGCGGCCAGGGCATGATCGTTTCCCTGGTGGGTGTAGTCACGGGATGACTGCCCATCGGGGGGTGGTGGTGTGGCAATAGGCTGCTCCCACCCTTTGGGTTTACTGGTTTGTGGCCATGGCATGGCTACGTAACGGAGCTTAGCGATCCCAGGGAGACCGTAAGGCTTGTTTTGCGGCCCAAAGTTGGCTGCCAAGTGGGGTGACAGCCCTGGGAGGACCACCACCCTAGTTCATTTCCGATCGGGGTTTCTAGTGTGTCGTATGAGCCTCTGGATGGGTAATTTTCCGTCCCTTGCAATGTTTCGGGCTCGAGGGATGCCCTAAGCACCTAGTGAAAGTCGTGTAGGCACTAAAAAGGGGGCTCCAGTGGGGTGGTTTTACCTTGGCTTATGTGTCCATCCAACTTAAGGGTTGTCAGACCCTAATTATGTCTCAATTTCATGCTCCGTTGATCCTTGGCACCGAGAGTCAGTGGTACGTGGGTCTGTTCTGCACCTCGTCAGCGTGACAAGTGGTGGTTTCTTCAAGTTAAAGTCTTACCTCCAGTGACCCATCCACTAGTCGTAGCTTTCCTACGCACGTGTGTGCGGACCCACTTGGGACTGGTGGAGAGCATGACCCAGAGAGATAATTTTTAGGCTTGTTACCATACTGCCCCTTCGCGTAGCCTGAGTCTGGGCTTTGGGGAAGAACCAGCTAGAGGGCCTGACCTAGGGCTCATGGTTAGTGTGTACACATGTGGTTAGGGGCGTCAGACCCGCGCTGACGAGTGCGACCCCAACTAGTCCTTGTTCATGGTACTCGTTACGTGTCTCAGTCTCCACCTGGGGCGTATAGGGAGACACTAGGGCACGATGTAAGACATCAGGGGATGCATCCGGCCTTGCTTCTGGTGGGTGGTGCTCTTGTCTTCTAGCAAATACAGACTTGGGTTCCGTCGATTTGCGGTTGGTTCGTTTGTCATGGTACGGTTAGTTGTAGTGAGATTTTCCATTTACTTACTATTGTTACTACCGTACTGCTGCTAGGTAGCGTTACTTTTCACGCACGTGTGTACCTTGCCGCCTTGTTTCTCTCGTTGTGAGGTGGGGGTTCACAGGATCCCTACTAAGCCTATGAAGTAAGGCTCACCCTTGTGTTTTCAGGTGAGGCGGGTTCGTCGAGAGGTGCATCAGAGGCTCCTCGTGGTTAGTGCTATCTGGGTTAGTCATCAATTGCTAGAGCCTGGGTATTCCTCGTGTACTTGTACTTTTCTTTCTGTTGTATTTTGGACATGAGATACTCTGGACGTTGTGCCTATTGGTGAGTACTTATTTGTTTCCATGCATTGTTATTTAGTCTATTGTGTTATTTCTGCAGTTATTTTAGCTTCTTATGTACCCTCACACCATCCTTTAACCCTTCTAAGTCTTTGGACTCGTGGGTGGATTCGAGCCACTCTGGTTCCTTCCTGGTACTTGGATCTTGGGTTGTTATAGTTGGTATCAGAGCGAGGTGGTGGAGGTTCATGAGAACCTGAAATGATTGTAGTGGTCTAGAAGGTCCATGAATGTCCTATACAGTTGGCGGCTGGCTTAGGGCACCATGTGTTTTATTGATTTTGCTAGTTGTTTTCTTGTTGCCACGGGGTTATGGGGCCGAGGAGGACTTACTCCCAGCAGGGAGAGTCAGGTGAGGTCCAGGAAGAGCAGAGAAGAGCCACACTTCCAGGGGACACGGCTAGAGAGGTGCAAGTTCTGGGAGCAGATGAGTTCATTAGGGGCATGTATCAGTATGTTCTTCAGTAGCAAGGGGGTGAAGTTGGTGAGGGCTCATCGTCTTGGGGTGATAGTGGTCGTGTACTGAAGGAGTTTTTACAATTCCAACCACCCCTTTTCAATGGGTAGCCAGATCCTGAGGTTGCCAGAGAGTGGTTGGATGATTTGGAGAGAATATTCAGTTCTATGGAGTGTGCTGAGGAAGAGAAGGTGGTGTTGGCTACCCATCAATTGTAAGGGTTAGCTCGGACCTGGTGGATGGCGGAGTGGGGGGCAGCATTCCAGTCTCTTCCCCTTCGGCAGATTTCATGGAGGGATTTCTACGGCCTGCTTCCTCATTGGCTCTGGTCACTTTTCTGTTCTGTGTACCATTCTAGGACCATATCTCATTGGTTGACGGCAGAAAGATGGAGTACCTCGAAATCCATGTTGTTGGAGGTTTACAGTTCTATTTTAATCCTCTGGAATTCCTCAGAACCGTTGCAGTAGAGAGAAGAGATAGAGATCTTCAATGGAGTCGATGCGGCAATGTGCGAGCACTCACCTTTTTCAGCTCGGCATAGTCAATCTCTCTCTTCTCTTCTCTATAGTCCCTTTGCTCGCCTTCTCTACTGCCTTCTGCTCGGCACTGCTATGGTGGCTGGGAGTGCTGCAGTGCTCAAACTGCTACAGTAGCTCAGCCATCTTCAGATGAACTTAGACCTCTTTCATATAGCTCAGACTGCTGCAGTAGCTCGGATTGCTACAAAGCTCGGGCTGCTACAGTGCTCGGAGTACTACAGTTGCTCGATTTGCTACAGTGCTCGGGCTGCTACAGTGCTTAGGGTGCTACAGTACTCAGACTACTACAGTAGCTCAAAGTGCTATAGTTGCTCAGATTGGTTACAATAGCTCAGTCTTCCCCAACTTAAGCTCGAACTGTTACAGTAGCTCAGTTTGCTGTAGTAGCTCGGCCTTCTCCAGCTTTAGCTCAGACTGCTATAGTGCTCGGACTTCTTCGAAAACTCAGATTGCTACAGTAGCTCAGTTTGCTACAGTAGCTCATCCTTCTCCAGCTTTAGCTCAGACTACTATAGTAGCTTGATTTACTACAGTAGCTCAGTTTGCTACAGTAGCTCGATTTGCTATAGTAGCTTGGCCTTCTCCAGCTTTAGCTTGGACTGCTACAGTAGCTCGGTTTGCTACAGTAGCTCGGCCTTCTCTGGCTTTAGCTTCACACCAGTCATCAGAATGCTTGACAATGAATTGAATTGAGGTATCTTAGGTGTGTTCATTGGGCTTCATCTCTTGCAATTTCTAGTATAGCATTGACATCATCAACAATTAAGAAATTAGAGTGTTAATGACTCAGAGTGTTAGACATCAGCAAAACCACAGAGACACAACAAATCGGATGGGAATGAGAACGAGTAAAAGAGCGTAGAGCCATCCGGTCATAGAAGCATCTGTCTAGTCATGTCTTTGCTCTATTTCTTGAGTCTACCATTGTAATTTTCTTTTATTTAGTCAAGATTGTCCTTAGTTCTTTTATTGGGATTATGTAATAAAATTACCTTGAAGGTTATTATGAATAAATGATTTGGTTATCTCTATTTTTTCATGTTCTGTCTATTGTGTCAAATACATTTGTGCTCTGATTGACATGATTGATATAACTCATCACGTATAGCGGGTTCCTTTCACACTTAGGACGTGACATCCACTGATGTCTTATACTCCGCCAAGGCCTCATATGCGTGCACACAACTCACACTCAGCCCTGGGAGGAGCAGAGGAGACACTCACACACACCACAACCTCGGAATGTCTAGGGTTTGTGCCTCTGCGCCCGTCAACATGATCGTGTCCAACTACCTGACAAGGGGTACGTGCAACTACGTCTGTCAGCAATGTACTCTCCCCAATCACAATATGCTAACATGCTCTTGGTGGTCTACAACTGAGATGGAGTGCTGTACACACTGGGTGATCCCACCCGGTCCAACATTGTCGACCACTAGGATGCTCCACAGCCTCCAGGAGTCCCGTCGAGCTCTCACATCTGCAATCCCATGGATGGCTACCTCAAAACACGATCGGTGACAATCTCACGGGGATCTCGAGAAGGCATGTTCACCCACACAAGCCACTGCGATACACTGTACGGCCCTAGGGGTGTCGAGGAACTACCCTCATGAGAAACCACCCTCAAACCACATGGCCGCATTGGGGGTAATCCACGGAAAGCCTGAGAAAGGCGTGTACACACATGAACAACCATGATCCACAATACGGTACTAAGGGCGTTGAGGAACCACCCTCGTGAGGAACCACCCACAAACCACATGGCCACACTGGTGGACACTGGCCTATAAACTCACATGGTGAAAGGCTCACCACGAGCACACGAGTCACGTGAGAACCATGCCACGATCGCATGGTTAAAACGCAATATAGAGAGCCCATAATCCTCGAACCATGAGAATTAAATCCTCAGGCAACCATCGCCCTCACATGGCCCAAAAGGCCTAATTCCCATGCGTTTAGATGGGGCAAACACCCATTTCCAAGTCTGGGGTGAAAACCACACAAATGGGGGTCAAACGGGCTTTAAAACCAGCCCCTAGGGGAATTCGGTCTACCAGCCAGGGCTATTCGGTCGACCAAAATCCCCAGGGCTAAAAGCCCTTCAATTGAGTCAACTCCGTTCACAGGGGAGTTGACTCCCTGCTGGGTCGGTCGACCGAATCACAGGGTTCAGTCGATCGAACCCTACAGCAGGGCGACCCCTGCACGCTGCTAGAATCGGTCGACAATTAAATAACAACTACAGAGTCCAGTCCGTAAGTATAGTCAGGGAAAAGAACCGTACACCGTCCTGGGGCACACCCCGGTAAATTGACAAGCTAGCAACTAATGAACCTCCGACCGAAATGCTCCACTCCGAGGAGAACGTCGCACCTGAAAAGCAAGGGGTGAGCCTCTTCTCATAGGCTCAGTAGGGGTCCCATGGAACACCACCACAACGGAGGCAGTAATAGAAGTGCAGCCCAAAATAACAACAGTAAAGGAAAGCAGTAAGAATAGCCACAGCGGGAGCAATAGAGCAGGAATGTCAGCACGACACAATGACAGTGACTAGCAACAGAAGATCATCAACCAGGGGAAACACACACACATGCCCTCTACAAGACCCTGACCCCATGGTCAGACGGCTCGTCCTAGTCGACAGAACCACGAACAAGGCCACACGGCCACAAATAGAACCAACACCCTCGGGGGAATCTCTCGACCTTGAACTCGAACCAGCAGAAGACCCATGCCCACACACACAGGGTAACACCAGTCCCTCAGTTGGAAGGGCCACGACAGTCCAATCAGTACCTAGACCTTCATGGCGTAGGGAAAGAACAACGTTGACACAAAACAGAATAGACCAAGCCGCCGACACAGTAAACCAAACGGAGGAACACCCACACGAAAATCTCTCAGGTGATAGGAGTACTAACCCCACTGACAACAAGACCAGATGCATCCTCTGACAACTTATACTATAGCCTCACATGTCTCTCTACATGCCCCAGGTAGAAACTGAGACACTAACACAGTACCACATTGTAATGACTCGATGAGGTCGTGCTCGTCAGCACACATCCATTGCCCCCGACCACGTGTGCACACATAGACCATCTGCTCTAGGTCAGTCCTCTAGCCGATTTTCCCCTCAACCGGACTTAGGCTGCAAAGGTAAGGGGCCCACAGGTAACCGGCCTAAAAATCACTACATGGGACAAGCCTCCACCACTCCCAGGCGGGTCGGCATGCAAATGTGCCCAGGTCAGCTACGTCATGTGGGTAGAGTCACCAAGAACTTGCCGCAACAATGGAAACCACTAGAGTACCATTGGTCCCCACCAAGCCACCACAAGGCGGCTCACTAGCACGAGAACGAACGACCACTAATCGGTCAGCTAAACCACGACTGTCGGTCCACAAAAGAGTAGCCCAAGCACCAGACGAGAACAAAGGACCACGGTCCACTACACCTACAAGGACACCTAGCTGTAATCATAGCCCTCACGTGGGAATACCCTCCACAGTCACAAGACTCTCGTGGGGACAGTCGACACGAGCAGCCTAACACTAGGACTGTCCACACTCCACCAGTTGACGGGGATGGCCCACACTAGTACCCTGGAACCACATAGCACAGAGAACCACCCAGACACAAAATCTGCAAGGCCACCCCTCCTACAGACAATCCAGAAGTCTGAACCACAGAGCACCACACCCCTGGGCTGAAGGGGGCTGGAAGGCCAAGGTCCTGGTCGCCTAGAGGGCTGGGCAGCCAGACCTATGGCCACCCACAGGGCTGGGCGGCCAAGGCCCTGGCCGCCTAGATTGGGCGGCCACCCTGATGGCCAGCTAGAGGGCTGGGCAGCCAGACCAGTGGTTGCCCACGCTGGGCACTGCAGGGATCAGGGGCAGCCACTCCTCTAGCTTCCCAAGAGCCTGGGCGGCCAACCCCCTGGCCACCCCGACAATGAGCTTCAAAATGGTATAAAACGGACATGACAGCCAACCATTTGGTCATGTGGGACCCTAGATGGCCAGATCCCTAGCCACCTAGAAAGCCTGAGCGGCCAGACCCATGGCTGCCCGACCCTAGACGTGACGGCGATCTCCATGGCCGCCCCCTACAGTTTTCATGAAAAAACAATGCCGGAGCTCACCCGGAGCTCGATCCCATGCCCCATTCATCGCCGAACGAAGGGGAAAACATAGGGTATCATCCCCGGACCTCTCTACCATCGGAAAATCGCATCCAAACCACAAATCAAGGCCCCATACGGCCAAATCTGTCGCTCAACCCCCGACATGCTCAAACCTTCAAAAATAAGAGATACTCCAACTCTCGACCTCACCGGGCATGGAATCGAAGGGGAAAACTCACGGGAGAAGTAGGGAACCATCCCCCTACCTGAATCGACGCTTTAGGCTCACCCAAAATCTCAAAATAATGAATGCCCCCACGGCTGGCTCTTCATGAATGCTGCCTTCTCCACCTTCGGTCTAGCACGCCACGCTCCTGGGTTCATTCTCTCCGCACGCCACCGCCGTCGGACCACCACGCGCCCCCCTCGCCAGCTCTGTCGGTTGTCGGAGTGTGAAGGGAGAGTGAGAGGGAGACGGGAGAGGGTGAGGAAGAAGAAGGGCACGAGAGGGGAGAAATGAGGGAACGGAGGGGAAAAGGGAGGTTTAGGGTTTAATATTAGATATAATATTCCTTCGCAACCACGTTCACCAGAACTGGGTCACCAAAGCAACCACGTTTTGGAGGGAAAAACTCCCAGTCAAACCAGCATAAACCCTGGCCCACGTGTCAGGATGTCAGGGCTGAATGCGGTCACTTAGGCGACCGTGTTCATGATAACACTATTGCTGAGGCGACCGTGTTAAAAAATGGCTAGTCAAACCTATGTAAACCCCACTTTATGCGGACCAGACCCCCCTGGCTGGTCCCCCCTCCAAACTCTATAAAACCCCCCATGGGATGGCCAATTGTCATAAGATGCATGGAGCTCACCCGGGAGACTACAAACGACACGTGAAGGACTTGGTTGGCTGATTTTGTGTTTGCTCGGCTTACGTCGAGGGCATGTCGCATGATTGTCCCTCATATGGCGTTTAGCCAAGACGCAATACCTTCTCAAAGGCGGCCCCTCCTTTGATGAACGCACTCTATCTAGATGTCATTGGACTATCACATGTTGCCTAGATGTTACTTGGCGGCCCTATCTCGATGATCGTGTAAGGCTCTAGATGTTGCTTGGCGAAAGCACCCTGCCCGACCATACCTCAATGATCGTGCATGGCCCTAGATGTTTCTTGGCGAAAGCATCCTGCCCGACCCTATCCCGATAATCGTGTATGACTGTGCATACTACTTGATGAAAGCAACCTACCCGGGTCCTACGTCAATAATCGTGCATGACTCCAGATGTTGCTTGATGAAAGCACTCTGCCTCGGGCCCTATCTTGATGTTCGTGCACAACCCTGATGTTGCTGTATGGAAGTACTCTACCTGGGATCTACCTTGATAGTCGTGCATTACTCGAATGCTACTTTATAAAGTCACCCTACTCGGGTCTCTATCTCAATGTTCGCGTATGACCTAGATGTCACTTGATGAGAGCAACCTGCCCGGTCCCTACCTCGAGGGTTGTGTGCCGCCCTAGTGCCACCTTCATAAGCATGCCCTCAAGATGGTTATCTAAACAATGGGCACACTTCATGAGTCTTAATGCAAGATGAAGTGTCAAGCCCCTGTCTTTGTGAATACGCCCCAAGCGCGACCATCGAGGTCTCACGGTGCCCATCTCCTTTAGTTACAACGGTGCCCCCAGCACCCAGCTGCGAGTCTCAGATGCACCCCCAGCATGATCATCGAGGTCTCACGGTGCCCATCTCCTTCAGTCACAACGTTGCCCTCGACGCTCGACTGCCCACCTACTCTAGTCACATCAGGGCCCGTGGCACCCTATCGCTCAGCTACTCAAGTCACAACAGTGCCCCCGACACTCGACTGCCCAGCCACTTCAATTACAATGGTGCCCCCGGCACCCGACTGCCCAGCCACATCAGTCACAACGGTGCCCCCGACACCTGACTGCCCGGCTACCTCAGTTACAACAGTGCCCCTGGCACCTGGCTGCCCAGCTACTCCAGTAACATCGGGGCCCCTGGCACCTGACCTTCTAGCCACTCAAGTCACAATGGTACCCCCAGCACCTGACTGTTGGGTCCAAACAGCATTGGGCTACTCTAGCCCCAACAACGGTCAACAACTCCAGTCACATCGGGGGCCCCAGCACCCAATCGCCCAGCCACTTGAGTCATAACGGTGCCCCCGACACCCAACTGTCAGGTCCAGACGACACTAGGCTACTCTAGCCCGAACGACAGTTAACAACTCTAGTCACAACGGTGCCCACAACACTCGACCGCCCACTCCCGGTGACGTCCGGCTACTTCAGCCCCAGCGGCCCTTAGGCTCTCCAGTCTTAGTGGTGTTCATGGCACCTAATCGTTCTAGAGACGATGACCAGGGCACCCGACTCTCCCAGTTCCAATAGCGCCTAGTCACCCCAATCGCAGCGGGGCTTAGGGCACCATACTGCTCCAGTCACTGCCGTACCAACATCACCCAACTACTCCAGTCAAAGTGATGCCTACGGCACTCAACAACTTCAGTCACAGTAGTGCCCACGGCACCCAGTAATTCCAAGCTCAACGGCTATTGGTCACTCCAGTCAGGGCGATACTTACGCCGTCTGACTGCTCCAGTCTCAACAGTGCTGACTGCCTCTATCAACAATGCCTGACTGCTCCAATCACAGGTGGTGCCTGCACCATTTAGTCACCTCAGCCTTAGAGACACCCAACTGCTCCAGCACAACGGTGCCCACAGCACCCCTACTTCTCCGATCTCGACATTATCTCACATCGGGAATACATTGTGACACCCCTCAGGTGGCATCGTGCTAAGTTACAGGTCCTTTGATGGACACTATGTACGAATGTAAAACTATCCGCACAATAACGCAATGACTCAGGGACTGTCATAAGTGATGGAATTGTCCCATAACTTGCAAGCATTTGTAATCGGGCTCTCGTGCCCCCATATAAATGTCTTTTATGGCATATAGTTATGTAGCCCAGTCAAGGAACAGATCCCCATCCTCGCTGGAACTAGTATTCAAAAGGAAGGGGGTTTCAACTTTCAAGTATGTGAGGTATTATAACTTACTAAATCTAGCAAAATCCATTCATCATGAAACTGGTGACTTAAAAAAACTATCTCATCAAGTTACTGTGCACAAAAAACCTGAGATCACACTACTTTGAAGGCACCTAACAACTTCACAGATAGCTCAATTTATCTATCACACATAAAACATGAAAAACAAAGATAAATAACAAAAAAGGCATCTTTTAGATCTTAAGCAATCATAAGTAGTTCTATTAATGTATAACTTGTTCTCCAGAGGTCAAGTTGTTCAATAGAAAAGAAATCAAGAATGGTGGGTACCTTCCATTCCCCCTGCACTTCCGAACCTTCCCAATCTAGGGATTTTGGATTACCTTTCGACTTTTCACTCCTAAGATGGGGAAATTGCACAGGTCTCGTGAACACACACTCCCATCATATTGGACATGCATGAATCTTTGTACGGCATGTTGAAGGCACTACCAGCATATTTAATTGTGCTCTTTAGTGTGCTGACAACCATGGAAGATGTGTGAACATGGCATCCATCTGATCTTTGCTATAATGGCTCTATCTACTGCACAGCCAGGCTATGTTAAGAGTGCTAGCTGCATGGTGGCACTCAACATGTCTATGGTGTTAAGGTAACCAGATCAAGAGATGCTACATGTTTGTCTTATTGCAAGTGTGCAATTGACTAGAAGAGATGATGACTACTAAATCATAACCAACTCAATGAGAAGGAAGATTTTTTATCTTCCTAAATCCTTGTCGGTGTAGAAATTAGTTGGAATTATGTATACAAAAAAGGGGTGGCAAGATGCGTAGGGTAAGACTCGAACTCGGGTGGCCCAGTAATCACTCAGCTCTCCGTACCACTCTGCTAGATTCCCCATTACCAAAAAAAAGATCTCTCATTCATGGTGACGACGATAAGATCGTACGGCTCAGGACCCTGTACGAGATCACCGCTCTTCATCTGGGGCCATCTGTGGGAAATGAACAAAGAGCTAGTATGGCGCGAAGAAGTTCCAGTAGGAGAAACACTGGTGAAAAAGTGAAGGCACCGACGGTCGAAGTGAGGGAACCCATGCCCTCACACTCTTTGACTGGAGCCCCCTATGACAACCAAGCCAACATTCTGCCCCCGCCGGTCATAGGGGAACAATTCACTCTCAGGCACCCGAACACCCTCCAAACTCTCAATGCTAAAATGGACGTCCTCATCGACTTGATGAGGACCCAGATAGCTAGAGAGGAGAGGTCGTGGTTTCCTTGGATGAATCACCCCCATGCAGAGGCCTCCCGGATGATGACCGGGGGCCGATTCATCCATCAAGGAGGATGCATCATCCAGAGTGAGCGGGGCAGACCTTCGTAGCTCCCACCTCCGGAGCAAGAAGCCTCCTCCAGCCCAAGGAAGAGGAAGTTCGAGCTCAATCAACAATGCACAAAGGAGGACATTCTAGACCCGGAACACCAGGGAAACAATCAGAGCCCCCCAGTTCCATCCTGGCGATAGCGAGAACTGTCGCTCCAGTTGCAGGACTTTGAGCGACGTTTCACCAAGCAGGAGTGCACCCTTCATGCCCTGCAGCAGAGCACTGCCAAGGAGGATGAGGAACAATACCCATTCTTTGATAAGATATTAGAGGCAAAGATTTTGCCCAGAATCTCCCTACCGACCTTCAAGTCTTATGATGGCCAAGGTGACCCGGACGATGATTAGGATAGCTTCGACACTCTGATGACCTTGCACGGGGTGTCCGATGTGGTCAAGTGTCGAGCGTTCGTGACTACGCTAGTCTAGGGCACACAAGCATGGTTCCGAGCACTCGCCCCCAAGAGCATCACCAGCTTTCGACAATTCGGGTGATTGTTCAAGGAGAGCTTCACCGGCAGCGGCCCTCTAAGGTTGATAGTGAGATTGTTGGCCCTCAAGCAGAAGCAAGGGGAAAACCTATGGTCTTACATTAACCGTTTCAAAATGGAATCTCTGTGCATCCCCTGCCTAGATGTGGCCTCTACCATCACCAAAGTAACTGGAGGCACCGGCGATGAAAATCTCTGGCTAGAGTTGGTGCCTCACCCTCCTTCCTCTCTCGTTGACCTTGTGACCTTGTCTCTACCTCATGTGGAGTGCAAGGAGGTCCTCATCGCCTATCGAGATCCTACAAGCTTAGGGCAGGAGGGGGAAAGAAAGAGGTCGTCCGACCAATCTTCTGGGTAGGGGAAGAGGAGGAATCGAGAGGGTAATTTATCAAGAGATAAAGGACTCGGGACTACTCCGCCGTCCCAAGCCAACGAAGACTGACCCGAAGCATCAGAGTCATCAGAAGCACTGTCAGTTCCACGACGATCATAGCCACCATACGGGAGACTGCCACCAGCTCAAGGACGAGATCGAAAGCCTCATCCGCCAGGGCCACCTCTCCTAGTACGTGACCGAGCAAAAGGAGAAATCTGTGCATAATATGGAAAGGAATGAGAGCAAGGTATGTAATCTTGAGGAATTTGTTTTAGCTCTATTCAATATATGAGCACATATTTTCAGGGTTCTTTCGCTCAGATTTTGGGGTTATAACCTTTGAACCATTAATGCGTATGAAGGTCTGGACTGTTGGTGCTCTAAAAGGAGAATGTTGATTCTTCGGCTTTTAAAAACCCCTGCAATATGAACTCCGTCACCACTTCTGTTTCAGTCTGCTGGCCCTTCTAATTTTCACTGCATCACTACTCTTTTCATCTTGCATTTGCATTGCATATAAAAATCAAAAACAAAAATTTTAAAACACACCAAAACTTAAAAATTAAAAAATCTAAAAAATTGTGTGTGCACTTTCAGTGGCTGCATGTTGGTCTGCATCTTGTACTTGCTCGCTCGACTGCTCCTAGCATTGTTATGCACTTTTCTTGCCCATGCTCCATGTTACTACACTCACTGGCTACCAATGGTCGGCATCCACTCTGGATCTTGTGCTGAGTTGGCATTTTAGCATTCACCCTTCTTGCTATTGTTCACCCTTCTCTTCATCTCACCCATGCCCTGAACACCTCTCTCACTCTTGAGCCCTCATGTCTTCCCATTGTGATGACGTCGAAGGGGGGAGGATATTGTTGGAACCCTAGTTTTGATGATGTCACAACTATGAATCATGTTGTGGCAAAACTACTTAATAATGTTTGATTGAGTCATCATCTTCCATGTGTCAGAATGGCATGACTTGTTAAGGCATCTTTATCATTCAGGTTATACAAGTCTTTTATTTGTCTAAGTGTCAGAAAATCAGGTCGATGGACGTATAGGCACTTAGTCGTATAAGGTCAATGCATGTTCAAGTCTTAAGTTTGTTAGGTCGGTGCACATTCACATCTTACATTTGTTAGGTCGGTGCACATACGTGTCTCAAGCCTGTTAGGTCGATGCATCTTTGTACCACATTGAACATAAAGTCGATGCATGCTTGTGCTTGCAGTTGATGCATATACTCACATGTAGTCACACAGGTCGGTGCATATATACACCAGTAGTGTATCAGGTCAGTGCAATAGTGACTTTGTGCTCAACAAGGTCGATGCACATTGCACCTTGTGTAAAACAAGGTCGATGCACATTGTATCTTGTGTAAAGCAAGGTCGATGTACATCCTTACATTCATTCTAGAAGGCCGACGCTCATGCAAGTAATATGCACATCAGGTCGATGCACGTATTGCAACATGTTCTACAAGGTCAATGCATAATCTATAACATGCTTTCTAAGGTCTGTGCACATGTAGAGTCTAAGGTCTGTGCACATGTAGAGTCGGTGCACATGTAGAGTCTAAGATCTGTGCACATGTAGAGTCGGTGCACATGAAGTGTCTAAGGTTTGTGCACATGTAGAGTCCAAGGTCGGTGCATATGTAGAATCCAAGTCATCAGAACTGTGCATTGAGCCTGCACTTTAAGGCACCTGCATTATCATACATTCTTTTAATCTGAGCATCTGATTTTTCTGACATTGGCTTAGTATGCATTCTCTTGAGCTATTATGATGAAAAAGGTGTTTGATGAAATATTTTATATCTTATTGACATGGATTCAATCAAACACTTAAAGGACAAAGAGTAGCAAAGACTTAAGTGATCACGTGATCCCAGAATTAAGTTAAACTGACACGTGATCCAAGGCGACCAACTCTTCAAGAACGATCAGCCACGTGATCTCGCCTCATCTTCAAGATCTGACACGTGGATCTACTCAAGCCACTTTTCTGAAAAGCTACTGGCGGGAATCCTCCCTCCACGCGCCGAAGTGAAACCATGCGGGGACCACATGATCCAGTTCGTTGATATATAAAGGGAGATCTCTGAGAAGAAAAGTTAAGTTAAGTGAAGAAAGAAGAAGATACACTGAGAGGAAGAAATTAGAAGAAGTGAAGGCAATTGAAGGAGAAGAGAGAGCTCAGAGCAGGGAGAGCACCGGAGTTCATTGAGAGAAAATTGCTGGAGAGTGAGAGAGTTAGTTGCAAAGAGGAGTAGGAGTGCCAGAACAGAACATCAGAGAAGAGGAGAAGAGGAGAAGAAGAATCGCTGCTGAAGTCACGATTTCTAGATTAGATCTAGAATCGTTTGCTCATTTTGAGCTATATTATTTTTCGTGCTGCATCTGATTATCATTTTCATTCCTTTATACATTTCTTTCATTTCTGGTAGTCAGCAGAGCAAGCTGTGGTGCTCAGCGGCGAGGATAGGTTCCTCGGATAGTAAGCTGTGGTGCTCAGATGTTAGCAAGCTGTGAAGCTCAGCGGTTCAAGTTGTTAGTCAGCGGATAGCAAGCTGTGTTGCTCAAATGTTATAAGGATTCATCCCCGAAGCTGTGGATCAGTGGTTAAGCTGTGTGTCAGCAGAAGTCACACTTAGGTTTGAGTATGGGGTGGACGTAGGTCTTTGTACGAATTTTGAAATTGTTTACCCTTCTTAAAAATTTCTGCAAACCCCAATTTCCAGTCTGTCCACTATTTTCTAGGCCCAACCCCTAGTCACTATAAAATCCCCCAAAACTTGAAACCTCCTCCAAAAGTCACATAAAAATTATCCATGTTTTCCTTACTTTTGCCTCTACAACTTTCCTGAAGAGACCATCACTCAGTTCCATCACCAACCCCTCGGTCAAGGAGTGTTCTCAGTCAAGTCCAAGTTTTGCCCAGTCAGATCTAGATCTGTGAACCAGCGTCTGGTAAAACCTGCCACGGCCAGCACAGAGGATTTGAAATTCTTATCCCAGCTTGGGATCATAATTCTTCGATATATCTTTCCAACGCCACCAGCCTCGCGTCGATCATAGCAGTCGTTCTCGCCAGGTCGTGCAGGTCTGAAACAGCAACTCAGATCTGTGGACAGCAAGTTCAACACTTGAAGATCGGAGCCGCCTCACCTTCCGCAGGACGAACCAGCGTGCCGCCTCCCAGGGAGCGTCCCTCCAGGCATCCCCATCACAGCGGTGCTACTCCGGACCCACTCGGCCCCACCAACCATCACGTGGGCCCCACAACCAGTAGCTTGCACCATCTGAGCTGCACCGACGGAGTGTCCATAATTGCTGCCTGTCAACCTGAACCCACCACTCCCGGGCCCACTTTGTAGCCCTTTACCTCCCTGCGTGGAGTGGACAGAAGTAATCATTTTTGTAAATATTAATAATTATTGTACTGGAAGTACGGGTTTGGCCGGGGTCGTCTTTCCCAAGGCCGGAGCGTGGAGGTACACCCGCTGCCCCCTTGTAGTCATAGTTACTTGCTTTCCTACTATAGTTCTTACTGCCGCTACTAGAGAGCATGCTAGGATCCTAGCTCATATCAAATTCAATCACCACTACGGGAGAGAGAGAGCGCGAGACCCGTCCTGTGACCCGACCTGGGCACGAGAGTGAGCTAGACCACCCTTGACTCACTGCCGATTTCCCAACCGTGCAAGTCTAATGCTTCCCTCGCTAAGGGATGAACACGAGCTTGCTAGAGTCTGAGGATTGCACTTCAAATTGGAGTCGAGTCTGCCGTGGTCCGTCCCACATCAGGAGGTAGGCGTGGTACGAGGGTCGGCCCCATGCTGATAAGAGATCCTCGGGCACCGGACGGGAGAGAACTCTGCCTCAAACTGCTCCAATTCGAGAGCGACCTGGTATGCATCTTCCAAGGTGGTGACATTGCGGTGAAATAATTCATATTGATAGTGGGGCCGCAAGTCACAATGGAAGCGTGATACAGGCATGGTGCTCTCCTCTGTAACGCCACATCGCAAAAAGTACTCATCCAACTTCGTGATGTAGTCTGACACGGATCGGTCCCCTTGTGTGAGACTCTGCCACCTATCAATAAGTCATTGACGGTACATGGCAGGAAGGTACTTACGCCTAAGCTTGTTCTTCATCTCATCCCAAGAACCTACCTGAGGTTCATGACGCTGAAAGAGCAAGCTCTCCACATTGCTCCAGTAAGTCTGTGCTTGCCCCAGCAACTTCATTTTGGCATATCTAACCCTCCGGTGGTCCGTCATCTCGAATCACTCAAAGTACCAGTCCATGCTGGCCTCCCAGTCAAGGTAGATCTTGGGTTCCAAAGGCTTGGTCCCATCAAACGTGGGAGGGTTCGCACGGACGGTCCTAAGGATCTGTTTGTCCTCTTCATCCCTTTGTGGTCGGTAACCACGCCGGCGCCAGCCATTTCCCTCGTAATTGTTGTCGGACTCGTAGAACTCAAAATGGAGGGCACGTGGCCGTTGCTCCTCAGCCCGAGGTGGTGCAGGCTAGGCGGCAGGCGCGGGCTGGGCAGTAGGTGCCTGAGGGGCTGGAAGAATGCCGGGTAGGTCCCGATGAGGGATTCTCTCCACACTCTCTAGCCTTCCAACCAGACCTTGGACAGATCGGTCAGAAGCCTCGGCAAGGTCCTCCATGGCCTTGAGTCGGCTCTCCATACGCTCGGTATGCTCCCTAAGAGTCTGGTCGGGCCTGTCCATGCGCTCCGTGAGTAGAGCCACCAAGTCCTCCAGTGTTCGGCCTCCTGGGTTGGCACCTCGGGGTTCACCCATAGTGTCAGGGCGATGGTATTGGGCACCTCCACGGGTGGGCATGCAATGTAATTCAAAACACTTTTTTTTGAAAATAATGACTACCCTAGACTCAAACTGGCTCTGATACCAATTTGATGCGGGACGACGACGGGACTCGACTCGGACTTGTTGCGACCTTGGACTCTATAGGATGACGCGACTAATTGGATGACGCAACTAGCAACGACGCTACAACGCGGCACCTAAAGAGCTCCAGGGGAGGCCATATGCCCCAAATAAGAAGCGCTAACCTACACCGTCCCCATCGAGGGAAGCGCAATGATCTGCACAGTTGAGTAACCGGCTTTGAGTCTACTTCACATCTCCCACAACCACTACCAGCCATCCCTTTCTCCCCTTGCCATTCCTTCCACTTCATACCACCCAACACTCATCAAGAGCCTCCATCACTCCACTCAGTTCGCAGGCAGTAGAAGGAGCTCAACTTGTAGAAGCCATTTCGGAGTAGTTCGACATCAGCTGGAGGTGCACCATATATCAACGGAAAGCTCGTCGAGATAGCTTCGTCGCTGTGGTGGTCTCGCCAGCATTTGACTTCACAGATGTCCAGGAGATCCGATCTCCGTTGACTGCACAGATCCAGACCAATGGGCGACCAGAGGTGACTTCCTGGAGCTCCCACGGTCATACCCCACCACTACTGAAGGCGCCGTTTGGCCAAGGTCTTCTACAACCAATCGGCTTCCATCAGCAAAAGGTGGCATCCCGTTCGGCACCTGGAGGAGCATCTACCAATTTTCTTCCCCCAGGTGCGCAGAATAGGTCACCTAGGACTAGACCCGACCCCCCTTCACTCAACTGGTTCCTCCTCCCGCCCCGACATCATATGGAGCTCCCCCTAGTTTCTGATCGAAGAAGACTCATCCGCGGTCATCCTCGACTTGGTCCTGTCTCGATTGGACTTCGGGAGCGATCGTGGCACCTGCATCCATCTGCTATTGTACCCTGGGGTCAGTGCGAACCAGAGCGCAAAGGTCCTATTCCAGGAACCACCCTGGCCTGTGATGACAACAGGCTCCTCCGCGAAAATTCTCCAACGTACCAGGGTCTGTTAGTGACGAATCGGCACCAGTTTTGGTGACTTTTGAGTTCGAGGGAGTGTGCAGCGGCATCTGCATCGACCCCCTATCCTGTCATTCCAGAACTAGACAAGACCAAGCGAAGTACCCATTCGAAGCTAATTTAACAAAATCCCCTCCCCGCTTGGCCAGCTTAGTGCCCCTCCCTGTGAGGAGGTAGTGTTTGATTTGTAATATTAAACTCCCATACCCTAGTCCAACCCCCCTGCGAGGGGAGTAGTGCATGTAAATTTGAACAGGGGAAGCTTCACCGACGCAGTGTGCGGGGAACCCACACTTCCCCGCTCGCCCTCATCTCCGAATGGGGTTGGTTTCTTCAAGCCAGCCAGTTAAGCTCTAAACCTTGCTCATTCACTAGTATTTGTTCATCTAATATCTACAAAATTGCTCTGTTGAGTGAGAGAGAGAGCGCCCGACCCCGGAGTGTTCCACTTCCGAGTGGTCACCGTGGGTTGTAAGAGAGAGGGACCTAGTGCCCCAATTGGCACCCGACCAGCCCTTGAAGTGTTGGCTTCGTACCCTCAGGAGGGCAACCTTAGCCCTACTGGCCCTCTACGAGCTAGGGTCTTGATCCACTACCTCCACTCGGCATCGCCGAGTCACCCCTGGTTCGTGTGTGTGCAACGGTGGTTCAGCCACTTTCAAGAACCTCACTCTATGGTTGAATGTGTTTGCGTAGTAGGTCCGAGGATCCTTTTCTTGTTGCTGCATTCCCCCTAGTGGTGTCACATCAGGTTTGGCCTATCTATAAACTCTCACCATGCGTGAGAATGTGCCTCCGCCAGGTACCAGGACTCACATGCACTAAATGGTCATTAATTGCATTGTCACATCCATATTTTCATAAAAATCACTCAATACCCTTGCACATTCATTGTTTGCTTCTACTTGTTGTCCCTCAATTGATATCACTGTGCACATCAAATCCTATTCATTTTGACATTTCAAAAAGTGGTATCAACAATACAACAATTGGTGTCTTGCTTTACTCTCCTGAATAAATCCCTTGAAAATCTTTTCTTAAATGATGGAGTTTATGAATGTGTTAGTTTGTCAATTATTCCTTGACTCAGGGGGAGTTAAAAATGTTCATTTTTCTTTAAGAAAAAATTGGTCTTCATCGACTGACCCCTAATAAACAAATGGTTTATTGTTTATAAATTTTGAATCTGAAGGTGAAATTCTTGAAGATGGCCACTTGCATGTGAAATAGAGTTGAAACATTCTAAAAGGACTTTGTCTGGAGCCCTCTTCTGATATCTGAAAATTAAAAGTAACAAGGCCACTTTGGATGAAGAATTTTGATCTAAGTATTGTTTTTAAATATTTTAAATTAAATCTAAAAAAGCCAAGAGAATATGCCATGGAATAAAAATATGGTAGAGCAATGGCATGAATCACGGAGAAACCGATTCTTTGCACCAAAGAAGTGCTATGGAAGGTGTCATGATGTAACATGCTATCTCTGTTCAAGAAGGCAGAATAGTGAGCCACATTGAGTAACCAGGGACTCGGGCGTCTGATCAACACGTTTCCTCGCATCAAAAGATGTGTGCTACACGTGAATGCTCAAAAAAAATGTGAAAAAGAAAATTAGATTAAAATATGGTTGACTCGACGTAAAATTTAGGCCAAGTCAAGTGTTTATCCTCAATACTAATTGAAATTCTTTGATGCGGAACCGCTACCGCTATCATGAAGAAGAGGTCAGGACAGGACCGTTTCCAGGTAGAGTCGACACTAGAAACAGGAAAGGGTTGATGTCATAGAACGCTGGACAGACGCAGTCATAGGATGGCCGCTACTTGACAGTAGCGGTCTCCAGGGGCCTGCTTCTAGCCAAGACTCGGAAAAATAGCTTTATGATAAGTGCATTCTACTTCATTGGGCTTTGAGGGTTGTTGGCACTCAAAATATGTTCGATGGCAATCACACCTAAACAAGAAGAATGATGCGGCCCGCTAAAGCATAGAGGCCAAAGAAAGCCAATACACAAGGGTCTTCTCGAACGACTGGAGCCTCGGGTCATCTGACACGAGCACTAGAGACTTCACCTCAGGAGGATCGAAAGAATCCACAACAAACTAGCAGTGTCGTTCGGCCTGCCCAATGAACTGGCATCGACTCGGTCGTGCCACATAAACAACATCTGTTATCCGACCAAGGGCAAGGATGTACCCGGTGGTCTGCCACCTGATGAGAAGCCCTCCTGAGGTGATAGAACCTCTCTGACCCCTCAGAACAAGATACCGAAGGCCCCATCAGCGGAAGATCCAAGTAACCCAACACGGGTACATCATCTCACTGTTTGGGTCCGTTAGCGACCAAATGACCACCCAACCAAGGCGAAAGCACCTCGGGTAGTGTCCCACTCCCCGAGAAAGTCACAAATGCAAGTAAAGCCATGCCAGCAGCACAAATCGAGGTGCTGAAGGCTGTATCAGCGGAAAACCTACGTGTCTGAATCAAAGGTACACGGTTCTGGAATTGGCCATTCAGCGGCCCGAAGGCTTTGCCAATACTTCTCGTAGCCATTTTACAAAGCCACAGTGAGATGAAAGATCAAGACAACTCTTGGAGCCAGTCTGGGGTCCATAGTATGACTCGCGCCAATCAAACGTGGGGAACGAAGCTAACCTGGTGTGCCCCCCTACCCGGCACCCTTCAGCCCGACGTGCAAAAGACATAATCTAAAGCCTTATCCGGCGTGCTATCTCCATGCCTGGTAGAGTCAGGCCAATGGCCGCTATGTATACAAATCATCTTCAGACGAAGAAAGAGAGAGAGAGGCAACATAGTAGAGATGAGAGAGAGAATAGAAAGAGAGGAATGGATAGAAAGAAAGAGGATTGGGGAAGAAGAAAAGGGCTTTCTCTAAGAGTCCACCCCGTCTGTCTGCCAAGAGGAATCCGGAGCCGGGGAAGAGGAGCTATTCTCCGATACTCTGTTTTCATCACCGATAAAAGAGGTGGGTGGCGAAGTCATCCTCTCCATTTTCTTTTCGCTTCTCCTCTCTATAAATCTTCCCTCCGTGGTCTATAATGAAACAGGCGATGATATGAGCCTGCACCCCTTCTCATGTTCTTTCTTAATCAATCCTGCTACTCTTTTGTTTTCTTTTCTCTTCATTGCCTGAATGTAAAGGTGAAATGGAATGGTCTCGCATGGCAACGGCGGGCTAAATGTAAAATTCATTATCTCATGAGCTGTGTCTGAGCCCCTCTTTATTTTTATTGCATTCGCTCCTAAATTAGTTAATTGCCGACCGGTTTCCTCCTCTGATGCCGAACATGCCCTGGAATGGCCCATGGGCTATAGTAATGGTATCCTCTCCCTAGGGTTCTCTTCCAATATGATGGCTATGCCGGATATGCTACACGCCCATTGTCGATTTTATTGTTGGAGACACATTCATATGTGCATCTCCGTCTTCCCCCATTCGGGATTGGCCTCCTTAACACCTCTCTACGCTCATTTATGAGCTAGAGAGAACAGGACCATCCCTATAACCCGTGTGCAAGGCTGCTGGGTATGGCCACTCGTCACCTGCCAATCGTTTGAGTTATCTCGATTTTTATAATTCATATGCTAACTTACTAGCCCCGCGGATGCTAATCTGCTAATTCCCCGTGAATGCTAACCTGCTAACCCCCCTGAATACTACTCTACTACCCCCCTGTTACTCTGTATGCGAGTTACATTACCGTGCTTTATTATTTCGAGAATGGTAGTTTGGTGCCCCGGGGAGGGGAAACATTCCCTATTGAAATATCTAAATCACCATGGGGTCAAAGGGTCTTGTCCTTTTATGGCATGCATCCCTATGGGCCACCAGAGGGTGAATACTAATAGGGCTCTTAGCCCAGCACTAAACCCACTGCTCCTAAGTGGGAATAGTGGTGACCACGGGTTGTGTGCCCCTCGTAGGCTAGCCCTCGGGGTTTCCTCCCTTATTGGTCATCCCTCTCGAACACATCTTGGCCCATGGAATACTGGTGCCCCTCGTAGGCTAGCCCTCGGGGTTTTCCATCCATTTGGATCTACTGGTCACCGTCTTGGCCTCCCGAGACTAAGGGTCTTACCCCATCTCTGTGGGTATGCATCTGCTTCTCCCCCGTGACCCTCTAGGGTATGGGGAGATGCTGCCAAAATTTTGTCGAGGACCACATCTCCAAGGGGTCACGAGGTCGGAGACGCCTCGTGCCATAGGGAATGCCGGGAGATGTCCTCATCAGGATGATTTCAAGAAGACCCTGCAGGACCTCTGCCGCAACGGATCGGACCGCCTGGAGCTGATCAATTATCACTACTGGCAGAAGAGGAAGGCACCGCCGCAACCAGCTGGCTGGCCGAGAAGGACCTGATTTGCCCCTATCGCACATTCATGAGGAGGGAAGAGCGGAAGTCACAGAACTATGTAGACACTACCTAGTTCTACGGCCTCCTGCGGGTGCATGGGCTAATAATTGAGGTTCGGCCAGCGGCCATCCTGGGGCAACGTCTGCATGTGGCCTACCATTATGCTAAAGGATGGGGGATGGATCATTTCAACTTGTATTGCCATCTGTCCGCCAAGAAACATGCAAACTTGGCCATCCTTCCTGACCGCTGTCAGACGATCGGGGACATGTGTTGGCTTGTCTGAGAGGCCACCCACCGTGACAAAGAGCCATCCCTCAACTATTGGCCAATATCACTGTGGCTCTATACTGGCCCACACGGTAGTTGAAATTTCTCTTCCTTTGTGTTCATGGATGCCATTTTTAGGGTGCCGGATGTTACTCAATTCTTCACTTTTCTTGTCTTTCCTCTTCACAGATCATCCGAACAGCACGCAGATGGCAACTTACCGCAACCTCCTTCAGTAGGCGGAGAAGCCGGCGCATTTTGAAATGGCGCCACCAGCACTGACTACAACTCCCCTACCTCCACCCGCAAAGAGGCCCCGGGCAAAATCACCCGTGAAGAAGTCTCTAGACGAGGCAAAGGCTACAGGGCGGCGGGAGGCTAAGTGCCGGAAGATAGAGGCCGCCAAGGCTGCCAAAACTGTTTCCCCGCCACCTCCGGTTCCATCTTTCAAGGAATTTGAGACCGGTTGAGTCAAATTGTGCCAACCTATCGGTGAGATTCCTCTGTCAAGAGCATCTTTCAGGTGAAGTTTTTATTTTTGTGTCAGAACGAGTCGCTTACACCGGGATGCCTCTGCTTTTTGTTCATCAGCTAGGGAGGAACCGATGCCCTCACCGACCCCCGAGGTAGGAGAGGCCTGGGTCGGGTCGGAGCCATTGTCCACTCTAACTCCCTCACCCAAGGCCACCAGAGAACCTCAAAAGGGGTCACCAGTAGAGAAGGCGTTGGTGGCCACCAAAATAGCCGGGAGGAAGGAGATAGAGCAGAGGAGGGTAGAGGCTGTTCGGACCGCTTCAGCCTCTCCTCCACCTTCAGTCCCTTCTTTTGCACAATTTGCCACCGCTCGGACCGAACCAAGCCATCCTGCCAGTAAGGTTCCTAGGGTGTTGATATTCTTCAGGACTTAGTCGCCTCCCAGGGTGAAATTTTTGTGCATGCATAACACTCGCGTTTCTTCCTCTCAACCGATGCAGAGGAGGAACGTTCGGGATTACGCGTGCAGCCTGTGGGAGTCTCCAATGGTGTAGTAAGTTGGTAGGAGTTGGAGTAGAGGAAGGCCGAGGCTGAGAAGTTCGTAGCCACGTTCGCGGTCGCTCAGGCAGAGCCAAGCTAGCCTACAGGTTAGACTCTCCGACCGGCGGTGCCGCTTAACACCTTTTTACCTTGCAGGATAAGGTCTTTATGCTCAGCCCTTGCGGAGGAGCCAGCACCTACTCCTGCTCCAGACGTGGGCGAGGCTGCTGCACTTGGAGTTGCACTTTTCGTCGAGGAGACAATCCCCAGATCGCCTCGGGCCGCGAGGACCGAACGGGGTAATTATTTTCACTGGCGTGGCTAGCATTTTCATTCGTTGGGAGCCCAAAGACCTTTATCTAATCTGAATGCTCCTTCATTTGGCAGTTCCCATCGTGCCCCTCCCCAAGTGGGTGTGGGCCTACAAGGCCCCCGAGTTGATGAAGGCGTACACGAGGAAGAGGCTAAAATCTAGGAAGTCCCCGTCGCCGAGTCTGCGTGGAGAGGAGGCCATTGACTCCAAGATGAAAGCTCCCTCTCCGGCAAGGGAGGAGCCTACCCTGACCCAGTCTTCTTTGGGTGAGAAGGTAGACTATGACTACTCTTCCGATGAGGTGGCTTTGGGTGAGGATTTTGTAAGTGTGAGCCTGTTCACGTGGGCCCCCCTCTTGCAGCCAGCCTCTGATCTTGTCTTCTGTTATTTGGTTAATTTGTAGGAGCAAATCCAGCTGGGGGCCATGGAGGCGCCTGCCCCGGATATATCGGTAGAGCGACCCGGGGGAGTCGACGTCGGCTTGGAGATGCTGGCGACCTTGTTTGAGGTCCTGCGACAGGAAGCAGCTGTGGGGACCGTAATACCAATCGGTGAGGCTCTAGAGGAGGGAGAAATAGAACCGGAAAGTAGTATAGTTCCGGTGACTGAGGTAAATATGGGGCCTCCGGGACCTCTCTTGCATCTCTTCAAGATTTGGGTAGCTCGCCTCGATCCTTCCCCCCCTCTTATCTTTCCCTTCTCACCCCTATCTCCCACTACTACCCAGACCAGCAGCAGCAACAGAACCACTGGCCATGTTGCAGCATCACCCTCACCTCCCCTGTAAGGCTCCTGACATCAATCCCAGCACCAATGGATTTTACTCTAAGCAAGCTTCGCAACAAGATGTCATGCACCCTCATCCGAGGTCAGAGCTATGCGGGAGGCATGTTTTCGTCAGGCGGCGCAAACTGACTCTAGCAGGTGACAGAGACAAGTTGCAGAAGGTACCCCGACCTGCCCTTTAGTGGAGTACAATTGAGGATGCCCAGCTTCCATTCAAGGCTGGTCTCACCCCATTCCATTCTCCCAGATGAGAGTATCATCTCCCACAAGGCGCCTCTGTCTCACTGGCAGCCCAGACTGTGCGTCCTCACGAAAATAGGCGGTGTTGGCTCCACATCCATCAGACCGGGGTCATTCTAGTGCTGATGCATCCCCAACGCATCGCTCTTCACGGAAAGACTAGTCCCACTCTATTCTAACTCCAGACCGATGAGCTACAGCATCGGTAATTCCAGCTTTTGATTCTGCTCCTACATCCTGCTCATCCCCACCAGCGTACAAAGACCGCCATCTCACCGTTCGAGCAAGTTTCAAGGTGATATTCGGAGGAGTCGAGCTAGGACCGCCCCTCTTTCAAGTAAAAATGATCCAGGCTTGTTTTGACGTCCCTGTAGGGAGTACAGTCCCGATCAAGGCATCTCTGGCCAGCAGGTGATGGCGTCGGCGCAGTCTCACAAGAACTGTCGTTCCTGGTGCCACCGACCTCCGAACAAGCTGCCTCTTCTTCTTGTTCTTTCTCAAGGAGAGTCACTCTCCAACAGCACACACCACATCCTCTTTAGGCCCCCGAGTAGATAGTATCGCCACTGATAACCTGCTGGCGCCAAGCTAAGCAGACAGCATGGGTGACTGTGTAGGCTAACTATTCACTATGCCGCTGATTCCCTCCCCACCTGGCTGATTGAATGCCCCTCCCTGCGTGGAGGTATAATTTGGTTGTAACCCTTCTCCCCACCCCTAAGTCAACCCTCCTGCGTGAGGTGTAGTGTTGTAATTGAGTTCACCGCAGGAGAAGCTTCATCAGCGCAGCGTGCGGGGAGTCCCACGCTTCCCCGCTCGCCCTCATCTTCGGCTCAGGATCGGTGTCTTCACACTGATCAAGTATTCACTGAACCCTCCTTGGTCTAGTTTGTTTCTTTAGTATCATGTCTGAGCTCAACCGGTGAGGAAGAGAGCGCTCAGCCCCGTAGCTTCCCGCTCACAAACTGGCCACTATAGATATAGTGAGGAGAGAGCCCCGTGCCCTCTAGGCACGAAGTCTGCTCCACTATCGTGGGTGCCCCCATCCTAGGGAGGGACACATTAGGTTGAGCCATCACCCCTTACCAGTAGGGTTCAGGTCCTCAGACCCACCCCACCATCACATAGCCACCACTGGAAAGGGTTGCGCTGCGAAATCAGTCTGCCAACATCGAGTTCATTCTCTTGATTATGTGCTTGCAAGTCTAGGTCCGAGGAGTATCTGGTCTATCCCATTGCATCCCTAGGTCATCCCACATCAAATTCTCTTGGTGGATAAATAGGGAAGACATTGAGAAAATCTGCACGTGGTGTGGGATTCTCAACATAACATAGCTCCTTGATAAATCCCCTTGATGGATAAGCAACGTTAATCCATGGGGGTTCATCCTTCAACATGAGAAGCTTGAGTGTCCTAGATGACAGGGTCACCTGCCCATTGTGTAAAAGTTCAAGTAGGGATGAAATAGCTACGGCACTGAGAGCTTACACCAATAGCTACCCAGACTTGTCTTTGAACATAGAATTTAGTATAACCTTGGCTGCAGCATGTGTAAATACTATCTTCGTAGAGCACCCTTCTCATGACCAGTCACTGAACTATGATCGAGCAAGTTGTAATAAGAGCTTTGACAGTGGTTTCCTTGATAATTAATGTTACAACCATCGCCTCGCTTTAGGTTGGACTGGCACTAGATCCAGAGAGCCTTTCTAAATTGTTATCCTTGGTGATGGAGGTTTGGCTTGTTCAAATCTTCCCTTGATGATGACTCGGACCGGTATGTGGTTGATGTAACCAAAAGGGTCAAGATACCTGATCAATATCAAGTTCTTCTTGCTTTGCTCTTGGGAATGATCTCTTGAACATACATTTGTAAGCATACCCCCACTTCGAGGGGTGGCAATGGGGTGTGAGGTGGAAGTGGTGGGTTTAATGGATTGTGGGGGTTCAATGGATATGGTAGGTGTTGGTGAGGGAATAGTGGGGATAGATTTGGACACGATGAGCTTTGCCCCTTACTCGTGAGCAGATGGGATTGGCTCGGTGTAGAAGTGGGTGAACCTTGCTCAGGTTTAGGCACGGGTATGGGTAAAGTGTTAAGTGGTGGTTGTAGTAATCCAGGAATATCAATGGTATCCTACTGCCCCGGAGGTTATTCCCCGGTATGGTCATAGGCCGGCCTTGCTCGAGCCAATATCCCTTGACAATCCGATCCACTCTCGAATCAAATATTAAACTTGCCATGTCCTTGGTAGACATCTGTACGGGTTTATTATCGCTTTTATCACGTTTTCTGAAGTGGACTCTCGTCCGAATATGGAATGGTCCATGAGTGACCGACACATTTCAATATTTGCACCGGTAACACGAGACCTTTCACTATAAGTCTAGGCTTTCTTAATCGCATTTATTTTACAACTCTTTAGGCCGTAGGGCCCTCTTTTTCTGGCAATTAATCAAGGGTGTTCTCTTCTCCGGAGAGATGTAAATGACGTTGAAGCTTTTATGGCACGGCAGATTTTGGTCCCGACACGAACCACATAATTGTCTGATCGGTCAGATGGCACACTAGGGCTTCTACAAGGCCCGAATAGATCGTCACTTCGGTGTTTGGCACATCCACACACTTAATAAATAAATAAGCCCACATAAACCAAAAAAACAAATAAGTAAACGACAAAGAGAGCGTGTTGAAAAGTGTGTCCACAGCCCTGCACCAATGTCGTGCCCCCTCCCTCAGCATCTTCCTTTGTCCAGTCACCCCGCCAGATCACCCAGACCCTAGGGAACATCTAGGAGAGCCCACCTCCACTCTAGTCTGAGCATGGCTGCTCTCGGCATCACCCTGGACCCCATCGCTACCTGATAGTCCCGGCTGACCTACACCCTAGTATGCATACAACAACGGCCTCCAGGTCCTCTCCCCACCCCTCGCTTCCCCCTCCTGCATGAGGGTACTCTTGTACACCCTTGTACCCTCGACCCCCCCTACATGGAGGTTTACATTTGGTTGTATACCAGGTTATAGTAGAAGCGACATCATCATGGCATGCTGGTCGGGTGAGCATGCTCCTCGACTCTCCCTCATCTTCGAATGGCACAGGTCTTTTAGACCTAGCAAGGTACGTGGTCTGACTCTACTCCTGTTTAGTTTTCTCACCATGTACCCCATCTAGCTTGCGCTGATGGTGATTGAGTGCCCATTCTCGAATCCCTGATTGTGAGGGCCATTGCTGCCTAGTGCGAGAGAGAACCCAACCGTGCCCTCGAGCATGAGATCTACCCTTGCTAAGTCAGGCATGCGGCCACTGACATATGAAGGTCAGTCAGATCCAGATGCTGCCATGGTATGGATTGAAGCGACTGAACGTATGTTCTGCTCGATGGAATGCGCGGAGGACGAGAAGGTTATGCTTGCTACTTTTCAACTTCAAGGTGCAGCATTGATGTGGTGGAGTTCGGAGTGGGAAGTCACTTTTCATTCCCGACCACTTCGTCAGATCACCTGGGCAGAGTTCGTGACTACCTTTGAGTGCACTTACAATCCGGCCTGTCTTCGCATGGATAAGATGCACCAATTTCTAGATTTGGTTCAGGGTGAGATGACCGTGCTGCAGTACCGGAACAAGTTCATCGAGTTGGGTCGGTATGCGCCGCATATTATCGCTGATGAAGCCTTAAAGATCGAGCAATTTCTCCATGGTTTGAGAGTCGAATTGAGAGCGCCGCTACTTGCTACCCGTGTGAATGTCATGGACGATGCATATCAGGCAGCAGTCGCGGTTGAGCTCAATTTGGCGAGGTCTGCAGGGTTTTCTCAGTCCAGTGTTGCTCAGTTTGTTGTACCGTTTCAGTAGTCTTTTCAGCCGTCAGCGCCTGGAGTTCCATCTGTCGCGCCTACTTTTAGTGGCCCCTCGAGGAAGATGTTTAGAAAGTCCAAGAAGTGATTTAACCATCAAGCATCTTCAGGTTTTGTGCAGCAGCAATCGACGTCTTCTGATTCTGTCTAGTAGTCTGTTTCTCCTTTTCAGCAGCGTCGAGAGTTTCCCGTGAGTCAGCTGAGACCGTGTCCGAGGTGTGGTGGCAGCTATCCCGATGTACCATGTTCCTTACTGGTAGTCTGCTATCGCTGTGATCAGCTGGGTCACATTGTTCAAGATTACCCGATGAAGTCTGTTCCGGTGCAGTTCTTGCAGGTTACCCAGTCGCAGTAGTCTCAATTTCGTCTTCCTGCACCACCTCTACCTCAGCCATCGTATTTGCAAGTTCCAGCTTCTTCCCAGCAATCTTCTATAGCTTCTAGCCGAAAGCCGAGGAGTCGGATTACTCACATCACTCGTGCAGAAGCCATTGTGTCTAACCTCATAGAAGGTACAGTTTTGATTTTTGGTTGTTCAGTCCACGTTCTATTCGATTCAGGTGCTACTCATTCATTTGTTTCTGAGGATTTCCTTGCTCATCTCGGGGAGCCGATAACTGAGTCACTCTGTGAATTGCTCGTTGAGTTACCATCCGGAGATTTCATGTCCACTCCATTTTGCCTGGAAGATTCTCCTATTATCGTCAGTGACCGGCAGTTGCCAGCGAAGTTGTCTCTCCCCCCATCTCTCTCTCGCCCCACTGTCTCTCTCTCCCTCCGTCTCTCTCGCTCCCACCGTATCTCTCTCCATCCATCTCTCCCCATGTGTCTCTCCCTCCGTCACCGTCTCTCTCTCTCTCGCCCCACCGTCTCTCTCTCCCTCCGTCTCTCCCACCGTCACTCTTTCTCTCGCCCTCATCGTCTCTCTCTCTCCCTCCATCTCTCTCTCACCTCACCGTCTCTCTCTCTCTCTCGCCCCACCGTCTCTCTCTCCCTTCGTCTCTCCCACCGTCTCTCTTTCTCTCGCCCTCACCATCTCTCTCTCTCCCTCAGCGTATATCCCCCTATGTCTCTCCCTCCATCTCTCTCTCTCTCGCCCCACCGTCTCTCTCTCCCTCCATCTCTCTCTCGCCCCACCGTCTCTCTCTCCCTCCATCTCTCCCCCTGCGTCACTCCCTCCGTCTCTCTCTCGCCCCTCCGTCTCTCCCTCAGCGTCTCTCTCTCACTCCACCCTCTCTCTCTCCCCCGAGAAGCCCCGCTTCAATGGCATACCCCTAGGGACCTCGCCCGGCACACCTCTTGCCCGGCACACACACCCTCGCGATCTTGCCCAGCACACCCCCCCTGGCGTCCTTCGCCGGCACACCCTCTGCGGTGCGGCTTCGTCAGCACACGTCTTCGCCGGCACACCTGGACTGGCTCCCGTCAGTGGCACACCTGCCCTGACATCTTCACCAGCATGTCCCCTGTGCCTCCCAGCAGCACACCCATGGTGTCCCCTACCCGGCACACCCCCCAGGTGTGTGTTCCCAGCGGCGCACCCCTTCACCGGCATGCCTGCAAGCTCCTTCGCCGGCACGCCAGCAAGCTCCTTCACCAGCACACCCTGCAAGTGCCTCCCAGCGGCACGCCTGGCGTGTCTTCAACGGCACATGTCACTGAGTGCTCCAACGACACAGTTTGCCAGCCCCTCAGTAGCATAGTCTTCTAGCCTTCCAGTGGCATGCCCTGAACTACGATACCCGGCGCATACGGCAGATGCAATCGAATGCCCACACCCTATAGATCCTTGGCGCGCAGTGGGTTCGCTAAGGTGTCGAATGGAGAAGGTGGCACGTAGGCTATCCCCCCTGCCACCAAGGAAGAACAAATCAAATCCCCATCAATGCTAGCCCATTCCCGCCTTCGAATGCCTCCGCCACTGGGGGGGGTATAAAAGCCCCTTCTTCTCTGGCGAACAAAAAAAGAGAGAGGGAGCACTCCACAGATAGGAAGACACACACAGGCAGAGGGAGACACCCAGAAGAAGAAGAGAAGAAGAGAAGGAGCATGCTCCGCCACCACCATCCGTGAGAAGAGAAGAAAAAGAAAGAAGAGAGAAGAGAAGAAGAGAGGAAGGGGAAGGAGCTTATGCTCCCTCCCTCTTCCCCATTGTATCCCATTCCCCCTCCATGTTTTCTTTCCTTTTTTTGAATGTATGTCTTGATGTACGCGGCCGGTCATGGCCATCCCCCCTTTGTGAATGAAAACCATCCCCCCTCTTGGGTTTCTTGACACCTCCGCATGTTTGCATCGTTGCGTGTGATGCATTGCTCATCTTCCATCCTTCTCTGGCGTTTTGGGTTCTCCACTTCGGCATTGGTCTCCCCGTATGATCCCTCATCATACGCCTGGCTTTGGGGCCGAAAAGGGAGCCTGTTCTTTCCTCTCCTAGAGCCTCGTGATCCTAGCGCCTTTGCCATGATCCCTCTGCTGTTGTCTTCCCTTGTTGGCCAAAGTCTCCCCGGCATACCCTTGGCTTACCTGCTCGCTGGCACGGTCCTTTTCCTCCCTTGCTCGGCACACTCTAGATAGCTCTCGTCGGCACACTCCCTTAGCCCTCTCGCCGGCACACTCCATCCGCACTGGCTGGCACACTTCAGCCCATCCCAACCTCCACCGGTGCACCATGTCCCGGGGCTTCCCCGGCACACCTCAACTTGCTCTACCTGGTACAGCCCAGCCAGCTCTTCACTGGCACACACCGGCCACCCCAGCCTAATGCCCCATCTGGCATGTCCTTCCCCGGCACACTCCCAGCCAAGCCTTCCCCGGCATGCCCCTATCCTTCCCCGGTACACTCCCAGCCAGGCCTTCCCCGGCAAGCCCCTATCCACTACCCAGTACACTCCCTGGCTGTGCCCCGCCGACACACCCTTGCCACTCCTGCCCAATATACCTTGGCCTCGTCCCTGTCCGGCACACCTCTGGCCAATCTTATCTGGTACACCGTAACCCTTGCTTGCCTGGTGCATCTGTAGCTTGTGTTTGCCCAGCGTATCTCCTGTCCGTCATTTCTTCTAAGTTTTCTGAGGTTTTATCAAAGGTGTTGCCGTTCTCGGGCACCCACCTCCAATTGTCAGGTCATGCCACTCCTTGTGGGCGTGTTCCCCTTTTTCTCCCTTACCATTCAGGTCAAGGGGAGATGCTGCCGAATTTTCGTCACCCTCCCTCCCCCACTCAGAAATAAATAAAAATATATATTTCTAAGGGTTTACCTGGACCAAGTTCAACCCTCACCTGGTCCGCTTAAACCCTTCCCTGACCTTTCACCTTCCCCTATAAAAAGCCCTTAGAAGCTCAAGGGGTGGGGTATGCAAATCAAAGGCAATCGGACCAACTCCAATCTAGAGAAACAGACGCAGCATGGGTGTGAGGAGATTTGTGTGTGCGGTTGGCTTGTGAATCGGCTTACACACGTAAAGGTTATGTCATTCGTACTCCCCTCACGCAGCATCTAGCCATGTCACATGAGTCCGCTCCCACTACACATAAGGCATTATGACAACAGCAAACACACCCTCATCTTGGGTCTGCCCGCATATGCCAACCTACAATGGCCACACATACGCCATGATGCCTCACCTCCCTCCGTCAGGGGACCATGCTCAACCGCTCGATCCGAGCCGTGCCTGGCCATCGCCTAGTCACCGGCCAGTACCTCCTCCAATCACCCAGTCTAGCCCCTCCTCAGAGAATCGGGCATGGTCCTTGCCTCGAGGAGAGCCTCTGTAAAACACGCAGATATCTACTTTATCACACATTGACCCGAGGACCGATGTCCTTGTCAGAATTGTCCTGTGGCTTGCGTCGGTTGTACCTCGGCCACCACGGCCCACATGTAAAGCCCACGTGGCTCTCGTAAATTATGTTACTACCTGAATGGATGTCCCCGCATCCACGTTCGGGTCCCAGTCTTCTCCTCACCACTCGGTGTGTGTGTCCAGTACCTCTGACCCCAGCAAATACCTCCCAGTCGAATGCGAGCCCCTAGCTGCGGAATGCTCCCGGCTCTCCACCCATGACTTCAGATACATACAGACTTCTCTTCAGCATAGAACGAAGGTGTTCAGATTCAATCTGATGTAAATAAACACTGACTGCTTATGGTTGGTGGGGAAAGATGTCCAGCACATGATTCCTCAAAATCGCCTGCGCACTCGCACCTGTGGAACCTCCCTTCTCTCCACGTGTCGCTCATCTCCCGAGCCCACGTGCCCCGTCCTGGTGGAGCTTCCCAGTAAAACCTTGGTTCCATAGGTGATTGTTGAGAAATCGACTGGCACGCCCACACCCCAGCTACGTTCCCCCCCTAAAAAAAAAATCAGAAACCACCCGTGCCACTCAAACCTCCCTTGGCTTTCCGTAAAAGGCGAGTGCTCGATACCGCCTTGAGAAGGATACGGCCATGGGAGGGGACGCCCGAGATACGTCAAACTCTGGCGTTTCCCCCATCGCCTTATCCCGTCCCTCAGTCTGGTCACCAAACACACCCCGCGCCTGGGGCAGCTGATCCCGAGGGCATTCCTCACGGATCGGCCCCCGACGGGCGCAAACAAAAGGATGGCATGTCTGATGGGACATCTCCCACCTTCCTTCTTTTGTTGAAGAGAAGCCTGTGCCAGCCCTGAAGTCCTGGTGCCATTTTCCTGTCCTTGCAGGGGAGGCAGAAGAGAGCACTCACTCGCACTTTCCAGCAGCTTCCAGTTCACTTTTCGACCATCGGACCATGCCTGACGACCGTCAACAGTCGTCACCCCCGCAGCGTCTAGCACTCCAGCAACCATGGCGGCCATCACCTATGGTCCCATCGCCATTGCCACCCATGCGCGGGTGGGCTACCTAGCGGTGCCGATCGCCTTCGGCAGCTTCGCCCCAGTTGTTGGATCACCCTACTTCCTAGGTGTGGTCCCCGTGGCTGCACCACAGCTACCCTCAGCCTCTGTGCTTGCCGACGTGGCGGACATGCCATACCAACTCCCAACATCAACGACTCGCTCGAGTGTTAGGCTCGGGCCTTCCACTACCGGCCCCCACAGGGGTCCCAGACCAGTTCCTGTCGGGGAAAGCGTTAGTCTCTGGGCCCAGTCTTGATCGACTTCCTGTGTGGTCCCCATGCCCTTGACCACCACTACAGCATTTTGCCTGGGTCTCCAACCCTGGGCCCCAGTTAAGCCAGTATTTGACATGGGTTTCTACCCTAGGGTGCCTGGCCTCCCAGCATTTGACTCGGGTGTCTAGTCCCGAGTCCCAGTCGAGCCAACTCCCCATACGATTTTTCCAACCCGGGGTCAGCGCTCCCCAGTACCTCGCTCAGGCCTCTCAACCCGAACCTCTGAAGAGCCATCATCCAGCTTGGGTTCCAAACCCCAGGCTCGAGGCTCCCCAACATCCAGACCGGGCACACAACCCTGAGATTTCTCAAGGTCAGTCCCCGGTGTTAGGGTGCAAGGCACGGATTCAGGGGGGGTGAATGAATCCGTGTTTAAAAATTATAGCGAAATAAAACTCTCAGATCGATTAATCAAATTAAACACTCTCCATTTGACAAATAGAAGCACGGGCAGAATGACTAGCTTACACAAGATCCCAGTTCGGTCAGACACAAAATCAAATGCTAATCGTGGACACAGACTGGGGTCGCTCTACCGATATATCCGGGGCAGGCGCCTCCATGGCCTCCGGCTGGATTTGCTCCTGCAAATTAACCGAATAATAGAAGACAAGATCAGAGGCTGGCTGTAAAAGGGGGCCCCATGTGAACAGGCTCACACTTACAAAATCCTCGCCCGAAGGCACTCGTCGGAAGAGTAGTCATAGTCTACCTTCTCGCCCGAAGAAGACTTGGTCGGGGTAGGCTCCTCCCTTGCCAGAGAGGGAGCTTTCGTCTCGGAGTCAACAGCCTCCTCTCCGCGCTGACTCGGTGATGGTGACTTCCTGGATTTTAGCCTCTTCCTCGAGTACGCCTTCGTCAGCTCGGGAACCTTGCGGGCCCGCACCCACCTGGGGAGGGGTGCGACAAGAGCTGCCAAATGAAGGAGCATCTAGATTAGATAAAGGTCTTTGGGCTCCCAACAAATGAAAATGTTACCACGCCAGTGAAAATAATTACCCCATTCGGTCCTTGCGGCCAGAGGCAGTTCGGGGATTGTCTCCTCGACGGAAGATGCAACCCCAGGTGCAGCAGCCTCGCCCACGTCTGGAATAGGAGCAGGTGTTGGCTCCTCCGCGGGGGGTGAAAGAAGAAACCCGCATAAAGGCCTTATCCCACAAGGCGAAAAGGTGTTAAGCGGCACCGCCGGTCAGAGAATCTAACCTGTAGGCTAGCTTGGCTCGGCCTGAGCGACCGCGAATGCGGCCACGAACTTCTCAGCCTCTGCCTTCCTCTGCTCCAATTCCTACCGGCTGACTATCTCACCGGAGACTCTCACAGGCTTCACGCGTAATCCCAAACGTGCCTCCTCTTCACCGGCTGAAAGGAAGAAACGTGTGTGTTATACATGCACAAAGATTTCACCCTGGGAGGTGACTAAGTCCTGAAGAATATCAGTACCCCAGGAACCTTACCTACGAGACGGTTTGGTTCAGTCTGAGCCGCGACAAATTGCGCAAAAGAAGGGACTGAAGGTAGAGGGGAGGCTGAAGCGGTCCGAATAGCCTCCACCCTCCTCCGCTCTACCTCCTTCCTCCCGGCTATTTTGGCGGCCGTCAACGCCTTCTCTACGGGCGACCCCTTTTGAGGTCCTTTGGTGGCCTTGGGTGAGGGAGTTGGAGTGGACGGCGGCTCCGACCCGACCCAGGCCTCACCTACGTCGGGGGTCAGCGAGGGCATCGGTTCCTCCCCAGCTGATGGACAAAAAGCAAAGGCATCCGGGTGTAAGCAACCCGTTCCGACACAGAAATAAAACTTCACCTGGAAGACGCTCTTGACATAGGAGCCTCACCTGTGGGTTGGCTCGGTTCAATCCGATCGGCCTCAAATTCCTCGAAGGAAGGGACCAGAGGTGGCGGTGGAATGGTCTCTGCAGCCTTGGCAGCCTCCATCTTTCGATGCTTAGCCTCCCGCCGCCCTGCAGCCTTTGCCTCGTCCAGGGACTTCTTCACGGGCGATCATGCCCGGGACCTCTTTGCGGGCGGAGGCAAGGGCTAGTGGTGCCGCCTTGAAATGCACCGGCTTCTCTGCCTGCCGGAGGAGGTTGCGATAAGTCACCATCTGAGTGCTGTCCGGATAGTCTGTGAAGAGGAAGGATAGGAAAAGTAAAGAATTGATTAGCATCCAGCACTCTGAAAGAGGCAACCATGAACGCAAAGGAAGAGAAATGTCAAATACCGTGTGGGCCAGTGTAGAGCCACAGTGATATCAGCCAATAACTGAGGGACGGCTCCTTGTCGCAGCGGGCGGCCTCTCGGACCATCCAGCACACATCCCCGATCGTCTGGCATCGATTGGCAAGGGTGGCTAAGTCCATATGCTTCTTGGCAGACAAATGGCAAAATAAATTGAGGTGGTCCATCCCCCAGCCTTCGGCATAATAGTAGGCGACGTGTAGATGCTTGCCCAAGATGACCATCGGCCGACTTCAACCGTCAGCCCGTGCACTCACAGAAGGACATAGAACCAGGTGGTGTCTTTATAGTTTTGTAGCTTCCGATCCTCCCTCCTCACGAATGTGCGGTAGGGGTAGATTGGGTCCTTCTCAGCCCGCCAGCTAGTTGCGGGGGTGCCCTCTTCTTCTGCCGGCAGTGGATAATTAATTAACTCCAGGCGGTCAGTTCGATGCAACAGAGGTCTCGCAGGGGCTTCTTAAAGTCATCTTTTGCCATCGGAGGCAGCTTGGCCTATGGCACCGATTTGCCCTCTCGGGCCGCCTTGCGGGTGATCATGTAGTTGGCCACATCCCTGCTCTTGCCATGCCACAAGCATAGGAGGTGCTCCGGATCGACGACGAGGATGGGCATGGGTTGCCGGCTCAGGAACCTTCTCTCCGCCCCGTCCCAACAGTCAGTCTTGTGTGACCGATAAAAGGCCATACGGGCATTCCACCACTTTACATATTCGGGTGTCACCCAAGGGACGCGACCAGGGGCTGGCACTCTGAAGGTGGCGGCAAACAATTGGAATTACACCACGCATACTAAACTTTATTGGAGCAGGAAATTAAATTAAAGTGCGGAAGTAATTAAAAGAAATATATCATAGTGATAATTATAAATGATAGTCCAGAATTTATAAATATACAAGTCCGACACCACGATAACAATAACAACAATCCCAATGTACAACTACACGGGGCATACCGCGGACAAAAATACACCGAGACGGACAGACGACAGCTGGCACGCTAAGCTCGGTCTCCAAAGGCACGAGAAGGACCGGCGGGAGGATGGGACGGCTCACCTGAAGGAAGGAAGGGTGAGTCACAGCCAGACTCAGTAGGGGTCACGAGGATCCCTACCACGCACTAAACACACAAGCATTCATTAATAAGGTAATTAGAGCATGCATTTAAAGCAGTAAATAGGCAATGACACAATTAAACCACAATTATAGGAAAGCAGGAAAGCCTATCTAAACAGGTAAGCATGCCAAATTACATTTAATTAAATGATAGCGTCGGAAGCTAAATCTACCAATAGAGTGAACCTCAGCTAACCATGTGATAGGAGGAATGAAGACCACCAGAAAGAAGAAACCAGATCCGTCCACTGACGTCTTACACTACGTCTCAAGCATCTCGCAGTCAAGCTCGTAACAAGCGAGTGACACAACAGTAGTACCGCACTGAGTGACTAATCAGAGTAACGCCCGTCGACGTCAGTCCAAGCCTATGATCACGTGTGTACACACTGACCCATTGCCTTGAGCTAGGCCTCTAGCTAGTTTTCCCTCCCAGTAGGACGCTACTAACTATGCGAGAGGGTCCACGGAAACTAGCATACAAATCGTATAATGGGAATGCCCCGCCACCTCTCCCGAGTGGGCCGACACAGAAGTCGTCAGGCTACGGCTAGTGGTTCCATCACAAGGAAAGAGAAAGCTGCTCTTATGGGATGTAGAAGAATGTCACAGTGTATAAAATAATTTAAACATGGCGCTGATGAAACATGAATTGTATAGAAATTACACATGCAAGCTTTTGAAATCTCCAGGTATATAACGGACTGGCACTGTCCCGTTACACACCATAACGGACCGGCAAGGGACCGCTATGCTTCACAGAACTCAAGAAATCCAAAGAAAATCCAGACTCTAACGCACCATAACAGGGGCGCTATAGGACTATAACGCACTGGCATGAAGGCGTTAAAGTCAACACGCATGCAACGCATGGCTCCGGGAGTATAACGGACTGCCAAGGGGGCGTTATAATGGACATAACACGCCTCTCGTAAACCGTTATGCCTTCCAGAACGTCTAAACTCACAGAAAACTATGGGATATAACGCACCATAATAGGGGCGTCATACAATGCATGGCGCACGGGGATAGGGCCGTTAACGATAACGAACCTTTAACTCAAAATAAAGGACTATAACGCACCGAGATAGGAGCATTAAAGCCACCCGAACATCAGAATTCACAGAAAACTCAGGATACTATTCACATAACGCACCACTATGGACACGTTAAAGAGACATAACGCACCGGGGAAGGCATGTTATATCACCTGGGTTTCGTGACTCCAGATTTTAGAATCTGAAACCCCACCCGGTCGATAGAAATCGACGGGGGACGCGATAGATTACAAAACTTGTTAAACTAACTAGCCCATACCAATCACACGAGCCTAAGCATGCCACTAGAAATTAAATACGATGCCCAAGGAATTGATTTAGCAATTAAACGCTAATTTAGCACACTAAATGAACTAAAATGCATCAAATAGAAAGATGCACGAAATACGATGCAGAGGGCATCGGACCACGGTGCAAGTGATACCAGCGGTGTCCTAGCGCCATAGAGAATCCATCCCCCTACCTGGAATTCGATGAAAGCGGCAATACGACCGTGAACTGGCGCGAGAGAGAAACGGCACCTCGCGACCCGACTCGACTCCGCGTTGTGCAAATTGAGGAACAGAGGATGTCAGCGCGATCCTCACGACGCGACCATTCCAACGGTACCTCTCCGGCCTCAATCAGTAGTCGTCTGGACGACGAAATAAGAGAGACACGTGAATTGAGAATAAACCCCTAAAATCTCCCAAAAGAAGAATTGCATATAAAATGAGGAAAATGACAACGGATGATGACGTAGAGGGCGTCAATGGATTCCTGGCGATATGGGGAGTCTGATCCCCTACCTTTTGCGCGGCGAAGACCGCGAATCGGTGTCAAATGGGCAACGAGGGCCACACCGTCTTCTAGCTCGCACGCGTCTCCACGCTCCTAGATCCGAGGGAAGAAGGGTACTGGCGCGATCCTCGCGTAGAGCCCTTTCCATCGGTACCTCCCACGCGTCGACCGACGTCCGTTTGGACAGCGAATCGAGCAAATGGGAGTGGAGGAGAGAGAATGTGGGATAGAGAGAGAGAGCGCGATGGAGAGAGAGAGAGATCGACGAGTGAGGAGAGAGAGAGTAGGGTTAGAAGGATGGTGTGGAGACTACACAAATATCACAAATAATTACACAAATTAAACAGTTTATATAATTAAGTAGGAAATAAAATTATATTTTTCAATAACATGGTCCACAATATGACAAGATAAACAACAGTAGTCCAGATAGAAAGAAAAGTACAGCTACACGGGGCATCCCCCGGCACTCACCGCTGGCCACAACTACTGCTGGGCACCTGAACCGCGCTGAGCCTCAGACGCACTCCCCTAAAGCCGCGTCTCGTCTGAAACACAGAAAACACGCAGGGAATGAGTCTCGGAGCAAGACTCAGTAGGGATCACTCGAACCCTACCTCTCAATATGGGAAAACCGCTACACTAGCAGGTAAGCGAGTACCTCGAAAGTAAAAACTCAGTGACTACAACACCAATTTCATAGCGTGAAAACTGGCGTACGCATGCCACGGTGAAATTACCCGGAACTCCCCGGTCAACCCGACCACAAACCAGAAGGTCGAAGTCACTGAAGCAGAGTCTGTCACTCCCTGTCCAGAACCAGAGTGTCTCCCACTAGAAGAATGACCAGATGCGTCCACAAACATCTTATACCGTGTCACAAGTGTCTAGCTATACCGCCCCAGGCGCGAGACTCAAACACACACAAGTAACCACAAGTGAGTGACTAGCTGGGGTCACGCCCGTCGACGTGGGTCCAACCGCCCCCAACCACGTGTGCATACACAGACCATGTGTCCTAGGTCTGGCCTCTGACTGGTTTTCCCCTCAGCCGGACTCTGGCCGACGATGTGGGGCCCGACGAAAACCAGTCAAAAAATCATCCTCAGGGTAGCCGTCCCACCACTCCCAGGTGTATACCAGTACACGCGTACTGGCGGGCTACGACTAGTGGAGTGTCTCTGAAGGAGTAGACTCTCATACTACGGAAAATAACGTCCGAACCCGACGAAGCACGGGGACCATCCCACGTACCAGCACCGTCGCACGGTGACCACCGTCGGAGAAGAAACAGGACTGCACGCCGCATGGAATAGTCCAGAGCCTAACGGACCAACTCTAGTGTGTTATAGACTATGGCAGACCAACACAGGTGCGCCATGGTCACATGACGGATCACTTCTGGTGCGTCAAAGACCCAGCGGAAACTAGACTATAATGGGCCTACCCAGGGGCGTTATAGTACTTAACGGACTGACATAGGTGCGTTAAGTCTTGAGTCAGAAGAGGGAACATAACGCACACCTCGAGGGGAGTTATGTACATAACGGACCAGCCATGGTGCGTTATGTCACAAAGTGAAAACAGACTATAACGTAATCCTCTAGGGGCGTTATAGACCTTAGCGGACCATCTCTGATACGTTAAGTGGAAGGCAAGGGCGTTAAGCATAATGCACCTTCCCTAGGACGCCATATGGTCATAACGAACCTCCCTAGGCGCGTTATGTGACCAGGACCCCCAACGGTCAAAAACCAACGATCGGAAACCCATAACGCACCAACACAGGGGCGTTATGTGAAACATAACGGTCAGTCGTGGGGCCGTTAAACCCACGAAAGCCAGACCTAAAAACCCACGGAGCATAACACCCCTCCCTGGGCGCGTTATGCACATAACAGCCACTGCGATGACCGCTATGTCGTCCCGACAGCGAAACAGCAAGTTAGGCACAAAAACGTCGGCCACACCCTCATACCTCCACGGGAGAGGGGGAAATCAATAGGGAAGCTCCCCAATAGCCCTAGGCATGATTCTACGGCCTTGGATTGGCCAAAAATGTAGTGAATCGCTCGATCAGACGATCACTCCCCAAATCAAGGTTTTACCCTAACCCGCTCAAACACGCCCCTCTCGGCCTCGCTATGGGTTAGAAACCACGGAAATGAAACGCGGGGAGCTAGGGAACGCCACCCAACCTCAATGGAGCGAACACTCCACCGAATCGATGCCGAAATCGCAATGGAAACTTTGAAAACCCTCATTCTTCTACGAAACCCCACGAACTTTACGTCGCCTCGATCACCACACCGTCCTCGCCGCCGTCGCCCCATGTCGTCTACAGCCGGTGGGAGCTCGCCGCAGTCATCGCCGGTCGAAGGGAGAGAGGAGGGGGCACTCACGGTGGGAGAGGAAGAAGAAAGAAGAAGAAGAGAAAGGTGGGGAGAGAGAGAAAAGGTTTGATATTTATAGAAAATCTAAAAATTTAAAAAATATCAAAAAAATAAAAAATTACGTTTCTGTGATCCTCGGAACGTACCGATCGCAACGGTGCCACTCTTGCCCGGGTGAACGACCGTGTCCACCTGCAGCGGGGTTCCTCGAGATTTGTCAGAAATCGGGTCGAAAATCGAAAAAACGTGTGGAAAAGCCGTGGAACGCCTCCGGGCCTCCGAAACGACCCTGGATCGAGCTGATCCAAACACGAAAGATGTCCGAAACATAATTTCAGACATGACGGAGCTAGACGCTCTGAGAAAACGGATCCGGGACCTGAAAATAAGGATCCGAAAGCTTCAAGATATTACACCACGTCTTGCAGACGGGAAACAGAACCTAAAACACAGGAGAGTCACATCTCACATGACAAGAGTACCCACAACTCCAACACTGGTCTCTCAGCGTGAAAATCCACACACACGTGCCACGGTGACATAGCCGGAACCCAACGGTCGGCACGACCAAATAGACAGCTGCTCTCTGTCTAGAACGGGAGTACCTCCCCCTAGAAGGACGACTGGATGCGTCACTGACGTCTTACAGAGCGTCACAAGTGTCTAGCTACAACATCCCGGGATGAGACTCAGACACACTCAAGTAACCACAAAGCGAGTGACTAGCTGGTGTCAGGCCCGTCGACGTATGTCCAACTACCCCCAACCATGTGTGCACACACAGACCATGCGCCCTAGGTCTGGCCTCTAACTATTTTTCCCCTCAGCCGGACTCCGGTCGATGATGTGGGGCCTGATAGAAACCAGTCTAAAAACCATCCTCAGGGTAAGTCCGTCCACCTACTCCCAGGTGGGACCAGCACACACGTACTGGTAGGCTATGACTAGTGGAGGGTCACTAAGAGAGTAAGCTCCAAGAACCACACACACACACACACACACACACACACACACACACAGTGCAAGAGCTGAGAAGAACCAAGTGACGCTAAGCCATTGGACTCAGGACAGTCCTCTAGACGCACTAAACCCAATGGTCCTTGAGTCACAAGACTCGGGGTCAAGGCCGTTGTACTGGATGGTACTAAGCCGTCAATCTACCCTAACCCTAGGGTCAGAGACCTCGGCATGATAACGCACAGACAGTTCGCAACCCCCACGATCATTCCCCAAAAGGGAACTAAGAAGACCTCCAGCTCCCAGGCTGGACAACTGGGCTCACAGCTCAAGGCCTCACATGGGGCCCACTCGAAAATCACTTTTCGGAGAAACCGACGACGCACGGGGAACCCTCACCATACGCACACCAACACACGGTGGCACAAGTCGAGAACACCACCACCTGGGATCCCACTGCATCCAAACACCTGGCCCTGACGAAATGCACAGCACCCGTCAGGCCACGAGTTAGCACGTGGATCGAGAACCACTTGCCTGGGACTCGAATCGGTCAAAAAGGAAACACCAGGTTAGACTGGCACATGGGCAGTTCATCCTGGGCCGCTCAAGGGATGTGCGGCTGGGAACAAGCCGCACAAAGGACATGTGGTCAGGGATGGGCCGCACAAGGCTCTAATCGGACTAACCCAAGGGTGGGAAGGACGGTCAGGGCTCGGCCGCCCAAGGCATTGTGCGGCTAAGGGTCGGTCGCACAAGCCAACCGACCTACTACAGTGCCGGTCAATGCGGCTTTGACCAAGCCGCACAACCCCACTGACACACAGATGTTGACCCAGGGTCAACAGGGATATGCAGTTAGGACCTGGCTGCACGTCCCAATGCAAAACATAGGCGGTTGGAAGCTGGCCGCACAGGGGAAGATGGGTGGACCCTCACTGGCCACACCACCTTGAGCGGTCGCACGGCATATCGCTCAATCCCAAAACCAACCAGAGATAAACGGTTTGTGGCTGGCCGCCCATGGGGATGGACGGTACCTGGTTCGACGGTCCATCCTCACGGCGAACCACCCGTGGGGTTGGCCCGATCCTGGCCTTCCCACGCCCCATTCGTGCCGAAACAAAGGGGATACAACCACAATCGCAAAGGGAAACCCATAGACTCGATTTGGAGTCAGATCGGCTGAGAAACGGTGAGAAACAGGCGATTTTACCAAATCGACCCAAATGGAGCATCCGGACTTCCCGAGCTTCTAACGGTCAAACGGGATCGCCAATCGAGACAAAATCAGTGACTATGGAATGTCGACATTCCAGGGTGTCCACTGCCACTAACCGATCGTAAAACCGTCACCGTTTTTCGACGAAGCCTATGAACCTCGAAAAACTACAATGGGCCAGAACTCACTTATTGCACCGTAAAGCGTAAAACTACGGGAAAATGAAGTACGCACGCTAGGGAACCGTCCCCCTACCTCCACCGAAGATCTCACGTGCCGAAGTGACTAATCCATGCCAAAATCGCCAAAACACGAACCGCGCCGATTCTCGAAATCCACCGAGGGATCGCGCCACGCCACGCTCAAACCGCTGCTCCATCCCACGTTCCGATCATCCCGACGCGTCCCCGCCTCGGCCAGCTCTGCACTGTCATGCGCCCCGCGCCGAGAGGTCGAGAGACGGGAGAGAAATGAGAGAGAGAAGGGAAGGTGAGAAATGAGAGGGGAGAGAGAGGGTTGAGGTTTAAATAGAAAGAAAATTAGAAATTTTCCTAATTTCTAAAAATCTACATTTTCGTCGAAAAATAAAAAATCACATATCCGCGATCCTCAGAACTCACCGATCACAACGGTACCACTCACGCCTGGGTGAACGGCCCAGTTCACTCGCAACGGAGTTCTGTAGGATTTGCCAAAACTCGAGCCGAAAAATGAAAAAACACGAGAAAAAAGTCGCAGAACGCCTCCAGGCCTCCGAAACATCTCCGGATCGCACCGATCCGAACACGAAAGATGTCCGAAACGTAATTTCAGACACAACGGAGTAGGACACACTGAGAAAACAGATCCGGGACCCAAAGACAAGGATCCAAAATATCAAAAAGGAATCTGTTAAGACCTAATAAGGATCCGGGACATCACACAACTACCGGCTGCTCTCCCCGACCAAGAGTGAGAAGGGATCGAGCAGGCCATGAGAAATTACCTCTGGGGCCCAAGCAGCACTCCCTTGGGTCGCCAGAGACTGGCGGCCCTCTACGAGGCCGCCACTGATGGTGGTGGCCATCCAGAAGGCCGCCACCATCCCTCTGCTGGCGAAACGTGGGTCGGTCATCGGGGATGATGGGAAACGGTCCCGAAACATGGGGAAATTAGGAAAATAGTTGGGAACTGATAGAAAATAGCTTCCAAGCTCAGAGGGATAGGGAAATGATCAAGAAATGTGCTCAAAATCAGATCAAGGAATGATCCAAAATAATGGATAATTCGAGACATCATAGAAGATGAATAAGAGAAATAACTCGACTTGTAGGCCAAAAATAGCTGTCAACACCCATACCACCAAAGGGTACCTGGCGATGCCTACTACATTTGGGAGCGTCCCATCGGTGGTCGGATTCCCAAACTTTCTGGGAGTCGCCTTCACCAACATGATCAAGATAGCGGCCACGAAACCTATTGCTCCTGCCGTTGCCAAGGAACCACTAGCCCGCCAAGCTAAGGGCTGAAGTTGCAAGGCCTCACTGGGAGGTCAAACTCAAATGGTGAGCTACATGGTACATCATGTGGTTTATGCTATCCACCCAACCTGCACCAACTAATCTGAGAGCGGCCAAAGAAGGTGCTCCCGGAGGAAGGCATCTGTTCCCATTTTTGGATGTCTCTCGGCTTCAGGGAAGTCCATAGTGATCGGTGACATCTACCTCTTTCTAAATGGACGCAATGCCCAGCTAATGCTGGATTGTGTAGTTCCAGTAGTCTCAACCTACAACTCCTTCCAAGCCTTGGATGGAAGGAGAGCTAAAAAAGAAGAAGCTAACCACCAAGGCCGAGAGGAGGTAACCTCGAGGCCAAGGAAATTTAAACAAGTCTAGGTCCCAAAGAAGATCCAGCTTATCACTTTGGCTGTACCCGACAGCAGTAGTTTCCAGCCCGTCAAGGGGGAGAAGAAAAATAAGAGAGGGTTTGCCCCCTAAGAAGATGACATGGTCATGGACCCTCCAAGCCGTGCACCTTTCAAGGCCTACACCCAACAGGCCAACGCCCCTGTAATGAAAAATATATTCAACCAGTCTACCATAATATCCCGACTGGCGTACATGCCTCCGGTGCGAGGCCAGAAACTACTCTCCGTTCTCATGAGAGGACATGAACAAGAAGATATGGCCGGAATAGCCCGCAACTGCTTCCGGGGTCTGGGAAACTCTTTGCTTGGCCAACAACGGTTATCAAATGCTATGGCCATCAAGGAAGAAGAAGAAGATAGAATGCCAATCATGGGTGAAAATGGAGATCAGAAGCAAGCCGAGATCGGAAGCTTTGAAATGCCTCCACAGCATGAAGAAATGAAAAGAAGTTCAACATTTAAAGGGTCGACTTCCCCCGGTCAAGCCCGAAGGGGAGTTAGAAAGCATACAAGAGGTATGGAAATCCTCACTTGCAATATGACAGGGGTGATACGTTGGCGTAGCACCCTGCCAAATGAACAAGAAGGACCGGTTGAGATTATTGGAAGAAAAGACCCAATGACAAGATGAGGAAAAACTGAGGTTGAGCTACTGCAAGCTGCTAAGGGCAAACAGGTTGCTGATGAAGACATCGCTATTGTCACTGTCAGAACAGTGGCATCTGAGCAAGAAGGAGTATTCCCCCCTCCTCCATTTTAGTGTATCTCTAGTGACACACTCGAGGGCATCAGTAATAAAATAGCTATGGACCCTACTGTCCCGATGACACTGTAAAGATACCAGCAGGAGATAGAATCACTGAAGAAATAATTAAATGAGAAGACTGAGCATGCCATGGCGCCCGAGCAGCTGGGGGCACGAGCCGAGCTATCACAAGAGGGTTCCAACCCCACAGGTGCTCCTTCACCAACTGTTCTACAATTTGCAGATCGGAGTTAGGCTACTCCCCAACATTGTCCCTAGTGGCTCCAGCCGACACGTCCAATGCCCCTTCAAATGCAGTGGCAGACTCCCCTGCAAGAGCCTTTGCACCCCATGCTATGACTTCGGTCGCATTACTAACATGGCCCGTCCACCTCTGCCCTCAGCCAGCGGAGCCAGTTATGATGGACAAGTTGATGATGGAGCAGATGATTGAAACAAGGTTAGCAAAGAGGGGTGGTGATGATTACACCCCCTTTGACATATATGAAGTGCCATATCCAGCCTACCATGTTGCCAAAAGACTGCCACCTGGTGTCAACAAACCCCAAAAAATTGACAAATATAATGGGCAAGGCTCCCTAAAAGAACACATTGCACACTATATAACAGTCATTGGTGACATGGGGGCGGATGAGTTGTACCTATTAAAGTTCTTTGGATCTTCATTGACAGGACCTACCTTTGAATGGTACTCTAGCCTGCCAGCTGGGTCTCTCAACGATTGGCTAGAGATGCAGCAAAAATTTATCAAAAGATTCCACGTCGCCGAGGCAGAGATGACCATTGCTAAGCTGTTGCAGACCAAGCAAAAAGATGATGAAACGATTTTCTTTTATTTTATCTTATATATATGTATTTTGATTTGTTTTAATCGTTATTGTTATCGTGTTTCTTTTATTTGCACTTGGGGTATATGTGGAGGAACGGGCCGCTAAAGGGCCGGGAGGAGGCCTGTGCAAGTTCAGATTGAGCCAGTGCAGATGTGGGCAGTGTTCGTGCAAAGCTCGGACACGATCTGTGCAAGTGAGAATCAAGTCTGTGTAGCTAGGGCTGGGTCTATGCAATTGGGATTTGGGGTCGGTGCAGGCTGGCCTGGGTGGATGAGGAGGTTGGTGCGATTTCAGACAGGGTCGGTACAAGGGAGGAGTGAAATCCGTGCAGCTGGAAACTAGGTCCTTGCATGGGATTTTAAGTCGGTGCAATTGGGAGGATTGAGCCCGTGCGAGGCCTAGACAGGGTCTATGCAACTGAGCTTTGGGTCTGTGCAGTGGAGGGTCAAGTTCGTGCAAAGGAGGCTCAGGGTCTATGCAGGTTAGCCTAGGCAAAGGTGGGGTCAATGCAAACTTGGGAGTGTGCCGGACAGGGCACCAGAAAGGTAGGAGGTTGTACTGGGTGGAGCTGGCGGGTGTGTGCCGTGGAGGCGCCAAAGGGGTGTACCGGGTAGGGGTTATATGGGCTGAGACAGCATGCCGAATAGGCCACTACTAGGGTGTACCGGGTAGATTCTGCAAAGGGTGTGCCGGGTGGGGCAGGTTTGGTGCTGTGCCGGGGAGAACAAGGTTGGGGCATGCTGGGCTGGGCCTGGCTGGAGTGTACCGAGCAAGGCCCGGTTGGGGTGTGCCGTGCAAGACCTGGCCAGGCTGTGCCGGGCCAGGGGGAGATAGGGTGTGCCGGGGGGAACACAGCTAGGGTGCGTCGGCTAGGGTATTGGTGGTGTGTACCGGGCAGGGTTAGGCTGGGGTGTGCCAGACAAGGCACGGGGTAGAGTGCACCGGGCGGAGATGGTTAAGGTGTGCCGGATAAGGTTGAACTAGGGTGTGCCAGACAAGGCAAGTGAGGGGTTTTCTCTTTTTCTTCTTCATGTTTCTTTCGTTCCTCTTGCCTTTTGAATTGTATAGAGTGCATGTGAGGCTTCTCCCTTCTCCCTCTCTCTTAATCTCTTCCCCTCCTTCTTCTTATCTGTATAACCAATGCTCAAGTTCTTACGATCAATGTCCGGCCCAATTCCTTTCGTGTTGTCCACAATTCTTTTGTATTGGTTGAATCATTTTATCCTTGTTGATTTCATTTGTTTGTTGCTCCCTTTTGTCTTCCACCGTGTTATTGTTTCTCACGAAAATTCAGCAGTATCTCCCCCTGACCCGGATGGTAAGGGGAGTAAAGGGAAACACACCCACGAAGAGTGGCGGAACCCGACAATCTGAGGTGTATGCCAAGGGCAACGTCACCTTTGATGAAACTTCAGAAAGCCCAGGAAGATCAACGAGTGGAGGAACACACTTGAAACTGACTGGGGGTGCACCAGGTAAGGGGAGATAACATGTGTGCCAGCTAAGAGGGCTCAGGGAGTGTACCAGGCTGGAGGGACTAGAGGGTGCACCGGCCGAGAGACATAAGGGCTGTACCAGGATAGGAGTGCACCGAGTAGGAGCTGGCGGCTGTGTGCCGGGCTGAGAGGCTTCTAAGGTGTACCGGGCTGGGGAGGCCAAGGTGTGCCAGCTAAGGGGGGGCTGAAGAGGTGTGCCGGGCTGGCTGGCACAAGGATGTGCCGGGCTGGGAGAGAAGGGAGGGTGCCGTATGAGGATGACCAGGCAGTGCACCGAGATGGAGGGGTTTGCTGTGTGTTGGGTAGGTGGAACCAGGGTGCACCGGGCAAGGTGGAAGGTTGGACACGCTGGCCAGAAGCCCTAAGGATGGACTGGGGATGCTGGTTGGCTAGGGCAGAGGAAATCTTGGCAGGAGGGAGAAAGGCTCAAGGGGCCTCAAGATAGGGGCACTGGGCCTGGGTGTTCAGAGATAAGGAGGAGGGCACCTCCCTTTAGGCAAATAAGCAGGAATGGGGGTTACAGGTCCCATGAGGAAGCCATTACTAGGAGAGGACCTACTCAGGACTCCATCGGTGGCAGACCACCCAAGGTGGTATTTCGACGAGGCATTACCCCATGGGTTTGGCAAACCGACTTCATGGGAAGGAAGCCATTGGCATGAAGAACCCAAAACATCGGGGAAGGGGAAAAAAATAGACAACCAAGTACACAATGGCATGAGCCAATGGGAAGAACAGGGAAAACTCAAGGGGGACGATCTTCATTCATAAAAGAAGTGGCCATGGCCGGCCATGAACATCGCGGAGTACATTCAAGCTAAACTAAAGAAAGGGGGGAGAAGAATATTGATGGGAATTAATGCCGAGCACTGACTTTTATTTTTACTTTTGTGTTCTTTTAGTTTATTTTTATATCCTTGGGAAAGTATATGTACAATTGTAAGGCTTTGTAAGCCAATGTGTCATTCCCTTTTAATCAAGCTGGTTTTAGTGCTTATCTTACCATCTTAGTGATTTAGTTTAATTTGGTCATAAATTGTCGATAAGGGTGGGCAATCAATTCACCCCCCTCTCGATTGCATCCTAACCCAGGCCAACAAACCACACACACACACAGTCGCAATAGCTAGACACGGGGCCAAGCCCCACACGAGGAGCAAACTCCTCATGAGGATGGTGTCCTCACCTCACACGGGGACAAGCCCCATACGAGGAGCAAACTCCATACGAGGATGATGTCCTCACCACACCCGGGGACATGCCCCACACAGAACAAGTTTACTAGAAAATGAGAACCAAGAGAAACAAAAGAAAAAGAACACAACTGCTTGCAGGTGCAATGACTCCAGATGAAAATGGCACCGTGAATGACAGGGAAAGAGTTAACAATGCGAAGGGTCCAGGGCTGACTGTACTGGCTGCTGACCTTCTTCCTTCTCTTCCTCATTTACTTTCACACGAGCTTAGTAGGCACTCATCCCTCTTTTCTTTCCTTTCTCACTCTCTTTCTTTTACACTCTGATTCTACTTGAAAGGCCCAACTTCAACTCTTGCAGCATCACTCTTCTTGCATGGGGTCCTTCCTTTTTATAGGCGCAATTAGCCCTCCCAGAAGAAGGTTCAAGGCTAAATGTGATTGCCTCTTCATAAGTAATCATTTGTTTTCAAGGACCTTTTGTCTTGGCAGCCTCTGATTGGCCAGGGAGGTAGTAGCGAAATTTTCTAGCATTTTGTTACTTTGGTTGACCAGAGAAGGTGTAAGAGGAGCTTCCCAAGAAGGATCTGTAGCATCTTCTTCTACTGCAGGTAGGACTATCAAGGACGTCCTTTTGTCTTGAGGGATTTCAGTGACAGAGCATGTGATTGGGTGAAGGCAAAAGGGTGGGTACTAGGATTGGTGATTGTTCCCAGAAACGATAACTTGCTTTTTTATGAACCAAAAGGACTGATATAGTAAACCAATGATGACAAGAAAGTTGACTGAGCAAAGATGCCTTTCCACACCTCAAAAGATGTGAATTTTGGCATTTGCAGTTTCTATTTTTGGTCTCTAGATCCGATTCTAAAGAACCTACAGGTTTAGTAAAAATGCCCCTGGGAGCCCAGATGCGTCGATGCATATTTGAAGTTCTTCATCATAAAGGTCAATGCAGCTAGTCTTGGCATGATATATGAAGTCTACCTATCTTCTGTAAGGTCTGTGCAACTACTGAAGTTCCCTTTCGAGGTTGATGCATATATGATGCTTGGCCTTTGGCAGGGTTAATGCATATTGAGAAACAAGGTCGGTGCACATAGGAATTCCTTCAGTAAAGGTCGATGCACATTTGGGCCTTCTTCAGTTGAGGTCGGTGCACATTTGAACTTCTTTAGTGGAGGTCGATGCACATTTGGGGCTTCTTTAGCTATGGTCGGTGCACATTTGGGGCTTCTTCAGTTGAGGTCGGTGGACATTTGGAACTGCGTCAGTTAAGGTCGGTGCACATTGAGAATCAAGGTTGGTGCACATTGAAACAACTTCAGTTAAGGTCGGTGCACATTGGAACAGCTTCAGTTAATGTCGGTGCACATTGAGAACCAAGGTCGGTGCACATTGGAACTTCTTCAGTAAGGTCGATGCACATGTGACCTTAGACTTAGTAAGGTCTGTGCACATTTGCAAACAGCATGACCAAGTCTGTGCACATTTGTATACCAGGACGGTGCACATCACTGTTTGAAGCATACAGGTCGGTGTGCATCTGGAGTTGATGCATGTGAAGGTCCATGCACATCACTATTTTAAGCATATGGGTCGGTGCACATCTAGAGTTGACGCATATGAAGGTCGATGCACATCACTGTTTGATCACATACAGGTCGATGCACATTCCTGTCTGAAGCATTGAGGTCGGTGCACATTTCTGTTGATGTGTATAAAGGTCGACACACAAGAAGCCCTTCCTTTAGTAAGGTCGATGCACATTTTGAGTTGAGGTCGATGCACATTTTCATGAAGGTTGATGCACATGAACTGCTTGGCAAGATATCTTCACACTTGGACACATCAAAAGATGGCATGAATTTCTGAGCCAATTGGCTAATGACTCGTGGTGTGGCAACATCAAAACATCATGTACTTAACAGCGAGCCTTAAACATAGGGACGTACAGACGTTCTAAGTAACACTAGAGGATTACATTATCGCCTGCACCTGCATTTGAGGTTCTCGACTTTTGGTAGCTTCGCACATCCCCCGTGTTTATTCTTAGTTTGGGATTTCACAGTTCGACGTGAGTTTTCTCATTTATTTCAGTGGGGATTCTCGGCTACTAAGATCCATCCCTTTATTCGCAGTGCTATTATGGACTTCACTGTTCTGTGCGAGTCTCCTCATGTGTCTCAATGGGGATTCCCGACTACTAAGATTCATCCTTTTTATTTTAATTCTATTATGGACTTACTAAGGTACTAAGGCCCAATTAAGCATAATAAGGGAAATGGACTAACAACATGACTCAATTAAAGAAAATTACATAAGATATGACTCAATAAAATGGAAATTACACATGATAACATAGTCGGACTCCTCAAAATGATGCCGGTGATCTGAGCCAAAGAGAGCGTTGTGAGATGCCCTCATCAGTCAGGGCTGACGTTATCCATAGCCTAAAGCACTAAAGGTGGCGCGTTAGAGTTTGTGACACCCCAGGATAGGCGCGCCAAAGTCTATTTTTCGTTTTGCTTGTGACACCCCAGAGTTGGCGCGTCAGAGCTTTGTGATGCCCTTGGGTCGGTGTGTCTTAGTCGTGACGGCCCAGGGTCGGTCTGTTAGGCTTTCTGCTGTGCCGAGTGTGTTGCAGCTCGTTTCTTCGACGGTGGTTTCTGTAAGTCAGTCCTTACTTCTAGTGACTTGTCCACTAGTAGTAGCTTCCTGCGCATGTACGTGCGAACCCACCCGAGAGTGGTGTAGAGCGAGACCCGGTGAGAGATGATTTTTATGCTAGTTTTCATAGGGCCCCTTGCCTTTGCCACTAGAGTCTGGTGGGGGGGAAACCAGCTAGAGGACCCAACCTAGAGTAGATGGTCTGTGTGTGTACACGTACTTGGGGGCTTAGGACACGCGCTGACGAGCGTGATCCCAGCTAGCCCTTATTATGGTACTTGTTGCGTGTCTGAGTCTCACACCTGGGACGTTATAGCTAGACACTTGTGACGTGATATAAGATGTCAGGGGATGTATCTGGTCGTTCTTCTAGTGGGTGGTGCTCCTATCTCCTGGCAAGTACGAACTCACGTTTTGTCGGATCGGAGTCAGTTTAGGTAGGTGTTGTTAGTTTAGATAGCTTTTCTATTTATTTATTAAATCTTGTCAGTTCTACCGCACTCCTGCTAGGTAGGGATACTTTCCTACTTTTCTGCCTTATTTTTCGTGCGAGGTGGGGGTCCGCGGGATCCCTATTGAGCCCATGAAATGAGGCTCATCCCCTGCGTGTTTTCACCGTGTTTCAGGTTAGGCCGAGCCTTCGGGTGGCGTGACAGGTGTACAACGCGGTTCCAGTAGCCGAGGTTAGTTGTCAGTTGCCAGAGCCGGGGTATGTCCCACGCACTTGTACATTTCCTTCAGTTGACTGTACTTTTATTTGGACATGAGATGTACTGGACCTTGTAGTAGTTTAGTTATTTATTTAATTTCTGCATTATTGTTTAGTTATTTATTGTGCTATCTCTGCAGTTACTTTAGCTTTTTACGCACCCTCACACCATCTCTTTTTTCCTTTCGAGACTTTGGGCTCGTGGGAGGTGGGCCGAGATTTGAGTCGCGCCGGTTCCTTTCTGGAACTCGGATCCCGGGTCGCCACAGTCTCACTCGGGCCACGCTCTCCACCACTCCCAAGTGGGTCCGCACAAGCATGCGTAGGAAAGCGACGACTAGTGGGGGCTCACTGAACGTGAACACTGAAAGCCACGCACGCACCCATCACGAGTAACATGGAGTAACAAGTGGCTCAAAACCACCCAACTCTGGAGAGTCCACTGGACCTACTAAACCCAACGGCCCTTGAGTCGCGAGACTCAGGTCAAGACTGCTATACGTGATGGCACAGCGTCGTTGTTGGCATCCGCTTATTTTCTCTAAATTAATTGAGAATTAAGCATAAGGAAATAATCCCTAAATAGAGTAAAATGGAACAATGCCAATGGTGCTCTACCAGTCGAGTTGGCCTCGAAAATCGGGTTGCGTCACCAGGCCAGGCGGCACGACATAAGAACCAGGGATCGCACCCGAGCACAGGGCACTGCACCAGTCAATTTCTCGATAATCGAGCCAGATCCAAGGTTCGGGACAACTTGTCGCATCGAGCGACACTCTGAAGAGATTCAGGGATCACCCCCGAATACCCTGCATATGGTATCACATCGTTGGCACCTTAACAACCGGGTTAACGGTGAGTGAGGGTCACTCTGACCCCCAGACAAACGGCATTATCATGCTGACGCCCCAGTTACCGGGCCCAACCAAGGGTCCTATCCAGCTAGCCGTGACCCATGGCAACATCAACAATCGATTGGGTCCACCCTCGGTCACTCAGCTTGTGGGTTTACCCGTGTTCAACACAGCTACCCGGGCTGACCCGGGGGTGCCCTGACTACAAGCCACGCCATGTGGCACCCAACAACGAGGCCGGGACATATCCCCGAGTTGCCTCCCTCCAGCCCTCCGAAGTCAAAGAAAGACCCATTTGGGCCAACCAAAAGCTTCAGGAGCTCACAGCACCCTTATGCGGCCCCACACATGCGTGTCGAAAATTTTCTCGACCACCTGGTGGACGGGTATGCTCCAGTTACTCTGCAGCAAGCCGGGGCCCAACTCAGGACTCCCGACAACCCTTCGTGTCATGCACTACCATCGTGCGCCCTTGCACGCGGATCTACCAATGTACTACATGACAATTCTTTTATCCCTTTGGAGCTTTACAGCTCTTGGGAGACTTCACGGGTTCCAAGAGATATCGGGTCTACTCGGTAGTCCTATCGGGTATATCCGGTATTCGGAGTCCGGGTCGTCACAACCCCCCTCCCCCTACCCTCTTATTTATAGAGTCCCAAGGGCCAACCTCACCCCTCCAAACAAGAAATGTAAAAGTCTGAGAATAACTTGGGCATGGAGAGGCAGAGAGGAAGGAAGCCAAGGTGAGGAAGTGCTAAGGATGGAAGGGTTTTCATCCTATGACTTACACTCCTTGTGCAACTAGGAGAAGGAGAGGAGGAGGAAGAGGCGGCCCCAAGGGAGGCAAGTATCCCTTTCCTTCCCAACCTGTAGGATCCCATGAGATCCCCACGTGCATGGGGGGTGGCTGGCACATTGTGCCCATGCACCTGCCGCCCTCCCACCTTGGGTTACCCTAATGGGAACACAATAAACATGGGGCCACAGGCCCATTTAGTAATAGCTCCCATGCGCCCATTACGGGCAACATCGTCGTGCATGCTTTTCATCTCAAGACTTTATAATACATGATTATACAAAGAAATGGAGCATGTGACCTCCACGATTCTTCAAACATCTTCGCGAGTGTCTTGTTAAGTCATCACTAAACTAACATATCACTCTAAACAATCGGGAATAGTACCTCAAACACTTGGTATTCTGCAGACTTGACACTCCGAATCTCTCAAGCACACTAGTGTCGAATCTCTAGATGACTTAGCCCTTATGACTCTATCGTCTCATAGGTGATCGAGCCTCTCGAGAAATAAGCCACAAACCATGGTGCAATACTTAGTCATCTTCCCCGTGCAGCTTATGTCATTTCGACTTATCTCGACTGCTTTCCTACACATGTCTCACTGGGGAGTATCAACCATCGCCCTAAAGGAGCATGCTAAAGTAGCGACATCGACCCTCCTCTTCATGACATAGTGCTCAGATCATTTGGGGTATCAGAGGGAGCACACCAATGTGATCAACGAGCTCACACAATGATCAAGAAGTGATCCGTTCATCATTACTCATATATGGTCGGACATAGCACATGTGGTATGAAACATATGCCGTGGTGTTCTTCCAAAAATGTGTGTGTCACCATGCAATCATAATAATACCACACAGACCTCGACTGCGACCTACACAGTCAATGCGAGCTCCTAAAACTAATCGCTCCCACTCTGCGCCAACTCATGAGACTCATATCGACCTCTTATAGGCTTCATGGGATTGTTGTGACATCCTCATGGTCAATCCTATATGAATCTTATCTTATCCCAGCTAAGGCAGCACATCATTGATGTTCGTGATATTCCGCTCGCTCCCACCCGAAAGTGCCAGCAATATCAAACCCCTCACCCATGTGAGAGGGTCAATCCCTACCTAGTGACACTATGACGATCTGTAAACTAATCATTCCATCCAGAATGTATGTTGGAGAATGAACAACAAATTTCATTGATGATGTCTAAAAAATTGTATCTCTTACAATTTAGAAAGACTCATGGTCCCACAATGGGTAAGAAAACTCTCCCCGGCAATATGCTTGGTTAGTGTAACGGCTACCATCCGACCAGTGCTTATGTGTCAGAGCACCACTAACCATTTTGCCAATAGATCTCTTATGTAGTGATAACGAATGTCAATATGTTTTGTCCTACCATGATATTTAGAGTCCTAGGCGAAAGCTAAAGCTGATGCGCTCTCTAGGTACAGCAACACACTATTAGCCCGGTGAGGTGTGATCGCCAATCATTGGTGGAAGTTCCACAGCCATACCGCCTCTTCACATGTAGCAGAACAAATCACATATTTAGCCTCCATGGTGGATAGGGCGATACACGTTTGCTTCTTGGTAGACCAAGAGATAGCTCCACCACCCAACAAGAACGTGAAGCTTGAGGTAGACTTCCGCTCATCTCTATCACTCATCCAATCCTTGTTTCTATAGCCAATCAGTCTTATGTCAGCTCCCTTGTAACGTAAGACATAGCTCGACATCCCCCGAAGATATCAAAATATCATTTTCACTACCTTCATGTACGTGGGACCCGAGTTGCTTTGGAAGTGGTTGACTAGACCCACTATGAAACTAATGTCTGATCGTGTGCATAGCATGGCGTACATCAGACTCTAAATCACGGTGGCATATGGTACCTCAAACATCTCTTTTTTTTCCTCTTCATCCTTAGTGCATTGATTGATAGTTAAAGTACAACCTCTATATTGTGGAGCGTCAATAGGCTTCGCATTGTGCATTCTAAATCGTTAAAGAATTTTGTTGGCGTAAGTCTCCTGAGACATACTCGGTGACCTCCACCCCGACAAGCCCTCTCCCCCGTCCCACCGGCCACCCCCACCCCGACAACCCCTATCCCCCGCCCCGTCGATGATGAGGGATGGACAGCGGACTCGACACACCGCCTAAACCCTCCCTCCCCCACTTCGTAAACAAACCCAAGGGTTTACCCGGACCAGCCTAACCCTTCAACCTGGTCTGCCTAAACCGCTCTGACCCTTCACCTTCCCTTATAAAATCCCCCCTTTGGAAGCCTAGGAAGCAAATATAAAAGCATCAAGGGATCAATGCATCAAGGAGCTCAGCCCCGGACTACAAAGGCGTCCTAAGGAGATTTGTGTGTGTGTTTGCTAGGCTTACGTCGACGGCATGCCGCATGGTCATCCCTCACACGGCGTCTAGCCCAAACACCGACCTCCTAAAAGGCGGCCCCTTATTTTGATAAACGTAGGTCATCTCGATAATCGTGCACGACCCCATATCTTACTTAGGGAAAGTACTCTACCCGGGTTCCATCTCGATATTTCTGTATGACCTTGATGCCGCTAGGTGAAAGCACTCTACCGGAGCCCTATCTCGATAATCATGCGCCCCCAGACGTTGCTCAATAGGGACACTCTGCTCAGCCCTACCTCGACATTTATGCATGACCTAGATGCCACTTCATGAGAGCGCCCTACCTAGTCTCTGCCCCGATGATCGTGCACCATCAAACGTTGCTCGATCAAGGCACCCTACCTGGTCCCTGCCTCAACATTCGTGCATGACACAGACCTTGCTCGATGAGGGCACTCTGCCCAGTCTCTATTTTGATGATCGTGTACCACCAGACATGGCTCAAACGAAGCGCCCAGCCTGGTTCCCCATCATGATGATCGTGTGCCACTTTGGTGTCACCTCGATAAGCATGCCCTCAGTGCTATTTCCCAGACAATGGCCATACTTCACAAGTCCCGATGCAAGATGAAGTGTCAGGCCCCTGCCTCTGTCAACGGGCCCCGAGCACGGCCATCGACGTCTCACGGCGACCATCTCCTTCAGTCACAACGGTGCCCCCGGCACCCAACTGTCCACCACTCCAGTCATATCGGGGGCCACGACATTTGATCGCTCAACCACTCAGTCACAACGGTGCCCCCAGCACCCGACTGCGAGCCACTCCAGTCACATTGGGGCCCGCGGTATCCAATCGCTCGACCACTCAGTCACAACGGTGCCCCCGACACCCGACTGCCGCCACTCCAATCACATCAGGGCCCGCGGCACCCGAACACTAAGCTCACTCAGTCACAATAGTGCCCTCGGCACCCAACTGCCAATCACTCCAGTCACATCGGGGCCTGCAGTGCCCGACAACTCAGCTCCTCCAGTCATAACGATGCCCCCGGCACCCAACTGCCAGTCACTCCAGTCACATCGGGACCCGCGGTGCCCGACCACTCAGCTCCTCCAGTCATAGCGGTGCCCCCGGCACCCGACTACTAGTCACTCTAGTCACATCGAGGCCCCCGACACCTGACCACTCAGCCCACTCAGTCACAACGGTGCCCCCGACTGCCAGTCACTCTAGTCACATCGGGGCCCCCGACACCCGACCACTCAACTCACTCAGTCACAACGTTGCCCCCGGCTCCAGCCTACCAGCTACTCCAGTTACAATGGTGCCCCCGGCACCCGACTGCCAACTACCTCAGTCACAATGGTGCCCCCGGCACCCGACTGCCAGCTACATCAGGGCTCACTGCACCTGACTACTCAGCTGCCTCAGTCGCATCGGTGCCCCCGGCACCCGACTGCCTGTTACTCTAATCACATCAGGGTCCGCGACACCCAATCGCTCAACAACTCCAATCATGACAGCACCCCCGGCATCCAAATGTCGGCCCCAGATAGCGTCGAGCCTCTTTAGCACCGACGTCGGCCAACAACTCCAGTCCCACCGGTGCCCACAGCACCCGACAATTTTGACCTCAATAACTTTTAGTAGCTCCAGTCATAGCGATGCTCACGCCATCCAACCATTCTAGTCGCACCAGCGCCCGACCGCTCCAGTGACAAGTGGTGCCTACGTCATTCGGTCGCCTCGACCTTGGTGACACCCAACTACTCCAACACGACGGTGCCTATGGAAGCCCTACTATCCCAACCTTGACACTTTCTCATGACGGGAAGACATTGTGATGCCCCTCGGGTGGCATCCTGTTGAGTCACAGGTCCTCTGACGAACACTATGCACGGATACGGAACTACCCACACAATAACGCAATGACCCGGGGACCTTCACAAATGATGAAATTGTCCCGTGGCTTGCAAGCACATGTAATCAGGCTCTCATGACCCCACAAAAATACCTTTCATGGCATGTAAGTCATGAAATATAGTCAGGGAGCAGATCCCCCGTCTTGCTGGAACCAGTCTCTCTGCCCCCAGTTATCCCTGTTGTGTTGTTGTTGCCCTATCGCTGTTGCATGGACTAAGCCCTCCCGATGTCACGGCGTCCAGGGTCCCTGACTCTCTTTTTCGGCAGTAGAAACAAAAGTGTTCGGGCTCCGCCCGATGTAAAATAAACACCGATCGCTTGCGGTCGGTGGGGACTACCCTGGCTAAACCAAGCAAAGACAAAGGGGTTGAAATGATACTTACTCAAAGCCGTCTCGGCCTCAACTTGCTCCTCGGTCTCGAGTCCCTCTAGGGACCCATCTGCCTCAGCCGTTGCAGCCTCTACGCGAGGGTGCTTCTGCCTAGGCTGCAGGCCTCCATCCCCACTCCCTGAGGATGCCACTATGGAGGGCTGATCCCCCTGTACCGCAGAACCTGTCCATAAGCATGGCAGTATACAATGCCCTATTTGCACACCCAGAGAATAACAAAGTAAAGATGGGACGTGCTAAGAGGAAGAGCCTTACCTAAAGCCCCAAAGGGGGTCGACAGCAAGGGCACCAGCTACTCCGGCCTCAGCGACAATGCCTGGGCTGCCTTCGCAATGGCCTCCCATATGTCCCTCAATGTGTGGGCACACTCGATTTGGGACACGAACTCCACGGGCCCGGCCGACCCAATTGCATGGCCGATGTGCCATCTCCAATCGTCGACTGCCGTGTTAGCAAAGCTCTTGTGCGAGAGTGCCCGGCCCAGTGACCCTCTGCTCTGGAGGCCACAGTCGGCCAAAAATTGAGACCACCAGGTCCTAGGTGCCCTCAATCGATGCACCTTCACCCTATTCACTGTCGCTGCTGTCGGAGCCAGTCTCAGGGGCTTCAGTGCCCCTCCGTTGCCCCAACTCCCGGACGAAGAACTCGGCTATTCTAGGGCCACTGATCCACAACCCTCTCTATCTCCCGGTGGATCTGGGCGACGCGGGTCCTCAGATACCCGTCATCCAGTGGGATGGGAGGTAGATCCTCCCTCAGCAAATGGCCCTCCTCTGCCTTCTTAATCGCGAAGGCCTTCTACCGATATAGGTGGCTGTGCTCGAACCACCACCTGGCGTAATGGACGTCGAATCGTCCCCCACACCCCTGTCTCAGTCTCGGGAACTACTCTGGCTCCAGGCGGTAGTAGAAGTCCCACCATGCGGCTACCAACAGATGGGTGTCTTTCCCCCTGTGCTGTCGCCCTATCAATGGGAACTCCCTGTTCATTAGGATCCCCTGATCGTACCCGAAGTTCCTTGCGAACTGATAAGGATAGTACGGCTCCAAGGAACTCGTCACCGACCGGTGCAATGGCAACACCATCGACTGGGTGCTCATCATTGACTCTATCTGCGGTCCAACCTCTGGCTCCCTCTGGCTAGCATGGGCACTGGTCACCCCTCCATCTGTCGCTCCCAGAAAAAGATCGCAGTCTCTCGCGGCACTGTCAAACGGTAACCCCTCCTCGCCCCGAGTGGGTAGGTAGCAATGGGCTCTCCTAGTCCCCTCCAGCTGTGCCTCCGTGTCTCCGTACGGCTGCCCAATGAAGCTGAACAGAAGTGGTGCCGTCAGATTCGCCACAGTCCCTCGTGCCACCAACCCAGGAAACAACAACCCAGCCCACACACTGAGATAGTGGGTAGGCAAAAGCATACTCCTCTCTCTCGACGTCGAGTGCGCTACCAGGACTCCCAGTCCCTGATAGATGTTGGCCAACGCCATAGGAGCTAAGGCCAACTGGCGTCCCTCCGCCAACAAGCAAGCTGGCCACAGTAAGTCAGCCCTCAGTAGCCCGTCCTCTCCTTGTGGAACCACAAAAGTCGCCAGCCAATACGCCAGGTATACTATAAGGTGTGTCACGTCTGGTAGACCATGGGGATTCCACCCCTCCCGTGGTGCATGCACATATCTGGAGTACGTCTAAAAGCGTAGCTCCACCTCGGTGTACTCCTCCCACAGAGTCTGATCCTTGGCAAACTCCTGGTAGAAACAGAAGGGCCCATTGTAGACGTGGCGGACCCATACATTCAGCGGCACTCGGGGAGTCTATGTAGCTCTCTCTCTCCCCGCCAGGGCTAAATCCCTCCAGGTCTTCATAAGGTACTGAAAACTATGGGGTACTCGGTATCTTCCCTATCCGTCTGTATGGCTGCGGTGGAGGTCATCCAGTACTACCTCCTCGTACCCCTCACCGTTGATCGGCAATCCAGAAATCCAGAACAAAGACCACAAGTCAAGTGTGGTCTCCCCCTCTACTGTTGCGACTGTGTTCCACCGGCGGTTGAAACACTCCAGCAGTGCCTGTAACAGTCCGGTGTAGCACGGCTACGCGTACAAGGTGGCAGTCACCGCATACCTAATCCTGGCACGGTCCAAGAGCACCCGGTAATGGTGCACAATCCCCATCAGCCACTCATTAGCCCCCTGACGGTACCGGTGCGATAGAATCACTGCCCAGCGGCCGTACCAGCTAATGACGGTCTGTCATATCACCCCATCTAGTATACTGTGGTCATCGTAGCCCTTCTAGCATACTGCAAGCCTGCAGGCTCCAGCACAAACCCTGCGGTCCCCTCTATCTCAGCGCGATGGGAAGAATTAGATCATCTTGCTCTTGTCTCCCAGATTGAACCCAAAAATATTGATGAGGCTGTTCTAAAAATAAATAAATAAAATAAATAAATAAATTTTAATGTGCCTGGACCCATCCTTTATTACCTAAAAAAATTAACTTCCTCCCATCTTTACGGATCTTGTTCCCCTCTCATTTAACATACCATTAAACACCCTTCACACACCCATACACTACACACACATAACCAACTGGCTCCCCATCTCTTCTCTTCTCTTCATACCTAAGGCAGAGAGACTCCATCCCATCTCCTCTCACTCTCTCTTCTCTCCGCACCCCCACGCTCTCACCTCTCATCCGACTGCCGCGGCTGCCACCCTCCCTGGTCTCTCCAATCTCTTCTCTTCCTCTCCCCACACTCGCAACCCCCTCACGCCCCCTCCTCACCGCTGGCGACCATCACCGCCGCAACTGCCGCCGGCCACCTTCTTCACCCCCGCACCACCCCACTCCCCTTCCTCTTTCTCACTTCGCCTCGCCACCGCTGGCCACTCCCCCTCTCACTTCACCTCCACGCCACCGCGATCACGCTATCACCTCCCCTCTCCCACTGTGCCTCCCTACACCACCACCGACGTCACTCCTCCCCCATCTCTCCCTCAACACCTTCGCACCTCCTCCCCGTCCTCTCCTCTCTCCCTCTCACCACCGCTGACAGCGAGACCCCCTCTCCCATCTTCTCTTCCTCTCCTCACTAACCTCATCTCCCTCTCAACACGGAGTGACACTGGGTTCTCTACATATCCACTCCTCTCTCCCTTCCCCTCCGCCCGAGCCTGCACCCGCCACCATCTGCGAACTCCCTCTGCACCCTCCACCAACGCCCTAGTAGACCCCCCTCACCGGCCCCTCTCTCCCATCGCCAGCGCCCACCCTCTCTCTCCCTCTCTCCCCACACATACCACCGCGGCACCGCCGGAGGCCCTCTCTCCCTCCGTCTCTCACATCCCGCATGCACACCCCCACCTCCGCCTGCATACCTCCGCCTGTACCACCGTAGTCTCTCCCACGCTTGCCAGCCAACCACGCCCCTCACCACACTCCACCCTCTCTCCCTCTCATCAACCTCTCCGCCTTCTCCCTCACCGCCGCGACAGCCCCCCTCCGCCGGCAACCTCTCACCACCTCTCCCCATCTCACTCACTCTCCATCCCCCGTGTGCACACCCTCTCACCGCCGCGGTAGCCTCCCCACGCCACCCTCTCCCTCCCATCTCTCCTTCTCTCTCACAAACCCTCCATTCTCTCTCTACCTCCCTCTCTAACCGCCGCGTCGACCCCTCCGCTCCCTCTCTCTCTGACCCTCACGCATACACTCACCCAGACCTCGCCCTGCTCCTGTTCCCCTCCAGACACCACCGCTGCCACCCTCTCACCACTGAGCCTCCATCGCCGTCCTCCCATCTCTAACCCACGCTCCCTTCACTGCACACCACCGGCCCATTCGCGGCAGTCCAACCACTCCACAGCGGAGCCCATCCCCCATGCACATAGCCTCTCCTCACTACCCGCAGCCCCATGCCGCGAGCATCACTGCACACTCGAGCTGTCAGCCGCGCCTGCCTCTAGCCGCCGAACACCACTTCTCTCCCTCTCACCCTTTCCTCCTTCCTCTCTCTGCTAAACACCACCGCCTGCCAACCTCCAGCGCCACCCCGCCTCACCACCTCCCTCTTGTCTCTCTCGTTTCCTCCACCGGTGGGACTCCTCTCCTGGCCTCCGCCTCCGCCATGAACGTGAGCCACCATCCTCCTCACAGCCCTCACACTGCCATGACCACCTCCGCTATCCCTCACTCCTTCTCTCTTCCCTCTCTCACCTCCGCTTTTGCCGTCGACCTCCCCATGCAAACACCACGACTCCAACGCCACCTCCTTTACAGCACTGTGATCCCTTTGTGGCCTCTCCCACTGCACCATCGTGAGCACTGGTAGCCCGCCACCTCTCTCCCGCCGGTCGGAGCAAGCACCCCACGCCAACCTCTCTGCCTTCTCCCTCACCGTCCCAACACCCCCTCTCTCTCTTCCCTCTGCACACCCACCGCAGAGCCCCAACAGCCATTCCGCAACACCACCAGGCACTCTCCCTCCCTCTCCCTTCTCTCTTTCCATGCACACCATCCGCCGTGACCACTCTCCCTCTCATCTTCTCCCCATGCCACCGTGACCCCCGGGGCTTTCCTTTCTCCCCACCGCCGCCGTCGTCCACTCCCTCCACACACACCTAACTGGCGCTCCATCCCTTTCTCTAACCGCCGCACCGCGATGTCACCGCGGTGGCCCTTCGTCTACTAACCTCCTCGCTGACGTCGTCCGCTCGCTTCCCCCCGCCGTCGCAAGCTCCCTGCTCCTCCCTCTCGCGCCCGCGTCGCCCTCCCACCGTCAGTCTCTCTAGCCCCCCCCACACACACGGTTCTCTCCCTCTCTCTCACCCACGCTCTCTCTCTCTCTCTCTATCTTTCTCTACCCAGCACATGCACACACTCAATTTTTTACGCAGAGGATGCGTCAGTTTCTGGAGCTGGTACAGGGCGACATGTCCGTGTTGCAGTACAGGGCCCGATTTGTTGTGCTAGGTCATTATGCACCTCACATCATGGAGCATGAGAGGGTGAAGACCGAGCAGTTCATCCAGGGCTTGAGGCAAGTGCTGAGGCACCATTTGATCGTGAACGCTGCCTCTGATTTGGAGACGGCTTCTTGTATAGCGGCGTCTTTGGAGCTGGATATGCAGAGGACACAAAGACCGATTAGCCAGGGGCAGTCCTTGTCAGGTCGCAGCCACCAGACGACTACCCAGCAGTAGAGCACGTTCCAACTTCCTTCTGGTAGTTCGGGATCTTCGACTCCGACATCTTCAGCGACAGGTTCTGCATCCTTCGGCACCAAGATCAAGAGGTTCTTCGAGAAGGGTTTCTGGAAGAAGAAGAAGGAGGGCCAAGAGCAGCGGTAGGCTTCTTCGGGCAGTATTCAGCAGCCAGCACCTTTGCAGCGGCAGGGGTCAGTCGGTGGTTCTCGTGCGGGGTGTCCCTATTGTGGCGAGTCGCATCCAGGTAGGCAGTGTTCGGCGCCGGTGATCTGTTTCAGATGTGGCCAGTCAGGTCACATGGCGCGTGGCTGTCCGCAACGGCCGCATTAGCCACCCCAGTTTCCTCAGCAGCAGCAGCAGTACCCACAATAACAGTTTCAGCAGCAGGGGCAATATCCGCCACTACCACGGTCAGCGAGTGTGGGTAGGCAGAGAGCTCGAGGCCAGGTTTCCCATATGACTAGGGCAGAGGCAGAGTCGTCGCAGCTTGTGGAAGGTACTGTTATGATTTTGGATTATGCAGTGCGAGTTTTGTTTGATTCCAGTGCGTCGCACTCGTTTATTTCGAAGGATTTTGCATGGAATGTTGAGGACCCGGTCTCCCAGATGTCTTGTGATTTGATGGTGGAGTTACCGTCTGGTGACTTTATGGTCACTCCGTTTTACTTCGAGAAGGTTCCGGTCTGGATCGAAGGGCAGAGTTTGCCAGGCAGGCTGTATGCATTGCATCTTTGGGACTATGATGTGATTTTGGGCATGGATTGGCTCGAGGCCCCCGGAGCGGTGGTGGATTGTGGAATGAAGAGGGTCTACTTTCAGCATCCTCGTAGGCCGACCTACTACTTCCAAGGTATCCATTCTACCTCTCCTCATTTCCTCATTTCTGCTATTTGAGCCCGTCGTTTGCTTGATTCCGATTGTCAGGGTTTTCTCGCTTCTGTGGTATTAGTAGACCAACCGTGTTTGGATGTGAAGGACATTCCGGTGGTGTGCGAGTTTCTTGATGTGTTTCCCGAAGATTTGCATGGGTTGCCTCCCCAGCGGGAGATCAATTTTGTGATCGAGATTGTGCCTGGTACGGGACCCTTGGTGAAGGCTCCCTACCGTATGGCTCCCGCTGAGTTGAGAGAGTTGAGGGCACAGTTGCAGGAGTTGCTGGCCAAGGGGTACATTCGTCCCAACTTTTCCCCTTGGGGTGTGCCAGTCCTCTTCGTCAAGAAGAATGATGTTAGTCTGAGGTTGTGCATTGACTACCGCCAGCTGAATGAAGTGACCATTCAGAACAAGTATCCATTGCCACAGATTAATGATCTGTTCGACCAGCTTCAGTCTGCTCGGGTATTCTCGAGTATTGATTTGCAGTCGAGTTACTATCAGCTAAGGATTCGCGAGTCTGATGTGGAGAAGTCTGCGTTCAGTACGAGGTACAGGCATTATGAGTTCTTGGTGATGTCGTTTGGGCTCACCAATGCCCCCGCAGCCTCCATGTACTTGATGCAAAGGGTGTTCCGTCCCTATTTGGACCAGTTCATGGTCGTGTTTGTGGATGACATCCTTGTTTATTCACGGTTTGCCGAGGAGCACGCGTACCATTTGGGTGTGTTGCTGCAGACGTTGCGAGATCACCAGTTGTGTGCGAAGCTCAGCAAGTGCAAGTTCTGGCTTCGTGAGGTGCACTTTTTGGGGCACGTGATCTCTAGTGATGGCATCTCCATGGACCCCGCTAAGGTCGAGGCAGTAATGCAGTGGCTGAGGCCGAGGTCTGTGACCGAGATCTGAAGTTTCTTGGGGCTTGCTAGATATTATCGGAGGTTTATCTAGGATTTCACTCGCATTGAGGCCCCGATGACCAGACTTACGCGGAAGGATGTGCCTTTCGTCTAGACTGATGAGTGTGAGCGTAGCTTCATGGAGCTGAAGAGACTGCTCACCTCAGCGGTGTTGGTTTTGCCTTCTGGATCGGGAGGTTTCGTGGTATGTACAGATACTTCCGGGGTCGGATTGGGTGCTGTGTTGATGCAGTATGGTAGAGTGGTGGCGTATGCTTCACGGCAGTTGAAGCCACATGAGGAGAACTACCCTACCCATGACCTTGAGTTGGTGGCTGTGATCTTCGCGTTGAAGATTTGGAGGCATTATCTGTACGGTGAGAAGTTTGGGCCTGAGCCATAGGGAATGGCCCGAGGATGTCGATTCCCCACCGAGCGAAGGGGTATGGCTCGGTAAGAGTAACAAGCTTTGAGGTAGGCTGATGGACCAGGTGGTCAAAGCGCTGACATCGGTCGCACTTCTGTGTATAGGCTGAGCAATCGTGCTGGAGAGTGGGCCACTAGTACCCTTGCCGAAGCAAGATCCTGGCCAGCGATCTTCCTCCCTGGTGCACGCCGCACATTCCTTCATGTACTTCTTAAACTGCTCGAGCGGCTTCGTCAGTACTGATGCACTTTAGAAGGGGGCCAGAGAAAGATCTGTGGTATAAGGTGTCGTCTAGGAGGACGAAGTGCTTGCTTGATACTTCAGCCTCCGAGCCTCCCGAGGGTCGGGGGGCTCTTGAGAGTCCCAGAGCCAGGATAGGTACAGGGTCTGCCAATCGCTCGGTGTAGTCAGGTCAACGATCATGAGTTCAGACTCGATGCTCGGTTGTTCTAGCTCTTCGAGGAAGACCGATCGAGTGCCTTCCGATTCGAGGGAGGAGGCCAAGCGAGAGAGGGCGTCCGCACGAGAGTTTTCTTCCCGAGCTATCCGAACTACCTCAAAGCTCTCGAAGAGCTGGGCTAACCCTCGAACCATCTGAAGGTATTTGATCATCGACGCCTCCCGGGCTTCGTAATCACCGTTGATCTGGCTAGCGACCAGTTGGGAGTCAGTGTGGATTCTGACCCGCTCAGCCCCTAGTCGGCGCGCCATCTTGGCCCCCGAAATGAGGGCTTCATACTCGGAAGTGTTATTGGATGCCTGGAAGTTGAACTTCAAGGCATACTGCAGCTCAGATCCTTCGGGCGACTTGAGGAGCACGCCAGCACCACTGCCGGCCAAGTTGGACGATCCGTCTATGAACAGGTCCCAGATGGGTCCCTGTGCCGACGAAGTTTCTTCCTTGAGCGGGACCGTGCTCTCTGCGATAAAGTCCGCTAGGGCCTATCCCTTGATGGCCACGCGGGGGCGATAAGAGATGTCGTAGGCCCCGAGCATGATGGCCCACTTGACGAGGCACCCTGAGGTCTCAGGGTGAGAAAGAATCTTCTTCAGTGGTTCATCGGTCAGCACGACGATGGAATGACCCTAGAAGTAAGATCGGAGGCGCTTGGCTGAGGTAACCAATGCTAGCATGAGCTTCTCGGTTGTAGGGTATCTCCTTTCGGCTTCATTGAGCACCTTGCTGGTGTAATAGATCGGCCTCTCGATTCCTGCATCATTTTGGACTAAAACTGAGCTTACGGTGAAAGGAGTCGCCGAGAGATACAAGCGCAATGCTTCGCCCGAAACTGGCTTTGATAGTACCGAGGCCGAGATTAGGAACTACTTGAGCTCCTCAAAAGCCTTCTGACATTCCTCGGCCCAGGCGAACGTAGCAGATGTCATTTTAGGTCCCCTCAATAGCTTGAAGAAGGGTAGGCATCGTTCAACTACCTGAGAGAGGAAACGGTTGAGTGCGACAATGTGCCCAGTAAGATGCTAGACATCTTTGACACAAGTAGGTGGCCGCATGTCCAGGATGGCCTGGACCTTGTCGGGGTTCACCTCAATCCCGCGCTGAGTCACCAGGAAGCCAAGGAACTTCCCTGATCTGACTCTGAAGGCGCACTTGGTAGGGTTGAGCTTCATGCTGTACTTGAGGAGGGTGCCGAAGGTCTCGGCTAGGTCGGTAAGATGATCCTAGGCCTTGGACGTCTTGACGAGCATGTCATCGATGTAGGCTTCAATATTCTGACTGAGTTGTCACTCGAAGATTTGGTTGACCAGCCTCTGGTATGTCACCCCGACGTTCTTTAACCCGAAAGGCATCCGGGTGTAGCAGTGCACACCAGAGTCGGTGATGAAGGTGGTCTTCTCAATATCCTCTGGGTCCATTCGGATCTGATGGTAGCCAGAGTAGGCATCCAGGAAGCTGAGCAGCTCATTGCCGGAGGTTGAATTGACGAGCTGGTCGATGCTCGGTAGCGGGTAACAGTCCTTCAGTGTGGCCTTGTTGAGATCAGTGAAGTCCATGCACATTCGCCATTTTCCCGAAGCTTTGGGTACCAGGATGACATTGGCAAGCCACGTCGGGTAGAGGACTGGACGGAAGAGACCAATCTCCTTCCCCTTGGCGAGTTGCTCCTTGATGATCGTCAGTTTCTCCGAGGCATGCTTTCTCCTACGCTGTTGGATGGGTTTCACCGCGGGGTCGAGGTTGAGCTTGTGCATTACAATCTCTCCTGGAATTCCAAGAAGTTGCTCATCAGACCACGCGAAGACATGAATGTACTTAGAAAGGAAATTTTTATATTGCTCCTGGAAATCAGATGGGAGATCGGCTCCGATCTTGACTCTTAAGGTGGGGTTATCCTTTAGGAAGAATGTTAGCAACTTGCTACCAGGCTCAGACATTGCTGGTCCTTCCTCAGTTCCCCTGATCCCCTTGTTCTTCCCTTCTGGCCTTATGACTTCGACCGAGATATTATAGCACCTTCTAGCCAGTGCCTGGTTACCTCAGGCTTCCCTCACGCCATTTTTGGTAGGAAACTTCATTTTCTAGTGATAGGTGGAGGGCACCACTTTCGTCCGGCTGAGGATGCCTCTGCTGAAGATGGCGTTGTATGCCGTCATTCCCTCGATCATGATGAAGTCTACCATAATCGTAATGGTTTTGGGCGGGGTGCCAATGGTAACTGGCAGGCTTAGGGCTACCTCGGGATAGGTTGCCAGGCCATTGAACCCACAAAGCGGGGTTTGGATTGGGTGGAGTCTAGATGGATTCTCACCCATCTTGAGGAAACAATCATAGGAAAGTACATCAGGGACACTACCATTGTTGACTAAGATTCTATCTATATTACAATGGTTAATTGTGGCCGATACAACTAGGGCGTCATTGTGTGGGGTTGTTAACCCTTCCAGGTCTTGGTCAGAGAATTACAGGGCCTGCGGTTCGCTTGCCGGTGGGGCCTTAGGGGGCTTAGAGGCTCGGCTCACCCACTCGGCGTGACGCTTCCTTCCTCGGCTACTATCTCCTCCTGATGCAGCTCCTCCAGCAATGACGTTGATGTGGACCGCACCGGGGATGTTGTCAATCTCCTCGAGGGTGCCTCGGTCCTCCTTCTACGTAGACACATACCAGGACAAGTGCCCTTGACAGATGAGACCCTCGATCTCATCTTGGAGCTGGTGGCAGTCGCCGGTGTAGTGCCCGTGGTCGCGGTGGAAGAGGCAGTGTTTGCGGCGGTTGGATGCTTCCCCTTCATAGGCTCGGATTGGCAGAGGAGGCCCAAGCTTTTGATGTCTTCGTAAATCTCATACACCGGAGTGGTCAAGGGCGTGTACCACTCGTATCTCCGGGATGGCTCTTTATGCTCTCCGTCCCAGTTCTGCCTTTTTCCTTGGCCCAAGCTTGGCTCAGACGCTCGCTTCTTGTCCCCCTCCTGACCCGATCTAGTTGTGCCATGGTAGGCGCTGAGGACTTCCTCGCACTCAGCATGGCGCAATGCCAGGGTCACTAGCTCGGCAAGGGAGGTGGGAGGATGCAGGACTAGCTCACGGTGGAGGTTTTCGTCGCGGGTGCCTCCAGTCAGTGCGGTTATGGCCGAGGCTACATCTAAGTGGGGGATGCGTAAGGCCTTCGATTTAAACCGGTTAATCTAGGCCCACAGCTTCTCCCCTTGCTCCTATTTGAGCACCAACAGCCCCGCTACCGACCTAGGGGGACCGCTATCGGTGAAGCTTTCCTTAAACACTCGCCCAAACTACCTGAAGTCTCGGATGGAACCTGGGGTGACGGCCCGGAACCATGCCTGAGCGCCCTGGACCAGTGTGGTCACGAATGCTTGGCACTTAATGGCGTCGGACGCCTCGTGAAGAGTCATCAAGGCGTCGAAGTTGTTGAAGTGGTTAGTTGGGTCACCTTGGCTGTTATACGACTTGAAGGTCGGGATGGAGATCTTGGGTGAGATCTCTGCCTTCAAGACGTGATCGGAGAATGGGGATTTCTCCTCATCCTCCACGGGAGAGGTCTTCTGTAAGGAGCGGAGGGCGCGCTCTTGCTCTGTGAAACGCCTCTCAAAGTCTCACAGCCAGAGGGACAACTCCAGTTGTCGCTGGGTCGAGGGGCTTCGAGGGCACTCCTGGATGCTGCCTCGACGCCCTTCGAGAGCTTCTGTCCCCGGAGGTGACCTGCGTGCTCTAGACTTCTCTCTCCTTGGAGTAGAGGAGGCTTCTTGTTCCGAGGGAGGGGCTTGCGACGGTCCACCTGACCGGTTGTGAATTATCTGTCGTCCCCGGAGGATGAAGCGGCCCCCTACAGTTTGCAAGGAGGCATCCCCACGGTGGGGGCTCTCCCGAGGAAGTCGCGAACGCTCCTCCCTGGCCGCCTGGGTCCTCATTAGATCAATGAGGCTATCCAATTTTATGTTGAGGGTTTGGAGGGGGTCTGCGCTCCAGGCAGGGGGTTGCCCCTCCACCGTGAGCGGGGGTAGGTCACCGGTTGGGTTGCTGGCGTGAGAGGGGGTGTTCCCCGTATGGTGGGATGGTGCTCCCTCCTCAATTGTCGGAGCTTTCCCTTTGTCACCGGTGGCCATCCTACTGGAGCTCCTTCGCACCATGTCGGCTATTTGCTCGTTTTCCACAGACGGCGCCAAATGAAGAAGGGTTATCTCGCGCTAGTCCTGAGCCGGAGATGATGACCATGAAGTTACAAATTGCAAGATAGGGAAACGGGTCAGAGGTGCCCAGGGATGAATTCCCAGGGGAAACCCTCCGATGCCTTAGTCAGTAGAGCCTTGATGCGAAGAGTAAGAGGAAATGAGGGCGTAAGATTCCTATCTCCCAAGTAGTGAAGTGGTTCTTGCTCAGGGAGTTTAGGCTTAGTTTGGCCTTACCTTCTGCCAGGGGGTTTTCCAGGTTTATAGTGCGCTAGCTACATAAGTCCTACGAGCGGAGGAGTTTCAGGAGGGGATTACATCCTCAACGTGGGCTCTTTATAGCCTGAGGACTCTTGGTCTCCCTTATCCTTATAAACTCCTAGCTATTAAAGGACTCTCACCGGCTATGGGGATAAGCATCCATCGGTCGGCCCGAGCATGGAGCACTAGCTCTTACCCGAGCGATGGAAGCGTAGCTCACGCGAGGGGGTATGAGGCAGCGGTGGGTGACCTTCACCGTTTGGACCGACGCTCGGGCTTCTGAGCCAAGAGGCCGCCTAGGAAGTGCTTGGTTCTGAGTGACTTTATTGGGCTTATCTCATGGCAAGTGGGCCCGACAGGGCTGTCACTTGATGCCACCTCAAACCACAATCTCAACGCCACAGGGGCTGGATAAATCTCGAACTAGGACGGCCAAAACCAATAACAGCTCCTCCAGAGCACACTCACGGCCACTTAACCACGGACAATCCTCACCAGCTACCTGACCTCGTTGTAATTCCTTGAATGCAGCACCGTAGCAACGCACCTGTCGGCAACCTCTGTGCAACGCAGCACAACTGGAGCCACCATCGATGAGGGAGAAAGCTCCCGACCTCGATCTTCAGACCCCACGCCAGCACTCCAATGAAAAGTGACAACCACCTTCACAGCGCTAACTCAACGCATACAGGCTTTTACTCAAGAAACCAAGCAAAAAATAAGCATGAAATCCTATGCCAGCTACTGACTGTACAAGACCTTATGGACTCTGATCACTACAATATTTCAAATTCCCATGTACTTCCACAACCATAGCTCTGAGACCAACTGTAACGACCCAAGATCCGGATATCGGGAATGACCCGATACCATTCGGACGCTGACCCACCGCCCACGAGTCGAAGGGCTCGGAAGGGCTAAAAAGGATAGGTGTGGTGTACATATAAATAAGAAATAAAGTAGGATAATACAACAATTAACAAAAATAAATAACTAACTACAGCAGAGTCCAGTCTAGCAGAAAGTACAGTCTAAGGTAGAGAACGTACCAAATGTAAAGTGAACACTCGGCCCGATGAACTGGCAACTAAGAACCTCTACACAGTACCCTCGAACCTTGAGGAAGAACCTTCGCACCTGAAAACCAGGGATGAGTCTCCTATCACTGGCTTAGTAGGGGTCCCGTGGAATCCCAACCGAAAATAACGACGGTACGAAAAGTAGCAACAACAACAAGAACAACAATAGCAACAGGAATAGTAAACACGGTGGCCGGTAAAACCTCGGCTCTATAGCTACTCCTATAGTATCAGAACTCAACGCCCAGATCCCACAATCGGGGGACTACCAGAACATAGACCACTAGACTATGACTGCCCTAGTCATGCTACTAGAAAAATGATATGACGCCACTGTCGTGGAGGCCTATCCTTAAAGACAAGGGCCCACACCGAAACCATGTAGTCTGGAAACACAGTCACGACCTTGCCGTCGTGAACTCTACGCCATCTAGGGAGAAGCCCTCGGTGACGCTCACCGAAAACCCTAGACCTCGGCTCCAGAAAAACACCTGAACTATACACGAACCCCGTCTCGTAGAAGGGAAATAGAAACCCATGACACAACAACTCACGTCACGTGATGGGAGTACCGCCCACCAGAAGTAAGGCCGGATGCGTCCACTGACGTCTTAGTCCGTGCCTCAGGTGTCTCGCTACAATGCCCCAGGTAGAGACTGAGACACCGTACTAGTAACCACTGAACACAAAATAAGTACTAGCTGATGTCACGAAGGTTAGCATGGGTCCACCGCCCTCAGCCAAGTGTGCACACACCGACCATACGCCCTGGGTCAGATCCTCTAGCTGGTTCTTCCCCCGAAGCCTAGACTCAGGCTGCACATGGGGGCCCTACGGTAGCCAGCCTAAAAATCGTCTCTCTCAGGTAAGTCACTCCACCACTCCCAAGTGGGTCAGCACACGCGTGCCGTAAGAAGACTACGACTAGTGGGGGCTCACAGAACGTGGACACAGAAAATCACGCACGCACCCATCTCAAGTAACGCGAAGTAACAGGTGGCTCAGGGCCACCAGACACTGGATAGTCCACTAGACCTAATAAGCTCAACGGTCCTTGAGTCACGAGACTCGGGGTTAACACCGTTGCACGAGATGGCACAGCACCATCAATCTGGCCTAATCCCTAGGTCTGAAACCATGGTGCGATGCCTCACGAGGTAGTTCACAACTGCCGAGACCCTTCCCTTATAAGGGAACTCAAGAGACCTCCAGCCCCAGCCTGGGAGATTAGACTCTTAGTCCAAGGCCATACATGTGGCCCACTCGGAAACCACTGCCTAGAAGAACCCACGACGTGCGGAGAGAGCACTCTGCACGTGTACCGACTCACGAGGACTCACTCGAGCACCTCACAGAAACCCAAAGCGCACACAGGGTCACCCGGACCCTCCAAACACACTGGCGTGTAAATCGGGATAGCACGGTACCTCCGGAATCACGAAGAATCACTCGGGCACCTTGCCCACACATCTGTATCGCATACGGGCACCCCGGGGCAAGGGAAACACGAAACACGGTCGCCCGGGGACCCTACTGAGCTGGGCGGCCAACCCGAGGGCCGCCCAGTCCAGGGCCTCCCCAAAGGGCGACCAGACGGCTGGTCACCCTCCCTCCTAGGCAGCTAGACTGTTGGCCACCTAGTGACCTGGGTGGCCAGGGTCTTGGCCGCCTAGACCAGGGCAGGACAGCCACACAACTGGCCACCTCCTGCGCACACCCGCGGACAGGCCGAACCCCGTTGTGGGTTCGGTTCCACGCCCAGTTCGGTCGTGAAAGATAAGGAAGGGCACGTGATCTGAAGGAAATAAAGTACAGAGGATGCTGACACGTGGCAAAAAGGCTCCATTGTTCTGGATGATTCTCTGGGTGGGAAGTGTGATTTCCACACGCCCATTCCTCAGTGAGCTTCTATAAATAGATGTTGTTCATACAAAGAAAAAAAGAGAGGAGAATTAAGCCGATTGAAAAAGAGAGAGAGAAAGAATATTCAAGTCCTCCGTCTCTACTGAAATTCCACATTTGAGAAAGAAAGAAGAGTCTGAAAAGGAGAGGAGAGAGTCTGTTTGAATTTCTCTATCTATTATTGTAGCTCTGCTTCTACGGAAGCTACATTTCTCTCAGGTCTGAGAGATCGCTCGTCTATTCTATTTTTCATCTTTGAATTTTTCCTTTGTTCATTTAGTTTATACTGTCTTGTTTCCCTCTGAGGTCTTTCAGAGGAAGGGAGAGGTTCTCCAGTTTCTCTCCATCATGCTAGGAGAAAGAGAGGAACATTCCTCTGGTTCGTAAGCTGCAGGGAGCAGCTTACAGGGTTCCCTTTGCAGGTTGCAAGGAAGGGAGGTTGGACCTCTAGTTGGTGCTTCTGATTGTCAGAAGTTCGAAGAAGGTGTTCCTCGGGGTAAGCTGTTCGACAGCGGTTGTTGACAGACTGAGTCTGTGGTTCTCATCATTGCTTAGTGCAAGGAAGCCTTACTCTGTGAAGTAAGGGGTGGACGTAGATTGTGGGTTACAATCGAACCACCTTAAAAATCTTCTGTCTCTAATTGCTAGTTTGCTCAGTCCATTCTTCTATTGCAACTTGTTTACATCTATCGCTCGATCTTTTGTGGCTTAGATCATCTTCTTGCTGTTTCTCTTCTGCTCTTTGCGCTTTCGGTGGTTGATTTTCTTAAGAATTTTTTAATTGAGGTGATCTATTCAACCCCTCCCCTTCTAGGTCACCTTTCATGTTTTTTATCAATTGGTATCAGAGTAGGTTGCCCAGTATGTGGTCCAACGGCCAGGGTAACTCTAGAACTAATGGTCCTCACAGTTTTATGATAGAGGGACAGTCCATCAGTCATCCTCCATTCTTTGATGGTAACAATTATTTTTTCTTGAAAAACAGGATGGAGGTATTCATCAGAGCTCAGAGCCACAGACTGTGGAGGGTGATAACCACAGGGCCGTATGAACTACCACCTAACGAGGACGCATGGACAGAAGATCATAACAAGCTTTCAACTCTTAATTGGACGGCCCTGAACATCTTCCAGTGTGCAGTTCACCTGGATGAATATGCTTAGATCTCAGCATGCAAGATTGCCAAGAAAATGTGGGATGAGTTGGAACTGATTTACGAAGGTACATCCTAGGTGAAGGGAACCAAGGTAAACTTCCTCACCTCTGAGTATGAGCTCTTTAAAATGAAATCAGAGGAGAATATAACTGAGATGTATGTCAGGCTATCGCTGATTACAAATAGCCTTAGGGGGTTTGGGAAAGAGATTTTGGAAGGGGATATCGTTAGGAAAATCCTTAGATCATTAACCCCTGCATGGCACACAAAGGCCATCGTGATAGAGGAGTCTAGGGATCTGTCGAAAATAACAGTCACAGAGCTTATAGGATCCCTAATGACGTATGAAATGAACTTTAAAAGAAATGGGGAAGGAAGTGACAAGAAGGGCAAGAACATTGCGCTCAGGGTATCTTGCCACAGTAGCAGCAGCAGCGGTAGTAGTAGTGGAGAGTCTGATGCCTTTTCAGACCTTGATCAAGAGGAGCAAGCTATGCTCACTCGCCAATTCCGCAAGTTCCTGAGAACTAAGGGAAAGACCTTTAGAACAAGGAGACCGAACACTTCTGGTAAGTCATCTGATGCTAACAATGATAGGAATAAGAATGTTAAGAAAATTACATGCTATCATTGCAGGAAAATAGGTCATATGGAGGGGGATTGCCTAGAACTCCAAAAGAAAGCCTCCAAGGTGCAGAAGAAGAAATCCCAGGCCATGGTCTGCACGTAGAGCGATGAGGAGGAAGACTCAGAGGCCAACTCTGTAGGAGAAGGTGAAGAAGGAATTTGCCTTATGGCCAATGGTGACGAAGAGGTAACCAACATATTTGAGAATTTTTCAATTGATGAGTGGGAGGATGCTTATGCTGAATTGCTAGCTAAGTATAATGCTTTAAGCGGCTCTAGACCAAGTACCTAAGAATCGGCCTATCTTTAGGCCTCGGCCAAAAGGCCCTCTAGTTGCTCGACCAAATGTGGCTTTAGAGAATAATTTTAAGGTATTGTTACAGGCAGTGGACTTACAGGACTTGGAAAATGTCAATCCTGAAGTTCATCCGCAGGTAAAGTGTGTTCAGGATCCCTTGCCCCTGGAGGGGGTGAATTCAACTCCATTCTTCTAACAGGAGGTGATAACTGTGCCCCCCCATCCTACCGTGATGCTGTTGGAAGTACTAATGACCAAGGATCTTTTCATGATGATTTGATGAAGGATAACAAGAGTTTGAGGCCTAGAAAGAGGGGTGTGTGTGAGTTGCGAACTTAGGCTCTCCTCCTTCTTATAGAGCTTGATTAGGAAGCCTAAACCCATTAGGACTAAGCCAGGATGAGTCTAGATAAGGTTATGCTTGAGTTTGAGTTGAATTGAAACACCCCACCTCAGATTGGGACTCTCCAAGGGAGTCCCGATCGGACTCCCACTGCGTGGAGTAGAGCGGCCTTGCGATAGACCGCCCTTCACTTAGAGCGGTCAACATAGGACCGTTCATCTGCTTCTACATAGTTCGAATGCTAGGGTTCGAACGGTCTAACCCTCACCGTTCTTCTGCTTGAACGGTCATTTCGGGACTGTTCATCTGCCCTTGCTGGTCAGGCCCGAGCAACCTTCACGCGGTCCTACTTGGACCGTGTATCCTTTGAGCGGCCACTTAGTAATCGCCCATCCCCCTGCTACACCATTTTGTACTCTCCTATATCTCTCTCACTTGTAGGTCGGCGTCTCTCTCCTCTCCACTCTCACTCGTAGGTCAACGTCTCTCTCCTCTCCGCTCTCACTCTAAGTCGGCATCTCTCCCTCACTCTGAGTCAGCATCTCTCCCTCACTCTGAGTCCGTGTCTCTCCCTCACTCTGAGTCAGCGTCTCTCCCTCACTTTGAGTCAGTGTCTCTCCCTCACTCTAAGTCGGTGTCTCTCCACTCTCTCGTGAGTCAGTGCGTCTCTCCTCTCTGCTCTCTTAAGTCAGTCGTAAGTCAGTTAGCATTTGCATCTACATTCATACACCCATTCATTTATAACAAAAGAAAATCAACTAAAAACCATATCATCATGTACAAAGTGTGTCTAGGGTACAAAAGTCAAGCCGCTCCCTCTGGCCTATCACTGTCTTCTCCACCCTCCTGCCTCTTCGATGGCGGGGCCATCACAGAGCACGCATCCCCCTCCCTCTGGCGTCGTCATCGTCACTCCTCGTCCTCGTTCCTCCGTCGATCGGAGGAAGTGGTGAAGTAGCGTCCAACAAAATCGTGGGTGGCGTGGCTGGCGCTCAGAGCCCTACTACGCTCCCGGTGTATCTCCTAGAACACCCGCAGCTCCCCCTGCAGCCCCGACGCCTCCAGTAGTGCATGATCTCGCTCAGCCTGAACTCGGAATAACTCCTCCGCATTGGCCCAGAGACACTCCAGCTCTGCCCGTAGGAGTGTCGTCTGAAGTTCATCCGCTGGTCAACTTCGAGCTAGCTCCTCCCGTAGGCGTACTGTCTCCTCCCGTGCTGCGGCTTGGCTCTGCTCGAACTCCTCTCGAAGGTGTGCCGCCTCCTCTCTCGACCGGGCACTCTCGCTCAGGGCTACTGTCAACTCTATCGCCTCCATGCATGGATCAGTATAATTAGTTAATTACATTTCATATAAGCATAATGGATAAGGGAAAGTGTGGTGAACGTACCCTCTCGGAGTGTGTTGCCTAGGCCGCCTCGGCACGGGCCACCATCCGAGCAAACTCTACCTCCCGCTCCACTCGGTCGGCTGGGGTCTGTGTGGAAGTGGAAGGAGCGTTTGTACCCTGTCGCTGGATTCCCTCACCCCGCTGCATTTAGAAATTCAAGAGTCAGTCATATTACAGCATAATCATAGTAGAAGTGCATAATTAAGTTTGAGGGTTAGAAAACTCACCAGTAGGGCCAGGGCCTATCGAGCCTTGTCTCGCTCCCTGATCGTAGAGTGTAGGAGCCCCTCTAGCTCCGCGATCTGTCCCTCAGGGTCGATTTGCATTTAGAAGTCCAGGTGTCAGTACAACATCATATAGAAATCATAAGCATAATAGAAGGAGTCTAAGTTTAAAGTCGTACCGATCGGTGGGCACCGCGGAACACCTAGTCCCGGTCGTGTGTGGCGTACGTCGTGTAGTACGTCGAGTCACTGTCTGCTCCGGCTGTCACCACATGCCCAAGTGCCGTCCAATCAATGATCTGCATGGCATTCCACGCTGTCCAATCAAAGGCCGCCACCAGACCCCGCACGGTCCATCCCACGCGCTCCCTCGGCTTCTCCGGCGCCAGAAACTCTACCGCTAGTTGATGGATGCCGATCATCCTCATCTCCAGTCGGAAGTAGAGTGGCTCCACCACATTCATTGATAGGAATCAACATCGAGCATGTACATTTTCTTTTTGTATTTGTGTCCTTTTATTTATTTTTACATCCTTGGAAAAGTATATGCGCAATTGTAAAGCTCTATAAGCCAATGCGTCATTCCCTAAGATTGTGTGGGTTTTTATGCAAATGTGTAGTAGGTCCAGCTAGGGGGCCCTCCCTTCTTTTTCATTGATCTACCTAAGCTATGTGGGGCTGGTCAACCATCTTAGGTGGCCATCTAGAAGCTTGACTAGTCAATATGGCACATGGGGGACAAATGGGTGAAAATGTCAAGATTCCTTACGAAGCCCAGTCAGGATATTATAAACTCTAGTTTCAAATGAAGATAACTCCCTAGCCAAGGGGGTTGGATATTGAGCTCACCGATAGGGGCATACTCTTTGGAGACCCCCTCGATATCGACGAGCTCCTCGTCGCCCCCAGTGGAAGCTACAATGGTAGGCTCATCGCCTGCTACCCTGGTCGCATCACGGGGAAGTTCACCCTCCTCCAAAGGGGAAGACACACTTGTAACGAATGTCGGGGGAAGCTTAGCATTAAAGGGTAAATCAGAAAGCCCTACCTCAAATGACTAAGCATTCAGTGACGTATTTGAGGGTCCCACGCTAGAGGACTCTACCAGCCCCACGGTGCAAGCTGACACCATGGCAGGCAAAGGCGGGAGAGGTAGCCTCGCCAGCACCTGTCGTAGTCCACCCAGCGTGTCCCCAATGACGGGCGGGGGCACGGGGGTCACCTGCCCAGACTCGCCCTCGAAGGACGGGAGGGCCACTGACAGGCCGGCACTCACCAGCTCCTAGATCATCTCCAAGGTGGCTGCTGCCTCCTCACCTGCTAAACAAACAACACAAGCTCAGTCAGTAAATACAGCTTGCCAAAAGCGCAATAGCAACAGGGTGACCCCCTCTATAGCAATTCGACACTTACCTGGGCAATCGTGATCCACCGCGGGTGCTGGCACTTCGGCCTATCCGGACGCTCCACTCGAAATTTCGGGAGGGGCCTCGGCCCCTGATGTCTTTGCCACCCCTACACAATCAGATGGTTATGTTAATAACCAGAGCCAAACAAAAGCCACAGCATACGCCCAGTGATAGAAGCTCTTACCTGTATGGGCTCTCTCTGTAGCCTGCCATGACTCAAAGTCAGGGAACTCCTCCATGTTAAGGGGAAGTTCGTTCATCACGTGAATAAACCCCTCCATGTCAATCTCACACTCGACCCCCTCCTCAGACGGAGGTTCCACCTCTCGAGGGGGTGAGAAGGTCGCCTCCACACCAGTTGCCAGCGGAGCTGCAAAATACAAACCCAACCAGGCAAAATTAGCCAAGTACCATGGCAAAACCAAGTAGGGGCAAAGAGGCTGAAGCGACGCTTACTCAAGGCCGTCTCTGCCTCGGCTTGCCCGTCAGTCGCGAGTCCTCCAGAGGACCCGCCGTCCCTAGCTACTACAGCCTCGACGCGAGGGCGCTTTCACCTACGCTGTGAACCTCCGTCCCCGCTCCCCGAGGACGCCTCCATAGAGGGGTGATCCCCCTCTGCCGTAGAGCCTTTCAACAAACACAACAACATACAACGCCTCAGCTATATGTCCCAAAAAGCATTCCAATTAAGACAACATGCTAAAAGGAAAAGCCTTACATGAGGCCCCGAAGGGGGTCAATGGCAAGCACACCAGCTGCTCCGGTCTCAGCGACAGTGCTCGGGCCGCCTTTGTGATGGCCTCCCGAATGTCCCTCAGAGTGTGGGCACACTCGATCTGGGACACAAATTAAACGGGCCTGGCTGACCCGATTGCATGGCCGATATGTCACCACCAGTCGTCCGTCACTGTGTCGACAAAGCTCCCTGTTCCAACACTCCCTTCGGGGAGCACCCAGTCCAGCGAACCTCTGCTTCAGAAGCCACAATCAGTCAGGAACTGGGCCCACAAGCTCCTCGGTGCCCTCGGTCGAGGCACCTTCGCCCTAGTCATCACCGATGCTGCCAGCGTCTGCCTCAAGGGCTTCAGCGCCCCACCATTGCTTTGGGTCCCGGATGATGAACCTCGGCTGCCTCGGGGCCACTGTTCCACAAGTCGCTCGATCTCCCGGTGAATCCGAGCGGCACGGGTCCTCAAGTACTCATCGTCTAGTAGGATGGGAGGCCGATCCTCCCTCAGCAGACGACTCTCCCCCACCTTCCTGATCGTGGAGGCCTTCTGTCGATACAGTTGGCTGTGCTCGAACCACCACCTGGCATAATGGACCTCGAATCGCCCCAGATGTCCCTATCCCGGCATCAGAAACTGCTCTGGCTCTCGATGGTAGTAGAAGTCCCACCACACTATCTCCAGTAGATGGGTGTCCTTCCCTCTGTACTGCCGACCTGTCAAAGGAAACTCCCAGTTCGGTGAGATCCCCTAGTCGTAGCCAAAGTTCTGGGCAAATCGGAACGGGTAGTACGGCTCTAGAGAACTCGTCGCGGACCGGTGAAGCGTCAACACGATCGGCCGGGTGCTCAGCACCCACTCTATCCACCATCCAGCCTCCTGCTCTCTCTGATGTGGGCGGGCGCTAGCCGCTCCTCCACTCAACGCCCCCAGAAATAGGCTGGAGTCCCTCTTGGCACTGTCAAAAGGTAGTCCCTCCTCACCCCGACCGGGCAGGTAGCATAGGGCTCTCCTAGCCCCCTCCAACTGCACCTCGGTATCCCCATCGGGCCGCCCAATGAAACTGAAAAGTGGAGGTGCCCTCGAGTTCACCACGGTCCCCCGAGCATACCAAGCACAGCACTAATTATGCATAGCAGTCTCGTAATGATCACTCAATCAAGCACTAATTTAGGAACGAATGAAGTGACTGGTGACTCAAGAAGTTGCTATCATCAAAACAGCATCAAGGCAACACTCCATCATCAAAGCCCAGGGGGCATAGCAGGTTATCTTTATTTGTGCGCGCTCTGTCTATGTGTGTTGAATACACTTACGCTCTAATTGACATGATTGAATATAACTCGTCACGTCTCCGGGTTCCTTCCGTGCTTGGGGCGTGATAATTTTTGTGGTATCAGAGCCTAGGATATTCAATTCCTAGGAACCCAAGTCCAAGGATAGGTTTAAGCCTTACCCGGTGAGATTTGGGTAGAGCCAAGGGTTAAGTTAACTTAGGAACTTAAAACCTTTGGAATAAACACATACTAATAGGGTTATTAAATTCTTGTAGGATCATGGCCGCCAAACGTGCTCAGTGGCGTGACATGCAAAGGACCATTTAGGGTCTCACTCAGGTGTTACAACAAGTAGTGCAAGGAGGAGCAAATCATGGAGCGGGAGATCTCCGCCGAAGTTTCCACAATATGAACCCTCCCAAGTTCATAGGCTCAGGCTCGACCGACCCTGATGATGCCGAGCACTGGGTTAGGGAGATTGAAAGGATGTTTTCAAGTTATGCAGTGCACGGACCAAGAGAAAGTTCTGTTGGTAACTTTCCAGCTAGAAAGGGATGCCCGTTGCTGGTGGGAGTCCATAGAAGCCACCATAGCCCAAGATCATGTCACATGGGCTGAATTTGTGGAGTGTTTCAATAACAAGTAATTTTCTGACCAAGTACAAGAGAAGAAGGCCACTGAATTCACCACACTCAAATAACGAACATTATCGGTGGCCGAGTACGAGGCTCAATACTCTTGATTGTTAAGGTATGCTAAGCACTTAGTAAGTACCGAGAAGATGAAGACTAAAAGATTCCTAAATGGGCTTTGACCCCAATACATCACACAATTGGTGCCGATGGACATTCAAGTCTACTCGGAGATTGTACGAAGAGTCCAATTGTTAGAAGACGCCACGGAACTGCCCGATAGAATCCGTGGGAAAGATAGGAAGGAGCAAGTCACCAGCTCCGGTACCTTTAAGCCAACCTTCAACAAGAAAAGGCTTAGCAATGGAGGAGAGTCCTCTCAAGAAAAGAACTTTAAGAAGAACACTAAACCCCTCTCTATTACTGCTACACCTTCCAAGGAGGTCTGCAAACACTGTGACTAGATCGGCCATAGGGCCGAAGAATGCTGGAGAAGATTAGGAGTATGTCTTCGTTGTGGGAGCCGTGATCATCGGATTCCCGACTGTCCGTTAATTAATGATCAAGTCAGAGGTGAAAAGCACCCGGTGAAGAAGCAAGCACGCCTCCAAGCTCTCCAAGAGGCGGAACAAGATGAATGCGGACTGGTGGAAGGTACACTTAAGATTTGTTCCAAGTCTGCTCATGTCTTGTTTGATACCAGTGCATCACATTCTTTTATTTTCAAGAAGTTTGCTGATCCATTACCTATGGAACCAGAATGGATAGATATAGTTATTTCAACCCCTCTCGGGAATGAATCCGAGATCACACACCATTATCTAAATTGTGAAGTCACGGTGAAAGGGGAGAATCTACCTGTCAACTTAATATGTCTAGACATAAAAAACTATGATGTCATATTAGGAGCAGATTGGCTATCCAAATATTAGGCAACTGTTGATTGCCGTGAAGGAAAGGTAACCTTTAAGAAGTTCCTGGAACTTATCTACACTAGCCCTAAGAGTCGGAGCAAGTCACCTCTTATCTCAGCTCTCCAAGCTAGTAAGCTAATAAGGAAAGGGTGTGTATCTTACTTTGCTCTTGTCACCATAAAGGAGACTAAGGAATCCAAGACAGAAGACATCCCAGTAGTTCGAGAATTTCCTGACATATTTCTAGAGGATCTGCCTGAACTACCCCCACAGAGAGAAGTAGCCTGCACCATCGACCTGATCCCTAGTGCGGGCCGAGTTTCTAAGGTACCTTATAGGATGTCCCCTGTCAAGCTCAAGGAATTAAAAGAACAATTGATGGAGCTTTTAAAGAAGGATTTATCAGGCCAAGCACTTCCCCGTGGAGAGCACCCGTATAATTTGTAAAGAAGAAGGACGGATCGATGAGATTATGCATTGACTATTGACAGCTGAATCACCTCACTATCAAGAACAAGTATCCACTGTCGAGGATGGATGAATTATTTGATTAGATATCTGGATTGAAGTATTTCTTGAAGATTAATCTCAGGTCAGGACATCACCAACTGAGGATCAAAGATGAGGACATTCATAAGACTACGTTCAAGAGCAGGTATGGGCACTACGAATTTGTTGTTATGTCTTCTGGACTAATGAATGCCCCTGCGGCCTTTATACAGTTGATGAATAGCATATTCCGACCTCATCTGGCTATTTTCAAATTCAACTCCGGATTTAAAGAGAACACACAGACAATTCTTCTTCAGCACTGCATGCGGTCACAAGCGGTTTCCATTTGGACATCAGAGAGAGAGAGAGAGAGACAGACAGACAGACAGACAGTCGGGGAGAAACGGTGGGGGTTTTGTGCAACGAGCATGATTCAGTAGCCACACATCACCGACCCAATCACAGGACGTACGCATAAATACGTATATAAGAAAAAGACCTGGGCGAGGAGGGCAACACCCACCATGGCGATGGCCGACGGTGACCGCCCTCTTTATTATTATTCTTCACTTCGCACACTGCTGTCGCCTTTTGTCTCACTTGATCTTGATGTAGCGGATGTCGACCCCTCCGATCTTGACCTCGCCCGCCGCCGCCCTGGGCACCAGGGTGACCACGATGCTCTCGTCGTCATCGGCGTCGATCTCCTTAAGCAGGTCCGTCAGCGCCAGCCTCAGGTTGGTCCTGAGGGGCTTCAGCTCCGTGGCGCCCTCCTTCTGCTTGTGGGGCACAGTCGAGAAGCTCCCCGCGAGCTCCGCCGCCGAGGGCGTCAGCCCCCCCGTCTCCGGCGCGTTCACGAACACGTCGAACTTGGCGAAGATGGTCGGGTCCAGCTCGATGTCTCGGATGAAGAGCACCTCCTCCTCGGCCGCCTTCTCCCTGTCGCTCCTCGACGCCTTGGGCCGCTTCACGACGGTGCTCACCACCGACGACAGCGTCAGCGGGAACTCCGCCGCCGCCTTCGCTGCCTGCACCTTAACGCTGTCGGCCACCCGAAAAGTCCTGCGCACCGGCGGGGTGTAGCGCCACAGCAGCTCCCGGGGCTCGTAGGTGTAGCCCAGGCTCTCGGTGTCGAGGACTTGCGAGACCGTCACCTTGACGAGCTGCTTTTTTTCGTCGTAGAACAGGAAGGCGGCGTTGAGGAAATCCGACTCGTCAAAGTTCTTACGCTTCAGTTCCTTGATCCAGAGGTACCACATGCGGTCGACATTGGCGTGGTGGGCGTAGAACAGCGGGTCCCGAGCGGCGGAGTAGAAATTGCCCATGTCCTCGTAGGCCTTGGTGCTGGGGTTGCCGGCCCAGTTGTGCACGTTGTTGTGCGGGGTGAGCTCCAGGCTGCCGGGGCCGGGGTTTTCGGCCATGCCGTTCCTGTACGGCGCTCCCATGAACAGCTCGGCGGTCTTGCCGTTGGTGATCATGGAGCGGTGCACGGTGGCAAGGTTGTCCCGGACCTGGCGCTCCCGGTCGGTGGGGACGGCGTCGCCCGGCTGGAAATCGAGGATGATGGTGGTGGGGGGGAGGTGCCCCTGGTCGCGGTTGGGGCCGTAGAGGGGGGACCTAGGGTTGGTGTACATGGCCGGCATGTACATGCCTTTCGGGTGATCCCAGTTCCAGAAGGGCATGGCGAAGGTGTCGTCGTTGATGAGACTGCCGAGGATGCGCTCGTAGAAGTAGAGGTAGATGCGGTGCCATGGGAAGAAGAGCCAGCTGCTGTGCACCTGGATGGGGTGCTGCCTGGCGGGCATCTGGTCGTAGGCGTCGTTGCAGTAGGCGCAGTGGACCCTGGCCTGCTGGTAGAAGTTGCGGGGGTCGTCGCCGGGCAAATTCTTCATCCGCCTGATGGCCTCCTCGAACTTTTCGATGTAGGCTTGGTCGACGGCGTGCGCGGCTGGGCGACTCCTCACCTTCCCCTGCAACGACGGGGTGAAGCCGACGGCTTTATCGGAGAAGGGCGGGCAGCAGTCCACGATCCTGCTGACGGCGGGGTCGTCGTCGGGGCGGGTGGGCTTGCACGTGGACAGGTCCGGCACCCCGATGGGTTCCGCCAGCACCGCCGCCCCGTTGAGCCCCAGGCCGGCCAGCCCGCCCAGGCCGCCGAGCACCACGTCGCGCCTGTCGAGCCTCTCCAGGGAGCGGTGGAGGTCGCCGCCGGCGTTGCGGCTGCTTGTCGCCATCGGGCGGGTGGTGTAACGTCGGGCATGGCCTCCGCCCGCGGTGAGTGCGTGGCGGCTGCGGCGGTTCCGGCGGAAGCGGGGGGAGAAGAGGCATGCAAAGGAGGAGGAGGAGGAGGACAACCCGTTCTGCAGGTGGGTGGGTGAGTTGTCCGGAGCCAGAAGCTGGCTGGGGAGGGTCGCCATGAGGAGGAGAGAGTGGAGAGACTGACGTCGTCTCCTAGGGCTAGAACTGAGTTGGTGGCGAGTGCTGGAGGCCACCCCGGCGGGCATATTTTATAGATGCATCGAATGGCGTCTCAGGGCAGCTCGCATGTGCTCGGAGTTCATGGCGGTGAAAGACTTGTGTAAAGTGATTGAGACCAAGGTTTGTCGCTGAGTCGGGATCCTAGAGGTGATACGTAAGGTATCAATTTTTTCCAGATACGTTATAATAAATTCTAGTCAACTCGTATAATATCAATCAGATACGGAGCGGATAGTGTGATATCTAAATTCGTATGGGCTCTAGTTCGTTGCCTGGGGACTCTTGCGCAGTCGGGGATGATTTGGTCGCCTCGACCCTCAACCAATGCATAAAATACCCTCGGAATGGGAAAGAAGAACGAGTGTTTGCCAACTTACACCCTTTTGAGGTGTTTGAATGCCACTTGTTAGATGCGTCTTTGTATCTAGAGAAGCCAAAGAAGCGCACCCCTCCAGCCCAGGATAAGGGGAAGAAGAAGTTAGAATCTAATGAATGGTTCCCTTCGCTGCCACCTAACTATGTGCAGCCCCTAGAAGTGTCACTATTATTTGAGGAAGAAGGAGATCTTAGAGCAATTCAACTCAACATTTACCCTAAACCAGGGGCACTAAAACTCGAAGAGTTACTGGGGGATGTCAGGGTCCCGCCAGGGATCATCAAGCCCGCAACTGATGTGGACTGTCAAATGGTCGAATTATTGAATACCCTGGAGGTCCCTAACCCTGATGGCCAACCTACCATATTTTATGTGGCCAAGGAGCAGCCTGTAAAAGGGGATGATGATTGTCGATTCCCTAAAGAGATGCAAGATCCGCCCATCCCAATTATAAGGCTTCCGTATATAACCGGCCGCGTGGTCAAGCTGGCCAAAAAGTAGCAGACCTCCTTCTGTTAGTCCTCCAGTCAAAAGAGATGTTCGAAGAACTGTTATACCCATCGAATATGGATAGAAGACTACTACAGATTACTCAGTACCCAGGGCTGGGTTTCTCTATTGAAGACTACCAAGAAATTGACATGATTTCTACCTACACTACAACGAGCGAAGACTCCCTGGAGGCAATTTATGATGAATTGATAGGGGACTATGAACTAACCAAGCCATTGACTGAATTGAAAGGCTCGGGCCCGTCTTGACCACGAGCGCATAATGATCATGGAGCCATTGCCCCGTGTAGATGTTGGGAGTCCATATCTATGGAAGCAACTACAATTCCCAGCAACAATTCGCAAGAGTCAAAAGCTAAAGGAAGTCATCCGACCCTTGAGGGTGTTTCATCTGCGAGTCAGCATCCAAGCTACACGAAATATACACCATCAATAGCGGGGCTACTTCCCTAACAGAGTGAACAACCAATTGGCTTAGAAGAAGGCAAAACCGAAGTCCCGCCACTAGGTGAAGGAGGGAAAGAACATATCTACGAGGCCCTTGAAGTTGAAGAAGATGATGAAGGCTTCATCGACCTATAGCCGGCTCCTCTAAAAATAGAAGATGGCGGCGAAGCCACTGTTGATGAATTAGTCGAAATAAACCTCGGCAAAGAGAATGATCCCAGGCTGACCTTCCTTAGTGCGCTCTTGCTACCCGAGGAAAGGAGGGAATACATAAAGCTGCTTCAAGAATTTCGAGACTACTTTACTTGGAATTACAAAGAAATGTCAGGCCTCAGTCCTGCAGTTGCCCAGCATATCCTAGCCATTGACCCTAACACTGAGCTCGTTAAGCAGTCACCTCGGTGAATGAGGCTAGAATTAATAAGCCAAGTATGCAAGGAGGTCAACAAGCTAATAGATGTTGACTTTGTGGCCGAAATAAATACACTGCATGGCTGGCCAACATCGTGCCTGTCAAGAAGAAGAATGGCTAGATCCAGATTTTCTTGGATTTCTGGGACCTGAACAAAGCCTGTCTGAAGGATAATTTTTTGGTGCTAATCACTGAAATAATGATCGACGCCACTACTGGCCATGAGGCCTTGTCATTTATAGATGGATCATCCGACTACAATCAACTCTAGATAGCGGAGCATGACCAAATTCACATGACTTTCGGGACACCTAAAGGGATATTCCATTACAAATGGATGCCCTTCGGCCTTAAGAATACTGACGCCACCTACCAGAGGGCAATGAAAAAAATATTCGATGAATTGCTCTACGATAAAGTCAAATGCTATATTGATGACTTAATTGTCAAAACAAAGAAGAGGGAAGATGATCTGGCAGACCTCAAAATTATATTTGAAAGGCTGTGGCTGCATGAGCTGAAGATGAACTCGCTGAAGTGTGCTTTTGGCATCTCCAATGAAAAATTCTTGGGCTTCGTTGTCAGATACAGGGGAATTGAAATAGACCCCACAAAAATCAAAGCTATTTAGGAGCTGTCTCCTCCTAGAAACCTGACAGAATTACGATCATTACAAGACCGGCTAGCCTACATCCGTAGGTTTATCTCTGATATGGTACGAAGAGCCCAACTTCTTGAAGATGCAATGGAGTTATCAGACCGTATCTGAGGTAGAGAATCTAAGAAAGAGCAAGTCATTGGGTCTGGTAGTTTCAAACCTTCCTTCGAGAAGAAAAGGCCTAATGATGGACGTAATTTCAACAAAGGAGGTCGTACATTTCAAGGGGACAAGAAGCCAAAGACTTTCGATAAACAAATTGTTCCTTTCTCTACGCCATCAAAGGAATTATGCAAATATTGCGAGAAGCCAGGACATAAAGTAACGCATTTTGCTTACCTCGTATATATTTGAATGCCGCTGCGAGTGTAGGATTCTAGCCATATATATTTGCTATCATCGCTGCGAGAGTGAGTGAGTGTACCGTCCCGTGACTCAACCTGAGTTAACGCAGAAAGGGCTGATACCCGAGACTCACGACCGATTTCTCAACCGCGCCCGGTCCCACGCATCCCTCGCTACGGGACGATCGTGAGCTAGAGTCCCAGGTCGTGTGTCCGTCCCGCATCACCAAGTGAACACTCAGCCCGGTGAACTAGCAACTAAGAACCTCCACGCAACGCCCTCAAAGCTCGAGGAAGATCTGCAACACGTGAAAATCAGGGGTGAGCCTCCTATCACTGGCTCAGTGGGGTTCCCGCGGAACTCCAACCGAAAACAACGACGGCATGAAAAGTAGCAACTACAGCAAGAATAACAGTAATAGTAGGAACAGTAAACACAGTGGCCGATAAAATCTCGGCTCTACAGTTACTCCTACAGTACTGGAACTCAACGCCCTGATCCCACAGTCGGGAGACTACCAGAACAGGGACCACCCTAGTCACGCTACTCGAAAAATACCATGACACCTCTGTCGTGGAGGCCTGTGCTCACACATAAGGGCCCACTTTGAAACTACGCGGTCCGAAAATACGATCACGACCTCACTGTCGTGAACTCTATGTCGTCCAGGGGAAAAACCCTCGGTGACGCTCACTAGAACCCTAGACCTCGCCTTGGGAAAACAAATGGAAACTACTCGCAAGACCTCGTCTCGCAGACGAGAAATTGAATATCGAGTCACCACAAACTCACGTCACGTGACGGGAGTACCTGCCCATCAGAAGCAAGGCCGAAAGCGTCCACTGACATCTTAGTCCGCGCCTCAGGTGTCTCCCTCCGGCCCAGCAGGAACTGAGACACTGTACAAGTAACCACAGAACAAGGATTAGCTGGGGTCGCGCTCTTCAGCACGTGTCCTCTGCCCCCAACTACGCATGCACACACAGACCATCTGCTCTAGGTTAGGTCCTCTAGCTGATTTTTTTCCAGCCGGACTCAGGCTGTAAAGGCAAGGGGCCCTACGGTAACTAGCCTAAAAATTATCTCACTCAGGTCATGCTCTCCACCACTCTCAAGTGGGCCCGCACACGCATGCACAGGAAAACTACGACTAGTGGGAGCTCACTGAACATGAACACTGGAAACCACGCACGTGCCCATCTTGTGTAACGCAAAGCAACAGGTGGCTCGTTGCCATCAGACTCTGGACAGCCCACTAGTTGCTACCCACAAGCGACCACAACAGGCCGCTGTACATGAAGGGGCAGTTGAACGGACAACTCGTCAACAGAATACTGATTGATCCAAGGGCAGCGGTGAACATACTCCCATACCGGATGTATCAGAAATACTACTTTCATGTGCATCTGGTCGAAGTTAGAGACATGATGATCCCTGGCTTCAACCAGAAGTGCAAAGTCCCCATGGGAACAGCTGAGTTCAGCCTCACCCTCAGTGATTTTACAACTAAGGTGCGATTCCATGTAATCAACTCCAACACTTCTTACAAGGCATTGCTGGGTCACCCTTGGCTGCATCAGAATCGGGTGGTGGCCTCCACCCAACACCAATGCATCAAGTAACCCTGCAATGGGAAAGAAGAGAGGATCTTCACGGATCTACATCCGTTCGAAGTGTTCGAGTGCCATCTGCTGGATGCCACATTGTACTTGGAAAAGCCTAAGGAAGCTCCTCGTACCTCCCAGGACAAGGGGATGGAAAAGAAGAAGGTAGAACCGGGCGAATGGTTCCCTCCGCCACCGCCTGGGTATGTGGCACCTCCAGAGGTATCTGTTATTTCTGAAGTGAAAGGGCCAGTCAGGGCAATCCCTTCTGCTATCCACGCCCCTCCGGGAGCACCACACCTTGAAGACCTGCTCGAGGACGTCAGGGTCCCGCCAGGGATCGTCAAGCCTGTAGCAGAAGCCGACTATCATACGGTCGAACCATTGAAGATTTGGGAGGTGCCCAATCCTAGAGGTCGGCCCACAATTTTCTACGTCGCAGAAGAGCGGCCTGTCAGAGGAGATGATGATTACAGACTCCCCGAAGAATTATGCGACCCTATAGTCCCAATTACGGGACTCCCTTATATGGCACCCCGCATGGCCGAAATGGCCAGGAGACAGGGAATCCCTCTCCACCAGCCGGTGAGCCGAAAGAAGATGTGGCACCCGCCAAACATGGACCGGAGGCTGTTGCAGATCACCCGGCACCCAGGCCTGGGCTTCTCGATCGAGGAATGCTGCGAGACCGACGTCATCTCAGTCTTGGCCTTGACAAGCGACAATCCTCCGGAGGAGCCTATGTGACGACCCGGGATCCGAGTACCGAAAAGGAACCGGCGCGACTCGAATCTCGGCCCGCCTCCCACGAGCCCGAAGACTCGGAAGGGAAGAAAGGATGGTGTGTGAACGGTGAGATTGAGAGAACTAAGTTTACCTTGCTTAATCTAATTTCTTCAATCTCGTTCAAAGTTGTAAATTCCATTGTGTGAGTTCAAGTCAAATCTTCAATCTTGTCAAAGTGGTTATTTCCATTGCATAAGTATTTTAATTTACCATCGTTCGTAGGGGACAATTTAACCCCCTTTCTTGTCTACTCGCCTACCCAGGGACCCAACACTAGGCAAGTGAAGAAGAAACCTGCTGCATGGGGTTTTGCTGGTTGCGTCTGCATGGGGGCTTGGCTGCCCACGTTGAAGGGAGAAGCGAGTGCGGGCCCACTTTAACACCGCGCTCGTCATTCTGCCGTGTGAAGGGGCCACATGAGAAGGATGCGGCATTGAAGAATTCATGTCGCACGTGTGGGAACTTGGCCTGGGTTGAAGAGGACTGTGGCTGGCATAATGAAGACATTAAAGAGGGCCGCCATGCGGACGTCTGCCATAACCACATGAGACACGTTGCTCCCGTGAGTGCATGGGCGGCTGGCAATGTGAGAAATGGCAAGATGGAAGGCTCGTAAGCAATGAGGGCCACCGGCGTGAGGGGTGCATCACATGCATGGGTGCCCGCCGTGAGGTGGTTAAAGACGCTATGCGAGAAGGAACCGCCGTAGTCACCTTTGTTGAACTTGGCTTGGCCGTGTGAATGGTGGTTCATGCCCACGTCGATAGTGAAGAGTCCAACGTGGTGTTTTATGGGGGCCAGTTGCCTGCTTTGAAGGCCTACTCAAATATTTTTCAAGACCGCTCGCCTTGCGTGAAGACCAGCTCCTGCGTGAAGATGTCGTGGCCACCTTGGCCTCCTCTGCATGGGCCTTTCGTGTTGAGGAACCACCCGCTTGGAAAACTATGGCCGTGTGGAGAGGAGATGCATGCATGGGCCGCGTGTGAAAGAGAGGAATGGCCGCCCGCCATCCACGTACGTGAAGATGGTGAAGGGGGTCCCGCCGTGGAGAACCATGCTGCCGTTGGCCACATTGAGAACGCCTGCAAGAGATGCGGCTTGGCCACTATTGTTGAAGACCATTACCGTGAGAAGCCCACCGTTGGAGCATCCTCTCCATGTTGGCCATCCTCTCCGTAAGAAACGTAGCACTGTTCACCAAAAAAAAGAAAACTTTAGTGAATCTTCATTTCATGTAAGAAATTATATGTTGACCCCTAAACAAAAGATATTCCATTATGTAATTTTTATCTTTCTTAATTATATCTCAAGTCTCACTAATTAGATTATGTTTCAAAAATTTGATTAATTTTGTAAAAATATGAATTAAGTGTAAGACCGAGTATAACTGTCAAAAATTGCATAATTGACTATGTTAAAGCCCCAAAGTAACATGTGTGACATAAATAAATATATGAAAATGTGCACTTATCATTAATGAAGTGGAATTAGAATGTCTTTGGTGCGGTCAAATCGAACATGTCACACGTGAGTGCCCATGGCGGCCACCTCCGCCCTAGCAATCTCAGCAGCAGTTCACTAGCCTAGCGAGATAGGGATCCCGACGTGTGTGAGGCACCTGACCGAGCAGAGCGGTAGTACTCCACCTTGTGGAAGGTATGTGTGAATTCTAATTATTATATGATGTGTTTTTGTTGATTCCACTACTTTCTTGTTATAATTATTTTTTCACTCACTTGTGTTTTCCCGAAGTGTATTCGGGAGTTTCCGAGGACATCCTGTGTGTTGGCAGTGGAGCTGCCTATAGGGGTTATGTGTCCCTCCCTCTTTGTTTCTTGAGGTGTAGGTGCCAGTAAGGTCCTATAAAGTCGGGTAAGTAGAATCACCAGCTGGGTTAGTATGTCATGTTGTAAGGACTGGTGTTGAGCCTCCCGATGTGCTGTGATATTAGGGCCTGCATGTGTAGGTGGATTGTCAGGCAAGGAAGGGAGGTTGTCTTCAAAAATTAAGGAGTGAGAGTTGTTTCACCCCCGTGTCTGGATTTGGTCCATTTTTAATTGCAGGCTGTGTCACAATGAATGTCGGGTCTCCCCCTATTTCTATAGTATGGCTGGTGTAGAGTTGTGTAGCGAAAGCATGGTGGGCCCATAACCCACAGGCTCTAGGATCAGATTGATGGTGGAAAATGGCATGTGTTTCATTGGTAAGTGAGTCCCGAAGATTTTTATAGTCAACTACAGAGAGTTGACTTTAGATGGAAGGCTGTGTTGGCCATGTGAGTGGCCTCGGTTACCGTTGTAGACACGTTATTTTTGACGTTACATTGAGTAAATCTCATATTACACTATCATGCCCCAAAGTGGCTCTCACATTTGATGATGCGGGACGGACCCACGAGACGACCTAGGACTCTAGGCAAGCTCGGATACGTCCCTTAATGAGGGAAGCGGTCGAACCGTGCGCGGTTGAGGAACCGGCAAAGAGCTAGGGTGGTCGGCTCTCACTCTCGTGCCCGGGTCGGGTCACGGGACGAGAGAGAGAGAGAGAGAGAGAGAGAGAGAGAGAGAGAGAGAGAGAGAGAGAGAGAGAGAGAGAGAGAGAGAGTTCTTTTGACATCAAGAAACAGAATAATCCCCGTACATCGTCGAGACTTCATACTGAGAAGTATTTTTCAATGTTTTCATCATCTACAATACATATATGTGCCTAAACATGGCAAATTAAAGATATGTAGAAGGCCAGACAAGATAGTGGCCATCAAAATTACATAGAAACAAATAAAAACATGTCACTTCCCTAATTAATTAAGCAATCTAGTATATATAAGCAATTAGGAATAGAATAAAATTGCCGAAGGTGTACATGTGGAGGTTGTTTTGGACCCTCTGGCATATATATAATATTAATTGTTACAGAATATACAGAGTACCGTGCCCTGATATTGACAGCCATCCATGCACGTCACCAATATTTATTAATTAGGAAATGCGGAAGCCTTCCATGCTTTGTATCTTGAGGTAGTCAGCGCCTCCCTCTCTGCAACGCTCTTCTAGCTGTGGGCATCTTTCAATAAGGAAGTCCAGCAATGAGGGTGGCAACCCCCCATCTGGCAGGCACTGGATTTCTGGGCAGTTTTCTAACCGAAACACCTGGAGTGAAGGGAGGGCGTGCAAGCTGGAAGGGAGGTACCGGAGGTTCCGACAGCTGATAATTTCTAGTTCTTTCAGGGAGATGAGGTGCTTCAACCCGTCTTCTTCCACGTCGGTGAAGGATATAAGCTCGTCGCAGTAGGAAATCGTCAAGTGCCGTAGGAAGGGGAACCTCTTTGTCTTCTGAGGGTGCTGGAGGAGCCACTCCAGAAGTGATCTGTTGTCAGTGTCAAAACGTTCGAGCGGCCAAGTGTGACATCTAGAAGTGCGCACATCCCCCTCAAGGGAGGAGGAAGCCAAGCTACTGCAGTCAATGATGGTCAGGTCTCTCAGTGTGGTCAGCCGAAGCATAATCTGCACCGGTAGCTCCTTCAGCTTGGGGCAACCTTTGAGAGCAAGCCTTCGGAGGGAAGGGAAGAAGACCACCACCTGTCCACATCCCTGATCAGGAGTTCTCGTCTCTTCCTCCAATATCCCTGCTGCATCCCACACCTCCCATTCTGGCATTGACTCAAACTCTAATGTCTCTAGGGATCTAAAGACCTCGCCAGCTTGTTGGTGGTGGCACTGGTTGCCATCAAGAATACTATTATTATCATTGATGCCCAAGAATCCAGTGCCCACATTCTTCACACGAGATGCTTCCTCTATCCTCAAGTGTTTAAGGTGGGGTAGCCGGCCTAGCGGTAGTGGTAGGTGCTTCCATCCTGTGCACCAGAGGAGACTCAGGCTCACCAGGTTGGAGAGTGGAAATGACGGTTCCATCATCCAGTTCGGGAGATGGATGCCACAAGTGCCTTTGATGACCAATTCTTTGAGGTTTGGTGGAGGTCGTAGGGCTTCAAGAACCTCACTCTGCAGTGTACCCTCCACTGCTTGTTGTTGAAGGGGACCAGACCACAACAAGTGTAGCCCCTCTAGATGCACCTTGTCCTTCAAGCAAGCCACCTCAGCCTCTCCCTTATTTTTCACCTCCTTGATTCCGCAAATTCTAAGAGACCCTCGAAGACAGTTCAAGCCTCTCAACTCCACTATCTTCCTTCCATCTGATCCGGCGACGTCGAACACCTCCAATTCTTGAAGAGAAGTCAATTTCCCGAGCCCAGGTATACTTGAGATTAAAAATGGGTCTCCATAAAGATGCCGCAAGTTTACCAGCTTGCTCACACCTTCACCAGCTAAACATATATGACCCAACCTCAGTGTCTGAAGGTTGCACAAAGTGCCCGAAACCAGATCACCAGGCATGCGTTGGATCCCAGTTTGCCAAAAGTTCAAGTACTTGAGAAGCTTAAAAGATTTGATTGACTTTGGGAGTTCTGAACATCCAGAGCCCTCCAATTGCAGCACACGGAGGTACTTGAATTCCGCCAAGAAATCCAAGTCAGTTGCCTCCCCCAAGCCAATGAGATGCAAAGTACGTAATTTGTGAAATTTGCGGAGTTTCTTAACCTCCATCGATTGTAAGCTTCTGCATGAAAATGACAGGTGACGAACTTGTTCCTCCTGCTCACCTGCAGACGCCATACAGTTCTCTATCCTATCATTCTCAGTCACACGCTTCCCCGATTTAAACACTTTCTGGGCATAATCATGGATAATGTCATGCATCACATACTTTGCATTAATGAACTGTGGACGCTAAAAAATGATGATGATGATGAAGGGAGAGAATGATGATAACGATGATCATACGGCTAACACGTCTCGACACTCGAGAGCAAGCCGAAGATGGAAATGTCAAATAAACCTCATACCTCGCCCGAGCAGGACGAGCGTTCACTTGGTGGCCCGCCACCCGATAAGGAAGCCCTCAGATGGAAGATACAACTACAACTCTACAATCGCCCATGCTCAGGAATAAAAGAAGAAAAGAAAAGATGTCTGGCTCCAATGGACAGTCGCTAAAACGAGACTCAAGAGCTCAGAAAGTGCTCGGGACAATCCCCGAACGAACAAGAAAGAAGCTTGGACAGCAAGACAAGTCAACCCTCACAAAATGAGAAATGAGCACAAATGAGCCTAAACAAGTAAAAATGGGCCAGAGGATGCTAAGAAGTGAAATCGGCTAGATGAAACTAGTGCGCAAACGGCTGTGCCGAGAAGGACTCCTACCAAACCAAGTCGGCACGCCAGCACCAGGGCGCGCCGAGAAGCCACCGCGCCGAGAGGAAGAGGCCCAGCCCTCTATATAAAACTCGTATCTTCGGCAGCAAGCAAGGGGAGAGAAAAAAAATAAGAGACGGGCAGACAGACAGAAAAGGAGAGAATAGACGAAAAAAAAAGAAGAGAAAGACAGAAGAGCAGGGAGAGCCAGAGAGAGAGCTAGAGCTCGGAGTGCTGCTGAGATTCGAAGGAGAGAGAAAGGGAGCAGAAGGTGGGTTACAAAGGGGAGGGAGAAGAGCCAATGCTCCGCCCTCCCCATCTCATTTTCTTCTTTTTGTTTCTCTGATGTATATCTCTCCCTCGATCATCTTCTCTTTTATGTAAGGCATGATACTCTCCCTCTGAGTGCTTCGAGTCTAGTCTACTCGAGCGATGTATTCAGCCATATGAATGAATAAATGAGATGCTTGCTTGCCCGAATATATGTTTGAGGTTCTCCCTTCTCTCCTCTCTAGATGATTCTGAATATTCACTACTCGTCATACTGATTGGCTGGTGAACGAATGATACTTAGGCTTCTTTCTTATGGCTTTTGGATATTTCTTTCATCTTTTCTATTTTATTTTTTTTAAGGGGACGACTACAGAGCCCCAATCCCCATCTATGGATTATTGGGCTCTGCTACTCCCCAACTATGTGTATGCCCAGTAGTCGTCCGTGTGGTTTTCAGTTCTCTTCTCAAGCCCTCAAGATTGCTTTGGGAGTCCGAGACAGTCCATCTCGTGATTTCCCACTGCAATCGGCTGTAAATGAACCAAAAAGGTCTGCCATCAGACCTACAATTCCCAGGGGCTTCAGAGGCATGAGGATCCCGATCTCCCTAACCATTCTTTGAACCACTGTTCTTCTGATAAAACCCTAATAAAACCTTCAAACCAACCTCCTTGCCTCTTAAGTTCACCCTTGATTCGAATCTAGAACCTCTACAATCAAAAATAGAGCTTTGTAAACCCTTCTCAAGCGTCCCGATGGCCACGGGTTCTCGGCGCCAATCACTCTCGACGCATCCATTTCCCCTCGACGTGGTGGTTTACACATCGAGAAGGGTGAGCGCCGACCTTTTCTTCCCGCCAAATAGCTGCGCCGAAAAACCCCCTTTAGCCATTGAGCCCGAATCCTACTTTCACAACCTTCCCAGCACGAAGACCTTCCCAGCACGAGACCTTCCCGGCGCACAACCTTCCCGGCGCGCCCAAACCTTACCGGTGCGCCCAAACCTTACCGGCGTGGTGCTTAGCGCGCCGGGAAGCTCCTTGCACGTCGAGAACTATCCCATGCCGAGAACTCCCCGCCGAGAACTCCTTTGTGCCAAGAACCTACCCCGTGCCGAGATCCCGTGTCGAGAACCTATCCCGTGCCGAGATCCTACCCCGTGCCGAGAACCTATCCCGTGCCGAGATCCCTTGCCGAGAACCTATCCCGTGCCGAGAACCTATCCCGTGCCGAGATCCCTTGCCAAGAACCTATCCCATGCCGAGAACCTATCCCGTGTCGAGATCCCGTGCCGAGAACCTATCCCATGCCGAGAACCTATCTCGTGCCGAGATCCTGTGCCGAGAACCTATCCCGTGCTGAGATCCCATGCCGAGAAATCCCATGCCGAGAACCTATCCCGTGCCGAGATCCCGTGCCGAGAACCTATCCCATGCTGAGAACCTATCCCGTGCCGAGAACCTATCCCATGCCGAGATCCCGTGTCGAGAACCTGTCCCGTGCTGAGAACTCTCTCAACATCCTCCCTGGCCCGACGAGCCGTGGGGTCTCGCCACTACATGTTCTTTCACGGTTTCTTAAAGGGGGTATTAGTAAATTGCCTTATGGCGAACATTATCCCATCGGTTCTCATACTTCCGACTCTTGGGCTCCGATATGCCCGTTTATTGCGGACTCCGTCTTGGCACTCCGTGGATGGTTTCCTATACACCCCTGGCATATTCCGGGTGCAGGGGAGATGCTGCCGGATTTTTACCGACACACGTGAACAAAGTGAGGCTACTAATAAAATTAAAAAATAATAATAATAATAAATAAATAAATAAAAATAAATAAAATAAATAAAATAAATAAAAATAAAAATAATAAAATAAATAATAATAAATAAGATAAAATAAGGTAAAATAAGCAAACAAAAAAGAAATAAAATAAAATGAATAAAAAAATATATAGTTTTTCCCCTCCTTTTCAGGTAAGTCCGATGATGAAGAACATAGCATGGATGGGGAAGAGCAAGAGTGATAATTAGAGCCGTCCATCTGTCAAGAGATCTTTAGTTTTGTCTATGTTCTAGTCAACTATGTAATTTTTATTTTCTTGAGTCAAAGGATTGTACTTTTATACTCATTTAGTCTTCATACTATTTGAGAGAAACATGACTATGAATAAAGTTTTGGGTTAAAATCTATTTTGCGCACTTTGTCTGTGTGTGTTGAATGCACTACGCTCTGATTGACATGATTGTTATAGACATCGTCACGCCACTTCCGAGTAATCTTTCACGCTCGGGGCGTGACACCCTCGGTAATGGCACCATTGTTATTTATAGCATTATTTTTTCTCAGCACTCTCGATTTCTGTTGAAACATAGATATGACAGGCGAGTCCTTCATCTGGGTCTGAATATACCTCGCCCTCTCATAAAGCTCCTCCATGGTACTCAACTTGTGCATGGCCAAGATATGACGGAACTGAGGAGTAGCATTGGAAACTATCATTTTGACTTGCTCAGTTTCTGACAAGGTATCTTTCAATCTTTCGGCCATTGGCCTCTATCTGTCGACAAACTGGAAAAATCTTCCTCAGACTTCATTTTTTTAGCAACTAAATCAGTGACCGATAAAGAAGGGCCCACACGATCTCTATATTTCTACAGGAATTTCCTTTGAACAATATCAAAATCATCGGCCTCAGCCGGTTCCAAAGAATAAAACCACTCAAGAGCTGGGCCATCAAGAGACCTTCTAAACAAATAAGCCAAAGACGTCTTATTGTTCTGCCAAAAGGATGCCTCATATATGAAATCTTTTAAGTGAATGAATGGATTACCCGTTCCATTGTAGCGCCAAAAATTTGGCATTTTCGATGGAGGTAAGTGAAAAATCGACAGAGCAGGGAGAGTGACCTCCGGAGCGTCTTTAGGTGCCGTAACTTTCTTGAGTTGTTCCTCCATGCTAGCAATCTTTTGGAGGAGAAAAGTGTTGGTGTCAGACTCGACCGGGGCCGGATTGATAGGGAATGGGTTCGGCATAGACCTTTTCAAGAATTGGGGAGGTGGTGAGCATTGTGGTCTAACAGCAGAATGACTTGCCGGTTGAGCCGGCACAACAATGATGGGAGTTCGTGGACGGGATGGGATCTTTTGTGAGACCGCTTGGTCATTGGAAGTATTGGTTTGAAGACCACCAGCGGCCTGAGGGGGATTTGAAGAAGAAGAAGGGATGGACTTCCCTTTGAGAGCGGCCTTGACCACTTGGCGTTGAGTATCATCTAGTTGTGATAAGACATTGATGAGATCATTTAAATTGAAAGATGGGGAAGCTTCCCTAGATGTGTGTTGAGTGATGGGTTGAGATTGAGAAGAAGGCTCAACCAGTTGAGTGGTGGTGTCTACCACATAGACTTGAGGGTATTGAGAATGAGAATGAGTATGATTTCCCTCATAGTGAACAGAATCTAGAGGAGGGACCTCATAGGATGGGTCAAATTGACCATCCTCACAACCGTCATACGAATACTCATAGTTGGCCATGTTGACAATTCTACCTGATCGAAGCATCATAATTATAATAAGGGATTATTCTAATCAAACAAATATGGCTATCAAACAAGCACTCAAGTAAGTTATCAACCAAGTTATGATGATTGCGTAAGGTTTTAAGGTTCTTTGAGATTAACCAAAAATAGATTTTAATGAAATAGTTCTCTCTCTTCAATGTAGATCCTAGTTTCAATTTTGAGTGTAATCTCCAGGTCAACTAGATTATTTCTCTCTCTTCACAGGCATGTGGGTTAGCTAAACTCTAGGGTACTTCAAATGGTACAACCTGCCCGACGTCCGTGAGAGAATCCACGGGTGCAGGGACTTATGGAGGCCTTGGTTAGGAAATTTTTAATCCAAAAAGACGGAATGCTCAATGGAGGGTCCTTCCCTTCCCAAGAAAGTGTAGGAGATCCTAAAGGTGTGGAGAGAGGAGGTCTCTCAACCAAATGCCCTAAAATGTAAGCTAATGCAGGTAGGACCAACAATAAATATAAATATAACTAATAATGAAACCACACAACCCAAGGCAATAGCAAAGAAAGTAATTATATGAGAATAGAAAGAAATGGCGGCCATACAGTGGTCACTGTATCAGTAAGTAGTGACTGCTTGACAGCCGCTTATTATGTCTGGCGCCTCTTTACAGAGGCACTGACTCCAGTGAACTGTAATAATGAAACGAAACTGCGCCAAACAGGCTAAGAATCAGCGCCTTAGAGTTAGCCGCTGAATATGAATAATGCCTCTGTGGAGAGGCGCATAATGCAATAAATAGAAAATATCTGAGAAAAAAGAGTAAACAGTAACGACCAGGAATCAGCGCCTTAGAGTTAGATGCTAAATCTGAATGACGCCTCTGTAGAGGGGCACTTAATATGACTAAATAACCTAGGTACAGGACTCAAATAAAAAGGTAAATTACATGATTAAGACTCAAATAAAAAGGATAAAATCACCAGATGACCTAGTGGTGAGTAGCAAGGTCTAATCCCGAAGAAGGACCGTCTCCTAGCTGCCTCCGGGAGAGAGAGAAGTGCCAAGCCATAGGGAATCCTGAGTGATGCCCTCATCACAGACCAGATCCACAAATCATGCCTTGATTGGGGGCATTGGGTTTAAACAATTGGGGGAAAGGGCCTCTCAACGATTTGGAATCAAAAAGTCAACAAAGGAGGCTTCGGGGGGTTCGGTCGACTGGAAGCACCTGGTCGGTCGACTGAAATTCTGCAGGGTGAAGAGGTTGGCTTGCTGGAAAAATCGATCGACCGGCCACTGCCCGTTGGTCGACCGTTCTGAGAAAAGACTGTAGATTTTTCAGTTCTGTCGATTCTGGTCGACCGCCCATGGTCCGTTGTTCGACTGAAATATGACAGAACTGTAAAAATGAAGTGTTAGCCCAACGAAACATATCCAAATGACAATGGCTTTATGTCCTTGCATATTTCATGCATTTTGGAATGCATTTAGCAAGCAACTTGCTATATCCATGCATTTAGACAATATGTATGAGCCTCAACATGCATGAAGGAAATACATGCGAATCAAATTAACAATTTGATCATTCTTCTCAAAGTTTTTTTTTATCAAAAACCATGCCTAGGTACATTGGGAGGACTAATGCAGAACTAGGAGGTGACTTTTATTGATAATGAAGGATATAAAGAATTACATCATTCGGATGCTAGGCATTCCTAGCTTATCTAACCGGCAGCACCGTTAATAAAACTTGGAAGTTGCTACTGCGAAGAAAAAAAAGAATTACAATTTGTATTGCAAGCTAGATTCGCCAAAGAGTAGGCCACCTTATTCGCCTCACGAAAAATATGAATAATAGAATCATTAGCTGTGAGAAGGATCCAAATTTGCCTCACATATTTTAGGATCTCCCAGGGGCATGGGATCTGTTTGTTGATAACTTGAACCAGCACTTGTGAGTCACACTCAATTTTGCTCGGTTGTGAAGTAATGGTTCTTAAGTATTTCAGACCATCCATGAGAGCTCTAGCTTCGGCCATCATACTACTAGCTTGATCATAAGAATGAGAGAAAGCCAAAATGATTGAGCCATTGAAATCCCTAATTACTCCACCTCCACCCGATACTGCAGAATGCTTTGAGGCACCGTCCGTATTCAATTTTATATAAGGCCATGGAGGGAATTGCCATTTGATGAGTTTAACCCTTTTGCATTTGTTGGTGGGACATTGAATACCACATGCCGACAAAACAGATATCCTTTCATGTTTATCTTCCTATAGATAGGGCAACTCCTCCTTTGTTTCTTACCTCAATCCCTTGTTCGATTCTCCTTCCACCATGTCTTCTTATGATTTCTCTCAGGCCCGTGAGGACTCCCTTCCTCAGGGATTCTTGGAGGACCAGCCCAGGGTCACATCTTCTGTGCAAGGGAGAGAGGGATCCGCCCCTCCTCTCCCATCTATTGTCACTGAGGGTACTCAACCCTCCCCTTCTGATTCCTCCTCTCATAACTCGACCAATCAAATTCTTTATATGATGGCCCAGCTGGACCCAACCCAGCTTCATATTCTCCGTCAGGCTTTGCAGGGGCCGGACGCCCCGTCCTCTGTTTCTCCCCATGGCGTGTCTACTGCCGCCACTTCTTCATCCCCAATTATTGGGTTAGGGGCTGTTTCTGCTGTGCCCATTGATCTCACGCCCGTTCATCCCCGAACCCTTCGCTTCCCCAATTTAAAAGTGGGCCAAGCTTCTAGCTCGGCCCATCAAATTCCTGATAAGGGGAAGACCCAGCTCCCCTCGTCTTCCTACTCAGATCCTTATGGAACTACCTCTCCAGTGCCGCAGGCTCTCGTGACCCCGGTCGATTTCTTACGTCTTCAATCAGGGGCTACCTAGTTAGCTCATGCGGATATGGGCCCATCCTTGGCCCATTATCCTTCTTACAGGCTTCCCCCTCCGTCTGTCTATCCTTCGGCCCCTTACACTGGGTCTGCTCTTCCAGTTTCGTCTCCTCCGTCCCTAGAACAGGAACTCCTTGATAAGTGGACTGCTATGGAGAAACAGATTGACCTCCTTCACAAATGGGTCGGCCCACAATCCCTTGCTGATATCCCCGTTCCTAATTTTCGTGATATCCATTTCCCTCCTCAGTCCGAGCTCCCCGCGTACTGGAAGTACAATGGGAATGGAAACCCCTTTATTCATATAAGGGAGTTCTTATACGAGTCGGCACAATTCCAATATGATGATCACCTCATGGCATATCTCCTCCGCCGCTCATTTGACGGGGTTGCATTGGAATGGTTTTATATTCTGCCACTGGAGGAGGCTGAGAGTTTCAAAGTTGTTAAAGAAAAGTTTATTCAGAGTGTTCATGAACCTTTCAACCATAGAGCCACAGTCCTTGTCCTGTAAAAACATACATTCTGAATTAGATTTAGCATTGCAATTTTGATTTCAAATTTCTTACCGCACGAAGTTACTTTTGTATCTTCAAAGCTCCATGACTTCAATAGGGATGTGCAATTCCAAATCTTTTCATGTTAGAACAAGTCAACTTCAATTCATACAAGTGTATAGTATTTGGTCATCATCAAAATTCATTAAGCATACACTCAAGGAGGGGGTTCAACATGCTTCTCGGCACCAACGTCAAGGGCTTCGACCAGCTCAATTCGACAGTCGTCGAGATAGAGATGTTCTTCATCGAGAACCCAAGCTACGCTTCAGCAAAGGGTAAGTAGACGCGGGAATGTCAGTCTAGCAAGGAGGTGAACATCATCGAATTCACCCCCATCGCTAAAGCCAGCAAGGGAGTTGGGACGAGTGATTCCGACAAAAGGCCAGCTGATAAGTCAGTTGCTCCCCCCTTCTCAGAGCGTATAAAGACGTCCTTCTCTTTCAATAAGGAACATACGAAGATGCTCTTCGACCTCTGCATGGCCCAGAAGATCGTCGAATTATCGAAAGTCCGCAAGCCGGACGAAGCCCATAAAATCGATGATCCTAGCTACTGCTCATACCACCACATGTTAGGCCACTCTCTCGAAGATTTCTATGTCTTCAAGACACAAGCACAGAAGTTGATCTGAGATGGCCTTATTCAAATGAAGAGCGATCTCGTCGATTCTCCGCAGCCGCATACGCAGTCCAGACCAGCCAAAGCAGCGCGTGTGGTTCACCATCGGGCTAACGTGATCCACATGATGGCTGTATTTTCTCTCTCTAATGATGAATCAGAGAAGCCCAATACTAATCAGAGAGAGCATTCGATCTAGTACCCAGGGTGGCGGCCCTGGCACGATCGCAAACCCCTCTCCTTCCCCAGGGAGAGAACCCGGTGACCCTTCGACGTCCTTGTTGAGAGGGCACAAATCTTGCCCCGCGACCCGCCAGCAGACTACACATAGTGGGACTTCAATCATCCCCAGTACTGTCCCTTTCATGCACTAATCTGCCACACGATCGAGTCCTGTGAGGAAGTCCAGTACCTCATCTAGGAACAGATCTGGTGGGAGCAGATTGACACAGAAGGGAATTCCATGGCACTTGTTCGACTGCGGCAAGCTATCGAAGAAACTCTGAGCACTGCCAAAAATACGCCAGAGTAGCCTGATCCTCCCCAGGAAAATGGACACGGGGTGCCTTACCAGCACACACCAGAATGGCTCGAGTTTCGGACCAATAATCAGGAAGCTCTCGGGCGACTGCGGAGACGCAGGGAGCAAGATGCCAGCCAAGAAACAGGGCCGAGTACCTTCTCGGCCAACGTCATCCATCCTCCTGCTCCCCCGGTCTCCCCTGATTTCTCGACACCACAGGTCGGTCAGTCGGCCCCTGCCACTTCAGCCACGCAATGGCGACCCTGGCAGGAATTAGAGTCTCAGCCCTTTTTCAGAGAAGACACTCCCAGACTCCTTTGAGTCCTTCTCGATCGAGAGGACGTCCTGGTGGGCGAGGCTACCATGAGTTCCTCAAGTGCTTCTCACCTTCCCCCTGTTCCACTTCCGACTCCAATGCTCGAGGATAGGAAGGGAAAACAGAAGCTGGGCGAGGCCCCGGCTCGATCAAACCAGGTCCTCCTAACAGTTCGCAAGCCAGGTCTGCCATTACAAAGGCCATCCGGCGCGCGAGATCAAGACAGCCAACAGGGGTAGCAAGGCCCCAAGACTTCATCGAGTGTCGCTCAACCCTGCCCTCAGCCAAACTATCGGAGTCAGGCCGGGAAGCAGGATGTTACTCATCCTCCTCGAGCCATTTCTCAGCAGAAGCCTCAGCCACCATGGATAAGGCATCAAACCACGCACATGTCTTCGGAGACCAGCACCAATACACCAGCTCAACAAGGGAAGCCTTCCTCGCCACCGCGGCTAAGGCATCAAACCACGCACACTTCTTTGGATGCTAGTACGAGTCAACCCGTTCCTAGTAAACTCTCACAGCCACTGCGGTTAAGGCATCAAGCCGCGTCCACATCTTCGGACGCCAGTCCTAGCACCCTTGATTACCAGGAACTACCACTCGAAGTCATCGAACAGGCGATCAACGCTACCTCCCAACTATAACAGTCAGAAGGTGCCTGGATCGAGATCCGGGCAAAGAGGAGTCATCGACCTCACCCTGCAAACCCATCGGCTCGACGGCAACTCCGTGCGGACCCTTCAGCTCCAGTTCTAGAGCCTCCTCCTCCTACTCCCCTCGAGATGGCCATCGCCAAGAAATAGGAGAGGAATAGAAGAAAAAATCTCAAGAGGCGGCTCAAGAAACAAGCCGAACAAGTGGCTGCCTTGCAATCCCCAGCAGAGCTAATGCCTCTCCAGAGGCTACAGCGGCTCATCGACTTGTGAGTGCTCCTTTCTCTTCTAATCGGCCGGCCGATGAAGAGAGTTCCTCTTGATTTGATTACCCTTGCAAAATAGAGGGAAAACACCAAATAAAATATGGATTAGAAACAATGGTGAGTGTAGTATCAAAATCCCAACATGAATATAAACGTTAAAACATGGGATTGAACACACCTTTTGGGCATTGGCCCTTTAACCCCTCATGCAAAAGGTAGGATGAATATGATGCTTAAAAAATGATAAAAAAGGTGTGCAAGAGTTGCACGGTTTTGAACTTCAATGTGATTGGGAGAATATTAGGAATAAAAGAAACTGATGCATGCACTAACTAATGCAACAAAACAAAATAAACAGAGAAACCGGGCAACAGGGAAATAGAAAGAGGAAGCCTGGGAATTTCGAATGAAGCCTTTAGCTTTGATATGCATTCGGGATGAAGCCTTCACAAGATGGATGAAGCCTTTAAAACGTGGGAAGACCCTTCCTCAGAAATCGGCAGCATCTCCCTTCCGCTAAAAATCTTCCCCCCCCTTCCTGCAGAGAACCGTAAGCTCCATTTATAGGGAAGAGCAGGAGGGACTTGATTTTTGGTAGGAGATAAATACAGGAAGGAGTCCTCCCAGCCATAGAGTTCTTTCCAAAGTGAAACATGACCCAAAACGGAGAAAGACTGGAGTCCGGTTCATACTGGGAATTTTGGAGAAAATGACGCCCCCTCCAAGGCCGTTATTTAAAACAACGTCCTGTAAAGTGCCGCGATACAAACACCAAAGTAAATAACGCACTATCCAGGGGCGTCAATTGAAATAACACAAAACAGGGCCGTTTTTCATTTCTCAATATTATTTTCTCATATTTTAGGTGGATGTGTATCTAACTGTGCTGATTCCGATTCTTATTTTTACGTATTTTTCTGACTCCCGGAAGGCCACCAAAACACCCCTGAAAGAGACGTAGAAAAATAATATTAAAATATTCCCAAATTGAATTGACGGCTCATAGGTTACCGTCATTTGTGTTTTGTTTTTTTTTTATTTCATTGTTAAAACTAAATGACGTCTTTCTCAATACCGTTAATTCCCAGAATCATCCAGAAAAAAATTAAAAAATTGAAGAATGGACGCCCCTCAAAGAGACGTCATTTTCCCTTTTATTATTGACATTTTTTTTGATAAAATGACGCCCGTAAAGATGTCGTTAATTCCCAGAAAAATCGTAAAAATAGAGAAAAATACCCAAAAAATCTAAAAAAATAGAAAAACATAAGAGAATGGAGAAGAAAAGGAAAAAAACTAGAAAAATGGGAAAAAACACTCAAATAAGGCCAATCTGAGGGTCAAATTGAGTCGTTCCGGGGCAATATGAGATGTGCTCATAGTAACGTCAATTTTGGCGTGTCTACACCACGGTCGTACCCCACCACTACAGAAGGCGCCGCTCGGCCGAGGTCTTCTACAACCAATCGGATTCCATCAACAAAAGGAGGCATCCCGTTCGGCATCCGGAGGAGCATCTACTAATTTTCTTCCCCCAGGTGCACAGAACAGGTCACCCAAGACCAGACCCGACCCCCCTTCACTCAATGGGTTCCTCCTCCCAGCCGTGACATCATCTGGAGCTCCCCCTAGTTTCTGATCGAAGAAGACTCATCCACGGTCGTCGTCGACTTTGTCCTGCCTCGATTGGACTTCGGGAGCGGCTGTGGCACTTGCATCCATCTACTATTGTACCCTGGGGTCAGTGCGAACCAGAGCGCAAAGGTCCTGTTACAAGAGCCACCCTGGCCGGTGATGACAACGGGCTCCTCCGCAAAAATTCTCCAGCGTACCAGGGTCTGTTAGCGACGAATCAGCACCAATTTCGGCAACTTCTGAGTTCGGGGGAGTGCGCAGCAGCATCTGCATCGACCCCCTATCCTATCATTCCAAAACTGGACAGAACTGGAGAAGTGCACCGCCGGCACCGACTTAGCTATTCTCCCCTCCCCGCCTGGCCGGCTTAGCGCCCCTCCCTATGCGGAGGTAGTTTTGATGATCCAGACCAGTGGGTGACCTGAGGTGACTTCCTAGAGCTCCCACGGTCATGCCCCACCACTACTAAAGGCACCGTTCGGCCGAGGTCTTCTACAACCAATCGGCTTCCATCAGCAAAAGGCGGCATCCCATTAGGCATCCGAAGGAGCATCTACCAATTTTCTTCCCCCAGGTGCGCAGAACAGGTCACCCAGGATCAGACCTGACCCCCCTTCACTCAACGGGTTCCTCCTCCCTGCCCCGACATCATCTGGAGCTCCCCTTAGTTTCTGATCGAAGAAGACTCATCCACGGTCGTCCTCGACTTGGTCCCGCCTCAATTGGACTTCGGGAGCGGCCGTGGCACCTACATCTATCTGCTGTTGTACCCTGGGGTTAGTGCGAATCAGAGCGCAAAGGTCCTGTTCCAAGAGCCACCCTGGCCGGTGATGACAATCAAAAGATTAGACTTCATCCTAAAAAATAAGAGATAATTTACCAAATGAGTGTAAGTAGATTTCTTATTTTTAAATTATATTTTGAGACAAAAAATATAAAAAGAGTAATCAAATAATATAATATTAAGATTTGAGTTAATTATATATAGAATATGTATATCCTTATATTTTTATCCAAGAGTTCATATTCGGTCGGATAATATCTGACACGGATATCTCAATAATCGAATTCGTATCCGATAAATATTCGGATATCTCAATATTCGAATTCGTATCCGATAAATATTCAGATATCTAATATTCGATTAAATTATTCATCAGATATTTTATTCAGATAATTATCTGATTAAACGAATACGAATTCAAATTCGATTCAAATTTTAAACGAATAACTACCGGGACTAGTGATCAGCCTTACCATGTTCTTAATGGGTACCCAAACGTACCGTTACTACTACATCCTCGCAAGTAGAAACCCATTCACTGAACTTGCTTATGCTGGTGCCAAATTGTCAAGGAGTTGGTGGAAAAGCTTGATCGGATTTGAGTATTATGGATATTGAAGCAAAGGAAGCCCTTCTTCTTCAAGTTTTTCCTTTGTGGGTTTCCCTTCCCTCCGCTGCAGTATGTGTTGCAGAGCACTTTATGGATGAAGTTAACCCGAATATTAACTATTAATCGCCGTTTTATGGGGCTATCCTTGGACACGGGAAACACTCGTCAACTCTGCCCAACTCATTTAATTAACCGAATCGTCCCAAGACTAAGTAATGCCTTACGAGGATGACCATATGTTGAGAAGTGATTCATATCTTTTAAAGCTATTAATATTAAGTGACTGACGCAATTGAGAAATTTTAGATGATAGATCGTCTAAGTATAACATATACAAAGCTCAAGATTAGACGAAGTACAGGTCGTTTAGATAAAATATCATCTTTGCTGAAACATCATCTAAGTTGAAAGTTGAAGTTAACTTAAATGATACATCGTCTAAGTGGAACGTAATTTAGACGTATCATCGTCTAAGTGAAAAATTATTTAGACGGAACATCATTTAAGTGGAAGACGGCTTAGAAGATATATCGTATACTGAAATTGACTTAGACATAACATCGTCTAAGTGAAAAGTGGTTTAGAAGATATATCATCTAAGTCGGATGCTGAATGTGACTTAGACAAAACATCGTCTAAGTGAAATGTGACTTCGACAATACTCATCTAAATCACAAAATGACAAAGATAAATGAAGAACTTAGATAATACATACTCTAAGTCACAAATCCGGATAAAAAAGGTTGAGTATCAGATGGAACTCAAACAGAAAGTGAATGATTCGTTTTATGTAATGCGTGTGACATTTTTATATGATCAGGAGTCCGAAAAAATGTGTCTTTATAGTTGTGACCAATTATTAAATAGGGTTAATAATTAAGAGAATATTCTCATATTTTGATTAGAAAATATTTGTTGGATAATACTCAGAGTTCCTATATATCTAATGTATCGAGAATAGGACCACCCTCACCTTGATATACCTTAAAAAGTGAGTCTTAGAGTTAGGACATTATAACTGTATCTATGTTCTTGACATTAGTGCAGAGAAGAAAGCTGATCAAAGTTCCACAGACGTAAGAGAAACAATCTGTTCGATCGAAATACATAAATATCTATATGTTCTCTCTCTCTCTCTCATCTCCTCTTCTCCTTCTCTCTTTTTTTTCGTGTATCTTCATTTTTATATTTGTGAATCGTCATCATCGGATTATAACACGAGTGAAAACGACGAGGTTTTTGCTGCGAATAAAATAAGATTTGCTCTCAACACCATTTACGTGTCTTGCAATTCAATTTTCTCCTTAATTAGCTTATCAAACAATTCTGTTTGCAGAATACAGAGGTCTGCTAAGGGCCGCCAGTGTCCGCGTATGAGAGCACACGACTCGCGTTATAAGGTTGTTCCCGACATGGGCAACTCGTTTCTAAAATAAATTAAATTAGTGCCATCTCTGATCATACATGAGGCTGCCCTCTCTCTTTCCCAGACTCTGTATATGGGCGTCCCCTCATTTTCTCTGACTCTATATCCCGATCCGACTTAGTCATATATTCTTTTATTCATAATTTACAAAGAAATAAAACATATCCGGGCGCTTGTTAGTGATTCTCTTTAATTCTCGCTTCCTCGTCCATCTGGGCTTAGAATATTTCACCCGTGTATATTTCTCTCTAATCTTGGAGCTGTCATCTAATTAAGTTAAGATGCTAAGATTATGTTCCTTTGACAAAATATCTGGACCGTCTGACGATAGGAAGAAACTGCCAGATCCAGACCTCCACAATTTCCAATCTTCCATGATCTCAAATCTGTCTCGGTCATGGTTGGAATGTAATGGTGCTATGGCTCGCGATGCTTTTTCTGTCGTATGACTGCGGAATCTTGCTTTCGATGGTGGAATCTCATATCAGATCATCAGGTCGACCAATCTCATAGTGCCACTTTGATAATAGATTAGGATAAGTTAACCTAAGTGACCTCAGGGTGAGTTATTCTTAGATTTTTATATGTTTACAAAATTGACTTACATGACCTCGAGTAGGATATCTCTCACAGGAACACCTTACATGACCTCTGAGTAGGATAAATATCAAACTAAAAAAATGAAAGTCTAAAAATAATTCATCCCAATTACACTTGGATTAATTTATCCTAACCTATTATCAAAGTGGCCCATAGAGTTTTGCCCAACCTGACCAAACCCTACTCCCTAATTCTTGGTTGGACCTGGCAGGGATTGGGCAAACTGACGAAGAATCGGCTGATCCTAATGGACCTGCCCTAGTCTCTAGCCACTTCCCTCAATTCTCCAAGCCCTGACACTTCACAGATGCCAGACACTACAACATTGTTAGGCAGGAAAAGAATTTCCTGTTGATAGAAGCATCAATTGTGCCTCACCTTTTTGTCTTTTTTCCTATGCCATCTAAATTTCTTTGAGACAATAGAAGAAGCACAATACAAGATATTAAGTAAATGTACCTTCACAACTTTTAACTTTTTCACAGGTCGTCGCTGAAAAGGTTTGTTATGACAAAGGTCCCCACACTTGCAACTGGAGGAGCAGGCAGAAAATAACATCCTGTCCGAAAGATACTAAGATTATGTGCATCTGTATGACTATCGATTATACATGATATAAAGCACACTCTTAAGTCATCCATGAGATCAACATTGCATAAGGGGAACAAAAGTCATTACGACAATATCAGACAACAATGTCCTGCAAACCTGAACAAGAGGACAGGATGTCTTACTCGCAATGACAGTCTCCACAGCAAACAGATGATGATCCCAATGACGGCATGCAGGAGCAGAATATACCATCATCCTCAATGCGCCGTTTTGTGAAGTAGACATCTTTTCTTAGTCAAGACAGACAATAATATCCATCGCATACAGAAGTAATGCAATCATGTCATTCTCATTTACCACTTTGGTGATTGGTCAGAGCAAATGCGTTTGTCACGCCACTTCCGGCATGACTCTTTTAGCCACCAATAAGCAAGCAAAAGCTGTGTGCTGTATTTGAAGTGATTGGATGTTTGTATAAAACCATCCCTACATAGATGGTATGAATGAACTAGTCAATGACAGGGGCATTGGTAGGTCATATTAGGGGGGAAAAAAACATGGTGCAGCATCATTCTCTTACAGAAAAGGAGACCTATGGCACATATGGTCCTTGATGCTTAAAGAAGTGATCCGTGCTTAAAGAAGTGATCCGACCAAATACATGTGCACGAATTGAAAGAAAGATGTTAAATGCTAAATGAGGGCTTCTAGCTGAAAAGAGAACAGAGGCAGAAAAAAAACTTTCTGTAGAAAATAATAAAACCAATATTTGAACTATCATTGCCCGTGACAGCATTCCAAACATAAAGCTAAATAAAACTAGAACTGTCGACAACGGACCACTAACTTCAAACACCCCGCTTCTCTTTTTCTCCATCTGCGAATGTGATAGATAGATAACATAATTGTCTGACACGGACACAATAAGACAGTAACTAATTACAATAATAAAATGAGTCGAAAGTCTAAAGTAACCACCGGGATGGGAAAGTAAAGGAAAAGTAGCAACAGAGAAGTTGTTCCGTATGTGGCTTCCATGTAAAGGATACTACGTTTGATTGAGATGTAATCCGTGGGCTTCCACTTTCTGAACGAGGCGGGGAGCTCGAAGTTGACAGGCCTCCCCAGCTCCTCTTGGAGAATCCTGTCGAAGATGCACTTCATGACGCCCGATTCAGGAGACTACACACTCAAACCATTAACGACTGTCAGTTGCTCCGTAGAAACGCCTTCAGGAACAAAAAAGACCCCACATCCTCATGGTTAGACAGGCAGACAGATACCAAATCCACGTCCACCCTGCCCAACCAACAAGCTTAAGCACCTAAAAATTCGAAAGCTAGTCGTCCGAGGGTAATAAGTGGGCACACAAGAAGAGGTCCTCAGGGATCATTTGCCGCCCACCGAGCTCAAGAAGAAAACCAAAAACCAAAGGAATACCGAGAAAACAGAGTGGAACAAGTTCATCACCTCAACCCAACGGGACCCTGAAGCCCAGAAGCAAGCAGAGCACAAGTAGGCATGCTAACTTGTGGAGCAGAAAACGAGACAAACAGTTTGGAAACACCGCGACGACGAACACAACAACAACAACATTTTGAAGGCAACGGGGGCAGAAGGGTAAGATTTGGGTGCTGTGGATGTCAGGGGAGCGGGGTATACCTCACCGCCGTCCTTGTTCTTGCCCTTGACGACCGGCATGGTCTCCCCGGCGTGCACGGGCGCAGCAAAGACGAGTGTGGGGGAGTTCGAAGAGCAGCCCCGACGACGGGGAGGGCGGCCACACTGTGGCGACTGCTGAGCTTAGCCGGGTTCAGCGGCACACCCCAACAGGCCTTCAACGGCACACCTAGCGTGGGCTTCAACGGCACGCTCCTGGTGCTTCTTCGTCGGCACACCATGTGCCTTCAACGGCGCGCTACAAAGTGCCTTCAACGGCACACCCTTAATAGCCTTTCAACGGCACAGCTACCTGGGCCCCTTCAACGGCGTAGCTTGGCGCCCCAACAAGCCTTCAACGGCACAACCTAAAGCTTCAGCGGCATAGGCTGACTGACGGCGCAGACCAAATCTGACGCCATACCCTACGGGATCTTTGGCGCGCAGTGGCCCATCCGAGGTATCAAGTGGAGAGCATGGCACGCTGCATATTCCCCTGCCAACCGAGGACAACAAAGTCAAATCCTCATTAATAAGCATGTTCCCGCCTCCAACACCCAGCGCTTGAGGGGCCTGTGCCGTGGGGGTATAAAAACCCCTCTCCACCGGCAAACAAAAAAAAAGGGAGAAGGATACGCACGTAGACGCACACAGGAAAAGAGAGGCAGCCACAGGGAGAAGAGAAGAAGAGAAGAAGAGGAAGAGAAGAAGAGAGAGGAGGGCCAGCGGCCCTCCCCGCCGCTGCTCCGCCACCGCCGTCCGTGAGAAGAGAGAAAGAAAAGAGAGAAGAGAAGAAGGGGGAGGAGCTCACGCTCCGTCCCTCTTCCCCATTGTATCCCAGTCCCCCTTCCTCTTCCGTTCTTGATTTCTACTTCTCCCCCAGTCCGGGCTTAAATGCATGCTTTGATGTGTATCGCCGGTCACGGCCTTTTCTCTTCATGAATGAAACCACCCCTTTTGGGTTTCCTGCCACCGTGTTGGATTTATGCCATGGTGTGCGTTTGACCGTCTCGTTCCCCTCTTGTCACCGGCATGCCAGACCATGATCCCTACCAGCACTGCTCCCTTTTTTTTCCTCGGTGCGCCCTCAGGCCAATTTGGCCAGTACACCCTTGGCTGCCCCCTTGCCCGGTGTACCCTCAACAGCCCTTGGCCGGCACGCCCTTCACACTCCAAGCCCTCCAGCGGTACACCCCCCCTCCACCCTTGGCTGGCACACCCCTCACGCCTAGGGCCTCCGTCCGCCGGCACAGTTTTTCACCGGTGCAATCCAACCTCCCAGACCTTCAGCAGTATACCCCTTGGGTCCTCTGACCGTTACGCCAGTCCTGGCTCTTTAGCCCCAGCGCCCTTAGCCTGTGCATTGGCCCTCCCCCCGCCATCCCCTTTGCGTTTTCCGATGTTTGACTGAGGTGTCGCTGTCTGCGGACGTCCACCTCCGCTTGTTGGGTGCCGCCACTCCACGTGGGCGTGTTCCCCGTATCTCCCTTACGCCCGGGGTCAAGGGGAGGTGCTGCCGAAATTTTGTCAGAACGACGGCACAACAAGGACAAAAGGAGCGACAAATAAACGGAATAACAATTAACGAACACTCCTAACCAAGGTGATTGAATCATGAACATCACAAAGAACTAATTAATATAAAACTACATTCAACTGAGAGACAGAAGAAAAGAAAGGCCTTAAGGCCATCAAGAGGAATGGGTACATCATCCAACCGGCTTTCAACGTTTCTGGTTGCTCTCACCGCGTCAACGCACTGCCCTAGTGCGTCAACGCATCAGCCCGCAGCCTTAAGCCCCTTTGCCTCTGGAAGCCCTGAAATGGCCCACCGCGTCAACGCATCGTTGCAGTGCGTTGACGCATCAGCGTTGTCTTGCCCCTTCGCCGACACGCTCTTCCCCTTCTGTCCCTCTCGCTGCGTTAACGCACCGTCGCAGTGCGTTGACGCATCAACGTCTCCTTTGGCCTCCTTCGCCGGCACACTCGTCCCCTTCGTTCCCTCTCGCTGCGTCAACGCACCGTCGCAATGCGTTGACGCATCAACGTCTCCTTTGGCCTCCTTCGCCGGCACACTCGTCCCCTTGTTTCCTCAAACTCTATCAAGAGAGGGAACGAAATCTTCGAAGTCAAGTCAAAACAAGTGCCATGGACGGTTGAGCAAACTCCTCCGGGTTACATACGCATCTGTTGAAAGGATACTTTTCCAGCTTGGGCCATTGGCATCACTTCGCATCTGGGATTTTGCCTTATTCAACATAGATAAGAACCCTTAATTTCTTGGACGGAGAAGTTGCCTGGGATCGTCCATCAGGCCAGGCAAGGCGGCAGTTTCCGGTGGCAAATGCTTCGCCAACGGTGGAGCTGCGACATCTGTGCATCCACACTATTCCGTTCAAGCGCTGAGGTCGTAACATGTATGGGCTGCATCTCTGCGCGAACGACGCCATCCGTCGTTTTCCGCTCCTTTACTGCAAAGCGGCAGTGCTGCCGCCTCGTTCTTAAGACCGCACGTCCCTGCCCGCCGAGGCAGACGACGTCCGCTAATTTGCTTCCGTCCCTTCCCCGTTGTGAGAAAACCCACCTGAGCCGACGAGTCGTGATCGTTCACTGGCACCTCCCCACACACCGACGTCCCAAGGAACACCCGCCACGTCACCTCTGGTTGATCCTCGTCGCTTCCGCCGTCGAATCGGGGTCTCTTCACGTGCCACCTTGAACTGGGGCCCGCATCGCCGACAGGCTCTGCCCTGCGTCAGCCGGTGCCAATCGGGCGAGCCCTTGCCCGATAAGAGACTCCGGCACGTCCCGGGTGCTCTTGGTGTCGCTGACACGGCGGTGTTCGTGGCCGCACGGGCCGGGAGGGCAGCCACTTGGTCGGCCGCTTGCATTTGCAGGCAACCCGGTGTCGAGGAAGGGAGTTTGGCCGTTTCTTTCCCTCGTGGCGAGGCAGGATACCCCGACAAAAGAGCGGTGGGCGGCTGCGTCCGCTTTGGGAAAGACCCCCGTCTCCGCTCCTCGTTCCCTTCGTTACCACCACACCATAACGCTTGTTATCCTCCTCCATACAAATGGCCAGCATGTTTCACGGTGCTCCTTTCCTGTCCATGTCTTGACAGGGAAAGAGATTCATATACGGGATCGGGGTGCCCGGGAATCGAATCCTCGGTTGATGCGGAGAGGTGAGATTGTTAGGGTGGAGAGGATACCTGGGGTCGTCGGAATCTGAGATACGGAGAGGCAGAGTTTGTGCGGGATTTGGGTTTGCGCCGGCGTTTTCTGTGAGCGCGGGCGTGGTGGGTCGGGGGGTGTGCTCCGTGGTATGGGAGCGGGCGGTGATGGAGTTCTGGCCGGAGTTCCTCGCGAGCAGTTGGGGTAAGGAGTTCGTGGCGGGGGGATTCGGGGGCATGGCCGGGGTCATCTCCGGCTACCCCCTCGACACTCTTAGGATCCGCCTCCAGCAGCCGCCAGTTGGGTACCCAGATGGCGGTAAGATCTCCGCGACGAGACTCCTCCGCAACATCGTGGCGTCCGAGGGGCCCTCGGCGCTCTATAGGGGCATGACGGCTCCCCTCGCTTCCGTGGCTTTCCAGGTCCGTTCCCCTATAGCATTCCTGGGTCTCCTTCGCAACCCCCATCAGATTCTCCACAGGCGATGCTTCACCCCTGTTCTTCTTGGATTCCATCCCTTCTGTTTGTTGGCAAGATTGTTTTTTTCTTTGATCTTCCGAAAGAAAGAAACAAAGAAAAAATTATTGCTGTTTTCTTTGGTTCCTCTGTAATCCTGTTCATATGTGATTTTTCTGGTGCACGCGGCCTCTAATTGGAGTAATACCTATAACATAGATTCTCCTATCCTTGTAGAAATATTAGGCAATGCTGTGTGTTAACAAGCCGAAGCTTCAAATCCGAATATTTTGTGTATTCTCTGAACAGTGATGTCTGCAAAACCGAGTTAAATTCTGAACGGTAAGTGCTATGTGTTTGTGCAGAACGCCGTTGTCTTCCAGGTGTATGCCGTCCTGTCCAGAGCCTTCCATTCAAACAACGGCAACAGCGGCAGCAAAAGCGATCCTCCTTCATACAAAAGTGTGGCACTCGCCGGAGTGGGAACAGGCGCTCTGCAGAGCATGATGCTGACCCCGGTGGAACTCGTCAAGATACGCCTCCAGCTACAGATGATCAGCAGCCAGCACCGCCGCGCCGTCCGCGAAGGCCCCATGAGCATGGCGAGGAGCATCCTGCGAAGGGAAGGCATAAGGGGGATGTACCGGGGCCTCTCCATCACCGTCCTCCGGGACGCCCCCGCCCACGGCGTCTACTTCTGGACGTACGAGTACACGCGGGAGAGGCTCCACCCGGGCTGCCGAAGGACCGGCGAGGAGACGTTGGGGACCATGCTGTTCGCCGGGGGAATGGCCGGGGTGGCGAGCTGGGTCTGCTGCTACCCCCTGGACGTGATCAAGTCCAGGCTTCAAGCCCAATCGCACTCCCGCAAGGACTTCCCGCCCCCCAAGTACTCTGGCATCGCCGACTGCTTCCGCAAGAGCATCCAGGAGGAAGGCTACGGCGTGCTCTGGAGAGGGCTGGGGACGGCCGTCGCTCGGGCATTCCTGGTGAATGGAGCAATCTTCTCCGCCTACGAGGTGGCCCTGCGATTCCTGGCGAACAACAGCGGCAACCACAGGATCACTTTGGATGAGAGCTGATGGAATGAGACGACGCTTGCAGGAACTAGCTCCACGTTGCAGCAGATATCATCTATTCCCTCTGTTCGATCTGGCAGCTATGTGGAAGCATTTCCATGCTCTGCGGCCGAAAGTTGTAAAAGAGACAGCCTTTGATGCTTGGTGATGGAGATAATCGTGTTGCTCTGTTCTGGGTCTTTGCTTGGTTCTTCCCCTGCGGTAATGGATAACAAGCGGATGCTGTGCTAGGGAGCAAGCCAACACATTCGTTTTTTGTCTGCCTGTCGATCACAGTAAGCCAATACATTCGTTTATTACATAACATTAAAACTCCCAAGCTCGGGTGCCCCCGAGGAAAGGAGTAATGGATATTAGATCGATCAGTTAGAGGCAGCTTGTAATGGGTAATGATGTCAAACAACTTGGAACGGCAAACATGAAAGAACCCTATTTACTGTGGAAGTGTAAAAATTTATTCTTTTGGTCCCCGCGCATTTGTTTTGCCCGTGCAAAGTAGACAGAAAAAGCCTGTTAAGGTTATGACCGGTGGGAAAGTTAAAATGTCATATGAGAGTCTCCCTTCACAATGTACATGCTTCATATGTTAGTCCTTTGTTGGTATCTGTCTGAACCGAAGTATAGAGCTGTTTTTCCACATCGTTTCTTAATGATGTATATATATATATATACTGCGGACGCCTGTATACACATGTTCACCCAAAAGCAGGGAGCACTCATCTCAAGTAATGTTTGTTGCACGCTGTATATTTTAGGTGTGATATATTTTATATGCCGCTGCTAGAGAGCATGCTAGGATAATTTAGCTCGCTATATCAATTCAATCACCGCTGCGAGTGAGAGAGTAAAACCCGTCCCGTGACTCAATCCGAGTACACACGGAAGAGCTGAATACCCGAGACTCACTGCCGGTTCCTCAACCGCGCACGATCCCACGTTTCCCTCGCTTAGAGACGCTCGCGAGCTAGAGTCCCAGGTTCGCTGTCTCGTCCCGCATCAAAAATGTCCAAAATTTGTAGGCTGTGTAGAGGAATTCCGATAAAATGGACTTTATTTTCAGCTCCCACCAAATGACGTGAAAAGGATAAGAGATAATTCTCAACAACCTAACTAAGGATACACAGGAAAGGACAAGAGATAAGTCTGATGACTTATTTCCTTTAGCTGGGTCTTTGATTTGTCTTATCAATATGTGGAATAGGGAAGAGGGATCCAAAAATAGGGCATGAAAATCTAGTGTGAGATGAGGCCAGGAAATACTTGTGCAGCATTCGAATCATGCCCTCCTTGTATTTCCCTGAGGTTTCCCTCAAAGATAGTAATCCCAGGAACCTAGGTACGAGTTCTGTCGCTGCTGTGTGCAACATAAGATCTATATGCTTTCAAATTTGGACTAAGGAAAAAAGAGCCATCCACAAAACTTTCCAAGCACTTGCTTGCTAAATAGTGCAAGAAGAGTAAAATACACATTGATGCTCAGTCAAGATTCACCCCTTTCTGAAGGGGCTCATTCAAGATTCACCCCTTTCTGGAGGCTTCTATTGTTGTTCATTTTCAAAAACTAAGCAGAAAAGGAATTTGGGATGGTACTAAATGATTTTTAAATGCAAACATTGATCTGGCAGCATCAGCCACAGTTCTAACCTGCCAGTGCCAGTCAGTTGACGAGGAGACAATGTACCTTTGCGCTAAATGAAAACTGTACCAGCAAACTAAGGGCTTTGCAAGCAAAGATGTTATGGCTGAGCAAATAAAAGGAAGAAAGGATGCTTATGGAGACTTACAATCAAAACATGTCGCAATCCGAGGCTTGGATTCCAGTCCTTTTTCAATGTGTTGACACATATTTCACCATTTGTTGCAATATTGGGGTGAAATATTTTTGTCAAAAAATAACCTAAAAAGAGCAGATACAAAAATGAAGAAGGAATACTGGAAGAGCAATATACTTATGCAGAAAAGAACAGAGTATAGACCTTTGGGAGGTGATTGTGGAAAGTCATGAGATAATTGCAGCTTCATGCGGAAAATGCCATTTTCGTATGGAGTTCCAGCTGCAACATGGACATACGTTCGTCATCTATCGAGTGTAAATAAATGCACAGGTGTCAACATGACGTTTATCTTGAGCGGCTCAATGAAAGTATGAAACCCACCAGGGCCCTCAATATCAGCAAATATTGTGGAAAAATCATCGTCATTTACAATGACTTTGATCCCTTCTGGTGGAGAATCATCAAGATTCTTTAATTCTTTTGCAAGCTGCCTGATAACATTGGGTGGCAGGTTTTCGTTTGTGGCCTATCAGAAAAGTAGTAATAGATCATTTCATTTTAGTGTAAAGAATCAGAATTAAATATAAGATAAAAACAAAAACCTCGTTTTAGATACAGTGAAGTCCGAATACCAACCATGCCTGTATGAGGAGAGACAACTCAGGATGATGAAACTGAAATTTGATTTCTCCCTCCCCAGAGAAGTTAAGAAGGGCAAACTGCTAATAAAGGATAAATAAATATCAGTGAGGAAACTCCAATCTGTGCCCCCACAAAACCTGCAATAGAAAATAAAACATTGATTAGGCCATCAGTTCGGTCAAAAAGTTGTTCTCTTTCCTATCAGTTTACATGGGAGGCTAACTGGTAATGCGAACGATTCCCATGAAACAGACCCGACCTTCCAATCACACGAAGGAAATACCTTTACTTGAACAACAAATAAACCCTTTCACCTTTGAACAGTAATTATACACACTAACTAGGTAGGAAGTTCACACCTACTCAACATTACAGGTGATAGTCTGGAAGAGTCTAGAGGGTAGAGACACAATTCTACAAATAATACAGGAAAGGCAGCTGCTAATAGATACTTTATCCTAATAAGATCCGCTGTAAAAAAAAAAAGAGAAACGTCTCTTTAGTTTCTCTTTTGTTACTCTCATTCTTTCCAGGGGATGTCATTCCTATTTTATTCGGAGAAAGACACCCTTCGATATGGGGCATGCCGCACTTGATCTCTGCCATGTAATTTTCAAGTCAGAGGGTGGAAGTTAGTCCTCCCTTTAGGAGGCCAAATGTGAGGAGACCTGTGTCAAGACTAATTCAGATGCAGTTAGATTAAGGAGATCTGTCTCAGGCATATGAACATGGAACTACGGCCCATTTAAGGAGTATAGCCAGTGGCATAGCATCGAATTAATAATATAGATTTCAGAGGTATGTAATAAAATAATCCAGCAATTGGTGGCACTTGGGCGGGCACGGTTGATCGGCTGAGCACCCTTTATTCACCCCAGAGCCAATGTTGCCTTAGCAAAAAAGATAGAGGATATTACTGGCTTCCCCTGGCATTCCTTCCCTCACAAATATCTAGGGTTCCCTTTGGTTCAGGGTAGGACTAAGAAAGTCCATTTTGCTGGTATTATTTCTTCCATTCAAAAGCACATTAAGGTTGGCAAGCTAAATATCTCTCCCAAGGTGCAAGGGTAGTCTTACTCAAGCATGTTCTTACATCTATTCCAACTTACTCTTTAGCCTCTACTCCCCTACATGCTGGAGTCCATCAGACTTTAGAGCGATCTTTTGCTAATTTTTTCTAGGGTTCCTCTAAGCAAGGTAACAAAAGGCATTGGAGATCTTGGAAGAATATCTGTAAGCCAGTTTCCTGTGGTGGCCTTCGAATTCTGTCTATGAGGCACAGGAATTAGCCTTGTGTGTTAAGATGCTGTGGAAGGCTCTGCACTCTAGTTCTTTTTGGGCTGAGTTCTTCAAGGCTAAATATATCCGAGGATGCCATCTTAGTGATGTCAATTTCAAAGCTATGAAAGGGCATGCCAGAAGAAGGTAGTTACAAGCAAAAAATCTTATTTTGAAGCACAAAAGAATTATCATTGGTGATGGTTGCGGCTCCAATTTTGGGCAGGACATTTGGCTAGGTAATAGAAGCTGGCCTCGTATATCTCCAATGAAAATATTCCGAACAATAAGGCCACTGTCAGAGATGTTATTATCCACCCCACCCAGGAGGATAAGTTATTCATAGATAGATTTCTTCCTCCTGATAATAGGAGAGCTGTCAGACATGTGGAGCTTTCCCAAATTCTAGATATAGAAGTTTGGAGCTTATCTCCCAATGGTGATTGCTCTGTGTCATCAGTTTATAAAACCATAGGTGGCCATTTTTTGGATGGGGCCCATCCCCTTTGGGATCACATTTGGTCCAAATGGCTGCAATTAAGCTCTCGGTGCATCTTTGGAAGATCATTTTTAATTGTCTGCCCACTGTTGTGAATGTTAAATCTCTTGGTATTCCTATATGTTGCAAATGCCTGTGCTGTGAGGTTCATCATAAGGAGGATATTACCATCTCTTGGTTAACAGTGAGTGGGCTTCTTTTATCTGGTCTTCCTTCAATTCTAAAGGCCTGCAAATATGGGGCAACATAGCTAGAGCTATCATTTTAAATTTCATCCAAGTTGTGAAGAAAAAATCGATGTTTGGACTCTTTACACTAGCTGTTGTTGCTTTTGGCAATTGGGAACTTTGGACAGCTAGAAATGCTACTAAATATGAGGACAGGAAAATCTCCAAGCATAGTTTGGTCCATAAGATTCTTTCACAGGTTAAACATGGCATTGATGCTGCTGAGTTACAGGAAGACAATTATAACAGGCAGAGGATCTTGGCTGATTTTGGGATCAAGGTATCTTCTAATAGTTGCCCGCATGTGGAAATTATTAAATGGCTTTGTCCTCCTTGGCCTCACCTAAAGCTAAACACCGACGGAGCTTGTAAGAAGACAGGAGACTCGAGAGGTGGTGGTGTTATCTGAGATTCCCAAGGGACTGTATTATTAGCATTCTCTCACTTTTATGTGTAGTGCAATAGCTTATTGCGGAAGCAAGAGCTCTTCTTGATAGTCTTAAATATCTGCAGACAATGACCTTACAACTGGCCTTGATCGAATGTGATTCCCAAGTGCTTGTGCAAGTAATTAACAAAAAGGTTCCCTGTCCTTGGGCGATTCTCATCTATATCAGAGAAACATGGAGTTTGCTTTTAGCAAATGATACCATTGGCCATATTTTCAGAGAAGTAAAAACGGTTGCAGATTCCCTAGCTAATTTGGCCTGTACTACGAAATGTAATTTATTTTTTTCATCTTAGTAGCAGCTACCTACAAGTGTTAAAGGTGCTGCGCGTTTGGATAAACTAGGTATGCCTAGCATCCATTTGATGTAATTGGTATTTATTTTTTCTGTGGTAATAAAATATACCTCCTAGTTTTGCTATGGTGGAGTGGTTCCCCCCTACCTCTGGTAGGGGGTGCAATCTCCTACCTGCCTCTAGGTAGGGTTTCTCAAAAAAAAGAAGAGAGATCGCCGACGTTCTGGGCTTGGGACCAGAACGTGGTGGCATCAGAGACCGCATCCTGGCGGCGGTCTCACGATAGTCCACCTCTTGGCATCCCCATTTAAAAAAAAATCATGGAACCGGTTCTCTCCTGACTGCCTATTCCTGAAGCCGGTCTCCACCAGACCGCATTTTGGCCCGTTTCAGTAGAAACTCGATTGAGTTTTCCTGTAAATTTTGGCTCGTTTGTCCACTGTTTCTTGCATGTTCTCAGGTTGTTATGTCACAGAAACACACTGTTAACTAGGGATATCGAAACAGTAATGTGAACTTTGATTTTTCCATGATTATTCCCAGTTTACAAAGCATAGGACATAATACTCCTAAAAGTACATCTAGAATAAGAGAAATAAACATCCTACGGATTTTCTCCCAGGCCAATCCAAAATATAATGATAAAACCAAGGAAGGCAGACTTGGGTATCGATCCAGATCGGTGGGGTCGACCGATCAGACCGATCCCAAAGCGATCCTGGCCAAGGCCAATAGTTGAGATTTAATTGTATGTATGCAGTGTTGCAGGGGGGTTTATATAAAATCTTTATCTTTTCTCTCCACTCTACCTTTTCAATACTCGATAGTCGAGAGTTCCTTTTTCTCACCACTTTATCTTTTCCAAGACAACAAAGGCAGCGGAGGCAGCGGAGGGGAAGGAGGAGGTCGACAGCGGCGTCTTCTTCTTCTTCTTCTTCTTCTTCTTCTTCTTCTTCTTCTTCTTCAGGACAAGGAGGAGGAGGAGGAGGCGGCAACGGTAACTCCTCTTCTTGTACTGTACCTGCTAGGATAAGGCGGCGGCGCGTGAAGGAGGATGAGGAGGATGGGTGGGGATGACGTAGGATCATCCGATTCGGGCCAATCCAAGCCAATTTAGGGCAATTCGGGCTGATCCTGACAACGGATAAGTATAGGTCGGTTCGGAATCAGATCAGACCGACCAAAATCCGATCAGATTGGCTGATCCGATCCGATGCTGCATACCTTGGATAAAACCACAAAACACCATTCAATATGAACTAGATAACAACTCCAAAGATCCCACCTTGCTTCCCTGTGAGACTGATCATGAGAGCTGAGACCAGACGCACCACCATAGTTGTCAAGGTGCCCGTAGGTCCCGCCTAGTCAGGGGAAAGCATTTTCTTGAGAGCCAGGTGCAGTTGGCCCAGTTGGACCTGCAAAAGGCAGCCCAAGGGGCCTGCCTTCATGCTTTGGGCAACCAAAAAAAATCGGCCAGGGGGACTCCTCCCCTCTTCAATCCCCCCACCCCCCATATGACCTGACCACGCAGGCTCCACGATGCAAGGCCAGATCAAAGGTAGATAAGGCTCCACACACTCCCTCAACATGAGCTCTGCAGCACTAGACCCTCATGCTCTTTCACAAACACACACTATCCACACACAAGGCTACTCCTCAACCTTGACTTTAGTAGTTCTATAGTCTTTGCTACTTTTCTAATTAATACTTGATGTGTGCAATGATGTTTGTTTGCTATCAAATGATATGCTTGTTTGTGATAAATGGTGATTATTTTTATCTCATATTTAAATTTGGTACTTTATTGCAATGCCACTTCCTACTACTTTTGATTAATATGTCATATTAGTACTGTTTCAAATATCTTTGATGATCATGGTAAACCTTTGCACAGAAAATTTTATATACACTTCTTGCTGGCTGGTTCCTATGGACCTGACACCTAGGCACAGCTTGGGTAGGTGCCTAAGCACTTAGCCACTCGGGGACCCCAAGTACGCCTTGGGTTGGCTTACCGCCTTGACAACTATGCTCACCACGTCAATCAATTAGCCAAGATTATGACAGCATCATTAAGTGCTTAGGGACCAGAAACCATCTCATCTTGACAACTATGGAGAAGATAGTTTTCATTCTTTTCCTCCAATGTCGTCGTCTAAAGTTCAGCAACCTGAATCCTTTTCTAAAAAGAGAACATAAACTAAAGGTTGTGTCATCGTTGGAAGCCATACGATCATCATATTCCCCAACAAGTGATGTACAACCTCACCTATTTATGCAGATAAAGACTTTTCATTAGTTACATTATCTTTAAATGACATCCCACAACTTTGCGTAAAAGATGTGAAACCTCTGACTATAAAGCTGGTGCAAAAACAAGGATAGATGGATCAGCATCTTCAGTTTCAAGGAATGTCATCATAAAACCAAATGCTGGACATGTTCATGTGATGATAAGTCAAAAAAAAAGGTTTATAGAATCATGTAATCCAGACCAGTACGAGCACTGGCCAATCTGATTTTGATGGGAGATCAACTGGATTGACCATGATTGCTTGGAACCAACCAGGATCAAATTGGGTCAGTTGATCCGACCCAACTTTTTTTCTATTTCAAAAAGACTTGCCCCAACTCTGCCAATCCAGGTGGATCCTGGACAACCTGCTACAGATCCTGATCAGAATCTACACTAGCCAATTCAGCCACAGATCCAAAATTAAGTTCTTTGTTGTATATAGCCAGATGTTTATTTAGCAACCACGAGTTTGTCTGAGTAACAGATCAAACAAAGGAGGACAAATATATGATATGTCAGAAATTAACATGTACTTTCTTTAACTTGCCTCATATGCTGCAGCAATTTCTCGAAACTTAGCTTCTGCTTCCTCTCTGTTATCTACATTCTTGTCTGGATGCCACTGCAGAGCAAGCTTCTTGTAAGCACGCTTAATTTCAGCAATGGAGGCAGTCCTTGAGGTACCCAGTATCTTGTACCAATCCTTGCGCTTACTTGAGGAAAAGGAATAGAGCTAAGAGTCACTAGCTAATTGCCAATAGCACATTTTTAACTAACTTTCCTTGAAGAAAGAAAAAGGAGTGGTGAAGAAGAAACCTCTCCACCTCTATTTGATTGTACCAGCTCTCTTTATTTTCAACAAAATTAGTGGTACAGTCCACTTTCCCTTCAAAAAAAAGGAAGTGGTGGCATAGGTGCAAAAGTGTGCAACAAAACTGAAAGAGTAGTAGTTATGTACTAACCTGTTATGACAACATCCGTAAGATTTTGACCATGTATCAGACTCCCGTATCGAGGTCCGTTGTGCTCCCTTCCATATCCATATGAAGGCAATGGAGGCATCAGGGGCCAATAGTTCTCATCCTACCAAATGTTATGGCATAAGAATATTTTTCGAAATGTAGGTCAAATCAGAGAATTCCTATACAGCATGCACAACAATTTCTTTTCTAACATGTCCACAACACAAACCTGTGAAATACCAGTACAAATTAAACCAGTTGAAACAATAAATACATCACACACCTGTGTTTCATAATGGACAATATCACGTATCATGATGCCATACAACTTTCCAGTAGCAAAATGCATACGAAAAAATCAAACCCACTAATTCCTATAGAATACTGTTCATCACATAATTCAAGGGTGCCTGACAGTACAAGTCAGGTGTGCCTGCTAGCCATAGAGGTAGGATACGCTGTCCAAATGGGGTGGTGCTTGATGGATCCAGCAAATCTTGAGATAACACATTGAAGAAATATGTTCAACACTTGGATGTGGCAAAAGATATAAAAGGTGCAGTGGATCATTGTCCATGGGTAATGGAATAAAGGAACACGAGAATTCTAGTTAAGTGTATAAGGATGGTACATGCCTAGTGAGGAAAACATGGGGAATGCAAGGCCCTGGGTTTTCCGGGTCCCACTGGGTGACCCAGCAAAAAAAAAGTGAGAAAAATAGGGGAATGGAGAATGTCAAGAATCCTGGCAAAGTAACCAGTGGCTGCAGACTGAGACTCAACAGAGAGAAGTTTTAAGCCAATCTCTTCACCTCCAATGGGTTGCCAATCATGACGGTTACTTTCACACTTTTTCCAAAAGATCAATACCCTCTTAATGGTAAAGTGTTCCAACAGACATTGTAAACTGTGCCACTCCATGAGTCTTAAGAAAATGTGATAAGAAAGGTGTCTACAAAATCTTCTCTTGTAGATGTGTTACCTTGTTTGTCTTTCAATTTTTCAGAATACTTCAACCTAATTGGTGTGCAGTGACCTGGTCACTTAGTTATAAGTTCTCATGATTTTGTTTCCATTTTTTTCTATGTTTGTTCTTCACAAAGGTGTGGCGTACCATAAACACCTAAACAGTACGCCATTATCAACAGGATGTCCGAGAAGGTGCTGAATCTGCTGATATTCATTTACACCCGGATCCATTTCTTAGACATGCCTGTAAGCCCTAACGAGTAGGAATCACCATTACCAAAATAAACCTGTACACTTGCTAATATCAACATTAACGAGAGAGAAAATTTTCTTAAATGCTATCAAGGAAATAATGCAAAACATCCTAAACTTATAATCCATACCTCAAAATTCCCAAGTGTCCAGTCAACAACATTATATTATCACATATTTGCAGGGCTTTTAATATGGAAACTTAATGCACCCAAAGAGATCAATAGATGACCATTAACAGCCAGAATGCCAATAAAATGGGAGAAGCCAAGAGATTGAGTTGGCTTTCTTTTTGGCAAATGGAATCACAAGAAAGAAAAGGAAAGGAGTCAAGAAACTTTTGAATGAACAGAAATAAGTTGTTTTGATGGTAGAAAATATTGAGGAAGTTCTAGGAGGATCCAGATTCAGTCTAGAAGCTGCAAACACATGAACCTCTCACAAGGCAATGTAGTCGGTTATAATTGGAAGTGAACAACAAAGTTAGCTTCCGGACAAACATTATTATCAGAAGTGCACTCAAACCTAATTCGAATATCATGTTGCATGGATCAGATTTCTCCCCCTTTATTAATAAAAGTAAGCAATCAATTAACTAGAAAAGCACAGAGCATAGCTTTCTCTCATCACCTCTACTTCGAGGATCACCGCCCCTTCTGCTGGGAAGAACGTCAAGTGGCTGGTGACTGAGGTCAGAAGGAACACTGACATTGAGCCTACAAGTGGTAACACTAGCATTGGTCTGGACTTTATTGCTGCTGCAAAAGGCTGCATGCTTGTGCTTGTGCTTACCATGCCTGCCTCTATAAGCTTTGAAAGGTATATTGCTGGGATAACAAAAGGCTATGTCATTGACATCGCCAGCATGATCATCAATCTATCCACAATGTAACAAGTCAAACATAGTAGCATGTAGCGCTTTGAATAACAGGTAATGTAACACTAAAGCTCACCTCTAACTGTGATCCTAGGTCACTATTATGGATAAAAGCATATGTCTGTATAAATTTTTAGAGTATTTTCCAAGTTTGGATTAAGTTGCATTAAATTTCCCTATGTTCATTTGTGTATCTGTTCTGCAATTTTAGTGACTGTGCGAGGTTCATACTCCAGCATAGTTAAATAGTTTTTGAGTTCGTTAATTGAAGATGAAGGGGCTCCGAGACATGTAGATAAGAAACATTAGTGCACACTTCAACATGAAGCAAAATTAGTGCGAAAATTTTGAAGAAAATTGGGCTGCATCTCCCCATGACAGGGAATGCTCAATTCAACAAGTGGGCTCATACACGGGGAGACCAGTGTATACCCATGAAAATCTGAGAAACCCAATGAGGGTTGTCTCTTAACTTGGGATCAACACTTAAGGAATCCTGAGGGCTAGCTAACTAAGGATTCATGATGATCCAGAGGAACCGTGATACAGGGGCAATGTGTATCCAACTGGATGGCGTTTATTCCTCACTTTGTGCGATCGGATTCCAGGGGATCATGTCATGGGGCGACAGACCCCCTGGGACCTGGAGTAAGTGGAGTCTGACAGCATAAAAGATTTATAAATAGGGGTTGTTCCCCTCCTCGGCAACTGACTCACAGGCTTAATTAAAGGAGGCATGAACATTGACGGGAAACCCCTCTTCTGTCCGGCGCCAAAACATAACACTCAAAGATATCAAAGCGGATAGATTGTCATACCTCTCTGAACTAGGATGGGCTATCCTTGCTCATGAGAATGAGCTCCTGCCTAGTTCGAAAGTAGTGGTAAGGAATTCAATGGGTGAAAAAGACCCTCTAAGGTACTACATCGAATACCCCAGGGGGAGTATATCACTGACCTAGACATCAAACCATATGATGACTAGAGCACATGTGGGAATTGGCCGATGCCCTTACAACTCATTAGAGAAGGAATGAAAAGACATCTGATGTTTCCCATTATTGAACCATTCATCAATTTTTCGTCTATCATAGTACGCACACGCCCCTGCTCGATCAAACATGCAGGCACCTGAATTGACAAAAAACGAAGAAACCCTGGGGAGGGGCACTTGATGTCGCCCACGTTGGGTGTGGCCATGGGCCATTGTCATGGAACCATCACGGTCCCTTCCACCGAGCGATCCCAGGATCTGCTGTGGTTGTAGCCCTTGAGGGCCTCCTCACGCTCGGGGAGAGGCGAAGAGAAATCAGAGATATGCAACCAAAAAATGAGATTGAGAGTATACGCTAGGAAAAGAGAGATGGATGAGATCCTTTATTCTTCTCTGCAATCGTAGAGGGGACAAAGAATACAGAAATATAGACCTCTGAGAAGAAAGAGAAAGAAGTGAAGAAGAAGAAAAGAAAAAAATTACAAAGGAAACTCCCCCTTCATAGATCGGAACCCACCTCTTTCTGCTCCTCCTTCTCTCCTTCGCTCTCTCTTTCTCTGTTCCTTCTCTCTGTCTCTTCTTCCTTCTACCTTGTTGTTGTCTGTATATGTTCTCCTCTTCCTTCTTCATTTTCTCTCCTTCTTTTTTATTGAGGGAGAATGCCTGTCTTTTATAGGCAGATCGGGAGCAGGGAGTCGGTGCAATCATCACCGACTCACCGGCCCACCGCGCCAAGGGCACCACCAGATCGCTGGCCGGCCCTTTGCTTCACGCGCCATCGACTCGTCTGTGAAGGGCGCCGCTGACTCAAGTGCAAGGAAGCTTGATCGTCACTAAATCAATCGCTACCGAATTGCCCTCGAAGGCGCCACCGAGTTAACGGGTTCAAGTGCCACCGAATCACCCTTTAAGGCGCCACCGATTCAATGAGGGGCATTTTTGTAATTTTGATATTTTGCCCCGAAACTGACCTGGTGAGGGCTTGTAGTCTAGAGTAGCCCTAGGGTTGATTCAGTGGCCCTGGAATATACTTCAAAGCCCTGATTCGAGATTTTCGGTGATTTCCGACACGTGTCGAACCCGTATCGATTTTCTCGGGTTTTGCCCTGATTCGACCTTCAGCACTATGCTTTGTGTTGCTAGGCATGCTTTGGATCCACAAGGGGATTCTTCATCAAGTGGTCTATCCCTTGAAGCTTTTTGCCTTGATTGGACGTCTTTATGGCCATTTACGGACTGTTCTGGCATTTCACATGTGTTTAGCGGACTTCTCAGGTTTTTCACCGATATTGCCTTCAGCACTGGATATCATGCTTGTGGGTTTGCTTTGCGATTGTATGAAGCGTGTTCATTGAGTGGGCAACCACTGTGAAAGTTTTCATCCCTACGGGACAGCTTTTTGGCCACCTATGGACCACTTCGGCATTCCCGGCGTCCTGATCCGGTCACCCGAATTTTTCGCTGATTTAGCCTTTGGCTCCCCATTTTGAGGAACTAGGGACATTTCTTCATCTCGGGAGGGCTTCTTTACCATTCTTATACCCAATGCCTCACTTGTGGTATGCACACTTCGTGTCGTGATTGAGCCTTTATTCCATGACTTACAATGTAACGAGAATGTACTTTTCATAACCATAAAGACAATGCGCTAGAAAGTCATTTAACACGCAAGAATGTAATTTTACTAGATTGCCTTATGATTTTCACTCACTTATAAAAGAAAGTACTCTCAGAACAATGTGACGCCAGTATCACCGTACCCTGTAGTTTATAGCACGTTTCCGACAATCAGCCGAGGGGGCTAGCATGGAGCCCTTGGACACAATTCATGTCTGATCTTGCATCTTCACGTTATAAATCCAGTTACTTCAACGAGTATAACAATAATTTCAACCGGTAATTCAATTTTAAACAATAAGTTCACGACCAAGTAACCAAGGTATAGAACGTTCCAAAGTCGATATGATATTTCAAAGAAGAATTAAAAGAACATTAGGCTACGGTGACATTCCGACAGCATAACGATATATTCATTAAGTTTCATAGCTAAACCTTAACTTGTTAAACATGTGTTGAGACTCCAGATAATCCTAAGATCATCTAGGAACTCAAGCAAATCAACCCCAAGGGCTAAACCTCAGGTTAGACAGAATCAAGAACCATGCGGTCATTTACTGGCCATTTGAATAACTTAGGCAGTCAAGTCTGGACCATTAGGCAAGACTATGCGGTTGAGTCAAGACCGTTTAAGATGAGTCAAAGCCAGAACAAGAAAGTTTGACTCAGAGAGACATGCGGTCATGTGATGACCATTTGGGAAAAGAAGCAGCCACAATCCGACCGTTAGGTAACCCTTAGCGGTCGCCATGAAACCGTTTAGGACCAGAACTCAGAAAAATACCGATAGTGCAAGTGCTTTCTAGACAATTGAATTTTTAGGGTACAACCAGCTCGGCGTCCTAGTGGGAATCCCTAGCTCATAGAGACTTACGGAGGCCTTGAAACAAGTTCACCTAGCCTGGTAGAAGGAATATCTACCGGAGAGGATCACAAGTCCAAGATGGTGTGCTTAAGTGCAAAGTGTAACTAATGACAACATACCATGATATGTGCCATGTACTTGAGAAAATGACTCACAGATAAGAGAGGATCGTGACAAAATCGCGATCAAATCAAAACTAGACAAGTCATATAAAACTCAAGATAATACAAGAGTATATGATTTTTGGCATTAAATTAACATAATTTAAAATAAGTCCCAAGTTCATAAAGAACATGAAATCTACTAAGATGATTAATAAATGTAGCCAAGTATATGAAAATAGTGCCTAAACAGGTGTAAGACCTAATTATCTAGTCTTATCATATAATAATTTGGACCATTCTACATTAAGTTTTAGGTTAACTATAATACAGAACTTAGAAAACTTATGCGGTCTCGGGATGACAGTTTTATATTCCCTAGCGGTCTATCGCTGGGCCGTTTATGAAACCTTGGCAGTCTGAAGAAGACTGTTTATTGCTGTCTACAATAAACAGAAATAAAATTGAAATATGTGCTAATCTAGGGCAACTAGATGCATGGAACGAAGTAAAAACATAGCTAAAACATGTCAGAAAGTAATTAGGTAATGAACATGCACGGTTTATGAGAAATAGACAAGAAATTTCAAATTTTATCTCATTAGGTTAGCTGTATGCATGAACATGAACTTACTGCGCAGTCTCAATAAAACATAAAATACTATGTGTATAGAACATATGAAATTGACTGGAAGAAGAGGGCTTTTATTCTGAACATGAAGTTTAAGCCGTTCATGAGATAACCAACCTCTAGGCTATACTTTAAACTTCAAGTTTAGGGCTAGAAGTTGACCCTAGTTTCTGCTCATCCTGAATCGAAACGGCAACTTCTCATCTCTCTAACATCTTATCCCCTTCACCTAATACCACAAGATTTGAAGGGTAAGCAGAAGATACATAGGTGAACAAGTAATTCTAAAGAACTCATATCTAATTACCTCGTTTAGGGCTCCTAACTTGCAAATCTTCCTGAGTTCGTTGCACAGATTCCTAAGTTATTTGTGCTAAATCAGCGTCTATGGAGGCTTCTATCTCCCTGATGACTTGATCTCCTAGAACAAGATTTAAGGAAAGTTAGACCTTACTATTATGAACAGAATACTCTAAAGAACCTACCTGAAATAATGCTTCCTTACCTTAGTTTCATGTGAGCCAAAAGTAAAGGTCGCGCAAGTTGAACTTAAGGTCTATTTATAGGGTTACTAGGGTTTCATGATTTTGGGCGACCCTAGCTTCCTAATTAGGGCGTCAAACCAATCCTAATGCATTCTAGAGCATTCTTGCCAATAGATTGCATCGATCCCAGTTTATTTGGTTGCCAAAGATCCAAGCTTTTCATGTTTCTCTGCTGTTCACGATCGGACTTTGGTAAGCGGTCTAGTTGGAACCGTTTCTAGTCCGAAGCGATCTAGATTGGACCGATTTCCAAGGTCAAGCGACTGCCCGATAGACCATTTTTTCCCTTGAGCATTGAATTTGAATTTATTTCAAGCTCTTCTCTGTCCTATATATACAAGCCTTCTTCCTTCGATGACGGTTGCTGCAAGTGAGCCACTGCCGAAAGAAAACAGGGCTACATGGGAGAGATTTCAAGAGAAAATCGAGCAGAGAGTTGAAAGCAGATTAGAGAGAGTTTGAGTGAAGTGGAAGAAGAAAGAAAGAGAGGTGAAGAAAGGGGAGTAGAAGAAAAGGGGAAGAAAGAGAGGAACGAGAGGACGCTGAAATGACTCACAATGGATGGCTCCCTAACGACACACTAGAAGTGCAATGCAATGGCTGCAATGACTCACACAATAACCTCTCCCCCTTTGATATCATCAAAAAACAATTGGAAAAAATATAATGCAGAGAGATGTAGGAAGGAGATAAAACTCTGAGTGACATAAACAATGAGCTTACAAACCATGAAGCTAACTACCTTCAAAAGCAATCCTTTAGGAAGATAAGTGCGTTAGCTAAAATAGGGTGCATGGTTTATGACTAATAATCTAGAAAGACACAAGAAAAAAAGATTCTGAAGTGATTATATACACAAGTAATGGAGAAAGAGCAGGTTGATGTATATGTCTAGATAATCTGACTGCTGCTTTACTTATCAATTTTCCAGGAACTTCTCTAGGAAGGTCTATCATTAGTATTGAGGACAGACACCTGTGAGCAATCCATATTTGAGTTTAATTTTGGGGGTTCATAGATTGTAACTTGCTGTAGAATTTTCTTAATGTGAGCATCTGGTTTAATCCACACCTTTTGATGTGAGGAAACCCATTGTTTAGATGCAAGAATCCCCAGTTACTCAGTGTGTTAACCATTTTGCCTTTGAATTAACAGAGGTAACAAGATTAGTGATTTTTTACGTGAGGCACAACACGTCTTAGGTAAAGTGACCCAATTACTCACCACTCCATGTCATTGCTCTGCCATGATTTTCTTAGCACTTTAATTTTTAATCAGAGATAGTTTGGCACTTCATGACACAATTTGCTTCACTTCAAGGTGAAGGATTGGTTTTTCAGTAAACCACCACCATTGCTTTGAAATTTTGTTTCCCCATTTTTTGGATTTATGAGATTGTTTTAAGTGTTTGAAGACAATACTGAACTGAAAGATTTTCAACCAAAGTTGCCCCCTTACAATTGATTTTCAGGGTTTTAGAGGATCTCAAGACACAATAGTTCAGAGATGATCTTAACCCATTAAGTTTGTATAGAAGTGCTCTTCAGGAACCTTTTACTTTGATCTTTGCAGGGTTATGAGTCTTAAACCACTAACCTCATGATGGCCACCATACTTGATCTTTTACTCACTTAGAAAAGTTTTGAATGCAGAAATCTTTGGGTCTGTAAAAAGATTGTTGGAGACTCAGAAAGATGTCACAAGAAATTTTATGCACATGTCAAGACAACTAAGATGATTGATAGAGAGAGGACTGAAATAATTTGAGATGATGAAAGACTACTCCTCCTGACAATCACAATTTATTGACACAAGACTATGAACTAACTTGAAGTCCTAGAAACAAAGACCTTGATCTCCCCCTTACTAGATGAATTCACTACCCTTGGTACTTGGCGAAGAACTTAAGTCTAATGATCACCTCACGCATAGTGTGGATTTCTAGACAGAAATGATCTGCCCTTCTCCCAACATACCATTTGCTATACCATAGGGTGGTTACCATTCGATAAAGAAAGAGAAAGCAAGACTAGACAATGCAAAGACAGACAATGAGGCTAGCTCTCCCTCACTTATTGCATCTATAAGGTAAGACTGACATCTGGCAAAAGTCAAGAGATGCTACAAATTCAAGTTGATCTAAAAAGACCCAACTCTCATCTCAAGGTGGAGAATTTTTCATTGTCTAGTGGCTTAGTGAAAATATCTGCAATTTGATGCGTTGTGCCAACATGGATCTATTCAAAATTTCCTTTTGAAATCTCGTCTCTTATGAAATGGTGTCTAATGTCAATGTGTTTTGAATGAGAGTCATGAACTGGGTTTTTAGACAAACTTATAGCACTTGTGTTATCACAAAGGATGGGTGTGCAGCCAAGATCTACTTTGTAGTCTTGTAACTGGTGTTTAATCCATATGGCTTGTGTGCCACAGCTACGAGCAGCTACATACTCAGCCTCTGTAGTGGATAGAGCTACTGAGTGTTATTTCTTGGAGACCCAAGAAATCAGATACCCTCCTAAGAATTGACAATACCCACTAGTACTTTTTCTATCTAATTTACACCCAACATAGCCTGCATCCGTATATGAAATTAAGTCTAGATTGCGTGATGCAGGGAACCATAAGCCTAAGTTGTGTGTGCCAGCAATGTATCTAAAAATTCTTTTAATAGCAAAAAAATGTGATTCTTTTGGATTAGCTTGAAACCTAATACATAAACACACACTGAATTGAATGTCGGGTTTGGAAGCATGAAGATAAAGTAATGAGCCAATCATACCTCGGTAGAGTTTATTATCCGTACCCGAAAAAATGAATACGAATTCGAATATTATTCGCTAATACGGATTCGAATTCGAAGCGAATCCAGATAATATCCAAATCCGTTGACCGGCCTAATAGTCACCGTTGACCTAGCTGGCGACTAGTTGGGAGTCCGTATGGATCCTGACTCGCTCAGCCCCCAATCGTCATGCCATCTTGGCTCAGGAGATGAGTGCCTCATTCTCAGAGACGTTGTTGGATGCCTCGAAGTTGAACTTCAGGGCGTATTGCAACTCTGCCCCTTCTGGAGACTTGAGGAGGATGCTGGCGCCGCTGCCGGCCAAGTTGGAGGACCCATCAACAAGAAGGTCCCCGGTGGGCCCGGGTGTCGGTGGAGAGGCCTCCCCAGTAGGGACGGTGCTCTCCGCAATGAAGTCCGCGAGTGCCTGACTTTTGATGGCCGAACGGGGGCAATAAGAGATGCCGTAAGCCCCGAGCATTATGGCCCACTTGATGAGGTGACCCGCAGCTTGAAGGTGAGCGAGGATCTTCTTCAGGGGTTCGTTGGTCAGCATGACGATCGAGTGCCCTTGGAAGTAAGGCTGGAGGCACTTGGCCGAGGTCACCAACGCTAGCACAAGTTTCTCGGTTGTGGGGTACCTTCTTTCGGCCTCATTACGCACCTTGCTGGTATAGTATAGCGGCCTCTGCACTCCTGCATCCTTTCAAAATAGGACCGAGGTCACTGTTGAAGGAGTTGATGAGAGGTAAAGGTACAATGTTTCACCCAGGATTGGTTTCGATAGCACCGGGGGCGAAGCCAAAAACTCCTTCTACTCTGCAAAAGCCTTCTAACATTCCTCATCCCAAGCGAACGTAGCAGATGCCAATTTGGTCTCCCTCAACAATTTGAAGAAGGGTAGGCATCGTTCGGCCACTCGGGACAGGAAACGGTTGAGCGCAGTAATACGCCCTGTCAAGCACAAGGCATCTTTGACGCACATGGGCGGCTACATGTTCAGGATGGCCTAAACCTTGTCGGGGTTGGCCTCGATCCCGAATTGAGTCACCAAAAAACCCAGGAATTTCTCGGATCGAACTCCAAAGGTGCATTTTGTTGGATTGAGCTTCACATTGTACCTTAGGAGGGTGTCGAAGGTCTCAGTTAGGTTGGTGAAGTGGTCCTCGGCCTTAGGTGTCTTGACGAGTATGTCATCGATGTAGGCCTCCACGTTCTGACTAATTTGCCCTTCGAAAATGTTGTTGATCAGCCTCTGGTATCTTGCTCCTCCATTCTTCACCCCGAAAGGCATTCGGGTGTAGCAGTATACGCTGAAGTCGGTGATGAAGGCTGTCTTCTTGATGTCTTCAGGATCCATTCGGATCTGATGATAGCCAGAGTAAGCATCCAGAAAATTGAGCAGTTCGTTACCAGAAGTCGAGTCGACTAGTTGGTCGATGCTCGGCAATGGGTAATAGTCTTTTGGAGTGGCCTTGTTAAGGTCGGTGAAGTCTACGCACATCCGCCATTTTGAAGAAGCTTTTGGTACCTAGACGACATTAGCAAGCCACGTCGGGTAAAGGACCAGTCAGAATAGGCCAATTTTCATGATCGAGCAGTTGATGCCATTTCAATTAACAAAAATGTCAACTCCTTCAAACCTCCCATTCTCGACGTACACACGTCGGAATCGCGCGTTCTATATATCGAAATGACGTGCTCGAAAAATTCTACCTAACCGGATGTTCAAAAAAAAATTTGCTTGAGAGATGGGGGATCTTGAGATAGGAGGATCGAAAAATGGAGGTACCACCCTCGCTGCCTCGATCTCAATCCCAATAATACGCCCATAAAATTTCATGGCCAAAGGACACTCCGGCACCCTAGAACGACTATCAAAGTAAAATCCTATAACTATTGTGCTAGGGTGACAATCGCAATTTGCTGTGTAAATCTTTTAACCCATTTATTTTCTAGATTTAATTGTTAACTAGTTAATACACCATATAACTACATGGAAATTAAGGATAAATCATGAGGATTCTAGTCATGTATATTTTGTAATTTTTAGATATATGATTACATTGATATAAAATGTTTAAACATGTTGTGATTATTTAATTAATTAAAATCAACATGCAAACCGTAAACTAGAGAACGTAAACATGTAATGCAACTTAATTACTATTGTCTTGGGTTTTACTTCTTTGAGAAAACCTACCTCTTTGATGAGGTTTACGAGGTGTAGGATGAATGCATCGAGGATGAAAGAAGTCGAAACAGCTACTGCAATGACAACAGCAGCAAGAGGAAGGAGAACAGCAGGATCTCCTTCACGTTGCAGGTGGAAGGATGGAAGGAGGACCAGCTTCCTCGCATTGCAGGCAATAGCAGGATGAAGTGGAAATAGGTTCCCTTCATACCAAGTACAGCAGTAGAGACCAAGGGTGGAAGAAGGTGCTCTTCACGCCCTCTTCGCATTTGCAGGAGGAAGCAGAGGGTTCTTCTTGGTTTTGCTTAGCATCTATTCTTCTTGGCTTTGCTCGGTATTTGTTCCTCTCAGTTCTGATTCACATCTGTTCCTCTCAGTTTTGCTCGACATCTATTCCTCTAAGTTTCACTCGGCATCTGTTCTTCTTAGCTTCACTCGGTATCTATTCTTCTTGGTTTTGCTCAGCATCTGTTCCTCTCGATTTCGCTCATCCTCTATTCTTCTTGGTTTTGCTCGACATCTATTCTTCTTGGCTTCACTTTGCATCTGTTCCTCTCAGTTTTGCTCAGCATCTATTCCTCTCTGTTTCGCTCGGCATTTGATCTTCCCATTTTCGCTCGATAAGCATGAGGAACTTGTTCCGACTAGAAAATGGTCAAGTATGTTATGTTGTATAAGAGGTATGTTTTGAGTTTTCAAATCTTGCTAAGTCTATTAGTAGACTTACACCTGATAATCTTTCAGGCGTCTGGGGAAGACAAGGATTTAGCACCGAGTGAGTCTGAGCCAGAAGTCCTAGAGTGACTGTTGTTTAGCTTCCTTTTTGTTCGAGGTAGCTTGGACAGGGCTTGAACTTATAAATTTTAAATGGTTATTGTATCAATAATGTGGAGTTTAATTTCTATTGGACTATTGTGGTATTGGAATTTACTCTTAGCTGATGTAATGAACTTCTTCTTACGCTGTAAATTTGGCTCTTTATTTATGTGAAACTCAACCCATCTCCGTTCTATTGGGTGGTTCCCACTGTGGTGTTACCTCCTATATCCGATGAGAGTGATATACTGGACCGGGTATAGGGTGTGGCGCTACAAATCTAGTGCCAGGAGAGATGAGGAATGGGTTCCTCCACCCTGGCAGGCACCCAAACCTGTGCGTGCACCACCCATGCACCCGAGCTCGATTTTCAACTCTCGGCTAGTTGATCTTGGTGAGTTGAATGACCTCTTACCTGATTTAATTGCTGCATTTGAGGTCCAATCTGGCTAGATTGATTTTGCAACAAGATACACGATGTTGTATCCTACTCTAGTCCAGCAGTTCTATGGAAACAAAAATACGAGGAATGACCATCTATATACTTTGGCGAAAGGAGTTGAGTTTACCATTGATCCAGTATTATTTGACAGGGCCCTAGGAGTTTTAGCTTGGGGCCAAGACATGACTTTTGGTCACGGTTATGTTGAGGAGACTATTATTCTCATGACCTGCATTGAGTACATATGAGGGGTTAGTGACTTGATCATGTTAAATGCCAATTTCTTCCCACCATTGCAGTAGATTATGCATCACATTTTCACTACTATTATTTATCCTAAAGGTGGCAGCAGGGATGCAGTAACTGGGGTGCACAAGTTCCTATTTTACAATGTTTTGAATGGGATTCCTATCAACATGTGACGCCTTATGACGGATTTGATTGGGTCATGCCGTACCTAAAGAAGGTGATCCATGCCTTATGCTTCACAGTTGACTGGGGTATTTCTCCATGTTGGAGTTGGTTTGGTAGGGAAAGTTCAGGTTCCCATTCGACAAGATGATATATACAATAAGCACAAACTCAGCACATCCTTTGGATATGAGTGGGGTCCCAATGGAGATGATGTCTTTGGTGATGTTCAAGGGTAAGAAGACTGCAGTTGGTGGAACGGAAGGCCTGGTGCATATCTTCATAGCTAGTGGTAAGAGTAGACATATGGTTGGCAAGGTTAGTCAAGGCATGGGAAAAGGTGTCCATTCGCCCAGTCATGGTGTTCATAAAGGTGTCAAGTCTATCAAAAGAGGTCCCAATCTGATTCCCAAGGTTGGAAACTTGCTCCCCAAAGGCATCCATAGGAGTTTCAAATCTAAAAACATGCCTATCAAAAGCCTCATAATCAGTCCAAGAGGGCTGCCCAACACCCTGAGTGGATGACTCTCCATGATAGAACTGTGGTGGAGGAGGCTGCTCCTCATCCTGAACTGGAGGCGGGGCTTGATCCTGATCCTGCTACTACTTTGGCTCTTGTTCCTCTTCCCCATTTTCAAATTCTTCTCCATACATGCCCACATTTCTATATAAATCTTCATTAGGACCCCACTCATATCCAAAGGATGTGCTGAGTTTATGCTTATTGCATATATCATCCTCCTCATGATGGCAATGCTTCTGATGATGATGCTGGCCAAGGGAATTCTACTCCACCTTCTTAGTAGCAGTCCTTACGGTCTTCTAGTGTCTCATTGGTCTATTTCTCTTATATCCCATCCCCTCTTTTGATGACGCCAAAGGGGGAGAAGTAGTTAGTGTAGGTTTATATAAGCTTATGCATGCGTCCTTGTTTGTATACATGTTAGCCATTTGGCATTTATGAGTGTCATTTAGTTGAGTCCTTTGCATTGTCATTTGCATTGTACTTGAGTCTTTTGCATTGTAACTTGCATTTGTAAGGCATTCCATGTCTATGTCATTTGTCAAGGGTCAATGTCAATGTACTATGTAAATGTCTAAGGTGATCTTGGACATTAGAAGAGGGAGCCATTTGTTCTGTGTAAACCTCCTAGTACCTGGGATATTAGGGTAATTCTAAAAGATGAAAAAAGGAAAAAGGGTTAGAAGGTATCATGGATGTAGATGAAAGAGTGAAAAGAGAGCCACAGTCTGTGGGCTATCATGGCGTGGAACAAGAGGTGCTGAGAATTCTACAGGTTTATTTGCATACAGAGAGCATGGAAAGGAATTGGAATTTAATGTACCAACCTGATTAAGCATTATTTTTCTACTGATGTGTCCGGCGATCTCTATGATCTTGGGTAGTGCCATCTTAGATTTTTTCCCTGGATGCTGAACAAATCGATCCATGGATGAACCGTATTGAGCCTGGTGCGTTGCAGAAGGAGGAGCTACCCTTGGAGAATTCTTGTGCGTGATGGATGGAAGAAAGAGTTCAGGGTGATTTTAAACACGGGCTGGGTTTATTCAACAAGGAAAGTGTCTTTGTAAGGAAAGCTCGAGCTTTAGTAAGATTTGGAAGGTTCTGGGAGTTGTGCTGTGGAAAGTTTGAAGAGCTTGGAATAGTCAGGGAATTCACACCCACAATAGTAGGCGCAATTTCAATGAGCGCTCTCCTGGCAGGGCGCTATTTCTTGTTTCCCTTATTTTAGTTTTTTCTAAAATGCAGAAAATGAGCACCTTATAGGTTGAACGTTATTTCTTATTTTGCTTGAATTTAGTTTATTAATTTATAAGAATTTGCATTCACCAATACAGGCGCTAATTTGAAATGACGGTCCCTCATACAGGCGCTAATTATTCTTGTGGTTTGCCTCATTACCATATATTCTTCAATGAACGCTGAATGATTATTTCAACATATGTGAGCATCACTGATCGTTTGTGAGTACAGGAATGATAAGTTTGGCAGATCTTGAGGTGACTATGCAATACTTTTGTAACATCACTCTCCTTTGTAAGCATTTTACTATATGGTATAGCACATCAAGGACCTTGTGGTTCGGATAAACCTGGAGTTTGAGTTCTCCTTTATCAAAAAATAGTGATAATTCTAGGGAAGTCTTGATCGCACGGATAGGCCGTTAAGTCATCTAAGACTTGGGATGATGGTTCCACTTTCTAAGTTGATACGTGGATAAACAAGCTTCAGCTTAGTGTCAACTTAGAGATCTGGATTCTTGACTAAGTCTGGATGGTTTAGCAATATTATCCTTAATTATTTTCTATCTTTTAGTTTATTTTAATTTTTCATTTTAGCTCAGCATGCATCATGTAGGACTTTGAGCTTCATTGCTAGAAATATTCCCTTGTTCAACTCTTAGTGGAATCCACTTGCTCTCGATTAATGTAAATATGAGATATTCCATTCTGAATTAAGTACTAAGTTCTCCTTGAAGCCGTTAAAGCTGATCCCTTGAAAGCACCTTTGATCGGATCCCTCCCCCAATTTCTTTGTTTTTCTTATTTCACCTTGGTTGCAACATGTCCACATTAGCTAATAATCTCTCTCGAACGATGACCGTTGTACACCATGTGCACACTTTCCTTGGTTCGATTTCGTCCGAGCAATTGTGCCTTTCTTGAGATTATCTGAGACTATTTCATTTCGAGCTGATGGAAAGATTTGCAACAGTTAGTGTCATATGCGTGTCACATCACACCTTGACGCCCACTTTTCAGTCTACTCTCACTCCATTATCCTCCATCTCGCTCCCTTGCAAAGTAGGCGTCAAGGCGGGGCAGCTGTAGACACGATAAATTTGAAATTAGCATTAGCAAATCTCATGTTACCATGTAATGCCCCAAGTGGATTCCCTCTTAGGGTTGAATAGGAGGAGCATTTCTATTTTCTAAATCGTTTGCTGAAATGGCGCCCTTCACGACGAACGCTATTTGTTATTGGCGCCTCTAAAAACGGACGTTTATTCTTGGGACATTTATCCATTTATTACAATTTTTAATGAATAGCGACTTCCATGGAAGGTGCTAATTGGAAAAACTGCTATATTTTGATTAAGAATGAGCGTTCCTGCTCTATTTGATTAACGCCTTCTATGAGAGACGTGGTTTATTTTAGAAAGTGTGAATAATGCTAAATTTGCTCCAATAATTTACGTTCGTGGTGGGCAACGCTATTTCAATTAGCGCTCATTGTGAAGGGCGCTATTTCTCATTCCATTTCTTCCAACCGAGGATTTCCTTCCCCAGTTTGACTATTGCCTTCTCTGATCATTGCCATTTCCCATTTCTTTCCAATTCTCCTAGAAGGAAACCCTTGCCACCTTTGTTTCTTTCCCATCGAAGGTATTCATTCCCTATAAATGAAACACCTTTTGAGCACTCGCGGAGAGGAGGACATTCTTTTGAGGGGGGGAGGGACAGAGACATTTGAAAAAAGGGTTCACGAAGGGGAATCATCACAGAGCATCAGAGGCTGCCTTCATCTCTTCCCTGCAACAGTCCTCCCTCTGGGATTCCCTCCCCCTCCCATCACCATTAGCCACCTCCACCGCATCCCCACTTGAGCTTGGAAGGCTATAGCTTGGAAGGCTGTCCCTACTGTCCAGTTCGCCACCCAGAGAATCTGAAGACTACAGAGGAAGCTGTGATGTCATCCGGATGTTTCAGGAGACACAAGAGCTATCCCTGGAAGCATCTTCGAGTCATCTTCGCAACGGCAGTCGCCTCGTCCCGTTCTGAGCTCGTGGCTGTCCGGGAGAGGCGATCTACTCCGACTGCTTAGAAGGGTCGTGTTCAGCTTCCAGAGACGGATTGTAGCAGTTGTCACGTTGGCCCATCTGAAGATCTGGAGGTGACATTCGACTGAGACCTTCGTCTGTGAGTCTCCCTCCTCCTCCAAAGTGGAGTTCCATTCGGCCACCGGAGTGATTTCTTCACCCTTTTCTCCCCAGAGTGTGTAGTTTTGTCCTCCCTGGGACAGAATTGACACCCTGTCAATTTTCGGGCTACTGCGATCTGCTCCGACATCAGCTGGCACCCCTGTGGGTCTTGTTTCGAAGGCAGATTGTCGACGGTTCCAACGCCTTTGACCGTGCACAATTTGAAGTTCAGGACTGTTCGTGATGGCTTCATCTTCCAGAAGCTACGGTGCTGAGATAGTCCAAGCCAGAGAACAGAGTCCCCGCTTCCAGCTCCACCACGACGAGTGACGACGTCCCCACCTCCTACCAAAATTCCAGCATCCTCCTGGGCCAATCCACGAACTTTTGACATTGGTACTGCTGCCAAAGGAGTCCGGGAGCGCCCACAAGAACTCCTGCATCGACCATCTATCCTCTGTTTCTGAGAGGGGACAGATTTGACTCTGATGTTGCATGAAGTTCGTGTCTTCATCTTCCCCCTCCCCGCTTGGCCGGCTGAAGGCCCCTCCCTGTGCAGAGGTAGTTTTGGTTGTAATCATTTAACCCCCACCCCAAGATCCCCCTCCTATGTGAGGCGTAGTGGTGTAATCTTTTGAACAGGTCGAAGGGTCCTCGCCGCGGTGTGGGTAAGCCCCGCGCTTCCCCGCGCATCCACGTCTCCGATCGGGACTGGTTTCTTCAAACCGGCCGAGTAAGCCCTCTCTCCCTTGCTCTAATTACAGTGCTTTTCATTCAATATTAGCGCATAGCTACACTGGCCGGTGAGAGAGAGTGTCCGATCTCGCAAGTCCTGAACTTCGAGCGACCACCGTGGGAGTGAGTGTTACCCGTGCCCTCGGTATCGGGTCAGCCACTAGGATTGGACTAGTCATACCCCATTGCCTTTCATGTGTGTCATGTGCCCTTAGAACAATTAACTATGCACCATTCATCCCAACGTGTTTCTATTGCGCTTTACATTTCCATGTTAATACCCCTATAAGCACACATGCCAAATAAACCCATCGTAGCCTTCCGAATAGTGAGTGTGTGTCACGCCGTGAAATATAAAAGTTAGTAGGCCAACAGCCTCCTTCTTCTATTCCTTCTCCACCAATTCCCTCTTCTTCTCCTTCTCCTCCAATTCTGATTCTTGTCACTCCTCAAATGCCACCTCCTGTCTCACCTCAAGTTCCTCCTCCTTCTAGTCTATTACCCTATACAAACATTATTGTTTATACTATTCCTCCTCCTTTTATACCAGAGGTCACAATGACTCCTCCCACTACTTACCGAAGGAAGCATAGAGTCTCCTCAATATATAGGAGGACTAGACCATCTAAGGGTTTCCCTTCTAAACCTCCTCCACAAGAACCTCCTCTACAATCCCAATTCACAAGCAATATTCCAGAGGTCAAAGAAGAATGGAAAGACATTCACCTTTTCGTAGCCAAGGATTTGCATGATTACCTTTCTAGAAATTGTGATCCTACTAATGTGTCTAGGGGATGAACCAAGGCCAAAACTATTTGACCATCTTGGTCTATTACCCTTCCTCCTTGGCATTCTACCTCCATCTATCTAGAAATTGATCCCAGACCTACATTGCAATTCATTCCTCTTCTTTTGGTAGAAGATCAAAAATACCCTCTTTTTTAGTCCAACTACCTCAAGTACAAAGAATATAAAGCCTTGTTTGTTCGCATGATTAGAATAAACACTACTCTCAAGCTTCAAGTATGGAGCACACTTGGAATAAATGAACTTCTTAATAGATTTGTCCATCAACGACACATCTTAGTAGATGCAATTATGAAAGTCAGGCACGATTCCTTCAAGTGTTACACCTTGATGTAGAAACTTAGAGTGCAGCAGTCATAATCATTCATTCAATCAGAGCAAAATCAGAAATTCAAAGGGACAAGACACCATAATTCGACCAAAATAAACTTTATTAATAATCAAAAAAATTCCAAAGTAACATATACCAACTCCAACTTGCTACGAGATGGAATTACAAATTCTTCCTTGACATAAAAGACTCTAATCTTTCTTATGAGTCAATTTCACGACTAAAAAAGCTCAACACACACCCCCCTGCTCAAAAAGTAAAGAAAAATCAATCTGCACAATAGTAGCCCTGCCCAACAAAAAAGCACCCTACAACCCATCTAAAAGTATGGTGATATGGAACTGATCTACCTTAATTATAATTCTTCAGGAAATGCAGGAACTGCACTGATAATATGGATAATAGTTAAGTATCTTGTCCGAAGAGTGGGGATGAGAAGGAAAACTACAAGGATACATTGGTCATTAGAATTGCCTGACTCAACTTGCTTGACTACACCAGTCACTAGAACCATAAGTGTGAATACTTGATTATACCGGTCACTTGAACCATCAGTAGGAGGGGGGCAGGGACACATCAAAAAGATAATGGTCATCAGATTTTCCTGACTCAACTTTCTTGATTTTTTTTTAAATGGATAGTATCACTGAGTGTATTAAATGAAAAGGAAGATATTTAAGTGTAGTCAAAAAGCTCCCATAAAGAATCCCTGTACAAAAAACCACACTAAGACAATGTCGGGCGATCTACCCCTCCCCCCCAACAAAACATAAAAAGGTGAGTTGAGAGCATTCACATTATATAACAACACCACACATTCTCTCACTCTAGAACAAATGAAAGAAAGAATAGAGTCCTCCACTCTAGCCTCCCTCCTAAAGGTCATGTTGTTCCTTTCACACTATAGGAACTAAAGGGTGGCATGCAGGATGAGCCACCAAACAGCATGATCACCTCCGAGAGGCTAACTCCTACCCCCAGACCCGATGAAGGGTTGCATGTTAGTCTACCAGCCAAGTACACACTAGGATCTCGTAGCCACACCCTCCCACACTACTTGCGAGTACGTGCAGCTTACAAAAAAGTGGTGGGCTCGTCCTCCAGGCCACACAAGCAACAGGTCGACTGGATACCTAGTAGGAAGCGAAGGAACATGTCTTTGGTGGAAAGCCTCCAGTGTGAAATCCTCCAAATCAGAAGCTTCACCTTCAACGAACTCCTCGGTCTCTAAATGTGGCGAACAAGGCTATGCCGCACCCCACCATCAGAGATGATGGAGTAAGCAGACCTGACAGAGAAAGTCCCCTCCCTATCCAACCTCCAAGTCCACACATCCTCCCTGAGGGGTATAGGGCAAAGTCAAGGAGGGTCTGGAGGAAGTCCTGGAATTGCTCCAACTCGACACTTCTGAGGTCCCTCCTGAAAGTCGGCACCAGGTGCCCCCAGAGAGGTGGTGATCAAATGCTCAGGCAACCAACCGCAGAGGATCAGTCGAGATCGCGAATAGACTAGGAAAGGAGGCCTCCAAAGTGAAGTTGCCGCACCATCTGTCTTTCCAGAAAAGGCAATGGTTGCCTTTCCCTAGACAGACCAGAATTTTGGAAGAGATGTAGTGCCTGCAAGAGAAGATGCAACGCCAAATAGGAGACGTCTAGGATAGAGTTGGAAAGTGCAAATCCCAAACTCTCCTTCTGTCGTAGTACCTCTGCCTGATGAGTTGTGCCCAAAGACCTTCATCCCCTACTCCCAACCTCCATATCCACTTACTCAAGAGAGCCACATTGAAGTCGCCCACATTTTTTATCCCAATACCCACTTGTTCTTTGGGAGTAGCCACTGTCCCCCACCTAATGTTGCGTCAACCCCTACAGCTCTCCCCACTTCCATGCCAAAAGAACTTTCTTTGAATGGCCCCGATCTTCTTCAACACATTCTTCAGGACGCGGAACACAGAGAAATAGTAGATAGATAAATTGTCCAACACCAATCTACACAAGACTAATCTGCCACTATAAAATAGTAGCCTCGTCTTCTAACCAGCCAGTCTAATCTAATACCTTTGGATAATATGAAGACAATCAGCACACCAAAGAGCCCCTGGGTTAAGAGGGAGACCCAAGTAAGAAAAAGGAAAATTCTCTATCTGACATCCCAAGATGCGAGCAATCATGTGAAGTGTTCTGACCTCCATGCTAACCCCAACAATCAACCTCTTGCCGAAGTTAACTCTCAAGCCAGTAGTCTCCTCCAGTAGCTCCAGCAAGATTCACGCCACATGCATCCGCCTCTCATCCTCTGTCAGGAACAGGATGGTATTATTTGCATACTACAAGTGGGTGACCGAGAGACCACCTCTCCCAACCTAGAATCCCCTTATCAAACTAGCATATTATGCGCTCTATCATACCTGCTTAGAACAGTAGCCACATGCACAAAAAAGAGAGGAGAGAGGATTTTCCAACCAGAGTTCCCTGCCACTGAGAAAGAAAGAAGTCGGCTTCCATTAACAAGAATCGTAAATGATATAGAAGAGATGCAAGACCTGATCCAGCTGATCCATTTATCCCCAAAACCCATCTTCTCTAGCAGATCAAATAGACAAGACCAGTTGACCCTATCATAGGTATTTTTAAAATCCACCCTCATCAGAGCAGGTCGACTGCGGGGGTGACTCTAGTGATGAGAAGTTTCCCCCAATCAATGTCCTTAAGAGGAGGGAAGAGGAACTGACAAGGAGAAGAATCCAGAGAAAGGGGAAAGACAAATGGAAGTCTTATCTTCTCTTACCAATCTTGACATATCATTTGTCAATTTTTTTCAAATTATCCCTAAAATTTTACCCAAATACTAAAATGTACCTCAAAATAAGGAGTGGATGTCCTGCCAAGGCAGGCTAGGTAGGCCCAAGGTGGCCTATGTGCACCAAGGCAACCATGTGAGTGTCTTAATGGGCTACTCGCCTAGGCACCTGGTCGCCTTGGGCGCCTTGGAGAGCCTTGTCGCCTAGGCGACGCCTAAGCGACGCCTTGAAAACAATGATTGCACATCAGACTGTCGGCCAAGAACACACCGGACTCTCGAAGCCACACCCTCCCACACTCAAGGTTGGCAGTATCAGCTGAAACTGATACGTTTCGACCGAAATGTATCAGTTTCGGCCTTAACCGAAACGTGTTCGGACCTGCTCACTGTAGCAGGTCCGAAACTAAAAAAAAAAGAATTTTAATGGTTTCATCCGAGTTTATGGATGGAAGCTTGCCCCCTTTCAACAGCAACTAGGGCAATTGTCATAGTAGGCTCATTTGTCGCAACCCTTTCTTCATTAGAAAGGGTGAAACTTTGGAATGTCTTCATTAAATACTTTGGAATGTCTTCAAAGGAAGACTGTAGATTGCAAAACCAACATCTAAAAGGACATGATCTTAATCCCTCCCACTTACCCGCTCTTTCATATCTAGTGGTTTATTAGGGTGACCACCACCAAGTATATGTCTTCTTTAGTGAGGGTACTAGCAGCAACTATGCCTGATAAGGTTTATCTCACTCCTCGGCCATGCTTACCTCATAAACTTCAGGTTCCTTATTTTCCCTTCCATAATTGAAGTGTCCTCAGTAATTAGTTTGCCTTTACCAACTTTTTAAATGAAATGCATCAATGGCACCCTCAAAGTATAGCCGAGCATCAGCCAAATGGCATTCATATACTTAGAATGACTCTAAATCCACAAGGACTCAGTGTCGCTCACCGTCCTTAGTCTATTTCTTACACTGATTTAGTGTGGACGGTGAGAAGAGGCTGTTATGTAACCAAGGCTGTTTAAGAGAGTCATAACTATGTATTAGTGCATCCCACCTACATAGAAGACCACCTCTGTTACAAAGACACAAAGACCTCTGCCAACATCCACATGGCACACGGCTTCTTTAATGTCTTGATTAAACCCAACACATTTACCTCTTCAACCTTTTGTAAGTTCGAGGCCAAATAAAAACTTTGGAATGTCTTCAAAAGGAGACTGTAGATTGCAAAACCAGCATCCGTCAGGATGCAATCTAAATCCCTCCCACTTACCTGCCCTTTCATATATAGTGGTTTATTGGGGCAGCCAGAACTAAGTAAATGTCTTTTCAGTGAGGGTAACGACAGCAACATATGCCTCACAAGTTTCATCTCACACCTCAGCCATCTTCACCTCATACACTTCAGGTTCCTTGAGGAGTGTGATTAATGCTTCATGTAGAAGTTTGCTTGAAGCTAGGGCATCCAAACAATGAATAAGACGTGAGGAAATGTTTCACACAGATCTTGTAGTCAGCTCTTGCACGATGTTTCTCCAATGGCCCCATAAACTCTTCCAAAATCTGAAAAGCTTGAGTATGAGGGTACCCTACGGCATCATTCTTTGGACCCTTGGAAGTTGCTTCTCAACTAGGAACTTCTTATCAAGAAGTGGCGTTCAGAAATTTCACCTCATTTTCAGGTTGTGGTTGCATGGACTCTTGCCCCCTTTCAACTACAACTGGGGAATCTGTCATAGCAGGCTCATTAGTCGCAGCCTCCTCTTCATTAGAAGGGAAGAAAGCAAATGCATCCCCTTTCACTTTGGGTCCAAGCATAGGAGTTGGTTTTTCACCTCTGAAGTATACCACCTTCTAAAATTCACGAGGAGTTTGGCACTTGTTATGACTTCCACTACCTCTGTGATCATGGCCTTTGCCGTGTGCAGGTTGAGTTTATGGAGAATGATGATCCTCTTCTCTACGTTAATAGGTCATGAATGGTTTCCTAGAGCCCGCCAGGACACATCCCAATTCATGCTCCAATGAGTCATTGTTGAGTGGTGTAGATATTGAAAACATTGCTGATTTTACCGTCCATCAGGAAACCAACCATCTGCTACCGCAATTCCGACAATCGTGCCTCCCTCCCTCCCCTCCCTGTCTCTTCATGGGATTGCCCTGGTTGGTGCAAGGGGTTGATACTCCTTGAGCTTATCAATTAGCTTTTGGAGCCGTTTAGGACAGCGTCAGGTTTATAGCATGTTGACGTTACATTGGTGTGTGCCACCCTTTTCTTTTTTTGCAAGATGGTCATCATCATCATCAGAGCCTTATCCCAATTATTTGGGGTCGGCTACATGAATTCTGTTCCGCCAAAGGTTTCTATCTAACTCGAACCTCGTCGATATGAAAGTCCCTTAATGGAATGACTTGGATCCACTAAGATCTTCGAGGAAGGAGAGACAATGTAGTAGATAATTTTTGGCTCCATAGACTTTTCTCTAGCTTGACGTAAGGTTTAATAGGATTTAGATTTTTTGAACTTCAATTAGACTCGTCAATTAATAATCAAATGATTTGACTCGTTCTCAATTTAGGTAGATAATTTTGATATATAAAGGATTAAGATATATTTGATAGAGATGGTTTACACAACTCCAATCAGCTAGCCATTTGAAGAGGTAAAATCTCGTGCCAAGTCGTGTACCGTCAGATCTAAGATGATCGCGGAGGGCAACCACCTCAAGAGAGAATTATGTAAGTAATGGGGAAAAAGCGATCGGGGGGCCCGGGATTAAGATTTCAGGGAAAACCATATGATACTTAAGTCATCAATGATAAGAGCCAAGAGTGAGAAGGAGACAAGGGGGTAATGGGCACGAGACTGCTCATCATCAGTGAAGTGGCTAAAGTTGGCTTACCTTTCCGTATAGTTTTCCTAGATTTATATAGCGGCTCGTTCCTTTTCTAGGGCACGATAAGCGGGAGAGCCTGGGGGGTTTCCTCCTGATTTGAGGGCTCTTACCGTTTTCATATCCCCTGAACTTCCTGCGACCGGTTATGCTCGGTCACCCTTTAGGCTTTCCCCGCGCGCAGGAGGTATCGTTATTCGGACTCTCGAGCCTGAAGACTACGTAGGCTATTTTGGTCCGAACGGGTTGGACCTCCTGATGAGTGGGCCCAATAGCGGGCTATCACTCATTTGGGCTATGCAGATCTTGTTAGGCTGTAATGAGCCGCATATTTTTTGGGCCGCGAATCTATCCCTCTCCACTTACCCCCTTACTCCCGAGTCAGGAAACGGGCTCGAAGAGTAGAGTATATATAGATTGGGGTCGTGACTCGGATGAGGGATTTGACCGTTACGAGCTGTCCCTGTTTTGGTTTTAGGGGCCATTAATGCGGCTACCCTAGCATATGGGGGCTCAAGCGTAATGATGACGTATTGTGCGTCGGTTCGAGGGCGCTCTTTTGGAGTTTGAGGCATCGCGATGGTTCTTTTCAGGGCCGTTTAGGACTTATAAATATCCCTTATGCTTGCCCGCCACACCTCCTCCATTAGGGTCTTCCCTCTCTTTTTCGCTTCTGTGAGCACATAGTAGGATTTATGCGTCGAGCAGGTGACAGAGAGAGCAAGAGATAGCCAAAGCTCTGCGGAGCTAGTTGAGATCACCGCAGAGGCGATTCATCAACTTTCTCTTCCTGTCAGCTCGTCAGGTTCTAGTGTCTCTTCTTCTTCTCTTCAATCTTCCATGGCGGACCACGAAGAAGTAGGAGGCCAGAAAGTTGAGCAAGGGGTAGGAAGCTCGGCCCTGGTGCCCAACCAACATCTCCGCAGTGAGCTGACCGAAACAGAGGTGAAGGAACTTGAAATCTGCTACCAGCTCCCCTGGCAATATTTCTTCTCTCCAGCTAAACCTCATGAGTCTAGTCTGGGTACCCGCTCGGGCCTCTTTTGTATTTACCTTCTGGCTTAGAAATGTGATTTTTGTCTCCCTCTTCACCCCTTCGTTGTCAAGTTATTGGAATTTTACCAACTGGCTCCCATCCAACTGGTCTCCAATTCCTATACTTTTGTAGCCGCATTACTGGCCCCTAAATCTGAAATAGGGACAGCTCATAATGGCCAAATCCCCCATCCGAGCCACGACCCTAATCCGTATATACTCTACTCTTCGAGCCCGTCTCCTGGCTCAGGAGTAGGGGGCAAGTGGAGATGGGTAGATTCGCGGCCCCAAAAATATGCGACCCGTTACGACCCAATAAGACCTGCATAGCCCAAATGAGTGATAGCCCGCTATTGGGCCCACTCATCGGAAGGTCCAACCCATTCGGACCAACATAGCCTATGTAGTCTTCAGGCTCGGGAGTCCGAATAATAGTACCTCCTACACACGGGGAAAGCCCAAAGGGAGACCAAGCGTAACCGGCCGTAGGAAGTTAAGAGGATATGAAAACGGTAAAAGCCCTCACTCAAGAGGAAACGCCCCCCAGGCTCTCCCGCTTACCCTGCCCCAGAAAAGGAACGAGCCGCTATATAAATCCAAGAAAACTATCTAGAAAGGTAAGTCAACTCTAGCCACTTCACTGGTGAGGAGCCGTCTCATGCCCATTACCCCCTTATCTCCCTCTCACTCTTGGCTCTTACCATTGTTGATTTAAGCATCAGAGGATTTTCCTCAGGATCTCAGCCTTAGGTCTCCTGATCGCTTTTTCCCCATTGTTTGTAGAATTCTCTCTTGAGGTGGCTGCCCTCCGCGATCGTCTTATTTTTGACGGTACACGGTATGGCACGAGATTTCACCTCTTCACCGTCCATTGTTCTCTTGCATACTTGCCAAAAATTTGGAAGGATCCTCGGACCATCGCACCCTTCTAGCGGCCTATAATTAGACCATCAAACTCTCCCAAGAACAAAAAGCTCTCAATTTTCCCTGAATCCTTTCTATGATGGCTCATCGTGGCACCGTCAGAGTGATCTAGCGGCCCTTCATTGGACTGTCACGTCAGTCAGAAACTCTGTTTTGAGTAATCTAAGCCCAATCAAGCCATCAATTCCATATTTCTCAGAATTAATACTCTCATTCCATTCAAATAAAATCAAAGTACATCAATTGGTTGATAAATTTCAAATACATCAAAAACAAAACTCAAATTACATTCATTACTTTGTCCGCGCGAGGTCGGATCTTGCGTAGTTCTTGCACGTAAGCACGGCGTTCCTCGTCGTCCTCCTCCACTTCTTCCTGCCAAGAGCGCACCTTGCTGATCTCCCACATGGTTAGAGTATTCCGGATTGCTCTCTCATCCTCCTCGGTCTCCATCTTCCTAGTTTGAAGGGGAGGGAAGTGTGAAAGTGCAGGAACCATGGTGTGGGGTAGCCTGATCTGAAGATGGCACCGGTGTGGGTTGTAGATCGCCATGGTAGTGTCACCCACTAGCTGTAGATCTAGGCCTGGCTGTCGTCGTACTCTGAAGATGGTGCTTCGAAGAACTCTCGGCTGCATCATGAACTTCTCTATTGGCAAAGTATTGAGGTAGAGACGCCAATCATCGCGTGTCTTTTTGTCTGCTGTCTTGCATTCAAGCTGTGAAGAGAACCCAAAAGCGCCTCCAATAAAGAACAGAGGGTGGCTCCCAAAGATCCGGCTAGATGAAGGTAAATCCTCCTTGGTTGGAATTTGATTCTTACTCCCATCCAACACTCAAGGGCGATCATTGAACCAAAGAGAGGTCCTCCTAGGCAAGCTGAGCTAAGCCCTTTATAGAGGTATGAAAGGACTGCTTGAGAAATAGACAAACCCCGCCACAACCCACTAATAATGCTCAGATTCTGGATGTCTAAGAGGTGGTTGGTGGTGGTAAAAAGAAAGACCCCACACAAGCAAACCGATGTAGCTTTGGCTATGGCTTCGAATCTACCACTCTTGTTCTTACAATAGGCGGTTATCTATTGAGCCATCGGTATCAAATGGATATGGCGGGGGCTAATAATGGTCCTAACATCTTTTGGGTTGTGTACGAAATCCCCTAGAATGAGTGATGGGTCAATAGGCTCAACCGTGTGACACACTCAATCTTCATCCCCCACTTTTGTCTTAGGAAGAGATAGGTAGGTCTCTACCTCCTCTAATAGGACTGTAGCTTCAAAGGATGGGAAGAGGAAGGTGTGTGTTTGTAGATGCCAAAGCTCTACAAGGGCTGAAATGCTTTCCCAATTCAAGGATAGTTTCTGGAAATTTTTGGCTAAGACAACTAAAGGTTGAAGGTGTCATGCTCTTAAGATTTGGATGACCTCTAAAGGGAGCTCTTTGATCATGGGAGCCACCCACTTTAGGTGGGAGTAACATCTTGGGCCAAGAAGAAGCTAGAAAAAAGAAAAAAAGAGAGCAAGAAGAGGGGAAGATCATGAGAAGAAAAGGACGTGCAGAAATTAATGAACTCTTGAATCCAATTGCCACTTACCTCTCTTGAAGAACTTGAGTTAAGATGTTTGGGGATGGAGGTCAATCTCTGTAGCTCCCCATGCTCCTTCTTGGCTGCCTTAGGGCCGGTATAGACCCTCTCCTCCATGGCAATATCCCCAAGGCTCCTCTTCATGGTGTTCTTGAGTGTTTTTGTTGAGATTCCAAGGCTTGTAGCAGAGAATTGTGATGAGCTGTGAATTCTGGGTTTAATCCTACTTATAGGGGCTTGATTTTGTTATAGGAGTGTTAGGATTTGGGTTGGGAAGCCTTATCCTAGGCCTAGGAGAGTTCTAGTGCAGACTAAGGCCTCTTTGCCTCAGGTTTGGGCTCTCACGGGAGAGTCCTTCTCGGACTACATAGTTTTTCTCTCTAATGGTTTATCGTAGGACCACCAGAGCTTTCTGGCACTCCAACATTGGGCCGTTACATTCCTTCATCTGCCGCCCTCCCAACCATTGCTCTAACGGTTCAATTTTCAACCGTTACACAGTCCTGGCAGGTCTTCATTAGACCATTACACGAGCTTTTCTTCAGAAATTTTGGCAAACTCTTTCCCTCTCCTTGGGTCAAACCTGCCACTCTTTTTTTGTCTCTCTCACTCTGTCCCATGTCACATCCACACATTCATACACATTCACGCATTTCCATTCATTTGCACAAAATAAAACAAATAAACAAAAAGATTTTCCATTCCATTTTTCATTTCCACTAACACAAAGTCATGTACAAGTGTGTGTCAAAAAGAAGAAGAAAGGAAAATACAAAGTCACTCGACCGGCCTGCCTCCCGGGATGTCGCTGTTGTTGTGCACCCCTAGTTTTGATGATGACAAGCCATAAGTCATTGAAGTGTGATTTTCATCTAACGGAAAGCTGAGAAAATTGCTCAATGAATAGTGAAGGAATTGATGGAGTTTGTAGGTAATTATGAGATAGAGATATCAAGACCGCGGGTGGTCTAGGAATGCTGGCTGGAAAAAATCTGGAGCACATGAAAGTAATCAACGATGGATGGATAGAATCAAGGAGAAAGAGGCTAGCCCACAGCCTATCTATAGTGAAGCCCTCTTCAAATGGCACATCCGGCTCCCCAGTGTCGGTGTAATAGCTCAACAATTGCCTCTTGTCAGTGATGATTATCGACTTCTCTATCATATCCGGGATGGTAGCGACCATTCTGGATCAGTTGTCATAAACAGTCAGCTCAAAGCAATAGTGATGTCATTCATGTCAAACCATCTGTACCAATCACACTCCAGGTCGTCCATCTTTCTTCTTTTATTTGGCCTCAAAGACTCCAAGGCTTTATAAGTGACAAGCGGGGCTATGTGGTGAGCAAACTGGTGTGCATGCACATCTTGGTGATCTAGAACTGAAGTAACTATAGTAGTCTGCTCCCTAATCTGTTCGATGGGCCCCTTGACAAAATGTGTGTATAGAGACCAAGTGAGTGGCCGTCTATCCGTCTTGAGAGTGGATGTCATGGTGGCATGTGGTTCTCTTTCATTTTCAACTGATTCTTCTTTACTCGGTCCTTTATACCCCAAACCACCTCGGAGAATAAGCTTGTGGTTCTTGACTAATTTTACTCTTCCTTGGAGGTTTACCCCTAGGCCCTTGCCAGACCTATATCCCATTCTCATCATGATGTTCCAACCTAGGGTATTCATCATGTGTTTCTTCTTTTTCCCCTTTTGAGGTAGGGGTGGCACCGATGTTGTTGTAGAGACTGCAACTTGTGGCTTCAGTATATCATGCCGCGGATCGGCAAGGTGTAACACAAATAATAGAGTCATGTTGGCTGGCCAAATAGAAGGTACTGATGTAGCTGAATGAATATCCACCGTTGGCAGAATGGGAATGCTAGTGACCTTTATGACGCGCCTCTTGTGTGAAAATTTTATGCACTGATGATTTGTAGAAGAGACGGTGTCAAGTGCCTGAATGTATGGGTGCCCCAAGATGGCATTAAAAGTGGGGTCCATATCTAAAACATGGAAATTGACTGTAATGGACGAGGGACCCAGTCCCACTTTCAAGGTAACCACCCTCATAGGCGGCATCTTTGTATTATCATAAGTTGTCATTATGATGGGTGAAAGCTGAATCTCACTCTCCAGAATGCCGCACTTCTTCAAGGTGCTTGGCGGCAGAACATTAATGGATGCGCCAGTGTCCACCAAACACTGGTTGATTACCACTTTGTTTATATCAATAGTAATGCATAAAGTAAATTTTCTTGCAGGTTTTGGAGCTAACTCGTGCTCATAAAATACAATTGTGGGCTGATCCCCTGTCAGAGTCAAAACTGAAGTGATTTGTCCAGCCAAAATGTCTTCATTAACCATCACCTTCTGAAGATATTTCCTTAGAGCTTCCTGGTGGGTCGGTGACCTCCTTATGAGTTCTAGAATAGAGACCCTCATCAGGGTTCTGTCTAAGTGCTTTAACAGATCATATTGTGTGCCCGGTATGGATTTCGGCTCTTGAGTCTGCTCTTCCTGCCCCTGTGTGGGCTCCTGCTCTTGACGTTGAGGAAACACACTGTGGAATATCCATCCACTACGGAGCACCATAGTCTGAGAGCTTTGCGCCTCCGTGGGGTTAGTGGTAGGCGGAAGGTTGGTAGAGGAGGATGGAATATCGGGGTGAGTGGATTGGAGTGGAGCAACTGGTTGAGTAATCACAGGCAATGCCCTGATGAGGGGCCTTGCTGGTTGAGGGTTGGTGGAAGTGAGAAGGTTAGAAGAAATGGGTGGTTGTTGGATGGTTGGTGACAGAGCAAGTGGATGAGTAGGGTTAGGAGAAGCAAGGAGGGGCCTTGGTGGAGGTAGAGGGTTTGTGTGGGGCGTGACGGGTGAGGTAGAGGAAGGAGCAAAAGAGGCCTAGCGGGAAAAGGGATGTTATTGGTGGAAGGTGAGAGAGACGTTGGTGTTGGGCGGATGAGTAGTGCCCTAGATGGTAGGGCAGTTGTGGGAATAGGGGCTATTTGTGGTGAAGAGGGGGGGTGTGAAAGCGTGAATTAGTGTTGGTCTCAGTGGAGGGTTGGTAGAAGTGGGGGGAGTTTGGCTGACGGTGCATACGAGAGAACGTTGAGGCATTCTTAACAAACGTGGGGGCTAATTTGGGTTCTAGTTTAAGGCGGCCACGGAGGCACTCTCTTCATGCCACCCCTGTCCCCTTTCCACTTCGGGGAAGGTGATGATAGGGTTTACTTGCTGATTTGGTGTCAAGTGCTCTGGCATTGGATTTTGGACAATCCCATGTCTGGCTTGATAGGATCAATGCGAAGGATTCAGAGGGGAGTGAATGAATCCCTCTCTAAAAATTTTACCGATTCGTCGAAAGGATCAAAGAAGGTGTGACCCCTCGAGATGGGTTCCCTCATGACATGGTCCCATGTTTGGAATTCTTGAAAGTGTACGTGGTCACCTTCATGCACTGGGGTAGATGGGACGGTGGCCTCATATAATAGATATGATTCCTCCCTCGGGAAAAGTGGAATGAAATCAGGCTCGATCGACATGGGGAGGAATAAAAAAACTTCTGTGGTGACATGACCCACGGTGCACACAGAGATAATAGACCCTAAAGCGGGATGGGTGAAACTATGACCTTTGGGTTGGTCGATGCCTGAGACCAACAAGTGCGTCAACTGCAACTGCCGGTCTAATCCCTTAAGAAGGTCGTCCAATGTATCAACATGGTGACAAGACCGGAAGGTGGTATGGAATGAGTTAACGGGCACTAATGTTAGCGTAGGGTCCATGGATGGGTAACAAGGTGCTCTATGGACCAAGTCTTTCTTGAGCCAACTAAGTAGTGACTCGGCGATGATTAGATTTCCCGTTAGAAACATGGGTAGCTCTGACCAGGGTGGCTCTAAATGAAGTGGCTCTAAATAAAGATCAGAAGGTGAAGTAGGTGGTAAAGGAGCTTTAGGGGAAGGGTTCCGCGACTGGGGTGGGTGAGGCCGTAGGGCAAGAGCGTCCTGCCTCGTGGGCTCATGTGGCCGTCTGACTGGCTTGGCACTCTGCTGAGAGGTAGATGCTCGCCGAAGAGCAGCATCAAACCTTAACTCGAAAGGCTCAACTTCTAAAGTGACCTGATAAGAATGCTCCAGAGTGGTCACGTCGTGGCAAAGTAATTCAAACTGATAGTGAAGCCGCAAATCTCTTCGGAAGCACAATGTGATCGTGGTGCTCTTCTCTCCAACTCCATATCCCAACCGGTACTCATCAAAGTCCCTAATGTACTCAGACACGGACTTGTTGCCTTGGACGAGACTGATCGGGGCTTTCTTAAGGGCGGGGAGTCGTCTAGCCAGACCTTGGACAGTTCGGTCGATAGCGCCCATCCTATCCTCGATGGCTTTAAACCTACCCTCGGCACGGTAAAAATATTCCCGCGTGTCTCGGTCAAACTTGTCCATTCTATCCATGAGGGTATGCACCATTTTAACCAATGAAGAATGCCTTGGGACATGGGCATAGGGGTTGGCCATTGTTGCAAAAGAGATGGGAATTGGTTCCCCTATGAGTGGGCATACATTGGGACAAAGTGCAAGAGACTTCTTTTTTTTTTATGCAAAACTAATGCAAGCACCTAGACGCGACTCTAGATGGTGAAAATGGGTAAAATGCAGACTCGAACACAAACCTATACTCAACCCATATCTGGTATGTGGCGTAGGTAGAAACCATGCGTGAGGGGCTACATTCCAAATAGGCGTAACATATCTTTCCAGTAACGTCTTTTGATATACCAGGTACTGGGATGAAATGCAAACCAATACACTTTTTTTTTAAACAATGACTACCCTAGACTCAACCATTCTCTGATACCAATTTGATGCGGCACAAGACGCGAACCTGGGACTCTAGCTCGCAAATGTCTCTAGTGAGGGAAACATGTGGATCTACGCAATTGAGAAATCGACAATGAGTCACGGGTATCGACTCTTTCTCATGCTCAGAATGAGCCACGAGACGGGTCTCACTCTCTCTCGCAGCAGTGATTAAAATTATTTAATGAGCTAATTCATCCTATCACATGTAAGCAGTGGCATAAAGAAATATATACGAGTAAAGCAAATTGTTGAGAGGGGAGCAGACACGATACCTACATGCTACCGGGCATGGGGAAGACGTTCCCGGCCAAGACTCGTACTGTCGGTACAAACAATTAACCAAAGATTACAAAAGTGAAATCTACTGCCCACTCCACGCAGGGAGGTAAAGGGCAACAATGGCGACCCAGTAGTAACAAGCTCAGGTTGACGGGCAGTGATTTGGGCAGCTCTGGTGGTCGCACGCACCGACAATCGTGGGGTCCACATCCTGGTCGGTGGGCCAATCGGGCCGAGAGTGGTACCACTACGATGGGGACTCTTGGGGGGATGATCCCTAGGAGGGGGATGCATTGGTTTGCCTTGTGGGAGCCGATGGGGCCTACCGGGGGGTCGGTGCTGCTTGCTGTCCACGGACCTGGTCTGCAGTTTTAGAACTACGTGACCCGGTGAAAATGCCTACTGTGATCAAACCCGATGTCGGATTGATGCTAGCACCATCACAAAGCTCTTTTAAAGATCTACGAACCCAGACTGTGATAGAAATTTTTTGAGAGAGGGACTTCCCGTGGGGGAATATTAACCTGACTTGCTCACAGATCCAGAGCAGACAGGATAGAAAGTGGATCTGCCTGAGAACTTGATTAGACAGGAGGGAAGATGGTGGATCTGGGAGCTGTGAATTTCATGGAAGGTAGAGGGGGATGTGAGGATGACACACGAATATTTTTAGATTTTTATGTGGCTAGTTGATTGAAACTTACTAAGGCTTGTAGCCTAGTAGTTGGATTTGAATAATGTATGTCATGGACTAGAATTATCATCAATTGGTAAATTGGGAAAATTGTCATCTTGGACCATTGATATTATTTTGGAAATTTAGATCTTAGTTATTATTTAGATATTTTGCACACTCTATCCTTTGTCAAAAAAATCTTATCGCTCGGACTGATTGGCTCTATATAAAACTGTCGTGCTACTGGGTATCTTCCACCCTCGGGACGTGACATTCCATCCACAACCACCACATCTCTCGAGCGATCTTGAACCTCATGCCCATCAAACAATCAGCACAATAAACTACCTCTCGTCAAGGTGCTCAACAATTCCAACAACTTCCTCGACTTCCCAACATGGCATTTGCATGAGAATTCCCTGCCAACGCCAACACTTCTCACTCCTCGGATCCACCCCTAAGACATCCACACCAACCAAAGTCGATCAACACCCGAGCTCATTCCTGAGCACCGAATGCCAGTGCCGAACAACTGGCCCAAAAGGCCACAACCTGCCTCAAACCAATCTCTAAGTGGCTCCACCCTAAGCCACGTGACATAATTCAAGGGGAAAAACTGGCGCAACGAACAACCTCGATCGACCACTCTCACCACTGAGCTTCTCGATTTCTAGTGCCACCAACACCACTCAGCACGATACCGCTACCTACACATGAAAACCAAGGCCATTCACATGGCTGAACACAGCTCTTCACCCAAGGGCTACGCCCTACGACCAACTCTGGGACCTCCAGAACCCGCTTAACATGAAACACATGCCATACTCCACTACTAATCCGATCCGGGAGCTTGTGGGTTATCGGCCCACCATGCTTCCACTGCGCAACTCTGCACCAACAATGCCATAGAAACAGAGGAAAACCTGACATCCGCCAAGGCAATCCACCTACAAACGTAGGCCTTAAGCAACAGGGCACCTAGAGAGACCCCACACTAGCCTTATAACACAACACACGATCTCGGCTGGTGCCTCTACACGCTCGATTCAACATGACCTGCCAATGCCTGCGCACCAAGACATGATGAGGGACAACCACAAAACCCTCATAGGTTGCTCCACTGCCCACGGACAAGATGCTTTCGGGGACTCTGAACACACCTCGGGAAAACACAAGCACAAGGAAACACAATTATGACATGAAAAATAGTAGAATTAAATACAAGCATGACATTCAATAACCAAAAATTCATGCATACCTTCCACGGAGTGAGCACGACAACTCCACCCGATCAAGTGCCTCGCTCATGCTGGGAACCTTGACTCGCCAGGCAAGTGAAATGCCGCAAAGATGGCTGGAACTGGGGTGACCGCCAAGGGCACTTGCGAGTAACATGACTGATCCGATCACAACTGAAACATTCTAGCTCAACTTCACCCACGGTACACGACCTATCCCTAAGAAATCTGCCACATCTCGGGCACTATCCTAGCTGCTCACTCATACCAAGCCATACTGGTTGAACCGCTGGATGCTGAAAAGTCAATGCAAACACCTGCTCCTTCGGCTCCTAGCGCCTCCTGCCAGACCTGCTCTTTCCGAACAACCTAGACGCCCAACTAAAAAGTCGATTCTCACTCGACGGTCCACCATGACAAGGCTGGACCCAGCAACTGATAACTCGCTAGCAGAACCTTCTCACCCTCGGCACACTCCATAGACCGGAACACCCGTTCCATCACACCAATCCATGACCTCACTACATCAGGATCCTACTGGCCTTCAAACATCGACAGGTGAAACTGTGGAAACTCTCGCAAGAAACGTCCATGGCCACCACGTGATGAATTGCTCTTGCCAGCCTCCTGACCACGACGCTGACTCAGCTACTGCACAAAGAACTGATACATGCCAGCATAAAACTCTGCTTGATCTGGCACACCAGGGGCCGCTACCTTTGGAGGAAAAGACTCGCCACTCGGCTCCTCCCTACTTGGCTCCTCCTGATCCCCCGTCGGCACTCCTAACAAGGCTCGAACCCGCTCCCTCTGCGCCATCCAACTCTCAACACAAGCACGAAAAATAATAGGGGAGGGGTAAATAAAACAAAACACCCTAAGCTAGCTGACGCCTGTACTGGACTCTCTGGACTCATAATCACTGCATCATCTCGAATTCCCATGCATTTCCACAACCACGCTCTGATACCAACTATAATGACCCAAGATCTGGATACTAGAAATAACCCAAAACCATTCGAATCCTAGCCCGCCACCTACGAGCCGGAAGGCTCGAAAGGGTTGAAGGGATGGTGTGGTCATGTATTCAAATTCTAAACAATAGTAGGAAAGTAAATCTATAGAATTAATCTATAATTCTGACAAAAATAAATTACATTTTATAACAATTAAATAACAACTACATAGTCCATTCCACAAGTACAGTTAGGGGAAAGAAATGGACACTGCCCCGGGATGCACCCATTTTCCCTATACCTCTCATATAGGCTGTGAGATGGAATAAATCAGATGATGAAGAAGAAGTGATAGGGTTTAGGGCTCAGCCCAGCTGTGGATTCCAAGCCTGAGATTGGCCTGAACAGCATGTTGGCCTTTATTTCCTCAGCCCAAGCCCAGCCCACAACCTGGCCCAACTTCATTCGGGCTGAGGCCTGGTTGGCCCATGGGCCTGCCTAGCCCATTGACAGCCCTATCTTTAAATTAACAAATTGAAGATACAATCTTTTGCAATTTGCTGTTTGGCTCCCCTTGGCTGTTGAATGAAGTCAAGTATTCTGTTAAAGATAGTGGAGATGTTCCCTCGACTTATTGATGACACAATGCGTACTTGTCACACTATTTATAATGGTTTTCTGCATCACAATGCCTACTTGTCACACTCTATAATATTTTGCTGCCTTATCATAACATTTATTTGAACAATTACTGTCTAATTGCATGATTGCTGCTTTCCTTTTTTTGCAGGCACCTACAACGTATGGGATTGTCCCTTATCCTCTGGCATCAACACAAAATCAACATGGCTTCTCTAGTATGGTTTCACCTGCTAATCAAAGAAATGTAATACGTGGTGTCAATCCTGCTATTCCACCAGGGGTAGCACCAAGAAATTTTGCTACAATGCAGTCTTCAGGTTATGTGGGTTCAGGATATCCTACTATTCCAGGTCTGCAGTATCCTATGACATATCCCGGGGGTATGATGAGCCATGGGCCATTGGTTCATTCCCATGGTTCAGTTCAACCTACATCACTGGGCAGTAATTCTGTAACATTTTCAGGCACTGGTGCAAGTTTGGGGGGTCAGATTGAAGGTTCACAAAATGTCCTCCAAACATTATTTGATATTTGCTTTGCTGTTTTTGGTGACTGTGGGCTCCTCTTTAATGAATCTAAACATCTTTTGACTAGGTCCTTCTGGTGCTAATTTATTTATCTATCACATTCCTCAAGAATTTGGTGATCAAGATCTCTCAAATGCTTTTCAAGCATTTGGCAGAGTTTTGAGTGCTAAGGTTTTTGTTGATAAAGCAACTGGTGTTAGCAAATGCTTTGGTAATCATTTGCCTGACTAGAAATTTCTATAACTTTTAAGGCTATTTTCTAATTGGCCTCAATTTCAGGTTTTGTTAGTTATGACTCGTCTGCTGCAGCTCAAGCTGCTATCAGTATGATGAATGGACGCCAAATGGGGGGGAAGAAGTTGAAAGTCCAGCTCAAGAGAGAGAACAAACAAAGTGAACCTTACTGACACTGAGAATTCATATGTGCGGAGGATGTTCTATGCCATGCATTTCCAATGCAACACAACATACATCAACTGAGTGTGAGGTGGATGAGATAGTTTATGGATGTACATGTAAATCAAACCCATCATGCCTTGAAGGTGGGGCTTGGAAGCTTTCTCACAAAATTCAAATACCTGAAACATGTTAGAATCGGTGCATTGCGCCATTGTAACTTGTAACCTATGTACCTTGGACATTCACATGAGATAATTTAATTTATTTTTTCTTCTTTCGAATGTATGGTTTGCTTGAACAAGAGGTTGGGTGGGATGCAATTATAGTGCACAATCTTTGAAATTCTTTGAAACATTCAGTGTTAACTTGTCAGCAGGAGGCCTCCCCCCACCAAAGAATTGTAATGCAATTATAAAAGCATTTGTTGAACATTTTCACATATGTAATTTCTATTACAATTTCTGTTTGTAGGTCTCTTTTTATATTGTTTGTATACTTTTAGCTGACAATAAACTCTCTTTAGCATAATGCACTCTTACTCCATGTAAGCCTTTACCAAGTTGCTGTTGGTCTGCAAAGTGTTGAAGATTCAACCTGGTCACCAATGTTCCTACGTAAGCAATGTCCTTGTAAGGGTGCTTGAGTTAAACATTGTATGAAGTGCCTTGATCGTCAGGTTGTTTCTGGTTAAGACGCATTTCAGTGTGCATTGTCTCCTCAGGTATTGTACTTGTGCATATGTGTGTCTCATATTCTCATGCTTCCTTTCCTCATTCCATCAGTAATTCCTTCTAGAGTCAGTGATCATAACATCTGCTAATGCATGAAGATAGGGCCTAGAGCACTGTCTCTGCGAATGTGTAATCTGTTGATTATAGATGTGTTTACAAGACATGAAGAGATTTAGCTTTTCTTCTTTGATTTATCAGTGGTTTTGCGAATGTTTAATTGACTCTATTGCTCATTAAATCTCTGTTATATATGCAGGCATTTCATTGAGATTTTTCTGGTGCAAATATGAAGTGTGTTGTCAGGGAAGTCCCTTCTAACTAATCCTATTGGAAATTCCTTTTCTTGCCTCGCCTTTTCAGAGGCCATGTTTTGATGGTTACACTTATCTTCTATCTCTATGAAGGCTGCATATAGTGTTTTATGCCATTTTAGATCTTGTTTACTTAATTTGACCAGTTTCCTACATCAATGCATCAAATACAACCAAGAAGGGAGGGAGGAAAGGATATTTGCTGACCTCCACCCATTTGAAGTGTTCGAGTGTCATCTGCTCGACGCTTCTCTGTATGCAGAGCCGTCACTAAAGACCTCCAAAGCCAAGGGCCCTGCTAGGGCGTCCAAAAGCACCTCCGACGATGATTGGTAAATGCTCGGAGCAAGTCTACTCTGAAGAGACACCTCTCCAGGCCAAATTTGACATGGCCAGCACTAGCGAAGCCAAAGATACTGAGGAAGTAGGGCTATCCTCCTCTTATGGCCCTCCTTTGGCAATGATGTCAACACCCCTCATGCCGATCAATGAAGTTTCTACTGAAATTGACCAGGATGCACCTGCTGCTAGAAAAGAAAAGGCCACCTCTATTGAAGACATGGTGATCCAGGGAAGTAGGGAGACGGAATTGTCTTTTGCCATGAAGTTGCAATAGGGTTCCAGCTCAGTAATAAATAACCACCAGTCCTTCAAGACCGCAAACACGTCTGCAGGGATCGACGCCACTAGCTCGTCCCCTAAAACCACAACCATGGTATATCTACCAACAAAAAAATTTATGCAGTCGCCATCAGCTGAATCAGAAACCCTCGACGAAGTCGAGGTAAAACATAATGAAGAGGCCGAAGTACTCGAGCTCGAAGGTGATATTCCAGACTTTGTTGACCTGCAGCCAGCACCTCTGAAAATAGAAGATGGAGGCCAAGCCACAGTTGATGAGCTGATTGAAGTCAACTTGGGGACTGAAGATGACCCTAGGCCGACCTTCCTCATTGCCCTGCTATCTATGGAAGAATAGAAGCTGTATATTCAGCTGCTACAAGAATACCGGGAGTATTTCGCTTGGACCTACAAGGAGATGCTGGGACTCAGCCCCGCAGTTTCACAGCATGAGCTGACTATACATCCTGAGGCTGAGCCGGTGAAGCAGCTGCCACGGTGCATGAGGCTAGAGCTCATCACTCAGATATGTAAAGAAGTGGACAAACTCATTGATGTAGGTTTTATTGAAGAGAACCAATACACCACGTGGCTGGCTAATATCGTGCTTGTGAAAAAGAAGAATGGGCAGATCCAGATATATATGTAGACTTCCGAGATCTGAATAAAGCATGCCCCAAGGATGACTTTTCGGTGCCAATCATGGAAGTCATGATTGATGTCACAACCAGTTATGAGGCTCTGTAATTCATGGACGGGTCTTCCGGATATAACCAAATATGGATCATGGAGCATGATCGGGTCCATACTACCTTCCGAACCCCTAAGGGAATTTTTCACTACAAGGGGATGCCGTTCAGATTGAAGAAGGATGGCGCAACTTATCAGTGTGTGATGACTAGAATATTTGATGAGCTGCTCTATCACAAGGTTGAGTGCTACATAGATGACCTGGTAGTCAAGACCAGAAGGAAAGAAGATCTTCTTCAGGATCTCCGAGTTGTGTTTCAGAGGCTCAGGCAATACGAATTAAAGATGAACCCGATGAAGTGTGCCTTTGGGGTGTCTAGCGGCAAATTCCTGGGCTTTATTATCAGATACCAGGGAATTAAAATAGACCCCGCAAAGATCAAAGCAATCCAGGAGCTACCTCCGCCAAGGAACCTCTCCGAGCTGAGATCTCTACAAGGTCGTCTGGATTATATCCGGTGATTCCAACTTGTCAGGGCAGCGTCACCCCTTTCATAAGATGATGATGAAGGATATTCCCTTTTATTGGGATGAAGAATGTCAAACAACCTTTGACAAGCTAAAAGATTACCTGAAAACCTCTCCAGTGCTGGGGGCACCGGTGAAAGGACAGCTGCTAATTCTGTATATAGCAGCCACACACTACTCCCTGGGGGCAATGCTCGCCCAAAATAATGAAGAAGGGGAAAAACGAGCCCTCTACAACCTCAGTCGAAGACTGGTCAGAACTGAGGAAAAATACACCTTCATTAAGAAGGTTTGCCTGACACTAGACTTCGTAGTTAAGAAGCTCCGACACTATATGCTATCACATGAAATAAAGCTGATCTCCAAAGTAGATCCGCTTAAATACATTCTGTCACAACTAGCACTCAAAGGCCTCTTGGGCAAATAGGCGGTCATTCTTATGGAGTTTGATATCTCCTATGTACTGTAGAAAGCTATCAAGGGCCAGGCTATTGCGGATTTCTTTGCTGCGCACCCGGCACCTGAAGATTGTCCGCTAGAGATGGAACTTCCTAATGATGAGACCCTGGAAGCCGACCAAGTGCAGCCCTCCCTGTGGCAATTGTACTTTGATGGTGCATCCAGAACTGACACCCCAGCAACTAGATCGGCCAGAGTCAGAGCAGGGGCAGGCATAGTCCTGAAATCTCCTGAAGGAGAAGTCATATAGTATTTTAAAATGTAACAATATCTCAGTTCAGGTACACCTTTGACTTTGAAAGCACCCACAGATGTATGTATTGCGGAGCTAGAGCGTATTCCTTATCACCAAAAGGCACTGCACTTCATGGCAAAATTTTACTTCATTGAGCTCAATCATGTAGGCTGGGGGCAAAACACTTAGGCCGATGCTTTGGCAAAGTTGGCCAGCTCCCTGGTAGTCCCACCAGATGAGACCCTGAATATCATCGTAATCAACCGACGGCAAGTCCCCAGCATGTTGGATGTGCAGCTAGACGAGTATGAAGTTACCACAGTCAAAAAAGCTCCTGTACCTGACTAGAGAGAGGCCCTCCTACGATGGTTCACACATCAACAATTGCCAAAAGAGAAAGAAAAAAGAATGAAGCTGCTCAGGATCAAAGACTCCCATGAGTTCAGACAGATGCCCGCAAGAAGATACTACTCTGCTGCCTGTCAACAGGAGAGGCTTGGAAGGTAATGCACGAAGTGCAAGCTGGAATGGCCAGAGCACATCAAGCCAGGTTAAAGATTAATATTAAAATTAAGAAGCTGGGTTATTGTTGGTCCACTATGTTCGATGACTGTTGTAAATTTACAAAATCATGTCAGAAATGTCAAGAGCACGCTACTGCACCCAGATGGCCTCCAATGCCACTGCATCTAACAATACCCAGTTGCCCCTTTGAACAATGGGGAACTGATATGGTTGCTCCTCTCCCAGCGGCCTCCAATAGGTGCAAATATATATTAGCGACAACTGATTATTTCTCTAGATGGGCGGAAGCCATAGCACTCAGAGAAGTAACTGGAGAATTGGGGGCCAGATTTATCAAGCAAAACATCATATTCTGGTTTGGTGTTCGCAGCCGAATCATATCTGATAATGATAGTCACTTCAAGAACCAGATGATCTACCGTTTGTCTGACAAATACAAGATTGATTGGAGGGCTTCCATCCCATACAACCCATAGGCAAACGGGTTGGCTGAAGCTTTTAACAAGACATTATGCACCTTCCTGTCCAAGACAGTCAGTGCTCATAAAAAAGATTGGGAAGAAAGGATGTATGAAGCTTTGTGGGCATATCAAGCCGTTTACAAGACTCCCACAGGCTGCTCACCATTCTCCCTCGTATACAGCTCAGAGGTTGTGGTCCCCATCGAGCTAGAAGTGCGGTCATTAAGGGTCGCGACTCAACATGGTCTGGTCCTTGACGAACAAACAAATGTTGAAAGAAGGCTGGAGGAATTGGCTGACCTAGAAGGGAAGCACTTCGAGTGCAATAGAATATTCGGATATATTAGGCCTGCATGGCATGCACCTTCAACAAGCTCATCAAAATCTGAGAATTCAAAAAGGGAGACCTGGTTATGGTAAATAAAAAATAGGTTATGGCCTCTAACCCCAAAGGCAAGTTAGCTAAAAACTGGTTAGGCCCATATGTAGTCCAGTGGGTAAATGAAGGCTGAGCCTACGTTGTATCAACCACCGAGGAGAAGTGTAGTTCCCGCCGCTCAATGGTAGGCATCTGAAGTTATACCATGCACCACCACCCCCTCTAGGCGTAATGGTGGATAAATAAACAAGTCCCCCAAGCTTGTGACTCTAATATGCACTTCAGTGAATGACTTTGTGCTCGAGCCACTATACTCTCTCGTCGATTCAGACCTTTCATCTTAATCGACACTTAAACCTTTCTTCCTTTGCGTTGATGTTAACCCCACATCAACGAGAATACCACATTTTGGCGAATGGCTTCGTGCCTGAGCCGCTATACTCTTTCATCGATTCGGACCTTTCGTCTTAATTGATGCTTAAGCCTCTCTTTTCTTGCATTGATGTTAACCCCACATCAACGAAAATTTACATTTCGACGAACAACTTCGTGCCTGAGCCACTATACTCTTTCATTGATTCACACCTTTCATCTTAATCGATGCTTAAGCCTCTCTTCCTTTGTGTTGATGATTAACCCCACATCAATGAAAATATGCACTTCGGTGAATGGCTTCGTGCCCAAGCCGCTACATACTCTTTCAATGATTCAAACCTTTTGTCTTGATCGATGCTTAAACCTTCCTTCCCTTGCATTGATGTTAACCCCACATCAATGAAAATACCACATTTCGGCAAACGGCCTCGCACCCGAGTGCTATATTCTCTCATCATTTTGGACCTTTAATCTTGATCAATGCTTAAACATTTCTTCCCTTGTATTGATGTTAACCCCACATCATCGAAAATACCACATTTCGGTGAATGGTTTTGTGCCCAAGACGCTATGCTCTCTCGTCAATTCAGACCTTTCATCTTAATTGATGCTTAAACCTTTCTTTCTTTACATTGATGTTAATCCCACATCAACGAAAATACCACATTTTGGCAAATGGCTTCATGCCTAAGCCTCTATACTCTTTCATCGATTCAGACCTTTCATCTTAATCGATGCTTAAATCTTCCTTCCCTCACATTGATGTTAACGGCACATCAATGAGAATATACATTTTGTTGTGTCCCCAGATTTTGATGATAACAAACCATAAAATCATTATTGTAAGTCCAAGTCTAAGTCTTTGTTGTTTCTCTAATCAAAATGTCCAAGTGTTCATGAGACAGGTTTAGCACATTCAAAGTGTCAACCTCACCTCACAGTAGTGTCGACACTACAAGAACAAATGAGAGATTTTCACATTTCTATTTGGGTTTCGAAGCTCTTAGTGTGTAGACATTTCAGTTCATTGCGACAGCCCAACGTTTCTGCCTGGTGCTCATGCCTCGACACCACCAGGGCCATGTGCCGACACGACGGTTCAAGCTGCGTTCATTCGTGGCACCCGTGTCGACCTGTTGGCTCAGGAGTGTCGACCTATTGGTAAAGTTTTCTTCGTTTCTTCCAACAAACAATAGGAAGTGTCGACACTTTAGCTGAAGAGTGTCGACAACATAAAGTTCACCCAGAACGGATCTAAGTTCGATAGCAGTTCATTTCCAAGATCCACACTCGCTCGTTGGGATCTATTCGTACACGAAAATGCTTCTAGAAGGTTGCTTTTCTAGAGGAAATGATTGGCAGACACGGTATATTCCAGAGGTGGGGCCCACTGAAGATTTGGTTCCCTTATCCGTTCACATTTCTGGCGTGCACGGTAGAAGAGACAAAAGGATGTAGGAAGCAAATGGAGAATCAGACAGAGCGACGTCCTACAGTGCTATACATAAGGAAGAAAGCTTGGATAAGAAGCATTCGAAGCTTCCCCTTCTCTACAAGAAATTGAAGAACTGGTGGAGATAAGAGCCTGCAGTGTGGAAAAGCTCATGTGGGAGACCTCGTCATCCCGTCGCACCGGCGTTAAGGCATCGGGCTCGACTCCTCTCCTTCATTTTTTGGAGCCTGGACTGCAAAGAACATTACGTATCCAGACCTCTGTGCAGTAGCTGGGAAGATCCTCCTGGGATTCTCTTGAGTCCGTGGTGAAGAGGCCAAGAGATTAGAAGCTGCTCCAGAGCTTCTTCGAGTTTTCAGATAGGATATTTTTCTTCTATCAACTTTCATTGTTTCATCCTGTCTGTCAGATTTTTTTCTCTTTTGTTTTCTTACTCAAACTCATACATCAACTTTGGTCCCTACCTGTGTGTAGGAAGATAGACTGAGAGAAGCTCAGGTCTATGGTTTTTGGGGTTTGTACGCTCGCAAGCTATAGGACAGTGGTTTCGAAAGAGTCTTTCTCTCTGTGTAAAGCTGTGAATCAACGGACAGTGCCTTGGCACTAGTGAAGCCTCACTCAGTTGAGTGAGGGGTGGACGTAGGTCTCTTGACAGAGACCGAACCACCTTAAAATCTTCTATCTTTGTGGCTCGTGTGCTTATTCGCTTAGTCATTGGATGCTTGTTTAGGAGCACTGGTTTTTCCTCACTCTTACACTTGGCTAAATAGACATTGGTTTTCCATTCGTTATTGCTACATAGATTTTATCTGTAGTTCATTCTCAAAAGAAGGGGCTGATCTATTCACCCCTCCCCTCTAGATCCTCCTGTCACTATCTATCATGTGGAATCAGAGCTAGCCTCTCTATATGTGGTCTAACAATCTTGAGAGAAGTGGTGATATGGCGGCTAAGGGTCACATGCCCAAAGGGCATTCCATCAATAAACCACCCTTTTTCACTGGGCCAAATTATCCTTACTAGAAAAACTGCATGCACGAATTTATCCGGGCCTAGGATCTTAAGATATGGTGGGTGGTGAGCAAACGTCCATATGAGCTGCCTGAAGATGAAGATACATGGACCAAAGAGCAGATCAGAAGATCAACTTTGAACTGGGGTGCCAAGCACATAATGTAGTGCTCCCTTCATCCGGTGGAATTTTCAAGAGTATCAACGTGTGCCACTGCAAAGGAGATGTGAGACCATCTTGAGGTAATATATGAAGGGACATCCAAGGTACATGAAACTAAGGCCAATTTGCTAGTTTCGGAATATGAGAAATTCAGAATGAAATCTGATGAATCAATTTTAGATATGTATGCTAGGCTGACAATGCTCACTAATAGCTTGACAGAGTTAGGGAAGAGCTATTCTGAGCAAGAGATTATGAGAAAGATTCTCATATCATTAAATCCTGCATGGCGTACCAAGGCAACTGTAGTTGAAGAGTCCAAGGATTTGGCAACTACCAAAGTGGAAGAGCTCATAGGGTCTCTGATGACCTATGAGATGAATTTGAAGAACAAGGAAGCAGAGGTAAGTAAGAAAAAGTCTCTGGCTCTAAAGGCTGGACAGAGTAACAAGGATACCTTCGATGAAGGTGAATCTTCGAGTAGCAACCAAGACGGGGATGAAGTAGCTATGCTTACTCAAAAATTCAGAAGGTTTCTAAGAAAGGAAGGTAAAGATTTCACAAAAAGGAAGCCACAGTTAAAGAAGGGGTTCAGGTCGAAACCTGAAAACTTTAAGAAATCTGAAAAGCTCATTTGTTACTCTTGCAGGAAACCCAGACACATCAAGTCTGAATGTCCAGAAGGAGCAAAGAAAATAATGCCCAAGTGGAAGGGCAAAAAGAACAAGGCCATGGTCTGCACGTGGAGTGATAAGGAGGAGGAGGAAGAAGAAACCAGCTCCACAGAAGAAGAAAAGGAAGATTTGTGCTTGATGGCCAAAGGTGATGAGGAAAGTGAGGTAAGCTCTCTATTTGAACACTTCTCTACTGATGATTGGGAGGAAGCTTACTTTGAACTCATGGATAAGTATGAAGTGTACAAGAAAGAAAATAAGGCTTTAAAGAAGAAGATTAACAATAATGTGCATGATCATAGCCTGAATGAGAAAATTGCTTCCCTAGAATCTAAAAATCAAGATCTTAGAAAATTGATTGAAAGGTAAAAGGCCCAATGTCTCTTATTTCAAAATATTTGGTTCAAAATGTTTCATTCACAACAACGATAAAAGAGACTTCCCCATCCTATTGAAGACCACCTGCAGATCTAAGGGGAGACACTTTCAGATTAGAGAGATATTGGTTTAGAGAGATGGATTTCATGGACACTGTCAGACAAATGTGGAATTCACCGAGGCAAGAGCAGGCGGCGATTGCTTCTCTTGTGAATAAATTGAAGCATGTGGCGCAGGTTTTGGAACAGTGGGATGTAACCAAACCCCTAGCGGACAAAGTTGCTAGATAGAATACTTGATCAGTTGGAGAGATTAGATGTTTTGGAGGAGGTCGGGCTCCTAGATGATCCAGACAGACAGCTCGGTATTCACTCAGGGCGGAGTATGAGGAGATCCTTATTATGGAGGAGATCTATTGGAAACAAAGTTCTAGGGACAGATGGATTAAAGAAGGTGACAGAAACAGTGCGTACTATCAAAGAGTAGCCTCAGGGAGGGGAAGAGTCAACTCAATCAAATGTGTCAAAGTGGGGGACCAGCTGTTTTTCAGGGATGTAGACATTAGGAGGTTGGTGAGGGATTTCTTCGCGCACCTATTCTTAGAGGAGGACATGCGTAGGCCGTGCATAGCTGATGATCTCCTCCTATGTATTTTTGGTGAGGAAAGGGGTGTCCCCTCCCACCCTTTCTCTATGGAGGAGGTCTATAAGGCCGTTTTTTCACTTGCTGATGACAACTCCAAGACCGGATGGTTTTCTTTTGTCCTCCTTTCAGAAGTGTTGGAACATTGTGAAAGCAGACCTCCTAATTGCAATAAACAGATTCCATGAAGGGAGAGCACATAACATGACCACACTAGTGTTGATCTTGAAGCTATAGGGGGGCAGAGTTTATGAGATTTCAGGCCGATCAATCTTTTTAATGGTACCTGCAAAATTATTTCTAAGTTGCTGCCTATAAGACTTGATGGTGTGGACAGCTTGGTGAGTGGGTACCAAGGGGCCTTTATCAAGGGTCGACACATAGAGGAGAATTTCTTGGTTGCCAATGAATGTTTGCACGCCATGAAAAGTCAGAGGAAGAGGGGGATGGTCCTCAAGCTAGACTTTGATAAAGCCTACGATAGTGTCAATTGGAGCTACTTATTTGATGTGCTTGGAAGGATGGGCTTTGGCGAGAGGTGGATTGGTTGGGTGAGGGCTTGTGTCTCTATAGCCAGTTTTGCAGTGTTGAAATGGACAACTTTCTTCCGACTTTCATAGTGGGAGGGGGATTCGACAGGTTGACCATATGTCCCCTCTTCTCTTTGTATTGGTGGCCCATATTTTTACTAAGATGTGGTTGAGAGCTAAAATACACAGGCTGATCAAGGGGGTCCAAATTGGACTCGATGGTGTCCACATCACTCGCGGTATACCGATGATACTATTCTCTTCCTAGCAGAGGGTGAGAGACATTTGCATATTATTAGATTGATGTTGGAGCTCCTGGACAGATTGTGGGGATTAACATGGAGGAGAGAGATTTGTGGAGAGCAGCTACTATATTGAGTTGTTGGATAGGGGAGTTCCCAATCCTCTATGTGGGCCTATCTTTCTCTACAGGGGCTATACATTGTAGGGATTGGCACAATGTGATACGAAGATATGAATCCAGATTGGTAGGGTGGAAGGCTAGGCTTCTCTCATATGGGGGGAGAGTGGTGCTTTGCGAGTCAATTTTGAGTAGTCTTCCCATCTACTACTTGTCCAATTTTTAGATCCCAAGATCAGTTGCAAGGAAGATTGACTCCATTCAAGCTTGGTTCTTCTGGCATGGCATTAGGGAAAGGAGTAGGGGATGGCATGACTAGTTTGGGGAAGAATATGTAAGAACAAGGAGATGGGAGGTCTGGACATCAGAAACATGAGGAAATTCAAATAGACTTTGCTTCGTAAAAGGTTGTGGAAGATGGTATCTATTGATATTGGGCTGTGGCTACAAGTCATTCGACAAAAGTATTATCGGAGGGCGAGGGAGTGGGAGCTCACCTAGCCTCCTAGCATAGTATCTCTCCCATTTGGAGGGGCATTTTTCAATCTATAGATGTCTTTTTGGTGAGTTCAAGAGTCCATTTGGGAAATGGGCAGAAGTGTCGGTTCTCGAAAGATAGATGGTGTGGAGACTACACCATACAGAAAACTTTCTCACTATTTTTTGCGATTGCTACTACTTCGGATGCCTCAGTTTCACAGGTGTTTGGCGCACCGTTGTCGAGGGATGTGGTCCCCTTCGTTCAGAAGAAACCTTAGGGTGGAGGAGATGGAACAACTACAAAATCTGCTGACCTTGCGCCTTGAGTTTGTCCTAGACTATGTTGTCAGAGGCGTGAGGCGAGCGAGGCGACCAGGGGGTCGCCTCACGCCTCAAACGCCTAGGCGATGGCTGAGACGTTTGAGGTGAGATTTTATTAAATAATTGTAGCAACCTCCTTACCTATCTCTTGGGGTGGAGCTACATCAGGAACAACAATGTCCAAGGATATTTGCCCCTCGCACTCACCCTGGCTAACCTCCATATGGGTAGTTTCAGCAATAAGAGTCACAGCCTTGGAAGCTCCGGCTTCGCCCTCAACTATTTCTCCCGATGCTATCTCGGGAGGGTTGCTCTCCCCCAGATGTGGCTCCTGACCGGCGTCGAGTGGCTGGGATTCCATAACTCCTGCAATTACAACAGGTCCCCCCAGGCCTGCTGCTGCCACATAGTCCTTAGGGAATCACAGTGCAATAGGCCGCAAGATTGGCGGGAAAGTCGGTTGACCCAAACCCAGAGCCGGGAGAGGTACTTGCACCGTGATGGTTGGTAATGCCACCTCAGTCTGCATCATAAATATATATGTCAGCCAGCTAATGTAAAAAAAAATTGATGAGAAGAGCTGTGAAATGAAGAGGGTGGAGGACTCCCAACCTCGACTGGCACTATGCTCAAACCCCTGAGGTCGGTCTCTGTAGATCCAACCCCTTCTCCTGCAAGCAGATATGATGGCCCGAGCCTGATCTCCGATAATTGGGGGGGACTGAAAGTTGTAAAATCACTTTCATAAGCCGAAGATGCCCCGGCATCCTCGGTTTCTGTCTCAACAGGTGGGAACTCCTCATCACCGGAGCCCCCACCATAATCATGCTGCTTAGAAGAGGAAGATCCCTCTACCCATTCCTGGCTCTCCACCATCGAAGTAGATGCCTCACTGATGGGAATGTCTCCCTCAGTAGGGATTTCTTGAGTCGGTTCCATACTAGAAGCATCAGCTGAATGAATTTCCTGGGACTCGCCCCTTGAAATAGCTTGCTCTCCAGTAGCAGCTTCTTCACAGCTCCGGCTTCAGGGAGCAATGTTGGTCGGAGTTCAACTGCAAGTCAAAGCCAAATCAGTCAAGCCAATTGAAGACACAATAGGCCATAGAAACCCATAAACAAATTGCCAAATCACCTTCCATCTCCTGGTGGGGCGTTGGGGTGTTGTGCCTCCTTCGGCACAAGAATGTATATCTTTGTTTTGATGATAGCAACAAAGTGCATCAAAGTATTGAGAGCATGCATTGTTGTTCTAGGCACAATATGTGTGCACGAATGCCATTTCTGGTGTTTCTCTCACCTCGTGCACATTTGCATTAGAAGACCTTAGTGCGTGCATGTGCATGCATCTTAGGCTTCAAGCATTCCATATAGGGGCATTGTCCATGCACGTTGTTGAACTCGCTTTAGACTGAGCTCGTGCAGTAATAACCCATTTGTCAGCCACACTTGATATCTCATGCACACTACATAGCTCGTGCATGTTCTAGGTTTAATAGTTCAGACTTTGAGTTCATACATATAAGTGTGTACTCGAGCAGGTCTTCACTTACATTTCATGCTTCAAGCATCGTTTAAGCACTTACCTAGTTCGTGCATCCCTTGCTGCGTGCATGGTTTGGATTATACCTCGTGTAAGTTTGCACACATGATGGTGATACTTCATTTCTAGTCCATGTTGTTTCTATATCTTCGCGTTGTTTTTTTTATGTTGTCATACTTCGTGTTGTTTCTTCATTTTCCATACCTCGTGTTGTTTTGTTTGGTTTATACCTCATGTCATTTTTTCGTCTTACTACTTCATGTTGCTTTTGTTTGGTTTATACCTCGTGTCATTTTTCCGTCTTACTACTTCGTGTTGTTTTGTTTGGTTTATACCTTGTGTCGTTTTTCCGTCTTACCACTTCATGTTGTTTTGTTTGGTTTATACCTCATGTCATTTTTTCGTCTTACTACTTCGTGTTGTTTTGTTTGGTTTATACCTCGTGTCATTTTTCCATCTTACTACTTCGTGTTGTTTTGTTTGGTTTATACCTCGTGTCGTTTTTCCGTCTTACTACTTCGTGTTGTTTTGTTTGGTTTATACCTCGTGTCATTTTTTTCCGTCTTACTACTTCGTGTTGCTTTTGTTTGTCTTATACCTCGTGTCATTTTTCCGTCTTACTACTTCGTGTTGCTTTTGTTCGGTTTATACCTCGTGTCATTTTTCCGTCTTACTACTTCGTGTTGTTTTGTTCGATTTATACCTCGTGTCGTTTTCGTCTGTCATACTTTGTGTTATTTTTATGTTGTCATACTTCGTGTTATTTTTTATGTTTTTACACTTCGTGTCATTTTACCGTCTCCCACACTTCGTGTCGCTTTACCGTCCTCCACACTTCGTGTCATTTTATCATCTTCCATGCTTCATCTCATTTTATGTCTTATACACTTTGTGTTTCTTCTTTTGGCATCACACTGTGGACGTACTTTTGGGGACTCTTCGTTCTTTTCGTTAGTTTATTCATCCTTTCGTTCGTTCGTTCGGTTTATTGAGTGTGAGGGCGTGCCGGTCACTGAGGTGACGATTTATGCGGGCTTAAAGAAGCCCAGGGTGCGCATTTGATTATGTTAATTGTGCATGATTGATACCCTAGGCCGTGGTAGTTCTACCTACCGATCGGTTCGACGTTTCTCACTGCGAGGGACGGTTTCTTAGCACGTAGCTACTGTTGTTTGGCGTAATTTATCCCTTGGCGTTCGAATACACGTCGGAATATTTGTCGACCTATCATTGCGAGCTTGCTGATCTCATTAGCCGCCTAGTCGGACTCGTTTGAGTACCACCGTCCCGCGTCACCCTCCTAGTGCTTATTCCTAAGAAGACAGGTGCACAAGAGTTTCAAGACTTCAGACCTATTAGCTTGTTGAATGGCGCTTACAAGATCATCACTAAGGTGTTGGTTGAGAGGTTGGTTGGGGTGATGGACAGGTTGGTTAGTAGCTTCTAGGGAGTCTTCATTAGAGGGAGACATATCCATGATAAGTTCTTGATGGCCCATGAGTGTTTGTTTGCCATGAAGTCTCATAGGAAGAAATGGTTGGTCCTCAAGTTGGATTTCGGGAAGGCCTATGATAGGGTTAACTGGTAGTGTTTCCTTGATGTGCTAGAAAAGATAGGCTTTGGAGGAAGATGGATCGGGTGGACCAGGACTTGTATTTCCTCTACCTCATTTGCTGTCCTTGTGAATGGGAGGCCGTCTACCTTTTTCTAAGTGGGAGGGGACTCTGCTAGGAGGACCCTATGTCTCCTCTCCTATTTGTGTTGGTGGCTAATGCCTTGAGCAGAGTGTGACAGAGAGTTGATGCTATAGATTTGATTAGGGGGTTTCAAGTGGACGGAGGGGGGACACTATCTCTCACCTATAATATGTGGATGACACTATCCTCTTCTTAGTTGAGGGAAAGGAGTAGTTGTTCACACTTAGGCTCTTGCCGGAGTTGCTAGAGGAGCTGAATGGTCTTAAAGTCAACTTCAATAAGGGCTTGCAAGTGGACATGACTATGGAGGAGTGGTCTCTTCGGAGGGCAACTTGCATTTTGGGGTGCACGATAGGGGAGTTTCCTATCTCGTACTTGAGTCTTTCTTTTTCTTTGAATGCTCTTCACTGTACAGATTGGCTTCCTACTGTGTAGAGGTATGAGTCCAGGCTGCCTGGATGGAAGGCTATTGTTATTTTATGGGGGCAGACTTGTCTTGTGCAGATCTGTGCTAGATAGCCTTCTCGTCTATTTTCTCTCTATGTTTCGGATCCTGAAGACGGTGGCCAAGAAGATTGAGTCTATTCAGCGGACGTTCTTTTGGCATGGCAATGGTAGGAGATGCAGGGGGTGGCATGACATCACTTGGGATAGGGTGGCTGCAATCAAGGAAATGGGATAGTTGGGGATCAAAGATGTGAGGGATTTCAACCTTTCTCTCTTGTGTAAATGGTTGTGAAGGTTGGGGACACGGGAAGATGGGCTGTGGATGCAGGTGATCAAATAGAGGTATTATGTCAGGAGGAGAGTTTGGGACCTGGGTCTGGTGCCTTTGCATATGACCTCCCCCCTGTGGCTCAATATTTGGTCTTGCAGGGATTTCCTCATTTTTGGCGTTCGTGTCCGTCTAGGAAGAGGCAACCAGAGCCTTTTCTAGATGGATAGATGATGTGGAGACTTCACTTTTGAGACCTCTTTTCTCAGTCTTTGTGCGGTTTCAGACGTCCCCTTGGGGATGGTGTCCCAGGTTTTGGGTTCCCTTTTGTTAGGGGGGGACCTGGGCTCTGACCTTCAGGAGGGCCATCAGGGATGAGGAGTTGGTGCAGCTCCAGGATCTCCTCTCCTTTCTCCCATTTTATCCTTTCCCAAACAAAGAGGATGAATGGTTTTGGAGGTGGGGAAAGGAGAGTGCTTTCTTTGTCAGCTCTGTCTGCGTCAGGATCTCTGATGGTGGTGCTCGTCATAGTCTCGCTCTGCAGGTTTGGAGGTCGGAGAGCCCCCTGAAGGTGAAGCTTCTCACGTGGAGGATCTCTCTAGGGAGACTACCTACTCGGGACAGACTAAGCCGGTTCCCCTCGAGAGTCCAGTCGTCTTGCTGCCTGTGTAGGGTGGACGTCGAGATCCCAGACCACCTGTTTGTAGGTTGTACCTACTCATAGAGTTTGTGGGGGAGAGCTTGCTAGGACTCATAGTGGTATCGATCGGCACTGCCAGGTACACCATCTGATGAAGCATGGGGCAGGAGCTGGGCTCTCAGAGGTGACTTGACAGTATGGTGGCTCATTCTCCATGCCACCCTTTAGATGTTGTGGGGGGAGCGCAACAACCAGATCTTTAGGAGAGAGTCGAGAGCTGTGGAGTCACTTGTCTCGTTTGTGTGTGATAGAGCGAGGGAATGGGCTGAAATCCTTTGTAATGTAAATTCTCTTAACTCCTCCTCTCTTTTTATTTTGTTGGGAGGTTAGAGTGATGCACACTATCTTTGCGTGACTTTTGTATATGGTGTTTTTGGGATACTTTGACCTTGTATATCCCATTTTTTTAATACAATAGAGACCATTTGTCCTCAATACCTTTGGACTATTCAAAAGAAAATGATCCTCCAGTTACTTGTTTTAGTTTAACAATTAGACAGATTTCTCGTGGCATAACAGTTTCATCCTGGTCCTTATTCTTTCTTCTGTACGATGATAATCTTCACTCTTGCCCTTTGTCTTTCCTACTTATTAGTCATGAGGTATTTCAGCTATATTCAGTTATCCTTCTTGAATATTTAAGGATTGCCTCTGAGATTTTTCTACCACGTGAAATCATTGCCTCTGGTCTCACCCGCTTACCAGCCTCTTGGTTCTCCCTACACTCCTTTTGATGATGTCAAAGGGGGAGAATGGATATAATGATGGATTTGAGATTATGTTCTGGTTGGAAGTCAACGTGTCAGGGGGAGTTATTGCATCCGTCAGCATGTCAGGGGGAGCTAGCAAGCGACACTACATGCGTGTTTGTGTTGCGTGTCTGAACATCCTCATTTTTCTTGGCTGCATTAATTTTAAATGACTCATAGTGTTGTCATCATCAAAAAAGAGGAGATTATTGTGTCCCTGTGATTTTGATGATAGCAAACACTATAAGTCATCATGTGCTCATGTGCCATTTTGATATGACCTTGATGATGCCAGACACTATGGAGATCCTTCATGTTACGTCGTGCTTCATCGGTGCACAATCATCATTTAGGCAAAACAACGTCGGTGCAAATCCTGTGTGACCGCACACAAGGTCGGTGCATGCTTCTGTCTCTTGCATATTAAGGTCAGTGCATCTGTTTTGTAACATGCATATATAGGTCGGTGCATGTCTTACCTTAAGAGCATACAAAGTCAGTGCACATTCTTGTTTCGTCGATAGAAGGTCGGTGCATACTTATATAGTCTGCAAATAGTTGGTACGCATCTAACGTCGGTGCACATTTTATTGATCAGCATCTAAGGTCGGTGCACATTTGGTTGGTCTCCTTACTAGGGTCATTGCACACTCTCTTGTTCAGCATATAATGTCGGTGCTTACTATTTTTTTTTATAAGGTCGGTGCAGGTTCTTCACTATGCATATAAGGTCTATGCACTAAATTGCATTCATGCGACACAAGGTCCATGCACATCTTCCTTGTGTGTTACAAGGTTGGGGCACACTTCATCCTTGTGCGATACAAGGTCAGTGCATATCTCTTCTTATGCATACCCAAGGTCTGTGCATGTCTCGTTTTATGTTACCTAAGGTCTGTGCAGGTTTGCAAGTTGATTTGCTTATGCACATAAATGAACCCTGAGACATGTAGTTAGCACATAATAATAAACAACTAACACTCCCATTTGTTTTCCAGGTCAGTCACATGGTCGAGCATGTGGTGGACGAGTCAACAACCGGTGAACTTATCCCACGTGGAAGTCAAAGTACTAAGTTAATGCCACGTGGATAGCTACAGTGCCGAGATTCTAACACATGGATAAGGAATTCCAGAATCCTCTTGGCGGGAGTGTTCCCTCCACACGCCCGAAGTGTGAACCAGTGGGACCCCAAGGTTGAAGCTCTATAAAACCTCATTCTTTTTCGGTGATTTATGGAGTGAAAAAGAAAAAAAAGGGGTGAGAAGGGCAGAGCTGAATAGAAGAGGGGAGAGACAAGCAAATAGATAGAGAATTGTAGCAGCCAGTAAGAAGAGTCAAGAGCCAGAGAGAGAGTAGAAGAAAAAGAAGAAGAAGAGAGGAGGAACCAGAGGGCGAGAGAAAGCCTCCTGCTGAAGCATCAAATTGCTTAACTGATCATGTACTAACTCATGGATCAAATCCAGAGTTCTTGTGCACCTCGGAGCTACATTTATTTTTCCTTTCTGTTTTTGCCTGTTTGGTTATTCTCTTCACTTGCTTAGTGAGCTTTTCGATACTCTGTTTCAAGTTCTGGGTTCCTCCTGTGCAAACAGGAGAAGGGAGACTGTCTCTACGGTTGTGAGTGACTAGGCATCACTCATGGGCTTCCCTCTGTGGAATCAGAGGAAGGGAGGATCTAATCCTCTAGGTTCTGGTGAGCAGTGGGCTGCTACTCACGTCCCTTTAGCTGTAGCAGAAGAAGGGAGATTTATCTCCAGTTTCCCCTCTGGTTTGGAGGAAGGGAGGACTAGTCCTCCAGTTCTGATCTTGCTAGGGCAAGTCAGGGTTCAGATCCTGTAGATTCCAGGATCACTGTTGAGGGATTTGTCTCCCTCGGGGTAAGCTGTAAGGCAGCGGATGTTAGCAGACTGAGTCTGTGGTTCTTAATTGCTTAGTGCAAGGAATCCTTACTCTAACGGAGTAAGGGGTGGACGTAGATTGTAGATCACAATCGAACCACCTTAAAAACTCTCTCTCCTATCTGTGTGATTTATTTAGCTGTTCAATTACTGTTTCATCATAACTCTCTCTTGTTAAGCTTCTGTCCATCTGTCTGCTCCGTGGCTAGACTAGGAAAATTTCCTTACTGCGATTGAGATACGCGTGTTTTTTCTTGATGAGCCTTCGAAACTCTGTGCAGGGTGAACCGTTGCATTCTCCGACTCTGGGATAGTACCACTATGTTGTGCGTCTTTCGAGGATCGCAGATGTAATTTTTTTGTACTTTTTTGAATTTCTAAAAATTTTAGATTTTTCTATTAATAACCCCCACCCTCTCTCTCTCTCTCATTCTCACTCTCTCTCTTCTCTTTCTCTCCCCCTCTCCTTCTGGCAGTCGATGGGGGTGCTGGTGAGCGAGGCATGGATGGCGTGAGGGCGAGGAGCGTGAGGATGGGGCGAGGATCGAGGCGGTGCAGGCGTGGCGAGCTCGGCCCTGAGATCAGGGCGCTGCGGCGGTTCGTGCGACGTTTTCTTCGTGGATCGACATCCATGGTGTGCGGAATCTTCGGTGGAGGTAGGGGGATAGATCTTTGACTCTTGTACTTCCTTCCCCGCTATTTTGGTAGGCCGTGGTGAGCCGAGCGGGCTTATTTGACTAATTTGGGAAAAAATCATGATTTTGGAGAGTGAGCCAGATCTAGTGTTTTAACGCGTGATTTCATGGTTTGTCGGCATCAAACGATGCTCTGGGGTTTGGGGATGAGTTTCTCCTTTGCTTTCCCTTCTCCTGGGGGTGAACGGGATGTGGAATGGCATTTTTAGGGCTTTCCCGTCATTCTCGATTTTTCGGAATGAAAACGGTCCTAACAGGAGCCATTTTTAGGTTGGCGGTCTAGTGATAGACCGCTACCTTCGTGAACTGCCGTAGGTAGACCGCCTAGGGGTTGAATGGCCATATGGAGACTGCCATTTTGGTCACTGTATTGTCGGTATGTTTAGCGGTCTATCGCTGGACTATTTTACCCTTGGGCGGCCCATAGGCCGACCGTGTACCTCGTGGAGCCAGCGTGACTCCCGAGGCATTTCTGACCGTTGCTTTTGACCGTTGCACAGTGTTGGGTCTACGCGGTCATGGGTTGGCTGTTTGGTCCTTTGCACAGTCCTAGGTTGGACCATTTATATTTTGTGCCGTTGGGTGACTGAGCGGCCCTAAGGGGACTGTTTAGTTTTTCAAGTGGCCTATCATTCGACCGCTTATGGTTTGAACGGCCTGAGCATGGCCATTTGTGTTCCCATTCTGTTCTGAGGTTGGACAGCCCTATGGGGGACCATTCAATGTCTCTCACGGTCAAGGTATGACCGTGTGTATCTACACATTCCGAGGGAAATTGTGTATCTTCTCGTCTTGCCCAGAGCCTGAACGGTCCCTAAGAGGCCGCTCACTCTCTGGAGCTGTCCAAGGATGGGCTGTGTATACCTCACACGGCCTTATGAGGACTGTTTGTATCTGTTGAAAGGCGGTTCGTGGGTGACCATACCAGAATATCAAACGGCCTGTGAAGAACCGTTTGAGTTCTGAGGCAGTCCATCGACCGTCCGTTTACCCAGGAACAGCCCAAGGTGGACCGTTTACTGTGGTCTGTCTATCCAGTGGTTCCTTCCCTGTCGATTCGAGTCTCGAGTGAGTGAATCTCGATCCACGTGCTGACCCGTGGTCTGACTGATACTGGACATCATGTGGGGGCCATGTGTTAGGGCGTCGTGGGGTCCCGGGAGTTTGGTATTCTCAGCTTGTGCTACCATGAGTCGGTGTCGTACGAGGAGAGGTCCTTGTACTTGTTCAGTTCTGATGTCATTTTGCGAGACTGGAGAGTCCACTCCTCCGGTGACACGTCCACTAGTCGTAACCTTCTTACGGCATGCGCGTGCTGACCCACCCGGGAGTGGTGAAGCGGTTGACCCGAGTGAGACAGTTGTTAGGCTGGTTACCGTAGGGCCCCCACGTACAGCCGAGTCTGGACTTAGGGGGAATAACCAGCTAGAGAACACGCCTAGGGCGTATGGTCTGAGTGTACACACGAGGTTGGGGGCGTCAGACAACACTGACGAGTGCGACCCCAGCTAGTCCTTATTTGTGGTACTGGTTACTGAGTGTGTCTCTGTCTCCGCCTAGGACGTTGTAGCTAGACACTTGTGACACGATGTAAGACATTAGGGGACGCATCCGATAGTTCTTCTAGTGGGTAGAGCTCCTATCTCCTGGCAGGTGTGGACTCGTATTTTGTCGATCTGAGGTTGGTTTGTGCGGTACGGTTGGTCTAGATGGCTTTTCTGTTTATTTATTACTGCTTATTGGGTTCCGTTCCGGTATAGTAGGAGTAGCTGTAGAGCCGAGGTTTTACCGGCCACTAAGTTACTGTTCCTGCTATTACTGTTGTTCTTGTTGTAGTTGCTACTTTTCGTACCACCGTTATTTTCGGTTGGGGTTCCACGGGACCCCTACTGAGTCAGTGATAGGAGGCTCACCCCTAGTTTTCAGGTGCGACAGTTCTTCCTCGAGCTTCGAGGGCGTTGCGTGGAGGTTCTTAGTTGCCAGCTCGCCGGGCTGAGTGTTCACTTGGCATGTGATTTCCAATGATTATGTGAAAGATATGCATGTATGCCGAAAAGAGAAATGAACAAGATAAAGAATAGGCAGAATGGAACAAGATATATCTGGTGGGCCTGAATATAATGAAGAAAGAGGCCAATAATACAATGGAGGTTCCTTGTCCCTGGATGCACCCTCCTGAACCAGCTAGCAAATGTCACCAATAGTGGCACAATGTTCAGCTAGAAGTGCCAGATCTCCATGGCCATGAGCTGATAAACTATAATATAAGCCAAGATGGTCTATTCCCCATCCATCGGCGTATTTGAAGGCAGTAAACAAAGGCCTTTCCAATATCACCTTGGCCTTATCAGTTATGGAAAGGTTGTGAATACACAACAAAGCAAATAGCCAGGAGGTCTGAGCATGCAGAGTTGGCCGCCAATCCTCCTTCCGTACAAATGTTCGATCAGGACATAAGCGGTCAATCTCCCACGCCACAAAGCGGGAGATGTGAGGGGCTCCTCAACCGGCAGTGAAAATTGTTGCAGAGATATCCTACCGCTTCCAACTGGGCATAAGCCCCGAAGAGTCTCCATGAACTCATCCTTCTTAATTTCATGAAGCACAGGCTGCGATTTGGATGTTTTCTACTTCACAAATTTCCATGCAGCCAAACAAGCCTGCACTTCATGTTCTCTCCGGGATTTCAATCTCCACAGATGATGAGAATCGATCTCAAATACCAGGGAAGGTTAGGAATTCAAGAATTTACGCTCTGCAAGATCCCAGTAGTCATTTTGGGAAAGCCTATAGAAGGCAGTGCGGGTGTTCCAACATTTAATTTATTTTAGTGTCACACGAGGGAAACGCCTAGGAACTAGCACCCTAAAAGAAATAGCCTCACAATGATGGAAATAGTCCCACCATGTGCGGGCTTCCTTAATTACGGCCGAGCCTGCTCTCGACCGGCTCTCCGACAAAAACTGTGCTGAAGATGGTGGAATTTGTTGGTCATAGCCAAAGTTCCTGCTAAACCGGAAGGGATAATAGGGTTCCAGATATGTACTCCTGCCCTTCCTGAAGACCAAGACACTAGGTCTGATAGATAATGCCCAGTCTACTAGCTCCGGCTCTACAGATGGCCTTGTACAGACTCTGCCTGAAATAGGGTGAATATATTCCTCAACTTCACCAAATTTACATTCCCACAGGTAGTTTACCAACAGGCTAGAGTGGGTAGCCAAGCTCCAGAAATGTAAAGCCCCAAGGGCGTTCACGGGTACCTTTGTCAACTGCCCCCTGATTGAGAAGAGCTAGTCTGATGCATGTTGGGGCTTAGCACTAGCAAACTCTAGCATTCTTGGAAATAAATTAGATGACTGCAGCATCCGGGGAGCAAACTCGGGGAACAAGGAACATACCCAAGCACTAAAGAAGTGGAGTGGACCTACAGTCCGTAGATTCCTTGGGAGATGAGTATGATAGAGATCTCCCACCATCTTGTAAATTAGGCACAATGCAGTAGGGCAGAGAGAGAGCTTCACGCTCCATGCCATCAAGCACGTCGGGGATATAGCCTTGACGAGAATCACTATCTCGTCACCCTGCGGGAGAGCAAATGCACACAACTAGTATGTCAGATAGGCTACACAGTGTGTAATGGGGTCTACTCCCACTGGGTTGGGGCCACTTCGCCACCCCCTACGAAGAGAGGGAGATAGATGAGTCTTTCGGTGGGCCTGCTTCTTCAACCTGATCAGAGCTGCTCTGATGGAGGGAAAGTCCTTGTACTTCTCCTCGCCTCCGAAGAAATATTCCAGCCACAGGCCCATTCGCACCTGCTTCCTTTCTTTGCACGAACGGGTGCGAGAAGAAGAAGTTTTCGGGACATCTTGAATGGACAACCACAATGTCCCGTACACTTTCATAAGGTACCGATATGCAAATCCAATATAATAGCGGCCTTCACCGTCAGTGCGGTCTTTAAGCTAGTCCGGCCAACATACTTCTTCATATGGCTCACCGTCGATGGGAAGATCGGATAGCCGATGCAAGCTCCATAAATCCAAGGAAGTTTTCCCTTCTGCTGTATAAAAGGTGTTATACTTTGGACAAAACACCTCCATCATTCCACAGCACAAACCCTTCGAAATAGGGTATCGGAAGCGGGAAGTGTGGACGCTGTGATATACTCTAGCTCTCATCAAAATGGGACTGTAGTGTTGGAGCATGCACTCTGTAAATTCAACAGCTCCATCCCGAAATGCATGAACGTCAGTGGCTTTAAAGTCTGCAAACCAGCTGACGACGATCTGATGCTTGAACCTGATTGCTAAATAATCCAAGAGAAATGGTTCTTCTCTGAACCCCCACTTCAACGGGGCCAGGAAAAGGCCAAACGTGTGCTTCTCCTTATGCAGATTTCTTGCTCATAAATCCCACTTGGCGGGAGTAAACTCTGGAGCTCGAGTCAACAGTCCTTGAGCCGGGGTCAGTTCTAGCACACTAGTGTAGGAAACACCAAAAGGGTTTAGTTTTCATTAAGTAAAAGGTCATGTACATGCATGTGTCCATAAAGAAGCAAAAAATAGGAAAGGGAATAAGGTGGCTCTCAGGCCGGTCCCTCTCTAGGACCTTCACTGTCACCAGTGCCCTCTTGCTTCTTCTCTGACGGGCCCAAGGCGGTGTTGCCCTCCTCTTACCGTCGCCGTCTCACTGCCTCCTCATTCCTCCGATGGCCGGAGGGGCTGGTAAGGAAATTTGGGAATGCACTGCTCCGCGCGTCGCTCTGCGACGCACTCCGCATAGGCCCTCGGCCCATCATCCGGACCGTCCACTCTACGACCCGCAGTATGATCTTCAAATCGTAGGCCTGGCGCCAACCCTCCCCCACCTCCATATGTTAGCACTCTACGTCCTCCACTCCCGTGCTCAGTCGCTCCACCTCCAAACAGAGATGCTTCACCTCTGCCCGGAACCACTCTGCCTCGCTCAGCACAGCCATTAACTCCCTCGTCTGCATGAGCATTCATCATGGTCAGTCATTTGCATAGCATAAGCATTTAGTCAAAAGGAGAAGTTAGTTGGTTTGCTTACCCACTTTGCGACAGTGGCCTCGACCTCCTCGGCCTGAGCATTCACCCTTGCGAAGTCGGCGTCCTGCTCAGCCGTGCCCGCTGGCTGAGAGGAAGAGGATGGAGTATCCGGTCCCTGCCACTGTGCTCCCTCGGGTTACTGCATTTAGAGGTTAGGCAAGTTAGTCAAGTTCACAAGTATTGCATATTAAGTCCAAGGTTAGGAGGCTCACCAGAAGCTCCAGCGAGCACTAGAACTTATCCCTCTCCTAAATGGTAGCATGGAGGAGACCTGGAGCTCTGCTATCCACCCCTGGGGTTCTACCTACATGTAGGAAGTCAAGTTGTAAGTGCATACAGACTCACAAACAAGCATAAGTTTAGAGAATCGTAGCGGTCGTCCAGAGCCGCAGAAGACTTGGTCTCCTTAGCGCTTGGCATAGGCTTTTAGGTAGGCCTCATCGTTGGTAGCTTGGGCTTGCACCATGCGCCCTCTCCTGGTACAGTCCCGAACCTGGTCCAATGCCCGGGTGATCCAGTCGATCTCACCGGTCAATCCCCTGGAAGACTGCCCCACGCGCTCCTCGTCTCTCGTCGGGAACTCCACCTCTGGCTGGTGGACGCCCCTGGTCCTCATGATTAGGCGGTGGTGCAATGGCTCGATAATGTTCATGCAGTGAAGCCACACGTCCCGTCCCACATATGCCTGGTCCACCTTCACCCAAGGCTGTCCCTTGTGAGCCTCATCACGGTCCGATGTCCAGCGCACCTGAAAAGGTAAGGGTTACAGTCAAGCGTCAATATTTAAAAGGCATTTAAGTGCATTTAGAAGTTTTAAGTTTGGTGCCTTATCGATGCGTAAGGTAGCGTGTCGATAACATCCTGGATCGCTCACGCTAAGCGTCATAGCGACCCGATGTCCAATACTGCCATCCACCCCCTAGCAATGGTACACAGTCCAGATGCACCTCCTTCCCTCTCCCTAGGCCAGGGAGGTACATGTAGGTCCATACCAGCATTGTTAGTGTCAGCGTATAGCAGTCAGAATCATAATCATAATTGCATAAGCATTTTAAGATAGAGCATTTTACCTGAAGCAGAGGTGAGAATCTGCCCAGCATCGTTTGTTGGTCAGTGGTGCTGAGGGAGTCAAAAAGGAATACTGATGTGGCAGTGTCCCACGCGTAGTCCCCAACTTCCTTCAAGTCTCTTAGTAGTGGGAGGAGCTTACAGCTTACTCCGTTAGCCCTCGGTGCGAAGATGAGCTTCCTGAATAGCAGCATCAAGAAGTGGCGAAGGACTACGTCTCCCTCTGGGCCTGGTCCCACTGCCACTCTCTATCTCGCCCGGTCTGTCAGCCACCCTAGGTGCTCCTCTGGTAGCTCTCCCATGGCTATCATTGCTCCTCTCAACCCCAGGCTCTCCTGGAGGGTCGCTCACCCCAGCATCGATGAGTGGTGTCCTGGTCTCATTAGCTCTAGCCCTACAGCTCTCGCGCCAGCTCCCGGTAGTCGGCGTATGTCATCCCCGTCACTGGCTCTCCATGAACTCTCAGTCCAGTGATCCTCGCCACGTCCTCCAGCGTGGGGATCATGTGTCCCCAGAGGAACACGAACGCCCTGCTGACTGGATCGCACCGGTTGTGGAGTGTATACAGGAGGGCGGTGTCCAACCTTATCACCTCTATCCCCAAGAACTCGACAAACCCCATCACCATCTGTTTGTCTCCCTGGAAATTCGACAGTGCCAAATTGTCACGTCCCGACATGAAAAATCGGGAATGCGACGAGTCGTAAATGAGCGTGTCAATCAGAGCAAGTACAATTTCATTTTTAAAATCAGACATGAATGAGAAAATGATACTTTTATTTCATCAAAAGAAGTTTACAACTCTAATTGATAAGCCATAAAAATGTCTAACCAAGGTCTAAAAATTCATAAAAATAGCTGAAACGATCCTGGTGAAGAGTACAATGCGACTGCAGTGACCACGAGTCGAGAAACGAAAGAGTAAATGGGTCGAAGTGTTCTCAACTCGGGAGCCACAAAAGTAGTCTGAAACTCTTCTAAAATGATCAAAAAACCCAAAAAAGATCTAGCAGGACTCAATAAAGATCCGCCAAAGATCCGGGGTGTTACACCAAGTCTCCCGTGGGGCCGTCCACCACCTGACGATGGGCTGCCACTCCGGGTAAGTCTTCTCACCTCTCCCTAGCCCACGTAGGTGCACGTAGGCCCACACCTGCATTGCATTCCGTCAAGTGTCAGCATATAACACAGCATTTATAGGAATCATATAGCAAATTACATAATAGTTTTTAGGGTCAAGTCGTACCTGGAGAAGGGGAGAGAATCCACCAAGCATCGTCCGCTGGCTGGTGGAGCTGAGGGTGTCGAACAAAAATGTGAGGACCGCCACTCCCCAAGCGTAGTCCCTGACGTGCTCCACGTCCTCGAGTAGGGGGAGGAATCGACAGCTGATGACATCGGCCCTCGTCGTGAAAAGAAGTTGCCTGAAGAACAACATCAAAAACCTTCGCAGGACCATGTTCGCCTCTGGTCCTGGCTCGGCTGCCACTCGGGGTCGCGCTCGGTCCACCAACCTCTGCAAGTGCTACTCTGGCAGCTCCCCGATCACTATCCCTGCTCCCCTTAGTCTGAGGCTCTCCTGCAGCCTCGCCCGTGTCAAGGTAGTCGATTGCCGCTCCGGTCGCAACAGCTTCAGCCCTAGCAAACTCTGGGCTAGCTCCCGGTAGTTGGGGTAGGTCCTCTCGTTAATCGGTGTCCCATGCACGCGTAGCCCGGTGATGCGCGCGACGTCCTCTAGCGTGGGGACCATGTGGCCCCACGGGAAGAGGAACGTCCGGCTCACTGGATCCCAGCAATCGTGCAGAGTGTAGAGGAGTGGCGTGTCTAGTCGGGTCACCTCCACACTCAGGAGCTTGGCGAAGCCCATCGCTGCGAGCCTCTCCCGCTGAAAGTCCGACAGTGCGAGGTACATTGCTCAGACCTGTAGCCAGGAAATTCGAGTCCTACGCTTTCCCTGCATACATTTAGAACAATTGTAATATAATCATGTATTTTATTAAATAAATAAATGAAGGGCAAAAGAAAGAAGAATGTAGTTCAATAAAATGAATGGTCACCTACGGGCCATCTACCCCTTCAACGGTTGGGTTCCAATTGTCCCAATAAACCCCTCTCAGAGGTCCACGGCCACCCACTGACCGTTCTACCCAGTGGATGGTCAGGTTTTGACCGTGTATTCTTCTCGTGTTCAACCTGTTAACAGCCTCTTCCTAGCCATTCAATGAGCCCACGGTCGCTAACTAACCATGTAACTCCCCTTTCAAGCCCCTAATCATTTAAGCTTGCACGGTCTTTCCTTCAATCGTATAACTACCCACAGTCTCTTAAGGACCACCCTGTTCACAACGCTTCAAATTCTAAACGGACCGAAGTAGGCCATCCTAAATATCCACCGTCTTCCCCAGGCCGTGCTAACTCCCCAATAGCCCACCGGTTCAACTACACCAGAAAGGCCACCCATGGACCGTGCTAGTCATGAACGGTTCGATGTGAACCGCATAGTTTTTTACATGGTTACTGTTTAACCGTGTTCTTACCGCCGTGCCCAACAGCGTTCATCCCCTCCCCGCCGGCGGTGAAGGCCCCAATGGGTCCTCCCAACCGGCCCTAAAGGGGCTGTAAGCTCCTCTTCTACCCTTTTGGACTACATGCATGCTCTCAAAAGGGAGAGGGTGGCCGTGGCCTACCTCGGAGGGGTGTGGCTCCTTGGCCGGTGCTCCCATCGCCGTCGTGGCCTCCTCTGTCGGTGGGGTGACCTCCACCTCCTCATTTGTCGTAGGAGAGTTGTCTCCTTTCACCTTGGTCGGTCGTGATGCCAGAGCCTCCTCCGACGGGTTCAACAGCGGCGGCAGCGTCTCGTCAGCGATGGTCGTCGACGGCAATGGTGGCGTGGCATCTTCCCCGGCCATTCTCTATGCTAGGGCCTGATGCTTGAAGCGCATGGGATAGGGGGGAGAGTGAGGGAGAGTGTGAGAGGGAGAAGGAGAAGGGGAGAGTGGAGCGTGGGGGATTGAGAGTGGGGGTGTGGGTGGTGTCCTCGCCGTCGGTTATGGTGAGGAGGGAGATGGAAGGCTCGATTTTATTTTTTTGAAACCGATAATATGTACACGGTTGGTTGATCGACCGTTCTGTTGTCACATGGCTACGATCAGGCCGTGTACTAGTGATGCTCCATATGCATATGAACGGTCAAACCTTGACTGTTTACTCATTTGGATGGTCTTTCATAGGACCGTTCTAACGCCATGACGTGATCGAGACTAGCAATGCCCTCACGGCCCTAATCGGACCGTTGGTCTTCTGTGCGGAGACGAACACCTTCTACTTGGCGGAGGGTGAGACCTCGCTAGACCTATGGAGTCTGAGCCAACTGAGCGGCTTGCCTATCGACGGGGAGCCCTATGAAGAGGTCTGTCTCTCGGACTTGATCAAGGATGAAACCGATGGAGACGGCTACTACTCCTTGGGGTACTCGTACCGGTATTTGATGAAGGCCTATCGGGAGTCGTATCAGATTGCCCACAGCGAGAAGCAGCCCCGTCGCGGAGACCGGAAGAGAGTCTGGATGAACCTGTGGCTGTAATACTTTTATGATGGCCCGAAGGAGTATGCAGATTTTTCTTACGTCGGGACAGTCGTCGCCCGGAAGAAGCGCGCCAAGCTGAAGTCAGACATGAAGATCCCTTCCAAGGGGCGCCTGGGCGGGCCCAACCCAATGGCCATTGACACGATGACGCACTGTGTAGCCTACTTGACGTACTGGCTGTGCTCTTTCGCTATGTCGTACGGAGATGAGACTGTGATTCGGCCAGACGCCATTTACCCCGCGTGCCAGATGGCTTGGGGAATCAAGCTACCATTGTGTTCGGCTGCCCTCTGCCTGATCTACAAAGCCCTTGGGGACATCAGCATGCATCAATTCCCGAGGCAAGCTCGTTATGTATGCTCCTTGCACTTCTTCAATGCTTGGGTCTGCTCTCTATTTCCCAAGTTTGTGCCTCGGGCCATCCAAGACTGGGGCTTGATGTCGAGCATGCTGGAGTTCGCTAGCGCAGAAGTCGACATCACCTCGAAGCAGCTTTATGACCTTCGGGGTCGGTTGACAACAGTCCCGCAAGAGGCTGCCGGGACAATCTATTTCTGGAATTAGGCAGCGCACTCGAGCCCTCTAGTAAACAACAAATAGGAGTGCAGGGATGACCAAGTCAAAAAATATGTGCATCCCATCAGCTAGGCAAATGTCACCCGCCCGCTGTTGGAGCCCGAACTCAGAGACTGGGCTCTGTCTATTAGCCCAAGTGTACTGGCATTCCGAAAGGGGGAGACTCTACTGCTGGAACCATACTACCCCTTTCGGTTTGGCCGAAACTTCGGGTACGATCAGCACATCCCGGTGCATAGCGCCCAGTTTGGCCTCACCTCACGGAGTTTGCGAGGGGGCCTGGTTGCAGAGTAGGTGAGGGTTTGGTGGGACTTCTTCCACCGGGCTAATACTGCCACTTTCAGAGTGTCGGCTTCTGGTCGTATTCCACGGGTGACACCTGAATATGTAAAGTGGTGGAATGCGCGGACGGCATTCTATCGGTCTCACAAGACCAACTGCTGGGATGGGGCAGAGAGAAAGTTCTTGAGCCGACAGCTCGTACTCATCATTGACATCGAGCCAAAGCATCTCCTGCGCCTATGGCGAGGCAAAAGCAGGGATGTGGCCGATTATATGGTCGCTCGCAAGGCGACCCGGGAGAGCAGATCAGCGCCACAGGCCAAGCTGCCTCCGGTGGTGAAGGATGAGTTCAAGAAGACCCTGCGGGAGCTTTATCGTATTGGCTCCGACCGTTTGGATTTGATCAACTATCCACTACCAGCGGAAGAGGAGGGCACTCTTGCGACCAGCTGACGGGCTGAGAAGGACATAATCTGCCCATACCGCACCTTTGTAAGGAGGGATGAGCGGAAGCCTCAGAATTATGCAGATACTACCTGGCTCTACGTCCTTTTGCGGGTGCACGGGCTGACCATCGAAGCTCGATCGGCAGTCATCCTAGGGCAGTAGTTGCATGTGGCCTATCATTACGCCGAAGGGTGGGGGATGGACCACTTCAACCTGTATTGCCATCTTTCAGCCAAGAAGCATGCTGACTTGGCTGCCCTCACCGACCGGTGTCAGAAGATTGGCGATGTGTGTTGGCTGGTTAGGGAAGCGGCCCGCTGGGACCACGAGCCCTCCCTAAGCTATTGGCCGATCTCACTTCGCCTTTACACCAGCCGTCACAGTACATATTATCACGCACACATATTATATTTTCTTTGTCAGTCATTGCTGCGCCCTTCAGGGCGTTGGATAGCAACTAACTCCATGCTTCCTCTTCTCTTTTTGCATCACAGACCACCCGGACAGTACCCAAATGGCGACATACTGCAACCTCCTCCGACAAGCAGAGAAGTCGACATACTTCGAGGAGGCACCAGCGGCCCCGACCACAACTCCTCTGCCTCCCCCCACGAAGAGGCCCTGAACGAGGTTGCCCGTGAAGAAGGCTCTAGGCGAGGCGAAGGCCGCCGGGCGGCGGGAGGCCAAGCGCCGGAAGGCGGAGGCCTCCCAACCCTCAAGGACCTTTCCTGCGCCGCCCCCCAGCCCGTCATTTGAAGAGTTTAAGGTTGGCCAAGCTGAACCGAGCCAACAGGCCGGTAAGATTTCTCTTGTTACGATCACCCTCCAAGCGGGTCTTATCTTTGTCCAAGCATAGGATGCTCACGCCCGGGTGCCGTTCATGTTTGTTAGCTAGGGAGGGGCCTCCGCCTTAACCGGTCCCCGCTACAGGTGAAGCATGGGCTAGGTTCGAGCCACCGTCGACTCCCACTCGTTCGCCAGGGGCTGCTGGGGAGCTTCAGGAGACGTCGCCTGTGGAGAAGGCACTTGCCGCCGCCAGGGTGACTGCGCAACAGGAGGTTGAGCAGAAGAGGGTGGCGGTCCTCCGGGCGACTTCAGCTTCACCTCCTCCATAAATTCCTTCCTTCGCGACGTTCACCGCACCTCGGGCTAAGTCGAGCAGTCCCGCAGGTAAGACTTTTAGATGCCAACGCCTTTCAGGGTCCGATCACCCCCTCAGGGGAAATTCCTTGCTCATGCATGACATGCATGTATCCTCTTCCAGCAGAAGCGAAGGAGGCGGGCTCTATGGAGTTCCTCGGCAAGGGGGTCAGCCCGCAGGAACTGGAGTGGAAGAGGGCTGAAGCCAAGAAGCTCATGGCCGCATTGGCGGCTACTCAGGCCGAGCCCAGCCAACCTACCGGTTAGAGATCCTCACTGACGGTCCCACCTGACACTTTCTCGCCTTATGGGACAGGGTTTTTTTTAAATAATATCAGCCTCCCCTTTTTTTTAGTTCCTGTGGAGGAGCCGGCACTCGCTTCTATTTTAGACGTGGGAGGACCCGCTGCTCCCGGGGTTGCCCCTTTCGTAGAGGAAACGATCCCCAGCCCGCTTCCATCCGCAGAGACCGAACATGGTAATTCCTCTCACTGGCATGGCTGACGTATCTTCTTTACTTTCCGTTGGGAGCTCGTGGACCTTCGTTTGACCCGAACGTTTCTTCATTTGGCAGCTCCCCTCGCACCCTTTCCTGAGCAAATAGAGGCCTGGGGGATCCCTGAACCGACGCGGATCTATACAAGGAGGAGGCTAAGGTTTGGGGCATCGCCGTCTCCCAGCCCACACGAGGAGGAGGCCAAAGGTGACCAAGCGAGCGTTCCTTCTCCAACAAGGGAGGAGCCTACCGCAGTCGAGTCTTCCTCTAGTGAGAAAGTAAACTACGACTATTCCTCTGATGAGACGACTTCAGGCGAGGATGTTATAAGTGCGGGCCCGTTCATATGGGGCCCTCCCTTTGCAGCTAGTTTTCGGCCCTCTGTCTCTTATCCTCCGGTTGATTTGCAGGAGCAGACCCAACCAGGAACCACGGAGGCGCCCATCCCGGATGCTCCGGCAGAGCAATCCAAGGGTGGTGGCGCTGGTTTGGGGAAGCTGGCGGCCTTGTTCGAGGTCCTGCAGCAGGAGGTAGTCGCAGAGACCACATCCACCACTGACGAGGCCCCGGAAGAGGGAGAGATAGCGCCGGAGGGCAGAATCGTTCTGGCGATCGAGGTAAAGTGAGGCCTCTGGGACCCTTCCTATGCCTCTTTAGGGCTCGGGCAGCTTGCCTTGCTCGATGTAAGGCTAATCCCCCTTTTTTTCCCTTGTGTTTCAGGAGGAAGGGAGTCTCCCTGAGGCACGCACCGCCAAAGCCCGCAAGGCCGTCGCCAAGCGGAGGGGAACAGCGGGCCCGTCGGAAGCTGAGGAGCCGCGACTGCTATCGACGATGAAGGTGGAGTGTATAGTATCGTTCCTGCAGTCGGGGAGCAGGCTAAAGCTCATGGTCCCTCTCCCACCTCCTCGTCCGCTTATGACACCCGAGGAGGGCCGACTTCTGGAAGAGACGCTCGCCAGCCTCACAGTTCGCAGGGAAGAGGGGGCGTTATCGGAAGAGGCGGTCGAGCCTTCAGCAGCGGTGCCTGAGCCAGCCCCATTTCCCGCCCTTCCTCCGACCGAGAGTAGGGAGGAGCAGCCCCTCGCAGTCACAGAACCAGGTGGTGCAGCTGTAGCTCCAGCAGCTCCCTTGGCAATAGCCGGCCGGGGGTTACATGTTGAAGTGGGAGGCCCTAGTGGTTTGGCCGTGGCGCTCTCTTCTTCTTCGGCTACGGTGGATGCGGAGATGTGGGCCACCGTGGACGGTGCGGTAGAGTTCAACCCCCCGGAGGTATCTTCAATCGGCCACACCGCCTCAGATGCACCGGTTTGGCAGATGCTGCTGGCGCTCCGTTCAATGATACTTGCCAACCCCTCCCTCACATACCGAGGGGCGCATGCAATAGTGATGTAGCTGACCGGTGCATTACAAGTGCTGTGTTGCCCCCTGGAGGAGTGGTCGCGACGAGTATTATTATTATTGAAATATGTGAACCGTTGCGAGTTCCTCGAGACTCGGGTCCCCAACGAGCTTGCCGCCATTAAGGCCCAGGAGGGTGAATACTTGCAAGCTTTGGAGGAGCGTCGGATCAGTGGGGAGCAGCTCGAGAAAGTTCTAGAGGGTGGTCGCCGGGATCTCCATGCCCTCCAGGGTAGAATTGAGGAGCTAGAAGGCTATCTTGCTGCAGCCAGGTCTGCACTGGCCGAGGTCGAGGTGACCGTCGAGAGGGCAGGTGAGGCGCTCGTCATTGCCAGGGCTGAAGCGGCCTCCATAGAAGCGGAGCTGGGGCACCTCAAGGGGCAGAGGGGCCGATTAAGCGACATGGCGAGCTTTCCTTGTGTCGGCATTCTCCCTCTCGAGGATATTTTCCGGGGTATCGATTGAGCGCCGCTCTCCTCGACCCTCCTTTTGTATTCCGCTTCTCCCTCTTCCTCTTTTCTCCTCTTCCCTCTCTTTTTGACATGTAACTCAGGGGTATGCCCCGAAGCATGTGTATCCCACATTTCAGAATAGAAGACCATTCGTATACATACTTTCACGTGCGGGCCTACGAGTCCCCTTTTTTTTCTTTCTTTTCCTTCTTCTTCTGCTCCTCGACGAGAAGGTTACCGCGGTTTGCTCCCCACCCCGTGGACCACGTCGCTCTAGGAGCCGGCCAGGTGTCGATTGTTGCCCCCCAGGCCGAGGTTGCGTTTGTCCCGGGGAGACTGCAGTACCCGGTCCCGATCAACGTCCCTCTGGTGCATTCGTCGGTGGCATCTGCAACGAGTGGAGGGCCTCCTCAAGCTTCTTCTCTCTTCACACAAGCAGCCGTGGATGGAGCAGCGGGGTTCCTCCAGCTTCTTCTCCGGAGTCCTTCGCCCCCCCCCCCCCACTTATCTGGTCATCGTGGGAGGAGTAATATATGTCTATTGGCGTTGACATCTACTGACGATGGGAGTCAATGAAAATTGACCCCGATCTTGTCTCCGAGCAAGGACCGTCTGCGTGCCTCGATGAGGCATCGATAGCTGAGCAAACCCCAACTGGTTCGACATGATTTCGCTTCACACCAAGGGTCACACGCAGTGACTATTGTACTCACTGTCGGCTCATGCCGGTGCAAACGATGGAGCCACGCCGGGTAACGAAGAGAAGGGATGGCATTGGGTGGAGAGGGTGCTAGCCTCGCCGGATGGAGCATGTGCCAAGGGTGCACCGCTAGAGTGACCCGCGGGTGTACCGGTCGAATGGGCGCTAGAGCATGCCAGTCGCAGGCACTAGAAGCGTGCCGGTGGAGGGGCTCCGAGAGTGTGCCAGTCAAAGGCACTAGGAGGCGTGCCGGTCACAAGTACTAAGAGTGTGCCGGTGGAGGAATCAGGGGGCGTGCCAATCGCAGGCACTAGGAGTGTGCCGGTGGAGGGGCTCTGGGAGTGTGCCGGTCGAAGGCACCAGGAGGTGTGCCAGGTGCACTGGGGGAACCCGTGAGGGGTGCACCGGATGGTCTCTGAGGGCAGCGCACCGGGTGAACCCATTGTTGGTAATGGTCACAGTCCACTGATTTGTTTTTTCCTTCAGGAACTCGAGAATTGTGAGCCTCCTGCGGGTTCTTCTTCGCTGTCGGGACTCCGAAGATGGCTCCGTAATAGTGCACGTGTTCGGGGAGTTGTTTTGCTTCCCCAATGGTTCCATGCGCCCTTGCAAACATGAGGGTTTGTTGGGCGATAACATTCCTCAATGTCTGGGTGTCCAGTCCCTCTGGGATTTTCTTTCTTCAGTCCCATTTCTGACTCAGAACCTCGGGGAGTGCGGGCGTGAAATTTTACATGTCCACAATCATCTCAAACCACTCGAAGTATCGGTCCATGTCGGCCTCCCAATCAAGATAGACCTTCGGGTCAAAGGACCCGTCCAAAGTGGGAGGGTCTGCTCACACCATCCTAAGGATCTGCTCGTCCTCATCATCCCTCTGTGGTCGATGGCCACGTCAGCGTCGGCCATTCCCCCCATAATCTTTGTCAGACTCATAGTCCTCAAGGTCAGGGGCACGTGGCCATCGCTCCTCAGCCATAAGTGGGGCGAGCTGGGCAACAAGCGCCTGAGGGGAAATAGCTCCGGGAGGCACCCGGCGGTGGACTTTCTCCACACTCTCTAGCCTTTCAACCAGACCTTGGACAGATCAGTCAGATGCCTCAGTGCGGTCCTCCATGGCCTTGAGACGGCCCTCCATGCGATCGGTATGCTCCCTAAGAGTCTGTTCGGACCTATCCATGCGCTCTAGGAGCAGAGCCATCATGTCCTCTAGAGATCGGCCTCCCTAGGTGGCAGCTCGGGGTTCACGCATAGTGTCAGGGCGATGGTACTGGGTACCTCCACAAGTAGGCATGCAAGGGGACCTAAAGGGAGCTAAGGGGTGATGGACTACTACCTAACGGGATGGACTAATGCGAAATGAAGGACAACCTAGACTCCAATATCCAGTACGCAATGGTGATATCAATCCGAAGACCAATCTCACGCAAGGAGACTACCTTCCAAATAGGCTTAACCTATCTTTCCAGTAATGCCTTTTGATATACCGGGTATTGGGATGAAATGCAAACCTAGAACAAGAGGACCTTATACTTAAGACTTTTTTTAAGCAAAGACTAATCTAGACCCAACCATGCTCTGATTCCAATTTGATGCGAGACGACAAGTGGCGACTCGATACCAATTGAATGCGAACCTGGGACTCTAGCTCGCGACTCATCCCTAGTGAGGGAAGCATGCGGATGTGCATGGTTGAGAAATCGGTAATGAGTCAGGGTGGTCAAAGTCACTCTTTCGTGTCCAGATCGGGTCACATGACGGGTTCCACTCACTCACTCTCGCAGCGGTGATAAAAATTTGAATGAGCTAATTAACCTAACACTCAAGTAGCGGCATAAAAAATAGATGCAAAATAAGTAAATGTTAAATAGGGCAGCGAAAATGATACCTCCATGCTCCAGCCATGGGGAAGGTGACCCCAGCCAAGACTCGTACTCCCGGTATAAATAATTAATAATAATTACAAAATTAATTTTATTACCCACTCCACGCAGGGAGATAAAGCAAGACATTTAAGGAGGGGACTAGAGAAAGACCTTCGGTACAAGGCTCCATCCAAGATGACAAAATGCCGAGCTTGATACTTCAGTCTCCGAGCTTCTCGAGGGTCGGGGGGCTCCTGACAGTCTTAGAGCCAGGATATATATGGGGCCTGCTAGTCGCTTGGTGATGCCTAATCAATGGTCAGCAGCTCTGCTTCTATGCTCGGTTGCTCCAGCTCTTCGAGGAAGACTGATCGAGTACCTTCTAGGCCAACAAAGGTGGCCAATCAAGAGATGTCTGCCCGGGAGTTCTCCTCCTGAGCTATTCGGACGACCTGAAAACTCTTGAATAGTGGGGCTATTCCTCTTACCAGTTGAAGGTATTTGATCATCGGTGATTCTCGAGCGTCATAGTGACTGTTGACCTGACTGGCAACTAGCTGGGAGTCAGTATGGATCCTGACTCGTTCGGCCCCCAATCGTCGTGCCATCCTAGCTCTCGAGATGAGAGCCTCATACTCGGAGACGTTGTTGGATGTCTGGAAGTTGAACTTCAAGGCGTACTGCAACTCTACTCCTTCTAGAGACTTGAGGAGGATGCCAGCGCCACTGCCGGCCGAGTTGGAGGACTTGTCAACAAAAAGGTCCCAGGTGGGCCCAGTCATCGGTGGGGGGGCCTCCCCAATTAGGACGGTGCTCTCTGCAATGAAGTCCGCGAGTGCCTATCCCTTGATGGCCGAACGGGGGTGATAAGAGATGTCATATGCCCCAAGCATTATGGCCCACTTGACGAGGCGACCCGCAGCTTGAGGGTGAGCGAGGATTTTCTTCAGGGGCTCATTGGTTAATATGATAATAGAGTGCCCTTGGAAGTAAGGCCAGAGGCACTGGGTCGAGGTCACCAATGCAAGCATGAGTTTTTCGATTGTAAGGTACCTTCTTTCGGCCTCATTGAGCACCTTGCTGGTGTAGTACGCTGGCCTCTACACTCCCACGTCGTCTCAGATGAGGATTGAGCTCACTGTGGAAGGAGTCGAGGAGAGGTAAAGATACAGTGATTCACCAGGGACCAGTTTTGATAACACTGAGGGCGAGGCCAGAAACTCCTTTAGCTCTACAAAAGCCTTCTAACATTCCTCATCCTAGGCGAACGTAGCAGATGCCAATTTGGGCCCTCTCAACAATTTGAAGAAGGGTAGGCATCGTTCGGTCACTCGGGACAAGAAACAGTTGAGCACGGCAATCCGCCCTATCACGCGCTGGACATCCTTGACGCACACGGGTGGCTGCATGTTCAGGATGGCCTGAACCTTGTTGGGGTTGGCCTCGATCCCGCATTGAGTCACCAGGAAGCCCAGGAATTTCCCGGATTGAACTCCAAAGGTGCATTTCGCTACATTGAGCTTCATGTTGTACCTTAGGAGGGTGTCGAAGTTTTCAGCAAGGTCGGCAAAGTGCTCGTTGGCCTTAGGTGTCTTGACTAGAATGTCGTCAATGTAGGCTTCCACATTCCAACCGATTTGTCCTTCGAAAATGTGGTTAATCAGCCTCTGGTACGTCACTCTGGTGTTCTTTAGCCCGAAAGGCATTCGAGTGTAGTAGTATACGTCGAAGTTGGTGATGAAGGCTGTCTTTTCGATGTCTTCAGGATCCATTCGGATCTGATGATAGCCAAAGTAAGCATCTAGAAAATTGAGCAATTCGTTACCGGAAGTCGAGTCGACTAGTTGGTTGATGCTCGATAATGGGTAACAGTCTTTCGGAGTGGCCATATTAAGGTCGGTGAAGTCCACACACATTCGCCATTTGCCCAAAGCTTTTGGTACTAAGACGACATTACCGAGCCACGTCGGGTAATGGACTAGTCGAAATAGGCCAGTTTTCTTTCTCTTAATAATCTACTCTTTAATGATCGTCTGCTTCTCTAGGGCATGCTTTCTTCTGCGCTGCTGGATAGGCTTCATCGACGGATCGAGGTTCAACTTGTGCGCCACCATCTCCCCAGGGATCCCAAGAAGATGCTCATCAGACCATGCGAAGACTTGGATGTACTCTGAAAGAAAATCCTTATATTGCTCTCGTACATTAGGTGGTAAATCAGCTCTGATTTTGACTTCGAGAGCCGGGTCACCTTTGAGGAAGACGGATAGCAATTCTCCACCAGGCCCTGATGCTGTCGGTTCATCCTTGGCTCCCCCGACCTCTGTCTTTTTCCAATCTGGGCTTATGGAATCAACCGAGATTACATAGCACGTTCTAGCTATTGCCTGGTTACCCTGGACTTCCCCGATGTCGCATATGGTGGGAAACTTCAATTTTTGGTCATTGGTGGAGGGTGCGGCCTTTGTTCGACTGAGGATACCTCGGCCGAAGATGGCATTATAAGCCGACATCCCCTTAATCACTATGAAGTTAACCATAATCGTGACAGTCTTAGGAGTGGTAGCGAGCGTGACTTGTAGGCTTAAGGCTCCCTCGGTATAGGTTTCCTAGCCATTGGGGACTGCCTAGGTTGGTCATCTCATCCATCAATCTCTTGCCCCTGCACTCGGCCGAGCAAAGAAGAGAAAAGGACATTGTACATACCCATGGCATGGCCAAAGTAGCAACGGTGTTACTCTAAAGGAGATCGGCTATGGCTCGCCATATAGTGTGTGAAAAATCTATGCTAAAAGGTCATCCTCAATGATCGGGGAAAGAACTTGACCCCCAGTGCGGAGCTATCACCAGCCTAAGGTGCTGCAGAAGTGGACTCATTTGACTAAGCAAACTAACTAAGGCCTAAAGCCACTAATTCATGTTTTAAGGAACCAACATTAAAAATAAGTGCAGAAATAACAGAGTTAATAGCAATGATAACATGTTCTTGCACAAAATAAAAGATACCTTTACAAATCCATCGAGTAAAAACCAGCATCTTGAAGCAATCTTGACCATCAAGCTTTATATTTCCTTGCTTGATAGGACGAAAGAAGGAGATGATAGCAAAGGATCAAAGATTCCTCTACACAAAGGAGTGACAGACACCAAATCAGACGAAGAAGGATGAAAGGCAGAGAGACGAGGGATAGAACTCCCTCATTAAGGCGTCGAGGCCCTGATAACAAGGAACCAAATATAGAATAAACCAGATCAGCTGAGATCAAGGTGGACTAAAACCTCAAAAATAGCATGAACCCCGAAAGGGTGAAATAGAAGGAATAGAAAGACCATGATTGGATGATTGCGAAGAAGGTGAGGGACAAGAGGAATGATCATCTGACGTGGTCGGAGAAGAGGAATTGAAGCCATCTGACAGGATCAGAGAAGAAGAATGGTAATCACCCGACAGGGTCAGAGAAAAATCAACGGCAACACCCGTAAGTGCTGAGGAAGAAGAATTAGAAGATGACCTGAGATCGGGATGGAAGGATGACATAGGCTGAGGCCTAGAATGAGTGAGAAGGGAAAGACTCCGGATGAGAGGGAGAAGAAGAAGAATGGGGGCTTACGGACCCCAGAAGAGAGCAGAAGATCATAGAAGCTAGATCTGAAGAGAGAAGATACACCGCCCAAGGGTGGGAGCTGAGTAGAAGAAATGATGAATAGAAAGGAGAGGAAGAAGAAGTGGACCCCTGAGTGCACCACATGCGGCCCTTGTACTTGCACCGTCGTCTCTTCTTGGCAAAAATATCTTAAACACGGGCCCGCCTGGTGTGGACCCGGACCTTTGGGCTTCTTGATTTGTAGTGTCTCCTCAAATAACGAGCCCATCTAGTAGACGGCCTGGCCCAGTTATGAACATGCAGCGTCACCGAGGCGACTGCCCCTAGACACCCAGTGCTAACCATATGCAGACATTCTCGGACAGATAACTCCTTATAATGCTGAATATCATGGAACCACAGAGTTTTGTCACTTGGCACTAGCAGCATGAGATTTGACATCTCCACTCAAAAATCTGGCATGAAACATAACTCCCTTGCTAGAAGAGCAGGATAGAACTAAGGGAGAGTAATATGCGGTGTTGATGTAGCCGGCATACTGATGAACTGAGGGAGATTGCATAGAAAGTGCATAATGTCCTCGAAAAGTGCAGAAGATACGGCCAATTACCCCTTGAATATAGAACTCATAATCTGCTTGGCGGTCGTATGAGTTAGCACAATACGGGTGAAGAACCCTTCCGGGCCAGTTATCTGAACAGCAATGGCGCGAGAGGAAATAATAGCATCCATAGTGAATCCTTCGGCGAGCAATGAGATTGCCCCTGACCTCGCTTGAGAAGAAGCATGCACCAAGACAAGGGGACACTTCTTGGCAACTGTCATGGGAAGTATAGGCACATCAGTCCCAGAATAGTCAGTGACCAAGACTCGAATCAGCATGCGGCAGATGTAATCTTGGATCTTGAAATGAACAACCGACAATGAATCATCCGGACTCGACTCATCGTCTCCCTGGGGACTAGACCCGAGGGGCACCAATGGTAACACACACTCGCTCCGTGGGATGGAGGTGGAGGAGGAGAAATGGATGTCAATGGCTTGGAGGGCATGGAAGGTTTAATGGGGATGGTGTGTTTAGGTGGAGGCAGAGGGGTTGTGGGTGAAGGCGAAGGCAAAGGTGGAGCTTGCTCAGGCTTAGGCGAAGATGATGAAGGGGATAGCAAAGGCAGTGGAGATGGCGGAGGTGATGGAATAGGGGTCTTTCAGAGAGGAGGCGGTGAAGGCGGTGGTGATGGGTTATGTAATGGAGACGATGATGGAGATGGTGATGCGAGCAATGAGGGTAGTGGAGGCAGAGATGGTGATGTGGGCAATGAGGGCAATGGAGGTGGTGGAGATGGAGAGGGTGAAGAGGAGGGTTGTGGCACCCACCGTCGACGTATCGACATGCCGCGTCGAGCAACGTTGGGAGTAGAAGCGGTGGTGGAAATGGGAGTAGAAGAAGTAGAGGTACTCGCCTGAGCAGAGGCTTGGGTAGGTGTTGACCATAATATTGTCGGGTCGATAGACCCTGAATTACGGAGATACTCCGTAGTCCGACGGTGTCGACGATACGCCCTACTTCTCGTCGGACGTTGCATAGCAACAATTCATTCAATTGTTTTGAAACAATTTTCGGGTGCAACACCAGGGCAGGGAGAGAAGCTCATGGAAGCCTGAATCTCAGGAGGAGCCACATCCAAAAAGAGAGAAAGGAGTCGGGTTATAACATTATATAAACATGTTATAATGCTGATTTGAAATAAGAATTCTTTCACTTATTGAAGACGTCCGCCGGAGTGGGAGATTCTTCCTCGGAACGAGGGCGGATAGTAGGCCATGTGTCATCCTCTTGGCGTTCAACCCGGGGTCTCTTCCCAGGAGCATGGATCTCAGCAGGAGTAGCACCTAGAGAGACCTCTCGCGGGAAAACACCATCCTCTTGGCCACTGGGGTGGTCTGTAAATAATAAGAGATTACATATGATGAGCATCTCAAATTGCAGAACAGGGAATAAATGACAGGAAATAAGGCAGAGCTAAAAAATTAAGCTTATACCTGGTGTTGCCATAACCCTTTCGGGCTTTAAGATGATCTATTCGGGCTTTAATCGGAGAACCCGGGCCACTCTATTCACAGCGTTCAAGATGGTATTGGGGGTGGCAGCCACCTCTAAGTCTGAAATATACTCCACCGGACCGGCACAGCCCACTGCATATATGGGCCCTCCACTCTGTAGAAGTACTGCCTGCAAATGCTCCCCCAGGGACTAGCTCTGATAATTGGGACTTCGTCTTCAGACCACGAGAGGACTTTAGATCCTCCCACCAAGAGTAAGATATTGAAGATCCAAGGGTCACCCGCTGGCGGGAAGACCCAGAAGTGGAAGTTGCTGCTGGTGCACTCCTCAAGGGCTTCAGAGCCCCAGCATACTGACTCCTGTCAATAGGAACGGGGTGCCCCTCCTCCCTCTAACAGGCCTCTATCTCACGGATGGCTCGAGCAGCCCCAGAAAAGTGAGACCTGACGAAATCAGGGTCAAGAAATAGGGGAGGCAGGTCCTCCCTCCTCAGATGCCTCTCCTCAGTAGCTCGGATGGTATCGACACGCTATCTGAACACATTGCTGACTTTAAACCACCAACGTACATAGTGTAAGTCAAAGTGACTCATGTGCATTTGTACTGGAACCGGATAATCCTCCTTCACGTCACGAAAGAGGAAGGCCTGCCAAGCAGCTGCAACCAAGTGTACATCTCTCTGTCGGTACTGTCGAAGAGCCAGAGGGAAGTCCACATTCGGGGAAATAGCTTGGTCATATCTGAAATTCCTAGCAAACCGGTGTGAATAGTACAGTTCAAGAACTATTGTGCTGGAACGGCAGTAAACTAGAACTCCTAGCCGTATACAAATCACCCACTCAGCCAGTGCGTGGGAGGAGGGCAAAGCCCATGAAGACAACCTGCAGGCAACTGTATCACCCTGCCGCTCCAAGTAGGGACGGTATAGGTGGGAGCTGTGGTCGAAGTTCAGACTCTCACCCCTCCCAATATGGAGGAAAGACAAAGCACGGTAGGCACTGGCTAGCTATAAAACTGCATCCTGGTCTAGGTGACCAGCAAAGGCGAAGATGAGCGGAGCAGCTGGATTATCAATCGGTGTCCTCTACGAAAGCTCTGGCAACAGCAAACCAGCCCACGCACTCAAGTAATGAGTGGGCATCAAAATACCCTTATCTCGGGGTGCCAAGTGTGAAGTCAATGCCCCAAAAGACTGGTAGATGTTCGCCAATGCAGCCAGGGCAATAACAACTCTGCGCCCACACGCCATCAGACAGGCTGGATAGATCACCTCTGCTCGTAGAATTCCCTCCTCTCCAGGAGGGATCACAAAGCTGGCCAACCAGTAGGCCAAGTAAGCTACCAAGTATGTTAGTGGCGGTAGCTCCCTCGAGTTCCACCGCTGTGCTGGGGCGGGCAAGTGACATGGGTGTGAAGTAAACCTCAACGCGACCTCCCTGCACTGCTCCCAGGTCATGCCAGAAGAAGCGAACTCCTCATAAAAATAGTAGGGACCGTTGTAAAAGTGCATCACCCAGGCATTCAATGCCACTCTCGGGGTGCGGGCAACCTTCTCTTTTTCCACGAGGGCTGGGTCCCTCTAGGTCTTCATTAAATATCTGAAACAGTAGGGAAGAAGATACCGACCGGCTTCATCTGAAGCACTAAGATGCAGATCATCCAGGGATAGCTCCTCATAGGGCTCCATCTGAAGCAGTAGGGAATAAGATACCGGCCGGCTCCATCTGAAGCACTGTTGGTCACGGAATTTATTTTTTATTTTTCGCAGGGGAAAAATAGGATTGGCGCACACGTTTTGTAAAAACGTGGCGCTTATACTCTTTATGAAAAGAAGCATTCCCCTGATACAGAGGGTAATTCCGTGGGTGCGCATCGTATCAGACGATTTGGGTTCTTTTCATCCTCTTCCAATCCTCTATTGAAAATGTGTCCTTCAGTAAAGTTGTTTGATTTTTCAAGCTCTACAACTTCTTATTCTATGCCATTAACCAGTTCTACACGTATTTTGAGTTATTCATATTTTTCTAGTAGACTACGCTGTTCACCCAGGACTCAACATTTTTCCTATATTCTAGCCCCATTTTCTCTATCTTCTAATCATTTTTTCATCTTGCTCTCTTCATAAACCCAAGGAAGCTCTCCAGAAAGGTAAGCCAATTCTAGCCACTTCATTGGTGAGGAGTAATGTTGTGCCCCACACCCCCTTGTCTCCTTCTCACTCTTATAGCTCTTACTATTACTAACTTAAGCATCAGAGGGTTTTCGTCAAGATCTTAACCTCGGGCCCCTTGCTTGATTTCCTTCTCTTGCTTGCAAGAATGTTTCTTGAGGTGGCTCCCCCTCGTGATCATCCCTAATCCGACGGCATGTAGCTTAGCACGAGATCTCGCCTCTTCATCTAGCACCATCTGTGGGAAATGAGCTAAAAGTTAGTGTGGTGTGAAGGACTAGTAGTAGGCTGGTAGCCGGAGACTGGGGGAAAGCACCGACAATAGCGATTGAAGGGCATGTGCCATCTAATTCTATGACTAGCCCCCTCTCTCCTAATCAAGCCAATGTTCCACCCCCTTCGCCCATGGAGGCCCCGCTCCCTACGCTGGATCCCACAACATTCCAATCCCTCAACGATAAGTTGGATGCCCTTGTCGACCTGATGCGGGCACAGGTAGCTAGGGAGGAGCACTCACAGCCTGTGTAGTTGAGCCCCCCCCACCTCGGTCTGGAAGCTTCTCGGTGATCAGCAGGAGGCCACTTTATTCTCTAGGAAGGTTGCATCATCCGCAGCAAGGCAGGCGAACCTTCCCACCCCCCGCCTTAGGTTACCAAACAAGAAGCTTCCTCCAACCCTCGTAGAAGGGAAGGTGAAGTGCACCCATCGATACAGGCGACTGGCCTCGGTACGTGCCGCCATGAAGGCTAGCGCGAGCACACCAGAAATGTCTCAGGATCTCCTCGCACTCATCCGGAGCTCTCCCTACAACTCTGGGAGTTCGAGCACCACTTCGCGAGCAAGAGGAGGCCCTCTAGGCCCTGCAATAGAACTCTACCACTATGCAGGAAGAGGAGTGATCTTCATTCTCCTCTAACATTTTGAATTTTGGACTATCCTAACAGATGTCCCTTCCAGCCTACAAGTCTTACGATAGTCAGGGTGACCCGACTGAGCACTATGACAGTTTCGACGCCTTGATGACCGTGCACGGGGTGTCTGACGTCGTCAGGTGCCAAGCGATCGTAACCACTTTGGTCAAGGTGCTCAAGCCTGGTTCCGAGCACTTGCCCCCTTAAGTGTCACTAGCTTCTGACAATTTGGGTAATTATTTAAAGAAAGCTTCACTGATAGCAGCCCCCCGAGGTCGATCGTGGGGTTGTTGGCACTCAAATAGGCCTAGGGGGAAAAGCTGTGGGCCTATGTAAACCGCTTCAAGGCGGAAGCCCTGTGCATCCCCCCTCTAGACATGGCCTCTACCATTACCATGCTGACCAGAGGCACCCATGACGACAGCCTCGCGAGGGAACTAGTGCTCCATCCTCCCTCCTCTCCCGCCGACCTAGCAACCCTGGCTTTGCACCATGCAGAGTGTGAGGAAGTCCTCAAAGCATGCCAGTGGGGCGAGAAGGAGAAAAAAATGGCCATCTGAGTAGGCCTCTAGCCAACGGAAGAGGAGGAACCGAGAAGGCGACTATAGGGAGCCTCCACGTAAATTTGAGCCCTACACTCCTCTACGTACCCCCGTCTACAAAATATACCAAGAAATCCAGCACTCAGGCTTGCTCTATCAGCCCAAGCCGATGAAGGCCGACCCAAGACATCGCAATCATAGGAAGCACTGCTAGTTTCACAATGATCGCAGCCACCATATTGGTGATTGTCAACAGTTCAAGGATGAGATCGAGAGTCTCATCCACCGAGGACACCTCTCCTAGTACGTGGCCGAGCAACGTGATGACCACACGGTCCCGTCGGAAGAAATCGACAATCACCCCCACAGGGTCCATATCAGTGTCATCTTGGGGGGATCGACTTCTAGAGGAGATAGCAATCGAGGAAGGAAGCATCACGTAGAGTGAGCCAATCAAGCCTTCGAGCCTCCCAGAGCTCTGCCTCCAGCGAATGACCAACAGGGATGTGACACCACCTTCGGGGTGATAGTCACAAGACCGAAGACCCCTCAGACCTAGCAAGCAAGTAGTGCATGGACCGGTGATTTCACTCGAGCGGACTCACTCGCGCAGCGCACACTAGTGCCCGTAGCCGAACCGGCGATGGCGGGGAGGGTCTGAAGTGGAACCTTACTGTTCCAGGGGTATGGCTAGCTTGGGACGGACCCCTAAGGGCCTGGGATGCCCACTCTCATGGGTGGCCATAAATTAATAATTTAAATTAATTAGAGTCCAGTCTAAAATAAAGACAAGTACAGTCTAACAGAAAAGAGAATGTACACTAAAGTCGGGGGAAACCCGACGCAGGCAACGCTGGCAACTACGAACTGACACACCGCGTCACGAACCACGTGGAAGAAGAACGATCACACCTAAAAAGCAGGGGTGAGCCTCGTGTCACTGGCTCAGTAGGGGTCACACAGATCCCCACTGGAAACAATGCAATAACAATGCTAAACAGTAAAGCGGAAAGAACAGAAAGAGTAGGAGTAAGTGTAGTGCTAAACTACAACAGTAAAGTAGTAAAAAAAGGAGTAAAAATAGCTACAAGAAAGAGTAAAGCTGTACCGAATAAAAACACAGCTGTCGTACAAACCTCAGCTCTCTAAGCTACTCCAAACAGCAATAGAAGGGTGAACCCCGATCTCACAAAGTTGGGCGTTACCGATCCGTCGACAAAGCACTAGCTCCAAAGTGAAGGCCTACCAAAACAAGCAAAAGCCCTAGAAAAGACCTACATGGTCAAGAAACACTAATGCATACACAACTAGATCATCGTGCACACTACACTAAGCTGATCTTGGGCACAGCTAAGAACAGACTACCCAAAAAGTCACAAAGTATGAGAATCACTAGAGTCATGTGTCATGTGACCGGAGCACCTCCTCACTAGAAGAACAGTCAGATGCATCCACTAACGTCTTACACTGTACTGCAAGTATCTTCCACGCACCTAGAATGGTGGTAACGGAGATACTCACGGAACCAAGTACAAGGAACAACTGTAACGAGTGACTAGTCAGGGTCATGCCCATCGGAGCTCGTCCAAACGTCCCTAACCACGTCTGCACACACAAGCTCAATGTCTTGAGCCAGGCCTCTAGCTAGTTTTCTCCCCCTGTAGGACGCTACTGCAAGGGAAGGGAGCCCACGAAAACTAGCCTACAAACTATCTCTCGGGAACTACCACGCCACCACTCCCAGGTGGGCCGACACACAGGAAAGTGTCGTCAGGCTATGACTAGTGGAGGTTCACTAGGCATAGAGACTCTGAGACATCAGTGCTGAAGTACCGACAGGATAAACATGCACTGTCGCACATACCTCAAAACACCAAGCACAAGCACGGGGCAGCACACCAAACTGCCACCAGACTCAGGACAGCGACTAGACCAGCTGACACAATAAACCTTAAGTCTCACAACTCAGGGTCAAGATCATCGTACGAAAGTGGTAACATGCTGCCAATCAGCCTAATCCCTAAACCAAGGTGACGGTAAAATATCAATAAAAGAAATAGCATTGGATCACCAGATCCACACATCCACATAACACCAATCACGGAGACCTAAGGGATCACAAAGACCCTTAAAGCACCTGGACATGTAAATCAAGATAAAATTACACCTTAAGATGTCCAAAATCATGTCTCGATCGGTAAAAGATTTCGGAGACATTCACGAGGTCACATGTCAACCACTAGATCTTACCGGGTTGACTAGAAACCAATGACAGCTCTGAAGCAGTACAGAATACTAATCGTCATAAACGCACTCCTGGGTACCTTATAACATGGTCATAGCCCTCATAGGACATCAAAGACATCCATGGGACAATGGGCAAACGACAAGGTCAAGCCATGATAATTGGAGATCAAAACATCAGGAAAACAACACTCTGGGGATAAGCGGTCGATCGCTGGACCGCAAGGTAAGCCAATCGGTCAGCCAAAGGGCCGCTAATCCCACACAGAGAACACAGACACTTGGCGGTCATAAATAAGGCCGCAATAGGACTGTAGTGGTCAAACATCTGGCCGCTAGACCCAGTCAACCCTGAACCGACTTAACCAGTCAAATCACCAAAAATGGTCTATAATAGGATTGCTTCAGGAGCCTAGCGGTCTATAAATGGGCCGCTAAAGACACAACTCGAACCGACCTAAAATATTGACCGAAGTCAAACGGAGTTTAGCGGTCTACTAATGGGCCGCTAAAGACCACAAACGGTCAGACCTAGACCACTAGCTCGAACTGACCTAAAACCATTGACCGAAGACCACGTGAAGCTTAGCGATCTATTAATATGTCACTAAAGCAATCCATACGGTCTATCGTAAGACCGTTTAGCCAAACTGACGCATCGCTAAAGCCTAGCGGTCGTCAATTGGATCGCTAGATAGAGCTTAGCGGTCCAACAATGGGCCGCTAGCCAGGGAAAATGGTCTATCGCATGACCGCGAAGACCTGAATCGACCAGAAAACCACAGGGTCCAGAGAGAGGCTCGGTGGGTATTTCGGTCGACCGAAGGTATGGGGTAGGTCGACCGGATGAACAATGTTTCGGTTGACCGGAGCATGTTGGTCGGTCGACCGGAATGAACAGTGTTTCAGATTTGAGAAATTTCAAATTTAATAGATTAAGCCCTGTTTGAGCACCGAAACAATTTCTAAAAATCTAGCAATTAAGTCCTTATGAACATCAGAATCAGTCATGAGAGTTTCATTCACTACCTCAAGATCAAAAGATTTTTTACAAGGAGAGCTTTCCGTAGAATTATTTTCAAGCTTCTTTTTCAATTTTCAATTTTTAGATTTTAATTTCTTGTATTGCGTAGCTAGATCATCATATGTGACCATAAGCTATTCAAATGTAAAATCTTCGGAGTCAGAGCTTACCTGAGATGAGGATGGGTCACTAGACTGCTCTGAACAATCGGCCATGAGGCAATCATGCCTTCGTTCTTCTTCATCATGGATGTTCATCTAACCATCCAAAATTTGCATGGCTGTGATGCAGGTAGATACAAAATGAAATGACCTAGGATCAACAGCAGCTTTCATCAGATTTAAGGCTATGAGATTGTTAGAATGCATGGACTTGTGGTAATCAGTCCAGTTGGCTTTGTCCTTAGTCAGACTGGAAGGACCATTTGTAATAATCCTCCAGAGCTTAGGATCATGTGAGTTTACACGCTTACATAGTCTTCCCAACCATTCATTAAAATCAGAACCAGTAAAGATCGAAGGGGAAAACATGAAAATCTGATCGGTAAAAGAACTCATGATTTTAAAAAGCATCGGGATCCTTCTCCACAAATCGTTGGATCTGGGTGTGATAGAGCTAGGCTCTGATACCAATTGTTTGGCTCCCTAGGGTGCAACTGCATCTAGAACGGGGGGTTGAATAGGTTTGGTACAATACTTTGGACCAATTTAAAAACTTAACTCACACTAAATCGAACCAATCAATCTGATGACTCACAGAAATACAAGTAGATGGAACACAAGTGTTCCTAATATGAAAGGCTATGTCCGTGCAGAGCTGATACTTATGCAGAGTGAAAGTGCATTCCGTAGAACAACTCTCAATAGGGAGTGCTGGAGCTTTAGAACAGTCCCTAGCCAAGCTAGCCACCAGGCACTCAGGTGCGTATGGACACCGAGCCAACCAAAGTGTGTATATTCAGTGTGCAATCATAATAGGAAACAAGCAGAGCTGAAAGCATAAGTGCCTGTGAATGAGAGTAGAAGAAATGGATCAATCGCACGAGCACAAACCATTGCACATGGAGTTTCTAAGGTGGTTCAGTCTGTAAACCTGCAGTCCTACGTCCACCCCTCACCAAATCTGGTGAGGCTTTACCACACGAGGATGAAGTTCTCAACACACAAACGGGGACGAACCCCCCCCCCCCCACACACGGGGACGAACCCCCCCCATACACACACAAAAGGAAAGAACAAGTTGCAAGTGTAATAAAAACACATCAATGATTGCCTTCGAAAAAATAGAATGAAAATAGAAGAGTCAAATGTAGCTTCAGATATGAATCATGAAGCTGTAGCATGCGACTGCTTTCATGACAAGGGTCTTCCTTCAGTTCACTCTTCTGCAGGGCTTCTCTCTCTCTCTCTCTCTCTCTCTCTCTCTCTCTCTCTCTTCTCTTCTTCTCTATTTTCTATTATAACACTGGACTGGGTCGGCCAAGTGATGGGCTGCTCGCACTTTTCTCTTCTCTCTTTTTATTCTTCTCTTAGATTTTCTATTAAGGCTCAGGCTCTCTTCTTAATCTTCTTGAGGCAGCAGCATCCTTCCTTCATGTAGGAGGCTAGAATTTATAGGTAGGCTAGTGAGGAGTTTCCCTCCAAGGGATCTGCAACTTGATTGGCTGGAGTAAACAATGGTTCCTTTGAAATGAGCCTCTTCCCCAATCGGTCCAGCAAAGGTAAAAATGATGGTCTTGATCCTGGAGCTTTTTCGATCTTCTTCCCCATTGTCTGAGAGCACTAAGGACATCCTTCTGTCTTGGAGGATCCTCTGGATAGCCCTCTGATTGGTCGGATGCAAAAAGAAGGTTTCCTTGAAAGGTGACCTTTCCCACATTTGTAACCTGACAGACCCATTGACCAAAAAGTTTGTTATGGTAAGCCAATGATGATAAGGATAGTTGACTGTCCTAGGATCCTTTTTCCAAACCTCAAACCTGATAGAGGAGCTTGTGGAGACGACACCCGAGTATCATTGCCATAAGGTCGATTCTGAGCATGATTGCCATAGAATCCTGAGCATAGTTTAAGCAAGCTCCGAGCTTTGTCGGGCTTGCGCAAGATTGAGTCCGAGCTTTAAACATCAGGACCGAGCTTAGATATGAAGACTGAGCTTTGACATGATGACCGAGCATAGTTGAGAATTCTATGTTAGGATTGGTGATCCATTCAGAATGTGATCCATAGGGGGGGTGAATGGATCCTAGAGACACTTTACGGAATTTTAAAAACAACCCTTGCTCTTAAACGAATTTGAACACAGATACGATTTTGGCCCGAAGGGAAAGATACCAACAAGTGTTACTCAATTGATCAAAGGGGTCAGTCAATCAAGTACTATACTAGGCGGAGGCTAGCCTTACGCAAGAGGTGTCAGTCCAGATAGGTGCGACCTAACTTTCCTAGCATGCCTTTCTATATACTTCCTTTATTGATGACAGACTAGGATCATATGAGTGATATTGCATTCACAATTGAAATCAAATGGAAGCATTCCTAGACAGTCATCTAATGATGCAGATTTTCAATGGAACAATCACGTGAAGAAAGGGATTTTTTGGTGGTTCAGTCTCTACTAGAGACCTACATCCACCACACACTCAGATCTGAGTGTGGCTTGCTACTGTCTAACAGCTTGAACCGCTGCGCACCACAGCTTGCGTTCGCTATTCATTATAGCTTTCTTACAAACTATTGAGCATCACAGCTTGCTGTCCAAGGTATCCACCTCACCCGCTGAGCATTACAGCTTGGCTCTACTGACATACAGCTTGAATGAAAGAATAAGAAAAAGCACGAAGTAAAATCGAAAAGAACCCTCACGGGAATGTAGCTCATGTAGGAGCAAATGTAGTTCTTGATCTGATCCAAGAACTGAGAGGAAACTAGATCTTCCTCTCTGATCTTCCTTACTCACTCTCTTTCTCTTTTTCTGCACTCTCTCTCTTTTTACTTGGAATCCCTCTTTAGATTCTGATGCTCTGTTTATCCTTTTCTAGAGTTCTCTCTGCAACTCTCTCTTCTTCCACTTATCTGTTCACTTTGGCCCTCCCTTTTTCTAGATCACTTCGAATGCTCTTGCTCAGGCTTGCTTAATTCAAAAGTGTGATCACCTCTCTCAAAAGAAAGAGGTCTTCTATTTGTAGAGCTTCAGAGATTCTGTGGTCCCCACAGAGTTGTCAGCTTGACGTGTGGAGGGAACGTTCCCGCCAAGAGAACACTGGGAATAGCTTTCCACATGTCAGATGATAGAAGCACGTGGCCCATGTGTCAAATAGATCTCATTTGAGAACCACCTTGGATTACGTGCCACTAATTGTCCTGGGATCACGTGCCACTAATTTCCACGAGCAGGAGATAAAATTTGCCTTTGTGCCACCTAGGTCTTCGATCCTGGTTGCTTAAGCCTTTTCATACTTAAATCCCTACTAATAGAATATAAGACATTTTGTCAAACACTTCGTCAGAGAATATTCAATATACATTGATTTATGAGACTTAAGTCATGACATATGTGATAGAGCAGACTAAGATGCACAGACCCTAGTTGCAATGGTGAAAGATATGCTTCGACTTGAATGCATGCACAGACCAGAATATACATAGACTTGATCAAGTGCACAGATCCTGAATGCTATGCATGTGCAAAAGCACAAATGTGCTCAGACTCTAAATGGTACTGTTGACACCCATTTTTTGCCTATGAGTTGGGTCATTTCTCTTACCACTATTTTTGATGCCTCGAGTTGTCTATCATGCATTGGGTCATTTCTAGGCATGTCTTTGGGCTTATTTTATGGGTACTTCCTCCCTGGCAAGGTTTGCTTTCGAGTTCAGGCTTAATGGACCTTGATTTTACTTGGTCTTTGGGGAAAATGGGCTCATTTATCCCGTTTTATTAATTTCCACCGCCCAACCCATACGCGGTATAGCGATGGACCTGTTGACACCTATTTTATGACCAATGAGTTGGGTCATCTCCTTATTCATCTTTATGATGTCTCGAGTTACTCACCAGTTATTTGGCCATCTTGGTCAATTTTGGGGCTTATTTTATGGGTCACTCTCTCTAGTTGGGCCTCGCTCCTTGTCTTTTAAGCTTAATGGGCTATCATTTATTTTGCCACGCCTATGCCCCTAGCGATCTGTCGAATAGCCGTCTGCTGATGTTTGGCGGTTCCATTATGGACTGTTTGATGACGCCAGAGTCCTCAGCCAGCATTCATTCTTTCAATCTTATCCTTTACTATGCGCTGGGACCATATGGTCTATCGTATGACTATTTGACACTGGCAGAGTCTTGTTCAAACATCCTTCTTTCAAAGGCTTATCTCTTGATGGATGGCCAAGGCTAGCGGCCTATTATTAAACCGTTTGTGATGGTTGGCGGCCTATCATAGGATCGTTTGTGTAGACAGAGAGTCCTGCTCAAACTGATCTTTCTCTACTACGCCATGGATGGATTAGAGTCCTTGTTTGATGATTTCTCTCTCAATAGAGATCCTCAGAAGCTTCTATTTGCTTCTGTGGACTCTTTGGAGTATTATCTCTGAGAATTTGCTGGACTCTGCCCTACTTTTTAGGTGGATTCTCTCCAACTCGTCCAGACAGTTTGAGGGTCTGTAAATAGAACCCTTGGCTTCATGGGTTGAAGGGGAGATTTCTAGAGCTTACGTCGAGGTGCTACTACATCCAGCAACAAGTACCAATCAAGGAGAAGTGCTGTCTATGTCCATAAGCCTTCTAGTCCAGGGAGTACTTCGGTTTCTTTGGGTTTAGTTGTGTCTTTTCTTAGTTAGTTCTTCCCTCCTCTTTCTAGCATTCATAAGCATATTCCCTCTTCCTCTTCCACGTTCTGTCCTTCCTGCATCACTTTTAAACATCCTCCCATCTTTTCCACGCCCTATAGGGGTTAAAAAACCACCACCCTAGGTATCCTCCCTTCCTTTTCATGAGTTTTAGTATATTTGCATTATAGTTGCTACACTTGTCCGAGGGCTAATCTGGGTTGTTTTTCTTTGCTTCTACACTCTTTTACGGGTCTACAAGGTTCATAGCACGAGGTCCAACTCTTCTAGCCGGTCAGGAGGGGTGGAGACCCAAGTCCTAAGTTGCTGTTCTGGGTCCTCTGGTAGTTGTTCACTAGACCATTTTAGAGATTCAGGCGGTCAATCATAAGGCCATTTGTCTCTAGTTCGTGGCCTATTATTGGACTGTTTTCGTTTCGAACGTATAGAGAAGGCTTGGGCTGTAGAAGAAGGGAGATCACTGAGGAGGGGTGAGGGAAGCCATCAGACACGTAGGGGAAACCAAACGAACAGAGGCAGTGGCGAAAGCCTCAAGAGGGAAATTTCTACTCATGAAGAATGAGGGTCGTACTTGGCCATGTATATTTCAAAACCACGGGGTGGAAGATACACACGATGGGAAGGGAAGAAAGGAAAAGGAGAAAGACATGAATGGAGGAGATTGAGGTTGAGCTGGGATGACTGCTTCCTGCTCCCCCAAGCACCCCTCCCCACTACAGAATCCCTCTCTCTCTCTCTCCCTTACTCTCTCTTCTCCCTCGGGAGGTGATGACAGAGCGACGACCGGGGAGAGCAACAGGCCCTCCTCTCTTCTTCTTCTCTTCGATGCGTTCCTTCTGCCTCTTCTCTTCTGTCTCTCCTCGTGTCTCTTGGTGGAGGAGGGCGCTTTATACACTCGCGGGCGGGAGTCTTCGACCACGATCGGCGGAGGCGGGAAGTGACCAGCCTTAATGGGGATTTGACTTTCCCATCCTTGGCGGTAGGGAGAGTAGGTAGTGTGTCCCTCTCTCCGTTTGACACCTCAGGTGGGCCGCTGCGCGCCACGAATCCATAGGGGGATGGCATGGGATTTGCTCTACCGGAGGTGTCGCTGGAAGACCCGTGCCGTTGAAAGGGCTGGGCGTACTGCTGAAAAAACCCAACAAAGGCGCGCCGTCGAAGGCCCAAATGGGCGTGCCGTTGAGGGGCATTGAAGGCGTAGCCAGGGTGTGTCGCTGAGGAGGTGTTTAGGCGTACCGCTGAAGGGGGCACGGGGGTGTGCCGCTGAAGCTGCGCTAGGAGCGTACCGGGGGAGTAGCACTGGGGCGTGCCAGCGAAGCCCACGGGGTGTGCCGTTGAGGCCCGCGCTAGGCATGCCGGCGAAGGCCACAGGGCCGTGCCGTTGAAGCCTGCGCTAAGCGTGCTGTTGAAGGGATAGCGAGTATGTCGTTAAGGTGGATTTTGGGCCTCGTTTTAGACCCGATTGACGATCCACTTGGTTCTCTTCGGGCGCCTACGAGTAGTGAGTTTCCCATGGGTTGGTTTCTCTTCGCTGCCGTGACTCCAAGAATGGCTTCACGACAGTGTGTTGTTTGTTCGGAGAGTCCGGACGGGATGTATTCTCTGCGGTCTCTTCGGTTGAAATTGTTGTTGACGTTGGACTGGTCGGGACATGGGGGACGTGCAATTTTACACGTCCACAGCAGGCAATGGTTCGCTCCCCCATCTTTTGAAATCGTAGAAGTCAGCACCCCTGTCCTTCTCCCTCTTCTTCCCCTTCGACTGCTTTCGCCCCACCGCCGGTCGCCACGCCATCACTGCCATTCTGAGGGTGAGAGACCATGCAACCGTCCCTCCATCTTCCCCCTTCCCTCTTCTCCTCCTTTTCTCTTCCTTCTCTTCTTTCCCTACTTCACATGGCAGGGCGACAACCACGGGGCCCTAAGCCCCTTCACCTCCCTCGTCCTTCTTCTTCTTCTCTTCTACCTCTTCTACTCTTCTTCTCTGTCTCTTTTGCTTCTTCTCTTCTTCTTCTCTGGAGGTTACAGAGGCGACGCCGGTGCCACCAGCTTGTTGGTCCTGCAGCGCCACCAAATGGGAACCCTGCATGGGCCACCGGATCACAAGCCCCAAGGGGGCCATTGGATCAGGGTGTTGGCGAGGCAGCCACCGAGTCAGAGGCTTCAGGGTGCCACCGTATCAGTGGGCAGAGGGCGCCATCGGATGGGGACGGAGTGCCACCATATCAGGGCTGAGAGGTAGCCACGGTATCACAGGGATGGGGTTGCCACCAGATCAAGTGCCCCGATTGGGCCACTGGTTCAAAGGGCTTAGGGCACCACCGGATCAGCGAGTTCAGGCGAATCAAGCGCTTGCGGGTGCCACCGGATCAATTGCCCACAAGGGCCCCTGGATCAGAGGTCTCCAAGAGCCACCGGATGAGAGGGGTAGCCACCAGATGAGAGGTTTTTAAGGTTATTAGGGGGCCCGCAAGGGTGAAAAATAATTCAGTGTTGCCGCTTCCGTGTGCACCAAGACCTTTTGGGACTGTCACTCCTTGTGGATGTGCACCTGCTTCTCTCCTTTGCACCTCCGGCCTAGGGGAAACTCTGCCAAAATTTCATCCAAATCCTTATGCTTTATTTACTTTAATTTCAGCAAAAGCCCTTTCTTCTTCTAGCCTTATATTCTAGCTATGGTCTTCTATTTTGATCATTTGTTTGTTGATGTTTGCAAGAAATGGCTTCCCCAAGTGCTTCTTCACCTTCAGCTACCACCAGTCCCAAGTCTGCCACTTTCGTTGCTCCTTCGGCAGTCACTTGGCTCAATGTGGAGGACCTCGACAGGAAACACGCAGAAGTAGCTGCACTGGCAGAGTCTTTGGGCTCTGATACAGACGTAATGGATTCCTGATTAATGTGATTGCACACAGTGAATGATATCCTATAACCTGAAATTAAATTGCGCCTGTTAACATGAACGTTAATTCATATTAACGCCTGATCATGTGGATGTTAATCTATTTACATTTTTGAAAAAAATAATTCATGCCATGAAATTTATTCTCTGTAAAATGTAAATTAAATTACAGAAATCGAAAATGAGCGCCTTCCTAGAAGGACGCCATTGGTATAAAATGAAAAATAAAAAAGTTAATGAGCGCCTGGTATCTCAGAGGCTAATTGAATTAGCGCCTGTGATACAGGACGTCGTTTTCTGATCGACTGGTTTTCCTGAGTTTCCAACCCCATCGTGGGGTATCGCTGGCACTCTCATCCCATTTCTATGGTTGAGGTCTCGATTTTGTTTTATATCGATCACCCTTAACTCTTCGTGACGTTTGAGCTCTCCGCGGGACATTCTGTTCCTTCGGACTATCGATCACCCTTAACTCCCCACCCCCTTCCCTTTCACCTCCTTGTGCTTGTCGCAGCTAGCCTCCCACAACCCATCCACCCCCTTGCACCACTCCTAGCTCCGCCCAAACCTCCTCCCCAGCCACCCCATCATCTCCTTCCATCATCCATCCATCCCCCACAACCATTAGCCCCATCCCCCAGCTGTACCCTCACCTCCCCTTGCCCATATCACCCCCTTCCTCCATCATACTCAGGCTAGATTCACAATAGCAGAGCAGCACCTGGTTGCAGCACCGCCCATAGACTCCCCACGGGGCTTTAGTGGCATCTCTTATACCGGTGGATTCTTCGTCCAGCCAGATTCACAACGAAGGTGACCCCGCCATCATCTGACCTCGGAGCTGCCCGAAGAAGTAGATCTAGGTGACCTGCACAGTCTGCCTATGGCAGACAATCTGAAGCCAGTTGCAGACGTCCCCACGGCCATCCCTGTGAAGCTCCTTGCAAGATCTTCGGTGGAGGTGAAGTATTTCAGGTCCTCTTCTAGTCCCTGAAAGAAGGAGGCTGATCGCCCATCGGAGCACCTTATTCCAGCCGTTCTTGCCAGCGTGCGCAGATCAGCTCCGCCAGAACCAGGTTGGACCCCTTACTACTCATCTACCCACTACGCCCTACTCTGATCACCTTTTTTGGAGCCCCGTCAGTTCCTAGTCGTATCAGACTCTCCCACGAACGCGTCGACACTGGTCCCATCTCCATCGGAATGCGGAGGAGTCTGTGGTGGCCCTTTCTTCAGGCTGTTGCAGCTCTGGGACAGACAAGGTCGTACCTGAATAGTCTGGTTCCCAGAGCCCCCCATTCAGCCTCCGATCGGTCTATCATTCCCACAGCATGATCCAGGCCCACCAACGGCTGATTTGGCGCTTGTTCCTTCCCCAACAACAATCGGAGGAAGCAGTGACACCATCGACTTCGACCGGTAGTTTGGCAGACCCGGGTGGGACTGGGCCCAACCGGTTCATGGAGTTAGCCTAGCAGCACCGAAGCCCGACCTCCGGATGATCGGCGGCTCAATCAGCACACTCCCACCTCACCCCCAGACACGCTAGTGCCAGCTCTATCCTCGGAAAAGCTCAGAGTAGCCCGTAGTTGCCTCTGCAACAGGCTGCAATCATTTTGGGCTAGGTTGGGATCTCACTCGACCAGCCCAATCCCAGAGCTACCGCGGCCCACGGAGATCTTCAAGCGGCCTCGACTTCCTCCAGTGTGATCTTGGGCCAACCCAGGGCGCTTTAGTACCAGCCCCGCCATCAGCAGCGATCGAAGGTGCTCGTGGCGATTTTGTCATCGATTTGCTATCCTGTAGGGCCCTACCTGACAGCTTTGGCTTTTCCCAAATACCCCGCCCCTTCGCCTGGCCGTCTGACAGCCCCTCCCAACGTGGAGGTAGTATTGACTGTAAAATTAATTTCCCCACCCCATGATCACCCTCCTGTGAGAGGCATAGTGTTGTAAGTTTACAAATTTTCAAGTCAAGACGGCACCGACGCAGCGTGCAGGTGCGTACCCACGCTTCCCCGCTCGCCCTCATCTCCGGCCAGGATTGGTGTCTTCAAATCGATCAAGTGAGCGTCCAGTTACCCCTCCTTGCTGGTTCACTTTTCTGGTTTAATGTCACGTCTGGATGCCCGTCAATGGTGAGGTGACCGCCCGTCCCTAGATTTCATCAATTGAGTGTCCACCGCAGAGCGAGTTGCGAGAGCTACCCCCATAACCCTCGCCCTTGGCGTGCTGGCCACCCTCCGAGTTGGGATATCCTAGCCCCTTAGGGTGATAGGGGCATCCCTTGCCCCCCCACATCTTTTCGAGGCTAGGATTGTTCGTCGGCATGCACCATTGTGTTTGTCATGTGTTTCTGAGTCTAGTCATGTAATTTTTATATTTTATTTGAGTCATAAACTGTATAATTTTTCCTTTATTTGAGTATGGTACCTGGGTTAGTGAGTCATTTACATAAGTTAGCCTTGGCTCAGGCCTCACGCCTCTGCCAAGTTAGTTGGCTCTGACATGACGTCGAGTCGACACCCATTCTATATTCTACCCTTGGCTTAGGCCTCACGTCTCTGCCAAGTTCGTTGGCTCCGACAAGACGTCGAGTCAACACCCATTCTAAATTCTGCCCTTGGCTTAGACCTCATATCTCAGCAAAGTTTGTTGGCTCCGACAAAATGTCGAGTCAACACCCATCTTACATTATGCCCTTTGCTTAAGCCTCAAGCTTCTGCCAGGTTCGTTGGCTCTGACATGACGTTGGGTCAGCATCCATATCCTATTTTTCTCCCTTGGCCTATGGCCTCACGCCTTTGCCAAGTTGGTTGACTTTGGCAAGTTTATCAAGTCAACAACCATATTATGCCCTGGCCCAGACCCTTTGTCTCTTCTAGGTTGGTCATTTTCGACATGGCGTCAAGATGACAACAATATTTTATTTCTGCCCTTGTTCTTGACATACCGCCTAAGCAAGGTTTGTTGACTCCGACATCCCGCCGGGTCGACGTCAATATTTCATCTTTGGTACGGACTTTCCATCCGGCCAATGAATAAGAAGACCATTTACCTCTGGCTCGGACCTTCCGTCCGACCCCATAATAAAAAAAACCCTTGACATTCGGTTTGAACCTTTTTGTTCGACCAGATAATAAATTATCCTTTTTAATCTTGACGTCATGGCCTTCTGCCTAAGCCAAGTTATCCGGCGTCATGGCCCTATGCCTAAGCTGGTCAACATTCTATCTTGGCGTCATGGCCTTCCGCCTAAGCCAAACTGTACGGCGTCATCACTATACGTCTAAGCCGTTAAATATTCTGTCTTGGCGTCATGGCCTTCCGCCTAAGCCAAGTTGTATGGCTTCATGACAATTCACCTAAGCCATTTAACATTCTATCTTACCGTCATGGCCTTCCGCCTAAACCAAGTTGTACGGCATCATGACTATACGTCTAAGCCGTTAAATATTCTATCTTGGCGCCATGGACTTCTGCCTAAGCCAAGTTGTATGGCATCATGGTAATTCACCTAAGCCATTTAACATTCTGCCTTGGTGTCATGGCTGTTCGCCTAAGTCAAGTTGTACGGTGTCATGACCTTACGCCTAAGCTAGTAAATATTTTACTTTGACGTCATGGCCATCTGCCTAAGTCAAGTTATACGGCGTCATGGCAATCCGCGTAAGCCGGTTAAAAATTTTACCTTGGCGTGATGGCCTTCCTCCTAAGCCAAGTTATTCAGTGTCATGGCCCCATGCCTAAGCCGGTCAATATTCTATCTCGACATCATGGCCTTCCACCTAAGCCAAGCTATACGGCGTCATGATAATTCACCTAAGTCATTTTAAAATCTTACCTTGGCGTCATGGCCTTCCGCCTAAGTTAAGCTGTCTGGCATCATGGCTCTCCGCCTAAGTCGATTTAAAAATTTTACCTTGACTTCATGGCCTTCCGCCTAAGCCAAGCTGTACGGCGTCATGACATTTCACTTAAGTCGTTTAAAAAATTCTACCTTGGCGTCATGGCCTTCCGCCTAAGTCAAGCTGTATGGCGTCATGGCAATTCGCTTAAGCTGTTTGAAAATGCTATCTTGGCATCATGGCCTTTCGTCTAAGCTAAGTTGTCCGGCATCATGGCCCTATGCCTAAGCCGGTAAACATTCTGTCTTGGCGTCATAGCCTTCCATCTAAGCCAAGCTGTATGATATCATGACATTTCACCTAAGCCGTTTAAAAATTCTGCCTTGGCGTCATGGCTTTCCGCCTCAGTCAAGCTATACGGCGTCATGGCAATTCGCCTGGGCAGTTTAAAAATCCTACCTTGGCGTCATGGCCTTCTGCCTAAGCCAAGCTATACGGCGTCATGGTAATTCGCCTAGGCCGTTTAAAAATTCTGCCCTGGCGTCATGGCGTTCTGCCAAAGCCCAGCTATACGGCATCATGGCTCTCCACCTAAGCCGGTTAAAAAATTCTGCCTTGGTGATATGACCATACGTCTAAGCTAAGTCATACAGCGTCATGACTTTACGTCTAAATCGTTAAATATTCAGCCTTGGCGTCATGGCCTTTCGCCTAAGCCAAGTCGTACGGTGTCATGACTTTATGTCTAAGTCGTTAAGTATTCTCCCCTTTTAGCGTCACGACCATACGTCTAAGTCAAGTCATGCGGCATCATGACTTTACATCTAAACCGTTAAATATTCTGCCTTGGCGTCATGGCCTTTCGCTTAAGCCAAGTCGTACGACGTAATGACTTTATGTCTAAGTCGTTAAGTATTCTCCCCTTTTGGCATCACGATTTGATGTCAAAGCCAAGTCATTGGGTGTCATGACCTTCAGTCTAAGCCAACAAACATCTTACCATTGGCCCGGAGCTATTATCCGAATCAATAAATAAGAGACCCCATTGGTTCCACACCAACCCTTGATCCCTCCAGGGATTCGTCATGACAACTATCCCTCCACTTCCACGATCTTCACACCCATACGCCAAACCCCTCCTCCATCTGCCACACCGTTCATCCACCCATTCACTATCCCTTCCATGCCCATGCCAACACCCTCACCCACGCCTCCACCTCGCCCACTAGTTCTTACCCCCACCGCTATCACCATTACCCTTCCATCTAACCCTCCCACCACACCAACACCCATCATCACCACCACACCTACCACCAATCCCTCACCCATTTTCCTTACAGCCCCATCTACGCCCATTATCATCGCGCCCACCTCCTCGTCCATCATCCTTCCACCACAACCCATTACCTCCGCTATCACTTCTCCTAGCGCTATACCCTTCACCACACCACTTATCCACCCCGCTCACCCTGCTCTGCCGTCATTCTAGGCCGTGCCGACACAAAACCTTGTCCTACGGAGCGGGCGATTGTTCCAGAGAAATTATGCTTCTACTTTCAACCCTCAGTCTTCTCAGCCGACTGCAGATCAACCAGAAGAGGCTGAGCCCTTGTCGGGTACTCAATATGATCTATTGCATCATTTGGATAGAGTTCCCACCAAGATATCTATACTTGAGCTGATTATAAGGTCCACCCTTCACCAGGATGCATTGAGAAATTTTCTTTAGAATGTGATGGTCAACAAAGATATGGCAGTTGATAGCCTTCCTACAGCACTGGCCACGATTTCCAAAGGATCGGCAATTACATTTTCTGAAACCGAGCTGGCACCTCCAGAAGCTCGACAAATGCCGCTCTGCATTTCTATTATATTGAACAAAGTTAGTGTGGACACCGCCTTGGTTGATATAGGGGCATCAATTAATGTGTGCCCTCTCAGCACTCTCAGGGCCTGCAACCTCTCGGAAGAGCTTTTACCGCCGACCCCTACAACCATTGCCACATACGACAATTCGTGAAGGGTATGTCATGGGGTGGTCACCCTTCAGGCTGAACTTGGGCCTCTCACCATGGCCGTCGAGTTTTATGTGCTAGACATTGACCCTATGTTCAAGCCTATCTTGGGTCATCCGTGACTTGATACTCTTGGTGCCGTGCCATCTACCGCCCATCAATGTCTTAAATTCCTGTTCTAGGGGAGGGTGGTGAAAGTTAAAAGCTTATCCTCAGCCAGGTCAGTAAAAGCTATCTCAGAGAAGATCTTGCCCACATTATGGCCCAGTAGTCGGCCTATTATTTCTGTACTCGATCTGGACTTCCCATGAGCTTACGCACCCCGCAAGCCCGTCACTACACCGATTAATGTTAAGGAGAAGCCCAAGATCTGAGATTCCAAAGGCTGGTCCATTATTCTTAAATTAGGCTATCAACCGGGGAGAGGCCTCGGAGCACAACTCCAGGGACGCACTAAGCTAGTGCCCAAGGGCAGGAAAATGAACAGACGGGGTCTCGACTACCGAGAGTCTGCACTATCCATGATGGGTGATTCTGGCCCACTTACATGGGATTACCATCAACATTTTGTTAGAGGTTCTCTCCATCCAGGTACAATAAAGTCACTGTCAGCTTAGTCAAGACAGAAAAATATGGCATATGCAGTTGCTAAACCGCCCCAGGTGCTAAAGGGGCCAGTTGATGACATGATGGATCTTAACCAGACATTTTCTAAACTATTCAAGGAGCCTGTGGTTGATCTGAAAAGGAGCCAGGAGGTCCAGCTCATGCAGTGGCGGCCGAAGAAGCCAATTTGCCAAGGGCGGGTAAGCTCGCTCGATCTTTCTATTTTATCTCCTTCCTGCATCAGAATCCTCCTCCAACAGCTCAGCTTTATTCCTCGGTCGCCACCTCTGTTGATTGATCCTTCCATAATCTGGTCTCCCTTTTTCTGAAAGCAGCCAATTGAATTCTTGATTGTTGATTGTCCATGCGGGCGCTGCCTGCCAATCGATCTTACATCTAGGTGGTCCCCTGATGACCCCGCCAATCTGTCAGGTATGTGGTTTCGATCCACCGACCCATTCTTCAGTGCCATCTTCCATTCTCTCTGTCCTAAAGCACTTCCTCCTCCTCCTTGCTCTTCTCCATCTTGCTGCATGATCTCCACCGATCTCCAAAAAAAAATGCCAATTTTAAAATGGAGATCTCAGTGGAAGATTATGCTATCTTTGATCCATCAGCTTTCCAGGGGCACGAGACCCCTGCTTCTCCCCTCCCAATAGATTTGCTTTCCTCTAGGATAGATGTAGGGTCCATCGAGTCTAGGAGAATAGGGTCTAGGTCTAGAGAAGAAGGTTCTTGTTCCAAGTCGTCCATCCCATCCAAGCTAGAGTAGCGCTTACCTGCGCATCATTCCAAATCCATTCCTGATAGGTTCTTACAAGACCTAGCTCAGCGATGTCATACTCTCTTGAAATGTCTAGAATTTATCTCCAAGGTAATCGTGATAGAGGAAGACGAAGAAGAACTAGACGGGGTGTGGAGCGATGACGGATTAGGTGTCATCTTGTATGTGATTGACTTGTGCCGTGATTGTTCCTACTTGCAAGAGGTCTACCATGTCGACTGTTCATGTTTCCCGAGTTCATCTTTCGTTGTATTAAAAGCTCGGGACGTGACAGGGGAGCTTAATTCTGAAGTTTTCATTTTGTGTTTCTGACGCCGGACGAGCTATCAGATGCCCTAGGACCTATGTGACAGCAAGCACGACTTGATTCACAGACCCGAGCAATAGCGGACTGACCACATGCGTCACTCAGATTCGGGGGTGACCCGATAATGGTGGGGTGGACGGTGGCCCACGGGTAGCCTACATGGTCAGAGCTGCTAAGAGTTATATGGGGAAGGACCGACCTAAGGTCTGAAGGTTGCCCGACTCACCCGAGGTAGAGCCAGTACTCGAGGGCGGGAATGACGATGCTCTCTCATATGGCAATGGTCAACACTCAATCTTTGGGAAATTTGGAATGAGCTCTCCTCACCTTTGGCGTGAGCGTGAAAAGATACTAGAAAAATAATGCCAAGAAGCAAGGGTCAGATCTATACCTTGCCGAGTCTGAAGAGACCGACACCGATCGGAGACGAGGGCGAGTCGGGGAGCGTGTGCACCCGACAAACACGCTGCGTCGATGGAGCTTCTAGTTGACCCTGCTAGTACAAGCAAACAGAATAACCTCCACGTAGGGAGGGGGAACTCGGGGATGGGCACACAGTATAGCACTACCCTCACGCAGGAGGGGGGAACACGGGGGTGGGAAGGGTCAAGCAAATCGCCCCGCGCTATCTGATGGGATAGAACTGAAAAGATCAGGCTGGTGCGCCACGCACGAGACTCCAAACGCGGTGCCACTTGCGTCGAAACATCACTAGAGGATGGTAATAGTGCTCTGCAAAGTTCGATGAGGACGCGAGGTCACTGGTGGATAGGGCGGAGCAGTCGAGCCAACTTGCGCGATTCGATCTTGCAGGACAGATTGGTGCAGTCGCCGTGCCGGAGGGAGAACTCTCACTGTTGAACTCCGAACGAGGCGGGACCAGCATGGTTGGATGGCAGACAGGGAGCTCTATGTGCCATTAAAATTTGATGACCACGGGGCTGGTTGTGGTCACCTCTGTGGAGATCCTCAGTTTCCTGGGTGAGCAGGTAGACATGGGCAGGATGTCTAAGGCGGTACACCCAGTACGGAGGTCGGATCACAACAAAACCACTTGGGTTGGTTTCAGGATGTCGAGAGGTATGCCTCTGCTGAAGGGCTCGGCCTGAAGATCGATGAGGAAGGCGTGGGGCACTCTACAAGCCTGCTACAGATCCTAAGCGAATTGGATTATGTGGACTCTACGTAGTTGCACGAGAATGGGTGCCACGAACGGTGCCGAAGTCGAAATGTGTGGACGCGATTTTTCTTTTTACATGTTGAAGGTTATTATTTATTATTTATCTATTTATTTATTATTTATTAACGTGCCAGTCACATACGTGACAAATTTATTGTGCGCTCGACCTAACTTGGTTAGTCGATTATGAAGTTCGAGTTGGGACCAGAAGTCCGCCATACCATAAAGGCTATGGCGTTAATTACTCCCTTCCTAAGAAGGACAACCCTTGATTAAATGCCAAAGTAGGAGGCCTTGGGGGGGCATTTAAAATATTAATGTGTGCATAATAAATGAGTATGTAAATGACGAGCTTATTTAAATGCACGGATCAAATCCAGTAGCATCTCCCCTTGTTTCAAAGTATGCCAGGTGAGGATAGGAGACTGCCCACGCAGTGGCGGGATGGAATCCAAGTAGTGGTTAGAGTGCTCTCCCTCGATGTACATCTTCGAGGAGACATCCCAACTTGCTAGTTTTCCTCAAGGGACAGAGCCGAAAGGGGTACGTATTGACAATGCTCCCTTGGCTTATTGGGGTTGTCATTATTAAATCACAGTTCTGGCAGCATCTCCCCTTATTTTGGGTCATGCCAAAGAGGAAATAGGCCATTACCCACGGAATGCCAGGATGATGGTCGAAACGGGAGAGTGCTGAGGCTCCTAAATAGTGTAATTACCTTATAGTAACATTTGATATTCCCCTTTGGAAGCTGACGGGACTCATGCGGAGGCAGAGCCCTCCGGACTTACGGGGTTACATGTGGGTCCGATTCGGGACGATGGAATGTAGGGGAGGTCAACCCCCATTAATTTATCTCCTGAGATAGATGTGATGGCTCATTGGCATCCCCTGGACAAACCCAGCAGGGTTGATGGAGGTTCATCCAAGGTCTGCAGAGGGCTCTCGGTGCGGGCATTGAGTGTGTGGCCCTCGACTTGGCTATTTGGAGGGAAAAATAAGTAACAGGATCTCGGCGCACCATTAATTGGATGTTGGGTATAGGCTCTCGGCGCAGTGGGGTTGGAGCAAACAAGATGGAAGGGGGGGTTTCAGCGCGGATAGGTCTCGACGTGCAAACCCCCGCGCCGTGGACTATTCATTTTTTCCTTCTTCATTTGACTAAGAAGAAAATGACAAGAAGGATACGTGGAGCTTGCTTGTGCGCGTTAACTGAGTGTTGACCCCTCGTGCTTTGACGTGCACCTTCTTCACGATTTCTTCCACATACTAGTACGTTGAATGGATCCTTGAGCAAACCTTGCACCATAGGATCGAACTGGGACTGGAGAGGACCATAGGGCCTTCGGGCTAGGGGGAGGGCACGATCCCCAAGGAGTTCACCCTCCTTGGGTGGTGCAGCCATGCCCTAGGGTGAATTGGCCTCGGGCAAGTCACAACCCTAAGGGATGGCCCCCGGGGGTCTTCCTTTGTCGGGGGTGTCCTTTAAGGGACATGGGGCTCCAGGGTATTGGGATCAGCCTGTGGGGGGCCGTTATTTGTCGAGCCATAATTGCCCCTCGTCAGGTGTTTGGGTAAATACCCGACACACTCCGAGTTGCCGAACGGTCAGGCCAACTGGCTGAGCAGCCTTGGGACTGGCATTGGGATGAGGATAAGAGCTCGTGGGGGCTGAAGAGAGGCACCTTGTGCACGTAGACTGGGCCTCGTGCTACGTGCCGTGTTGCATGACGGGTTGGCAGGGTAGCCTCGAGTTGGCCCAAGAGCTAAAGGTGAGTGGTTTGTCGCCACATGTTTGAGGGTCGAGGGTGGCCCCAACCTGCTAGGGGTCGTTGTAGAACCCAGTAGGTATGTTCGAACCCCGGGTCGGCCCACGGTTTGCTGTAGAGGGGCTGGACTATATGCTCACACAAGGTGTTTGGGAAAATGCTCCGCATGCGTGTGTAAACCGTATATGGGTATTGCGGGCCTCCACAGCCTGTGGTTGGCTTACTTGGGTCTCCCTTTCACCTTAGAGGGTCAAAAGAAGGGGCCCTGGGGCAGGCCCCTGGGCTTTTCACTGAGTGCCACGTAGCATGGCTTGGAGTTGTGGCGCCCCCGGGTTGGCCCGGGTGGCCGTGTGAAGCACGGGCAAAGCCCACGACTAAGTGGTCGGGAATAGTCCTGGTTAGTTGCTGGCATAACCATACGTTACGGCTAAATGGTTAGGGCCCTTGGCCTGCCCCACGGAGTTGTAGAAAGGGTTAGGTAGTCCATGCCTTAAAGGTGTTTTGGGAAATTCCTGGACCCTTGTTCCTTGGCATTTTGCCGGGAAATTATCCGGGTACAACAAATGCCCCCCATAGGGCGTGCGTCGGAGGTGGAGACGAGGGCGTATGGCCCATGAACCCCTCTTTCTGAGTTATTGTAGTTGTATTTTGACACTTCATATGCCTTTTGTTTGTTGCATTGTATATGTTACTTTCTGGTGTGCTGATTATTTTTCCATGCTTTGTCTTGCAGCTATGGCACGATTTGGCAGAGACGAGTGGTCCCAAGGCATGTGGCCTGGGATGAGGATCACTGGGTACAGAGGACGGAGTGACCCATGCCACTTTTGCATCCATCGGTGATCACTACAGCTAGTGCAGATCAGCTGGACCTGGGTCGCACGACAGTGGCTGGGGGTCCAGTTGGTGAGAGGGCGACCAGAGTTGGGACCGTAGAGGTGGCCCGAATCTTTGAGGCAGGTGGCTTATACACTTATGATCGTAGCGGAGGTTACCCCGTGGAGTTACCTCTGGACTGCTAAGTATTTGAGTTCATCATGGGCTATGTCCCTCCCGGCATGGAGGCAGATGATTCAATGGTTGCAGGAGCACATCGCCGGCTTGAGCGGGTGATCCTGATAGGTAGGGATAGCTTGCACAGAGTTGCCTTCTATAGCTATCCGAGCTTTTTTGGGGATTACTGGAGAGAGTGTCAGTTCCCCAGCACTGAGTGCCTGGGGTTTTTCAGTAGAGCAGAGCAGTTCAGAGTCAGGGTCGGGCCGATGGGTCTTGCTTCTTGGGACCTACACGGCCATCACCGAATTGAGACAAAGGGGACAGTCGAACTGGTTCTGGAGCCTGCCGGCCTGTAGTATGCTGGAGAGGGCTACTATTGTGCCCCATGCTATTTTGACGAAGACATTGTGTGAAAAAGTCTTTTTGATATCTTCTCTATGATTTGCATTGACGTATCCTTAATGAATGTGAGATTTGAATGGCACATTGAATGTTTGAGTGTAGTTCAAATTATTCTTAGTTAAAATGAATGTTTCATGAATTAAAGTCATGTTAAAAAGGAAATTATAAATGTTGTGTTGAATGGTGATTGAACTGTGTCGAATGTTAATTCATTGCATAGACTTTAATGTGCTTTGCGCTGACCTTGGTCTGCATTGCACAGACGTTGTTGACATATTGCACCAACCTCATTCTCCATTGCCCAGACTTTGTGCTTCTTTGCATAGACTTATGTTGAAGTTGCACCGACCCTAACAATGAGTTTTACACATAGTGCACTGACTTGGTTGTTTTCTTTGCATGGACTTTGTTCTAATTGCACCGATCTTGTTTAAACTGTTGCTGCTATACAATGCTTTCGGCAACTGTGACGTAGGGGGGTCAACCTTCATTGGCTCAGGTCGGCGAAGAAGACCCAAGTCCTTGACTTCTTAATAGATCTCGTAGACAGGAGTGGACAAAGGAGTGTACCACTTGAACTTTCAGGGAGGCTCCCTGCAGTCTCCATCTTGATTTCTCCTTTTCCCCTAGCCCAACGCTTGCTCGAGTGGTCATTTCTTATCTCCCTCTCATCCCGAGCTTGCTGGATCTTGATAAGCATTGAGGACTTTTTTGCACTCTGCGTGACATAGAGCCAGGGTCACCAAATCGGTGAGAGAGGAGGGAGGGTGGAGTACCAACTCTCGTCGAAGGTTTTCATCCCAGGTGCCTCCAGTCAATGCGGTGATGGGTGAGGTGATGTCCAGGAGGGGGATGCATAGGGCTTCCGACTTAAATTGGTTGATGTAAGCCCACAACTTCCCCCCTGTGCCTATTTTAGCACCAACAGTATCGCAATTGACCTTGGAGGGCCGCTGTCGGTGAAGTTTTCCTTGAATAGTCACCCCAACTGTCTGAAGTTGTGGATACTGCTAGGGACGAGTGCTCGAAATCAGGCTTGAGCTCCCTGGACCAAGGTACTCATGAACGCTTGGCACTTGATAGCGTCGCATGCTCCGTGCAGGGTCATTAGGGCATCGAAGCTATCATAGTGGTCGGTCGGGTCACCCTAGCCATCATAGGACTTGAAGGTCGGCAGTGAGACTCTCAGGGACACTTCGGCCATGAGGATTTGGTCAGAGAATGGGGATTCCTCCTCATCCTTCGAGGCGGAGTTCTTTTGTAGGGCGCGAAGGGAGTGCTCTTGCTCGGTGAAATGTCACTCGAAGTCTTGTAGGCGGGGGTACAACTCCGATTGTCATGGAGTCGGGGAACTATGAGTATGTCCCCGATAGTTGCCCCGTCACTCCATGGCGGGGGCGTCTGCTTTTGAATGTTGCTGGAGTAACCAGGATTTTTTCCCTCTCAGATTGGAGGAAGCTTCTTGCTCTGGATGCGGGACTTGCGAGGGCCTGCCTGGCCCATTGCGAATGAGTCACCTACCTTGGAGGGTGAAGCTGCCTCCAGCTATTTGCTGAGAGCCTTTTGCTCGGGGGGGCTCACAAGAGGAAGCTACAACCTTACCTCCCTAGCAACTTGGGTCCTCATCAAGTCAACGATGATATGCAACTTGGCATTGAGGGTCTAGAGAGCATCGGGTTTCCCAAGGGTGGGTTGTCCCCCCGCGGCAGGCAAAGGTAAGGCACTGGCTTGAATTGTGTAGAGGGGGCCCGTGGAAGAGCAGGAGGGCACATGTTCCCCCTCCGCAGTCGCCAGTGCCTTTCCTTTGTCGCTAGCGTTCCTCCTACTGGAACTTCTTCACACCATGTTGGCTCTTCATACTTTTCCAACAGACGATGCCAGATGAAGTGGGTTGATCTTGCGCTGGATCCTGAGCTGCACGATCCTGGATTAGCCCTTATCGCTGTCACCACGATTGAGGATCTACAAGGCAAGAAACGGATCAGAGGAGCCCAGGGTTGGAACCCCAGGGAAAATCCTCCAATGCTTAAGTCAGCTAGTTGATAGAGCGTAGGTGGAAGAGATGCAGGAGGGGAAGTGAGGGTTGCGAGATCGCTCTCCACCAGTGAGTGTGGTGTTGAGTACTCAGGATCACCTTATCTTTCTGGAGGGTCTTCTTGAGTTTATATAGTTACTTATTCTCTTGGCCAGAGGTAGGGTAGTCAGAGGGACCAGGGGGCGTTATGTCCTAGAGGAGGGCTCTTCACCATTTAAGGACTCTTGCTCTCCCCTATCTTGTTGAGCTTCCCGCCACCAAGCGGGAGCGAGACTTTCACCTATATAAATGCCCCGTTGAGAGAAATCTCCCCTTATTATTGGAGGGACTCTGTGTGGTGAACCGATTCTGATCATCCCTTAGGGGATACCTTTTGCGCCGAGCGTGAGACACCGTCTTAGGGGCGTTTAGGCTTTTCTCGAGCGGTGGGGGCAACATCAGCCGGTTATGCTCAGGCGCCGCTTGGGCTCTTCCGAGTGACCGTTACTCAGCCTTCCGGGCCAACAGGCTGCCTAGGAAGGTCTGGTCCGAGTATTTTTAGACTTCAAGATAAGTGGGCCTGTTAGTGGGGCTATCACTTAGTGGATTCAGCTTGGTAGGGTTAGGTTGGACCTGGTTTGGCTGCTCCGAACCATATGTTTATTGGGCCACAGATTTACCCCACTCCAAAAAAATTTCGCCGATGATGGGCATCTCTCCTGTTGACAAGATGGGTGAGATATCCATTAGTCGGCCATTAGGTATAGTACCCCTCTCTTTTGTCTACCAATACAATTTCTTTATACATGTAATTTTCTTCCCTCTCCTCCTTTTCCTTAGTAAGAGAAGGTTGACATGGCTCTATCTTTTTTTTTACATATTGTGAGTGACCCAGTAGGCAATGCCCCCCTCCTTCCCTCTCTCTTTCTTCTTCCCCGCCGTTCACCGCCGGACGTCACCGCCGTCATCATCGTCGTCTCCGTTGCCGGGGTGAGGAGGCTACCGTGGAGGAGTTCCCCCCCTTCTCCTCCTCTTCCCTTCCTCTGCTTCTCTTCTCTTTCTCTCTTCCCCTTTCTCTTCTTCTTCTTCTCTTCTTTCTTCTTCACCACGGAGGATGGTGGTGCCCTAGGCTCCTCGTCTTTCTTCTTCCCCTCTTGCTTCTTCTCTTCTCCCTTCTCCTTCTCTTCTTCTCCTCTTCTTCTCCTCTTCTCTGGCACGCTGGGCGTCGTCGGCGCCGTCGGGTTGGGGTCATAGCTGTGCACCGGGTGATGAGGCGCCGGGTGTGCCGGAGATGGGGCACGAGGGCGTGCTGGTAGAAAGGCGCCAGGTGTGCCGGAGATAGGAGGCGCAGGGTGTGCTGGGTGGCGAGGGCACAAGTGTGCCGGGTGGCGAGGGCATAAGTGTGCCGGGTAGCGAGGGCATAACTATGTCAGTGGAATGGGGGCACAGGTGTGTCGGGTAACGGGGGCATGAGTGTGCCGGATTAAGATGGCACGGAGTGTACCGGGTGAACCGCTGGGGGTTCGTCAGGTGGGGCCACTGGAGGAGCGTGCCGGGTGAGGGGGCACAGAGTGTGTCAGGTGCAGACGCTCCAGGGTGTACCGGGTGGAGGTTCCCCCTGGGTGTGCTGGGCGAGACCGCCTTGGGGTGCACTAGGTCAGGGTATTCTGGGTGTACCGGGTAGAGGGCTTAGGTGGTGTGCCGGGAAGGAGGCACCAAGGAGTGTGCCTGGTAGAGGCTCCAGGGGTGTACCGGGCTGAGAGGGACTTCTTCAACTGGAGGAACATCCGGTGTCGCCCTTGGGGCACACCGTGACTTTGCTGGGGCCGTCACTCCTTATGGGGGTGCACCCGTGTTTTCTCCTTACGCCTTGGCCTAGGGAAAACTCTGCAGAAATTTCGTCAGAATTCATCGATTGTCTCGCTCATTTTAATTGTAGTGTAGCCCCATCATGACTTTCTTTCCTTTGTCTTTACTTGTGATTTGTTCTGACTTTAAGTCTTTGTGCCTTGCTGATAAATGGCGGCTCCAAGTGGCTCCTCTGCTCCCGCTGCCACCAGTGTTGGGTCTGCTCCCAGACCGGTCGTGCCGACTGTCACATGGCTCAATGTTGAAGACTTAGATTGGGAGCATGCTGAAGTGGCTGCATTGGCTGAGTCATTAGCTTTCGAGACTAGTACCATGGAATTTAGCCGAGTTGCCCGAACTGACAGTGGCTTCACCTTTGACCGGGCTGGAGATTACAGGAAAGACTACCCCAAGGATAGGCATCTCATCCATTTTTTGAAGCGCTTCTATCACCGGGACAGGAGGGACCTCCGAGCTGCGAGGGATGTTGAGCATGCCATTCTGCAGTCCCAAGATAGCTTGCTATACAATGTCCCCAGGAGCATCCCCATGTATGTAGTGGGAGAAGCAAGAGAGTGGAAGCCTATGCTGGGGATAGAGGCGGTGCTGCCAACAAAGGAGAAGCTGGCACGGGCTCCCGACTTCACTCCGGCCCGCTCAGACATATCTACTGGGCGAGTCCACTAGGAGTAGCACCACTTCGGCCTATTCTTGGCTCCGCTGAAGTGGGGGTACAGGGAAGAGCCCTTCCTCCTGTACTGCCTAGCCATCCGCTTTAAGTATGAGCTGGCCCTGGGCTGGTTCGCGGAGTTGAAGGTTCAAGATGCACACACCTTCCGGGAGGGAGCAGTGGAGTTCACGAAGTATGTGCTGCTCAACTACGCTCCGTTGCTTGTTCGGGTTGGCATCTACCACAGCGTCTACGCCTCTCAGTACAGCTACCCCATCTCGAAGGGCCCCTACTGCGGGATGGTCGAGGTCTTCAATGCCGAACTGAATACCTTCTACACCGTAGAAGGGGAAACCTCATTGGATCTGTGGAGCCTTCACCAATTGAGTGGTCTGCCCATCGACGGGGAACCCTATGAAGAGGTGTGCCTCCCCTACCTTATCAAGGACGAGACTGACGGGGACGGCTTCTACTCACTCGGCTACTCCTACCGGTACCTCATGAGCGCATACCGGGAGCTATACCAGCTTGCTCATGGCAGGAAGTAGCCTCCCCGCGGGGATCGGAAGAGGGTCCACATGAACTTATGGCTGAAATACTTCTTCGATGGGCCAAAGTAGTATGAAGACTTCCCCTGCATTGGCACTACTGTGGATGCACTTTTAATTGCATATATTATTGATTCGTTTATTGAGTGCGTGGGCGTGCCAGTCACAGAGTGACAATTTGTTCGGACTTCGTAGAAGCCCATGGTGTGCTCAATCTGACTCGTTCAGACGATTGTGTGGTTCGTGTCGGGACCAAAACCCATCGCGCCATAAAGGTCACGGCATCATTTACATCCCCTCGGAGAGGGGAACACCGTATGAAGCCTTCGTCTCGGCACCTAGCCGAGACCAAGGAGGGTGGCAAATTGCACCAAAGAAGAGCAGAAGAAGATGGGTCCCTCGGCCCGCCTCAATAGTTCATGTGAGGGGAGTCACTCCCCGACCAGCACCGCCACCGGCAAACCCAGTATGGCATGATGCAGCCTCTCGGCTCGTCGTGAGGCGGCCCACCCACAATAAGAAGGAACACACCCTTATGCGGGTACATAAGGCAGCCACTCCTGCTGTAGAAAGGCTCCAGGCTATCATAGACGGACTCGAAGAATATGAACAGCCCGAGATCCGGCCTGTCGAGCTAAAGGAATATGTTCCTTGGGAGGAGTTCGAGGGTCTTGAGCTGGCCCCCGAGGTAGAGACCCAAGCAGAGGAAGAGCCTCCCCTGCGGGGCGAACTCCCCTAAGAGCGGTCTTCAACTATCGCGAAAAAGAAAAAGAAGAAAAGAAGACCCGGAAACAAGAAGAAGAAGGAGGTCGTCGTCGTCGCCTACAACACTCTCTCGGCGCTGTTCGACACCGCCCTGTCCCTGGACGAGGAAGAAGAAGAAACGTCTTACAACCTACCGGAAGCAAATCAGGCCGAGGCATCCACCTCCCAACATGCTACCCAGTCAGGGAAGAAATGGGGACACCCTCCTCAGGACAGCCGCAACATCATTCTCAGAGGCGAGCAGCCGTACCGAATCCCCGAACCCGAAGTCCAAGGCATCGAGATCCCTCCACCAGTGGGCCTCTACCCCGAGCAGCCGAAGAGCTAAGGCATTCCCTCATTCGCGGAGTTTCTACGGTCCTGTGTAGAAAAGCAGGAACGCCCGCAGGGACCCCAACCGGCTAAGGGAGTCAGCGCCCCTCCAGCTCCACTAGTTAATAAACTCCCGGCTCTACCGACGGTGGCCCCGTCCCAGCCAATAGAAGAATTTGACGGTGTCCCTAACCTCACCGAATTCATGCAAGAAAAAGAGGAGGCCCGACAGGGTACTCTGGTTCAGGCAGCTGCACCCGACCCGGTGGGGGAGCCACCTTCCGACCCAGCACCCCAGGTCCAGGCTGTAGGCAAATGCGGCAAGGTCGAAGAGATAAAGCTGCTCAAGGTCCGGGCTGCCGACCGAATAGTCAGACATCTCAAGAAGATCCCGACCTGGTTCACCATTTGGGAAATGCTGTCTTTGGACGAAGAGACACGGCAAGCCATCATTGCCGCACTCCAAATGCCGGCGCACCTTGAAGCCTGCTTAGCAGAGATGTCACCGGAAGTGGCCGTGGCCTTTACTGAGGATGACATGCTCCTGCCCACTTGCAGTCATAACAGGCCGCTCTATATGAAGGGGCAGCTGAATGGACAGCCCATCAACAGGGTCCTCATCGACCCAGGAGTGGCAGTCAATATACTCCCTTACCGGGTGTACCGGAAGCACTACTTCGACATGCACTTAGTCGAAGTCAAGAATGTTAAAATCGCGGGCTTCAACCAGAAGTGCGAGGTGCCCATGGGGGTGGCAGAATTCAACCTGGCCCTCGGCGACTTCATCACCAAGGTCTAGTTCCACATGATCAACTCCAACACCTCCTACAAGGCGCTGCTTGGCCGACCTTGGCTGAACCAGAACAGAGTGGTGTCATCCACCCTGCACCAATGCATAAAATACCCTTGTGAGGGAAAAGATGCCAGGATCTTTGCTGACCTCCACCCATTCGAGGTGTTCGAGTGTCACTCGTCAGACACCAACCTGTACCTGGAAGAGGCGAAGCAGGCTCCGCAGGTCGCCCGCGACAAAGGGAAGAAGAAGATAAAATCGGAATGTTAGTTCCCTCTGCCACCCCCAGGCTATGTGGCTCCCCCACATTTGCCGTTCGTCGCAGAGGAAGGGACATTTAAGGCACTCCCCCTCGATATCTATCCTACACTGGGGGCGCCCTGCCTCAAAATTTGCTGGAAGACGTCGAAGTACCGCCGGGAATCACTAAACCAATAGCGGAACTTGACTGCCAAGTGGTCGAACAGTTGCGAACCTTTGAAGTTCCAAACACCGAAGGGCCACCTACTATTTTCTATGTGGCCGACGAACAGTCCGTCAGAGGAGACGATGATTGCCAATTCCCTGACGACCTTCATGACCCACACGTACCAATCTTGGGACTCCCTTATATGGCCAAGCGTGCGGTCGAAGTGGTTAGAAAGTAGAGGATTCCCCTCTACCAGCCCTCCAATCAGAAGAAAATGTTCGAGCAGATGTAGAACCCGCCGAACCTGGACCGGAGGCTCCTACAAATCACCAGGCACCCGGTTTTGGGTTTCTAAGCAGAAGATTATTACGAGGTCGACACAATATCGGCCTCGACTCCATTCGGCAGGGGCTCCATCGGAGCCGCCGCCTTACAGGAAGCCCGCCGCAAGAAGCAACCCGTACCCTAAGGAAGCACTAGACGAAGAAATCTTCCTCTGGGATCCCCTTCGTCGAGGACGTGTAAGAAGGACCTCCCCCTTCTCCGAAGGATCGGCTTCGAAGGGTCATGTCACCAGGCCCCCCTCACCTCTGCCTGTTAGCCAGTCAAGAAGCAACGGCTCGGCTCAGATTCCAGGCTCGCACTGATATGATCTCATTTTGTTCGACTTATATCATCAGCAACAATGAGAGATTGAGATGCTGAAGGCACAATTGGCCGAACTAGCTGCACTGGTGGCAGACTTGACCCGGGGTTTCCTCCGCCCATGGGGTGAAGATGTGGCTTGGTCCCGAACCACCAGCCCTGATACCTCCGTCCAGTCAGCAAGAAGGACGAGGAACACGGCAAGCCCTACAGTCAGACGGCTAGCTGGGCAAGGCCTTACACTACGAGAGAAGCTACGGAAGTCCTACTCCTTCCCAAAAGAGAAGGCCCGAGGCATCTTTGATTGGGCCTGTCACTACGGTAAGGTTTCTCTCCCGAGGTCCAAGAGGCCTCAAGATGTTCGGAGAAGCGGCGACCCGCTGTTCTGTCCTTATCACCCGATACTCGGTCATCCTATTGAAGATTGTTACGTCTTCAAAGACATAGCTCAAGATCTGATTGACAGGGATGAACTGAGAATGGGAGATTATGTAGTGGCCCCACCATGTCCCCATATGACAGGTGGCCCCGGGAGAGGAGTCTACACTATATCCATCCAGCACTAGGCCCCTGAAGATGCAGCGGCCTCGGCCCCAATCGAAGCCATCTATGACTATTACCTGGAGGACTCCGGGATGGCCTTGTGCCCTCCCGCGCTAGCAGATCCCACGGGCCCGTCGGCTATAGCCCCGGAGGAATGTGAAGTGAATGCCGCTGTGGCACCGGGTCGAGACGAACAAGAAGAAGCCTTCGGCGTCCTCGAGGCCAAGGACGGTGAGGATTAGGACTTTGTCAATTTGCTGTCGGCCCCGTCAAAAATTGAGGATGGCGGTCAGGCTACTGTCGACGAGCTGATCGAAATTAATCTTGGCACGGAGGGTGACCCCAGGCCGACTTTCCTGAGTGCTCTCATCCCTCCTCAGGAGAGAGAGGAGTATGTGAAGCTCCTGCAGGAGTTTCGCGATTGCTTCGCTTGGAACTACAAAGAGATGCCCGGTCTCAGCCTCGAAGTGACCCAGCATATATTGGCAATCGACCCCAAGATGGAGCCTATGAAGCAACCTCCTCGGCGCATGCGACCGAAATTGATAAAACAGATCTGCAAGGAGGTTGACAAGCTCATAGACGTCGACTTTGTGGCAGAGAACCAATACACCACCTGACTGGCCAACATCGTCCCGGTGAAGAAGAAGAATGGGCAAATCAGGATTTGCGTGGATTTTCGCGACCTGAACAAAACATGCCCAAAGGATGACTTCCCGGTGCCCATCACCGAAGTGATGATCGACGCAACTACCGGCCACGAGGCCCTTTCCTTCATGGACGGTTCATCCGGTTATAACCAAATATGGATAGCCGAGCATGACCGGATTCACACGGCCTTCAGGTCACCTAAGGAGATCTTCCACTATAAAAGAATGCCCTTTGGCCTCAAAAACGCCGGCGCCACATACCAGCGAGCGATGACCAAGATATTCGACGATCTGCTCTACAACAAGGTCGAATGCTACATTGATGATTTGGTCGTGAAGACGAAGAAGAGGAGCGACCATCTGAGTGACGTCAGGGTCGTCTTTCAGAGACTCTGACAGTATGAGCTGAAGATGAATCCGATGAAATGTGCCTTCTGCGTCTCCAGCGGAAAATTTCTGGGCTTCGTCGTCCGGCACTGAGGGATCGAGATCAACCCTTCTAAAATAAGAGCCATCCAGGAGCTGTCACCTCCGAAGAACTTGCGTGAACTGAGATCCCTGCAGGGGCGACTGGCTTATATCCACAGGTTCATCTCCAACTTGTCGGGCCCCTGTCAACCCTTTCACAGGCTGATGATGAAAGATGCACCGTTCAGTTGGGGTGATGAATGCCAGCACGCCCTTGATCAGCTGAAGGAATATCTAAAAATCCCACTTGTGCTGGGGGCACCTGTCAAGGGTAGACCGCTCATTCTTTACATAGCGGCTACCGAATACTCACTAGGGGCAATGCTTGCCCAGAACAATGATGAAGGCAAAGAGCAAGCTCTCTATTACCTTAGCCGAAGACTGGTGGGGGCAAAAGCCAAATACACCCCCATCGAAAAGGTCTGCCTCGCCTTGATCTTCGCAGTCAAGAAGTTGAGACACTACATGCTATCCCATGAAGTGAGCTTGATCTCCCGGGCCGACCCCGTCAAGCACATTCTCTCCTAGCCAGTCCTGAAGGGGCGCCTCGGTAAATGGGCTGTCCTACTGATGGAGTTCGACATCACCTACATACCACATAAAGCCATAAAGGGGCAAGCCGTCGCAAACTTCTTCACGGCGCATCCCGTGCCCGAAGACTCCCCACTGGCCACTGAGCTGCCCGAAGATGAAACACTAGAAGTGGACCAGGTTTAGCAGGCCATGTGGCAGTTATACTTCGACGGGGCTTCCAGAACAGAGATAGCTCCCTCCGGACGCGCTAGAGTACGGGCTGGAGCAGGCATCGTCCTCAAATCTCTTGACGGAGAAGTGATGCACACCACCTATTGCTTTAATAAACCTGTACAAATAATGAAGTAGAGTATGAAGCCCTGATTATCGGTCTCCAAGTCGCTTTGCAAATAGATATCAAGATGTTGCAAGTGTTCGGTGACTCACTACTAGTCATCAGGCAGGTCCAAGGACAGTTTGACGTCCGGAAGCCCAAACTACTCCCTTACCATGCCAAGGCAAAAGGGCTCTCCCTCTAGATCCCCCATTGTACCCACTGCATTACCCACCATTCCACCAATCCTCGTACCCTCACCCGTTGCACCCTCCATTGTTACCCCTTCCCCTAACCCTTCACCTATCATCCTCCCATATGGGCCTGTCAGACCCGCCTCCGCCATCACCACCCCCACTTCTATTACTTCCACTCACCCCGTTGGGCCAATCGGGGGTCCATCTAGTGCCGTGCCAGCATAGAATCTCACCCTCCAGAGCGGGCGATTATTCCAAAGAAATTATCCCTCTACTAGTGCACCTACACCCCACCCTCCAGTTCCTTCCCTGACAGTTGAAGCAGAAGGAGCCGATCCCCTACCTGGCACCAGATATGATTTGTTGCAGCATTTGGACCGAATGTTGGCCAAGATTTCTATGTTGGAGTTGATCAAGCGGTCCATGCTACACCAAGAGGCCCTAAGAGCTTTTCTGTAGAAGGTTATGTTCAGCGAGGATATGGCCATAAATAGTTTGCCGTCGGCATTGGCCACGATTACAAGAGGGACGACCATTTCTTTTTCTGAGTCAGAACTAGTGCCGCCTGAGGCACGCCAGATGCCACTTTGTATTTCAATCACTCTAAATAAGGTGGCTGTCGACGCAACTCTAGTGGACACAGGTGCTTCGATAAATGTTTGTCCCTTGAGCACCCTGCTTGCCTGCAACATCTCCGAAGACATGTTAAGGCCAACTCCGATGACCATTGCTGCTTATGACAATTACAGGAGAGCATGCCACGGGGTGATAACTGTTTAGGCAGAGCTAGGGCCATTGTCTATGGCCGTGGAATTTTATGTATTGGACATTGATCCAATGTTTAAGGCTATTCTAGGCCATCCGTGGATTGATAGTCTGCATGTTGTACCTTCAACCACTCACCAATGCCTCAAATTTCCATTCCATGGGTGGGTAGTCAAGGTTAAGAGTATATCCACGGTGTAAATTGTTGAAGCTATTTCTGCCAAGATACTGCCAACTCTCTGGCCAAGCAACATGTCGATTTTGTCTGTGATGGACTTGAATTTTCCTTGGGCATATGCATCACGCAAGCCCGCCACTACACTAGTTAACGTTAAAGTCAAGTCTAGAATTAGAGATTCCAAAGGATGGCACATGATACTGAAGTTAGGCTACTAGCTGGGCATGGGTCTCGGTGCGCAGTTGCAGGGGCGGACTAAGCCCATCCCAAGGGGAAGAAAAATGAGCAGAAGAGGCCTCGGGTACCGGGAGTCATCATTGTCAATGCTGGGAGACTCCGAGCCGTTGACATGGAATTACCGTCAACATTTTGTCAAGGGGCCACTTCAGCCCGGTACTCTAAAGACAGCATCATGCCAAGACCAAAAAGAAAGTACTACTCGTGCCATGTCAGGATCGCCTTTGTTGTCGAAAGGGCCGGTTGATGATGCCACTGACTGTTCAAAGATTTTCACTAAGTTGTTTGCTGAGAAAGAAAGTTCAAGAAGACCCGAGGTACAGGTTGTGGAGTATGTACGTAGGAAGCCAGCCTGGCGTATGAAGGGAGGGGGGACCTCGACCACTGTTTTCACCTTGCCTCCTTCCTGTCTGATTTCCATCTTGCAATAGCTGGATTTTATCTCGCGTTCACCCCCGATTCTTATTAATCCATTGATGTTCCAGTATCCACCTTGGCTTGAGAGGCCAATTAAACTTTTGATTGTTACATGCCCATGTGGGCGTTGCCCGCCAATTGATTTTTCGTTTAGGTGGTCACCCTCTTCACTAGTTGATCTATCAAATATGTGGTTCTCCTCCTCTGACCCCTTTTTCGATGTCCTCTTTCCCTCATTCTGTCCTCATGCACTCCCCCCTCCTCCATCAGATTCTACTTCCTACCACATGCTCTCCACTGATCTTGACCAAAAAAACATGTCAAATTTGAAACCAAGATTTCAGTGGAGGATTAAGCTGTGTTCTGCTCATCCTCTTCCTAGGGGCACGAGGCCCCTGCTACTTTTCCAGTAAATTTCCTATCTTCTAGGCTAGATGTAGAGTGTGTAGAGTCCCCTAGGCTAGTACAGTTAGTCGGGGTAAAGTCTAGCCCTAGTATTTTTAGCCTGTCCATGCCTGTGATGTACCCAATGATGTGCCATTCTAAATCTGTTCCAGATAGGTTCCTCCAGGACCTTGCCCAGTGTTATCACACCCTCTTGAGATGCCCTGAGTTCGTAGCAACAGCCATCATTCTAGAGGATGATGAGGGGTTAGATGGGGTGTGGGGCAATGACGGATTGTGTGTTTATGAAGTCATAGATGAGAAGGACCCGATTGATGATGAGGATAGCGACGTGGATGACACCGCTGATCTGTACGCATAGGGATTAAAGAGATTCGATGACCCGTCATCAATAGTGGATGAACCCACGAAAGAAATTAATCTTGGTACAGAAGAGGATCCCAGGCCCATAATCATTTCAGCTAATCTCCTGGCCGCCCAAACCCTAGGAAGGAAACTTTGCTTTTTATTTTTATTTTCTTCTTCTTTTTTTGGTTTATTATTATTATTATTATTATCATATTTATTACTCTCCTTCTCCTCTTATTAAATGCTTGAACAATGGGTGAATAAATGCAGGGGAAGCGCAGGATCCGCATCTCCTGGCTGCAGGTTTGTGTAGTGTACCTGGCACTGTCGGACTTCCAGCGGGAGCGGTTGGATGCCATGGGGTTCGCCCCATTCTTGAGCATTGAGGTGTGTCACTTTGACACTCCTCTACTCTACGCCTTGCACGACCGTTGGGACCTAGTGAGTTAGACCTTCCTCTTTCGGTGGGGGCATATGGTCCCCATGCTGGAGGACGTGGCTAGGCTCACTAGCCTACGTGTGCACGAGCTACCGGTCAGCGGGATCACTTTTCCCAACTACCGGGGGATGGCTCGAGAGTTGTTGGGCTTAGAGCTACGGCGCCCCGAGAGGTAGTCAACCCTCCTCCCACGGGCTAGTCTTCAGGACAGTCTCGGGCTAAGACGGGCAGGGATTGTAGTAGGCGAGGAGTCGAAGCAACATTTACAGCACCTGGTGGAGCTAGCCAGGGCGAGGGTAGCAGCGTAGCCAGGAGCGGAGGCCGATCGGGTGCTGCGGCGGTTCCTGATGCTGATGTTCGGGTGTCTCTTCATCTCCACTCGGGCGGATGCGATGAGCTACTGCTTCCTCCCTTTTCTAGAGGAGCTCGACCACATAGGTGACTACGCGTGGGGAGCGATAGTCTTGGCTTTTCTGTTCGACTCGCTGAGCTCAATGGTGCGTCAAACGATGCTCGGGGGCTTCTCTCCCTTACTCCAGGTAAGATGCTTTCTAAATGCTGATGCGCTACTGTGATGCAGGTTTGGGCCTACGTGTACCTACGTGCACTAGGGGAGGAGACCCGCCATGGGCTTCTCCTAATTGCGCGAACATGGGTCGCACCTCGCGAGATCGACTCCCTAAGATGACAAGTCAGGGAGCCACATGATGACATTGATGCTCTGCCGTATGCCTCGGTACGCTTCTAAGCTCAGACTCTCTAAAATGTGTTCCTATACGATCATGATGCTGATGCAGTTTTCTTGTTTTTGCAGGTGCGGTGGACACCTTACGGAGAGGAGGGCCAGGCAGACCATCCTTGGATGGTCAGGGCTCTCGCTTTCGCTGGCTGAGATGTGTGGCTTCATTGCATGAATGTGGTGGAGCCACTACATTACCGCCTAGTGATGAGGACCGTTGGGGTACACTAGCCCGCGGTGGAGTTCCCTGCGCCAGAGAAGGCGGGGGAGAGAGTATCAAGGTCAGTGCAAGGCCTGATCGCGGCGTTCGACTGGACGATGAGGAATGCCGCACAGTTAGCTGACTGGACGGCCCTCGGGCGGGCGGTGACCACTTGGGCGGAGACACTACCGGGACCAAGTGTTCCAGGGCACCCACCAACCGGTACAACTTCTTAACTGTAGACCCTTTATGCTTATGATTATGACTTAATGACGTGTAAACATTTTGGATTTCTAAATGTAGACTTACCCCAAGGGATGTGTTGCGGAGCTGACAGGGCTCCTCACAGCGATGATCCCGGAGCGGGACGAGGCCCGATAGGCCTTAGCCCTTTTGGTGAGTTTTTCTCTTTTCCTAATGCATTTACTATTATACTGAGACACGACTGACTTGGAGTTTTATTTTCAGTGGGGGGAGGAGGCCGAGAGATAGGCCGATGCTCCGTCTTCTTCTACAGCGCAGACTCCGGTCGACCGAGTGGAGCGGGAGGCAGAGTTTCGACGGATGGTGGATCTGGCCTAGGCGGTCGAGGCCGCACTCACTGAGCGGGTACGTTCTACACTTCCCTTTGTGATTTCTGTTCTTATTATATTAAAATATAGTTGACTAATAGTGAAATGCATGTGTGCAGGTGACACAGTTGACAGCCGCCATCGACGAGGGTGAATAGCTACGAGAGGAGCTCGTGCTGGCACAGGATGAGGCCGCCCGCTTGCGCGAGGAACTGGCGCAGGGATGCAGCTTGAGGGAGGAGGTGTCCCACCTGCGGAGAGAGTTGGAGCAGAGCATCCACTCGAGGGAGTTGGCAGAGTGAGACCGTGCCGAGGTGCAGGAGGAGGCAGCCCGCCTGGGGGAGCAGTTGGCATGGGCCAGACCATCGGAGTCGGTGGAGCTGGCGATTCTCCGGGCGGAGCTGGAGCGACTCTGTACCACGACTTCGGAGCTGGAGCATTTTCGACAGGAGGCGTTCGAGCTTCGCAGCGAGGTACGTGCCTACCGTGAGATGAGCCGATCTCGTAGCTTGATGAGTGACAGTCGTGTGGCTCCGAGTGGGAGTCGTGCCACTCACGACTCTGTTGGGCAGGTTCTTGTGACTTCCTCTCAGTGGCAGAGGAACGTGGAGGAGGACAGACATCGACGGTGAGAGAGAGCGAGCATCCCCCTGCGGGAGGGCGAAGGTGCATAACCAGAAGGTCAAGTAGGCTGCACAGTGGGTGATCGGATCCACTCCCACTGGGTTCGGCCCATCCTTGCCGTGACGCCTAAGTGAAGCTGGCAGTGCTGATTTATAGTGAGATGCCCTAATCTGCTTGCTGGCGGCCGGACCCATTGAAGGGAAATTTGCATATTTCAGAGATCCACCGAAGAAGTATTGAATCCACTGTCCAACCCGGACTTTCAGCCTGCTGCTTTTCTCCCGGGTATGATAACCCTTGGAAGACCCCTTGTTGTAAGCCAAGCAGATAGAGCGATAAGCCTTCATCAGATACCGGTATGCATAACTGAATGTATATCTACCCTCACCATCAGAAGCATCCTTCACTAAGTCTTCCAAGCAAACCTCTTCATATGGGTCGCCGTCAATAGGCAAGCCTGAAAGTTATGACAAACTCCAGAGGTCGAGGGATGTCTCACCTTCGGCTGTATAAAAAGTGTTGAACTGAGGGCAGAACACTTCAAACATTTCGTAGCAAATCCCTTTGAGATGGGATAGCAGAACCTAGATGCAAAAACACTATGATACACCCCAGCTCTGATCAACAAAGGAGCATATTCCTTCCAGACAAATTCTGTAAACTCCACGGCTCCTACGTGGAAAAGATGTGCATCGGACACCTTCATGTCCGCAAACCAACCAGCAGCCAACTGAAACTTGAACTGAACAGCCAGGCAATTAAGCACAAAGGGCTCGTCCCTATACCCCCATCTTAAGGGTGCTAGAAATGAACCATAGCCATGTGTCTCTCTGTTTACATGGCCGGTAGCAGTGTCCCACCGAGCAGGGGTGAAGTCTGGGGCCCGGGTCAACATTTTCTTTTTCGGCTCCAACTATGATATACCGAGGATTGCGTCCCAGTCACGCTTCTCCCCGGGAAGATATATGGCTTTGCCATGATAAACTGAGCCTTTCAGGCTATCTCTGTCAGCAAGCATAGCCGCTTCAACCCCACAGGCTACCCAAGGATCCCTCATTCCTCCTACCGTGAAGGTCCGAATAAATGGCAGCAGATGACGATCCTTCGGCAAGTCCAGGCGATATTCAGTGTCTCTTCGGAAGCACGTGCCCTCTACAGAAGAATAGACACGGCTGGTCGACACCGTGTCTATCTCAGAGTCTGAAGAATCATCAACAACGGCAATCTTCTGATAGCCGAAGTCCAAGGTGCTGACGTTCAGCCAGTTTACCGAGGTCGGAGACACGTCCGGTTGAGCAGAAGAACTTGCCCCGATAATCTCGGAAGCGACAATAGCAGAACTAGCAGCCATTTCAGCAGCTGTGATCTGGATAAATGCAAAATAAGAGCTCCCGAGAGAGAAACCACCACATTAAAACTGAGTCTAAAGTTCTATGAAAATTTTGGCAGCATCTCTCCTTATTTGGAGTTTGCCCAAGAGTAAATAGGGAATCACCCACCAAGAGGGAGTGACCCCGAAAGTAAATGGGGACCAAGTCCCGAGAGAAACAATCACCTCTGAAGAAACTTGCTGAAGAAGAAAGTGAGAAGAGGGTTCTCGGAGGAACTCACTCGTCGCCGCCACAGAGAGGGTGGAAAGAGAAGAAAAGGTTCGAAATGAGAAGAAACTGGCCCTCGGTGCCCTAAATAGTAAAAGGGGGAGAAGGGTTCTCGGCGCGACGAATAGCATGCCGAGAAGCCCTTCCGCCAATGGAAAAGGCACGCCGCGAAGCTCCGCGCCGAGATACTGGCCCCATGATATTAAAGTAAAAAAAAATTCTTGAGAGAAATTAAGAGAATAGAAAAGGAAATAGAATTACAGCCAAGTCTGTCGGATTGAAGATCAAAAAAGAACCAGTATCGAAGAGCTAGGAAATATGTTCAGAGAATGTTAAGTGATGCACCTGCAGACACCGTGCCGCTTATCCTGCGCTTACGCCGCCCGCAGGTGGGGGGCATTTGTTGACATCTAAAATATGAACAAAGACAAAATGAGACTGAAGAAAGAATTAAGTCAGTAGTGAAGATTCCGGAGACTCCCACAGAATCAGAACTGAAGAAGGACCGCCACTATCAACACCTTACCCAGCTGAAGCCCCTTATGGCCAAGCTGTTGTCCAGCATCATCGTCATCACGATGATATTGCTGATTAAACCCTTGTCCAGTCAACTGACTGATGAGACCGACCTTCTAAGGGTTCCGACAGATGTCAGGGATCAAACGGATGCCATAAGTGCCACAGTTATCAAACACAGTAGGATAAGCTGATTAACATAAAAGGATCTTAGATGATGAAAAAAGGGCTCTAAATGGGCTTGGAAGCGATGGCGCCGACTACCCAGCTAGGAGGCCCAATAAAGTCACTATAAGCGCACTGGGAGCTTTCCTTCACGAAAGGCGCGCCGAAGACATGCAGGCCGAGAAGGTGAAGAGTACCCTAATATAAATACTACTTCTTCCGGCTGGCTCCATCCAGCTGGTCGCCAACTCTTATGTCTTCATTTATTCTTTTCGCTTCCTCTGTCGCAAGTGCGGGATCATTTCCTCGCTGGATCTTTTTCATTATTTCTTCGAGTTGAAGGAGCATTCGCAGGCAGGCAAGGGATTCTATTTTATCCAGGCGAGATGAAATAGGAGTTGCGTGTCTCTGTCCCAGAAGGAGTCGTCCTACAAGGGGTGAAAGACTCAGTACTTCTAGGTGGGTACATCTTCAGTGGATGCGTCTTGGAATTTCCCAATGGTGCCCAACTTCCACCCAAATATTCCTTCGAAGCCAGCTGAGGTATCCCCGGAAGTGGAGCAGAGGGCTACAGTTCTCCTGGAAAATCGCCGACCGACGGGTGAGCTAGTGATTCTAGCCAATATCGAACAGTGCCTTTCCAAGCGGCTGCTGTTGACGGGTAATGGCCTCAGAAAATAGCTTCTCCCTTCATTTGAGAAAGTGCTCTTCTTTTCATGACCTTGTCCTCTTTTGTCTAGATGCGAGGCGGCCAGTTGAGGAGGGGGTACCATCAACCGAGCTGGAGGTGGTCGATGTGGACGGCGCGTCGGCCACCGTCGAGTCGCAGGCTCCCGAGGGTACTTCCCGAGCCTGGAGCAAAGGCAAATGGGTAGCCCGTGAAAGGGCTTCCGAGCATCGGGGAACCAAGCACAAGGACCCCATGGAGAAGATGTTGTGGGATTCTATGAAGGGTCAGTCCGCTGAGAAGAAGCGGGCCAAGAAGGCTGGGGCCGTCCGCTCGGTCGAGGACGGTGGTTGCTCGGCTCTCCCCTCTGCCGAGCTGGAAGGGGCCAAGCCTATTCGGCTGGCTCGCCCTTCTGCCGAGCGAGAGGGGGCCGATGAGGCCGCAACGGGGGCAGGCAATTCTCAGGCGGTGATTGCTGATGCTGGAGTGCAGGGTGAAGCCAGAGGAGCGCAAGGTGGAGGCGCCGGGGGTGAGCTGGGCGGAGCCGGAGGGTCACGAGGAGATGTGACTCCATCCCAGCCAGCCGAGGCAGGAGAGATGCGGGACAAGGCGGCCCAGTCTGAGCCAACCGGTGGGGCTCCCGAGGGGGTATAGATCGAGGGGGAAGCCCCCATTCCGATCACTTCGGAGAGGAGTGGCCCTCCTCCCAGCGTCTGAGGGCCCCTGTACCAGCGATGTCACAGCATAGGCTCGGCGGTGGTGTGAGGAGGAATTAGGCAGAAGCCTCCGTCTGCGGTCCTTGAAATGATCATGGAGGGTGGTTTGTTGCTAGCCCAGATGGGGGCCGACATAGCCAACGCCTACACTCGGGCGAAGTCGGAGCGATCGAATCTTGCTTGGGACATCAGCACATCCGATCGAAAGATCGCTCAGCTCACTGCCGATCTCGAGGGGCTTTGGCAGGAGGTCACTTCACTCTGGGAACAGGTGAAGTCGAGCCAAGCGTAGGCCCAGGCATCAGCCGAGTAGCTAGCTCAGGCCTGTAGCTCACTCGAGTTGAAGAGTAGGCTCCTAGAGCTAGAGCGTGCAGCTCAGGTCGAGCGTGACAGGCAATAGGAGTCCGAGCAAGCAGAGCTCGAGGGCCGAGTTGAGGAGGCTGAGCAACTTCGGGCAGAGGTTGAGGCTACACTGGTCAAGGCAGAGAAGAGGTCGACCGAGCTTGCAGGTAGGGTGGAGTCGATCGAGGTGGAGGCGCTCGAGCGGTACAAAAACTCGGAGGACTACCAGGCCGATCTCCAAAAGGCTGCCTTCCCTTATTACCAGTCGGGCTTCCATCGCGGTGTCCGAAAGGGGCTCGCCCAAGGCTATCGCTGGGCCAGCATATGGGCGGAGGAGGAGGCGCCAGGGGCGATCGTCTTCCCGTTCGGGCAGCACTATGACTCGGATTCGACGTCTTCCGAACCTTCTAGTTTGGCATCAAGTGAGGAGGGAAGCCGGGAGGACTCTACCTCGTTCGAGGGATCACCAACTCTGGCTGCCACGGGAGGCCGCACGACCAAGGCAGTTCCCACACAAGTGGGGTAAGTGCCTGGGTCGACTGTCGTCGAGGGTGCTGGGGGCGGATCGCCTGATGCCTGAGAGCCTTCGATCCCCGAGTCTCGGGGCAGGCCCTAAGCCTGATGTATCTTTGCTTTCTTTCCCCATTTTTTTTATTTTTTACTCTTTCCTTCGATGTAATTTTTGAAGAACATTTCCTTTTCTCCTTGGTGTAGTAATGTCAAATTACTTTCTGGAAGATATGCCAGTGATGAGGTTAGATATTGGATTAACTATTCCTTACCGCCTTTGGTGTGATTTTGATCATTGTACTTGTAGTTCTTGGGAAGGTACCGATTTTCTCTGCGGATACCTTGCGTGTCGATTTGTTGGCGTGGCACTGGCACCTGTCCATCTTCCCATGCTTTTGAAGACTTGCCACTTCGCGTGTTTCCATCGAAGGGGAGTTGGTGGAAAATGAGGGAGGACTCGCATGGTGGTGTTGTTCTCCTCTGAGCCGGTAGGGTCGAAGTTGTTGGATCCCCCCCCCCCCCCGAATCTCCACCAGTGGGATTGGGGTGAGTTGTTCTCCTCGAAAGAGGATGACTCACTCTGGGTCGAAGGTAGTCGGGTGAAAAGGTGACTCGGGGGTCCTCCTACGGCCCCTTCCACATCCACGGCCATGACCCCAGCCACGGTCGGTGTGCTCTAGGATCAGTTGTAGCCCAAGCAGGGCAGTGGTCCTTTGTCAGGTTAGAGAAGCTACTGGCCCACCTCGCCGAGAGGCGTTGATGTTGTCTGGGGGTGGGATGGCCACCATGTTGCAGGTGCAACCGTGAAGCATTTGTTCTAGCTGCTCTATTGTGATCTTCTGGATCATCTTCTGGACCCAGTTTCTGAGGCAAGTTCATTTTTGCATCTCTTCCCATGAGATGTAGCTATCGAGTGGGATAGGACTAGTAGGAAAAGGAGGGAGGTATTCCTCCAGGCCGTTGATGAACCACTGTAGCCTCTAGAGAGGCATTAGCTCTGCTGGGAATTACCAGGCAGCTGCTTACTCGGCTTGCCTCTTGAGTCATCCTTTGAGGTTCTTCCTTCTATTCCTTTCCAGTTTCTTGGCGATGGCCTCCTCCAGGGGAGTAGCAGGAGGAGGTACTGGAGATGGAGCTAACAGATCCCTGTGGGGACACTGCCAGGCTGATGTCTTTATAGAGCAATGTTGGTGGCTCTTCTTCGCCCTGATCTCAATCCAGGCACCTTTCGATTGTTATATTTGGAAGGTAGCATTGATTGCCTGCTCGATGACCTCGAGTGGTAGCTCCTGGTAGGCTGGGATGCTGCGACTGGCGTCTAAAGACGTATGTGCAGTTTCATGCCTTAGTCACAGTGGCTGGGGAGGTTTGGTATGTGCCGGCAGACTGGTGCTAGCGTCTGAGGACATGTGCCCAATTTTATGCCTTAGCCGCGGTGACGAGGGAGGCAATTCCCAACGAGCTGGTGTACTGGGGCTGGCGTCCAAAGACGTATGCCCTGTTTGAAGCCTTAACCGCAGCGGCTGGAGCTTTTGCTAAGGAGCGGCCTGGGGAGCATGCTTGACATCCTGCTTCCTGGCCTTGTCTTTATGGTCTAGCTGAGGGCATGGTTGGGTGACGCCCAGTAGTCTCTCGGGGCACTGCTACCCCCGACAACTATCATGGTTTCGAACGTTGGATGGCCCTTGTAGTGGCAACCCTGACTCGCGAGCTGGCGTAGCTGAAGACTTTGAAAATGTCACCCTGACAGGCTGAGCTGGGTTGCAGGGCGAGCGGGGAAGGCCCGACAGCTTGCTTGTTGGGAGGACATAGCCTGATCGGGCTGGGGCCTCTCCCAGCTTTTTCTTCCCCTTCGTGTCTCAGAGGGCTGGAGTCGGCGATAAAGCAGAACGAGAGTGAGAAGGGCCTGAGGAGCACATTGTTGCCTCACCCACCAGGATGTTCTCTCGGCCAAGAAGGACTTGAAGAAGCCTGGCAGTGTCTTCTCTAGAGAAAGGGAGAGACTCTAGGTCTTGCCAAGGTCGCCAATGTACGACCGAGGTAGTGGACATCGACTGATCGGTGGACGATGTCAGGGGCTTAGGAGAGGCCAGAGGAGCGAAAGAATGGATGACATTGACCAAGAAATTACTTGGCCCTGTCTCCTCACGAGAATCTTGTTCCTGGCACCTCCGTAATCGCTCGAGAGCTTCCCGATTATCGGCCCAAAATTTGAGTCATTCTAGGGTGTGCTGGTAAGGCAGCTCATGCCCATTTTCCAGGGGAGGGTTTGGCTGCTCTGCTGCATCTCTGTCAATACTCAATGTTTCCTCAACGGCTCGTCGAAGTCTGACGAGGGCCATGGAGTTCCCATCAGCATCGATCTGCTCCCACTGGATCTGTTCCTGGATGAGGTACTGGACTTCCTCACATGACTCGATCGCGTGGAAGATCCTAGCATGAAAAGGGCAGTACTGGGGGTGATTGAAATCCCAATGAGTGTAGTCCATCGACGGGTCACAGGTCATGATCTGTCCCCTCATGACGAGAACATCAAAGAGTCATCGAGTCCTCTCCCTGGGGAAGGGAAGTGGTCTATGATCGTGCCAGGGCCTCCACCCCAGGTACCAGAGTGAACGCTCTCTTTGACTGGTACGGGACTCCTCTGCTTCATCATCAGAGAGAGAAAATGCTGCCATCATGTGGATTACATTAGCTGAGTAGTGAATCACACGTGCTGCTTTGGCTAGTCTGGACCACATATGTGGTTGTGGGGGATCAACGAGACCGTTTTTCATTTGAACGAGGCCGTCTCGGATCAACTTCTAGGCCTGGGTCTTGAAGACGTAGCAATCTTCAATCGGATGACCCAGCATGCGGTGATATGGGCAATAGGTTGGATCGTCGATTTTTTGGGCCTCGTCCAGCTTGCGGACTTTGGGCAACCCGCACGCTACGGCGATGACGCTTGACTTCAACCAAGCTGGTTACACCACTACCCCTCTCGTAGGAGGGGGGATCTCGGGGTGGGGGTTAAGGGGTTTACAACCAAACACTACCTCCACGCAGGGAGGGGTTGTAAGCCAGCCCGGCAAGGAGGGGGAGTTAAGCTAGAAATCGAGACGTCGTAATCCACCGGTTCTACCAGTTTTTGAGACAGCAAGATAGATAGTCAGAGATAGCGCCGCCACGATTACTACCGAGCTCCGACTAGGCTGCAACCGATGTCAAAATTCTCTGACTTGACCCAGGAGGATACTTGAAATTTCTTGGAATTTCGTGACGATGTCGCCAACTGGGGTAGGGTCTAGAACAGGGCTAGATTGCATTGGTTCTGGTTGCTCCCAGGGTAATGCTGCTGGATGACGGGGGCACCACAAATAGTCTCGTGCTCTGTTGAAGGTGAGACCAGGGTCGTTACGATCTTGGTCGAGTCTTCTTTCAGTCGGAACCAACAACGCCATTGGAAAATGTCAGAGCTGATCGTGAAGGCCCAAAGAGTAGGGGGGTGTCAGTTCTGGCTCAGGGAAACTAACCTGGCACATCTTGGAGAGAAAATTTGGAACTTTTGATGCCGAGGCCCTAAATTCGCCCTGCTTCTTGGGAATAAGGTCCAAACTTTGGGTTGATTAAGGTTTACTCCCTCACACGTATGCAAATGCAAGCCTAAGGGGTGGAAAGGTACAACCAGCTTGGTGTCCGTGAGGGAATTCACGACTCATGGAGACTTACGGAGGTCCCAGATAAGATCACCTAGTCGACCCCAAGGAATATGGAGGCGAGAGGATCTGACGCGGGATGAACCCGGTCAAGACACGGGACCCTAAGCCAGCAATCAACGAGCGCAAATCGTCTAAGCGACAAGGCAAACACACACGTGAGTCGCGGGCTCCACAGGACTCGAAGTGATGGCTCGACGAGTTGTGGCTCACGAGGAAGCCAGACACGGTCCGAGCAACAAGAAGAGTGGTAGCTAACCACCCTGGGGAACAAGTCGCGGGCGCCAGATTCAACCAGGCAAACCGATACCTAGGGGATCGATTCTGATGTGCACTTACTCACCGGTCGCAAGAACTCACGAAAAATCGTGAAAATATGGATCAGGCACTCCTCACTCGGCGCTGTGATTGGAACTAATACTAGACAAGCAAAGAGGAGTGGCAGCCGCACGTACCTAGCCCGTCCGATGGACCGGCTCCGGTCAAAGACGAGGGCGTGCCGGGGAGCGTGTGCACCCGGCGGACACGCTACGTCGAGGAAGCTTGGCAACGATCCCTACTAGTACATTGACTACACTCCACGCAGGGAGGGGTTCACGGGGAGGGGAAAACTGTTACATGCACTACCCTCGCGCAGGAGGGGGGATCGCGGGGTGGGGAAATGAGTGGTCGACCATATGCCAAGTTCGGGCATCCGATGAGGTGCAGCCAACTCCTAGAGGAAGCCCGAGGGATGCCGAAGGACGCCTGAAGGTTTGGCACCGAGCAGATGTCACTGGATGGCGATGGCGGCCGCAGCTGTGGGCCTGTGCAGTTCTGCTGTGCAGGACTGGTTGGCGCGGTCGTGGTGCGTTGGCCGGTACAAGCGCTGTAGAACTCCAAATATGACGGGACCAAGTCATGGATGTTGCTGACTGGGAGATCTACGAACCCTCAGAAGATGGTGGCCGTCTGATCACCTTGCAGGACGTGGTTGCAGGAATGGCTAGCGTCAGGTTCCTGGACAAACAGCAGGACTGGATGCCAATGGTCATGGTGGAACTTCCAGTTCCGACGTTGGAACGAGACGAAACCACTTGCGTTGGTTTTTTTTCGTCGAAAGCCACAACTTTGCTGAAGACTACATGACACGAAAAAGAGAGGAGGAGGGGGTGTCGGGGCCTACTTGGCAGCAATCTGTCCTGGGCAAACAGGGGACTCTGGGTCTGGCATGACTGAGGGAGATTGGACGCCCTGGACAGAGGCATTGTCAAAACTAGGCAGGACCACCTCTGGTTCGTCGGTGCTTTGGAGAAGAAGAACTCTCGTGAAGAGAGCTCTAACTGATTCGCACAGGGGTGGGTGGTGGAGCTGCTACCAAATGGTACTCAGGTTCAGACCTGAATCTAGCACAGTTGCACGAGAATGGACGACGCGAATGGAGCCGAGGTTGGATCGCAGTCGGACCACTTCTGGAGTGAAGCTGGCTCGACGAAGAATGAATCCACAGAAGACAACTTTGGCTAGTTCACACTGTGGATGCCGAGGTAGCCTCTGCAAGCTTGATCTCTGCTGTAGGCTGGTTGCAGAGAGCAGCAGGCAGGACTTCTCGAATCACGGGAGGGCGTAGTGGCGACGAGGCGACTCCGGGCTAGCTGTGGATGCACGGAGCAGGGGAGGGCGAGCCTGGGTTGCAGAGGGAGAGAGGGCTGGGGTGTGGGGGCGCGAATGGGACGTGTAGTGAATTTCATCATTTTTACCATTCTCGATTTTTAGGAATAGAAAAGGTCCTAAAAGGAACCATTTCTAGGTGAAACGGCCCACCTGGTGACCGCTAGCTGACCAAGGAGTGTCGGCAGGCTTTGCAGTCATGCGACTGGCCGCTACCACCAACGCGGCCAAGTGGCTGACCATTTTTCCCTATGGGGTTGGCGTGACCCCCAAGGGCGAGTTTGACCATTGTTAGGTTCCTTCCGTTTCTTCGGTCACTGGGTGACCATCTAGTTCCCGTTTGCGGTTCCAGGGAGACCACTTGGATCTCTTGCGGCTTGGTGACTCACTGCCACTTTCTAAGTAGCGGTCAGGTCAGGACCGTGTATGGTCTTCGTCGTTACAGGCGTGTGGCGGTCTGAAGGTGACTGCCTAGGTCCCGCACCAGTCTCGCGATTGGCCGCTATTCTCCAAATAGTGGCCATAGCAGGACCGCCTGGTTAAGGTGCGGGCCAGTGGTGACCACCCCTCTGACCGCCTATTCTGGGTTAGTTGCAGTCCATGGAGGACCGCCTTTCATGGTGACGGTCTGGGAAGGACTGTCACTCTGTTTCCGTGTCAGTTATGCTCTGGTTGTGTGTTGTAGACCCCCGGTCAACCCGATTGTGACCCAGTGGTTGACCTTCGGTCTCGTAAGTGTCTCAGGCACCTAGTGGGTTTTGTGTCCGTGTTTTGGGGTGTCTGAAGATACCATGTTACCTTGATTAGAGTGCCTGTGAGTTTGAGAGTTCATGTGACTTCACGTGTTTCGGGTCTTTGTGTTACGCTTGATCGAGTCACCGTGTATCGGTGTGAGTGCGGTAAGATTTCCCCCGCACGTCGTGAGTTTCCTCGGAAGGTAGTTTCCGAGTGGACCATGCATAAGGCCTTGGACTGCGAGTACAGTCACCCAGCCTGGGGCTGGAGGTTTCCTACTTTTCTCTGAGATTGGGAATCGACTTGACAGTTTGTGAGCTATCTTGGGAACCGTGCTTATATGTTTTCTACGTGGGCCATGTGTGTGTGGCACGTGGACTGTGAGTCTCATTTACCAGCCTGGGGCTAGAGATTATCTTGGTTCCCCTTTTGAGGGAGTGATCTCGACAGTCGTGAACTATCCGTGAGTCATCGTGTTGAGGTTTCTGACCCTAGGGTTAGGGCAGATTGACTACATGGTGCTGTTCGGTGCAACGATCTTGACCTCGAGTCTTGTGACTCAAAGACTGTTGGATTTAGTGAGTCTAGAGGACTGTCCAAAGTCCAATGGCTTAGCACCACTTGGTTCTTCGTGACTTTCGCGCAGGGTGCGCGCGTGGTTCTCGGAGTTTCTCCTCGGAGAGTGGTCACATCAGTGACTCCCCACTAGTTGTAGCCTTCCAACACGCGTGTGGTGCCACCAGGGAGTGGTGGCGAGGCTACCCGAGAGAGACTACTTTAGGCTAGTTGCCGTGGGCCTCCTACTGTGGCGGCTCAAGTCCTGGTCGGGAGGAAGAACTAGCTGGAGAGCCTGACGTACCGTAGTCAGTCAGTGTGTGCACACGTGGTCAGGGACTTCAGACTCGTGCTGACGAGCACGACCCCAACTAGACCCTTGTCAGTGTTACTGGTGTGTGTGTGTCTCAGTTTTCACCTGGGGCGAGTAGGGAGACACTGCGGCACGGTGTAAGTCGTCAGGGGACGCGCCCAGCTGTGCTTCTCGTTGGCAGGTACTCCTGTCACGTGAGTCATTACTCTCCTATTTTCGGGATCCGTTTCCCTTCTGCGAGACGTAGCTTCTAGATCGTTCCAGTGTGTTTTCCCGAGGTGGTGGCTAGAGGTGCCAGTAGGGATTATCGAGGCCTTGCCGTGCCAGTGTGGAACTGTGCAGTCCCGGTTGGTCGTGCCTATGTAGGCAGGCTTCCACGGCAGGGTTGCCGTGAGTGTTTCCTCGGTAGGTCTGGTGTTAGAGTGGTCTGGTTCCCGATTGTGGGATCAGGATTTTCCCTTTCTGTTGCCAGTATGATGCGGGATGGACATGTGCCCTAGGACTCTAGCTCGCGAGCGTCCCTAGTGAGGGATGCGTGGGACCGTGCACGGTTGAGAAATCGACAATGAGTTGGGTAGTCGGCTCTTCCGTGCTCGGATCGAGTCACGGGATGAGTCACTTACTCACTCTCGCAGCGGTGATAAAAAAATATACGAGCTAGATTAATCTATCACATGCAACGGCATAAGAAAATATACGAGTAAAGCCAAAATGTCGAGAGAGGAGTGGACACGATACCTCCACGCTCCGGGCGTGGGGAAGGCGATCCCGGCCAAGTACGGTAACTCTCGGTAACAAAATGTTATAATAATTACAGTAGTGAATTATCACCCACTCCACACAGGGAGGTAAAGGGCTACACAAGTGGGCCCGGGAGGACCGATCTTGGGTTGACGGGCAGCATCTTGATGTAGCTTCGATGGGCTTACGTACCCCGCAAGCCCATCACTATGCCTGTTAACGTTAAAGAGAAGCCCAAGATCCGAGATTCAAAAGGCTGGTCCATTATTCTAAAATTAGGATATCAACCAGGGAGAGGCCTCAGAGCACAACTCCAGGGGCGCACCAAGCCAGTGCCCAAGGGCAGGAAAATGAACAGACGGGGTCTCGGCTATCGAGAGTCTGCACTATCTATGATGGAAGATTCAGGCACGCTGGCATGGGATTACCGTCAACATTTTGTTAGAGGCCCTCTCCAGCCAGGCATAATAAAGCCACAGTCAGCTCGGTTAGAACAAAGAAATGTGGCATATGCAGTTGCCGATCCGCCCTAGGTGCTGAAGGGGCCAGTTGATGACATGATGAATCTTAGCCGGGCGTTTGCTAGATTATTCAAGGAACCAGTGGTTGATCCGAAAAGCAGTCAGGAGGTTTAGCTCATGCAGTGGCGGCCCAAGAAGCCGGTTTACTATTCCCAAGGTCAGGAGGGCTCGCCTGATCTTTCTATTTTATCTCCTTCCCACATCAGAATCCTCCTCCAACAGCTCAGCTTTAGTCCTCGGTCGCCACCTTTGTTGGTTGATCCATCCATATTCTGGTCTCCCTTTTGCCGAAAGCAGCCAATTGAATTCTTGATTGTTGATTGTCCCTGCGGGCGCTGCCCACCGATCGATCTTACCTCTAAGTGGTCCCCTGATGACCCCGCCAATCTCTCGGGTATGTGGTTCCGATCCACTGACCCGTTCTTCAGTGCCATCTTCCATTCTCTCTGTCCTAAAGCACTTCCTCCTCCTCCTTTCTCTCCTCCATCTTGCTATATGATCTCCATCGATCTCCAAAAAAAATGCCAATTTTAAAATGGAGATCTCAGTGGAAGATTACGCTATCTTTGATCCATTAGTTTCCCAGGGGCACGAGGCCCCTGCTTCTCCCCTCCCCATAGATTTGCTTTCCTCTAGGTTAGATGTAGGGTCTGTCGAGTCTAGGAGAATAGGGTCTAGGTCTAGAGAAGTAGGTTCTTATTCCAGGTCGTCATCCCCGTCCAAGCCAGAGCAGCGCTTACCTACGCGTCACTCTAAATCCGTTCCTTATAGGTTCTTACAAGATCTAGCTCAGCGATGTCATGCTCTCTTGAAATGTCTAGAATTTATCGCCATGGCGATCGTGATAGAGGAAGATGAAGAAGAATTAGACGGGGTGTAGAGCGATGATGGATTAGGTGTCTATGAAGTCATAGATGAAAAGGACCCGGTCGATTCTGAGGACAGCGATGTAGATGACACCGCCAACTTATATGCACAAGGTTTAAAGAGGTTCGATGAGCCATCATCGGCGGTGGATGAACCTGCGAAAGGAATTAATTTAGGAACCGAAGAAGATCACATGCCTATTATCATTTCCGCTAACCTCCCTTCAAGAGTAGAAGATGATCTAATCCAAGTCTTAAGGGAGTACAACGATTCTTTCGCCTGGTCTTATGAGGATATGCCGGGTCTTGACCTCTCCTTGGTAGAACATCGTCTGGTACTTAAACCAGGGGCAACGCCCGTCAAGCAGAAATCAAGAAGGTTTCACCCCCACATGGCCTTAAAAATTAAAGAAGAGGTCAGCAAATTATACAAGGCCAGGTTCGTCAGAGTTGTTTTATATCCTTAGTGGGTGGCGAACATTGTCCCTGTCATCAAGAAGGATGGAAAAGTGCGTATTTGCATCAATTTCAGGGATCTTAATAAGGCATGTCCCAAGGACAATTTCCCACTGCCTTACATAGATGTCTTGGTGGATAATACCGCCAGGTTCGAAGCATTGTCCTTCATGGATGGATATTCAGGCTATAATCAAATCCGTCTTGCTCCCGAAGATCAAGAGAAAACGTCCTTCACCATGCCCTGGGGCACATACTGCTACGTAGTCATGTCGTTTGGTTTAAAGAATGCAGGTGCCACCTACCAAAGGGCAATGATGACTATCTTCCACGATATGATGCATATTTATGTAGAAACCTATGTGGATGATGTCTTGGTAAAGCCAAGAATAAAAGAAGAACATCCCGCTATTCTGGCTAAGGTGCTGCAAAGAGCTAGGGAGTATAAGCTTAAAATGAATCCGAAGAAGTGTGTTTTTGGAGTCTCTTCAGGGAAGCTACTAGGGTTTATAGTGAGCAAACGAGGGATTCAGATTGATCCTAACAAAGCAAAGGCCGTAATGGACATGCCTCTGCCTAAAAATATCACAGAACTTCGAGGATTGATTGGCCGACTATAGTTCATTAGAAGATTTATATCCCAGCATTCCCAAAGGTGCCATCCGTTCTATGAATTGCTTAAGGCGGGGGTCAAATTTGAATGGAATCAAGATTGTCAAAAGGCCTCGGAGGACTTAAAGGTCTATTTATCCAATCCCCCGATTTTGTAACCTCCTGTCCCTGGGAAACCCCTAATCCTATACATCTCAATAGTCATTGCAGTCATGAATAGGAAATGTCATATGTGCTACATCTGCCTTTTGCCAGTCAGGTCGATGCATCATTAGTTTTTCATGTTATAAGGTCAATGCATCATTGGTTTTTCATGTTATCAGGTCGATGCATCATTAGTTTTTCATGGTAGTCAGGTCAATGCTTCAAGACATTCAACTACTACATCTGTAAGGAGGTCGGTGCACTCAAACCACAGGTTGATGTAGCTGAACACTTCTTGGCAACACAAGTTATTTCAGAAGAAAGGTCAATGCAGCTGAACAATTTTTGGCAACACAAGGTCGATGCAGCTGAATAATACCTGGCAACACCAAGTCGGTGCACTTAAGTAATTCAAGACGAAAGGTCGATACACCTCGGTTACTTCAGAAGAAAGGTCGATGCAGCTATTTCAAATTTGCTAGTAAGGTCGATGCACCACTTCATGCTTCAGTGCCTTGGCACAAGCAATCCATCAAACAGGTCGATGCATAAATACAAGCCCAATTAATCAGGTCGATGTAGATCCTCATGTGCTAACAGTCTAAAGACCCAAATCTCAGTTTCGTAACCTGAAATCAGACCCGATTAAGAATACTAACTCTAGCGATACAATGGCACGTGATCCAAGAAGAGGTGGCATGCTTTTTTAGAGGATTCTAGAGGAAGAATATTCATAGTGCCAGGTGGACAGCCTCATCCAAACCTTATAAAGACCTTGTTCTATTTAAAGGCTGCATTCTCCCTCGAAGATGAAGCAAGAAGCTACTGCCGTCACTGCTATTGCATATTCAGAGAGAGATCCACTATAGAAGAAAAAGAAAGAGAGTATTACCTTAAGAGAAAGAGAGATTTGAGTGTAGCCAGCCCAAGCTCTTAGAATAATGCTTCAATTTGAAGCTACATTATCTTTGTTGCTTTTTGTTCGAACTTTTCTATTTCGTCTACTTTTCTTTTATTTCTTGTTTTGAACTTACTCTTAGTTCCCTTTGAGTTCTTTTAAAGGAAGGGAGAGTATTCTCTGGGTTTTTCCCTCTGTGTGTGGAGGAAGAGAGGATATTATCCTCTGATCGTCCGAGCTGCTGGGGGCAGTCACAGGGCTCCCTTTGCGTCTCGCAAAGGAATGGAGATCGTATCTCCGGGGTTCTTCTGGAAATCCAGAAGTTGCGAGGTGCGTGTTCCTCGTGGGTTAAGCTGTGTATCAGCGTTTGTTGCAGACTAAGTCTGCTATGATTGTTGCTTGGTTGAGCAAGGAACTTCACTCTGTTTGAGTGGAGGAGTGGACGCAGGCAGATGTTGCATTTGGCCGAACCACTATAAAAATTTTTGGTCTCTTTTATTGGTTTGCTCATTTGCATTCTGAGTCTAAACTTACATAGCTTATTCTGTCGATGAACTTGCTTGACCATATAGTTCCCTTTGTGGGTTAAACTACTAGGCATTCAAAATGTGGTGCAGCACCTAACCGGTATATCAAAAGACTTTGTTGGAAGGATATGTCACGCCTATCTGGAAGGTTACCTCTTGCGTGAGGAGATCTTCGGATCAAACCTCCGCCAAGTACTGGTGACCATGATTGCAAGCACATTTAGGTGCTGTTACTAGATTTCTCTTGTAGTAACCTTAGTTTGCTTGAATTGCTTACTGCTTCAGTTGTCCGTCTCAGATTATTTGTCCTTCATTTGTTACCTCTTGCCAGAGTGTAGATCACGTTTAGCTCTGCTATTGCTAGTTAACCTTGATTATCTTATTGACCTTCAATGTGCACTCTATCTATCTGACTGTTGGTCCCTCTGATGCTTGGGACTTGGTAGTTCTGCTGCTACTATTTACTTCATATTCTCGTGGGAAATTGATTGCTGAAATTTTAATTAGACAGACATATTCATCCCCCCTTCTATATCTGTCTTTCGGTGTATCAATTGATATCAAAGCAGGTTACCCATCATGTGGTCCAACGACCATGGTAGACCTGGAACTAGTGCTCCTCACAGCTTCATACCTGAAGGGCACTCCATTAACAGACCTCCGTTCTTTGATGGGACTAACTATCTATATTGGAAGAACAGGATGGAGGTGTTTCTTCATGCACAGAGTTACGAACTTTGGAGGGTCATCACCACCGGTCCGTTCAAGCTTCCTGAAGATGACAGCACCTGGACCAGGGAGCAGATCTGAGTATCAACTTTGAACTGGACTACAATGAACATTATGTAGTGTGCTGTCCATCCAGAGGAGTATTCTAGAATCTCAGCATGCAAGATAGCCAAGAAAATGTGGGATGAGCTCCAATTGATGTATGAAGGTACATCACAAGTGCGAGCCACGAAGGTAAACATGCTAACCTTTGACTATGAATTGTTTAAAATGAAACCCGAAGAGACCATATCAGAGATGTATGCTAGGCTCTCATAGATTACCAATAGCCTGATGTCTCTGGGTAAGTAGATTCAGGAGAGTGACCTTGTTAGGAAAATTCTAAGGTCTTTAACCCCCGTGTGGCACACAAAGGCCACTGTTCTAGAGGAATCTAGGGACCTAACCACCATGACAGTGACAGAGCTCATAGGATCCCTGATGGCATATGAAATCAACCTTAAGAGGAGCAATGAAGAAAACAAAAAGGGAAAAATCATAGCTCTTAAGGTGTCTAGAAGTAGTGGTGAGAGTAGTGAGGAGTATGAGAACTTCTCAGACCTAGATGATGAGTAGCAGGCTATGCGCACCTGACAATTTCAAAAATTCTTGAGGTCCAGAGGTAAAAACTTCAGGAGAAGGAGACCTCAATAGGCTGGTAAGAGTTCCAATTGTAAATTTGATAAAAATAAAAATGTTGACAAGATTACTTGTTTTCATTGTAGGAAGCCAGGGCATATGAAGAATGAATGCCTGGAGCTCATGAAGAAGAATGGGAAATTACAGAAGAAGAAGCCTCAGGCTATGGTCTGCACATGGAGTGACGAGGAGGAAGACCCTGAGAGCGGAGCTTCAGAAGAAGAGGAGCAAGGACTATGTCTTATGGCCGACAGCAACAATGAGGTAAGCAACCCCTTTAAGCATTATTCAATTAATGAATGGGAGGATGCTTACGCTGATTTACTTGATAAACTTAATTTCCAAACTAAAGACTACAAGGCCATGAAAAGATAACTGAACAATGCTCTTAGTAATGAAGGTTCCATGAAAAAAGAAATTGAAGATCTCAAGAAATAGATTGATGGAATGAATCTTCTAAAAATTGAAAATGACAGTCTCAAAACAGAAAAGGAAGAGATCAGAAATAACCTAGATGAATTCAAGTTGAAGTTTCAAGAAATTCAGAAAGAAAAGGAATTGACTAAAGATAAATATGAAGTTGTAAAAATTATCAATTCTGAAATCTTGAAACAATGTGAGAAACCTCAGAAGGACTTAGATGACAAACAAGCTATGCTTGAAAAGTTTACTCAAGGAAAAACCAACTTGGATACCTATTGGCACACAAAATATGTTCAACGACAGTCATGCCCAAATGGCAAGAAGAGTACGGCCCGCTAAAGGGTAGAAGCCAAAGAAAATCAATACAAAAGGGTCTTCTCGAATTGCTGAAGCCTCAGGTCATCTAACACGAGCACCAGGGACTTTGCCTCAGGAGGATCAGAAGAAATCCACAACAAATCGACAGTGTCGTTTAGCCTGTCCAATGAATCGGCATTGACTTGGTCGTGCCGAACAAACACCATCCATCGTCCGATCAAGGACGAAAATATACTTGGTGGTCCGCCGCCTAATGAGAAACCCTCCTGAGGCTCTGGTCCCTCGGAATAGGGTGCCAAAGACCTTATCACTGAAAGACCCGAGTAACCCGGGCACGGGTACGTCTTGTCACCAATTAGGCCTGCTAAGTGACCAGATGGCCACCCAGCCAGGGCGAAAGCACCCCGGGGAGTAGCCCACTCCCCGAGAAAGCTAAAAATGCAAGTAAAGCCAGGCCAGTAGTACAAACCACAGTGTCGAAGGCCGTGTCAGCAGAAAATCTGAGCGTCCCAACCGAAGGCACAAAATGGTTCTGGAACCAGTCGTTTAGTGGCCTGAAGGCTCTACCAATACTTCTTGTAGCAGTTATACGAAGTCGCGATGAGATAAAGGATCAGGACAACTCCCGGAGCTAGTTTGGGACCCATAGCCTGGCTCGTGCCAAACAAATATGATAGATGAAGCTCATCTGGCATGCTCCATCTTTCAGGGCGCTCCATCTCCCGGTGCCCCCTTACCCGGCGTGCAAAAACACTATTATGAAGCCCTTTTATCACCGTCCTCACCTCGCGCCAGGCAAGGATCATGAGTGGGGTGTGTATATAAGCCACTCGTCTGAGAATATAAAGAAAGACAGGAGAAGAGATCTCATGAGGGTGAAGAGAAAAAAAAGGCCAGAGAGAAAGCTTAATTTGTTGGCATACAAAATATGTTCAACAGTAGTCACGCCCAAATGACAAGAAGAGTACGGCCCGCTAAAGTGCAGAAGCTGAAGAAAATCAATACACAAGGGTTTTCTCAAACTGCTGAAGCCTCAGGTCATCTAACATGAGCACCAGGGACTTCACCTCAAGAGGATCAGAAGAAATCCACAACAAACCGGTAATGCCGTTCGACCTGTCCAATGAACCGACATCGACTCGGTCGTGCCGAACAAACACCCTCCGTCATTCGATCAGGGATGAGAATTTAGATGGTGGTCTGCCACCTGATAATAAACCCTCCTGAGGTGATAGGACTTCTCTAGTCCCTCAGAATAGGGTGCCGAAGGCCTTATCAGCGGAAGACCCGAGTAACCCAGGCACAGGTACGTCTTCTCACCAATTAGGCCCATTAAGTGACTAGATGGCCGCCCAGCCAGGGCGAAAGCACCCCAGGGAGTGGCCCACTCCCTGAGAAAGCTACAAATGCAAGTAAAGTCGGGCCAGCAGCACAAACCACAGTGCCAAAGGCCGTGTCAGCAGAAAACCCGAGCGTGCGAACCAAGGCACAAAACGGTTCTAGAACCAGCCGTTCAGCGGCCCAAAGGCTCTACCAATACTTCTTGTAGCGATTTTACGAAGTTGCGATGAGATGAAGGATCAGGACAACTCCCAGAGCCAGTCCAGGGCCCACAGCCTTGCTCGTGCCAAACAAATATGATAGACGAAGCTAATCCGGTGCACTCCATCTCCCAGCGCCCCCTTATCGGGCGTGCAAAAACACTATTTTGAAGCCCTTTTATCAGCACGCTCACCTCATGTCAAGCAAGGATCATGAGTGGGGTGTGTATATAAGGCACTCGTCTAAGAATACCTATTTCACAAGGTCCATCTACTGCTTCTATCTCTCAATCTAGGGTTGATGGGCAGGGGCTCCACCTGCACCTATTGATCTTACCCCGGTCCAACCTAGGGTTCTTTACTTTTCAAATCTGGAGGCAGGCTAGTCCTCTAGTTCGGCCCCTCAAACTCTTGATAAAGGGAAGACCGCTCTTCCCATACCTCCCCAGATTGATCCCTACAGGTCCACTCTCTCAGCGCCTCAGGTCCTTGTGGCCCCGGTCGATTTCTCTCACCGTCAGCATGGGGCGGCCCGCCTTATTCCAATTTGGGTCATCCTTCGGCCCAACATCCTTCTTATGGGCCTCCCCCTTCTTCCATTTATCCTTCGGCTCCTCACTTTGAGCCCGCTCCTTTTACTCTGCCTACTCCATCTCTAGAGCAGGAACTCCTTGATAAGTGGGTGGCCATGCAGCAATAACTCGACTTTCTCCAAAAGTGGGTCGGCCCACAATCCTTAGCGGATGTTCCCATTCCTATCTTTCACAACATACGGTTCCCTCCTCAATCCGAGCTCCCCACGTACTGCAAGTATGATGGGAATGGCAACCCATATGTTCATGTGAGGGATTTTATGTACGAGTCAGCACAGTTCTAATATGATGATCGCCTTATGGCATACTTATTCCGCCACTCGTTGGATGGATTCGCATTGGAGTGGCTTTATGCTTTCTTTACCTTTTGAAGATGCTGAGAGCTTCAAAGTGGTTAAGGAAAAATTCATCTAGAGATTCCAAGATCGGGTTGGCTCGGAGTATTCTTTTACAGATTTGGTTGCCGAGAAAATGAAGGCCAATGAAGATTTTACTACTTATGCTGACAGATGGAGGCAGATGGCTACCCATGTGCCCGGTCACATTTCGAAGGAAGAGAAGGTCAAGTTGCTCATCTCTAATGCCACACCTACCTTCCGCAACATTTTAGCCATGAATGATATCTCCAACATGCACCAGTTATATAGCCGGGCTAGGTTCATCCAAACCCAATTCAAGGACTTTCCCATTCATTCCCTTTTTGAAGCCCAGAAGCTTAAATATAATAGAAAATCTCAGTTGCCCATCATTGAAGGAGTCCAGACCAATGAGCAAGTGCAAACCATTGCTTTTCCCTTCCTTAACCAACCCGCTCCACCCCGCTCCACCCCGCTTCCAACAAACTCCCCGTAACCCTCAGTTCCCCCCTCCACAAAATCCTTAGCCAACCTTTCCCGCTCCACAAAATGCCCAACCTTCCTTTCCCGCTCCCCAGTAGCTGCAACAACACCCACAATACCACAATGTTCCACCTCCCAACGGCTATGCAACCAAGCGCCCGACTCCAAAGAGGGATCAATATCCTCCTTTGCCCGAGACCCTCCTGGACATTTTCTCAGCCCTCATGTCCATTGGTGTTTTGCAACCTCCTCCGAACGGCCTAATTGGAATCCGACCGTTGATCAATCCAGATATTGTATGTTCCACCGGCAGCCCGGGCACACGATAGAGAACTATGTTCAATTTAGCGATTTTGTGTATGATTTACATGAGGGGCAGCACATCGATTGGGCCGAAATGCACAAGGTCATTACGGCAGCAAGGGCAGCAGCAAGCACCGCAGCCGCAGCCATAACCACCGTAGCAGCAGCAGTCTGCCCAGGATCTGGGGATCCACCAGAGCCCTATCCCGAACCATCCGCCTACTCCGCAACCTCAGCCACAGGCACCGACTCAGGTCAACCTTGTTCAACGCCCGGCCCCCAATGTCAGGTGGTCTTATGATGATGAATCTTCTGTCCAACAGCTTATGGCCCTCCACCATACCTATCGCAACCCTCCTCCACCTTCTACACTAGTCATCCTCCCGTCAAACCATCAAGCCACCACCACCATACCTTCCACGCCTGCTATTCCCCATAAACCCCTCATCTTACCACCTGCTTTTGCCATTATACCACCCATCCTCGCTCCCCCGCAAGTGCACATTTCACCTGTTATTGCCACCCTGCCTTCCAATCCTCTGCCCGCCATCCTCCCAGCAGGCCCCATACCCACACCACTACACCCACTGTCCCCGTTACCACCACTACACCTACCCCTGCATCGTTTATCCACCCTGTCGGGCCCATTAAGCCACCCACCATGAGCCCGTCCAATGCTGTGTCAGCCCAGAACCTTGCCCTACAAAGCGGGCATTTGTTTCATCGGAGTTATCCCACCGCTGGTACATCCACACCCAATCCCCAATCTTCACAATAGGATGTTGACCAGGAAGAGGCAGATCCACTATTGGGTACCCAATATGATCGGCAACATCATCTAGACAGGATGCCTGATGAGGGCATCTCACAGCGCTCTCTTTGGCTCAGATCACCGACATCACTTTGAGTAGTCCGACTATGTTATCACATGTAATTTCCCTTTCATTGAGTCATATCTTATGTAATTTCCTTTAATTGAGTCATGTTGTTTACAAAAAAATCTGGGACATTACAGAGACCGAGTTAGCCGCCCGGGTTTCAGCAGCAGTAGTAATTTCAGCCCCAGCAGATGCCATCACGGCCGCAGCAGTACCAGCAACAGGAGCAGTTTCCTCAGTTGACTCGGTCAGCTACTGTGGGGAGGTAGAGATCCCGAGGCAGAGTGACCCACATGACCAGAGCAGAGGCTGAGATGTCGCAATTGGTGGAAGGTACTCTTTCGATTTTGGGTTGTACGACTTACGTTTTGTTCGATTCGGGTGCTTCACATTCGTTCATTTCGGAGGATTTCGCTCAGAGTGTGGAGGACCCGGTGACCGAGATGCCCTGTGATATGGCGGTGGAATTACCTACCGGCGATTTCGTGTACACCCCGTATTGCTTTGAGAAGGTACCTATGTGGGTGGAAGGGCGGAACTTGTCGGCCAGATTTTATGCATTACCGCTTCCGAACTTCGATGTGATTTTGGGCATGGATTGGCTCGAGGCTCATCATGCCTTGGTTGATTGCGGCTCGAAGAAGGTCTACTTTCGGTAACTTCGTGGACCGACCTTCTATTTCCAAGGTATCCGGTCTTCCTCTCCATGTTTGCTTATTTCAGCTATTAGGGCTCGTCGATTGCTTGATGCGGGTTGTCAGGATTTTCCCACTTCTGTAGTTTTGGTCGATCGGCAGTGTCCGGATGTGGAGGACATTCCTGTCGTGTGCGAGTTTCATGATGTTTTTCCCGAGAAGCTACCAGGGTTGCCACCGCAGCGAGAGATTGATTTCGTGATTGAGGTGGTACCAGGTACGATGCCTATGTCAAATGCCCTTTATCGTATGGCACCTGCAGAGTTGCGAGAGCTGAAGGCGCAGTTGCATGAGTTGCTTACCAAGGGGTACATTCATCCTAGTTATTCTCCGTCAGGTGCGTCGGTATTGTTTATGAAGAAGAAGGATGGTAGTTTGAGACTGTGCATCGACTATCGTCAGCTGAACTAGGCGACTGTTAAGAACAAGTATCTGTTGCCTCGGATTGATGACTTGTTTGATTAGCTTCAGTCGGCCCGGGTATTTTCGAGGATCGATTTGAGATCGGGCTATTATCAGCTGCTGATTCGAGAGTCTGATATGGAGAAGACTGCATTCCGTTCGAGGTATGTGCATTATGAGTTCTTGGTGATGCCGTTTGGGCTCACCAATACCCCCACAGCATTCATAGATTTGATGCATAGGGTGTTCCATCTGTATTTGGACCAGTTCGTGGTCGTGTTCGTGGACGACATCCTTGTGTATTCACAGTCTGCTGAGGAGCATGTGTATCATTTGAGGATGGTGTTGCAGACCCTGCGCGATCTCCAATTGTATGCCAAGTTCAGTAAGTGCGAGTTCTGACTTCGAGAGGTGCACTTTCTACGGCACGTGATTTCTGGTGATGGTGTTTCCGTGGACCCGGCTAAGGTCGAGACAGTAGTGCAGTGGCCAAGTCCTAGTTCGGTCATAGAGATTCGGAGCTTCTTAGGGCTTGCAGGTTATTATAGGAGGTTATCCAGCATTTTACTCATATTGCGGCCCCGATGACTAGGCTTACGTGGAAGGATGTGCCGTTTGTCTGGACGGAGGAGTGTGAGCAGAGCTTTATGGAGCTGAAGAGATTGCTCACCACTGCTCCGGTGTTGGTGTTGCCTTTTGGCTCGGGAGGTTTTGTGATGTGTACGAATGCTTCCGGGGTAGGTCTCGGTGCTGTGCTGATGCAGCATGGGAGAGTTGTGGCGTATGCATATCGGCAGTTGAAGCCACATGAGGCGAACTACCCTTTTCATGAGCTTGAGTTAGCGGCGGTGATTTTTGCCCTAAAGATTTGGAGGTATTATCTGTATGGCGAGAAGTTTGAGTTGTTCACTGACCATCAGAGTTTGAGATATGTGTTCACTCAGAACGACCTTAACCTCAGGCAGAGGAGGTGGATGGAGTACATGAAGGACTATGATTTTACTCTGTCTTATCAGCTTGGCAGGATGAATGTCGTAGCTGATGCTCTGATCAGGAGAGTCGCGGTCAGTTAGATGTTGTTGCGGAAGTGGACGCTTTGGGAGCAGGTGCTGGCCATGACTTTTAGGCTCAAGATCCCTCAGGATCAGGGTTCGATTGTCCTTGCGAGTCTGACTATCACGCCAGCTATTCGTTGATAGGTGATTGAGGCTCAGCGAGCGGACCCCGAGCTACCCTGTATTCTGTCGATGGCCAAGGTGGAGCTTGGAGAGGATGAAGCTATGAGGTTCAGATGTAGGTTGTACATCCCAGCCGAGGAGCAGGTGAGGCGTACGGTGTTGCGCGAGGCTCATGGGAGTCGGTATGTCGTGCACCCCGGATCGGTCAAGATGTACCAGAACCTGAAGAGGCAGTTTTGGTGGCCTGGCATGAAGAGAGATGTAGCAGAGTTTGTGGCCAGGTGTTTGACCTGTCAGCAGGTGAAAGCTGAAGAAAAATAACTTATGTGATCCTCGGAAAGAGCACAACGCACCTGTAGCATCTCAGAGTCTCAAGACTTAACGGTTCACTCTCCACGGGATTCTGTAATTTATACAGGGGAAAAACCCGCGTAGATCGTAAAACACAACTCGAGACCAATGAAAGTGTTCTGAAAGCTCTCTAATTCCGATCCGAAGGATCCATGGTATTGCAGTCCTCCCCCCTTTTAGAAATTTCATCCTCAAAATTTAAGGAGCAAATAAGGGAACTGGTAAGAACAAATCCAAATGCTGGCAATGCTCTCCAAGCACCAGCCAAACCTCGAACACTAACCACCACGACACGATAACACAAAATCACGATTCTCGAAAAACATAATTCAGAGGGACACTGGCAGACCCTGATCACAAACAAGATCATCATGCCCCGGATTTCAAGGCAAATCGATCCACAAAATGAGCACGACACACCAAGGAATACAAGTTTGGCACCTCAGAAACAAGGCATCATCGCTATCATCTCACAAGGAAAGGAGACACGATCCATGCCACGAAAATAACCATCTATAACACAAGCATCAGCTCTTCCACAAGGGAAACAAACATCTCAACTGACAGCTCAAACCATCAGCTTTCGTGCCATAACGACAAGTGAAACAGGCACACAGAAGGCCTATGACAGCACTAGACCACAAACATAGTCAAGTCAGTCCTCACTCAGACATTACATTTGATTCGAGTCGCATGCTAACTCTACCACGATAGAAGAGTATAGCACAATCAACTGACAAGATCATGGTCAACATCATGCCAAATTCAGACTCACAGGGACCTCCTCCCAAGCTGAACACAACCAACCTTAACCTTACACAACTTCAACGACACCTATAAATCCCCAGCTCCATTCTCAACACAGAACCACAGGACACATCTACAAGCTGTGTCACATCAGGGCACAATTACAACTGATCACACGGCTAAAAAGAAACTAGCCACGTACAGCTTACAAACAAGGACCCACAATAACACTTGGAAAAATGCATCTCTAGGATCATCATCACGTCTTGAGAGCACAACTTCTGAGAAATGTAGACAAAGAAAGGGTAGTCAATCAGCATATCTGCCAATAGATTTCCCCAATTCTCAAAACTGGAGTGCCAACAACCACAATCCCACAAGCAACGGCACCGCAACCAACAACATTGAGGCACACACAGCCAAGATGAAGTCACACCGATGCAACAATCCTCTCTACTGGCCAGAATCTTCCAACCAATGATTCCTTCACTAATGGGTGATAAGCCCACATGCTTTTGCTACGCACTCTACACAACGCACACAGGCAAAAGAGACAACTCGGCATCCGCATCTCAGTACACCTCTCGACGCCATCGCAACTCACGAACTATAATGTACCACGCCTCGAGCACCGATCCTGCTAACAGTCAGTCACATGTCACTATAGTGCAAGCTATCGTGCTAAGATCCATAGCACAAGATGTCCTGAAATGACTACTGAACCTTCACAATGCAACAACCGCCTAACATGGCATGCCAAACATAGTGCACAATGGCCCCCAACAGAAAAATTGGGTCCAAAGCTAGCCCATCATCGAAACAACAGTAGATCAAGCTCAGAATTAACACAGTCCACACATAAGTAGACACATGATGAAGGCTTCACCGAGACAGCACTTCCAAAGCTTACCTCGAAATGAGGCCACAAATAGAATGAGAAAGATCAAGCTTGTCTGATGGCAGCTCACCAGAAAAGAACCTAGGTTCGCTCGAGCACTCTCTCAAACATGGCATCCAAACAACCACCTCAACACAACCTGAACATCTCAGGGGCTAACCAAACCTCAAGTGAAATGGCCAAAACAACATTAATCTCCTCAGGAGAACATGCACAGCCATCACAGAGCCCATCAGCCACCTGAACACACCACGGAAAATACAAATGCTACACCACAGATTTACATCTTCTGGCAAATTCTGCCCAGTGTAGCACAACTGAGACCACCATCATAACAAAAGAACACTCTCTGTGACATCCTGACGAGGGCAAAACCACCATGCACAGTGCCAACACAACACAGGCAAGTGCTCACACGATAAAGTAAAGTGGTATAGAAAACATAAAACCTATGCCAGCTACCGACTGTACTGGGCCTTACGGTCTTTGAGCACTGTAATATCTCGAATTCCCATGTACTATTCTATACATCCTTCACAACACAGCTCTGATACCACCTTTGACGACGCAGCATTCGGGCTCGGGTAAACCTAAAAGCACTTGGATTCTGAGAGGCCTCCCAAGAGCGATAAAGCTCCAAAGGGATAAAAGGAGTGTGTGAAGGTGCATAGAAATACATTAAACTTCCATATAAGACAGTAAATAATTGCTATATTTGATCAGGATTGCTAAATTAGTAAAAATAAAATTTTATTTTCTATAACAAATTAAATTAGTAGCTACAACAGTCCAAGATTGATCTTAAGAGTGGCTATCACCAGGTGAGGATTAGGCCTGGAGATGAATGGAAGACTACCTTCAAAACAAAAGATGGTTTATACGAGTGATTAGTTATGCCCTTTGGCTTGACTAACGCCCCTAGCACATTCATGTGGCTAACGACTCAGACCCTTCGACCTCTTATTAGAGTGTTTCTTGTTGTATATTTAGATGACATACTCAGTTATAGCCGCACTAGGGAGGACCACTCGGATCATTTGAGGCAGGACTGTCAGATCTTGAGGCGAGAGCAGCTGTATGTCAACCCATAAAACTGTCCCTCCATGACTTCTCATGTTACCTTCTAGGGTTTTATTGTATCCAGTGATGGGGTCTCCACAGATCCGGAGAAGATTCGAGCCATTGTTGAGTGGCCAGAACTTTACACGCTTCACAATGTCCGTAGCTTCCATGGCCTCATGACATTCTATCATCGCTTCATCTACGGATTTCATTCCTTCACTGCCCTGATTACTGATTGTATTCAGAAGGGCACATTTGTGTGGACGAAGGCCGCAGCTGCCACCTTTGGGGACATTAAGGAGCGCATAAGCCAGGCACCTATCCTTCGATTACCTGACTTTGCAAAGGTGTTTGTGGTCTCTTGTAATGTGTCAGGAGTCGGTATAGGTGGAGTTTTGAGTCAGAAGGCCCACCACATTGCCTTCTTCAGTGAGAAATTCAGTGATGCCAAACTGTGATATTCCACCTATGACAAAGAGTTTTATGCAGTTGTTCAGCCTTTAAGGCATTGGAGGCACTATTTGTTGCATTAAGAGTCTGTATTGTATTCAGATCATGAAGCTCTTAAATTCCTCCATGCTCAGAAAAAGCTGAATGCACGTTACAGTAGGTGGGTGGAGTACCTCCAGGAGTTCACCTTTGTGCTCAGGCACAAGGCTGGGATAGAGAATAAGGTGGCTGACGCCTTGAGTTGACGTGCTTGTCTGTTGACCACCATGAGTACCGAGGTCATAGGGCTTGAGACGATGAGGGAGGCTTATGCTAATTGCCCTGACTTTGGTCAGATTTTTACCACTCTCCAGGTCAGCCCGTCAAGGGATCATAGTGATTATGTGCTTCAGGAGGGTTATCTCTTTCGAGGGGGCAGGCTTTGTGTTCCCGGGACTTCGGTTCACGATTTCTTAGTATGGGAACTTCATGCGGGAGGTTTAGCCAGCCATTTCAGTCGGAAGAAGACTATCGAGGCTGTACAACACTGATTCTATTGGCAAAGCTTGAAGCGCGATGTTTCTCACATCGTGGCTCAGTGCCGTACATGTGCTACGGCCAAAATGAAGAAGCAAAGCTCCAGCCTCTATACGCCTCTTCCCGTGCCTGATGCTCCGTGGTAGGATGTTAGCATGGACTTTATTTTGGGATTGTCACGAACCTCCAGGAAGCATGACTCTGTCTTTGTGGTAGTGGACTGATTTTCTAAGATGACACTCTTCATTCCCTGCTCCAAGACCTCGGATGCTTCGAGGGTAGCCCGCATGTTCCTTTCCCATATGGTGTGTAAGTTTGGGTTACCTCGTACCATAGTGTCTGATCATGACGTTAGGTTCACCAGTTATTTTTGGAAGACACTGTGGCACATGTTAGGTACCCACCGCAAGTTTTCCACTGCATATCATCCCCAGACTGATGGTTAGACTGAGGTTGTCAACAGGAGTCTGGGTGACTTGTTGAGGTGTCTTGTTAAGGACCGTATAGGGGATTGGGACTTAGTGTTACCACTGGCTGAGTTTGCGTACAATGATTCGATCAATAGGTCTATAGGAATGAGTCCGTTTGAAATTGTCATAGATTGTAGGCCTAGGAAGCCAGTGGATCTTGTTCGCCTACCTGTTCATGCTCGAGTGCCAGAGTCAGCCGAGTCATTTGATGAGCACATTAGAAGTCTGCATGACGACATTCGTCGTCACATTGAGACCAGAAATGCATGGTACAAGGAATTGGCCGATGCACATAGACACCACCGTGAGTTCCAGGAGCGCGAATATGTCATGATCAGGGTCAGACCTGAACGGTTTCCTTCTGGAACTGTGAAGAAACTGCAAGCTCGCAGTGCTAGTCCCTTTCAAGTATTGAGATGAGTCGGATCTGTCACGTCCTGAGCCTTTAATTACAGTGGAAGACTAGCTCGGGGGAACGTGAACAACTGGCATGATAAGCCTCTTGCAAGCAAGAAATAATCAGAGCGCAAGACAATCACACATTAAGATGCAATTGCACAAATATGTACTTAAAACTCCATCTTTATTTCATTAATAATCAAATATTCGATACAATCACTATTTCAACTTTCTTTCAACTTCACTAGACTCAAGAAATATGAAAATTACAAAGACTCAATCTAGATAATATTGACTCCTAAGTCTTCACTCTCATTTTGATATAACTTTCATTCGCTCTCGGACCCGCTACTTGTATAACTCGGACTCCCTTCTTCTTGGTGTTTGCAGGATTCCACGGGTGCCGGACGACTTTCACAAATAAATAAATAGAAAAGTGTGATACGAGGCGTAAAAACCAGATTCTGCCCTCTACACTTTTTAGCATTGTCTGTGGAAACTTCAAGCAAAAAACCATGGCACCGCGTGAAAGCTATCGCAATGCCAGCAACTGCGAGCATGGATCCCACCAAGCCCCTAGCTCTCGCTAGGCCCCTGGCTCTCATCGGGGATCCCAGGAGGCTTCGTCCTCCCCCCGATCATGACCTGAGGTCGCCGCTAACGAGCTTATGGAGATGCGCTAACAAATCCAAGTCTTGACGGAGATCTGCTAGGATCTTCTCAACAGGTAGACCTGTCAAGGGCCCATCCCTTCTGAGCTTCCTCAGAATGGGCGGGGGCACCCATTGTAGCCAATTCCTGTCGTGTGCGGGAGACCTCCCACGCCTCTGCCACACAATCTCTGCTCCCACACAGCTTGCCCCCACCAAGGGTATGCAGCCCGCTGCACTCCAACCTAGAGATGGCCCAGTGGCTCCGACGTATTGACGAGATTAAGGATAAGGTCCGCTACCTCGACGAGGTCTTGCTCGCCACCAAGACCCATAGCCTTATCAACGATGACCAAGACTTCCACGCACCCTTTTCCAAGGAGATCATGGAAGCACCGATCCTGCCGAAGCTACAAATGCCGTCGTTCACCCCCTATAATGGCACCACCGACCTGGCCGACCACATGCATAGTTTTGAGTCTAACATGGTGTTCCATCGAGTCTCGGACATTGTGAAATGTCTAGCATTCGTCACGACCCTTTGGGAGAACGCCCGAACATGGTTTGAGTCCCTGCCGGTCGGGAGCATCTCCTCCTTCCAACAGCTAAAGAAGTTGTTCAACGAGAATATTATTGGCTGTCGAAAGGAGGCCAAGCCTATGGTGAGCCTGCTCGCCATCAGACAAGGATGCGAGGAGACTCTCTGGGACTACGTCTCCCCCTTTCGAGCAGAGGTGCTCTGGATTCCGCACCTCGACGTCAGCATCGATACCACTGCACTCACCCCGGGCACTCTGGACTCCATCCTCCGATGATCACTCGGAGTCAAAGCCCCGACCACCCTGATTGACCTCCTTGCCTTGGCCTAAAAGCATGCCAGATGCGAGGAGAACACCGCGGCCCTCGACCGCACGACTGGGGCAGACCGGTCAGAATGGAAGAGATCTGTCGACTTGCCTCGCGACAGGAGGAGTAAGCGGGAGCGACGAGACAGAGATCACTGCGACCACCTAGAGAACAAGCAAAGGGGCAATTACTGCCACTACACGCCCCTAACGGCCCCTCCCGACCAAATCCTCATGGAGATCCGCAAGGAGCCATATCTCAAGTGGCCTCCCAAGATGAAGTCGGATCCAAGTACAAGGAGCAAGAAGAAGTACTACCGCTTCCACTGTGACCACGGCCATGACACGGCCGACTGTATCAACTTGAAGGATGCCATCGAGGACCTCATCCGGCGAGGACTCCTCAATAGGTTCATTGCCAAGGCCGCGGAGAAGCGCCAGCATGAACGGATGCCTCCGCCCCTCGACAATTGACCCAACGAGAAGGAGATCATGATGATCTCTGGGGTGCCGGCCTCGAGCAGAGACAGTGCCAGAAGGCATCGTTAGTACGCATCAGCCATCAACACTGCGGGGCAAGGCGACAACAGCCGGCGAGAAGCTACTGCCCGAGGACACCTCAAAGACCCCATCGTCTTTTCAGACGATGACTTAGATGGTGTAACTACTCCGCATTCTGATGCTTTGGTGGTCTCGGTCACCATCAACCAATGTACTATTCGATGCATTCTAGTGGATAATGGGAGCAGCCCTGATGTTATCTCGTACGACTGTCTAGTACTCATGGGTGTGGATTTATCACGGATCACGCCACTATACACACCCATGTACAGATTTTCTGGCACTACCATCCTCCCAGAACAACGCATCTCCCTGCCAATCACATTCAAGACCGCGCCCAGGGATGTAACGTTCCTAGCGGACTTCACGGTAGTCTACAAAATGACCAGATACAATGTTATCATCGAGCGAGGCATCCTCGGCACTCTTCGTGGCGTCCCTCCCTCGTATCACCAGAAACTCAAGTTCCCTACCCCTCGTGGAGTAGGGGAAGTTCAAGGAGATCAAAGGGAGTCAAGAAGATGCTACCTCATCTCGACACGCGATTGACATCCCGAGGAAGTGCCTCCTGAGAAGAAGACCAGGACGGAGGACCCGAGTTCGAGCACTCTGGCGGAGGATCTGTACGTCATTTAGGTGGGGGAGGATCAAAGTACTGAGGATTGAAGACACCTTGTCCGGCCAAGAGAAGAAAATGTATACCAACTTTCTGGTGGCAAACCAGGATGTGTTCACCTGTTCCGAGGATGAGCTCCTAGGAATCCCACCAGAAATCATAACTGAGAACCGCATCCTCTCCCCCCCCCTCCCCCGTCTTCTCCAAAGCCCTCCTTCCTTCTAGCATTATCTCGCGCTCTTTCTCCTTCAAAAGTGTCGATTGGTATCAAGCCGCCGGCGTTCACTGATGATGGCCATCCAGCTGTTTTCTTCTCCAAACAGGAAATGCAGCACTCATACAGGCCCTTGGAGCTTGCAATCATCGCCCGCTGCTCTTATGGGAGGCCAGCCATTCAGGAAACCAAAAGCTTTCTTCTCCAACGACTCAATCTCCAAAACGACTTCCTCCTGAGTGTTTTGAATCCCCGCCATCTCCTAATGCGGTTTTCTTCGGAAGAAGACTTCCTTAAGGTCTTGCTGCGGAAGAACATATATGTCAAAGGTTTCCTCTTCCGGTTCTTCAGGTGGACAGCGGAGTTTGATTTCAATGCCGACCCCTCTATTATGCCAATATGGGTAAGTTTTCCTGCCCTCCCTGTTAACTTGTTTGGTGAGGATTTTCTTCGGTCTATTGCCGGTAATCTGGGGAAGGTCCTACGGATACACGATTCAACTTTAGCCTGGACTCACACCACGGAGGCATTCGTTTGTGTTGAGCTTGATATTACAAAGCCATTAATTCCCAGTATATGGATTGACTGCGGAGGCACAGGATTCTGGCAGAGCATAAAGTATCACCGTATTCCCCACCTATGCTCAGTATGTCACAAGATAGGCCATGAAGCCAAGGATTGTCTCAGAAGAACTGGAGGCCACTACTCTGATAGCATTGTCCAGAAACAACAGATGGTTGAATTGGATACCAATAAAAAACAGAAACTATGGATTCCGGTAGTTCAGAATCCCAAACTGGTTCCACAAATGCAAACCAACATTACTTCTTGTGATATTTCTCTTACTAATAAATTCCAGAGTCTGCAACAGATTGAGGATGAAAATAAGGTTTCCAAGGATACTCACCAGCCTGATTTATCTATTTCTGCCACTCAGAGTCCTTCACCTCAAAACCAGGACTCTGTTCAGGATCAAATGATGTGTCAACCTGCCATTACTGATATTCCATCAAGCAGCACCTCGGATTCAATTAGGAATGGAGAAGTTGGAACCTATGTGGAAGTGGAAATTCTTCCTAGTACAAAGATGGAAGGGCATCATCCTAATACCTCCTCCATGCAGGAGGAGCTTCAAGTCAATAGGCATAATATAGATGCACAAACTGAAACTGAAAATTTTCTCTCCACCCACCATGGGAAAAATATCATTATGTCTCCTGGGAACCTTCATAGTCATGCTGATATCTCAAGCAACACCTTGGACTCAATTAGAATTGGAGAAGTGGGGAAATGTGTGGAAGAGGACAGTCTACACAGTACCAAGATGGAAGGGTATCATCCTAATGGCCTTTTGATGCAGGAGGAGGTTCAAGAAATTAGGCAAAATATAGCCTCAGAAGCTGCAATTGAAAACTTTATATCCATACATCCTGGAAAAACTGGAGTTGTTACCCGAGGAATGAGAAGAATTGGATCTGAAGGTAAGATCCACTCTAAACACAGTTTGAAATGACATTCATCATTTGGAACATTAGGGGAATTGGTAATGACCTTTCCCTTGGACGTGCTAAATTGCTAATTACAGAACATAAAGTGGAATGCCTTGCTATTTTAGAGCCAAAACTTAACAACAGCAACCTGGATCGAATATGTAAAAGGCTTGGTATGCAAAAATATTTCACTAACAAGGATGAGCAAGCACACATCTGGTTTTTCTGGAAAGGCCAATTTGAGTTTGATATGATTTGTCAGCATGAACAGCAGATTACTATTAAGCAAAAAAACCCAAATTGTCCTGTTTTCTATGCCTCCTTCATTTATGCTAAATGCACTCCAGCTGAAAGAATAGCTCTATGGTACTCCTTGAACAATGTGAACAACACCATTGATGGGCCTTGGTTACTAGCAGGGGATTTTAATAGTATTCTGGATGTTGATGAAAAGCTAGGGGGGAATATGCCATCTCTCAGATCCGTGAATGACTTCAAAAATTGTGTGAATGACTGTGGTCTTCTTGATGCTGGCTTTATGGGATCTAAATATACTTGGCACAACCATCAAGCTGGTTCTAAAGGCATATGGGCAAGATTGGATAGAGTTCTTACAAATAATTTATGGATGACAACTTACCCTATCACAGTGGAACACCTTTCAAGAGAAGCCTCTGACCACTCTCCTCTCCTTGTTAAACTAGACAGGCAGAAGTTTAGTAAATGCAGATTCTATTTCCAGCAAATGTGGACCAAACATGATTCTTTTCTGTCAGCAGTTGAGCAATCTTGGAGGACTAGTCCCATTGCCACTTCAGCCATTAATACTCTAATTCTAAAGATGAATTCCTTGAGGTCCTTCCTTAGAAGCTGGAATAAAAATGTGTTTGGGAATGTCCATAAAAATCTGATGGAAGCAGAAGACATGGTTCTCTTTGCGTTCGACCATTTGGAAGCGGTCGACAAACTTCTTCTGCATATCAGCCCAATCAGATACTGAGTTGGGCTTTAGCCTGGAATACCACTGGAAGGCGGTGCCAGTCAATGACGTAGCGAAGTGCATTAGCAAGTATGTTTCTTCCAGCTCCAATTCACCCATGGTCGTCATGTAGTAGGCTAGGTGTTCATGTGGAGAGCCCTGCCCATTGAACTTCTGAAGCTTCGGGGCTTTCGGGCAATCAGGCGGATGCTTCTTGAATTGATGATAGAGGGGATAGGGCACATTGTATAAGTCAACAGTGGCCACCCCCTCCCCATACTTAGCAAACTTCGCCTCGACGATGCGCTCAATCATCTGCTTCTGCACCATGAGGCTTTCTGCAGGAGCAGCAGATGATCGCGCATTGGCTTCAAGCTGCGGGACTTCAAAGTCCACTACCAGTGGTAGTCTTGCAGCAGTGATAGAAGCATTGACTGCTGCTGGGATGGGAGAAGGCTGCTGGTCTGCTCCAACAGGTGCCGCCGGAGGCGGGACAGGAACCTCTTTTTCGCGCAAAAGCGATTGCAAGAGGTTCTTGAGCTCTTGGTTCTCCTATCGGAGCTCCTCCAGTGCGGGAGTCCGTGTTTCCTTCCCCAGCTCTTCTTCGTGCCGGGAGTGAGTGTCCCCATCAACACTATGGACATCCTCCTGGCATTCTTCCTGCCGTGCTGGTTCGGGCTGAGACGTCCCAGCGGCTACTGGCTGTTGTGTTTGTGCCAGAATCTGGGACATGGGTCTTGACCTCCTCAAATATTGAAGAGGCTGGTTGAACTCACCCGAGGTGTCCTTCGATTGCTTGTCACCCGAGGTGACGTAATAGGTGAACACTTTGACAGAATCATTGGTCACCAGGACCACCCGCTTTTTCCTGGGTGGTTGTCGATCCGGCTTAGGCGGCCTCCCTAGTCTGTTGAAGACAGACACTCTGGACGTGGATGCTTGAGGGGAGCGATCCTCCTCCGTGTGCGTAGAACTGGCCCACGGGGAGGTTGGCCGCACCTTCTTGCCGGCTCCTCGGCGCTTCTGCCCCCGTAGTGGTTGAGATGTAAACCTCGCAGACGTCGAGGCTTCAGTGCTTGTCAGGTTCGCATCCGCTGAAGCTCCGACATGCGGAAGGGCTCCTCCGCTTGGGCGCGCCTTATAGTCCGGGCCTCCTCCTTGGTGACCCAGATCTTCTTCAAATGGAGTTGACGCTCCTCCACTCGGTTGCCCCCTGTCCTTGGATGGGGAGCTCGTGGTTTGGGCCGCTGCAGGGGGCCCTGAGTTGCCGCCGGTACGGCAGGCTTCTTCTTCCTTGCTCCGTCCTTCCGAACTTGTTAGAGGAGCTCGAAACGGTTGGAGGTAGAGATGGTTGGGACATGACGGTCCCGAGGCAAAATCGGCTCGCTTCCATCGAGCCGGATGCGGATATCTCTGACAATTACAGTCTTCCCGGAGTGGGATGCTGCCGCTGCAAGCTTTGCGCCCTTGCGGCTACGGCGTTGCCCCCATTGGACAGGGGCAGCGGTGGTGGCGCCTGCCATAGGCATGGCATCATCCTAACGGCGGCGGCGTTGCCCCGGTTGAGCAGGGGCAGTACCTCTGAGGGTGGCCGCAATGGAGTTGGGGCCGTTACGGCGTTAGCGTTGTCCCCGTTGAGCAGGGGCGGCGCCAACGGTAACCTGGTTGACCATGAAAACTCGGCCAATTGTTGAGACAAAGGGCCTGACATCTCTAGCCTGTGAAGAGGTGGCCGGGCGAAGCCGGTCGGCTGCTGCAATAGAGGGCCTGACACCCTCAGTGATTGTCTTGTTGATCGAGCGGACCCGACCGACTGTTGAAACCGAGGGCCTGACACCCCCGACAGTTGTCTTCTTGACTGGGCGAACCCAGTCGTTCACTGAAGCAGAGGGCCTGACACCCTCAGTGGTTGTCTTCTTGGCCGGGCGAACCCGGCTAGTTGATGGGGTCGAGGGTCTAATACCCCCGACGGTTGGTGCTGCAGGGACGGCTGAACTGACTTCAACCACCGGAACGACGCATAAGAAGAAGGGAGAACCGACGACCGCAGGAAAGTCGCCGAAAATGAGCGGGGTCGTCAGGTAGCCGAACCTGGCGTGGTTAGCAATGACTTGGGGGCCGTAGGTGACGGCGGCCAACGCGGCTGTTGTTCGTGGTGGTAGTGGTGCGTAGCACGAATGCCGAAGTGCGCTGAAGGCACAAAGAGCTCTCAAACAAGCAGAGAGATGAGCGCCCTCCTCTTCCCGTCCTGTAAAAAGAAGAGGAGGGAGATCAAAACCTTATAAAAGGTTTAGAGACTTTCTTTGACAGAAAGAAGAAAGGCGAGAAAGGTCTCACCGGGAGTGCCAGTTTGTTGGTCATAGAATTTTTAAAACATTTTTAGACGACATTTTATGAAAAATACATTGTATGCTCTTTTTGAAAAGAAAAGAAGAAATTTGTGCCTCAAATTTTGAAGCCTTCGAGCAATAAAAGAAGAAAATGAAAGAGGCATTTTCCATCGAGTCGACAAAACAAGGGCCCTCACTAAGGGGCAAAATGATGAAGCCGTACTCCTTTCCGAAGGATAAGACCAGGGTTCTCTTTGAGTGGGCCTGTGAATGCGGCAAAGTGGTGCTTCCGGAGGCGAAGAAACCAGGCGATTCTAAAACAAAAGCTGATCTACACTTCTGTCCTTATCACCAAATGTTGGGGCATCCTATTGAGGATTGCCATGTGTTCAAGGGCGTTATTGCCCCAGCACCTGGTGCGGTCCCGGCTAGTGCGGTCCCTGGGAGTGTGCTTTGCCCTCACCCTTCAGCCGCCTCCCCTGCCTGTCTGACGGTTGATGACTCCCCAGATCCCTCGGTGCTGTTGGAGGTCTCCGAGCCTGCTCTTGTGGGGGGGCTACCTCAGCATTCCTTTGCTCAGCCACCCTTGTGGCGTCGCCCTCTATCGTGGTGGGTCGGGCTCCTGCCTGCTCACCGCTCTACTCCACGCCCACAGCATCTGTGGTGCCCCCGGAGCTGAGCACGGAGACGGGCGGTCTGCCAGCTCAGCCTTTGTCGCCCTAGGCTTCTGCTCTATCCCGCATCCCCTGTGGCAGCTCCGTGCCTGCCGTTGGTACTGCCACGGTGGATGTCTCTCACGACTCCTTGCTTGAGCTGGCACGGCCAGCTCCTTCCCTTGCTCTCCCGAGCTCTGGAGTTGGGCTACCCCCTTTCCTGCCGTAGCTCACCACCTCGCCAGCGTCTTCTACAGCTTCCACCTTCCCGGCCCCTGCCGTCATCCAAGGCTCGCCAGTGGTGGGTGCCATAGCCTCGCTGGTTCATGCCTCTGCCCTGCCCCTGGTTTCTGTGGGTGCTGTCGGGGGGCATGTTTCTTCTGGTCCACCCCCACCTTCTATGTCTGTTCATGTCCCTACCCTGCTTGGGGATGGTGTCTCCCTCCACCACTTGGCCAGCAAACGTGTGGTGCCTTCGGTCTGCCCCCCTGCGACTCATGTTGCTCCGTTGGACTATGCTACTATCCTCGAAGCTGTTACTAACATTATGTGTGAGAAGAAAAGGTGGGGCCCACCTTTTTCTTTCTCATCAGTTACGTATTCGTGCTTTCTTATCGGCGCATAAAAGGGGAAGGCTTTTAGCCCCCCTTGCGATCTCTGCCCTCCTGGGTCCTTGGCGCTATCTGGTGTGCCCAGTGCTTCCTCTTTCCCCAAGTCCCCCCTGGTCGTTGCTGCCATAGATAGACCTCCGCTGGACCGGGCGATGCTTGCTGCTCCTGTCAAGTTCATCGTTAGGATGTTAGCTCCAGACGGCCTTGCTGTTACGAGCTCCGTTGGCCATCGATTGGGCAATGCAAACTTTGGCGTCCCTCCCTCTGCGATACCCCATTCTCCCTTCGCTGCTCCTCTGGCTCATGTGGACCATGCAGATGGTGTTCTCCCTACTAGTTCCCCCTCGCCTGCGGGCACCGCGAGCATCTCTAGCACCTCCACCCTTGTTCCTCTTTGGCCCCCGCTGCCCCTGCAACCCCACCAGGTCGTTCTGGCCTTGCAAGCGGTGCCCTGTGATGTGGCCATGCCTGCGCCTGCTACTGCTGTGCCTGCCTCATCGCCGCCCGTTGTTACTTCCTTCGAGCCTGGCCTTCATGGTCCGCTTGTCTTGGAGGTCTCCGATAGGCTTGCTGATTCGGTTGTTGAGGCGGATGTGGACCTCAGCCCTCCTTTCTAGCTTGTCAGACGGCGTAATCATAGGCCTCGTCATGGGCCCTAGCCCTTCCGTCAGTTTTGGTGTCCCCCACTTTTGCTGGTTGTTTCACTGTCGGCCTCATGTGTCCCTTTTAGTTTTATCGGGCCCTCAACCCTTGTTCTCATTGGGATCCTCCTTCCCTTAGTAGGATGCCCCCCTCCCCTGGACCTTTGTTGTCCCCTGTATCCCTTTCCCTCCCTCTCCCTTTGCTTATTATATATAAAATTTTCTTGTATGGTGGCCAGGGTTGAGTATCTCCCCTTGCCCCATACAAGTATGACTTTAGTGAAAAAAAGGGCATTATTGAAGGCCTGATCAAGAAAGACAAACTACAAATGGGTGAGTACAAGGTGGACCCACTGCGCCCTCACCAAATGCTAGTCTGGAAGAGAGCTGACCCACGCGGTGTCACTGCCTCAACTGCTCCTCACAAATTTAGTTGAAGTCAATATCTAGCATGTCTGCGTAGCTAGGATGCGGATGTGTAAGACCCCAATTTTTGTGAAATAATATTAATAATAATAAACGTAAATAGTGATATGGTAAATAGTAAATGTGAAATTTTTTGACTATTATATTTAATTTCCTAAAAATATCAATTAATTAGGAAATGTTGTAATAATCACTTTAGTCTTCTGTGCCTAGTCCTAATTTGATCGTTTACATGGATTATCTGTCATCGTTAGATGCTTGCTTAGGCCCGTGCTTAGATCTGTTCGATCTATTTCTCCATAAGTCTAGAATTGATTTCATTCTGCTACATTTAATTTCTAATTTGGGGAAATAGTTAAATCTGCTGGGACTGGCATTATCAGCAGTAGATCCTTCATTAGAGATAAAATTTTATAAAGGGAGATTCATTCACCCCCCCTCTGAATCTATAGCACCACGCGCTACACAACACCGCAGTCCCCGATGTGACTGGAGGAGCTGGCAGTCTGGTGCCGGAGGCACCGTTGTGACTGAAGGAGCTGAGCGATCGGGTGCCGCGGGCCCCGATAAGATTGGAGGAGCTGGCAGTCGGGTGCCGAGGGCACCGTTGTGACTGGAGTAACTGACAGTCGGGTGTTGGGGGCACTGTTGTGACTGAGTTGTTGAGCGATCGGGTGCCGCGGGCCCCGATGTGACTGGAGTGGCTGGCAGTCGAATGTCGGGGGCACTGTTGTGACTGAGTTGTTGAGTGATCGGGTGTCGCGAGCCCCGATGTGACTGGAGTGGCTGGCAGTCGGGTGCCGGGGCACTGTTGTGGCTGAGTGATTGAGTGATCGGGTGCCGCGGGCCCCGATGTGACTGGAGTGGCTGGCAGTCGAGTGTCGGGGGCACCGTTGTGACTGAGTTGTGAGTGATCGGGCACCGATGTGACTGGAGTGGCTGGCAGTCGGGTACCGAGGGCACTGTTGTGACTGAGTTGTCGAGCGATCGGATGTCACGGGCCCCAATGTGACTGGAGTGGCTGGCAGTCTTGTGACGGGGGCACCGTTGTTACTGAGTGGTCGAGCGATCGGGTGCCGGGGGCCCTAATGTGACTGCAGTGGCTGGCAGTCGGGTACCGGGGGCATCGTTATGACTGAGTGGTCGAGCGATCGGATGTCGCGGTCCCCGACGTGACTAGAGTGACTAGCAGTTGAGTGCCGGGGGCACCATTATGACTGAAGGAGCTGAGTGGTCAGACTCTGCGGGCCCCGATGTGACTGGAGTGATCGGCAGTCGGGTGCCGGGGGCACCATTATGACTGAAGTAGATGGGCAATCGGGTGTCGGGGCCCCTGATGTGACTGTAGTGGCTGGCAGTCGGGTGTCTGGGGCACCGTTATGACTGAGTGGTCAAGCGATCGGATGTCGTGGGCCCTGACGTGACTGGAGTGACTGGCAATCGAGTGCCGAGGACACCGTTATGACTGAAGGAGCTGAGTAGTTGGTCACCGCGGGTCCCGATGTGACTGGAGTGACTGGCAGTCGGGTGCTGGGGGCCCCGTTATGACTAAAGTAGATGGGCAATTAGGTGCCAGGGGCCCCGATGTGACTATAGTGGCTGGCAGTCGGGTGCCGGGGGTACCGTTATGACTGAAGGAGCTGAGTGGTCGGGTGCACAGGCCCTGATATGACTGGAGTGACTAACAGTCAGGTGACGGGGGCACCATTATGACTGAAGTAGATGGGCTCCGCGAGACCTTGATGGTGGTCGTACTCAAGGCCCGTTGACAGAGGCAGGGGCCTAGCGCTTCATCTTGCGCCGGGACTTGTGAAGTATGCCCATTGTTTAGGTAACAGCACTGAGGGCACGTTTATCGAGATGATACAAAAGTGGCACACAATCGTCGCGACGGGGAACCAGGCTAGGCACTTTGTTTGAGCCATGTCTGATGGTACATGATCATTGAAACAGAGACTAGGCAAGGTGCTCTCATCAAGCCATGTCTATGTCGTGTATGAAGGTCGAGGTAGAGATCGGGCAGGGTGCTCTCGTCAAGCCACGTTTGTGTCACGCACGAATGTCGAGGCAGAGATCATGCAGGGTGCCTCGATCGAGCAACATTTGATAGTGCACAATCATTGATTCAGGGACTGGGTAGGGCACTCTCATGAAGCGACATCTAGGTCATGCATGAATGTCGAGATAGGGTCGAGCAGAGTGTCCCTGTCGAGTAATGTCTGGGGGTGCATGACTATCGAGACAGGGCTCGAGCAGAGTGATTTCATCAAGCGGCATTAGGGTCATGCACGAATATCGACACAGGACCCAGGCAGAGTGCTTTCACCAAGCAAGATCTAGGGTCATGCATGATTATCGAGATGACATATGTTCATCAAAATAGGGGAGCGCCTTTTAGGAGGTTGGTGTTTAGGCTAGACGCTGTATGAGCGATGACCATGTGGCATGCCCTCGGTGTGAGCCTAGCAAACACACACACAAAACTCCTTCGCGTGCCTTTGTAGTCTGGGAGATGAGCCCTGTGCATTGATGCTTCTTGATCCATGCTTTGGCTTCCAAAGGGGGGGTTATAGCGGAAGATGAAGGGTCAGAGGGGTTTAGGTGGACCAGGTTGAGGGGTGAGGTTGGTCTGGGTAAACCCTTGGGAAAGTATTTTTTTTATTTACAGAGTGGGGGAGAGAGGGTTTAGGCGGACCAACCCAAAGGGCTGGTCACTCTGTTTGTATGTGTTGAATGCACTACGCTCTGATTGACATGATCGTTATAGACATCGTCACGCCGCTTCCGAGTAATCTTCCGCGCTCGGGGCGTGACAGCCTGAGTTTCAAGAAATTCGCGACGATTCACGTATTTCAACAATAATAGGACTCGTCGCGACCATTCCTCCAGCGGGTAGCCCAGCACTTGTAGTGCATCGGTTAGCTGCATCACTATTGCATGCGCCCCTCGGTATGTGAGGGAGGGGTCGGTAAGCATCCTCGACCGAAGCCTCAGCAACATCTGCCGAATTGGTGCATCTGAAGTGGCATGACCAATTGAAGGTACAGCGGGAAGAGTGAATTCCACCGCGCTGTCCACGGTAGCCCATATCTCAGCGTCCATCGCAGTCGAAGAAGAGGGAAGCACCACGGCCAAATCACTGGGCCCTCCTGCTTCAAAGGATAATTCCCAGTCGGCCACCGCCAGGGGAGCAGGCGAGACCATCGTCGGATCGCTTGACACCGTCACTTCGCAGCCTGGCAAGATAGGGACCTCACTCTCGGTCGGGGGAGGGACGTCAAAGGAAACCAGGCCAGATGTTATTGCCAGGAGACCTGCAGCCCCTTCTGCTTGCGCTTCCTCCTCCCCAGGGATGGCGATGCTCCCCAGGATTCCCCGCAACAGCTGGGTCTCCTCCAGTGTTAAGAGTATCGGAAGAGGCGGAAGGGGAACCGTCAGCTCCAGGCTAGCCCCTGACTGCAGAAGCGACACCAGCGGCTCCACCTCTGGCCCCCATAGCGATCTCAGCCTGTCCACTCCCGCAGGACTGAGAAGCTCCCTCCGCTTGGAGATGGCCCTGCGAGCTCCAACGGCGCGCGCTTCCGAGGGCTCCGCCTCCTCCTGAATATACAAGACAGGGTTAGTCACCTATTGCCTGAGGCGAATCGCCCAGAAGTCGTAATAAGGCAAAGGGAGAGCTGAAAGGTCCCCATGCTCACTGCGGCCACTAGGACTATGCTGCCCTCAGGTGTGATCTCCCCCTCCTCTAGAGGCTCGTCCATCGACCCAACGGTACTGGAAGTTTCTGCAGTCGCGGTGACCTCTACAACCTCCGATGAGGGCGGCTCCTAAAAGTCAACAAGTAGTAGACACAAGATCAGTGGATGGTCAAGTGGGGAAGCCCTAAGTGAATGGACTCACACTTGCAGGGGGTGGCTCAGGAGGTCTGGACTCCTCAAGCACGCCTTCCCCCGAAATCACCTCGTTAGAGGAATAATCATAATCCACCTTCTCGCCCGACGAGGACGTGGTCCAAGCGGGCACTTCCCTCACCTATGTGGGAATCTCCCTCGTAGGGTCGATAGCCGGCGCTTCCTCACGCGGGCTTGGCAACGGGGAGGTCCCAGACCTTATCCTCCTCCTCACGTAAATGTGCCCCCTGGGCGAATTCCCAGGTGCACCTTCGGTTCAGTAGCCACGTCAGGGCCTGCCAAACAAAACAAGATTCAGACCGAGTTGGAGCCGGAGAGTCCCCGAAATATCAAGGAAGGTATCCAGGGTGGCAGAGATGGTTACCCTCCCCGACGTCTACAGCAGGAGGCGGCTCGTGGCTGGCCTCCTCAGCAGGAGCTGTGGCCTTGGGAATTGTGGTCTCCTCTGCACCGACTGAAAGGAAGAAACCGCGTGTGTTAGGCATGCATAGAGATCTCACCCTAGGAGGTGACTAAATCCTAAAGAATATCGGTGTCCCGGGAATCTTACCAGCGAGACGGCTTAGTTTAGTCCGGGCTGCGACAAATTGCGCGAAAGAAGGGACTGAAGGCAGAGGGGAAGTTGAAGCGGTCCGAATAGCCTCCACCCTCCTCCACTCAACCTCCTTCCGTCCAGCTATTTTAGCGGCGGCCAACGCCCTCTCTACGAGCGACCCCTTTGGAAATCCTTCGGTGGCCTTGGGTGAGGTAGTTGGAGTGGACGGCGGCTCCGACCCGACCCAGGCCTCACCTACGTTGGGGGTCGGCGAGGGCATCGACTCCTCCCTAGTTGATGGACAAAAAGTAAAAGCATCCAGGTGTAAGCAACCCATTCCGACACAGAAATAAAACTCCACCGGGAAGACGCTCTTGACAGAGGAGTCTCACCTGTGGGTTGGCTCAGTTCAATTCAATCGGCCTCGAATTCCTCGAAGGACGAGATCAGATGTGGCTGAGGAACGGTCTCTGCAGCCTTGGCAGCCTCCGTCTTTCGATGCTTAGCCTCCCGCCGCCCTGCAGCCTTTGTCTCGTCCAGGGACTTCTTCACGGGAGATCGTTCCCGAGACCTCTTTGCGGGCGGAGGCAAGGGAGTTGTAGTTGGGGCCAGTTGCACCACCTCAAAATACGTCGACTTCTCTACCTGCTGGAGGAGGTTGCGATAAGTCACCATCTGCGTGCTGTCCGGATGGTCTGTGAAGAGGAAGGATAGGAAAAGTAAAGAATTGATTAGCATCCCCATTCCTCAGACTTAGAACGTGACAACATTGTGAAAATTCTATTTTTGAGCTTCTTCCCATACATGTAAGAGACAAGTTGTGATAATATCTCTCCTTTTTATTGCATCAAATATTTTTTGTACATCAAATAGGCCATAGCCAGTACAATACGCAAGAAAGAGAAAAATTGGTACATCACGGATTGATCACTCGATGCGGACGAGGTTGGTAGCCCCCAAGCTGAGCCACTGACTCCACCCCATGTCGAAACTAGCTCGGATAATGGTACGGCTGACTTTGTCTGCTCGAGAAGTTCAGAGGATATGGTATCAGGGGAAAAGAGAAGTGGAGAGGAATGCCTGGGTGCCATCTTCGTAGAAAACAAGAGAATGCCTCCCTTGTCAACTCATTGGAAGTTAGACCATAATGAAGCCATCAAGAATTGATGTTGGGGGCCAGAAGAAGCAAGAAGTAGAAGGCCGGCACCCTCCAAAGAGTGAAAGAGAGCGGGCAAGAAGAGACAAAACAAAGAAAAGAGGTTGCTAGAAGAACATAAGAGAGAGAAAGAGTGAACACTCCCTTGAAGGGAGTGGGAGAGGGGGAGCGAGGATGAAAGAAAGAAGGAGCAATGACCCCTCCCCTCCCCTCTCCCCAGTGGGGTGGCAGTCCACAGGTCGAGAGGGAGCACGTTGCCATGCACCGACCCTTCTTCTACATTGTCCGCCCTATCGCCGTCCATTCTTCTATGCCGAAGCAGTATGAACGCCCCAGCAACCGCCAAGGTCTTCATCTTCAGAGTCGTCCTCCATGCTTCGCCTGAGGATGATCATAGAGGAAGGAGAAGGCTGCTTCGCAAGAATGGAAGGAGGAAGTAAGAGACTGCAAGGAAAGCCTTAAGCGGCATGAAGAGGAGGAGGCACCCTTTGGGAACTTTTATAGGCCGAAGGGGGAAACCTTTGTCTTAATTGAATCTCCCCTCGAAAAGATGCAAGAGGTCGATGTCCTTCCCCAGAAGTAGTTATGCTACCTCCTTCAAGAACCCTTCTGTGGGAATATGTAAAACGGCAAGTCATTTAAAGCGAAGAAGGATGAAAAGATGCCAGTTCAGGACCCGATCGACGCACAAGCCTGATTTTTCGGCTGCAAATCATACGAAAGCACCGATTCACCAGCGATAGCGGATACAACAAATCATACTCAGTCAAAGGTAGTAACATGTAGTCAATTGCGTTCTTAATAGTACTACCATTATATAGAAAGAAATCATTACACTGCTAAGTCCAGAGATAAATTACATAAGAGAAAGAGGAAGTGAACTAGTAAGGCAAGTACAAATTTTCCTAGTCTATGGAAATGGGAGAACTTTGGGAAGTCCATGGCCCCTCTTGAAGCTCGACAGGCGGAGGTCCCTTGGCGCTCGGAGATTTGCCCCCGGTACCCTCGGTGATAGTCGGCTCTGGCACTGACCCCATTTGTATGGGAACTGCCCCGTTCGTGCACCCTCCCGATGTAGCCGAAGTTGGCAATCTCTCCTCTGCCGAGGCAGAGGCACCTTCGCTCCGCCATTCATCACTTGACGTTGGCGAAGGAGAGTCTGAGCCTTCCTCATCAGAGTCGTAGCATTGCCTGGGGGTGAAAAAGAGCTCGTCGAGGACCTATTCCTGGGCCAGACTGGCTACCCACCTGAAGCCTTGGGCAAAACCCTTTTGCAGCCCTCATCGATAGCCTGGCTCATAACACGTGAAGATGGCCTGCTTCAGAGTTTCCTGGCACTCTTCCAACCTCCGATATTGCTCAACTGCCTCCGCCCCAGCTCCTGCTACCTTCTCCTCGATCTCGGCCACCCTCGCGTCAGCCACGGCCAACCTCACTTCGACCTTGACCGACCTTGCCCTAGCCTCGGTTAGTTTTACCTTGACTTCAGCCCGCGCTACCTCAGCCTTCCCCTTGGCCTGCTTGGCCTCTCGGACCCGGCCCTCGAGCTCCTCTCACTCGACCACCCACTGTCCTGAATGCTCCGTGTGAGCTCGATGCTCTTCCTCCAAGAGCTTGCTCTTGAGCTCGGCCGTATACCGAGCTTGGGATAATTGCTCGGCCTGTGATCAAGTATCCTTCTGGCTCGCCCAATCACGCGCCCGAAGTGAAGCCATCTCCTACTGAAGCACCCCAAGCTCAGACGTCAATCGACCGATCCTACGGTCTGACTCAGCGTAAACCTAGGACTGAGCCCTTCCCTCATTCACCAACTATGCCATGAAGTTAGTGATCTTAGTCCCTAGTTAAGCCATGAAGATTCCTCCCTCCATGACCCTTTCGAGAATCATGGAAGGGGAACATCGTCGAAACTCCTCCCGAACAGAGAAGGTGCCAGATCTCGGTAGCAATTGTACAAGGAGGCCTGGACAGCGAATCACCCTTGCTGAAGAGGAGGAGCCTCTTTTGGGAGATCCAGGGTCGGAGCGTCCTCTCCAGTCATCCCCAATCTCGGGATGTCGACGCCCGGCTCGACCCAAATCCATACCTCGACATCCTCCTCCTCGTCGTGCGCCCCATCAGTCCCGACTGGGATCTCGGAGCTGACCTCCTCCCCCTGCGCTCCTGTCGACTCAGAAGAAGTCCCCTTAACCACTGCGGGCAACTCTGGCTCGGTCGGAGGAAGGTTCGGGCGATGGACACCCTCAGCTGTGAGCTCCTTAGTCAGGCTAAAAGTCTTCACCTTCTTCGACCGCCTCTTCTCAACAGTCAAAGCTTTCATTGAAGCCAGGAACAGCTGCTCCCCAGCATCCTTCCGCTTGGACCCTCAATGCTCGAAAACATCATCCTGAGTAATTTGCTTGCCCTTATCTTGAGTAGAAGAGGGACCCACAGAAGCTTGAGGCACACTCAGAGTAGTCGTCTCCTCCAGCTCAATGACCTCTCGTTCTGTTGTTCGTCCCTCGCCATCACTGCGTCTTGTTTTTGCTCAACAAAAAGTAAGTCATCAGCAAGAGGCTCGACCAACTTAAATAAGAAAGTACAAAAGCAAAAGCCTAAAGTCCTTACCACTGGGAGGCAGCACTTAGCGAGGATAATCCTCAATGTTGGCTGAGGTCATCAATTCAACAGTGGTTCGGCGATTCTCCTGAAGAACCCTAATCTCCTCCTCTAGCTCTGAGGAGATCACCGGTTGCTTCGGAGGAAATATCAGGTGGAAGTTCGACTGTATAGGGAAGCCCTAGTTGGGATTCCCCTTGCTAGCACCAACCCAGAAAAATTGGGTCTTCCACCTCTTGTGTGAAGAATCCCAAGGAGAGAGAGTCACACAGCTCCTCCCCCTCCTCGCCTGAAGATAGAAGAACTCCTTCCCAGCATGGGTTTGCACTTTCATCTTGAAGAAAGCATGAAAAAGATCTAAAGAAGGGTTGAGACCATACGAGCAACAGGGGAAAATGAAAGTGAAAATGAAAGAATAAGAATTAGAGACCAACTGGATGGGAGCCAGCTGGTAGAATTGCGGTAGCTGCAGAACAAAGGGGTGAAGAGGAAGGCAAAAGCCGCACTTCCAAGTCAGAAGAAAAATGCAAAAGTGGCTCAAATGAGTATCCAGGCTAGACTCATGGGGTTTGGCCGGAGAAAACAAAATACCGCCATGGCAGTTCATAGTGGACCTCGATCTCCTTCACCTCAACCTCACCTAACTCACTGCGCAGAGGATGACTGGGCACCGAACCCCTGCACCTCCCTCGGGCTCCCGGACCTCAACTGCAGGATCGTGCTCTGGCATGGAGGAATGAGAAGAGTAAGAAGAAAAAGAGGGAACAACGAAATCAGGAGATTCAGGGGGAGGAGGAAGCTGACGGATCACCGCCACCGTGATCTCCGCCAACTCCGCAAAGGACTCTACAATCCGCCACTCCCTCAAGTCACTCTCACGGCGCATGGACTCTCCCAGAATACCAGTGCCGCAAAGGGGAAATGCCCTAGGTGGAGGAAACGCGAGACACAAGCATGTGAGATATTTACATATATAGCCCGACAACCTTGGCGGGAAGCGTTGTGACGTTTCAAACTCTGAGAAGGGACTCCCCACACCAACTTGGGGGAATCATCATCATTATCATACACATGCCCCCAAGGCAGCCGCATTAAATGGCCCCTACCGGCAGAAGATATCCTCGACTCGAGCCACCAATGCTACCCCAAAATATACTACCCTCCGTGCCCAAACTTTGGCTCAGGAGTAAGGGGCAAGTGGAGAGGGATAAATCTATAACCCAAATAGTTGCGTGGATCAGGACGGCCAAATAAGGTCCAGACTAACCCTACCAGGCCCAATTCCACCCAACCAGGCCGATCTCCCTAAGTGAAAGCCCCACGAATGGGCCCACTTATCTCAAAGCCCAAATATGCTCGGATTAGACATTCCTATCCGACCTCTTGGCCCAGAAGACCAAGTAACGGTCACTCGGAAGAGCCCAAGTGGCGCCCGAGCATAATCGTCCCAACGCTGCCCACTAGCTCGAGAGAAGACCAAGCGCCCTACCAGGTGATATCCATCGCTCAGACCCCCCACGGGTGTGATTTCCTTTGGTAGGGCATATCTCCCGGTGAGAATCTCACTATCGCTCAGAGAAGAGGAAGCTCAAAGGGACAGAGAAGAATATGGGTCCTCCTCCAAGACATAACGCCCCTTGATCCCTCTAGCTACCTTATCTCCAACCAAGAGGGTAAACAGCTATATAAACCCCAAGAAAACCCTCTAAGAAGGTGGAAGGCATGAGCGCTCTCCTGCCTTAACAAATTAACATACCCCAGGCTGGGTGAATTAGCATCATACCCAAGCTCAAAAAAAAGCACAATCATAGCTGGGCACCAGAATTGCAGAGCAAAGCTGAAGAAATTTCATTACTTAAAGAGAAAAATACATGGGGTCTCGGAGCGTGCTCTGATGCACATGAAGTCTTAGAACAAAAAAGGAGGAAAAGGTACACATCACTGGCTGGGACGATGGAAAATATCTTCAAGTTCCATAAGCCCGATAGAAGGATGGTTGACTAGGTCTTGCAGTCGACGCTCTTCAGCTTCCAGCTTCAGCAGCTCATCCTGAATGGACCTAGCATGCCCTTCTGCCAGTTCAGCTTCATCTAAACTTTGTATCTTCAGCTACCTAGCATTTGCCGGATCCTCTTCGGCCTAAGCCAATTCAGCACGAAGTCGAGAAGTCCGCTTCTCTAGCATTGAAATATGGCTAGTGGCTCCCTCGGCTAGGAACCTCTATTGACTGGCGGTCTCTGTGTTGGCTTGCAGTGCAGTAAGGCCCTCCTTCCTCTGAAGCTTCAGGGCAGCCAGTCGATCTCATCACCTTCCCAGCCCACCATCGTCCTGCACCCCTGTCATCACCCATCACTACGCCCCACTCTCGGCTGCCCACACCTCTTCCCTTCCCTGTCCACCGCATAGAACCTCGGTGGCCCCAACCCATCCCACACTCCACCCCCTGACACAGCCACACTCTGTAGCACAGTGAAGCCCACCAGAGAAACGCATCCCCTACTTCTTCATTCCCCTCACCTCTCCACCTGTCTCATTGTCCCAGCCATACAGAGCCTCGTCGCCATGTTCCACTGGTGCAACATAGTTCCCTCCTTCTCCTTCCTTCCCCTTCCTCTGCATACGCCCTGCACACCTACACTTCTCTAAACCAGCAGCCACCCCACCATCGTCCACCTGCAACCTTTCTCCTCCCTCCTTGTTCTCCCCCCTGCTCACACCTCGTCGGACCACCTTCTCCACCCCCGTCTGTCATGAGCCCGCAGCGGCCTCCGCCCTGCCAATCATGGCACTGCACTGGCCAGCTCCCCTGCATACGAGCATGCCGGCGACGTCCCCTGCATGAGGAACCTGCCTAGCTGTCCGATGCCTGTACACCCCAAGCAGGCCACCGCTGGTACGACTAAGACTCACCCAGGTCTCACCTTCCTCCCTGCTCATCACCGCCACCCCTAGACCTGCTCGGTAGTGCCAACGTGCCCCTCTCGTCATCGTCGTCAGAGTGGCAACCACCAACTGCCATCTCCTTCATCTCCCACCACGGCCACTTCGAAACCCAGCACCATAATCCTCGTCCATCTCTTCTGTTCCCTCTCCCGTGCTCTCTTTCACCCACACACACACCCCAGCGGTCACCGTGCCTTCCCCCCCTCTCTCTGTTTTCTATTCACAGTGCCTCACGCCACCTGCCAACGTCTATCTCTCCTTCCCTCTCATACCCCACCACACAACAGCACCGGCAGACCCCCACCATCGGCCTCCCACTCTTTCTACCTTCTGCACGGCCTACAAAACGCACATACACACACTCCCCACATCTCCTCACCACAAAGCCCCCCGTCGGCTTTCCCTCTCCCTCTCTCTCTCCTTTTCACACATTTTCGCTGGCACCCTGTCCCCATACACACTACGCCACGGCCACCTCTGCGTCTCTCCCTCTGCACACACACTCACTCTACTGCCACCACCATCGCACCATCCGCCACTACATGTCCCATGCAAATAGCCCCCGCGATCTCTCCTCTCCCCCCTCCTCTCTGAACCTTCGATCCCCCCTTTCTCCTCTTCCCTCCAGCTCCTTTCTCCCCTCCAGTTTCCCTTCTAAACTCCCCTCCCTTGTGCCATGACCACCCATAGCCTGCTCCTCCACCAGCGGCCCTGGCTGTTCTCGCCGTCGTTGTCTTAGCGTCTCCCTGCACACAGGCCCGTTGTCACCATTTCAAGATCCCCTACACTTGCTTGCCACCATCTTCTACAAACCACAAATGCCACCAGCTGGCCGCCATCCTTGAGTCTTGCCGTCCAGGAGTGGAACAAGGAAGGCAACCCCACTGCCCCAACCATCACTGTCCCGCGCCCTCCAGCCTCTTCGCCTGCGCTTGACGAGCACACCACCCGCCCACGCACGCAACCTCCATTGTCCTGCCCATCGTGGTGCCGCCCTGCCCAACTCCCCTGCATGTGAGCATGCCGATGATGTCCACTGCCCACCGCCATGCAGAGCCACTGGTCTGCCAACAACTACAGAGCATCCGCTGCGTCAGCCGCGAGCCTGCCGCGACCACCACCCAAGCTCCTAGCGGCCACCATGCAGAGCCAGATGCCATCACTGGCAACACTAGCTACCATCGCCAGTACCGCCTCTATGTTCTCATGTACGCGAGCTCACCATCGAGCACTCCGGCAGTGGCATGCAGACCCCAATCTCCCCCTCCGGCAGTGACTGCACCACCCATGAAGCACCACCGACTGCCGTCGTCGTTGTGGGATCTATCTACCACCATCACCGGCGCCCCCTGGGCAAGGCTACCTGGCGGAGCTGTGAGCAAGGCAAGCACGGCCTCCGGCCTTGCACGCCAGCGGTCCGAGCACGTTGAGTTCCCATCGATGTCGCCAATGGCTACACCATTCTCTCTCTATCCATCCTCTCTCTTTCTCTCTCCTCCCTCCCCACGTAAGGTGTATGGGCCGCGGGCATCATCTCTGTCATCCCCTTCTGTTCTCTCTCTACTTCTCTCTCTCTGATCGGTTGTATTCTATTCTCTCTCTACTTCTCTCTCTCTCCCTGTTCGGTTGTTGTAGCTGTGAGTATATATATATATATATAGTCCAACCCCTCCCCACGTCATTCTTCTCTCTCTCTCTCTCAATCTATCATTTCTCTCTCCATCTCTCTTCCATATTTTCTTCTATTTACTATTTACAAAAAAAATTACAGTGATGAATTTTGAGTGGTTTAGAAAGAAAAAGGAAACAAGTGCTGAACCCCCTCCTCATGGAGTAAGAAAAATAATAAACCCTTCTCCATTACTGCTACACCTTCCAAGGAGGTATGCAAACATTGCGACAAAGCTGGCCATAAGGCCAAAGAATGTTGGAGAAGACGCGGAGCTTATCTCCGTAGCGGAAGCGGTGTGGGCTCATAACCCACAGGTCCCAAGATCGAAACCTGGCTCTGATACCACAAAAACTATCATGCCCTGAGTGAAGAAGGAACCCAGAGTGCGTGACGAGTTATCATCGATCATGTCAATCAGAGCGTAAGTATATTCGACACACATAGACAGAGTGCATAAATGTAATGATAACCCAATCCTTTATTCATCATAACTCTGAAGTACTTCTATTACAATCTCTTAATGAAAACACTAGGACTCAATAAAAGAAAATTACAATGGATGACTCAAGAAAGTAGAAAAGACATGACTAGATAAGAGCGTAGACGGTTGGAATGGCTCTAAACTCTTCACTCTTGTTCATTCCCATCCGAATGATCCTCGTCATCGAAACTACGTGAAAAATAGGGAAAAATGCTAGGTGAGCGAACGCTCAGTAGGAATTATATCTCAAGTGCTAACTTACTTTAAGTAAATTACATGTTGCATGAATGTAAGTATAGTTATGCATGTTCACAAGAAATGACACTAGAGAGAGTGTATAACAAGAGATAATTAAATGAACTAGCAAGTCATTCAAGTATTCATGTCTAAGTAGATTGCGATGAACAAGCATGTACAAATATCAAGTCATGTCAAGAATTGACTATCATGTTATCAAGCAAGCAAGTAAATACCCGTTTCGGGCCACGCAAGTCACGTCATGTCAAGTCAAGTATAATTCAAGCACGAGTCGTGGAGTGTCAATCAAGCTAGTCATACACTTCGGTGCAATGTCACACTGTGATCATTCAACTCCCATGGGCACAAGTTGTTAGATTTTCCAGCGTCTCCCTTAGGGATTTGCTGTTCCACATGGATTATGGGGTCCACGTGGGACATTGGTGCGTTGGCAGCCCATACCGCCGCATGGATTATGGGGTCCATGTGTGAAGCCCCTCATGTCTGCCCACAGCATGATAGTGTGGGGTTCTACAATGCCATAAGAAAATATGGTCCGCCTTCACTACCAGCTCGAGCTTTTAGCGCAACAGTTGGTGCATGATCTTGTAAACACAAGTACTTTCGGGTGCTCCTCCCAGGACCAGATCGGGCTCTATATGCACAGGCATTGGGTCATATGTTTTCAACATCCACTATAGTTATTGGCAACATAGAATTCCAAAGAATGACCATTGTAGGAAGTTAAAGGTAGATCTTATGGAATAGAACTCAAGGATAGAACTTATTACGTAGGGACGTACTATGATAACATGGTATAATCATGATACACGCTGAAAACTGGGTGGAATTGGGCTCCCTAGTGGGTGCCAAGAGATGAAGAACAAGCACTCATATGTATATGGTTGCTCGTTCTTTGCAAATGATAAGGTAGAAGGAATTTGTGTCTACATAGAGGCACATAATCCTCAAGTGATAGTAATAGTATAGTTTTCCATTCCATAACTCAAGAACGATATCCAAATAGCATACCATGAGGGCCGGTATACCACGTTTCTTTAGAGTGACATGGCAATTAGACAGTGTCATGGGTTTTAAAGGTACAACCTGCTCGGCGGTCTTGAGGGAATCCAAGGCTTCGCGTAGACTTACAAAGGTCTCTATGATAAAATCACCAGTCCGAAGGAAAGAATATCCCGCAGAGGGCTCATCTATCACTGAGAAATAGTGGGGTAAACGTAGAACCATCGAGAAATGTAGGACTATATCTACGGATATAGATATAGTGCCGATAGATAACCCACAGTATGGGTCACAAGAAAACACTTGGGAGAGAACACAGACTCAGAAAAATGGCACCTGCATACATGGTTCTATTTCTGAATAGGGCACCCATGTCAGTGCCACTATTTCAGTAAATAAAGTCCCCCTGTAGAGGCGTGTTGAACCCCTTGGTTTCTTGGTTCTATAAGGTTGGTTTTGATGATGACCAAACACCTTTTTGGTGGATTTCCAGTTTAGGTTTTAGCTAACAATCTCATTTTGAATGCCTCACCATTGGAATAACCTCATGATAGATCAATTCTTGCATATGCCGAAAGAGGTAAATTTCAGTTGTTTATAAAGGTTTTCTTTTCAACAAAGATATCTTGGATTGAACATATCTAAACACTCCTAACTTTGGCCTTTTGGTTGTTAGGTTTTTGCTACCAGGAAGTGACTCATCTTCCAGCTAATCAAGGACCTCCGGTGAGATCCAAAAATAACACAAACTCTCTTGTTGATAGCTTAACTTGAATGGGTGTGTTTGGTTGATCCAAAGGATCAATTCTATTAATTCAATGTCTAGCTGTCCCATTGTCCGGTTTTTATATTGTTCATAAGCCCCATGGGTCCCCAAGCCCATTTCTCCCTCAACCGGGGCCGAGACTGAGATGGCGTCGGCCTCATAGAATTCCTCTCCTGAGAAACCCAAGCCTGGATGCCGGGTGATTTACAATAGCCTCTGGTCCATGTTTGGCAGGTGTCACATCTCTTTGAACATCTTTTTTCGGCTCGTGGGCTGGTGAAAGGGGATTCCCTGCCTCCTGGCCATTTCAGCCATGCGGTGGGCCATGAAAGGAAGCCCTGCAATTAGGATGATGGGGTCATGTAATTCTTCGGGGAACCTGCAATCATCGTCCCCTTTGATAGGCCGCTCTTCAGATGCTTAGAAGACTGTGGGTTGGCCTTCTAGGTTGGGCACCTCCACTACCCTCAATGGTTCGACTGTGTGACAGTCAGTTTCTGCTACGGGCCTAACAATCCCTAGAAGGATCCTAACGTCCTCTAGCAAATCTTCCAGGTGCGATGCCCCCGGGGTAGTGTGGATGATGGAGGGAATCGCCCTGACCACCCCTTCTACTTCAGAAATGACTAACACTTCTGGAGGTGCCACATAGCCTGGCGGTGGTGGAGGGAACCACTCGCTAGACTCCACCTTCTTCTTCCCCTTGTTTTGAGGCACAAAGAGAGCTTCTTTGGGATTCTCTAAGTATAATGAGGCATCTAGCAGGTGGCACTCAAACACCTCAAAGGGATGCAGATCTTCAAATATCCTCTCTTCTTTTCCGTTACAGGGGTACTTTATGCATTGATGCAGAGTGGAGGCTACCACTCCATTCTGATGCAGCCAAGGTCGGCCCAGCAACACCTTATAGGAGGTGTTGGAGTTGATTACATAGAACTGCACTCTGGTTGTAAAATCGTCGAGACAGAGGTTGAACTCAGGTATTCCCATAGGGACTTCGAACTTCTGATTGAAGTCAAAAATCTTCATGTCCTTGACCTCGATCAGATGCACATCAAAGTAGTATTTCTGGTATATCCGGTACAGGAGTATATTCACTACTACCCCCAGGTCAACCAGTATTCTGTTAATGAGCTGCCAATTCAGTTGTCCCTTCATGTAGAGTGGCCTGTTGTGATTGCATGTGGGTAGTAACATGTCTTCTTCTGTGAAAGTCACATCCACCTCGGGTTGTACCTCGGCAAAGCAACTTTCAAAGTAAGTTGGAGTTTGCAGAGCTACAATAAGGGCTTGGCAAGTTCCTTCATCTAAGGAGAGTATCTCCCAGACGGTGAACCATGTCAAGATTCTTCTGAGATGCTCCATTATTCTGTTGATGGCCTTGACACTAGCCAATCTCATTTCTTCGATCTTGTCCTGTCTGTCGTCATTTCGTGCTTGCGGGGCTGGCTTAGAAAGGGGTCCACCCCCTTCATTGGGTACTTTCTGGGCCTGCGGTACCTGTCGAGTTGGTTCCCTTTCTTATATGAATTCAGCAAGATTGTAATTCTCTTCTCTTGCTGGAGGAGGAACAGTCGCGGGCGGAACTGAAGGGTCGCTCGGCTCCTTCGCCAGTCGGCTCTGCGGGAGAGCTGGTTGTTTACCACTATTTGACAGCAGGAACTCGGCAAATGAAGGGGCACTTTCCACCTGGCTCTCCAGGGTAGAGGCCTAATGGAGGGGGAATCTTCGTGCCCTTAACCTCGGGTTCGGGGACGTGGTATAGTTGTTCTCCCTGGAATAGGATGCTGTGGCCGACTTGTCGAGGGCGTCCCTGTTTCTTTCCCGATCTAGTAGCATGTTGGGAAGTGGAGGCTTCGACCTGATTTGCCTCCACTGGCACGGGGCAGACTTCTTCTTATCCCTCGTCCAAGGATAGGGCAGTGTCGAACAGGGCTGCCAGGGTGTTGCAAGATAGCACCACCTCACCCTTCCTCTTATTCTTGGACTTCCTCTTCTTCTTTTTCTTCCCTTCAGTAGCAGGTGGCTGCTCTTGGGGGAATTCACCCCATAGAGGAGGCTTTGCTTCTGCCTCAGCTCCAACTTCGGGGGTGAGTTTGAGGGACTCGAACTGCTCCCAAGGGACATACTCCTTTAGCTCGATAGGCAGGATCTCAGGCTATTCATGTTCCTCAAGCCTGTCAATAAGGGCCTGGAGCTGCTTGACTGCGGGGCTGACTTCTTTGTGTATTCGCACCGGGATAATTATTTTCTTGTTATGGGTAAGGCGCCTCATGACTAGCCGAGGGGCCGTCTCATGCCACGCCAGGATTACTGGCGGTGGTGCTGGTCGAGGCGTGACACCTCTTATATGAATCCCCGAACTGGGTTGAGGTGCCTGTCTCCTGCTTCTTGCCTTTGTCAGTGCGTGTAATGCCCCGGATTTTCTTTCGAATATTTATTGGATAATTATGGATATTTCTCTCTAATGTGCCTTCGGAACGTTGTGCAGGGTGAACCGGTGCGTTTTTCTACACCGGAACAGTACCACTGCGTTGTACGTCTTCCGAGGATCGCAGAGGTAAATTTTCGTATTTTTCTGAATTTCTGGCATTTTTCCCTAGATCCAATGGTGGAGATCCAATTATGTAATGGGCTATATAAACTTGTATTTTTCATTTTGATGGAATTAATGATCATTTTGAAAGAGAAAAAGTAAGAGTTAGCCCAAGGGCGCCCTCCCCTCTCCCTTCCTCTGGTGTTCTTCCTCTTCTCAACCCCAATTCTAGAGTGGATCTACCTTCTATCCCCTCCCCTCTACCTTCTGGTTCATCTCCGGTGATCGCCGCCGCCGCCGTCTCGCCGCCAACGCGCCGCCAACATCGTCTTCGGTGTTCTGTCCATTCAGGACAGTAGCTGCTTCCACGAATTTCTGCTATCAGCCACGACATCTTCTTGAGCTGGGGTTTTGAGGGCGTGTTCCAGAGGTTCCCTCCAGCTCTCACAAAAATTGGTTTGGTCTCCCGATCCTGAAATCTAATTTTCCATTTTCGTTTCCCATTTCATCTCAGAACTGGCTACTTTCTGTCCAGATCCACTTCCTCCCTGAGTTTCTAGTCTTCGGACCTCATTTTGATTTTTACAGGAGCTCCCAAATTTACTGGGAGTTCTGTCCACCTTCCTCTCCACCTCCAATTTTTCGTGGAATTTCAAAGCTCATTTCTTATTTTTAGAAATTCCCTTTCCAACCCATCTACTGCTTTGTCAGCCTGTTTCTAGATCCGACCACCAGTCAATAAAAAATTCATATAAAATCTTAGCCTCCACCACTCCCTCCACAAAAAATATCCTTGGTTTCCTCTCTTGATTCTCTACAACTTTTCTAAAGAATCCAACTTTAGATTCGGAGGTCTACCTATTGGTCAACGGCAGTTCTTAGACAACTCCTCTGTAGATCTGAGAGTTCGGGTACTTTACAACAAAAACTTCAAAATTCAATAAGGTCCAGATCCGCGTAGATCCAGCTTCTTTCTCTAGGCCTATCTTGAAGTACTTCGAGAGAGCTTTCCAACGATGCCTCCTGATCGTCGATCCGACGTCGGGATTGGCTGCAGTGAGTGATCTCTTCGGGTCACGCGCTGAAAAAAAATAGTAAGTGCAGATCCGTGGCTAGTTTCTCCGACCGGTGACGAACGGAGCCGCCCGGTCTCCGATCGACGTTCCAGCGTGTCGCCACCCCAGGGAGCTCTTCCTCAGGCATTCCCCACTATAGCGGTGCCACCCAGTCCCACACGGTCCCCCGGACAGCACGTCGGCCCCACGGTCGACAATACGCGAGCTGCTAAAGCGTCGCCCGAAGCCGCCCGTCAACCCGAAATCGGTCCTCCCGGGGCCACTGGTGTAGCCCTTTACCTCCCTGCGTGGAGTGGGCAATAATTTATTACTGTAATTATTGTGTAATATTTGTTCCGGGAGTACGAGATCGGTCGAGAAGTCTTCCCCACGCCCAGTAGCATGGAGGTATCGTCTTCGCTCCCTTCTCAACATTTTGCTTTATTCGTATATGCTTTACATGCCGCTGCTAGAGACCATGTGTTACGGCCGTTAGCTCGATATATTTACTTCACCGCGGCTGCTGCGAGAGAGAGCGTGTCCATCCTGTCACCCGATCCGGGCACAAGAGAGAGCCGACCACCCTAGCTCATTGCCGGTTTCTCAACTGTGCACGTCCGTATGCTTCCCTCGATAGGTATGACAGTGAGCTTGCTTAGAGTTTAAGTCGAGCCGTGGTCCATCCCCCATCAAATTGGTATCAGAGCTAGTCGAGTCTAGGGTCATCCTTGCATTAGTCGTTGCATAAACCAAAAATCACAAAAAAGGTATCAAATCATAGTCTAAGTCGAGTCTAGGATCATAAAAGGGGTGTGCTTTTTGGTTTGCATTTGCATTAGTGTGTGCTTGCATTAGTCGGTGTCTCCGTGTGTCTTTGCATGCCCACTCATCGAGGTACACAGTACTCACCACCACCACCACCCATGGCCGAACCCCGAGTCACTAGTCTCGATGCGGCAGAGGTGGCCGCAATGTTCCAAACCCTTATGGGACAAATGCAAGGGTTGAATACACGTATGGATGGGTTAGGTACACAAATGGATGAGTTGAGTACTCGAATGGATAGGATGGAAGGGTTGAGTACACGAGTGAATGGCTTAGGCACTCGTCTAGAAGAGAGGATGAAGGTCTTAGAGGATAAGGCCGTCGGTTCGGATCAGTCCGTTCAGGGACTGGCCGGGAGAGTAGCTGCCTTAGAGAGAGCCCCAGTCGAGGCACCCCCGACAGCTCCAGTCGAGGTACCCCCCGCACCTACACATGTTCGACCGGAGCCAGTTCAACAATTTGTTGCCCCAAGGGTTCAAGGGATAGAGGTTAGGAGGCATCACATCCCCGAGGTGCATGACTACGAGTCCGATAACGAGCATAGGGGATATGGTCGTGATCATCGTCCCACACGGCGGACCCACGACCAAGATATGGATGAACGGGCCCTTAGGACCGTTCGGGCAGACCCTCCCACCTTTGACGGGTCCTTGGAAAAAAAATCCTGCCTAACAAGCCTAACAAGAAGCGCGCTACTTCCACAATAACTGGCCACCTAGCTGTGAGCCCAATACGAGACTGACTTTTCAAAACCTTAAACTGGAACTTGAATTGTAACTGAATATTCTTACTAGCATTTGAGCTGAGACTTTATAACATAGATCCAATCAAAAATCTCGAATAGCACGTGGGATCTTTCTTTCCTCAATGGTTTCGACCATAAAAAAATCTTGAATCGCACCTTAGGCTTAACACTTGACTTTGACTTGCACCGGCACAGGCACCTTTCAACTGGCTAGAATAGTTGGGATCGGAGGCTTCCTGACAAGCTGCAATGGCCGCATAGAAAGATATGGCTTAATAAAGACGCCACCTAATATTCCTTAGATATTGGGAACTTTTCTTTTTACTTGCAAGAGAGCGCAGAAACGTCACAAGAGCTTTGAGACTTTCTTGCGTGAGCACTTTCTTTATAGGTCAACAACTATGGCTTAAAGGCTTTCCCCCTGAACTTGCACCGCTTTATATAACTGGAATCCCTTCTATATACGGGATTGCATCCCGTATCATTCTGACTGAATTTTGGGACAAAAAAAGGGGCACTGGTTTGCGCGATAACTCAACTCAATGTTCTCTCCCCGAAAAGTATGAACTCTCGTTGCTTTCGCTCCTAAGTCCTAAGTCTCTCAACTCCATCCTCTTGAACCCTATCTGCTTCAAATAGTTGATTGCATTTTCCGATTCCGTTGCCGACAAAAGCTTGTTATGAGCCTAAATGGCATACCCATTCACCAGGGTCCTTATTTCTAAATGTGAGAAAGTAGTCCATAAACCTTTGAAGGTTCACTCTGAACGATTAACTATATTAAGGCGTAGGCGACTATTTTGTCTGGGACGGAGTACTGCTAAGCCTAAGTCTGGATAGCTTCTTGCTTGCGAAAGATGAGGAAGTCTAACTTAGTAGTTCAAGCAAAATGAGTCTTGAACACAAACTCATACATAATACATATATATCAATGGGTTTTGCACAATAACTTTACTTGACGCTTAGAAGCTTCCTTACTTTCCGGTTAGTAAGGACTATTCCCACTAACCGCTTCGCCCCTTCTAATTACGAATCTCAAATCTCTATAATACGAGTTGCGAACGTTCGTGACCCATAGCTAACTTGCTAATAGATACCTGCTTGCTTACTGGCAATCTATCCTAGAATGTGTCTGTTAAACAAAGCCCTAACCTCATCCCTTCCCAACTTCCCTAGAATGAAAGAAGAAATAGGGCTTTGACCGCCTTATTAGCATGGGGTAATGCTAATTAACTACTATAGCCTTAGGATTGAATTGCTCGCCAAGCCAAGTGAGACGCAACAGCAAGAGCACCTGAAACCGAAAGAGCGAGCATATTCCATGGGAATCCTACGAACCTTCTCTTACTTGACACCGTACCTAACCAACTCTCTTTCCGCCATGGAATCCAACCTAGCCTACTCGACGTACCGCAACTATAAGTGGGTCCTCTGTCCTATCACCAACCTCCCCTGTCAGCAAGCCCGCCTGACCTTCCCTTCTCCCCGCCGCGGGGTTAGGGGAATTTAAGTTAGGGGCGTTAAAGGCGCTTGCGGCTATATCCTATGATAAGATCAAATTCTTTTCTTGAACTGCTTTTTTCTCACTAGATGGAAGGCAATTCTCAATGGCTTATAGAGGCTTAGGAATAGCTAAAAAAGAGAAGGCTTAAGACTGCCTGGAAGAAGGACACTGAGACTGCTATTAGGTATTAACCACTTGCTTCCACTTGATCTTGATAGGCTTACCACTCACTGGAATGGACCTAGAGGGGCTTATGACTGGCAGGGGGCAGCAAGACGACTACGAGGGGCAACCCTTAGCCTTCTCACTCGCTCGATTACAGTAGCAGATTTAGAGAAAAAACAACTCAAAAGAGAATTCCCCCTAGCTTGGCAGGCAAGGAGAGGTAGGGTAAGATCGCGCAAGCATCAAGCGATAACTAAGATCCCCAATATGATATTATCTTACTAATAAAACCCTAGCGGAAAGCAAAGAAATCTATAGAAAGAAAAAGGGGTACTTAAACTGTCTATCCTTTGCCAACTCAACTTCACTTCAAGAGAGACTTTAGGATTGGGGACAAGGCAAGATAAGATGGAAGCTTTCTCCCAAGAGAATTCTCACTAGATGGCCTAGCAGAGATACCTGTCTAATCTGAATATGCTTTTGCCTTCCTCCTTACCTTAGAAGAAAAGAAAAGGCGCTTGCGGCTTTGCCTTTCTACTTGCCGTACTGACTAACCGCGGTATTCGAACTGTAGGCTTGACTAACTGCACCTTCTCTTTGATATCCCTCGACCTGTTAGCACTACTAACAATAGCACTTTCCTCATTAATAGCCTAAAAAGAGCCCTCGTAAGGCCTCCAACTAGAAGCAAGCAGGTATCTATTAGCAGGAAGCGGCGGGCGTACCGGTGGCCGATGAGGTAGCGGCGACCGACCCGACCAGGACCAGGCGGGCGGACGGCGACCCAGAGGCGTCGCTCGAGCACGACGCATCGCCGGTCGCGGCCGCGCGCAGGTGGATGGTGCCGGCGGTCGTGCTGACGGAGACGGCCGTCCCCTGCGCGACGAGGGAGCCGCCAGGCAGAAGGCCAGCGGCCCCCGAGACGCTGCTGGTCGACGCCGCCGAGCCGTTGGCGGGCAGGCGGGAGGTGACCGCGCCGCCTGCATCGCTGAGCGAGGCCGCGCCGCCGGACACCGGCCAGAAGACCATCGGCGCGCCAGTCGCCGTGCTCGTGGCGGCTGCGGTCCCAGCCGCTGGCAGTAGGGAGGTCACCGACCCGGCTGCGTCGCTCGCGGCCGAGGCTGCCCCGACGACCGGACGGCGCGACGTGACTGCGCCGCTGGTGCTCGAGGTCGATGCAGCCGTGCCCGAGGTGACGCCGGTCAGACCGGCTGCGCCAGACGCCGTCGAGGTGGACGCCGCGGTTCCGGCCGCGGGGTATGACTGGGCGCCGCTCTGGAGGTTCGCCGAGCCGGATGCTGTCGAGGTGGAGGCAGCCGTCCCTGCCGCAGGGAGTAGCGAGGTGACCGCGCCGCTCGCCGTGCTCGTCGAGGCCGCCGCGCCTGAGGATGGCAGCAGGGAGGTCACGGCGCCGGTCGCGAGCGAGGCGGCGACAGCGACCGCAGCCGCAGTAGCTTTCAGGCCAGCGGTGCCCGAGGCTGCGCTGCTCGAGTCAGCAGAGCCGGACGCGGCGTACTGCGTCCCAGCGTCAGGGCTCTGGACCGCGAGCACGGCGACCGCGCGGCCCCAGACGGTGCCGAAGGAGTCCGTGGTCCAGTTGCCGACGGCAGTGGTCCCGGCCGAGGCCTGCGAGAGGTGGCCGGACATGACGACCATCCGGTTGGAGGTCGCGAAGTTCGTGCCGTCGTAGCGGGTGCCGCCGGTCAGCGAGGTCGGGAAGCCGGTCGGCGTCGTCGGTGTGCGGGCGTCCTGCTGTAGCGCGCGGAAGGCGAAGACCCGCGCGCCCGCGTCCGGGGACGTGGTCGGTGACGCGACGTCGCCGGACCAAGCCGCGCCGTTGTTCTGCCCGGCCGTGAGGTTCCAGAACGTCTCGTCGATCTCGGCGTCGAGCGGCCAGATGTGGCCGTTGACCACGACGTTGGTCGCCCCCGACTTGGAGATGGACGTGCCGGGGCTGTTGGTCGTGGAGACCGCGACCAATAGCCCGAAGTAGTTCTCCTCACCGGAGACGGGCTTGCCGTTGTAGATCGCGCTCCACCCGGCTGGCAGCGTCAGGGTGGTGTCCCCTGCCCCGCCGGACGCCGTGCCCCACGCCAGCACCATGACGTGCCGCGTGCCGCTGGGGACGGTGACCGAGAACGCCCCGGTGGTCGTCAGGCTGACGGCCTGCGGGGTGCCGACGTTCGGGATCGCCATGTCGGCCCCCTCTCACATCAGTCGAGAGTGATGCTGCAGGCGCCGATGGCCCAGGTCAGCTGGTCTCCCGAGACGACGGCGCGCGAGGCGGATAGCGCGGTCCAGTCCGTCTTCTGCGTGCCCGAGGTGGACGCGCTGTAGATGGCGAAGTGGGTGATGGTGCCCGAGCCGGATGCGGCGGCGCTGGTGAGCGCGGCGTTGTTCGCCTTCACGCTGGGCGTGGCGGCGGTGGCCGATGCCCAGCCCGTGGCGCCGATCGCGGTGCGCGCCATGATGGCCGCCTCGCTGGAGCCGTTTGTGGAGTAGGCGATGTGATCGGTGCTTGCCGACGTCGGGAAGACATTGTCGAGCGCCTGCTGCTGGTAGGTCTGTGTGAGTCCGCCGGCCATGATGTTCTCCTGTCAGATCCGGTGTTGATGGAATCCGAGACGGGCCGTCAGAGACGGCGGCCCTCAGTCCTGGGTGTTGGTGTTGCTGACGGCGGTTGCCCCGAACAGCGGACCGCCGACGAAGGCGTAGACCGCCAGGGCACCGAGGGCCCAGACGGGCGTGTCGGCCGCGGTTGCGGCGCAGTAGACGGGGATGGCGCCGAGGCCGACGCCGACGAAGCCGTAGCCGGCGTAGGCGTACTTGCGCGCCTTGGCGGGGAGGATGTCGGTGAGCACGCTCATGAGAGCTCCTTAGCGATGGGCTTGAGGATGTGGCGCCAGAAGACTCCGGCGCCGATACCGAGGGCAGCCGAGAAGGCCACGCGGCCGACTGGCGTGTGGGTGCGGAAGGTCGCACGGGTGAACTCCGAGAGGGTGGCCCCGTCGTGGCGGCGCAGAGAGCGGGCCTCTGCGATCACGGCGGCCCCGAGAATGACCACCCACACGTCGCGGGCAGTCGGGCGTGCCATGTCAGATCTCGAAGGTCCAGATCTTGACCGGGTGGTCGGAGCCGAAGTTCCCGAGGTTCTGGCCGGCGACCTTGCGGCAGTCGCGGAACACGGCGGGCGCCCATCGACCGCCCGTGGAACGAGCCCTCCAGAGCGAGGATGCGCGGCCGGTCGCTCCCGCCGTTGCGGCGCGCCAGCTTGAACGCGGCCTCGTTCGCCTCGGCTCCGCTGTTGAAGCCGCCTAAACACTCCGCAATCTCCCGACCCAAGTCCCGCCCCAGCACGTACCGCCCAACGTCCGGCCAGCGCCGGATGAAGTAAGGCGGCGAGACAATCAGGTTCGGGTCGTTCGTTGCGCGCCATGTCATTCGTCCCATGACGCGATATCCGAAAACCGCATTGCGGTCGGGTTCCAGTGCAATTCGAACGCCCCGGTCGGGCCGTGCCGGTTGGCCTCCAGGTTCAACTCCGCAATGCCGTAGCCGCTTGCCTTCTCTGCATTGGCAGCCGCCTCGTCGTAGACTGCGTGGCGGTACAGCATCAGGATTTGGTCTGCCTCGCGCGTCGCCTCGTCGCTGTTGGCGATATCGCCCGAAGATGGCCGCTTGTCGTTGCGCGTCTCGACCTCTCGCTTCACCTGTGCGAGCGATATCACGGCAATATCGTTCTCGCGCGCAATGTCCTTCAGGCTGCGCGCAATCTCTCCGACTTCCTCGACGCGATCCTTCACGCCACGGCATCGGAGCCTCTGGAGGTAGTCCACGTACAGCACGCGAATGCCCTGCTCTTTCTTCCACTTCCTCGCCAATCGGCGCACGGTGGATATCTCGGGGCCGCCCGCGTCATACACCCGCAGGTTGCTCGCCTTCAGCGAGCGGACGCCCTCCGACAGCCGCCCCCACTCCGATTCCTCGATATCGCCATTGCGCATCCGCTCGCCGGCAATGCTCGTCTCCAGCGAAAGGAACCGCTGCGCCAGCTGCATCGCCGATTGCTCGCCAGAGATGACGCCAACGGGATGCCCGGCGCGCATGGCGTTGTAGGCGAAGTTGACCAATAGCGCCGTCTTGCCCATCTTCGGGCGGGCGCCTACGAAGATCAGATCGCCGGCCTGAAAGCCGCCAAGCCGCTTGTCCAGGCGCGAGTATCCGGACGGCACGCCCCGCAACTTCCCGCCTGACTGGTGGGCCGCCGCCATGTCGTCAAACGCCAAGCCCAGCGCGGCCTGCATGTCGAACTCGTGCTTTCCGGCCGAACGCTGCATCGCCATCAGCGAAGCAAGCGCATCGTCCAGAATCTCGCCCGAGTCCCGCCCCTCCGGATCGAAGCCGTCATTGACGATCCCGGTCCCGACCTCGATCAGCCGGCGCATCCGCGACTTGTCCGCCACGATATCCGCGTAGCCCCGGATGTTCGCCGCGCTCGGCGTCGCGCTGGCAAGCTCGATCAGGTACGCCCCGTTCTGCACCTGCTCGGCCAGGCCATGCGCCTCGAACCAGTCCGCAAGCGTTACGGCATCCACCGGCTTCCCGGCCGCGTCCTGCTCGCAAATGGCCCGGAAGATCAGGGCGTGGTCCCGGCGGTAGAAGTCGTCCTGCGATAGCGACAGCTGGGCCAGCGCATCCGGGGCCAGCATCAGCGCTCCGAGGACGGACTGCTCGGCGTCTACGGCCGCTGGCGGCATCCGCAGCTGGTCATGGCGGTAGCCGGCCTGCATCACAGCAACTCCCGCTTGCGGGGCGCCGGCTGCTGGCCCGCCACCCATTCGGCCTTGAAGCCGCGCCAGCCCCGCTCGCAGCACATCGCCAGCGCTGCGTCCAGCGTCACCCCGGCCTTGCCGGCCTCCCGCCTGATCCCGTCCATCGCGGTTTGCGTGATGGGCGCTCGCAGCCTGTCCCGCAGCCTGCGGAAGTCGGCGGCGATTTGGGGATCGACTTCGGCAAGCAAGTCCGCGCCAACAGGCGCAGTCTTTTGCTCTTTCTTCTCTTCTCTTCTCTTCTCTTCTCTACGCGTCACCGTTACGTCACGCGTTACGTCACTATTTTTGTGGCTTTTATCATCGATACCGTAACCGAAACGAGCGCGTTCGCGATATCTCTTTTGTCTCTCGGCGCCGCTAGACCTTTGATTTGCAGAGGTATTGTGCTCTGCGAAGTTTGGAAGCGTGACGCCACTGTCCCCGTCAAACACAAGCCATCCAGCAGCAGTTGCGGCTTCCGAAAACCCGGGAACCCCCGTAATCTCGTCAATGTCTGCGGCCAAAATTCCGGCGATGTAGTCCCCCCGGATGTGCTCATTTGCGTAACCCCACAAACGCAGTAACGCCGTTACGGTGACGTAACGCGTAACGCGTAACGCGGCGTGACGCTCTGCGCGTTCCTCTTCCTTGGACGGCGGCGGATAGCCAGCCACCCCGTAGGCCAGGCCAGCCCACTCCATGAACCGCGCATCTTCCAGCAGGCACTCCGCAATCCGCATGACTCGCGGGTTCGTCGTGAGGCCAACCCGCATCTTGATCCAGTCGCCTGCCATTTGATTCCCCTACTTCCGCCTTTCCGCCTCGACCGCCCCGTACCGCATCGCCACTTCGAATTTCCTCATTCTGTAGAATTTTCATCCCGTATTCCCTGTGAAATATTCGGCAGACTCCTCGGAGATCGAGGAAGAGATAAAGGACCCTTCAAAGCCATCGGTGGTCGACCGCGGAGCTAATGTCTCCAGCCAATGTCCAACGCTATGGACACCTCGCGCTACCGCCCGAGGGTAAAGATTCTGGACGCTTAACCTTGTACATCATTTCCCCAAACTTTCTTTTGATAGTTTGCCCTTGGTCGACAGAGCCTGTCCGCGGTGCTGACGAGGATCATCAGACGCCTACGGAGGTCGACGAACGGGCGGGGGTGGTTGCCCAAGACGCCCCTCCCGTCCTCGAAGGCCCCTCCTTGGACCGAGATAAGGGCAAGAGGGTCCTTCTCGGGGGGGAACCAGAGCAACGGGGATCCAAGCGCAAGGCCCCCGAGGAACGGCTACTGCTGGCCTCGATGAAGGCCCCGACCGCCGAGTGGAGCAGGCGGAAGAAGACGACGAAGGTTCCTCAAACGACCGAGAAGCCTCCTACCGAGGGCGTCCATCGCTCGGCATCTCCAGTCCCTCCGCCGGAGGCGCCGGCTTTGGCCGAAGGGACCTTTGCCGAGCCCGAAAAAGCGCGCGGGAAGGAAGAGGTCAGTCCAGGGATCCCGACCGAGCCAAACGCTGCAATCCCAAGCCTGGGAACTTCCGAGGGGGACATCCCAGCACCGATCCATCCGGGGAGGAGTCCCGTCTTTCAGCAGGGGCGATTCACCTTCCAGGCCTCCCTTTATGAGCATTGCCGAGCGTTGGCGACTCCGTCTGTTCGGGACGAATTCCGATGCTGCTCCCCTTCGATGCTTCTCGAAAGAGTCATGGAGGGAGGATTGTTTGTGGCCCAACTAGGGGGCGAGATTGCCGATTACTTGGCACAGATGGAGAGCAGTGAGGCGGCCCAGGCCAGGGCTCGCACCGAGTCCGACCGGAGGGTCGGACAACTATCCTCCGAGCTTGGGGTCCTTCGGTAGGAAGCGGCATCACTCCGATTGCAGGATCAAGCAAGCCAGGAAAAGGTATGGCTGCTGTCCGAGCAGCTGTCCCAGGCCCCATACACGGCCGACCTAAAGAGCAGACTCCTGGAGGAGAGGCGTCAAGCCTACGCAGCGAGCTCGAGGCAGTGGGGGATCGAGCGGGAAGAGTTCAAGAGTCACCTCCTGGAGGCAGAGCGAGCGAGGAGGGATGCCAAGGCGAAGCTGGCCGATCTAGGGGCGAAGGAAGCAGAAGCCGGGGAGAAGGCGATCGAGTAATGTCTGGGCTCGGAAGAATATCACAAAGCCCTAAAGAAGACTGCCTTCACCTATTACGAACCGGGTTACAGGCGTGGACTGCGGAAAGGCTTCGCGCAGGGCTTCAGGCGAGCAGGAAGTCTGGCACAGGAGCAAGTTATTGATGAGCTCGTTTTCAACCCTGAACAACGCTATGACTCAGACGAAGAGGGCTCGACCTCTCGTTCTTCATCAGAGTCGAGTGGCGGAGGAGGAAACGAGGACACTTGTGTTCCCGTGGAGAGAGAATCACCAACACCAGCCGTTTCGGGAGAACATGCGGTCGAGGTAGTTCCCACACAGGTGGGGTCAGTGCCCAAGTCGGCCATCACCGAGGAGCCGAGGGAGCGCTGCCCTTGACTACAGAAACGGTGCCGAGCGCCAAGGGCCTTCCGACCATCGAGCTTTAACGAGGACCGAAGACCTCCCTCCCTTCTCCTATCTCTATAGACTAGGTTTAATTTGTACTTGCTTTGCTGGCCCCCTTCCTTATTTTTTTTTTCGCCATCTGAAACCTTTCTATGTACCATTTTTCTTTCCATATATAATGGCAATATTGTTCAGAGCGTACTCAAATGCTCCTTATCGCCTTTGACCGAGTGTGATTCACAGTGCCTGCAGACGTCAGCAAATCGAAAATCTCGTACGATTTTCCTACCGAAAAATCACGTCACGCGTCGATCGGTCGATTCGCAAGTGCTGATCTGGCGGCCTTCCTGCCTTCCTGAGCCTTGAAGAACCCACTTTTTTCACGTATTCCCGTTGAAGGATTCGCCTTTGACCAAGTGTGATTCACCGTATCCGCGGACGTCATCAAATCGGAAATCTCGTACGATTTTCCTGCCAAAAAATCAGGTCACGCGTAGATCGGTCGATTCGCAGGTGATGATCAGGCGCCTTCCTGCTTTCTTGAGCCTTGAAGAACCCGCTTTTTTCGCGTATTCCCGTTGAAGGATTCTGTAGGATTTTGGGAGGAGGAGGCGTCACTGCTCCTAGGGGAGGACGCCTACTTTCTCTTTGAGGTCCCTTCGCGTCTTTTCGAGGGGAGGACTAATTAAGGGTAATTAAGGTGAGGTGCCCCCCCTTCAGCCAATAAAAAGCTCCAAAGGGTGCCTCCTCCTCTTCACGCTGCATAAGGGCCTTCGTTGTTTCCCCCATCATCTCTTTCTTCCTTGCCTTCTTCTAGTGAAGCATGGAGGCCGACGATGAAGACGAAGGCCTTCATGGCTGCTGCGGTGTTCGGGCTACTTCGGAGTAGGAGAATGGAAGACGACTGGGTGGACGGCGTACGAGAAGGGAAGACGCGTAACGGGACGTTATTCTTTGACTTCTGCGCTGTCGCCCACACAGGGAGAGGGGATGATGCGAAAGAGGATGGTTCGACAGAGGCCTCCCGCTTATCCGTCTCCCCTCCTCCCCTCCCACTCCCTCTACCCCAAGGGAGTGTTCACTTTCTTTCTCTCTCTTATGTTCTTTTTTCTTGCTTCTTCTTGCCGACACCATCTCTTCTTGATGGGGCCTTTTCTTGTCTTTCCTTACTGGTACCATCTCTTCCTGACCACCCAAGCAGACTAGGTCGGTTGCCTTACTACCCGAGCCAGTTTCCACACCTAGTGGAGTCAGTGGCTCGGTCTGAGGCTGCTAACCCTGTCTGCACCAAGCTATCAGTCCTTGTTGTACCATTCGCCTCTTTTTTTTTATTGTACTGACTACGGCCTATCTAATGTACAAAGAATGTTGATGCAATAAAAATGAGGATTGCTATCACAATTGACTTCTTACATGTATGGAGGGCGTCAGAAATAGAATTTGTGTAATGTCATTGCCTCCCAAGTCCGGGGAATTAGTTTCCCTTCCAAGGTAGACAACCGGTAAGCTCCTTTTCCGAGTGTCTCGACCACTCAGTAGGGGCCTTCCCAATTAGGGGCCAGCTTCCTCACCGCCTCTAGTGGTCGAGAGGCTTCAGCCTTTCTCAGGACAAGGTCTCCCGGTTAGAACTGTCTATCTCGGACTCGGGCGCTGCAGTAGCGAGCCATGCGACGCTGGTACTCCGTTGCTCGGATTCTCGTGACTTCACGTATTTCATCGGCCAAGTCCAAGTTTTCCAATAATTTCTGCTCATTGGGCTCGGGCAGGAAGTTGATAACCCGAAGAGAGGGACTACCGATCTCTAGTGGAATGACTGCCTCGGTGCCATACACTAGTTGGAACGGAGTTTCACCTGTGGAGGCCCTCGGGGTGGTTCGATATGACCATAGGTAATTCCTCAAGTCAATTACCCTTAGCCTTCCCGTGCCTAGTCTTGCTGTCTTTGAGGATAGTTTTGATGGCATTCTCGACCAGTCCGTTAGCTTGAGGGTGGGCTACTGAGGTGAAGTGGTTACGAATATGTAGGTCGGCGCACCTACTTTTAAAATAAGCGCAGTTGAATTGCCGACCGTTATCGCTCACAATCACTCGAGAGATGCCAAAACGACAGATAATCGACCTCCACACGAAGCTCCAAATCACCGCTTCCGTTATTTTCGCAGAATCTTCAGCCTCGATCCACTTGGAGAAATAGTCGATGGTGACGATGAGAAACTTTTTCTTAGCCTGGGCCATTGGAAACGAACCTAGGATATCGATCCCCCACCGAGTGAAAGGGTAAAGCTCAGTCAGGGTCACGAGTTCTGAGGCTGGCTGGTGGATTAGATGGTCGAACCGCTAGCAACAGTCGCATTTCTGAGCGTACGCTGAGCAGTCATGCTGGAGAGTGGGCCACCAGTAGCCTTGGCGCAATAGGATCCTTGCGATCGATCACCCTCCCTAGTGCGCGTCGCAAATTCCTTCGTGTACTTCCTTGATCGCTCGGGGAGCTTCCAAGGCGTCGAGGCATTTGAGGAGGGGCCCGACAAAGGATCGTTTGTAAAGAGATTCATCAAGTAGGATGAACCGCCGAGCTTGATATTTCAACCTCCTCGCTTCCCGAGGGTCAGTAGGTTCTCGAGAGTCGTTCAACCAGGCCACGTATGGGGTTCTCCAGTCATCGGGCGAAGCTTGTACGATGGTTACGAGCTCAGTTTCCACACTAGGTCGCTCTAACTCTTCGAGGAGGACCGACCGGGTCCCTTCTGAGCTGATAGAAGAGGCCAAACGAGAGAGGGCATCCACTCAGGAGTTCTCCCGAGCTATCTGGATTACCTGAAATCTCTCGAAAAGTCGGGCTATCTCTTTTACCAGCTAAAGGTATTTAATCATTTGTGTCTCCCGAGCTTCGTAGTCCCCGTTGATATGGCTGGCGACTAACTGAGAGTCGGTGTAGATTCTGACCCGCTCTGCTCCCAGGTGTCTTGCCATCCTGGCCCCAAAAACCAGGGCCTCGTACTCAGAGGTGTTGTTGGATGCCAGAAATCAGGGCCTCGTACTCATTAGGGTCCAGCTACTCCGCCGAGCAACGCCATATGAGTTGATCGACGACTCTTTATATAGGCTTGTCCACGAGGACAAGTCAGTTCTCCTGAGATGTGTCTCCCTTGCCGAGGCTCGAACCATCATGCATGAAGTTCACTCCGGATTGTGCGGTGCGTACCAGGCCGGAGATAGAATGAAGCACAACATCAGCCTCAAAGGCTTCTACTGGCCAACCATGTACGCGGACTGCGTCCAGTATACCCATACATGTCATCAATGCCAAGCTTTTGGCCCAGTACCTAGAAGACCTCCCAATCCGTTGCGTCCCACAGCTCCCACCTGGTCGTTCGCCGAATGGGGTATGGACATTGCGGGACCTTTCCCGCCATCTTCCAAGGGCCATAAGTACATATTGACCGCCACCGACTACTTCTCTCGCTGGGCGGAGGCCCTTCCCGTGCGGGAGGTCACCAGCGAAGTGGTAGCCAGATTTGTCTGGCACAACATCATCTACCGATTTGGTACTCCCAGCCGCATAGTATCCGACAACGGAACACCATTCAAGAATAGGGTCGTGTATCAACTAGCGGCCAAATTTCATATCGACTGGAGAACCTCCTAGACAAAGATGACTCCTATGTCTTCACTCGTATTTTGATCTGACTCTCATTCGCTCTCAGACCCGCCACTTGAATAGTCTGAATCCGAATCGAAATTACCTTCATCTCCTGGAAAAGATTCGAAATAGGTTATGAACACACTTGTCCAGTAGGTATCTTTGTATCAACATGAAGGCACTATTTAAGTATTAACATTTTAGCTCTATGAATCAAGATGCGAATGTGATAAACCAAATATCCAAGTAACAAGTAGAACTAGAAAGAATATTCAAGAATGATCAAGCAACTAATTTGGCCTTTCATGAATAAGAATGATCAAGCAACTAATTCTTCGTATCAACATGAATGCATAATTTAAGTAATTAGCATTTTAGCTTTAGATGGTGAGATAATGAAAATGCGATAAATCACATGAATAAAACCAAGTAACACAAGTAGCACGACATGATCAAGATATGTGATATGAGATGATATACGAGCATGATCAAATAAGAATATAACAAGAATGTAAGTTTTGGCCTTTCATGAACGAGAATGTACTAGCACGTCACGAGAATACACTTTTCATAACCATAAAGACTATGCACTACAAAGTCATGTAACTTAGCAAGCATGTAAATTCAATCATGAGATTCGTAGGTTTCACTTGTTTATAAAAAAATAGTCCCAACGCAATGTGATGCTAGTGTTCATCATACCCCATAGTTTATAATATATTTTTGACAATCAGCCAAGGGGGCTAGCGTCGAGCCCTTGGACACAATCAGTGCCTGATCTACATCTTCACGTTATAAATCAAGCTACTTTCACGAGTATAATAATAAAGTCTGGCCAATAATATAACAAGTTCAAACAATAGTTCATTATAACAACATCAAGGTCAGAATGCACCAAAATATGAAACATGAGAGTTCAAGGATGATTTAATGACAAGGTCATGCTATGAGAGGATTCTGGTAACATAATGGAACATTCATTACCTTTCATAATTCATTAATAACTTATTGAACAAGGTGTTAGGTTCTAGATAATCATTAGACCATCTAGGAATATAGGAAAGTCATCCCGTGGGTTAAACCTTGGGTTAATCACATGCTGGTAGAATGCGGTCATGTTTGGATCATTTCATGGAGTTGTGGTCATGCGAGGACTGCAATATTGAAGTGGCGGTCACGTAAAGACCATAACCCAACAGAGTCGACACAAGAGAGGGAAAAGGGTCAATGCAGTGGAACTCTAGAAAGTGGCAGTCATGGGCTGGCCACTACAAGAAGGTGGCAGTCGCCAGAGGGCCGCTATCTTGTCCAAAATGTAGAAAGTGTCAATAAGCTTGAGTGCTTTTGAGACAAATGGGCTTTGAGGGTACAACTAGCATGGCATCCTAGTGGGAATCCCAAGCTGGGGGAGACTTACGGAGGCCTTGAAACATGATCACCAAGTTAGGTGGAAGGAATATCCAACGAAGTGGATCACAAGTCCAAGAAAGTGTCCCTATAAGTGTAACGTGTAACTAATAGCATCGTATCGGAATGCGTGTTATGTACCTAAGAAAGACTTGGAGATGAGAGTGAAGTCATGATAAAACAGCGATCAAATATCATCAATAAAATAAGTCCACAAAGCATGTGAAATATAACTTTAACATAAGACTATATGGTTTTGGCCTGAAATTAGCATAAGATTAAATTAAGTTTCTAAATCATGTAAGTCATGAAATCTACTATGATGGATGCACCATATAACCATTAACATGAATCTAGGGTCATAACTAGGAGTAAAGCCTAATTACTTAGGCTTAATATATATTTAATAGGATAGTTTTGCATTTTGTTTAGTGTTATCAAGTAGCAAAAATAGAAAGATGATAGCGGTCTAGTATGGACCACTACTTTATATTGGCGGTCTATTTGGGACCGTTTCTTGATGGCGACGGTCTCTGATGGACCGCCTCCGACCTATAGCAGACAGAAGATAAACGGTGCGTGCAAGACCTATTCTAGAGTAATAAATGCATGGAAAACATGCTGGATAGAAGGGTAAAACATGCTATGACAAAGTTAAATCATGGAGATGCAATGGGTTTGCATGAATTAGTCCAGAATCATTATCGTTTCTTTTAGGGTGTAGGGATATGCATGCAATAAAAACCTAAGTGCGCAGTTATGGTAAAACATAAAATATTCCATGTATAATGTAGGAAATCACATGAAAATAGAGGGCTTTTACTCCTACCTTGATGTTTAAGCCATTCATGAGATAACCTATCTTTAATTTGGTCCCTAGACTTTAAATTCCTTGCTGCAAGGACAACCTAGTTCTTGCACGTCCTATGCTAATTCGGCAACTTCTCGTCCCTCTATCTCTTTCACCGCCTGCTTACGAAATTTAGAGGGAAGTAAGGGGACATGAAGGGGAACAATTAACTCTAAAGGATGAGCTTTAAAATACTTCGATTTGGGTCCCTAACCTCCGTTAACATCATAGGAGACTCCCAATTGGTGCTTCACCAGGTTCTTTCTACCTATCGCACCCGTGACCCTAAGCTTAAGTATATTCATTTTTTAGATTTTTAGTTTAGACATTACTAATTGCAACCCCAAAAGGTAATTCAAACCACTGGCTAGGGGTCTTTGTTCCTTCCTCTCTCGCTAAAACTACCCGAAGCGGGGTGTGCATTAAGGGTGGCGTCCTATAGTCGACTGCCCTTAGATAACGATGCCCCTACTAAGACCATACCTGAGAAACACTCGGCCTTGGAGGGAGAAGAGAAGAAAATTGGTGATAAGCTTGATATGAGTTAAGAAGGTGTTGGATTTGACTTCTTTTCATAGCACAACCCCTAAAATTCGGTTTGTTGCGTCGGGACTTTTTGTCATATCATTGAACCTTAATTCTCTTGTAGGCACGCATACAACTAGGCTTATAACGTCTCACGTGGAATTGTACTGCCCTCTTGTCATGTCATATTCTTGAATATTTTTTCTTGATTTTTTTAATCATTTTGTTCTTCTTTTTATGTCCTTTAGACTTTGACAGATATTGAAGTTGAGCATTGAAATTGAGAATAAGGTCTTAATAGATTGCCCCTATTTGAGACTGTCTCTTATCGAGGTGTGCTTAGGTTGGTTGTTTTGCCCAGACTATCGCTACCCTCATATTTCGGCCGAGTAGAGGAAAGAAAAAGACCTCGTGCCCTCGAACATAGCCCAAGTAGCGACTAGGTCTAGACTACCACTCATGATCAAGTTAAGAGGCATTTCATTAGAAAATCGTGTGTGGAAATGAATAAAGTAATGAGAATGCATACTTACGCCAATATGTTACCTTGCGAACTTTGTGATAGAAAGTAACTGTCGGTGGCGATTTTGATAAACATGCGATTTGTTGTCCTCGATTGGTAGATAAAAGAATATAGAAAGCAAGGATTGGAAGTGGCTTAAACAAGATTGAGTGGTGCCCAGACCGGACTCAGATGAATAATGAGGAAAGGAAAATAGGTGAGGGTTAGAACTCCCTCACTAAGGTGTAGAGACCCTAATCACATGGAAGGTCTACAGAAGGAAAAGAAAATTAACGGGAGGAGTGAGGACTCAGTCCTCGAAAATAATGGGAGAAAGGGCAGATGCCCAAAGCAGTGGATGCGGAAGAAGTCGGGTCAGACCCGGGATCGAGAGGAATTAGAAGAAGGAATTGATAAATCGAGAGGGGTGGATTCAAACGGTCCAGAGGCAGAGGGGAAGAATATGGGAGTGAAAATCTGGAGGTTTCAGAGGAAGAAGATGTCGAGGGACGCAATGCCCAGGGAAAAGATATGGGAAGAGACAATTTAAAATAAGGAAAAGAACAAAGGATGCGATGTCCTGAGGGGGTAGGAGGATAAATCGGAGAAGAGAAAGGAGGTTCGGAGGCTTCAGAGGAAGAGAGTGAGAAGGGGTGCGATGTCCTAGGAAGAGACAAGAATCCAGAGGTTCTGGAAGAAAAGAGTATGAAGGGGTGCGATGCCCAAAAAGGATTAGGGCATGACAAGAATTTAGAGGTTCCGAAGGAATATGAAAAGGGAGGGCGCGATGCACAGGGAGAAGAGGAAAATTTGGCAATTCCGGGAGGAAAGAATAGGGAAGGGCGCGATGTCCTGAAAGGATAGGGAAATGAAAAGAAGGGTCTGGAGGTTCCGGAAGGAGAAGATAGGAAGGGACGCGTTGCCCTAAGAGAAGAGGTGGGGGATCTGGAAGTTCCGGAGATGAAAGTTCTAGAGATGAAAGTGAAATAGAATGGGGGGAATCCGAAGGTTCCGGAAGGAGAAGATAGGAAGGGACACGGTGCCCTGAGAGAAGAGGTGGGGGATCTATTAGTTCCAGAGATGAAAGTGCAATAGAATGGGGAGAATCTGGAGGTTCCAAAATGAGAGAATAGAAAGGGACACGATGCCCAGAAAGGGTTAGGTAATGAAATAAGAGATCCAGAGGTTTTGGGGGAAGAGGATAAAATGGGGCACGACGCCTTGGGAGTAGAGATGAAAAATGAGATAAGACATCTGGAGATTTCGGAGGAAGAAAATAGGAGGGGACGCGATGTCTTGAAAATTGAGAAAAGAAAGAAGGGGCACGATGCCCGAAAAGTATAAGGGAATCCGGAGGTCCCGGAGATGAAGGTGAATGATGAGGAGGAGGATGGAGAAGATCCGAAGGTTCCAGATATGAAAGTGAATTGAAAGGAATAGAATGTGAAGGATTCGGAGGTTCTGAAAATCGGGGAAGATAAGGGTCAAGAGACCCGGGAGAGAAAAGTGAATGAATATGCAAATGTGTGAAATGCAATGAATGCAAGGAATGCAATAGTGAAAGCCTCCTTTTCACCCAATGGGTGGCCCATGGGAAGGAGTTAGCGGTTAATGGGAGGGTGGATGGAATAGAATAAGAAGTGAATATTAATTGGTGGGAGGCCCCGGCCCGGACCGTCGTGGGAAACCTTGAGGCGAGCGGTACTGCGCACCTTCATGCCCGACTCCCTGCCCAAGGTGTGCAGGATGAAGTGATCGGTGTGCGTGCCGACGCCGGCAATCCGCAGTTTGCCGGCCCGTACCCTGGCGCGCACTTTGGCATACCACAGCACGCCGGCATCGCCTTCCATGGGCAGCACCGCGATGCCGCGGTCCGCGTGCACCTGCGCGAAGGCGCGCGCATCGGCATAGCGTTCGTTGTAGATCACGAGGTCGACGTCGTGCACCTGTGACGCCCAGCCCACGCGGCCCGCAGCGGCTGCAGCAGCCGCTGCCGCCCCGGCCAGAAATTCCCGTTTGGTCATCATTGCGGTGAGTTCCTTGTCAGGTAAGCTGCGATCGCATCGGCATCAGCGTCATTGACCTCGGTCTTGCGGATCGGCGGCATGCTGCCGATGCCGACCCGCATCAGCGTCTTCACCATGACGGCGCTCAAGTCCGTGCGCTTGGCCAGTTCCGCCTTGTCACGCGGCATACGTCGCGCGAGTGCATTCGTGCCCCACACACCTGGCCCGTGGCAGGGCAGGCACTTGATCTCGAACACCTGCTGGCCACGCTGCTGCTGCGCAGTCAGCGGTGCATCGGCCGCGTTCACCGCAGCGCATGCAACACACAGGGCGGCGGTCGCCAGGACGATCTTGAGCAGTTTCATGCCGGCTTCCCCTTGCGCGCCCGCGCCGCACTGCCCCACAGCCCCTGCTTGCCGGGAGCCAGGATGCCATTGGGGTCCAGGGCGTCCTTGACCTTCTCGCCCAGGCGACGCGTCGCATGGTTGTTGAAACCGTACATGTCCGCGACATCGTCCATGAAACTGATGTGGGCGCGATAGTCACCGAAGCCCTGAGCAGCGCCATCCTTGTACAGCACCCGCGCCAGCTCCCGGGCCCGCTTGGTCATCTCCGCATCTTCACGGTTGAAGAAGGTGCAGGGGTTCACGACGATGGCGCGCGAACCGATGTTGAGGAAGCCGCAGTAGCAGTCAAAGCCGTACTCGACGTAGCGCTGGTAGATCGACTGGTAGATGTCCGAAATACGCGAACCGATCGGCGCCACCACCGGCGCATAGTTGATATGACCGCCGGGACCGCCATACCAGTCCACACCCGACAGCGGGAACAGCACCGGCGACACCCGCATCCAGCCGGCCAGCGGTTCACCGCGGCGCCAGCGCATGGTGTTGACCTTGGCGCCGGGGACCTTGTCGAAGGCCTCGCGGATCCTCGCCTCGCGCAGGTCCAGGCCCTTGTCGGAGTCGAACAGGTTGAAGCCCACGCTCCACAGGCCCACCCCCTGCGCGCGCAGGGTCTTTTCCACGAAGTCGAGCGGCATGCAGCCCGGCTCCTTGTAGCCATCTTGCTGCTATTGTGGTGCTGAATTTGTAAGAACCAGAAAGCAGAGGCCCTATTCACAACTCTGCCCCGACCATCGCTGCCAACCAGAAGTTCCTCCAAAAATCAAACGTCCTCCTGGGCCAACCCTGGAGATTTCACGACTAGTTTCATCGACAACGGAGTTCAGGAGTGACCGTAGCGGCACCGACATTGATTGTCTATCCCCTGTTCCAAAGGGCTGGCAGAATCGACATCTTCTTCGTTCGGCCTTTCTAACTTAGTTTTTCCCACCCCGCCTGGCCAGCTTAAAGCCTCTCCCTGCGTGGAGGTAGTTTTAAGTGTAATTCAAGTTAACCGCCACCCCGAGATCCCCCTCCTGTGAGAGGAGTAGTGGTGTAAATTTTTAAACAGGCTGAAGCTTCACCGACGTAGCGTGTGGGGAACCCACGCTTCCCCGCTCGCCCACATCTCCGAACGGGACCGGGTTCTTCAAATCGGTCGAGTAAGTGCTCTATCCCTTGCTCATATTTAGGTGCCTTGTTCTTTCAATATTAGCTCATAGCTTCACTGGCCTGTGTGAGTGAGTGCTTGGTCCCGGAAGCTCCACTGCTTCGAGTGGACATGCAAGGGAGGGAAAGACTTGACGGATGGTCGACTCAATGCAATGGTTCTAGGACTTGGACTTGATAGAGACAAGTCTAAACTTGCTCTGATACTAATTGATATGATACCACCTTGGGGGTGATAGTCACAAGACCGGTGCACCTGGGACCTAAACAAGTAACCACAGTTTGCAAGAGAATCGGACCGATATTGGCGGCCACTCACCCGACACTCACCTAAAACCCAGGGTAACTCAGCGATGCCGAGTCGAGGTTGTGAGGGCTAGACCCTTGCTGGCAGAGGGCCAGGAAGGCCAAGGTTCTTCCCAAGGATCTGGAGGCCCAATTCAATGGGGTCGACTGAGTGCCGAGGGCACAGGTCATCCACACACTCCGAAGTTATTTGAGTTCGGGCTTCACTCTATGTGGACCCAATTATCCATTTGGAGCTTTCTATTTGAGTCATTTGATGTATTTTCCCTTCTATTGGGGCTTGCAATTTCTACATAACTCTATAACTGAAAAATTGTGCAATGTCTTGGAAGTGTGAGCTTCTTGACATCTGTCATTTTTGATGGAGGAGCTAATATAAACAAACAATGTGTAAGAGAGAGTGTGTGTGTGTATATGTACATACAAGTGGCCAGGGGCTTTTGTGTGGCCCGGCCGTATAGCACTAGAGCCATCCAATCTTGATGGGATGGCTTTTTGCCCGTTTTCACCTTGTGCCCGCAGTGGATCAACAGCCATCTTTTTTCCCCCACCTGCCAGAATGCTGCAGCACCTGCTGCAGACTAAATACTGCAGCAGAAATGCTGCAGAAGTGCTGCAGCCGGTGCAGGTAAAGGGATGAAAGCTTGCCACATTGTGATTACATGATGGGAATGATTGCATCCTGAGGGGTTTTCACCTCTCTGCCTCCACAACACATCAAGGATAGCAGTTTCGGTTGGGTCCGAAACCGAAACAGTATCGGTTTTGGTTTTGGTTTCGGCCTGAAACTAAATAAAATACTATTTTTTTACCTTGCAGTTGACGTCTGGTTTCTCCCTGTTTCGGCCGGTTGGTTTCGGATCGGTTAGGTCCGAAACCGATACGTTTCAGCCGAAATGTATTAGTTTCGGCCGAAACTGCCAACCATGCGACACATTCCAAGCTTTTCTGGGAACATCAGAAGCTATCTGATCAACCTTTGGAAGGCATAGAGATGATCTTCGGGATCCACATATAAAGAAAAGAAAACATGCTTGTCAGATCACTGGGTGCCCGCATGAGTAAATACTTCTCTAATGTTGTTCAACCTTCTTTGAGACGATTTCTTTGCCATTTCACATGTTAGATTGAAAAGGTATGAAATCTAGTTTATTTGCAGTTGGTCATGTTGAAATGTATAAAATCTAATGTGATGTGCTATCTCCATGGTAACCCTATACATGTTTATCAGGTATGTTGCCTGTATGATACTTTACCTGCATAGATGCCTCAGTCTTTCCTTGGGGGGGAATATAACCTAATCCGTTCCAAGGAATTTGTGTGGATTATCGTTGATGCTTTATCTGCCTAGCTTCATATTATCCCTTTATTTCCTCTAAATTATGTCCAATTCATTCCTTTTAATTATGCAGGGTGATACCATATCGACGTTCTAGGCCATCTGCATATAGACTTTATATGGAACTTCTTAAGAGACATGCCTTTACTTTTGCCTCTGAAGTTTATGGACCGAGTTGGAAACAGTGAGAATAAACCTTGCTACATTTGCCTCTTTAGCAGAATCAAATTATTGCTTGATAGAACTTTCTTTCTATTTTATTTGATTGTACTTTCTCAGCAGACTGTGTTGTTGTTGTTTGGAAATATTTCATGGCTAGCAACGTTTCACCCAATTCAGCTTTTTACCCTGGTTAAAGTTCTTATTCATGATCTTTCTTATCAAGGACCTTCATAATGCCTGGTATCACCTCACTTGACTTACGATTGCCTCCGTGACTGTTTTTGAATAAAAGGAGATTAACTTGGTCAGACTTGGTGTAAATCAATCAGTTGTTACTAATATGTGTATTGAGTCCATCTGGTCTTTCCAGCATTTACTTATCGCTCTCTACCTGTTCTTAGCATGGATAAACCATATAGTGTTACAACCGGATCCAACCCTTGTGCGGTATGTCCGCTTTGGGCCAAGCTTGCACAATTTTGTCCCGAAAAGGCACCATCCTAGTCCTACATATACATCCCAATAATTCTCACTTTCTGATATGGGACTAATCCGTTCGTTCGTGGCAGCTCCACACTAGCATGCACATCTTGTAGCCCCTTCCTCCTACATGGCTTGCGACTAGGCCACTGCAGGAGCCTAACTCCTGCTTGATTCGTCCCCAAATCAACCCACATCATATTACGGGGGTTTTGCTTTGATACTACAATGTCGGGACCCGCTCCAACCTTGTGAGGTATTGTCTGCTTTGGGCCAAGCCACAAGGTTTTGTCCTCAAGGGACACCTCACAAGTTGTAGATCTCTGTCTTACATATTTAGCTTAGTTACTTTTTTCATTTTTTGGCATGGGACTATTTGGTTCATCCCTGCCTCAGCCCTCATGCATAGTGGTAGCTCTATGTCATGGCGGCTCTACACTGGTACACACACTTGAATAACTAGGTCACTACATATAGCCTTTGGACTAGGTGCACAATCTATTAACATAATCCAGATCTGGTCACCTTCCAAGAATCCATTAAACCCAGTCCATTCTCTGTTTGAGACAGCAAGCACCTTAGTTCATGTGTCTTCCTGACAATGGTGATTGTCAAGTCTGAATGCTGCAAGTGGAAACAAATTACAACATTGACTAGGGGCAACCATATGAGTTCTCATTGAAGTTAAAGTGAAATTAGTAATAAGGCTTGCAGAAAATTGAGGATTTGCTAGTATAAACCTTTGTAACTTGCTTTGCACGTTTGTCAGCATAAATTAGAGTCTTTAGTCTTGCATTAGCCTTTACTTGTCACATGCATTTTATTCATAAGCATATGGTTGCTCTTGACATGCATTTGCATTAGATATTCCTCTTGACATACATTTGCATCATGATGCTTGAATTGCACAAAAGTATGCTTGAATGAACCCTCATCTGTGTGTTGCATGAATTCTATTTAGTTATGTATGAGCCCTCATTTCTGATTGCTGTCTATACAACTCTTGATAAATAATGTACTCGGTTGGAGTAATTGAGTGAAAGTCTGCTGTTGGTTAAGTTGGATAGCAAATATTCAGTTGATTGAAACCCCTTATGTCTTTGATCAAACCCCCATATGATTAACCCATACACTCATCAATCTTAATCCAAATCAATGGGGATTCATGCCTTAAGCCTAGGCCTTCATTACTTTTAATTTAGCTTGAAAATGTCATGTTACAGGGTAGAGTCGACTTCTGATCCTACCTTTGCTTCTGCTTCTCGGGATAGAAAGGGTGAGAAAAAGTGTCGACTCAAATCGGACCACTGGGGCTCGCCTCCGTTCGCACCCGTTCGGCCCCAGCAGCCTTAAAAGACCCAGTACGTCCCTTACAAACACTGTGCCACCCTCTTCAGCCCTAAAACCCCTTCTTGCCAGCCCTCAACTCCTCTAGCCCCCAAATGTGGACACCCTGCGGAACCCGCGGCCTTTGTTCTTCTCCGAGCACCTAGGGCGTTCTCCATTCTAGCCTCCACAGTCGAGACTCATGCATAGGTTGTGGAGAATGGATCTCTCCAAGGTAGGCTCCCATCTGTTGAATAGACCAAAAAGTCTCACCTTCCATCGGTTTCAAATCTGCGGTGCGTCCAAATGGTGCCCAAGAAGTGATCTAGGAAGGAGATAGAAGAAGCCCATGTTCTGAAGGAACTCCGGTGGAAAGATAAGCAACTTCAAGCTCAGAAGAAGAAATCTGAGGCTAAAAATCTCATGCTTGTTGAAAGTTAGGTACTCCGCCCCAGAGCTGTGGATTTTCATAGTCTTGAAACTACTCTGCCTGAGTTGGTTCAACTGCTTAGCAAACAACCAAATTTGATGTCTTTTATGTCTTATCATCAAAAAGTATATCATTCTGTTGTGCATCATTTTTATGGTATCATGAAGGTGAAAAATGAAGATCTTGTCACTGAAATCAATGGTCAGGCTATTCCTCTCACCGTACCACTACTTGGAAAAGCACTTCAAATGCCATATGATTGTGGTTGTCATTATGAAGAAGCTATGTTTGATGAAGATGAGGCATATGAAGCAATGACAGGTGAAGAAATGGGTGATAGGTCCACAAGTAAATTGAATGCAAACAACTTTCCCCCAATGCAATGGATTTTACATCTCATGATGAGTACAATCTTGCTCCCACGCTCTGGAGGAAGAGAACAAGTTACACATCAATAACAATTCCTTTTTGTCTACATCTTGAGTGGCAATCCAATTAATTTTCCTGCTATCATGTTGGAATATATCACCAGCTGTCGGAAGTCAAAGAACAGAAATCTTCCTTATGGTGCGGCACTGACCCCGATTTTTCAATATTTGCATATCCCCTTAGACAAAGAGGTCAGTCACACCATCAGAGATGCAGACATTTACACCATTCCATCTATCTGTAACAACATGGGTTATGAACTCCGGCGCGACCGTCTCGTCTGCAATCTTAAGTCTCAAAAAGGGAAAGCTCCTGCTGTTACGTCTGATGATAGTGATGACCATGGACAAGAAGAACATGTTGATACTCAGTTCGCTTCTATGGATGTCACAATGATGCACTCAAAGATTGATGCCCTAGGAGGTGAACTTACCCAGGTCAAGGAGACGGTGACGGTCTTACCAAAGACATTTTCGATTTGAAGCTTTACCACAACACATATCTCCAACAATTTGAAGCTATGGCCACTTCCATTGATTCGCTGACTCAAGCCTTGGGTGTTCAAACCTCAAAGATCGATGACATAGCGGATTTCATTCGCCGTCCCCCAACTTCCCCTTAATCCAACTTGGAGACATCATTTGAAACGCTTCCAGCTTGTAGTACTTTTGCTTATCCCTGCTTCTCCCCCTTCTCCTTTTTGATGATGCCAAAGGAGGAGAAATGGTTATGTTATCTATGTTATGTTATCCTGTCAATGTCAGTTATGTGTGTGTGTTGCATGCTTACGTGCCGAATGCCTGAGTGAACATCAAGTAGAATGAGCATCCGCAAGACATGGCATGGCATGCATAGTATAGTATTGGTCATCTCTCTGTCAGCCAGTGTGTCTTTTGTTGTTTTAACTATTGTGAAACGAATTAACATTATGATGGTCGGCAAATTTGTGATGTCAATGATCAATCTACATTGCTTGAATGAGTCATATCGATGCTATCCTGTGTTTGAATGAGTTACATTGATGCTATCTTGTGAAAACCTTCTTAGGAATGGAATGTATTGAATAAAATTGTACAAGAAATGTCGCCATCACAACACTTGTGATTGGCTTGAAGGGCATACATCTCTATCACCAATCTCCTCTGCGACATCGACGAAGATTTCTTCTTGGTGGCGATCACCTTCTCTTCCTGACGGTGAGGGCTTGACCTCCAGTCGATGAGTCTTCTCCCCCCCATTTACTCTCTTCATCAAACACGGTGGAGGCGGTGGGCGCCGCCATCCATCTATTTCTTCCTTGCTAACGGTGAGGGTTTCATAGTAGAGGGCTTCCCCCATTGTCTTCTTCTTCGCCGTGGATCGACCTGAGTCGGTGGTCCCATGGCGGATCCTTAGTAGGGCAATGAGGCCCTCTTCATTTGGTTTTAATGGCTTCGGGGAGGTTCCTTAGTAGGCTGGTCCTCAGAACCGACATTCCCTGTTGTCCATCTGGCCTAGGTGTATCACCTACGACCCTATTTTTAGGGACTGTCCCTCCTTATGGGGTGGACATTCTCCCCTATTGTTCTGGGACACTCTCGACTAAGGGGAGGCTCTGCCAAATTTTCTTCAGAAATCTTCTCCGAATATATTCTTTTCCTTCTACTTTTGTTGCCCCTTTTTTATTGCAGATAGAGTGATGGCTTCAATAGCTTCTTCTGCGGTTGCACAGGGGACTGATGCTCCACCCGGTGTGCACCCAGTTGTCAGATGGCAAAGTGTTAATAATCTCGACCAAGGTCAAAGATGTATAGCGATAGTGTCAGAATCTTCTGACTCAGAGATGGACTCCATGGATGTCGAATGGCTAACTCTTTCTGACAGAAGCCAGTTTTCATTTGAACAAGGCCAAGGCTATAGGATGGATTTTCCAAAACATAAGCACTTAGTGCTTTTCCTTGACTACTTCAATCTCATGGGGAAGCGAGACATTCTACCTATTCGGCCAATAGAGCATAGTATACTCCTGGGTCGAGACAACATGATTGACTCGGTAGTAAGGAGCGAGGCAATCAATCTTCTAGGGGAAACCAGTGAATAGGGGGCCGTCACCAGTGTATTGGAATTAACTCTTGCTCAAGGATTGCTAACTCGGGCCCCAGAATTTACTCCCGCTAAGTGGGATTTATCCACAGGAAATCTTCACAAAGAGAAGCATATGTTTGGCCTTTTCTTGGCCCAGTTGAAGTGGGGGTTCAGAGAAGAACCATTCCTCTTGGACTATTTAGCAATCAGGTTCAAACATCGGATCACTGTTGGCTGGTTCGTGGACTTTAAAGCCACTGACGTCCATGCCTTTTGGGATGGAGTTGTTGAGTTCATGGAATGCATGCTTCAGCATTACGGTCCCATTTTGATGAGAGCTGGAGTATATCAAAGCGTCTATGCTTCTCGCTTCCGGTACCTGATTTCAAAAGGCTTGTGCTACGGCATGATGGAGGTGTTTTGCCTCGAGTACAACACCTTTTACACAGTGGAAGGGGAGACTTCTTTGGACTTATGGAGTTTGCATTACCTGTTCGGTCTCCCTATCGACGACGAACCGTATGAAGAAGTATGCTGGCCGGACTGGCTCAAAGACCGCACCGACGGTGAAGGCCGATATTATCTCTGGTATACATATCGATACCTTATGAAAGTGTATCGGACTTTGTGACTGTCTATTCAGAAAGTCATGAAAGCTTCTTCTTTCCACACCCGTTCACACAAGGAAAGGAAGCGGGTGGGGCTGGGACTGTGGTTGGAGTATTTTTTTGGAGGTGATGAAAAGTACAAGGTCTTTCCCTCCATCGAAGCAACACTGAGTAGACTGAAGAAGCGGGCCCATCGAAAGACTCATCTGTCCCCTTCTCTTCAAAAAGGGCAGCAAAGCGGCCCAAACCTGACGGGAGTAGACCCCATCACACACTGTGCAGCCTATCTGACATATTGGCTGTGTACATTTGCTCTCCCGTAGGGGGACGAGACGGTGATTCGTGCTGAGGCTATATATCCATCGTGCTTGATGGCGTGGGGCATGAAGCTATCTCTCTGCCCCGCCACATTATCCTTGATTTACAAGATGTTGGTAGATCTTCATCATACTCATCTCCCTAGGAATCTGCGGACTGTAGGTCTGCTTCACTTCTTTAATGCTTGGGTGTGCTCTCTATTCCTCGAGTATGCTCCCTGGGTGCTATAGTCATCCAATTTGTTTCCCAGAATGCTGGAGTTTGCTAGTGCCGAGCCCCAGCAAGCATCAGACCAACTTTTTACAATTAGGGGGCAACTGACAAAAGTGCCTGTAAATGCCGCTGGAGCTTTACACTTCTGGAATTTGGCTGCTCACGGTAGCCCATTAGTAAACTGCATGCAGGAGTGCAAGTTTGGTGAAGTAGAAGAATATGTTCACCCCGTCTCAGGCAAAGTCTATGCAAGATCATCTCTAGAGCCAGAGCTAGTGGACTGGGCATTATCCATCTGGCCTAGTGTCTTTGTCTTCCGGAAGGGCGGAATCTTTAGATACCCTCAACATTCAATTAGGAAAGGCATCCTGTACCAGAACTAATTTATTGCTCTGTCCGCATGTCAATTATCTTGACCTAAGTGAACCATCATTATTTGGTCATACTTTTCGTTAACTTTTGGGTTATTTATTTTGACATAGAATGCTATACATACCAACATGACACAAAATATATAACTAGTATTTCGCGGTGTTACATGTTGAATCAAATATTGACTCTTTGCTTGACGTGGGCCGAAATGCTTACATGATATGAGCCTCTTCATGGCGCGAGTGCAATGTTTTAGCCTGGCCAGATTGTGAAAAGAGTTCTTGTAGCCTATTAATTTCAGTTGGTAAATTGAATTAGAGTGGTAGAAGATGATTAAAGATACATATATGTCGGATGTAATCAGGACCTAAACTATCAACCAATCTCTAACACTGGAATTTGTGTTCCACAGCATCCCTGCACATAATTGCCATATTGGTCTCCCAAGATCCACATATTAGAGTGGAACCGGTTTGCACAAAAACATCGATCTTATTAGTAGGAACAAGATTAAAAATATACTTTAAACAACGTGAGAGGCCCACCTCTCTGAACTTTCCAACGCTGCTGTAGTTGATGCACACTATTTCAATCAATTTTTCATATGGGATAATTATTAAATGCCCCTCCCTCGGTTCAGCCACATGACCAGCAGCTGGGGTAGCCGTAGATGATCGGTATCCTATGTACAAGGACATGGTGAGAAAAAATCTTTTCAGAATGGCCTGGATCGAACTGTGGCCATTTGATCAGAAGGTGTCATAGGTAAGCTGTATATATAAACTCCCCCACGTACACAGAGCTATAATGACGAGAAGGGGAAACCTCGCACAACATGGACTAACTAGCAAAGGGAGGGAAGGCCAAGTAGGCGCTCCTGCATGCGGTATGCTTCAATGTTATGGCGCTTCCTCTGGGCTCTGTCTCTGCCCTCTTCGTACCCACAGCAGAGACGCATCAGATGTGGCTACCGCTAGCTACCTCTATTGGGCTACCGCTTCAAAGAGGTAAATCTGGGGAGAGCTGGTCACATGCCACATGGTGATAGAGCATAGTGGGGCATGTTTATGAGATGAACAGTCTTGTTTGCAGCCTTGGAGGGTTCTGCCTTTCCCTGGTGACACGTACGGCCCCTCCTCCTATTCTTCCTATAATTGTTGTGTCTTGATTATTATGACTTGAAGGGACAGCATGAGGAAAGGGTGTTTCAAGCTCCAAGGCCCCTATTGAACAAGGACAAGATCAGGTGTAAAGTCATAGAGGGAAGCCTAACCTTACACATGTTAGACACATAGGGGGGAACAGATGGTGAGTTGGAAGAGAGACCCACACAGGTGCCCCCCCCCCCCAACTAGTGGATTGATAAAGCTAGTCGAGTGGATGTGCATGCCACAAGCAGCAACTCTATCCAGCTCTCTGGGGGGCATGAAGTGCATGCATGTCTCACTATGCCAATCTGTAATATTTCGGACCTTTCGGATCCTTATTTTCGGGTCTCAGATCTGTTTTCTTTGAGTGTCTCACTCCGTTGTGTCTGAAATTACGTTTCGGACATCTTTCGAGTTCGGATCGGCGCGATCCGGGGTCGTTTCGGAAGTCTGGAGGTATTCCGCGACTTTTCCGCGCGTTTTTTCGATTCCTGACCTGGTTTCCGGCAAGTCCTACGGAACTCCGCTGCGGACGAACCGAATCGTTCACCCGGGCGAGAGTGGTATCGTTGCGATCGGTGCGTTCCGAGGACCGCGGAAACGTAATTTTTTATTTTTTGATATTTTTCTCAATTTCTAGATTTTCTATAAATAGGGGTATTTCTTTAATCCTTTTCACATTTCTCTTCTTCTTCCTCTTTCTTCCTTCTCCTCCACTGTGAGCGCCCCCTTCCTCTCTCCCTTCGACCGGCGACAACTGCGACGCGTCCCCTCCGGCTGCAGACGGTACGGGGCGGCGGCGTGGCGACGACGGCGACGGTGTGACGATCGAGGAGGCGTAGAACTCGTGAGGTTTCATGAAGGTTCAAGAGTTCTAAAAATATTCTTCGTGGTTTCGACACCGATTCGACAGACCTTTTGCTCCATTGAGGTAGGGGGACGAATCCCTATGCTCATCCCATCATCCCCCGCGATTTGTAGGCCGAATGGGAGCCAAGATGGGTGTTTTTGAGCGAGTTAGGGCAAAAATCATATTTTGGGGAGAGTTCGCCCGATCTATAGATTGGAGCCGCGATTCGGCGTTTTGATCGCCTAGAATCATGCTAGGGGTCCCCGGGGGCCTTCCCCTTTGATTTCCCCCTCTCCCGTGGAGGTATGGGGGTGTAGTTGTAATTTTTGTGTTGAGTTCACCGTTTCACCGCTGGGACACTGTGGCGGTCGTTCCAGTGACTGCCACAGTGTGTAACACGCCTGGGCAGGTGACGCGGCGGATTTACGAGAGGAATGCTTTGCTTTGTTTTTCCCTAAATAAATGCTGAACAGGTGCAAGTCTTCCGGTTCGGCGTCGCATGAAGAACTCACTGACGGCTGGCCAAAAACCCCGTAGATAGCTCACATATCTCTTCAGTTCATCTTTATCCTCCCCCACATCAATCTGTGCTTTGAATACGGCGGCATGGTGTCTCCAGGCTCACCGGATCTTCTGAAGTCATCGTCTATCCTCGTCGGTCCCCAAGAGACACCTCGTGATAAGATCTCCCCTTGAGGCGGCCCATGGGATCTGTCTGGGCAATCCCAACTGGTGATGACACTGATGGGCTTGGTACAGCACCAAGTCCTGAGGCCCTACAAGCTAGATCTCTCGGTCCAGCGACCCACATACTCGAAACTCTAGGCACCGATACATCATCGACGCAAACACAAGTTGGTCCTCAGGCAAAAAATTCAAGTGGTCATGCCAATCATCTCTGGTCTTTAGAAGTGCAGTCTTGCATACCACTTGATCCTCGGGACCAAAGATGGCCCTAGCTGGGTAGAGAGCGCTCTTCTCGAAGATTCGAGAAGCTATAATCAATGTGTCATGGAAGTCAAAACTAAAGTGGATCTCCATCCACACCTGCATTAGATAGAGGCTCCCCGGGGTGCTTCCACCTAAGCTCATCTGCATAACCCCGCAGTACAAGTGAGCAAACACCGCTTGAGAGAGGGAGTGCCTGTCCCACAAGAGAGTGAGTGGTCCCACATGCTCTTGCGTTACCACGTCCCCGGATGTAGGAAAAAGTAGTGCCCTGCAAAGGGATAACGTCATCCCTCGCATCAGTCGGCCTGCATCAACTGACCTGCCCCTGATCTGGCCCAGTAACCATATGGCAAGGCGTTCGACCAAGATCCCTCACTGATCTGTCATCCGCCGAACCTCCTGCTTCTCACACACTATGTCTTCTAGAACTTTCTCCCAGGGTGGGAGATCTATCAGGTCACCCGTGTCTAAGTCGTCCCACAGGAAGAGAAAATTGATCTCCTCCACCAGCACTGAGGCCTCAAACTTGGGGAACATGAAAGTGTGGGTCTCCGGATGCCACAACTTGAGCAATGCACCTAGAGCCTCCTAGTTCGACCTCATTTTGGCAAATTGCTTAGCCATGACGACTAGGCACATCAAGCACCACTGGTGCATATAAACTCTCATATCAGGAGTAATCGCCGCCAACAGGTCATGGAGCCAACTATAGCGGCGGGTATGTCTTGCCCTCGGGAAGGCTGGGATAGGTTGAAAAGGAGAGAGAGAAGAGGAACGGATCAATTTTGACTGTCTCATCTTGCATCCTAACACACATAGGTCATGGACCTCACCTGGCTGTCCTTCACAAGCTGGCTCAGGTGTCCTCTCATCTCAGAGAGTACACCGAGTTCCATGCTCCCCAACAGACGAGAGGAGGAAGACACCATCTCCAAAGCTCTTCCTTTGATGGTGCTTGCTCTCTACCTCGAAACCCTATCTTCACAGCCAAGGGCATCCACTCCCGATGGTTTATAGTCAAGAGTCCTGCTCTGTTCTGGACTCCAAAACTTACGAAACTAGAACAGGTAGGCAGCCAGCTCACTGGATGCCCTGGGTGAGGTAGGCAGCCACAGCCTTAGCCGCCCACCAAAGTTAGATGGCCATAAGGTTGGCCACCCAATCCCTATAGAAGGCAGGCACTTTGGCCGTCTCCTGAACTTATTTAGGGCCAGACCTATTTTAATCATGTTCATATTTCGCTTTCCAATGTATCATTTGCTTCATCATTATTATTGCCATATGAACTTATCTAATGTGTGTTAATGCAGCTGCGGATAATAGGATTGGCTATCAAAAACTTCACACGATGTCGTCAACAACTGTTGCATTTTAGGTAGTAATCCCGGAGGCTAATAGCTTCGGGCACATAAACTCTGAGTTCCTCTCTAATAAAAATCGTGAAGAGTTTATGCTCCTTAAGCTATTCGATGGCTGCCTGCTACCAAAAACTAGGGATGACGGACTTCCCGAAATCTTGACTATGTCTAATGACAGATGTAGAACGATGGACCCCCATAGGTTCCAGACTACGTCCGTTGCTAGGCGGGGATGATAGACTTCTTGAACTCTTGACTGATTAGTCCAGAAGGCAGGCCAATAAACCCTCCAGTTATGCATTAGATAGGTTTTTTCTTTTAAACCCAGCATGCATCATATAGGTCCTTTTAGTCAAAAAAAAAGGAGAGAAATAAATGCATGCAGACATGACATTCGGGGATGGTAAGTGAAACATGGGACAACACATATGCTTTGACCTCCCTGTGGTCCTTCGTCCCAACTGACCGTGTTTCTCGATTTTGCTGAACTCATGTGAGCGAGTCTATGTGATTCCACTCCGATTCGACCAGCTGAAGGCATGTTTTGTGTATGACCGTCATGAGTATTTTGAGATTCAAATGTAATTTTCTCCTTATGGATCCTGTCTTGCTTGGCAATCCATATTTGGTTGTATCCGGATGACCCGTCCATAAATGAGAGAGCTTCATGGCCTATGGTGACATCAATCATCACCTCGGTGATCGGCACAAAAAAGTCATCTTTCGGACATGCCTTGTTGAGGTCCCGAAAGTCGACACATATCCTTATCTGCCCATTTTTCTTTTTCACGGGCACTATGTTTGCCAACCAAGTTGTATATTGATTTTCTTCAACAAACCCCACATCAGTAAGTCTGTCGACTTCTTTATTAATTTGATTAATCAGCTCAGGATGCGTTCGTCTGGGAGGCTGCTTTACTGGTTCTGCTTTTGGGTCAATTGCTAACAGATGCTGTGCCACAGTGGGGCTTAACCCTGGCATTTCATCATATGTCCAGGCAAAGCAGTCCTTGAGCTCTTTTAGGAACCGTATATACTATTTTTGAGCTTCTGGTGTCAGTAGGGCACTGAGAAAGGTTGGTCTTGGTTCCTCTTCAGTTCCCAGATTTACTTCTATTAATTCATCAACAGTAGCTTGACCGCCATCTTCGACCTTAGGTGGAGCTTCTTGTAGGTCGACGAAGTTCCCATTGGTATAATTTTCTTCACCCTCCAAGGGTTCCAACCCTTCAGGTGAAATGCAGGTTGATGCTGAGCCTTTAAGGTTAATCACAACTTGTTGATTCTCTTCAGATTGGCTTGTTGAAACCAGAGGGATTTGTCCCTTATTCTCTTTGCTACAATATTGAGTTATTGGGCTATCTGTCAGATTTTGTTCGGCTCAACTTTGCTGCCCTGGCATCTTTTCTTGTGGTCCCAATGCACAGACTTCTTCCTCCTGAGGGTCAGCAGGTGCAAGCTCCTCTGCTAGATCTCCCAGTTGCTGCATAGCTCGAACTTCCTACAGGATACGTTCGAATTCCAGATGCTCCTTTCCTTCATCAGAGGTCTTATCTTCATCGGACATTCCTGTGTCGAATTTGACTTCAGCTTGGAACAAATCTTCCTTGGGGAACAACTCTTCCCAACATCGGCATGATGTTACTTCATCTTGCCTTTCAGCATTTTATTGATTGCTGAGGGATTCACCACCAATAATGGAGTGGTATATAATCTCTTCATCCCCTGGAGGGTACTCAACGTGACCAACCTCGAAAGGGCATTCGTGGGTGAATGAGGTAGAGATAACATCCAACTCTACTTCATAATATTCTTGCAAGGTGTAGCCCAGCCCCGGGTGATGGGTAATTTTCAGCAACTCTTTGTTATTACAGGGTGGATCCCAGAGCTTCTGGAATGCCTCCTTCAGGCCAGCGGACTGCAATGAAGGCATCTACATCCTGGCGAACATCTGTGAGACCCATTGTGTGGTGTAATCCAGACCCGCTATTGGCACCATTCGGCTTGTTGCTTCTTCGGGGATCATGCAGTCTTGATCATCTTCATCAGTGGGCTCCCCGGAGTAGAATATTATAGGAGGTTCATAGAAGCGAGGGACCTCCATGGTCTTCAGTGGTTGTATTGTTTGTCATTCCAGGCTCGGAATGGGCTTGAATAACCCCTGTGGGATTTTGATATGCGTGAACTTTTTCTTCATATCTTCGTCAACTTCCCCAGGATAGATGGTTGGCGGTGTAGCTCGAGCAAAGTCTCCAGTTTGAGAGATGTGGGAGTTCTCATGCTATTCCATGTAGCCTGGCGGCAGTGGAGGGAACCAGTCATCTGCCTTTGACACTGCTTTCTTCTGGCCTGTAGAGACTTCTTTCTTCTTTACCCCTTGGGAGACTTCCGTATAGAACGGTGCATCGAGCATGTGACACTCGTAAACTTCAAAGAGATGCAAGTCCGCAAACACCATTTCTTCTTTGCCATTGTGGCAGTACTTGATACATTGATGCAATGTGGAGGGCACTATCTGATATTTATGTAGCCAAGGCCGTCCGAGCAAGGCTTTGTATGTAATGTCAGAATTTATGACATAGAACTGCACTGTGGTGGTAAAATCTCCCAATGTTAGGTTGAATTCTGCCACTCTGAGCGGGGTCTCGCACTTCTGATTGACGTCGGTGATCCTCATATCTTTCACCTTGGTGAGGTGCAGATCAAAGTAGTACTTCTGGTAGATACTTTAGGGTAGGATATTTACAGCAGCTCCTGGATCTATCAGAATTTGGCTTAATGGCTAATAGTTGAGATATCCCCTCATATACATAGGCCTGTTATGATTAGGGTCAAGAATCAACATGTCATCTTTTATGAATGTAACAGCTGGCCTGGAGTTAACCTCTATCAGGAGAGCTTCATACTGAGCTGGCAGCTGCAGGGCATCAATAATAGCTTGGAGAGCTTCTTCGCTCAAGGAAAAGATTTCCCATATGGAAAATCTTGTGGGGAGTTTCTTCAACATCTTCATAATTTGGCTGCCCACTCGAACGTTGGACAGTCGCATCTCCTCCACCCAGCGGGTTCTTCACAAGCTCATTTACCGAGATGAAAGCCCAACTTAAGACCACACGGTCTAAAAGCACTAGACATACACGATCTCACCATCCTGTACGCTACAGTGACCACGGGTAAGGCCGAACACAGACTACCCGACAAGTCACAAAAACACAAGTCAAGTGTTAAGTGACAATAGCACCTCCTCACTAGAAGAACAGCCAGATGCGTCCATTGATGTCTTACACTGTGCCACAAGTATCTCCTACACGCCTGGAACGGCGGTAAATTAGACAGTCAATAGGAACCAAGGAACTACAGTAACGAGTGACTAGTCAGGGTCACGCCCGTCGGCACTCGTCCAACGCCCCTGGCCATGTGTGCACACATAAGCCCAATGTCTTGAGTAAGGCCTCTAGCTAGTTTTCCCCCCAGTAGGACGCTATCGCAAAGCAAGGGGGCCCACGAAAACTTGCCTAAAAATCATCTATCGGGAACTGTCCCGCCACCACTCCTAGGTGGGCCGACAAATAGGAAAGTGTCGTTAGGCTATGACTAGTGGAGGCTCGCTAGACATAGAGACTCAAAATAGTGAAGTACGGATAGGTCGCAGATGTACCTGTCACAAGTACCATGAAACACAAGGCAACACACAAAACTAAAGCTAGACTCAGGATAACCAACTAGACCTACACACAATGATCCTTGTGTCTCACGACTCGGGTCAAGATCGTCGCACATCACGACAACATGCCGTTAATCAGCCTAGTCCCTAAGCTAAATCATGATAAAACACAAGTCCTAAGCCCCTAGGCTGCACATAGGACTCTCGATTCTGCAACCATAGAACAAAGAACATGAGGGATTTTCAAAACCCTCAAACTAAGTAGGCACGTAAATCGAGGTAATATGATACTTCCAGGCATCCCAAAACCAGAGTCTCGATCCTTATAGGATAATCAAGACACTCACGAGGTCATATGTCAACCACTGGGTCACAATTGGGTTGACCAGAAACTATAATGACTCTCGAAATACACAAAATACTTTTTGGTACAATGGCACATTCGGGCACCCTATAACATGGCCACAGCCCTCATAGGACGTCCACAACATCCATGGAACAATGGGCTAACCAAGGGGTCAAAGCCAAGCCAATTGGAAGCCAAATCAACAAAAGAAACACACTGGGCAAATGGTGGTCTTACCCCTGGCCGCTACTACTCTTTGGCAGTCTTATCAGGGCCACTATTCACATAGTTAATCAGGTAAGAAAATGGTCTTTCTCAAGGCTGTTAACATCAAATGGCGGTCCTCATCAGGCCATCTCAAGGATTTGGCAGTCAAGATCAGACCATCAATTCCAAACAGCCTCAAAATCTTCTCGAAAAAGCCATAATGGTGGCGGTCATTTGCCTGACCGTTACTTCAAAAGGCAGTCAGCCGCAAGGCCTCTAATAGGAATCGACTTAAACACGTAACGGTCTCCTTAGAACCGTGTCTAGGGAATGGCAATCCTCTTAAGGCCGCTAAACCAATTTGCGGTCGGGAGCTAGACCGCTAGCCCTAACTGACCCAAATCGACTTAAAACACTGAATAGCAGTCACCCAAGGGCCGCTAAAATAGAGTTGCGGTCAGTCGTGAGACCGCAACAAGAAACCGACAATGGAACTCACATTAGCGGTCTCTAAAGGGCCGCCTATCCAAATGGTGGTCACTGGTAGGACTGCTAAATCATTCCGATGGGAAAATCCTAAGACTACCCAAAACTTGGTCTTTCCACGCCCCAATTACATCTAAACGACGGGGAAACATTCCTAGACTCGATATCAACCTTCGACAAGCTGGAAGGGATCAAACCATCCACACAATGGCAAGAAATGGGCATTTTCCACAAATCAACCCCATATGACTCATGGGGGCAACCGGCCTCCTACAGGCCCCAAATCACAACCAAATGCAGTAAAACTGGCGAGAATGAAATCCCAACATGCCAGGGGTTTGAATGATTCCATTTAAATTGAAACCTGTCGCCTGACATAGCAAACTTGTCTCACACCCCCAAAGCATGATTTCACCCTTAAAGCTGGAAAACCCACTCAAACTTACACCATTCGGCTCCAAACCGCGAGGGAACATAAGAAAAGAGTAGGGTATCCATCCCCCTACCTCCACCGAAGATCTCACGAGTCGAAACGGCCAATCCTCAACGAAAACTACCACACGAACCCCACCTATGCTTCGAATCAATAGAACGGGATCGCACCAAGCCCCACGCTCCGATTCTCGCGCCATCATGCACCTAGTCATCTCCACAGCATCTCCACCTCAACCCGGACCTCCTCCATCTACAGTCGGAGCTAAGGGGGTGAGAGGAGAGAGAACGGAGGGAGAGAGTGAGGAACATGGGTGAGGAGAGAGGAGAGAGGGTGAGAGATTATAAAAGAAAAAGGAAATAGGAAATTAGAAATATTTCCTAAAATCTGATTTTTGATCTGAAATTTTGGTCTTTTCTTTTCTCTACTAGACCGAGTGCAGGGGCAAGAGATTGATGGATGAGATGCCCAAGCTAGGCACTCCCAAATACGAGAGACGTCTCAAATAGGGGCAGTCTTGAACCTGAAAAATGACATTTCATGCTAAATCTGGCCAATAAGGGCTATGAATTTGGAAGATCAATATACAAAATTATAAATTAAGGGCATGGAAAGAGTGGCAGTACAGTTCCCCACGGGACGTCATATGCTCGGTCGTATTTGTGCTTAATGAATGGGTCTCAAAATCAAAGACACAAAGTCCCAGCGCAATAGACTAGATCATTGAGGGATAGTGCCCTAGAAGGAAGTTGAATCCTTATATCTCCCATCCTGTATAAAGCTTATCTCTATTTTATTTCGCTTCTCCCTCTTAGGCTGGGTTGTGTCTCAGGTGTGGCCTTAGTAGGGACACCGTTCCTTAGAGGCGGTTGGTTGTGACAAGTCACTCTCAAATGCATGCCCTGCTCAGGGGAAGTCCTTAATAAAGGGGGGGAAGAATGATGACTCCTAGCCAGTAGTTTAGCCTGCTTGTGGATGTTGCAGATAGCTTGGTCAAAAAATGAACTATTGTCAAAAAGCAAAAAAATGAAATATTGTCAAAAACCTAAAAAAAATAGATAGCTTTGTCAAAAATTCAAAAAACATCAAATCTTGTCAAAATTCCAAATAAATCAGATATTATCAAAAATCCAAAAAATAAAAAAAAGTTAAAAATCTAAAAATACTTGTCTTCTATTCCCTTTTTGTCTTGAGGATAGATACGTAATTTATTTGCTCAGTTTGCAGGTTGCAAGTGTTGAAGTTCCTCGCTCTTTATCCTTCACTCTGCTTCCTGTTCCTATCTTTCGATCTGTTCTCATCTCTTCAATCCTATCTCTCGATCTACTCTGAAGCTCATGTCCTTCTCAGCTTTCGCTTACTTGCTTAATCATGTCTCCTTGAGAGGGCATTGCCTCACGATTTTGAACCTGACAGTTCTGCTTCATCTGATCTTGGGCTTTGATTGAAAAATATGTATGTTATCTTTATCTTATCTATGGTCTTCCATGTTTATGTCCCGTAATGTCTATGGTCCTCCATGTCTATGGTCCTCCATGTCTTTTGTCCCTCCGTGTTGTCACCCATGTCTTTATCCCACAGTGTCATCACACGTGTCTGTATCCCTCCGTGTCACCGCGCATGTTGTCTTTTACCCCCATGGTATTGTCATCCCATGTGTCTTTGTCCCTCTATGTCTTCATCCCACCACGTGTGCTGTCTCACCGCTTGCGTGTTGTCTTGTCCCACCGTGTCTTCAGTCACATGCATATTTGCCATTTGATTGTTTGTTATGTCTCATCCATCTTTGTCTTATTATATGTTATGTTTCATTCATATTTGTCATGTCATATTTCATTCATCATCGTGGCTTTGTTATATTTGTGGTTATTTTTATATCATTGTCATGTCTTGGGTCTTATGAGGAAAATCCATAAAAATTTAAAAAATCAGAAAATCTAAAGAAAGCCGTTTCGCCTGACAAGTAAGTCAGGTATGGATCTCTATCCCTGCTCATTGTTGTATTACTATATGTTATCTACATTATTATAGCCTCTCAAGGACCGACTGGTTGCTCGTGTTTCTAGGATCTGATGTTCCCCATTACCAAAAATGATGATGATCTAGGAGCATACGGTTAATCGTTGGATAGGCCGCTCGGTTGAGTCGGGTGGGGGATGATAGACTCTATCTCGCACGCCGTGATTGCAAGAAGACTCTTGACCCCATCTTGGCTCGGTCTAGCAATACTATTCTTGAGTACTTTCTATTTTATACTTTCTTTGCATTCATTTTGATAATTTCTTTATTTTAGCCCAGCATGCATCATGTCATTTTTGAGCATTCACGCCTCGTGGTCCGTTCAAGGTTTCTCCTCAGCAATGGATAATTGCGCTTCAGTTCTCTTGGATAAGAGATCCTCATTCCACTCTGAATTTGAATGATTTTTCTGATCTGCCTGCTTGGTCTGGTTGGCCAGCGTGATTCATGTCTGAATTTTATCTCAGTTTATCTTTCCTTTTCCAACTCTTACGCTGTGTTGCTCTTTCGATCCCCTCATTGTTTGTGGATTGTGTCCCCGATGAGGTTGGTCGTGTTTTCTTTTCCTTCCTTAGTTTAGTTTTCCAGACATGTCTCATCCGCGTCAATCATTCCAGGTGGCTAGTTCGACATTTTTGGGAGAATTCCTATCACTTGTGGGTTGTGATGGGTGTCATTTGCCTTGATGCCCGCTTTTCAGTTCTCTCCGCTTCATCTCCATTTCACATCGCTGTCACTTTCGCTCTATCTCCTTTTCATTCCACCTCCGCGTCGCTTTCGCTCATTTCCTTACAAAGCAGACATCAAGGAGGGGCATCTGTTGACACCCGTTTTAGCCCATAAGTCGTGTTATTTCTCTTATTTCAAGAAACGACCGGAGCTCATATCCCATGTTGAGGATATCTACCGTATGTATCGTGCTCTTGCTGGACGTTATGATCATGTGACTGGAGAACTTCGCAAGAATATTCCATCAAGCCTCCAGTCTCAAGGATCTGGCGATGGTTTGGATGTTGGATCTGAGCCACCATCTCCCCGTCAGTCTTCCCAACAGACTCCAGACCAAAAGCTTACTCAGCCCAAGCTGAAGGCAAGAGCTGCTGGATTTGATTTCTTTCTTGGATCTGGCAGCAGCTCGGATTCCAGAAAAGAAAGTGAAGTCTCATCATTCTGGGAATCAGGATCTGGTTCAGATAGTGATGAAGTCCGAGAAATGAATGACCACCTTGATCCTGTTCATTTGGGCCAGAGGGTGATTGGACTGGAGGGTGAACCAAACTATATGAAGCTGACGCTCGAGCAGCATGAGGATCAGACATCTGCTGACCCATCCAGGAACATGGAGTGCAAGGATAACCAGAATCTTCTGTCCAGGATGAAAGAGTTGGAGACTGAAATTGCAGCTGCAAATGAGAAGCTTCAAGCTTCACAGGAGGTGATTGGGCAGCTGCAGCACGACCTTGAGAGGAGTGTACAGATTGAAACGGAACTTAATCTGGAAAGAGAGCTCAGGGCAAAATTGGACAATCAGGTCATCACACTTGAAACTGCCATGTCAGGCTACAAGTGTGAAATTGAAGAACTGCATGCAGCACATTCTGCCACTGTAGCAAAATTCACATATGAGATGTCTCAACGTGACCAAGCTATCCAATCACTTGTAATGGAGCTTGCTGCCATCCGTGAAAGAGCCTCCCTTGAGAAATCCTCTCTAGAAGATGACATTGCTGATCGTGAGTATTCTATCTTGGATTTAAAAGCATCTATCGAAGAGCACTCCCAGGAGAGATTGGTGCTTGAGTCCAAAGTCACAGATCAAGAGCATGTTATTGAGAAATTGAATGCCATGATGGCACATTCCTTTGAGAGGTTCTCAGAAGAGAAAAAGCAGCTTGAGTCAGAGATCTTGAGCTTGTCAGAATCTCAAGCATCACTCGAGATGAAGCTTGCTGCATTGGAAGATGAGAGAAGACAGCTCGAGAATGAGAAGGCCGAGGTGTGTGCATCCAATGCAAAACAAGTGGAGGAACTGAACCGAAATCTGGAATCTCTTAAGCTGAAACATGACATGCTCTCAGCAGAGAAAGGTGAGCTTAGTGCCAAGGTGTCCACACTCATCATAGAGGTCGATCATCGGGATGACCGAATCCGGGAGACGGATACCCACTTGCAGCAGCTACATGTAGAGCAAGTGAAGCTGATTACTGAGATTGATAATGGCCAGCGGTTGAGAAGGGATATCAATGAGCGTGTTAAATATCTGGAGGAAGAAGTGGAGAGGCAGAAAGCTATGTTATCAGATGGAGCTGAGAAGAAAAGGGAGGCAATTAGACAGTTGTGCTTGTCACTCGAGCACTATCGTGATGGCTACAACCAGCTCCGACAGATGCTGCTTGATCACAGGCGCCCACCAGTTGTGCTTTCCTCCTGAAACGTTCTGGAACCCGGTGCAGATGATCTCTACATAAGTGTTAGGCCTGTTTCTTTCAGCCCTTTGTTAATGGTTGTATTGTCATACTAGTTTGTGTTATCTTCCTTGGTTATGTTTGCCAAGTAAAAGCTGCCATCAGTGAATCCTTTCCATACATTTCTTACTTCAATTATATACAGAAATGCGTCATATGTCAACTGTAAATGCTTGATGTATCTTTCATCACCAGTGGATGGTCGGGTCCGGAATTCTTGTTTTGTGCTCCCATGGGCACTGCCAACGGACCAGGAAATTCTGGGCTCTTTATGAGATTTGAATCCTAAGTAATTTGATAGGAATATTCACCTGTTAAGTATGCTGATTTCCTCTGAAATTTTTGTTAGTCATTTGTTTCTGCAATTGGGTAGTCTTTTTTATTCTTTGATTCATTTTGCACTTCGGGTCCGTTTTGTCGGTATATCTGCATAATTTGGAGTCCAATCAAATGCACAAAATGGGTATTGATTTGCCTGTACAAATGGATTCTCAAAAGAGAAGGCAGACCCATTGGGTGGAGTTTTTCAAAATCTGGAGTAGCTCTCCAAGAGTTTTTGGGTGGATTCCAAGCAGCCAAGTCTTTTAATCTCACCCAAAATCCACTTCAGACGAACATTTAATGCCCATGCAATATTTAAACTTAGGTTAATGTGTTGTTAACGGTGACTTTGTCCCCTTGGCATGGGTGACGATGCTCCTCTAATCTGAAACTCGTCGAGACAAATCTAGACCAATTGATAAAAAAATCCCTGACACACCCTTGCCTGCACCGACGGGAGATTTTTGAAAATCTTGGCCGCTTAAAAGTCCAGCCAAATGGGCTCTTAATTATCACAAAAAAGTGAGTGAATAACTAGAACAAGAAGGGTACATGAGCCATCCAACCCCCTTGCTATAATTTCTTTCTCTCCTTCTACAATTATTTTTAATTCTTGTGTTATCAAAAATAAAAATGAAAAAAACATCAATTTTCAAACTCTTCAACATGTATCTCCTTCGAAGAGACCTCCTACATCTCCCACGAGTGCGTCCCGACTTACGGGCCACTCATTCAAGGTCCCTTGAATGGCCTTCTTTACCCCTCCTCTGAGGGGTCTATTCCTGTACATTCTTCAGCTTCTTGTTCGTCTGTAGAACATGTCAGTTAGGTTAGGAATAATGAGTAAAGGGTAGTACCCAGAAGAAAGTCCAAGGGTAGGCAAATCTCTCGGCGATGCCTTCTAGATCTAGCTAATAGGTGTCAGGCATGCCTAGCCATTCCTCAACTGTTAGAAAATCCTATCCAATTACTGGAAATAGAATGTGAGGAGAATTGCACGATGGATGAAGGGTATGAAGTTTATGAGCTCACAGATGAAGAGTACCCTATTGAAGATGGGGACGAAGAATATGAGGACGTGGTTGACGCTTATGCTAGCGGGATGAGAAGATTGATGAGCCGTCAACTACTTTAGAAGAATCCACCAAAGAGGTAAACTTGGGAATCGAGGAAGAGCCTAGGATCATCCTCATAAGTAATAATTTATCCTCATCTGAAGAAGAGGCATTAATTAAATTTTTCAAGGAATACAAGGACATGTTTGCAATCCCGTAAAGGTCAGGTTCCCAAAATTGCCACATTCGAGGTCTCAGTATCAAGGAATATGAGTGCTCTGATACTACTTCTGTCATAGCCGTGATCGTGATTGCCAAGAGATGACGTTGATGACAAAGGAATATGTATGGTGTACATTTGTAATAAGTGTGTAGCAAGATTGATGGACATTAGTTCCATGAGTTAATACGCATTTGATTTTGTTGAGTGATTTCCAAATTTTCTTACCTGATAATCACAGTTACACATAAACAGATAAAGAGAGATATGTCTCACCGTGATCGCCAAGAGATGTGGACGACAAAATTGCCACAGGAATTGGAGAGTGATATGAGAACACACAACACGACAGGCACAGAAATTAACAGGACCAATGAGGAGAAAGATCTCCGATGAGAGTTACTTTTAAGGGATTGGACCAGAAAAAATGCTTATTCTCGGCCATGGTGGAGTTCGAAAGATATCGGTATGCGGTCTCTCATATTTGTAGTCACGTAACACAATGTTCGTCTAATTAAACTTCCTGAGGACTTTAATTATATAACTTCCTCATGACGCGGCCCACCAGGTTTGAGAGAGAAAGAGAGAAATGGGAATGACAATAAAATTTTCTACTAGCTCCCACGAGATGTGTGACCGCATCATACCCTGCACATACATAGAAATGAGAAATGGATGCACTCGCGGAAGGACAAGAGAATGAGAAAGGAAGTAAAGGGCATTCACTTACAAGCTGAGCTTGGGTCCTCTTACTGAGGTGCCCTTCAACATCAGAGGGCCTCATGGAGCTAACACTGGACCTGCTTCTCTTAGAGGAGTGGGAAGATTCACCCTCCATTCATAAAGAAATCTTCGCTCCTCCTCTTCCTCAGAAACTTTCACTCTTCGAGTTGGCTTTCACTATCCCTAGGGAGAATGAAAAGGGGGGTATTTATAGGATTGGAAGACGTCTGAGCTGACAATCACCAGTGACCCTCGTGATAGGGCATCTTCTTTTTAGTCTCATATGAGTGGCGAAGTGACATGTCAACTTGCTCCCTGTACAGTTAGGGGCAGTCTGATCCTTGTCAGGCACGTGATTGAGTATAACGACAAAAAAAAGAGAGAAAAGAAAGGGATGCATCTGGAGGAGGTTTTAAATGTCACACAAGAATGGAACTAAGAGTCGCCATTGGTGTGCATCTGTCTGAAGGTTTGAAATGTCGCATAGGAATGGAGCCAAAAGTCATCATTGACGACTCCGACGGAAGATTCCCACAAAAAAGAAAGGGATGCATTTGTCGGGAGGTTTGAAATCTCGCATAGGAATGGAGCTAAAAGTCACCATTGTCAACTCCAACGCGAGATTCCCGTTGAAAGGAATGGCCACAGTGAGACAAGATTCCCCCATTTCGGGGTGAAATCTTGTCAAACACACCACATGGGAACGTGGAAGAAAAGAGGCATAAAGAGGAAGGAACGTGCAAAGGGAAGACAAGTAACATGAGCATGTCTATATAAGGTGCCATGTACACCATAAAGCAAGGCGGTGAGTGCACAAGCAACCCATTAACTCTCATCACTGCCCCCCTGGCCATTTCTCTCCTCCCTCCTAAGATGGGGATCCCTAGGAGGCCTCATGGGGGTCGGCAAGGTAGTACCAGCCTTACCCTGCGCTGCCTGGCCAGCCTTGGCGACGTGACAACATTCCCCTGTCAGAGTGATGCAGAAGCTACCTGCAAGAGAAAGAAGGCGTACTGGCAAAGGCATACATTTTAAAAAAATAATCCATGCCATAAAATTTATTCTCTGTAAACTGTAAATTAAATTACAGAAATCAGAAATGAGCGCCTTCCTGTAAGGACGTCATTTGTATAAAATGAAAAATAAAAACGTTAATGAGTGCTTGGTATCTCAGACGCTAATTGAATTAGTGCCTGTGATATAGGACACTGTTTTCTGATCGGCTAGTTTTCCTGGGTTTGCAACCCCATCGTGGGGTATCGTTGGCAGTCTCATCCCATTTTTGTGGTTGTGGTCTTGATTTTATTTTATATCGATCACCCTTAACTCTCCATGACGTTTGAGCTCTCCGTGGGACACTTTGTTCCATCGAACTAGCGATTACGCCATAGAGACCTCCGGAAGTCTCCGCTAGCCTTAGATTTCCTCAAGGTAGCCGAGCAGATTGTACCCTAGAAATCCTTTACATAGTGTCATAGTCATGTCCCTCTGAAGAAACATGACGACCAGCCCTCATGAAATGTCATTTCTGGCATTTTATGAGAAATTGTCACTTTCTGATAATCTGCGCCCAAGGTAGCAGACGCCAGTTACAAATAGAGCCATGTTTAGAGGACGCTATTTACTTCGTGTCTATTTATCTATTTCTAGAATTTACGCCCATCCATATAGACGCCCATTCTTATCAGCGGCTCCCATAGAGGATGCCATTTATCCAGTTTTACGAATATGTCTCAGATTTTAGGCTAAGTCATCCCTACACGTGATATCTGCCTTGAATTTCATGTTCTGTGAATCCACCTTATTATCCTTAAATGATCTATTTTCCTTGAAATTCTATTGGCTACTATAACTATAGTGGATGTCAAATCACACAACTAATGTCTGCGCATATAGGGCCCAATCTGGTCCTAGAAGGAGCACCCGAAAGTTCTTGTGCCCATGAGAGTTTAATGATTACGGTGACATTGCACCGGAGTGCATGACTCTCTTGATTATGACATTCCACAATCTCTCTCGTGCTTGATAATACTTGACGTGCTTGACTTGCGTGGCCCAGTATGGGCAAGTACTTGAATAAATAAGTAATCAACCCTCCATCTCTCTCGTGATTTTACATGATATTACATGCGTGCGTGACTTGTCGGGCCCGGTATGGGTAGTACTCGAATAAAAAGTTGCCACTATCTCATCGTGTGACTTGATACTACATGCTTGTTAATCGTGTTAATTTTACCTAATACCTCATGAACCTTGCTAGTTCATTCTTGTTATTTATTTCTTTTCCACTCTTGTCATTTACTTGCATTTTCTCATGCATGAACATGCCATATTGCATAATTCATTAATCACTTAAAGTAAGTCTAGGTGAGAGATATAATTCTTACTGAGTATTCACTCATCCAGTTTTATTCCAACATTTTTCAGGTAATCACGTGGCTGGCGAGACCGAGACTCACACGGGTGGAGCCAGTGTGCAAGCGAGCTCTGGAAACTAGATAACCTGAGTCCTTTTGTCTCTCCTGAGTCTAGCGGGTGTCTCTTATTTAGTTATCTGGTCTAATCTGTTAGTGCATCATCTTTTTTTTCTTTCATTGTGCTGTAGTTGAGTCTTCAAGTTTGGAATTTAATTTGTAAGAGACTTACATTTGAAATAAAGTTTTATTGTTGCTCCAAATTATTTTAGTCTTATTTGATTGCTCATGATTATTCACGACTGTTTAACTACCACGTTCCGAGCAAACGACACGTTCCGCTGCTATCGGTTCGGGACGTGACAGGTCTCCTGTGGACCGTTTGCATGTCTTAGCGGTCTATCATAAGGCTGCTAAAGAGGTCAGGCGGTCTGTGGAAGACCGTTTCTTCCCCTATAATCGAAGATGTAAAATCGAGGAGTAGGCCTAATCTAAGGCAAAATAGATGCTTAAAAACACCTACCAGTGGGTATGTAAGATCTGATTCAACTATATGATAGCATGGAGATGCATGGGAGTGCATAAATTAAGCCAAAGTTTAATTCTTTTCTTTAAGGTGTAAGGGTAAGCATGCAACTTAATCTAATTACACAGTCATGATAAAACATGAAATACTAACTGTAGAAAGCATGAAACTGAATGAAATCATAGGTCTTATATTCCTAACATGTTGTTTTAGCCATCCACGATATAGCCTACCTATGGGAGTGCTCCTATGAATCAAATTTCTGACTGGAAGTAGGTCCTAGTTCCTACACATCCTATGCTAAACCAACAACTTCTTGTCCCTGGTTCTCCTTAATCTCTTGACTTAAAGCCATGAAATTTAGAGGGTAGGTAGAAGATAGTTAGGGGAACAAAAAGTTCTAAAGATGCCACTCGTACTAACCTCGTTTAGGACTTATAATCCCTTGATCTTCACTGGGCTGTTGCACTGTTCCCTATGAAGCCTTCAGCAAATATGTGACTTACAGATGTCCTATCTCTACAACGTCTGGGTCTTCTAGCACAAAATTTGGAGGGGAGTTCGGAAGGCCGTATGGTCTTTGTCTTTGACTGCCATACGGATTTGATTATAACCCGACGACCCGTCCATGAAAGACAAGGTTTCGTGTCCGGTGGTCATGTCAACCATTGTCTCCGTGATTGGGACAGAGAAGTCATCCTTTGGGCATGTCTTATTCAAATCTCTAAAGTCGATACAGACTCGGACTTGACCGTTCTTCTTGACAGGGACTATATTGGCGAGCCACACAAGATATATGCACGGCTCTATGAAGTCCACATCGAGCATCTTGTCAACCTCAGCATTGACTTTCAGCTCCAACTCGGGGCGCATACGTCTCTGAGCTTGCTTGACTGTTGGAAGTATTGCCAGCTCGTGTTCTGCTACTGAAGGGTCGAGCCCATGCATTTCTTTGTAGGTCCAAGCGAAGCAATCCTTGAACTCTTCCAGAAGCTGTCAATACGACTGCCTCTCTTTCTCGCTGAGGAGAGCACTTATGAAGGTGGGACGGTGATCAGCTTTGCCTCCGAGATTGATTTCGATCAACTCGTCCACAGTTGCTTGACCGCCATCTTCGAGCTCGGGTGGAGCCGATTGGAGGTGGACGAAGTCTCCCTCGTCATCAGTATTTGTTTCATGGACTTCAAACTCTTCGAGACTGTCTTGCCCGTGTCTTGAAGTCGAAGGGCTTGCTCCCTCTTGTTGATGATTGGCAGACTGGGCTGCTTGTTGAAGATTGACAGACTGGGCTGCCTTTCCCTCTGAGGGGTAGTCATTGTTGACTTTTGATGAAGGTGATGGTGCCATCGACGCTTCACCGGACTCCCTTACAGAGTCGTCCATCTTGGGCTCAACTTCAGCTTGCCCGTGATGAGGAGGTAGCAGCCCTATGGTGTTGACTACGAAATAAACCTCAAAGTCCCTCTCCTGGTCATAGCCGAGTCCTCGCGTATCTTTACGGGAGAAGGGAGGTTGCCCACAGACCTGCGGAGGGTTCCAGAGTTGATGGAAATATGCCGCTCGCGCGGGGTCCTGAGCTTGGGGGATGTGTTACTTCTTGCACATTTCCTTGATGCGCTTCGGCATGTCGTCCATCTCCTGGACCGGCTCTGGGGCCACATCGGTGGGAGTATCCCAGCCGAAATCATCTTCCAGAGGGCATGGTGGGATGAGATCACCTTTGTAAAAGATGATCGGCTTGTCTTCCTTCTTGCCTTTTTTGCTCCTCCTTCTCTGTTGATAGGAGATGGTAAAGGTCTTTAGTTGCTCCACTTCATACTCTTCCCGTGGGGATGAGAGTTGAAGGCACTTAGGCGGCAAGGAGATGCTTTGGTCAATGACCCGACTAATGAGGTTGGCTTCAAAGTCAACACTCCGCTTTTTCGGCTGAGTCGACTTGGATGCGGGCTAGAGGCTTAGCCTGTGCAGTTTTACCATGTCTTGATTGACAGTGAACAGCTGCCCTTCCTTAGCTTTATAGTTCACCTTTTGCTTCCCTTTGTCCTTCAGAGGCTCAGGGATGGCTAGAGTGGGCTCCCCAAAATATAAGGAAGCATTGGACAAGTGGCACTCATTTGGGTGGAACGGAGCCTGATCTGCAAAGACCGTATGTTGCTTCCCTCCTTTGGTATATTTAATGCACTGATGCAGAGTTGAAGGAACGACCCAATTCTCATGGAGCCAGGGTCTCCCAAGCAACACCTTATAAGATGTGTCGGCGTTGATGATATAGAATGTCGCCTGGGTGACAAAGTCGCCCAAGGCTAGCTTGACTTCAACCCGACTAAGCGCCTCCTCGGAGTCCTGGTTAAATCCCGAGATCTTGACCGCACTCACCTTCTGCAGGTAGGGCACTAGATATAGAGACTTAAAAGTCTTCAGAGGCACGATGTTGATGGCTGCTCCAGCGTCAACCAAAATTCGATTCACATCGTGCCCATTAATTGTTCCCTGCATATATAAGGGGCGATTGTGACACGGAGAGGATAGCAACATGTCTTTCTCTGTGAAGGAGATGTTGGCTGTAAGTGCCTCATATGTCTGGGTTTATAACTCCGCAAGATGGGCTTCGTAGGCCTCCAGGTCTTGAAGTATTTTGATAAGAGCCTCCTTGAGATCCTTACTCTAGGCAATAGCCTCTCAGATGGTGACATTCATTGGGAACCACTTCATATGATGAATGATCTTACGGTCTGCCCGAGCATGGGTCTTGTCAAACGACGGGATGATCTCCGCCAGGGTCTTTGGCACCTGGCGAGGCTTCTCCCATTTTTTAGAAGGGTGCTCCTCCCCATTCTGACCCTCCGCATTTTCTTGGAACAGCGGTGCCAGATATTCTTCCGGAGGTGACAAAGGTTCATCATATCGGTCCTCATTAGAAGGGCCTGCCTGATTTGCAGGCTCGGCCCCATTAGAAGAGCCAGGTTGGTCTAGCGCCTCATCTTGCGTTGGCGGCTTGGATGAAGGGACACCACCTGATTTAGCTTCTAGGACAGGGCCTGAACCCTCTGAGGAGTTGAGGATGAAAGGGATCCCTCGAACTTGAGTTTCCAGGACAGGACCCTGCTTCTCCCCTCTGAATATTATGACTCGGTCAAGAGTTAGGGGACCTTCACGCTCGCATACTCATCCCCGACCGCATCCTCGGCCATTTCTTGTCGAGCGACATTGATATGTTGCCATTGGACCCTGCCTCCGGTGTTATCAGCCGAAGGCGCATTGATGTTGTCGTGAGGCAGGATCGCCACCATGTTGCAGGAGAGCTCTTGCACCATTTTCTCAATCATTTCCACAATGAGCTCTTCATCTTTGTAGAATAAGGAATGCTCTTCTGGGATTGGAAACTCCTCTCCCTCTTCAAGACGGTGAGCCATCTTCCGGAGCCACTGTAGGAGGTGGGCTTTCCGCCCCAGCTTGTCCCAAGGGATATATTCGCCTAGAGTGACGACCCTAGTGGGATGAGGGGGAATGTACTCCTCGAGCTCGTCTATGAGCTTCTGTAGCTGCTGCAGAGGAGTCAGCTTCTTGGGGGCCTCCATAGCTGCAGCTTGCTCAGCTTGCTTCTTTAGCCTTCTCTTCAAGTTCTTCCTATGATTCTTCTCTTTCTTCTTTCGGCATGCTGCCTCTTAGAGAAGAAAGGGGACTTTGCTTTGAAGATGGGACTGGTTTACCCCCAACATTTTTTGTGTACATGAATCACGCAGGCTCCCCTTCTTGTGCCAGACATGTGGACGTGGACTCTGGCACAGTAACAGCATGTGCAGGTGGCCAAACATCCAACATGGATTATGACGGATGTTCTGCATCTTGCCCCGCGCCCTGCCCCTACAGGAACTCCTCCCGGCCTTCACCGTCTACAACCTCCCCTCCCCTCTCTCCTTCTAGCCTTTCTCTCTGCCGTTTCCCCCTCTCTCCACCTCTCGTCTGCGCCACCGCCAGCAGCACGGGACAGACTCTCTTCCCCTTCCCCGTCCTCTCCTCCTCTCTCTATCTCTCTAACATTCATAGCACCGCCGCAGCCTCTTCTGCACCACAGCTGCAATGCCACACAACCAACCCCCCTCCTCTCTGCTCCCTGCACCCCTTCATGTCCCATAGCCGCCGCGGAGTCCCCCGTCGGACCTCTCTCTCTCTTTCTCCTTATCTCTCTAACTACCCCCTTCCTCTTTCTCTTCACCTTCTTCACCTCTCCCCCCTCTTCGAACCCCTCACTTCCTCTCTCTCCCTCCTATGATCCCTCTCCCTTTCACTCTCTATTTTTTTTCTTGCAACTCTCCTAACCGGCAACCCCCGGCAAAACTCCTCACAAGCACTCTCCCTCTTTCTCCTTCCCCTCCTCAGTCAGCTTTCCCTCTGCTCCTCATCCCGTTGGCGTTCTTACCCCCTTGTCCGTGTCTATCTCTCCTTCTCCCTCTCTCTCTTTCTAACCCGCACACTCCTCCCTCTACCTCTCCTCTCCCTCACCACACCTTCTCCCTCGGCCCGTCTTTCTTCCACACATAACCCCCCCTCTCGCGATCTCTCTCTCTCTTCCCTTCTCCCTCTCTCCTCCTGTGACTCTCTCTCTCTACCTCCTCTCTCCCTTCCCTCTGTACACCCACTGCGTTGGCATTTCCCCTCACCCCATCGCGTCTCTCACCCCCCTGCTCATGCACACGCCCGCGACCTCCCTCTCGCTTCCTTTCTCCCCATCGCCCACACACTGCCGCGGAGCCCCCCGTCGGCTCTCCCTCTCTCTTCCCACCTGCTAACCCTCTCTACCCCTCTCTCTCTCTCTTTGCTAACCGTCCCTGCGCTAGTCTCCACCTGCACCGCGTTGCGAACCCTTGTCTCCCTCTCTCTGCTTCTCTCTCCCTCATCTCGTCTCGCTCTTTCTCTCTCTAACACTCTCACACACTCCACTCTTCCTCTACCAACATCGCCCCCCTGCATGCCCTCTCTATCCCTCACGTGTCAGCCACCCTCTCTCTAACCTCTGGCAACACCGCTCTCTCCCTTCTCACACCACACACCGCGGCGTCCCATTCACTGCACACAGCCAACCACTGTGTCACCTTCACCACATCTTGAGCGCCATGCCCTCTCTCTAACGCTCACCCCGTCACCCGCTCCGCCTGCGAACCCCCTTCGCCGGCGTCTCTCCCTTCTCTCCACACAGCGTCGACTTCCCCCTTTGCGGTAGGCGTAGTGGCCCCTCCACGCACCCTCTTACATACTGCGACCCCCTTACCCTGCCCTCTCTCTCTTGCCCACACCCTCTCTATGCACACACAATAGCCCCTCCTCATCGTGGCCGCATCTCCCCCTGAACACACTAGCCACTGCCGTCCCTCTCTCTTCACGCACACACCCGCACACCTCGCAGCTGTTGGCTGGCAACACCACCACCTCATCTCCCATGCACGTTCACCACGGCAGCCTTCCTTTTCACCCTTGTACCCTACACTCACACTGCACCCTCGTCGCGGCCGTCCTCCACACCCCCTTCGCTCACGATCTCTCTTTCTCTCTAACCCTCTCACCGCGGCCCCTCTCACTGTTCTCACCCTCTCTCTTTATCCTGCGATCTCTCTCCCTCTCTCCCTTTATCTCTCTTTCTTTCTCCTTCCCCCTCTCACGTGTCTCTCTCCTTTACGATCTCCCCACCGGTCGCTGTTGACGGCTCCACGGTTTAAGGCGAACCCTTCAAGATTTGGACAGCTCGCCTCGATCGGTGAGCAACTAACTCTGCCTTGGATCTTCAGGAAGAGATGGTACCCCTCGAAGCACCTGCTGCTAGGGCCCGCAAAGCTATCTCTGAGTGGAGGGAACCCCTCAACCCCACAGTGGTAGACAGGCTGTTATTTCTTGCTAGTCCTTTGCACTAATGTTGTGTTCTTTGTTGTTCTTTTTGTGATGTGCAGGGTGTGATGAGGACCCGTATCAGTTGGTACCTAGTAGTGGCTGCTTATAGAGGCCTTCTAGACTTCCAGAGGGCTAAGCTAGATGGGATGGGGTTTGGGGTATTCCTACGGATCGAGCCATTCCAACTTGACATATCCCTCATCCAGGCACTGAGGGAGAGGTGGCACCCAGCGAGTAGTGCTTTTCTGATACCATGGGGGCACAGTTTGGAGGACATAGTCTGGATCACTAGACTGTGAGTGGATAGTGAGGTGGTGAGCGGGGTCACCTACCCCGACTACTAGGAGAGCACCCTGGAGCTACTGGGGATGGAGACTAGTGCAGTAGATAGAGAGAGTAGGACGATCACTAGGATGGCCGTCATGGAGGCACTAGGGTTGGTCATGTTTATGGCATGGATGACACTCGACAGCACGTTGGGGAGACATTGGTGGAGTTTATGGCATGGATGGAGGGAGCTACGCACGTCGTGTTTTACCAAGACACTAGCGACCACGACTAGATGGACCGTGACCTTCGGCAGTTTCTTTTCTTCTTGTTGGGCTGACTTTTGCTGGGCACGAAGGGCGACGACATCCATTATCGCTTCCTAGAGATTCTAGTGGATTTAGACCGAGTAGGGAAGTATGCGTGGGGGGTAGCCCTACTCGCACACTTGATCGCCGACTTATCCCAAAGGATAGGTCGAGAGACTACAGTCAGTGACTTTGCACCATTCCTCAAGGTATTTATTTATTTGTTTGTAGCTAGTCCAATTTTATATTTATGCAATTGACTGTGCTAATGTCATGCAATGAATGCAGGTGTGGAGCAATTACTACATTCCGATGGGGAGGGCTCGATAGTGGCATCTGGCAGCTGTGTCGCTAGCCCGACGATGGAGGCCGGTCGTGAACCCAGCCCCACATTCTTATCAGTTGACATCGCTATGACGTGAGCTGACGGAGTACCCCGTGGCTATGGTATGACTTTTTTTATGTATATGTTGTTTTTTTTATTTACGAATGTAGAAATTGACATGATGTATGTATGACAATGTAGGTGGTGTGGAGGCCCTACTTGGGCATGGCCGATGCTGACCAGCCTTGGGTCGAGGCGGGTCGAGCTTGCTTCAGGCAAGACCTCTGGGTCCATTGCTTGAATGAGATCGAGCTGTTTCGGCTCAGGTTGGTGATGAGGACCCAAGGGTTTGCCCCAGAGTGGCTGGAGGTGGATGCGCCGAGCCACATCGGGTGGAAGACTCGAGGAAAGGCGAAGCACATTGATTGGTGAGTACGCTTCCCTGCATAGTTCTAAGACTGGCAGCAGGGTAGCATCCACGTGGTGTCTCATGTGCAGGACAGCACAGACTACTTGTGATGTTACTGGGAGACCCATGCGGATCATCTCCAGCTCAGGAGACCACTGGGGGTAAGTATGAAATGAGCATTTTTTTTAATGTGTGCCCATGCATGTGATCGAACCTACATGCTTACAAATGCAGGATGCCCGTGACGCCATCATCACCGACCTATAGGCTCAATTGGTGGACACTAGGCGATAGTTGGCCATCACCCGTGAGGCTCTCCACACCTTGGTGAGTTTATGCAATACATTTTTTCTTTTATTTTTCGCACCTGGATTCCTAATGTTCAGTTACTAACTACCCTCGTACCTTTCTTGCAGCGTGCCCAATGGGGCGCATCAGGGATGACCAGGGGAGCCTCTTCTAACTCCTAGGTTCCTCCCCAAGAGGTCACTTCCCTCTAGGAGCAGCTTGCCGGTGCGGTGGCATGTGTCGAGGAGGCCCAGTGCGAGCTCGCGGCTCAGGTGAGTACTTGCTTGGCTTGGATATTGATTATGCACTATTCTTTTACTGACATCGTGAAATGGTTAGATCTGGCAAGTGGTGGAGATCTAGGATGTGCTAGCTAGTGCGGCTCGAGCAGAGGAGGAGCGTGATGCCTGAGTGGGCACCGTGGCAGAGTTAGTGATAGGACATCGGAGGAAGGCAACTCATTTCCTTGAGTTGTGATATTTTTCATTATTTATTTGGAGTGAACTTGGTGTGTATTTATAATTTTGGGTTTCATGTTGGGTCAAGAGAGTGTTAATTGGGCTAAATGTCATTACAAAAGTCCAATAGGGGTTTATTCTCATATTGGGCCTCACAGACCACTTAGGCCCAATTGGGCCACCCACTTTCTCATTGGGCTTCCTAGCTTTTAGGGCCCATATGGTCTGGTCCATGGTCCATGGTGGACTTGGACCAAGAAGAAAAGTCCAAGTTGGACTCCTTAAAGAGGGCGCCCCCCCTTTTACCCCCTTTTGTATTTTTTTTGTCTTAATTTGACCAAGGAGAAGAAATGGGAATTTACTATCCCCTAAGTATCCCTCTCTAACCCTGGATCTAAGGGTACTAATGGTCATAGCGGTGCTCACCTCTAGGGAACCCTTAGGTTATCTTCTCATTTTCAAGGAGAGCCATGCTCGCCTTTAGGGAACCCTTAAGTTACCTTCTCATTTTCAATGGGAGCGGTACTCACCTCTAGGGAACCCTTAGGTTACCTTCTCGTTTTCAAGGGGAGCGGTGCTCGCCTTTAGGGAACCCTTAGGTTACCTTCTCATTTACAAGGGGAGCAGTGCTCGCCTCTAGGGGACCCTTAGGTTACCTTGGTCGAGTTCGACTGGTGACGCTTCTTTGGGCTTGTTGACGAAGGACTTTAGTGATAGAACCTTATTAGATTTATAGAATTCCACGTCCTGGGTACCTCTCGCCCCTCCAGCGTCGTCTACCTGTATGCTCCTTTCCCCAGCGACTCCTTTATTTGGTATGGACCTTCCCAATTGGGTGCAAGCTTTCCCATGGCAGTCCTAGGGTCCGACAGGCTTGCTCTCCGTAGTATGAAGTCCCCGAAGAGGAAGTGCCGCTCCTTAACACGAGTGTTGTAGTACTGGGCCAGCTTCTGCTGATAAGCCACGAGTCTTACCTAGGCGCGTGATCTATCTTCCTTAAGTAGATCCAAGTTTTCTTGCATTGCTTGGTTGTTTCTGGCCTCATCAAAGTGTCTTGTCTGTAACATCGGGTTGGAGATTTCTACTGGGATTACTGCCTCTGCTCCATACGCAAGGTGGAAGGGTGTCTCACCCGCGGCAGGTCTGGCGGTTGTCCGGTGTGCCCATAGGATGTTCGGGATGGAATCTACCCAAGAGTCTCCTGCCTGCTCCAGTTGGGTCTTGATCCCATGGAGGAGTGTCTTTGTGACGACCCGGGATCCGAGTACCGGAAAGGAACCGGCGCAACTCGAATCTCAGCCCGCCTCCCACGAGCTTGAAGACTTAGAAGGGATAAAGGATGGTGTGAGGGTACATAAGAAGCTAAAAAAACTACAGAGATAGCACAATGAACATCTAAATAAATAACTAAACTACTACAAGGTCTAGTACATCTCATGTCCAAATATAAGCACAGTCAACTGAAAGAAAGGTACAAGTACATGGGACATACCCCGGCTCTGGCAACTGGTGACTAACCTCGGCTACTAGAACCACGCTGAACCACTGATGCGCCCCGCGATGACTCCGCCTCACCTGAAAACACAGGGGTGAGCCTCATTTCATAGGCTCAGTAGGGATCCCGCAGACCCCCACCTCGCACGAAAGAAGCAAGGCGAAAGATGCGAACAAGCACTGAAAGTAACACTACCTAATCAGGAGTACGGCAGAATCAACAAGCAATAATAAATAAACGAAAAAACTCCCTACTACTAGCCATACCGTACCAACCAACATCGGTCCGATAAAACACAAGTCCACACCTGCCAGGAGACAGGAGCTCTACCCACTAGAAGAATGACCAGATGCGTCCCCAGACGTCTTACACCGCGTCACAAGTGTCTCCCTACTCGTCCCGGGCGGAAACTGAGATACGCCACAAGTACCACGAACAAGGACTAGTTGGGGTCGCACTCGTCAGCGCGTGTCTTCTGTCCCCAACTATGTGTGCACACATAAACCATCTGCTCTAGGTCGGGTCCTCTAGCTGGTTTTCCTCCCAACTGGACTCAGGCTGCAAAGGCAAGGGGCCCTACGACAACCAGCCTAAAAACTGTCTCACTCGGGTCACGCTCTCCACCACTCCCGAGTGGGTCCGCACCCGCGTGTGCAGGAAAGCTACGACTAGTGGACAGGTCACTGGAGGTAAGACTCGACTCTCAAAAAGCACCAGGCGAACGAAAAATGGAACGACGGTCCACGCAGGACTGCCCACTGCCTGGCAGTCTATCTCTAGACCGCGAGGCACCTAGCGGTCTAACTCTGGACTGCGAGGGACAACCTAGCGGTCAAACTCACGACCGCGAGGGAGTGAGCCACGGCAACGCCTAGTGGTCTATTGCTAGATCGCGAAGCAAGCCAATCGGTCCATATCTGGACCGCGAGGTAATGGCAAACGGCCATACCCTTGACCGCTTTCCAGCACGTGACTCTCAATGGTCAAAAACACACACCCTGAGGGCGCAACGGTCAAAACAGGGCAAACAGTCGAGGGACGGCTGCCAGCCCAGGGTTAGCGATCTATCACGCGGTCGCCAACCAATGCCTAGCGGTCCACTATTGGACCACATGGCCTGCCGACAAAACAGTACCATCAAGCGGTCTTACTGGAGGCCGCCTAGGGAGCCTTGCGGTCACTGAAAGGACTGCTAAGCTCACCTGAGAGTGAAACGGCGAGAAAATCCCAAAAATGTCGTTCCATGCCCCGATCATCACCCGATGATGGGGAAACAAAGGGGAAACCTCTCCCAACCCTCCTAGCATGCATCTAAGGTCCCGAATCGGTCAAAAACCTCACGAATCTACGGATCTGGCGCTCAAACCCTAAACATGCAAATTTCTCACCCGGCGAATAGCAACAATTTATAACAAGATTCCATGTATTTGGTCATAAAAAGCATGCAAATATAACATGCCATGAAGTTCTTATGCAAGAATGAATGTCATAGATAACACGTTAGCAAGTACTCAGCGTAATGCCACACCTTGTCATTACAAACTCCCATAGACACAAGTACATTTAGGTGCTCCTCACAGGACCAGATCAGGCCCTTTATGATGCGTTAGCATTGAGTGGTGGATCAAAGATCCCAAGTAAGATCTAGACATTCATTGATTCCGGCAAGAGTTTTAAAGTTAAGTTCAAATAACCAAGCTCTAAGAAGGAAAATCATTCCATAGCAGGAATTTCAATTGATAAGTCATAAAAGTATGACTTGGAAGCCAAGAACTATGAAAGGGGTTGAGGACATGATAGGATAATATCCTGAAGGGCTAACATTCAACATGGCTACTACATCACATAAAAATCATGAAAATCAAGAAAAGTCTAGAGCAGATCACGGTCAGCACAGGATCACTATCTGATAGTGGTCAGGGGAGGACCGTTATCAAGAGGGGTAACACAAGGGTGGAGTCGACTCACTAGGTGATAGGGTCGACTCCCTGAATAGGAGAGGTGGTCACGGTCCACAGGGAACCGTGGTCAAGGAGTCGTAGTCCAAGGACAATCGCAATTAACAAAAACCAGTAGGTGCTTGCATCGACTCAATAGGCCAGTAGGTAGACGCACACAGCAGGGAACCCGACATCGTGGTCTAGGATGGGCTGCTGCATGGAAGTATGGTCCACAGAGAACCACATTCAAGTCTGGAGCAGAAGGCAAGGTTTGGTTGACAAGTCAAGGCCATCAGCCAACCTTGGACAGGACTGGCTGAAATAGGGCTCAACCTACACATCCACAATCGACTGAGGTAGGATAGGTCGACTACACATGGTGGGGTCAACTGGAACAGGGATCCGTCGACTGGACAAGACTGGCACGTAGGCTAGAATGGAAGCAGAACGCGGATGACTTCTAGCCGCTACCTCCTAGTAGTGGTCCCCGTAGCGCCGCGTTCTGCATAGGTATGGGTAGAACTCAGTCACAACTTTGGACAGCCCCAATCAAAATCTGGTTGAGTCAATGGGTTCAGACTTTCAAGGTACAACCTACTCGGCATCCTAGTGGGAATCCCAAGGTCGCGGAGTCTTACGGAGGTCTTGAGATAGCGGTTCTAGTCTGACAGAAGGAGTATCTGGTGGAGAGCCCCAACTATCCCAAGAAATTGAGGTGTGAAATGCAAAAAACGAGGGTGAACGGTAAGCCATTACCAATGGAGTGGCATGACCTTCAAACAATCTTAGCAATGTAACCAATAACTTGACCAAACAAGTGAAAGTATTTCAGAAATCTCAAATATATGAATAGACTAAACAGCATTTAATCTACTTGTTTACAGTGTATATCAAAAAGGAATAACGATAATCAATAAGCAATGATCTGAGTTTAATTTAAATTTAGGCATTCTTCTATATAGCCCTAGTTATTAAGTGTATTTCTATCCCTAAACATGTTGTCTATTCCAAGTCAGAACACAATGCAGAACAGTGATTTATTTGTAACCTGAGGGCAGAACACGATTAGGAAGGGGCCGCTACCTAATGGTAGCGATCGGTAAATAATGGCATTTTGTCCATTTTGACCCAGTTCAAAAGCTTGCACCCATAAAGAGAAGGCGATTTGTCACACGACCGCAATCTCCTGGTTGCAGTATCTAGTGGTCTGCGATTAGAGATTGAGTCCCACCTTTTGTCGAGCATTGGCACACCTCGAGAAGAACTAATGTAGTGATCAGTATACTCTATAACAATTGAAAATTTTACTATCAATGGAAAGAGCTTGAAAAGATGAACATTATGACATAGTTTAATTAAGGTTTATCCTGAGAGAAACCTACCTTAGGTAGGTTGAAGGGAAGATAAAGTTGCCAAAACAGAAAAAAACTCTCACTTTCACATCACACCACAACCTCAAACTTGCACGCCATCAGCCGCCTCAGCAAAATGAGGTTCACAGTAGCATTAGGCTTCGATTTATAGGGCTGGGGTCGATCCTAGAGACGTGTATTTGCGTGGGGATCAATGTGGAGTCAGACACGCATGATATTTGTGCTTCACCGAGTCGTGCCGCTAAAGCTTCAAATTTTAGCTGCTAGGGCTAGGATTTACCTCAAATGTGGGCCTAATGATTGGGTTCGGTTTGAGCCCATTTGGGCTCGATTAGAGATCGAATTTGATCAATTAATGTCCATTCTATCCAAACTCTGAGTTTACCCAAAGACCCATGATTCGGGCCGAAATAAAATCTATTTGGGTTCGTCTTAGAAGGCAATTTTGTTGGAAATTCGATTCTCTAAATGAATATATATATTTTTTATTTTTTTAAATTGGCTGAAATTTTGACAAAAAGGGCGATTAATCTAATTGATTTAATTTATTATTAGAGGAGAGATACACCCATGGGCTTGGGAACCACCCTCTCTCGTTCCTTAGGCCCGAAGCCCCTACCTTTGACGGTTCCAAGGTCCCGAGTGACTACCTAACTTGGGAAACTACCATGTATAGGTATTTTGGGTGTTACTCCATGTCCGAGGCCATGCAAGTCTCTTTTGCCAAGGAGAGACTTTTGCGTGAAGCCAAGGATATGTGGAAATACATTGAGAGTTTGAGACACATTAGGTGGTAAAGGCCGATCGAGACCTGGTACGACATGAAAGATGAGCTTAGAAGGACCTACCTACCCCACTCTTTTACCCCCAACCGAGCACATCATAGTTGGAGGAGTAGGACTCCACCTATGTATGACTCTAGGTCCGAGACTAAGTCTCATGATTATTGGCAAGACTCCCTGGACATCTCTTTCCCTACGACTCCGAACCTCACTGAGCTCCTACAAACCTTTAGGGAGAGACTTGAGAGGATGCGCACTCCTATTGGGTCACCGACTTCCCTTAGCCCACTCTCGAGCCAAGACGAAGTCATGCCAGAACCTACCGAGGTCAGGGCTGACACTCTTAGCCCAACAATCTCGATGGAGAGCTAAGGTCCCATCCATTTCATAGAGGACTCCGTTTCCCCATCCGAGGGGGATACTTCACCCTTTGACCCTCATCTAGAGCCACTCTTGCCTCCCGAGGGTGAACTTGTCATTGGAGAGCCTTTAGCTAGCTGGTTAAGGAAGGGCCTACTTCTAGAGGCTTCGATCCCTTGCTACCCATCCAAGGAACTAGCACTCCCATTAGTACATCTTAACTCCTTTCACACCACTTTCTAGTCCTTCTGCTTTGTAGAAAATGTGAAGGATCTTATTAGGAGTTTAGATTATTAATGGGAGTTGATGTATGGCCTTAGGGTCTGACCAACCCTATAGTCATAGTTTCACACACCGTGTTTTAGGATCTGTTACCTCGGTGTACACCATAGGTCATATCACCTCCGAGGTCCTTGTGTTCTTTCCCATACCCGATGAGTTTCACTCCACCCCATCCTATGGTATTATTGTCTCGAGGGAGGAACATTGCCTTCCTTGCATTCCACGTGAGCCCCTTGCCCCATCTATCATGGTGCCTGAAGGTGACCATCTGCACCTAGGCGAATGTCGAACATGGGCAAGTATTGTGAAGGGGCCCGTCAGGAGGAGTCTTTATTTCTTTGACCTTTTTGATCCCCTCCCTAGTGAGCCTCTCAACCCATATTCCTCACTCCACTTTGTCAAAGAGATCCACTATCATACCCCTTCCACACATGATAGTCATCATCTCACCCTACATGCATCAACACCCCAGAGCTTGGAAGGAAAGGATCACTGGCCTCTCTCCCATGCTCCATTATGTCCACCGTCATATAGGGGTGATGTCATGAGTGAGTTTGGACATACTGGTCCCCCAGAGTCTACCATATTTTGTAGGACACCTGTGCATGATAGGGACCACTTTGACTGTCTAGGTCCTCCCTGTGTTGTCCAGTCAAGTAGGCATCATGGACATGCTAGGTCCATGTTTGGATGTCCAGGACCATCCCTGCATTCGTATAGGTATGAGTCTACCCAGTTATTTCGGAGTCTACATCATCATCACCATCTTGAGTCCAACAACGTGTGATATAGAGAATTGGTGGATGCTCATAGACACCCTCACAAGTTCCAGGAGGGAGATCATGTCATGATCTGGGTCAGACCAGAACGGTTTCCTTCTAGAGCCATGAAGAAACTACAGGCTCGTGGTGTTGGCCCTTTTAGAGTTTTGAGATGAGTTGGATCCAATGCATATGTTGTAGACTTACTGGAGGACTATGGTATTAACTCCACATTCAACATCTCAGATCTAGTAGCATATAGGGACCCGACAGTGACCCCTAGTGAGTTGTTTGGCCCTTCTCCACCCCTTGTGAGTGAGCCCTTCCCTGAGAGTCCACTTTTAGCCCCATCACCTCAGCAGCGTAAGCGGATAGAGTCTATACTCGATGAGCAGGTGACTACCACTAGGAGTGGCGTGTATCACCACTACTTGGTGCGTTGGAGAGGACGGTCCACGTCCGATGATGCATGGATCACCCGGGTAGAGCTGGAGAGGTTAGATCTGGACTTGCTGGAGCGGTACTTGAGCGACAGAGACCCTTACTTGACAAGGTTGAGTTTCTCCCGCTCGGGGAGAATTGGTGAGGACACCCGAGCTAGAGATCGGCGCGATGCAGCAGAGACACTACAAGTCGCGTAGCACTGTTTGGGACTCGCAGGCTTCTTTATGGCTTGGAGATTGCTTGGAGGATTAGACTGGAGCCTGGAGACTTTCATTATGCTTATTCTAGATTCCTTTTTGTAGGCCATTTGAGGGCCATTTTGTAAATGGGTCATTAAGAGTCTAGGTTAAGGGAATTGGGTCATTTTGAGTGCATAAGGCCCAAACCCTCCTTCTCTTGTTGCCGCCCTCTGAGGAAGAGATGCTTATTCAACAAGTTCTTCAAGAATACAGGGAAACGTTTGCATGGAGTTATGAAGACATGCTGGGATTAGACCCTGCGCTCATAGAACATCGATTAACATTCAAGCCAGGGTCCATCCCGGTCAAGTAGCGGTTGAGACGTTTCCACCCACACATGGCATTGAAAATGAACGAGGACGTTGATAAGCTCGATAAGCCTAGATTCATCAGAGTCATCCTCTATCCTAATTAGGTGGCTAACATTATCCCGGTTATAAAAAAGGACAAAAACATCAAGATTTGCATAGATTTTCAGGACCTCAATCTCACGTGTCCTAAAGATGATTTTCCCCTCCCTCATATTGATATTCTAATTGATAATACGACAGGGTACGAGACTCTCTCTTTCATGGATTGCTTCTCCGAATATATTCAGATTCGTCTGGCTAAGGAAAACTAAGAGAAGACCTCTTTCACTACACCATGGGGGTCATATTGCTACGTGGTCATGCCATTTGGACTTAAGAATGCTGGAGTCACTTATCAGAGGGCCATGATAGAGATTTTTCATGATATGGTCCACATTTATATTGAGGTGTACGTAGATGACCTGGTAGTGAAATCAAGGACTAGGATCGAGCATCCTGGGGTTCTGGCCAGGTCTTGCAAAGATCCCGAGAATATCAGTTAAAAATGAACCCCAAGAAGTGCGTGTTTGGTGTATCATTAGGGAAATTGCTAGAACTCATCGTTAGTAAGAGGGGTATCGAGATCGATCCCAATAAGGTGCAAGCAATAAGAGGGATGCCTCCTCCCAAGAATTTAAAAGAAGTTCGAGGATTGATAGCGAGGTTGCAGTTTATACATCGATTTATCTCCCAGCACTCACAAAGGTGTAGGCCATTCTACGAGCTTACTAAGCCAGGAGTTAAATTTAGTTGGGATGATAAGGGTCAGGCGACTTTTGACGGACTAGTCAGGCGGCTTTTGATGGAGTAAAGGACTATCTATCCAATCCTCTTGTCCTGAGGCTGCCAATTCCAGGCAAATCACTTGTTCTTTATATTTCCATCCTGGATGACTCAGTGGGTGCTGTCCTTGCGCAAGTTGACGAAGAGAATAAGGAGAGAGTAGCCTACTACTTGTCTAAGCTCCTTAACCCCTGTGAGCAGAAATACACAGCTATGGAGAAGACCTAAGCAGCTTTAGTCTGGGTAGTTCAGAAGTTAAAACATTATTTCTTAGCTCACGAGGTTCATCTCATCGCTCGCATAAATCCTGTCAAATTTCTTCTTGAAAAATCTGTCCTCACTGATCGATTGACACGATGGCAAAACTTCCTCTCCCAGTTCAACATCTCTTACATTCAGTAGAAGGTGATTAAAGGCTATGCCATCGCAGAACATCTTGCTCACCATCTCCTTCCTCGGTTCGACCCTATTCACTCAGAGTTTCTAGATGGAACTAATGTCTATTACTCAACCTTCAAATCCGATGTGAACGTTACATTTTGATGGAGCTTTGAACTCTCATGGTAGAGGAATCGGTATAGTTCTTCGAACGCCTGAAGGTATCACCATTCCACTCGCCTCTCAACTCGCCTTCCCTGTTACAAAGAATATCACTGAGTATGAGGCTCTTTTGGCCGGACTTGAGCCCGCTCATCAATATGGTGTTACTCAGTTGAGAATTGTCGGTGATAGTCAGCTGATTCTTCGCCAAGTGCTTACTAAATGCCGCACACTCGATCTCAAACTCAAACCCTGCCAGGAACTCGCTTCTGCTTATGCTAAGCTCTTCACCAAGCTAATCTTTGTCCATGTTCCTCGCAGCCAGACCATCTTAGCTGACGCTCTTGCTTAACTCACTTCCACCTTAGTTTTTCTCCCCGAACGGGATTTCCACGCTGCTCTCATTCACAAGCGCCACACTCCCGCCATCAAGGATCCTGCATTTCTTAGTATTAAGTAGAAGGTGCTTAAGAAGTTTAAGGACGGTCAGATCATTGAGAATAAGGAGATCATACTTATCGATCTAGAACAAGAGCTGGCTGACGAAGAGAAGCCATGGTACTATGAGATTGCCAAGTATTGTTATAATCAATCCTAGCCTGAAGAAGCTACTGCAGAAGAGAAGAAGGCCATTAGAAGAGTAGCTCAAAGGTACATACTGGTTGGAGGAGTGCTTTATAGAAGTGGTCTTACCGGTGTTTTACTTAGGTGCTTTGATGATAATGAGTCTTGGAAGGTCATGGAAGAGGCACATTCCAGAATCTGTGGGGGTCATGTCAATAGCCAAATGCTAGCTAAGAAAATCCTTAGACTAGGCTTCTATTGGCCCACTCTAGAAGAGGATTGTTCAATCTATGTTCGAAGGTGTGTTAAGTGCCAATTACACGCCGATAAAATTCATTCTCCTGCTTCTTCACTCCATCCTATATCCCCCTCATGACCTTTCTCCATGTGGGCTTTTAAGGGCAAAAACCTAATTTTGGTTTTTTGGGGGGTTTCTTGCATATTAGAGAGTTATAACAAGAAGAAGAAGAAAACCCCATTTTTTCCCAAAACCCCCATGGCAGACTCGCCCCCCCTTTTCTCCCTCACGACACACCCCTCTCTATCCCCCTCTCTCTTTCGAGCATCATCCTCTCTTGGCTACAAACGGGTAGCGGCGAGGAGCTCCGGTCGAGCTGTAGAGTGGTGGGGAGGCGAGCTCATAGGCGAGACGACGGTGGTTCGCTCGGCGGGGTTGCGTCACGCTCGTGGGGTAGGTTTTTTTGCGAAGAACAAGGTAGATTGGCTTGGTTTTGGTTTCTTCCATTTAAGGTAGGGGGACGGAACCTTGTTGCTTCTTTTTGCTATTTCCCACAATTTAGCCTTGTGAATCATGCGATTTGTGTGTTTGATCGTCGAAATGTTTAGCATGTCTAGAGTTCTTTCAATTTCTTAATGTGAATGTGGGAAATGCATGGGATTCATGTGCTTTTTTTGAGTTTAAATGAATGCATGTGGTGTATGAAAGGCCATAACAGGTATATTCATTTGAGTCGAGTGGGGTGAGATTTGTGGTAGTTCACCCCTCCCTGTTCCAGAAGACTGAGCGCGGTCAGTCTTCTGACTACGTTAAGGCTCTGGAAGAGGTTGCACCCTACCCAGAGATCGTGTTCAACATGAGGGGGGCTAAGTCGGTACATCTGGTCATAGCGGCCAGGGGGACTACATTCATGAGGAACACGACCATGCGACCGACCATGTTCATGAAGATCACAGTAGGGTGCGTCTCTAATGAACGCGGCACCAACCTTGACCGCATTTAAAGTAGGTCGACTCACCCTTTAACCAGGTCATCCTACTCCCCCCGATTCAATGCAACAAATGGCTTTGCACCCCGAAAACCTGGTTTGCATCCTAGAACTTAAGTAGAGACATTTTAGGGTAAAATAAATAAGTAATCAACTGTGTAAACCTCGCGAGGGCCGTCTCTTGGCGGGATGCCCGATGATTTGACTAGAACTCGTGGGTACATCCCATGGCGGGGAAAGAGAATAGTTTATGATTTTTGAGATAGCAACCTCGACAGTCTTGACTTGCCACATAGACTCATGTTTCGTGTGACGTGCTTGTGTCCACGATGGTTTCCCAATGGATCCTTACTTAGAGTGACCTTTCCCCACTAGTCATAGCTTAGCTGAGCAAGTGTGTGCCGACCCACTCTGGAGTAGTGGAGAGCTAGACCCATGAGAGATGATTTTAGGTTGGTTTTCATAGGGCCTCCCATTGTGGCAGCTCGAGTCTGGGCCAAGAGGAAAACTAGGTAGAGAGCTTGACACAGCGCAGTTAGTTAGTGTGTGCACACGTGATCGGGGACCTCGGACACGCACTGATGAGCATGACCCCTACTAGACCATTATCTTGTGTTCTGTGTACGGTGTCTCAATGTCCACCTGGGGGGTATAGGGAGAAACCTGAGGCTGTGGACTAAGTAGTTAGTGGACATATCCTACCTTGCTTCTAGTGGGTAGTGCTCCTGTGACTCGAGTGTAGTGACCCCAGTTTCTCGCAATTGTGACTTATTCAGGCGACCGAAGGTTTTCTGTTGTACGGTTCTGACTCGTGGTTTGTTATTAATAACATTGATATTCATGTAGTGTAGTTGCTTCTTTTAATTATTAAATGTTATCTTTTGTTATAGTTATTATTCTGAATTGTTATCTATTGCACCGTGTGTTTGCTATCGCGAGGTGGGGATCCACAGGACCACTACTGAACCGATGAGATGAGTCTTGCCCCTTTTATTTTCAGGTGTGGCGTGGCTTGCTCGTAGTGCTTCGAAGGCCTCGCGAGGGGCTGGTGGTCCGTAGTTGCGCCAGTTGTAGTGGCGGGGTATGTCCCATGGTCTTGCACCCTTTTTAGTTTACTGCACTTATATGTGGACATGTAGACTCTGGACTGTATAATTATTGAATTGAATAATTATTAAATGATATAATTATTTATTTCCTACAATTAATTGTGTTAATTATCGTTGGGTTGCAATGATTTAGATTCTTATACACTGTCACTCCATTCCTTTAACCCTTCTAAGCCCCCGACTCGTGGGTGGTAGACTAGGATCCAAGAATATCATGGTCTTTCTCAATGTTCGGATCTTGGGTCGTTACATAGTACTCCTAGGTAAAGTATTTCAATGGTTCCCCCTTGCTTTTCTCGGTCCTACCAAACTTCTAGCCAGTGCTCGCTGTAAAGCCTCTAACAGTTTCCCAAGAGGTCAAGGATGGCATTAAATCCTTCAAAACAATAAGCGATCGACCGTAGAGCTTCTGTCTGAGGCCAACATCCAGTGCTGGAGGTAAGAATTTAGGTAGCTCAGCTTTGTCTGCTGATTTCTTTGGCTTTCCTCTAATGGTTTCTATAACGACCGAAGAATCAGATACCGAGTCAAACCCAATGAAGTTTAGTTATCATCAAAACCACCATATCATCACACATGAAGTTTAGTTATCATCAAAACCATAGTTCAACAAGAGACCTACGTGCACCCCTCACTCAACTTGAGTGAGGCTTCTACTGATTCACAGCTTAACACCGCTGATTACACAGCTTAGATCCCCTGATACAATAGCTTACAATCAGCTGACTCACAGCTTGGTATCACTCAACCTAGCAATCCATACTAGGTAGAGATCCACTGATAAATAGCTTGAGTTCGCTGACGCATAACTTGATATGAACAGAGTTTCTAAATGTAAATGAAAATAACAAAATACAAAGACATAGATCTAGGTCAGAATTTCCCCGGATGACTGTGGAGTCAATCTGTAGAAGAGTCTCCCATAGCTTCAATTCTCCTCGCAAACAGATGGATCTGGTACTATCAGGTTCAGATCCAGAGCTAGACGAGTGACCCCGATCAGAACCAACAATCTTGCTCAAGATTGAGCTCAAATTAACCTATCTCAATCACTCCTCTCTCTTTCTCCAATTCTTCTCTCAGTTCACTCCTTTTTCTTTTCTACTCAGCTATTTCTTCTCTCACTCTTGTTCTATCATTCTCTCTTTTTTTTCTTGAATGTTATCTCCTACTTCCACACCACTTCACGAAAGAAGAAGAGCGAGTATTTATACAGTAGAGAGATTCAAATCTCCAGATCATTTCTCATTGATCCACGTAAGTAGAGAATATCCTCATAAAAGTTCTTCTGGAAGGATGCCACGTGCCCTAGGACAATGTGCCAATCATTTGCCTTAGAGAATCTTTGATTTGGTAATAGGTTCACGTGAACTAGCCATTTTTAGCCTTAGCAGCCTCTTATTCACCCTTATCGTCTATTTGTTCCCCTTGACCATCTATTTTTCACCTTTATATCACAATAGTCATCACCTTTGAGGAGCTTGTTTTGACTGGAATTTGCATATTCTGCTAAACATTTTGGGCACATTAAACATGATACTCCTGCCAACTCAAACATATGAACTTATCATCATCAAAATTATAACCATATGCTTATAATTCATGAATCACAAGCATACAGATTTCATGACCACAGACTCATGAATAAAGGCACATGTATGAAGACTAATGAATGCTTATGAATGAAGACTAATGAAGGAATGAAGGACTACCCTCACAACTGACTCACAGTCTAACTTACAGTTTTGATAATATAAATGAAGACATATGAAACACGCACAACTGACGCATGATTTTGACAACATCAAAACCTAGGGACACAATAGGTGGTAGCATCGATCATGACTTCAGTGATTGGCACCAGAAATCATCCTTTCGACAAGCTTTATTCATATCTTGAAAGTCCATACAAATCATGATCTGGCCATTCTTCTTCTTAACTAGCACAATGTTGGCCAGCCAAGTAGTGTATTGATTTTTAGCCACAAAGTCGACGTCTATCAGCTTGTCAACCTCTTTACAAATCTGGCTTATTAATTTCGGCCTCATTCGCCAAGGTGATTGCTTCACCGACTTTGCTTTAGGGGTGAATGGCCAGTATGTGCTAGGCAACTGTAGAGCTAAAGCCTAGCATTTCTTTATAATTCCAAGCAAAGCAATCTCAAAATTCTTGGAGTTCCTTTATGTATTGTCCCCTTTCCTCAGGCAACACGAGGGTACTGAGAAAAGTCAGCCTGGGATCATCCCCTGTACTGAGGTTTACTTCAACTAGTTCATCAACAGTGGCTTGGTAGCCATCTTCTATTTTCGGGGGAGCCGACTGCAAGGCAATGAAGTCTTTGTCATCCTCCTCAGCTTTGAAGACGTCGCAAGTACATGCTTGTGTTATTTCACCTAACGGCGAGACTTCGGCTTCGCCTCCTTCTGAGCCAACTGGCTATTGGCTGGGCTAGAGAAGCAACCCTAGTGTTGGTGGTATAAATTCTGGGCAGGTTGGATGCTGATTTATAGGGGGAGTGCCCTCGAGGGTGGAATGACCTTCTTCAGCTTTTGGCTCTCATGGGTCACCATTGAAAATTGTAGTTGCTTCCACAGAGATGGACTACTAGCATCTGGATGAGGCAGAAGCCTCTTGAGTATCATGCGCCCGTGGTCGAGATGGATGGAAGTTCTTTGACTCAATGGATGGTCTCGTTGGTTCATAGTCCCCCAAGTATTCATCATAGATTGCCTCAAGGGAATCTTCACTCGTCGTGGCAGAGACGGAGAGCATATCGACTTCATTATAGTATTCTACAAAGAAACCCAATCATGGGTGCTGAGTAATCTATAGTAGCTCTTTGTCCATATTCAGTGGATACCATAATTCTTTGAACATCTTCTTCTGACTAGAGGGTTGGCAGAAGCCAATCTATTGTTCCCTAGCCATCTTGACCACGCGGCCAGCTATATGTGGGAGTCCCATAATTAGGACAATTGGATCATGCATTTCTTCAGGAAATTTACAATCCTTCCGACTAGGCTTGAGTTCTTTGGATTCATGTCTTTTTTGTGCTTGGCATACTTTGAGCTCTAGTACCAATTCAGCATAACACTTAGTATTTACTTAATCAATTACTCAATGGTATATAGCTTGGCATCATCAAAATCTAGAGCACAACATTCTCCCCTTTTTTGATGATGACAACTATATATCATTGCATGCTGAATTGTCATGTTGCTCAGATGTTATGGCCATGAGTTCACTTTATGAAAGATGCAAGAAAGTAATTGAACATCCACATCCAAACCATAAAGACTCATACATGCCAATCAAGGATTCAAATTCACATTCAACCAAAGTTTCATTCTTCATGTCATTTAGCCAAAAGAAGGTATACACATAGCCTTCGACAAATAGAGACTTTCTTTACAATGAACTCTCCCCCTTTGTCATCAGAAAGAAAATATCAAATCTAAGAAGCTAAAGGATCAGCCGGAGGTGGCCTTGATGCAGTCCAAATTTGCTGAAATTCTTGAGCTGTGAAGGCTAATCTGTTGGCTACATTTCGCAAAGGTGTGATAAGATTAGCAGTCCTGTTATCAAACATCGTAAACAAGGTGTCAACTTTCAACTATACTGCTTGAAGTAACTCTCCCATGTTGTGAAGTTGAACAGAATTGTCATCGGACTTTACTGAGAGCTCCCTGATCATCTCTCCAGCTTGCATACAGACCATTTGAATAGATTGAATAAGCTTCTGGAAATTCCACTCTGACTTTTGTTTGTCCCTCTGAATTTTAGCCCACCTGCTATCCAATCTATTTTCTAGATACTGAACTCTTTTAGCAAATTTGGTTGAGAGAGTAGCAAATTGAGTTGACAAGAACTTATATAGCTCCGGAGGTAAGGATGTCGTGGGTGTCTGGGATTGAGAAGGTTGTTGAGATGACCCAGCTGTATTAGTTTGAGGTCTTACAGAAGGAGGTGGAGTTAACTGTCTATCAAAGAACTAGAAAGGCATAATAGCAAGAGTAGGAAGTAGTGAAGCTGAGCTTGTCTCAAGAATAGATGTGCCTGCAGTGTCAGTTTGTGACTGAAGAAGTTGTTTGGGTTTAGAGGAAGGCAGATCCCTAGAAACCACATCACCTTCCTTTTTGAATCACCTGTATGTGTTTACAAATCGAATGGTGTAGACATTTCTATTTGGAATGAAGATGCATTTCCCATTGGAAAGGTCAAGTTCAATTAAATGAAAAATTTTTGTCAAGTGAGCCGCATATGGAAGGACATTATTTGGGTGAGTCCTACAGAATTCAAAATTTTGCAACATTAGTTCAGGTAGGCAGATTTGTTCTCTTTTTAAGATATGATAGAGCAGAGAAATTTGAAGAGAAGAAACTTGCCCTCTTGCTCTATGATGGGGAAAATAATGGTAGTGAGCCTGTGATGAAGTATTCTACTCAGGGGAGAAAAAGTGTTGGCATTTAGGCTTTTAGGGAGATCTTTAGTCAATGGTTGGCCTGTGAAAAGAGGATATGCATCTTGAACATTAATTGAAGAGTTCTTGGCGTCAATTCTAGAATTTGGTATTTTGAAAACAGAGCTTAACAACCTTTTCAACAACCTTATTTCTGCCTTTCTAACTATGATAACTAGTTGACCATTCACTAAATGAAGATTGTGGTAGAATTCTTGAACTAAATGTGGATAATAGCACTTGTGTTCAGTGATAAAGATTACCCATCCCTGTGACCTCATAAGTGGAACAAGATCATGGAAACAATCCACAAATTTGGAGTCATTCAAATTTACCCATCTGGGGTACATAATAACCCTACTAGCATGAGTACCAGAATTAGGGTCTATCGAGGAATCAAATGATTTTGAACTTTGTGCTTTTTGAGTAACCTTGGCTTTTCTCTTGGACTTCTTTGTAGGAGATTTTCCTTTGTCTACTGCAGCAGTAGATTTCGGTTTTTCTTTGGCCTTGTCTGAAAGTTTCCCTTTCCCTTTGTCATACGCTTCAACATTCTTTCTCTTTTTGGGTAGAGTTGGAGGTTGAGGGATCCTCGCTTCTGTGTGAGAGCTGCTGCTTTATGAGGCTGTATCAGACTCAACATCAATCGTTTCCCCTTTTCCCTTTGTTCCTCATGCAACAGCAATTAGAGCAGAGGATCTTGGTGGAGCCATTGTAGACCGAAAGAAGGATTATGGAAGAGCAGAGGAGCCCTAACTTGACTTCCGAATAGGAATCAAGAGCTGGAGAGCAAATTTATTGGTGGGATTGGTTTAAAGAGCTAGTGGCTTGTAGTTTGAATAGGAGAGTAGGTTGCCGGATGCGAGAGAGCGAAGAGGATAGGACAGAGAATTGCTGGAGCAGAGAGCTGAGTAGATGAAATCGAGTTGATGGATTTTGAGTGCTTTAAGTAGGTAAGATGGGTGAGTGAAAATAGGGGCAATTTTGACATTTGTAAAATCAAGTGAAAAAGAACAAGAGAGAACTATTAAAAATATTTTAAAAATTAAAATTTCTAAGAGATATTATATGCTAACACATTGCTCTGTTTTAATGTTTTGGGTTAATTATGGTCATGAAATCATGCCTTAAAAATCATTATGAATAATCTTGTATCCCTCTCCTTATCTAATTTTCTAATCTACCCCAATACCTCCAAACCTACTGAGTACTAACTAGTGTTGTATATCGTTAAAGGTTGGATTTCAGGGACATACTGATACATTAGATAACGGCAGGATATCAAATTAGTTATAAACCCTTTAGGGATGCAAAATTTTTTTTCCATAATTTGTTTGTTATCCTTCTTCATAGGTCTCCGAGATGGACTCGGACTTCTCTCGGACACCGACTCGGATTGGGACGAGTTTTCCTCCATCTTCTACCCCGCGCAACCTTCTTCTCTCGCACTCCGACTCGGATTCGAACGAGTGTTCCTCAATCTTCTACCCCGCGCGACCTTCCGAGTCGGCATTTTCACATATCCCCTCCACACATCACCTTGGTGTTGTTCTCCCTGTTCGCAGAGCCATGGAGAAGATAGGTTGACGTAGGGAACGCGGCAATGGTGAGCTGTGCTCCATGGCGTTGAGGGTAGTGGAGAAGGGCGGAGATGCCGGCGGTGACCTGGGGTACGCACGGAAGATGAGTCGTGAGAGAAGACCAGCTCCAGAGGAGAAGGGCAGTGGGAGGGCGCCCGGTGGGTGCAGACGGGTCGACGACCCCAGGAAGAAAAGGAGGCTCTCTCCGCTGGGCTTCGTTGTAGTTGCCGGAGTGTCAACGGCGACGGAGATGGAAGAAGGTGAAGTAGTGGAAGAGTTGGACGACGGGGTGGAAGCAGGTGAATTGGTGGAAGAATTGGGCTTGGACGGCAGACGGCCAGCCATCACCAGCATTGCTGCCCCTGTTTCTTCGCGTCATGCCCCGTCTTGGGGAACAGGGGAAGGGGAAGTACAGATCGAGCGGAGGCTGGAGGCGGCGCTCGGCCGCTTCCGGAAACAGGTCCAGGCGGGGCCGATCGGCGCCGGCAAACTGGGTGCCTTGTTCGGTGGGTACGGTACTTTCCTGCTTCCCTCGTCTGAAAGAAAAGGGGGATGTTTTCACGCCGGCCGCACCCAGAGGCAGAGGAAAGCACAGCTGCCGAGACGACCACCAAGAAGTGGGCAGGCCGTCGCGGAGGCTAACTCGTCTGACGACCCACCGCGTGCAGCAGTGGCGGCGGCTCGCCTCGCCCTTCCACGGTGCCAGAAAAGTGCTTCTCCAGAAAAGCGCCCGCCTGCGAGCAGCAAAGGAGGCGCCCTGCTCATCACCGCGGCCTCTGGTGCCCTTCCATCCGCTCACTGTTCTCCTATCTACACCGGCGGATCCACTAGTAGCGGCGGCAGGGGAGATGTGGGGTTCGAGCGGCGGCTGGAGGCAGTCTTCGGCGACTGCTGGAGATGGTTCGAGGGGGGGGGGGTGCAGATCAACGCCCGCAAACTGGGCCCCATGTTCGGGGGCTACGGGACCTTTCTTCTCGCCGTCTGAAAGCCAAGAGTGTCAGGGAGACTCTGTAGCAGCCGACTCGATTCTTCCTCTCCTGTCTAGTTTTGCATGGTTGCATCATGTTATGTGATGTGACCTGATGGAGAAGGCCATGCAGATGGGGGTTCATGTATAAACTTCTTTGTTTCTGTTGGGATTTCTGTCATGTGTTCTTCTTGACGTTACTGGTTAACTTTTCATAGATGCATATATGTAGTGAATATTGTAACCATTCATGTTGTTATCTGTAAATTTTCTCACAGCTGCATCCATCACCTTTGTGTGTAAACTATCCATGACATGGTTTCTTACATTCTTTCTTCTGCTACCCCACAAGGTCCTTATGCTACTTGTCTATCTTCTCCCCTTTTTCAGTTGCATTTAATCTATATACATAACCTTTGCTTGTTCATATGTCGAAGAAAAACTACGACTCCTCTCCTGCAGTTCTCTTATCACTGTGACTCCATAAGTGCCCTCCAAGAAATTACTGTAGCAACTCCATTTCACGTCTTTCAATTCGTTTATGTCCACACCGTGCAAAAGCTCTGATATCTAATTAACATAACACCCTTTTAAGAATTCGGATACCAGTTTCTAAAGAAAACCAGTATATATGGATCATGCACCTTGCTTACTGCATCGTCTTAACGTTCGTCGGCATCTCCAGAATTGAGATACGGTACCCATTTATTGATAACCTACGGAGGTTGCCTTTTACTGGCCACAATATATCAATTAGCCATAATTTATGTCTAATCATTTTAATTTACCTCTAGAATTGAGTACGATTGACAAGAATGTAGACTCTTCGTATGAGTCAAGAGCTCCTCAATTTCTACCTGTTACTCTTTGCATTAATCGAAGTGAGATTCTTTACGTTTAAAAGGACATCTTATGTCAGAATCATACGATCAGTTTTTTTACGTTTTAAAGCAAAATTTTATTCATAATTGATTCAAAATTTTATTATCACTAAGGCTAATAATATAATTAAGATAATATTTAAATTTCAATCTAAAATCTAAATATACTCAACAACAAATACACAAAACTAAGAAAAATGACAAAATTATGAAGTTGATATTTAGTGTATAGTGATCCACTGCATTTATGAATGACATTATTTCTTTTCCTACTCTTCTCTTCCATTGCAACGATTTTGACCCACGAGCAGTGAGGACTCCACGCCAGAGATGTCAACGGATCGGATACGCTGTCAATAGTGGGCTATCCGTTCGGGAGGAACCCGCGACAGTGACTGCCGCTGCTGGTGGCACCGGGCAGGCCCGTGGAAGTCAGGGCACGGCCTGGCCGGGGGTTGCGGGAGTCGGCAGGGGCAGACGGTGGCGGTGGCGCTGCAGGGCCAACGGTGGCCGCGCGGCAGCCGGCGCCGGCTCTGCAGGTCGCGGAAGAATGGGCCCGCGTCGGTGGCGAACTGGTGCCGCGCCGGGACGATGCAGGCGAGTGCAGCGGAGGGGCCGCTCGCGGACGACGGTTCTAACTTCTACTTCTTCGTGATACATAATATATTCGTCTTCACAACGAGAGAATTCACTTTAGCTAGCCAGGTCGATCGTGACGGCAGCGGTGGGGAAAACTTTCACTATCTTACAGACGACGCCCATTGAAGACGTGAAATTGATTGGGCAACTGCTTAATTATGGCTGAGAATTAATTAATCAAATGAAAAGACACAGGAGGACTCACAGCCACTAATTCTTTTTCAGTTCGGTGGGCATTAATGACTCGTCAGCGTCGGCAACAAATTAAGGGGGAGTGATGCATGGGAAGCACACGATTTTATTAATTATCTAATTATCTCCCTCCACAGAACTTGTGGTGTTATGGCAATGAGCTGGTTCTGCTAGAAAACTTCCAAGTTTCCCGTACGATTGATTAGAAATGGAATGAGCAGCCGGTCAATTACATCATATACGTTCTAAGTGATTATATATATATATATTAGTTTTGCGGCGCTATACTAGTTGATGCAGTCATATTAATGTCATTATCTTAATTAGTGAAGGGGAAAATTTTTACAAATTTCAATTATTATAATCTCCACTCATGATCACAATTCTTTTCGAAATCGTTGAGTTCTGATAAGTTTAATAGAGATTCGTAAAGTTCTCTTCAAAGACGTGTTGATGCGTGCGAGAGAGAGAGAGAGGTTTTGACTATTCGAGAATCGTCGTATTTTTAAGAGGTCGTTATCACGAGAACGTCGAGTGATTATAAAATTTTTAATTCTAACGGTTACATATTTAGAGGACATCCAAATAAATAAAGAAACTCATATTATTGCATGCACTCTGGGACCATGAACTGAAGCATTCCATGCATTACGTTATAATTACATACGGGCCGGGGAGCTGGTACATGCTAGATGGAACATAATTAAGCGAGCATATACACATGCAGTGTGTGACATCCTACCTAGGTAGGGTGTGCACATGCTTCATTTACGTACGTCCGTACAGTGCCGCATGCATCCTCAAGCAAAGGAGCAATTTATTGACGCATAGCATATATATATCTATATAGTTCGTGCCTGACGATCGAGTTCGTAATCGTCCATATATGAATGGAAACAGGGGGAGCGAGCTCGATCGGGGGAACCCCTAGCTAGTATTTCTATATATCTAGTTTAATTATGGGGTTCAACGTCCGTCTCCACGTCCGGGACTTCACCCTTGTAGTAGCAGCACCTGGCGCAGCGACGGTAGTACCCATAACTGCAACAACCATATCGGCAGCCATAGCCGCCGCCACCACCACCGTATCCTCCGCCGCCACCGTATCCTCGATGGGTTTAGGGAGATTGGGATGTTATATACTCATGAAGAGTAACATAATATCCACCCAAAGGGTGGTTGGAAGAATCCGATAATATGTCTAACAAGGAAAATAGTGACCATTCTGTGTCCATTCCTCAGCGAGGAGCCATGCTAGAAGTTTTTAACAGGCCCCTATCAGAGGTAGGGTGTGCCAGGGAGGAGGCTAGCATTGGAAAACAAATCAGCCCGGCGATACAGCGGCCAAGCCTATGAGCCGGCGGTCGGGTGAGGCGAGACGGCGGCCATGCCTTTGGCGGATAATCCAACGACATTTTATATGTATTCACAAAAATACATAATGCGTGGGAAAACAAGTGATTCGGTGGCCAAAACATGAAGAATACATGAGACAGCGGCTGGCAATTTGGTGGGTAAGCGACACGTCACATGTGCTTTTATGAATATACGAAATACCTAGAAAATGTATGACCCGACGGCAAGGGAAGAAGACGGCGGCTGGATTTGGGCTGGACGTCAGATCATTTCTGCGAACCCTGGAAAATAGAGTGGCAATTTGGTGGATACAGGATCAGAAGACACCAGTTTTGGTAGTGTGGAAATCCATAAATCTGGGCGAGGGGGAGGATCCCTCGGAGGGAAGGTGCGGGGCCTAGGAGCAATGGAGAGGTCCTGCCGAGGGGGTTCCGCCCCCCGGACTGTTCTGCAACATATAAATGAACATCTGCCCTTCCCTCTCCATTAACCTTTCCTTCTTCTTCGTTTTGGTGACGTTCGTCCATGGGTTGTTTTGGGAGATTCCTGATCGTGGCGGTGGCGATGCTACTGGCAGTGGCGTCGGTCACTCTCGCGGCTGACCACCACCACCGGCACATGGAGAGACCCCAGTACCCATTCTTCGCTCCTGCGCCGTCGCCTTACCAGAGCTACCAGGACCCACCGTCCCCTACGCCGGCCACGCACTACACGTCCCGGTCGCCGTCGCCTTCGCCGCAGCCATCCCACCACGCCCCCTCTCCGGCCTCGGCACATTCCATGGCTCCGGCTCCGGCCAAACACGTGGCGGCTCCCTCTCCGGCCCCACTCCCGTCGGCGACCCGCCATACGCCATCTCCTGTACCGGCCAGGCCGGCAATGGCGCCCTCACCGGCGATGCATTCGCATCACCGCGTTCCGTCTCCGGCCCCAGTGCCGTCGACCCACCACACGCCATCTCCTAGACCGTGGAGGAAGTCGAGCGCCCCCTCGCCGGCGCCGCTACAACCGCACCACGGCGCTCCGTCTTCGTCGCCACTGCCGTCCACCCACCGCTCATCATCTCCTGCACCGGCCAGGCAGGCCATCGCAGCCTCACCGGCGTTGCAACCCCATCACCGCGTTCCGTATCCGGCCCCAGTGCCGTCGACCCACCACACGCCATCTCCTGGACCGTGGAGGACGTTGACCGCCTCCTCGCCGGCACCGCAACAACCGCACCACGGCGTTCCGTCTCCGGCGCCACTGCCGTCCACCCACCGCTTATCATCTCCTCCACCGGCCAGGCAGGCAATGGCACCCTCACCGGCGTTGCAACCGCACCACCGCGTTCCGTCTCCGGCCCCAGTGCCGTCGACCCACCACACGACATCTCCTGGACCGTGGAGGACGTCGACCGCCCACTCGCCGGCACCGCAACAACCGCACCACGGCCTTCCGTCTCCGGCGCCACTGCCGTCAACCCACCGCTCATCATCTCTTGCACCGGCCAGGCAGGCGACGGCCCCCTTGCCACAGCTGCAACCTCACCACCGCGTTCTGTCTCCAGCCCCAGGGCCCGCTGCGTCTCCGGAGACGCCCTGGCCTTCTCGTGCTCCTGCTTTGGCTCCGTCGGTGCCGCCTCGGGGTGCTCCCTCTCCATCCTTGGCTCCCACCATGCCTCCTAAGCAGGTGATGCCTCCGTCCCGGTCGCCGCAGCAGCAACGGAGCACCCAGCCTCCTTCCTCCGCTCCGTCCGTGTCCTTTAAGCCGACGGCACCAGTACTGCCCCCCCACATCAGTCCATCTCCTGCATCGGCTCCGACGTCCGCGTCTGATAAACCGGTGGGCTCCCCCGCGTCGTCACAGCAGCCACCCGCCTCGTCCCGTGATACGCCGGTGCTGTCTCCTCCTCAAGCCCCTTCTGCGGACGCTCGCCATCCTGAGAAGAAGTGGACAAGCGCCCCGGCTCCCGCGCCCTCCCCCGTCTCCGCCGCCTCCGTGAGCTTGGCAGCATTTTCCGCCACCTTGGTCGGTCTCGTTGCATCCGCGGTGATGTTCCTCTAGGCCTTACGATTTATGTGGAGGTCGCCATCGAGGTCTGGTTTTAGGGTTTTGATGGCTTTTGTTTGTGGTTCACTCCTAGTGAGTGTTATAATGACAGATTAATTCGTGTTCACATGAATGTTTATGGCGGTTCTCCGCTAGATGGTGTAAAGTGCTACTAGTTTTTCCACCCGACTCTGACACAAGGGGGCAGAATCTACTTTTGGGGTCACCTGGCGCCGCTGGGAGTGCCCTCAGAGTTAGGGACATGCAGTGCCCAATCTTTGTTCGAATAAATTCCCGCACCAAAATCGTAGAAAAGCGGACGTCCGGATGGAGGAAGGCAGGAAGCACTTGATAAAAATCAAAGACGGTTTCTGACTAAAATCTTCCCCAACCATGCACGTCACAATCGGTACCTGTTGTGTTTGGACGTGATTTCCCTTCGTAATGTTTTGATTTCCTTCATTTCACTCCCAATGAATCAGCAAACATTCCAAACGCAAGGAGATAGATGGCCCGGGCCCATTATGACGCTGTGATCTCTGCGACCCAGCCAACAATCCAATCCCAGCCCATCCCGTCCAACGAAATTTGGGAAAGATTTGTCGCATTCTTTTGGGTTACTGTTTGCATCATGTTATCTAATTAAGACCTCACCCTCCATATTGTTGCATATCCATGCAATAAGATGGTCAGGTGTCCTTGTTTTTTGATCGACAATGAAGCATGTGGCAAAAGGAAGAATACTTGGGGTACATTTTCATAGAAATAAAAAATAATGTATATAGATAACATGAATATATAAAGGTTACAAGTGAGAGAGGGGATGGGGCTATTTATAGACTCCATACTTTTCCTAGGACCAAATTACCCCTGAAAAATTGACAGATTGACCACACAGTCTAAGGACGGTGCCCCTGGGCCTAGACCATTGAATTGGGCCTAATAACCTATCAAACCAACCATATGACAACTAACTTAGTTAAATGACTCACTAACCTAGGTACCAGACTCAAATAAAGGGAAAATTACACAGTTTATGATTCAAATAAAATATAAAAATTACATGACTAGACTCAAAAATACATGACAAACACAATGGCACGTGCCGATGAACAATCCGAGCCTCGAAAAAATGTGGAGGGGCAAGGGATGCCCCCATCATGTCCTCCAGACCAATGTGAATTACATTTCTAGCTAACAAGATGACAGTAGCCGATACTATGTCATTCGGTTTATAACCGACATGCTATAGAATTACCCCAGTGACCCTGACCTCTTAGGCCATCACATCCCTATAGGTCAACGCCAACTTCATACAATGCAAGCTCTTTTTATCCCCCAACACCCAGTCATTTTTCCTACCTTCTAGTACTCAGCCTCCAGTTCCCAGTACTTCGGTTCCAATACCCAGCACTCAGTCCCCAGTACCCAGTACCCAGTCGCACCATTCTTTATGCTCAATCCCCTATGCTCGTACCTGAAATCGGGTCGTACATACAATAATATTCCACAAGAGAAGCAATGGGACAACTCAGCAAATAACAAAGTTTGGCTAGTTAGCATTAATACGCTATAAAGGAGCCCAAGACATGCCCTTGGGGTAACAAAGTGCGTACAACCTAGATGACACAACAAAAAGGGGAAAGGGGCGATTCAATTAGATCCCAGGCTCGTTCCTCTCCAGTGCAGCCAGGCGAGACTCGGCAGCTGAAAGCTCTACCTCCAAGGTCGACAAAAGCTAAGCACTAGCCTCGACCATAGCCTTGACCTCCTGCCACTTAGCTCGGGCACGCTCCGCGATCGATAGCAGCTCCTCTAGGGCCTTCTATAAGGCCTCGATCTGTCTCTCGGCCTCTCCCAACTATGCAGCTCAGTCCCGGGAGAGTAGTGTGGCCTCCTCCGAATGGCCCCTCTACTCGGCCATGGCCGACACAATCCAGGCCAGCTGCTCTTGCACCTCTCGGATGGCCACCTTCCTCTGGGCCCTCTGCTCCTCAACCTCACGGAGTCACAAGAACTCTACCCAAATCTCGGCCAATCTGGACATCCAGAACTCACGGGAGAAGCCAAGGGTGTGATAGCACTGAGTGCACTCCCTCAGTCAGTGCCTAAGGTCCTCTGCAGAAGGGAGAGAATCGCCCCGCAGGTAGCCTCGAGCTCGCTAGAGCAAGGTGACGCCCACGCTCGAGTCCAGTAATGGCTCTGGCGGGGAGGCAGACGTGGGCCACTCGATCCCCAAGCTCAGGGGAGCATCACCTATCTTAGCTAATTTACCAGCGTAGCCTGTGCAATCCCACCAAACATAAAGGGAAATAAGACATCCAAAATTTCCCGTGACAAGACAAGGTGGAAAACCTGACAAAAGTCCCTACTCTTACCCAGTGTAGCTCTCGCCATGCCTGTAGCGTCTCTCGCTGGGGTCAGTGAAGGCAATCTCTCCACGCCTGTGGCATCTCCCGCTGGGGTCGGAGAAGGCAAGGACTCCTCCACGACCCTGTCATCCTCAGTAACCATCGGCGAGACGAAAGGCTCCTCCTGGTCACTCTCGTCGGTTGCTGACATGTGCTCCTCTTCAGGCTCTAGCCCTGTTCACAACATAGTAGCATCAATACCCAACCATAAAACTTGAACAAAGGCTAAATAGGGAAGGGGGGAACCCCTACATACCTTCTGAAGCAGCCTCCATTTCAGCTTCGTCAATGGAAGAGACCTCAGAAGAGGAAGAGCTCGAACTTGAACTCTCCTTTGTCTCCATCGCAACGTTGCCACCTCTCGAAGAGCCAGACGAGGCCTCCCACGAGCCCCCAGATGCGATCGAGCCAAAGGCCCCTGCAAATCAATAAACCAAGCGAGGTTACTGCACAGTCCAACCTTGTGTGAAGGTAACTCCCCCGTCAAGGGTTTCGGGCAAGAAACTCACTAGCTGTGACACCCTCTTCGAAAACCCTCTCAATGTCGATGATCTCCTCATAGCCCCAAGTCAAAGCCGTGGCAGTGGGCTCATCCTCTGCTACCCCAGCCATGTCACGGGGAAGCTCACCCTCCCCCAGAGGGGAAGAAGTACCTACGACCAACACAACGGGAGCTTAGCATTAACAGGTAAACCAGAGAGCCCACTGTTGTGTTCTTCCCTGTTGTTTTGATGATGCTAACACTATATTAATCTCTATGCATTTGATTTGCCTATCTTTTAACCGTTCTGATTAAGTCACTGTTGTTTATTTAATCCTCACCATACTTCGTGCACAAAAGCTCCTTCTCTTGAAATTTCTATCCGGTTTCCAACCGCACTAACCGAGATTTAACCGAACGTTTCCGTTCCTTCGAACAGTAAATTTGTCACATCCTGACTCCAAGGAACTCATCCCAGATCGGTGCAGTGCCATCACTGTCGGTCGGGTGCTCATCGCCTACACAGTGCACAATGCCGCGTCCAGCTCCCACTGGTTGGGGAGGGCACTAGTCGCCCCTCCACTCGACGGCACCAGAAGCTAGCGGGAATCCCTCATGGCGCAATCAAAAGGTAACCCCTCCTCACCTCTACTGGGAAGGTAACATAGGGCTCTCCTAGCCCCCTCCAGCTGTGCCTCAGCGTCTTCGTCTGGCTGGCCAGTGAAGCTAAGCAGCAAAGGTGCCACCGGGTTCGCCATAGTGCCCCGAGTCACCAGCCCTAGAAACATCAGGCCGGCCCACGCATTGAGGTAGTGGGTCGACAGAAGCAAACTCCTCTCTCGAGGCGTGGGATGCGCCGCCAGTACTCCCAATCCCTAGTGCACGGTGGCTAACATTGCAAGAGCCAGGGCCAATCGCCGTCTCTCGGCCAGCAAGCATGCGGGCCACAACAGCTCGACTCTCAGTAGGTCGTCCTCCCCGTGTGGCACAACAAATGTCACCAACCAGTAAGCCAAATCGGTTGCTAAGTGTGTCACGTCTGGCAGCCCATGGGGGTTCCACCCCTCCCGCGGTGTGTAGATGTACTATGAGTACATCCAAAACCACAACTCTATCTCTGTATACTTCTCCCACGGAGTCTGGTCCCCCGCGAACTCCTGGTAAAAGCAGAGAAGGGCCCGTTGTAGAAGGGGTGGATCCACACATTCAACAGCACCCTAGGAGCCTACGTAGCCTTGTCCCTTCCAGCCACGACTAAATCCCCTCAGGTCTTCAGCAGATATCGATAACTATAAGGAACTCGGTATCGCCCCTACCCATCAGTGTGGCTACGAGGAAGGTCATCCAACACAACCTCCTCATATCTCTTGCCGATGATCAGCAGCCCAAAGATTCTAAACAGAGACCACAGGTCAAGTGATGTCTCTCCCTTAGCCGTCGCCACTGTGTTCCATTGACAGTTGAAGCTGTAGCACCCTGAATAAAAATAATAGAGGAATTAAACTTTTTTCTAAATAAATAACCCTAATTGAAGGCTAAATAAAAAGAAATATCCCTTACTAGGGCCCCTATATAAATATACATCAATTAAAGTTTGTCATATAAACACCATGTACAAGGGTTTTCACTTTTCCAACACAAAGGGAAAGGGCGCCCCTTACCAGGGTGCCATTTAAAAGAATAGAGCCCCTGTGCAAGGGTGCTAATTCCCTTCACAAGGTCACATGATTGGATTTCAGTCTGCCAAGTCCGTGCATATGTCTTGGTTGTTTAGAAAACTAAGTCCATGTACGTTTCTACAAGTCTGTGCACACTCTAGTCCGTGCATGTTTTTCAACAAGTCCGTGCAGTTTTTCAGCAATGAAGTCCGTGCATATTTCTTTCAAACTAAGTCCGTGCAGCTTTTGTATCTAAAGTCTACACAAACTGTTGCAAAGTCTGAGCATATAGAAGTCTGTGCAGATCTCATATCAGTGCACATTAAACCCCAAGCACTTCATGTCCGTGCACATGATACACCGTGCACATCTCTGCAAGTCTTCAAAGTCCTTGCACGTCCTTACAAACTCCGTAGACTCTAAACCCCGCGCATATTTCTTCTACTCTTCAAGTCCTTGCACGTATTTGCAAACCCCGTGGAGTCTAAACCCCGTGCATATTTCTTCAAATCTTCAAAGTCCCTGCACGCCTTTATAAACCCCGTGGACATGATACCCCGTGCAAGTTTCTCATTGACACGGACTCGTTGCATTCTTTCATGGAGTCCATGCACGTCAAACCCCATGCAGACTCTTCACTTGTCTAACAAGTCCGTGCTCAATTCAAGTCTGAGCACATTCTAAAGCTCTTGCATGCTCTGCTAGTAAACAAGCTCGTGCACATTTCTATATATTAACTCGATGCATATTTCTCTTCTCTGCTTCTGAACATTAATGTTAATTGGGTGATGGTTAATTTGACAGGGACTCGATTATTTCTGAAGAGGGGATAGGGCACATGATTCGAGAGCCCTTGTCCCTGACACGTGACAGAGAGACCTGTTTTCTTCTGGAAGAATCCCAGGGCAAGAAGCGTGGTCTCCACACTCCATCCTTCCTGGGAGCTCATATATATAGTGCTGAAGCTCGTACCAAGGAGAGTGAGAAGGACTGAAAGAGAAAGTAGACAGTCACTTGTCCTTCATCCCTGTAGCAAAAGAACATTCCATCTGAGAAAGAGAGAGAGAGGAGTTCGAAAAGAGAAGAGAGAGCCAGTTCAAAGAGTTGATCCGTTGTGGTCTCTGCTTCTTGAGAAGCTACATTGTTTTGTTTTAAGAATTCGATTGACTGTTTTTCAGTTTCTTTGTCTTTGATTTTCTTAGCCTCCACTGCCTCGGCCGTACACTGGCAGCCTTAACAAGAGCTAGTGTCTCTCCCTTTCTCCAGAGAGGACACTGCCAGGCTCCTTCGAGTACTTCTTGGCCGAGAGAATGTCTTGGTGGGCGAGGTGACATGGGGCTCCTCAGGCCCCTCTCACTCTCATTTCCCCTTACCGCCGGCTCCAGCCCTCCGAGACACGAAGGGGAAGCAAAAGCTGGGAGAGGCCCTAGTCCGATCAGGCCGTGTCCTCCTAGCAGCCAATCTGTCGGGTCTTCCCCTCTCTCCCTGCCACCCAGCTCAGCCTGTAAGGGTGACATCTTCAGAGTCCTCAGCTACGCCAATTTACGAGTCAGGGTTGCCACTACAAGGGCCATCCGAAGCGTGAAACTACGGTAGTTGCCGGGGGCAATAGTGCCCCGGGATACCACCAGGTGTCACCCAACCACGCCCTCAGCTAGACCACAAAGGCAAGGCCAGGAAGCAAGATGTCAAGTATGCTCTCCAGGCCGCTTCGCAACAAAAGCTCCAGCCACCACGGCTAAGGCATCAAACCACATATACGGCTTCAGACGCCGGCCCCAGTACACCAGCTCGACGGGAGTTACCTCCCTCACCACCGCGGCTAAGGCATCAAACTGCGCACACATCCTCAGACGCCAGTACCAGTCTGTCAGTGCATACTAAACCTCCCCAGCCACCACGGCTAAGGCATCAAACGACGCATACGTCTTCAGATGCCAGCCCCAGCATTCCAGCCTACCAAGATCTACCACCCGAAGTCATTGAGCAGGTGATCAATGCTACCTTCCAAATACAACAATCAGAAAGTGCCTGGATTGAGATTCAGGCGAAGAAGAGCTGCCAACCTCACTCTGTAAAGGCATCAGCTTGACAATATCCCCGTGGGGATTTGTCAGCCCCAGCTCTTGTACCTTCTCCTCCCACTCCCCTGGAGGTGGCAATCGCCAAGAAACGGGAGATGAATAGGAGGAAGAACCTCAAGAGGCAAGCCGAACAAGCAGATGCCCTGCAATGCCCAGCAGGCTTAATGCCTCTTTAGAGGCTACAACAGTTCATCGACAGCCTGGAGGAATACCTCCCACCTTGTCCTACCGGTCCTATCCCACTCGATAGCTACATCCCGTGGGAGGAACTGTAAAAATGAGCTCGCCTCAGAAACTGGGTCGAGGAGACGATCCAAAAAATTAAGAATGGCGAAACACTCCTTATCCTCGAAGAACTCTCTTTATTCTACAAGGACAGAGAGATCATAGTGGAGCAGCTGGAACAAATACTGCTGCACCTGTAACATGGTAGCCATCCCACCCCCAGACAACATCAATGCCTCCTAGCGAGGTGATCCAATAGCTTCTCAAACCTGACAAAGGACCACTACCCTACTTGGGCTACAGCTGATCCCAAAGCACACTGGCCGCAATCGGGGTCGTGGCCGTGGACGTGGAAGTGGCCGCGAAAGGACCCCCGAGTTACCTCTTCACTTGACTAACTTTGACCCAGAGTGAGTCATCCTCTTTCACGGAGAACAACCCACCCCAATCCCATCAGTGGAGATTCGGGGGGGATCCAGCATTTTCGACCCTGCCGGCTCAGAGGAGATCACCGTCAGTACGTCAGTTTCGGCGCCAGCTCTGAATCCCCCCGCAGAACAAGCAGGGCCTTCCCGCAAGGATGATCCAATTCCCCAGCCGCCTCCGGAGGAGCCGTCATTGGCACCCCTCTTCCAAGAGCCTGTGGGTGGCCAGAGTCAGCCCGACCCCAGTGATAAAGGCAAGGCAGTGCAGCTCCCAGACAAGGAGCAGTGCAACGGTCCACAGAAAATTTAGCCTGATATACTACCATCACTGGAGGATGCTCGAGCTTGAGCCGACCGGAAGGTCCTCCACAAGATGAAGCGTTTCCCCACCAGTATTATAATCTGGGAGGCCATCGCTTGGAGTAAAGAGTTTAAGGAAACTCTCATCAAGATACTTCAGGAGCCAGAAGCTTATGAGGCATACGCGACAGAGACGAAGACTGCCACATATGAGGCCTTCGTCGCCACCGTCACCTTCACGGAGAAGGACCTGCTGCTCTCCCCTCCGTGTCATAATCACCCACTTTACATGAAGGGAAAAATCAATGGGCATAAAGTAAACTTGATCTTGGTGGATGCCGGTGTGGCCATTAACATCATGCCCCTTAAAACATTCAAAACCCTCTATCTGACCACCTACCTCCTTCAAGCGGTCAAGATATCTGATTTCAATCAAGACACTGAGGATGTCCTCGGCCAGGTGGATGTCGACTTGGTGCTTGATGACTTTGCCTCCAAGGTGACCTTCTACATCATTGACACTAACGCATCCTATCGAGTATTGCTAGGCAGGCCCTGGCTTCATGAAAATTAAGTCGTCCCTTCAACCCTCCATGTCACGCCCCGAACCGATAGCAGTGGTACGTGTTCGTTTGCTCTCACTCACGATAGGAATATCCTCCACTTCCTGGCATTACTGGTCGACCACAACCACTGAAGTGAGAAAACCCTGACAACTCACATCAAGCAATCGACGAGCCCTAATAGCTGAAATAAGAAAGCGAGAAGAGGAAGATCTGATACCTTGGAAGCAAAAGGTGGACCGACGAGGATGCTGAAAGTAAACCCTGTTCGAGCTGCAATCCACCATGGCACCATGGGCCTCGAGCCAATCCATGATCAAAATCACATCAAAGTCTTGAAGCGGCAATGCATAAAGCCTACCCGGCAAGTTCCGTCCTTCCACCTACATAGACACCTTCTCAAAACAATACAAGGTGTGCAAGAAATCACCGGTAGGTAACTCCACTACCAAATCACAGGACATCTCAGCCACTGGGTCCTCAACACTCTGAGCAAAATCCTCCGATATGAATGAATGGGGCACACCAGAATCAAACAAAACTCGAGCCGCACAACCCAAAATCAAAATAGTTCCTTCTACCAACTGCGACACCTCAGCCTTTGCTCTAGTCATGTGTGTCACTCTGCCTCGGGATCTCTGCCTCCCTACAGTAGCTGACCGAGTCAACTGAGGAAATTGTCCCTGCTGCGACTGTGATGGTGTCTGGTGGGGCTGAAACTACTATTGTTGCTGCTCGTGCGGCTGACGCTGTCTCTGAGGGTAGTCATGTGCCATGTGCCCCGACTGGGCACATCTAAAACAAATCATGGGCATTGGGCACTACCTGCTTGGATGGGAACCGCCGCACCGAGGACACCCACCTTGAGAACCACTCACTGAGCCCTAACGTTGGTAGGGCGTGGGGTGCTGAACACTGCTAGCTTACTGCTACCCCTGCTCTCTATGATCTCGGCGCCTCCTGCCAAAACCAGCATCTGTAAACAACTTCTTGAGCTTTGAACTGAAGGATGACGATTCTGCCACTGATGCCACAGACAGAGATGCCCCTGAACTGCCTACTGAGAGCTGGACGGTACTCTACTGTTGCACGGCCATCGGCTAACTGAGACCTGTCTGCGTCTGACCTGTATTGCCTTACCCTCGAGTCCTCAACAAATCTCCCTCCAGTGCCACTGCTACTCTACAAGTCGCATCTATGTTGGCCAAACCCGATGTAAGCAAGGGCTGCCTAAACTCTGATCTCAACCCCATAACAAACTGCTCAGTCTTTAGCTCCTCATCTGACATGATATGAATTGCATAATGGCCCAACTCAATGAATTTGGATCGATACTGCATCACTGTCATATCCTCCTGGGTCAACTCTAGGAACTGGCACATCTTCTGTGACTTGATGAAAGTCGGACAAAAGGCATGCTCGAAAGTCACGATGAACTCTCACCACGCGATCTGTCGAACGGGACGAGACTGGAACCCTACTCCCCACTCTTTCATCCACCAGGACCGGGCTGATCCCTGCAACCGGTGGCTAGCCAACACCACCTTCTCCTCCTCAGCACACTCCATGGAACTGAAGATCCTCTCCAAATCATCCAGCTAATCTCTAGCTGCCTCCGGATCTGACTGCCTATTGAAAAGTGGTGGTTAGAACTGCAAGAACTCCTTCAGTACCCAACCATGGCCACCCCGAGTCGATGAGCCCTTGCCAGCTTCATCCCCCTGCTGCTGAAGGACATACTGATACATGCCCTTGATAAACTCATCTGCTCCCAGAACTCGCACCTCTCTAGCTACGCCTTCAGGAAACGTAGCTCTACTCTACTCCTCCTAGCCCTCACCAGACTCTCCCTACTGGGAACGAGTCCTCCTCCTCGGCCCCATAACTCCCCTGGCAACAAGGAAACAACCACAAATCAATAAAACATACGGTGCCCTAGGCCATTCGCCGACTGTACAGGATATTCATGGACCTTCTGGACCACTACAGTCATTTCGGATCCTCATGTACCTCCACAACCTCGCTTTGATACTAACTATAACAACCTAAGATCTGAGTACCGGAAAGGAACCGACGTGACTCGAACCTCGGCCCGTCACCCACGACCCCGAAGACTTGGAAGGGTTAAAAATGGTGTGAGGGTACACAAGAAGATAAAATAACTACAGAGATAGAACAATAAGTGACTAAATAATAATGCAAGAAATTAAATAAATAACTAAACCACTATAGGGTCCAGTGTATCTCATGTCCAAAATAAGTTCAGTCAACAGAAAGAAAAGTACAAGTACACAGGGCATATTCCGGCTCTGGCAGCTAGCCACTAACCCTGACCGTACGAACCATGAGGAACCTCGGAAGTGCTTCTCGATGAACCCACCTCACCTGAAAATATAGGGGTGAGCCTCATTTCGTAGGCTCAGTAGGAATCCCGCAGACCCCCACCTCGCACGAAAGAAACAAGGCGAAAGACACGAGCAAGCATAGAAGGTAACACTACCTAACGATGAGTACGGCAGAATCAACAAGCAATAATAAATAAATGAAAAGGCCGCGATGACCTGGCGGCCGCGCTCGATCGTGTCGGCGATCAGCTGGCCGTAGAGGTCGGACGTCATGAACTCGGGCGGGGCGGGCGCGGCCGTGGGTGCGGTGGCGGCCCGTGCGGGCATGGTCGATGACCCCTTGGGGGGCATGGTGTCCTCCGGGTAGGACGTGGTGGGTGAAGGTGGAGGCGCGGCAGCGCCAGGGGTGCTAGCCCTGCTGGCGCTGCCGGCGCGCGTAGTTGTCGCGGATGCGGTAGACCTGGGTGCGGTGCATGTGGCCCTCGGGCGTGTCACCGGGGATGCAGCGGCCGATCTCGGTGGCGCCGATGCCCTGCTCCTCCAGCAGGAAGACCGCGAACGCGTCCCGAGCGGCCAGCGCCGCATCGGCGATCTGCTGAGTGCGGATCGCCTCCTCGGCGAGGTGGGTCAGGTGCGCGCGCTGCTCGTCGGTCATCCGGTCCTTCACGCCGGGAGCGTAGCCCGTAGGCGTCGGACTCTCCATGGGCGCGATCTCGACGTAGGGAGGCATCACGTGGACTCCGGGGTGCGCTGGGCGGCGAGGCGCTCGCGGAGGCGCTGGTTCTCCAGCTCCAGCCGCTGCAGCTCGGCCGCCCGCTTCTCGGCGAGGTCGCGCATCAGGTTGCGCTCGCGCTGGCAGGCCAGCAGGCCATCGCCAGCACTGCCCAGCGCGTCGACCAGGTGCGCGATCTGCCGGTGCGAGTCGTCCACCTCGCCGAGCAGGGCAGCGATGACCCGCGGCCCGACGCGGACCACCCGACGGGCCACGATGCTCCGCAGCGACGCGTCGGCGATCTTCCGCGCGATGGTGTAGCTCAGCGGGGCGCGGACGGCATCGACCATGGTCATGCCGCTGGTGCGCATCGGGTAGATGGCGGCGCCATCGCCGCCCTGCTCGGTTCCGTACATGCGTTCGGTGTCCCTTCCCTCACGCGCTGGTGGGTGGCCAGCGTCAAAAGTGTAGCGCGTTGCCTGCAGGAGTCAACTCTGGGCAGTGCTGGGCGCCGTGGTCGCCTCCAGCTCGTCGACGTCGGCGAGGCCGGCCAGCTTGGCCAGCAGCACCCAGTCGTCCAGCTCCATGACCACGTACTGGCGGCCGGGCGCGGCCACTCCCTTGCGCTTGACCACGAGCGCGCCGTGGACCGCTCGGGCCTCCGCCACCTGGTCGGGCAGCTCGTCCAGCCACTCCGGGAACCGGAGGCGGGCGGCATTCTTGGCCTGCAGGATCGCCCGGGGCCGGGTGCCGTGGCGGCCGACGTGCAGGTCCCCCGCGTCGCGCGCGTAGCCGGCACGGGTGCGCTCCACGGCTACGCCCAGGCTGGCGAGGTGGTCCCGTACGGCGCGCTCGAACGCGTCGCCCTTGGCCTTGTTCGCGTTGGTCACGAGCCGCTCCGCTGGACCAGACGCCACTCCTCGGGCTCGGTGTGCACCGTCTCGCCCGACTCGTCGCTGATCCTGTCCACGATCAGCTCCCCGTCGTCGTCGCGGCTCCACTCCTTACCCCACCCGGAGGAGCACTGCGCGCAGACACCGCTGGGCGCCTCATCGTGCGCGCGTTCGATCACGGTCCCCATCAGGTCCACGCCGGCCTGCTCCAGTTCGTCCGGGTCGACGTCGACCGTCACGGACACGCTGACTACCTGCTGGAAGTGCACGGTGTACTTGCTCATCGGGGGAGCCTCCTAGCAGTCGGGGCCGGGGCAGATGCCCTGGCTGTTGCGGACGGTCCGCCCGCAGCCGTCGCAGACGTACGGCACGGCGGGGGCGGGGGTCTTGACCTTGCTGGTGGTCTTGCGGGGCTTGGCGCGCCGCTCGGTGGGCACGTGGCCCTCCTGGCACTGCCGGCAGCTCGTCCCGCGCGGGTAGGGCTTGCGGTGCACCGGGCATACCGGATCGGAGCGGAGCTGGACGCGGATGCCGAACATCAGCGCGACCCCCGCGAGTGGGGGGCGGTCCTCATCGGGCACCCCAGCTCTTCTCGAACCGCTCTTCCGCGGACAGCCGGCGGAACTCCTCCGCTTCCTCCACGGTGTGCGGGCCGTCGATCTCGCACAGCTCGTCGAGCCGCGCGGCGCGCTCTTCGGGAGTCATCAGTGGCTCCGTTCCATGTGATCGAGAAGGTTGCTGTACGGCTCGCCGCAGACAGTGCAGGTCGGCTGCTCGGGCATGGGTCAGTCCTTCCCGGACGCCAGCACGGCGTCCAGCTCGTCGGCGAGGTGGCACAGCGCGTCGACCGTGCCGATGGGCAGGCTCTTGGCCCAGCTGGTGTCCCGGCCGCCGCGGGCGCGGTGCTCGTCGCGCTTGCGGCGGACGTCGCGCGCCTCCTCGGCGAGCGCGAGCAGCAGCGCGGCCTGCTCGAACGGGACCAGGACGGCGATCTGCCGCGGGGCGGCGGGCTCGGCGGTCGAGCTGGCCATGATCAGGCCTCCTGACGTCAGTAGTAGGGGGAGGAGCCCGGCCCCGGTGGTGTCGGGGCCGGACCCGAGGTCAGCCGAGCCGCTCGGCGTGCCCGCGCTGGCCCAGGCCCAGGTTCGCGGCCGCCTGGTTCGCGTCGTCGCAGACGCGGATGGCCTCCTGGCGGGTGACGCGGCCGGGCAGGGAGTAGCCGATCTCGGCGGCGGTGTGGCCGTCGAGAACGACGACGTAGAGGGCGGCGGCGGCGGGGGCTGCGGTGTTCGTCATGCCTAGGAGTGTAGACCGTAGGCGACGCTCTACGCAACCCCCGGGGCTCACGACTCCCGCCAGCCGGCTCGCCGGAGCTGGGCCAGCACGTTGTTCGGCGTGCGCGCCCCGCTCGGCGAGTGGGGCGCGAACACCAGCTGCCCGTCCGGGCCGTGGAAGCGCAGGTGCCCGCCCCGGCGGCGCTCCACCGTCCAGCCCGCCACCGCGGTGACCCGGCGGATGAGCTGGGTCATCCGCTGCTGCCCGGCGCTCACCGGTAGCCGCCCTGCTCCAGCCGCAGCGAGGCGAACCGGATGCTGATCTCGTCCGAGAGCGCGCCCATCGTGTACTGCTCCGGGTCGGCGATGCCGTAGCGCGAGGCGAGGTTGACCATCTTCTCTGACGGCCGGCGGCGGGCTCGGCGCCATGCCGCGTCCCGCTTGGCCACCGTCGGGTCCAGCTGCAGCGCGGCCGCCTCCGCCAGCTCGCGGGCGCGGGCCAGCGTCATCGGCAGCTCCTGGCCGCGCTCGTCGCGGTCTTCGATCCACTCCACCCGCTCGTGCTTCCACGGCGCGGAGACCACGCTGGCCACCGACCAGGTGGTGCGGGCGTCGCCCGCCTCGCCGCCGAGCTGGTCAGGGAAGTCGGGCCAGAGGAAGAACGTCCGCTCACCGGCGGGCAGGAACCGCACACCCTGCCGAGTCCAGAGCCAGCGGCACTGCGACGCGGTGAACAGCTCCACGTCTTCGTATTCCGCGGGACCGACCAGCTTGCGGCGGCCGCCGTTGGGGTCGCGCACCCCGCCCGGGGCGGGCTCCTCGTCGGGGCACTCGCACAGCGCCACCATCTGCGGGTCCAGGTCCATCGCGATGAGCTGGCGCTCGGTGTAGCCGCCGCACTCGTCGCAGGGCAGCTCGTCCAGCTCATCCCGGTTGACCTGCGCGGTCTTGTGCAGGTCAACCACGGTCATCAGCGATTGGGTGCGGCTGGCGCCGACGACGTCCAGCACCAGGCACGAATCCTTGTCCCGCCCGCCGAGCACGGGCCAGTCCGCGGCGAGGGCGGGGCGCAGTCCACGCCCGACTATCTGGGTGTAGAGCCCCGGCAGCTTGGTCGGGCGGCCCATGACGATGCACCCGACGGGAGGTGAGTCCCACCCCTCCGTGGTGACCATGACCCCGTGCATGGCGCGGATGCGGCCGGTCTGCAGGTCCCGGTAGATCTCCTCGCGCTCGCCGCGGGGGGTATCCCCGTAGACCTCGCCGACCGGCACGCCGAGGTCGCGCCACGCCCGCGCGGCTGCGCGAGAGGACTCCACGGTGGGCCAGTAGGCGGCGGTCTGCAGGTGGCCGGCCTTCTCCTGCCACGCGGCCGCGATGTGCTCCACGTCCTGGGCCACCATCTCGCCCAGCTCGCCGTCCTGGTAGTCGCCCCGGCTGATCTTGGCCCGGTTCAGGTCCACGTGCTTGGCGACGACGACGAGCCCGCGCGGCTCCACCAGCCAGCCCTGCCCGATCGCCCAGGCGGTGTCTCGGACGTAGACCACGTCTTCCCAGACGTCGCCCAGGCCGCGCTTATCGCCGCGGACCATGGTCGCGGTCACGCCGAACGTCGGCACCCCGTCGAACGCGCCCAGGTCGGCGAGGATGGCCAGCTGGGACGGGCTCGCCGCGTGGTGGCACTCGTCGACGGCGATCATGTCGTACCGCTGGCCCGGGGCGAGCAGCTTGGCCCGGCGGCGGGGGTTGGCCAGCGTCTGCGCGCTGGCCACGGTGATCGGGCGCCGGGTCTGGTTGCGGCCGGCCTGCACCCGGCCCACGGGGATCGGCGCGTGCTGGCGGCAGCGGTCGCTGATCTGATCGAGCAGCTCGCCGCGGTGGGCCAGGGCGAGCACCTTGCCGCCGTCGGCGGCGCAGTCAGTGAGCAGCTTGGCTATGACGTCGGTCTTGCCCAGGCCGGTCGCCATGACGATGGCGGGCCGGGTCATCCCGTCCTTCCACGCCGAGCGGATGGCGTCCACGGCCTCCTGCTGGTAGTCGCGCAGCGCGCGGCTCATGCGGTCCTCCTCGCCGGGATGGGCGCCGGGGTGGGCTCACCGACGCGCTGCTCGCCGCGGTAGCGGTTGCGCCAGCCGTCCAGCTCGGCCCGGTCGGCGAGCACCTGGGCGCGTGCGTTGGCCAGCTCGGCGCAGGTCTCGGCGAGGAAGGCGCGGAGGAAACTCGCGTGCTGCTGGTACTGGCCGCGGTTGGACGGGACTCCGTCCACCACGTGCGCGAGCGCGCGCTGGATCTCCTCGGGCACGGCGCCGTCGCGCTCGACGACCGGCGCCTGCCGGGAGACGTAGCCGACACCCCTCATCGCGGCACCGAGACCGTGCCGGTCATGAGCACCGGCCCCAGGCAGCTCTTGTCGCCGCACGCGCCGTTCGCCACGGCGGTGGCGGACGAGCCGCGGGGCGCGGTCGCTGAGACCGTGGCGTTGTTCAGCTGGCCACAGGACGAGCAGTTGCCCGATACGGGCACGGTGACGGTCACGTAGTCGTCCATGGTCGTCAGTCCTCCGGTTCGTAGAGGTAATCGGGGTCGTCGGGGCCGTCGGCGGGGCCGTAGCCGTCGCCGGGCAGGGCGGGCCGGAAGCCCGCGTGTTCCTGCTGCATCTGTACGACCGTGCGCTGCTCAACGCCGCCGCGCTCCCACATAATATATGAATGTCATGGGCGACCTAGCCATAGATGAGTCATATCTGCTGAAGTTTTTTGGATCCTCACTGACAGGGCTCGCATTTGAGTGGTATTCTAGCCTGCCGAATGGGTCGATCATCGACTAGATGAATATGCAAAAGAAGTTCAGAGAAAGGTTTCATGTCACCAAGAGGGAGGTCATGGTGGCTGAACTCTACTCAACCAGACAAAGGGTGGATGAAATAACCCTTGAATACATCAAGAGGTGGAGGAACCTCGGAATGAGGTGCAAGCGGCCCCCACATCAGAAGAATGTTGTACAAATCTACAAATAAAACCTCAAGAGGGAGGTACTAGAAAAGATGACTGGCATGGAAATCTAGTCATTTGACCGCTTGAGCAATGTAGTGGCCGAAGTGGAAGCTTTCCGGGCAAGGCCTGCCCCTACGTCAACCGCTGCCACCACATAGAAGGCAAAGGCACTAAAGTGGCGCCCAGTGCCTAAAGAAGCAAATGCTCTTGATATCAAGGCGTTTGAACAGCAAAGAGATAAGGGCATGAAGGCAGCTGCACCTCAGCCCGCCAGAGTAGAAGAGAAGAAGGAGGGTCCCTTACTAAGGGACAAAATGAAGAAGGCGTGCTATTTCCCAAAGGAGATGACTGAGGTTCTATTTGACTGGGTCACCCAGTACACTAAGGTCACCCTGCCTGAGCCAAAAAGGCTGAAGGATCTGAAAAGAAGAGACAGTCTGAGATTTTGCCCTTACCATCAGGTGCTGGGGCACCCGATTGAAGATTGCTATGTGTTGAAGGACAACATTGAAGGCATGGTAAAGAAGGAATAAATAGAGTTAGGAGAGTACAAGGTTGACCCTCCACAACCTCATGAAGTGCCTCTAAGGAGAGTTGCGGCCAATATGATTTCTTTATACTAGGCATTGCTCGAAGAAGTCACAGAAGTCAGCACTCAGCACACCTACGAGGCCTACTTTTTGACACCAATGAAAGAGAAACAGGGATGGCAGTAGGTCCCTACAAAGATCAAGAAGAAAGTCACACCTCGCCCGAAGTTAGGGGCACATGTCTGTGGCATCACGCCGCGACGTACTCCTCCGGCACCAGCACCAACCTGGAGCAACCCACCTGTAGTAATCAGAATACACACCCACAACCAGAGAAGATAGACTCCATTGCTAGTGGCCAAAGAAATTAGTCCAGAGGCCCGGCGGCTACAGCACTACATAAACGGACTAGATGAATATGAACAGCCCAAACTAAAGCCTTTGCTGATAAGGGATCATGTCGCATAGCAAGAATTGGAGCAGCTCTCACTTGAACAAGGAAGAGAAGCTGACAAAGCGGTAGAAATGGATGACAACCTGTTCTGGGGGCAAGCACCGGCTAGAGACAAGAAGGAAAATAAAAGAAGAAAAGAAGAGCCGACAAGGCCAAGAGGGAGACAGTGATCTCCTGCAATACCCTCTCTACCCTCTTCAATCTGCCCAATGAGGAAGAGAAGGAGGAAATATGCTTCACACCAACTACCGGGACAAGCCAGGCCGAAGCCGTGACCGCCACTCATGCAACCCAGTTAGGCCGAAAATGGGGGCGCCAGCCACCCGCCAACCACAACATCATTTTCAGGGGAGAACAGCCCTATAAGATACCCTCTCTGGAGGTCAAGGGAGCCCAAATCCCCCCTCCCTCAAGGTTATACACTCAGAGTGGGGGCAGCACCGTTGTCCCTTCCTTTCTCGAATTTCTGAAGATGACAAAGGGCAAGTAGCCACATCAGGATGCCAGCCCTGTGGTCCGGGGCACTCACCCGCAACTCCAGCAGCCCTCCGGTGCTTCGGATGAAGGCGAGACGGGCCCGACAACATGCAATAGGGGACATCAAGATGATGACACCCAACATAGGGGTGTAGATTTAGAGTCCGATGAAGCAGGTCCGTCAGGGGCCGCAGTGCAAGGCACTTCCAAGCCCAGATGGGCAGAAGAAATGAAGTTATCCAATGTCCGAGCTGGAAGCAGAATAATGAAGCTACTTAAAAAGCTCCCGGCAAGGTTCACCATCTGAGAGATCCTCTCTCTGAGTGAAGAGACCTAACAGGCTATCATCACTGCTCTACAGATGCATTCCCAATATGAAACTTGCCTGGCCGAAACACTACCAGAATCCAATGTGACTTTCACTCAGGAGGACATGTTACTCCCTACTATTAGCCACAACAGACCACTGTACATGAAGAGGTAGTTGAATGGTCGGGAGTTGAATAGAATCCTAGTAGATCCCAGAGCAGCCGTCAACATCTTGCCATATAGAATTTACCATAGGTACTACTTCAATGTGTGCCTCGATAAAGTTAGAGATATGTGTATCGCCGGCTTCAACCAAAAATTTGATGTACCATTGGGAGTGGCAGAGTTCACACGTCCATGAAGGCTGCGGGGGCATTGGTGAGCCCAAACGGCATCACCAAGAACTCATAATGCCCGTACCTCATACTGAGCGCAGACTTCTCCACATCAGACTCGCGAATCCTCAGCTGATGGTAACCGGACCGTAAATCAATCCTCGAGAATACCTGAGCAGACTAAAGCTGGTCGAACAAATCATCTATCTACGGTAACGGATACTTGTTCTTAATGGTCACTTCATTCAGCTGGCGGTAGTCAATGCACAACCTCAGACTACTATCCTTCTTCTTGACGAAGAGGACTGGCGCACCCCAAGGGGAAAAGCTGGGACGAATATACCCATTGGCAAGCAACTCCTGCAACTACGCCCTCAATTCCCTCAGCTCAGCGGGGGCCATGCGGTAGGGAGCCTTCGCCAAAGATCCCGTACCAGGAACAACCTCGATCACGAAATCGATCACCCGCTGGGGAGGAAACCCAGGTAAATCCTCGGGAAACACATTAGGAAACTCGCACACCACCGGAATGTCCTCTACATCCGGACACGGCTAGTCTACCAAGACCACAGAAGTGAGAAAACCTTGACAACCAGAATAAAGCAAACGACGGGCTCAAATAGCAGAAATGAGGAAACGAGGAGAGGTAGAATGGATACCTTGGAAGTGGAAGGTCAGCCTACGAGGATGCTGAAAGTAGACCCTCTTCGTTCCACAATCCGCCACCACTCCATTGGCCTCGAGCCAATCCATGCCCAAAATCACATCATAGTCCCGAAGCTGCAACGCATACAACCTGGCTGGCAAACTCCACCCTTCGATCTAGACCAGAACCTTCTCGAAGCAATACGGAGTGGCCATGAAGTCACCAGATGGTAACTCCACCATCAAATCACAAGACATCTGGGAGACCGACTCCTCAACACTTAGAGCGAAATCCTCCAAAATGAATGAATGCGAAGTGCCAGAATCAAACAAAACTTGCACTGCGTAACCCAAAATCATAACAGCACCTTCCATAAGCTGTGACGACTCTGCCTCTACCCTGGCCATGTGGGAAATCTGTCCTCGAGCTCTCTGCCTGCCCACACGCGCTGACTGTGGTAGTGGCGGATACTGCCCCTGCTGCTGAAACTACTATTGTGGGTACTGGTGCTGCTACTAAGGAAATTGAGGTGGCTGACGTGGCCGCTGCGGACAGTCATGCGCCATGTGTCCTGGCTGATTACATCTGAAATAGATATCTGACGCCGTACACTGCCTGCCTGGATGCGCCTCGCCACAACGGGGACACCCCGCACGAGAACCACCGACTAACCCTTGCCACTGCAAAGGTGCCGACTGCTGAACATTGCCCGAAGAAGCCTGCCGCTGCTCTCGGCCCTCCTTCCTCTTCTTCTAGAAACCCTTCCTAAAGAACTTCTTGATCTTGGCGTCGAAAGATGCAGAACCCGCCACTGAAGCCACCGGGGTTGAAGCTCCCGAACTTCCAGAAGGAAGTTGGAACATGCTCTGCTGCTGGGTAGTCATCTACTGGCTGCGGCGTGACAAGGATTGCCCCTGGCAAATCAGTCCTCGTGTCCTCTGCATATCCAGCTCCAAAGACGCCGCTCTATGAGAAGCCATCTCCAAATCAGTGGCAGCGTTCGCGATCAAATGGTGCCTCAGCTCCTGCCTCAAGCCCTGGATGAACTGCACGGTCTTCACCCTCTCATGCTCCATGATGTGAGGTGCATAACAGCCCAGCGCAACAAATCGGGCCCTGTACTGTAACACGGACATGTCGCCCTATACCAGCTCCAGAAATTGACGCATCCTCTGCGTGGCAACATACTCTGGGCAATAAGCACGCTCGAAAGTACTGACAAAGTCACTCCACAAGATCTGCTCAAGGGGGCGAGACTGAAAAGACGTCTTCCACTCAGAATCCCACCACTCTCGAGCCGTGCCCTGCAACTGGTTGTAGGCTAACATCACCTTGTCCTCTGCAGTACACCGCATGGAACTGAACATCCACTCCATCTCGTCGAGCCATCTCCAAGCCAAATTAGGGTCTGGCTGGCCGTCATAGTTAGGTGGATGGAATTGCATGAAATCCCTCACTGCTCGGCTTGGCCCACCCCTGGTCGATGAGCCCTCACCAGCCCCTCCGCCAAACTACTGCGACATAGGCTGGTACATGCCACGGAAGAAATCTTCAGCCCCTGGAACCCTCGCAGTATCCCTACCTCGATGGCCGTTGGTGGCACTCTACTATGCTCCTCCTGCTCCTACTGAACCTCTTGCTGGATCTCCTGAACCTCTGCCTACTGTCCCTGCTGAGAGTGAGTCCTCCGCCTCGACGCCATGCTCGCTCCTCTGGCAAAAGACAGGAAACACAGAAATGGCAAGGTCAACAAAAACACACGGTGCCCAATGCCAGCGTCAACTGTACATCATTACTGTGGACTAGTGGACCACTACAATTACTTATGATTCTCGTATAATCCCACGTAGCTAAGCGAGTACCTCAGAAGTAGAAGCCCTGCACTACAAGTATCGGTCTCATGGTGTGAAAACCTTCACAGGCACGCCACGGTGAAACAACCGAAACTTACCAGCCAACACGACCAAAACTCGAAGTTGGAAGCAACTGAGACTGATAGTCTGTCACTCCCTGTCCAGAATAGAAGTACCTCCTACTAGAAGAATGATCGGATGCGTCCATTGACGTCTTATATAGCGTCACAAGTGTCCAGCTACGACGCCCCGGGCATGAGACTCAGACACGCACAAGTAACCACAAAGTGAGTGACTAGCTAGGGTCACGCCCATCGATGCGTGTCCAACTGCCCCCAACCATGTGTGCACACACAGACCGTATGCACTAGGTCTGGCCTCTAACTGGTTTTCCCCTTAGCCAGACTCTGGCTGCTACACGTGGGGCCCAACGAAAACCAGTCTAAAAATCATCCTCAGGGTAGCCCCTCCACCACTCCCTAGTGGGCCAGTACACGCGTATCGAAGGCTACAAATAGTGGAGTGTCTCTGAAGGAGTAGACTCTCAAGCCACGAAAAATAATGTCTGAACTCGTCGAAGTACGGGGACCATCCCACGTACCAGCACTGCTGCACGGTGATCACAATTGGAGAAGAAACGGGAATGCAAACCACCCGATGTAGTCCAGAGCCTGGCGGTCCTACCCAGGAGCGCCACAGGCTCTAAAGGTCTACCGCTGGGCCGTCACAGCTGTCTAATGGCCCAACCCAGGGGCGTTAGGCCAACGTTGTAAAATGCACTGTGACGCGCCAACCCTGGTGCATCACAGTCCCTGATGTCCCTAACCCAGTGCGTCAGGAGACGAGTAGAAACAAGCTGTGACGCGCACCACTCGGGACGTCACTATCTCTGACCGACCACCTTTAGTGCGTCAGGAGACAAGATGAAATCAGCTGTGACGCACACCCCTCGGGACGTCACAGGTCCTACGTAGGATCGTTAGGGTGACGGGCAGCGTCAGCTCTGACGCTCCCTCACTAGGGCGTCACAAGGCTTTGATGCCCCACCCTAGGCGCGTCAGAGGCCTTAACCCCCCAACGGTCAAAAACTCAATGGTTAGAAAACCATAACGGTCGGATGCCCATGGTTGGATCGTCACTCTGACGATCCAACCAAGGCACATCACACGCCCTGGCGGTCTATCGTGGGACCATTAGGCCCACGAGCCACCCAGTTGGCAAAGCAGCATCCTGTGACGTGGGTGCGTCACAGTCTGTGACGCACCCACCCTGGGGCGTCACAAACTGTGACGGTCACTAGAAGGACCGTCACACCGTTCCATTGGTGAACCAGCGGGAAACAGACAAAAATACCAACCACGCCCCCATACCTCCATGGGAGAGGGGGAAAACAAGGGGGAAGCCCCCTAGGGACCTCTAGCATGCTTCTAGGCCATCAAAACGCGGAATCACGGCTTAAATCCATAGATCAGGCGAACTCTCCCCAAATCATGGAAAACCCTAACCCGGCATGGAAACCCATCTCTCGGCCTCCCCTCGGGCTAGAAATCGCGGGAAAGGAATGCGGGGAGCTAGGGAATGTCACCCTACCTCGATCTCACCTCGAGGCATGCCGGATCGACCACAAATCGTGAGGAACGCTTTTAGAACCCTCACCCCTTCACGATCTCCCACAAGCTTTATGCCGCCACGATCACCTCACCGTCGCTGTCATCACCACATCGTCGCCCTGCGCCGTCTGCAGCCAGAGGGGACGCCGTGGCGAGCTCGCCGGATGAAGAGGAGGAAGAGAGGGGCGCTGATGTTGGGGGAGGAAGAAGGAATGAGGAAGAAGAAGAAGAAAAGGTGAAAAGATTAAAGAATTTACCCTATTTATAGAAAATCTAAATTTTCATAAAAATACCAAAAAATAAGAAATCACATTTTCGCGATCCTCAAAACTCACCGATCGCAATGGTACCACACTCACCCGGGTGAACGACTCGGTTCGCCCGTAGCGGAGTTCTGCAGGATTAGCCGAAAATCGGGTCAAGAATCAGAAAAATGTGTGGAAAAAGTTGTGAAACGCCTCTGGGCCTCCGAAACAGCTTCGGATCACCCCGATCTGAACACGAAAAATATCTGACACGCACAGTTAGACACAATGGAGCCAGACACTATGAGAAAATAGATCCGAGACCTGAAAATAAGGATCCGAAGGGTCCGGGATATTACACCTGCACTAGCTTTGAGGAAAGAGAACAGACCTCTACACGCAGTGTAACAAAGTTAATGTATGAAACAATGTGTGAATAATGTATACACAGATTTAGAAACATAGATGCTATCATTCAATCATCAAAGCCACAGATGTAGTCATTCAATCATCAAAGCCACAGATGCAATAGTTCAACCATGCAGCATTCAATCATAGTTCAAACTCAATCATGCAGCATTCAATCATAGTTCAAACATGCAGACTCATATGACTAACTTAAGTGCCCTTTTGGGTTTTCACCGAAGCCAACCCCCTCTTGCTTTTGACCACGCGCCCTTTCGGGTTTTCACGTGGCGGGGTACCCGATTTTACCTGCAGTGCCCTTTCGGGCTTTCGCCGCAGCTGGGTCATAGCCATTTTTGCCCTTGTCCTGACGTAGGAACAAAGCCGGTGGGGTATCTCTATTTTTAACCTTATTTTTTCTTATTTTTTCTTATTTTTATATTTAAAATATATGGGAGGAAACAGTTGGTAGGTCGATACGTGGTATCTGACACTTGATGGTAACAGGCGGCTGTTGGCTAGGGCACAGGGCCTTGTGCCAATGTAGAGGGGTTTATTCGTTGGCAAGGAGGTAATGCCAGCGCAAGGAGAGATTCTCTGCCGACTCAGATGTAAGGTCTGTAGTGGCGACATTGTATAGAAGTCGGCTGGGACGCAGAGTCTTATACCGAGAGATGAGTTCATTCGTTAGCAAGAAAGTAATGCTAACGCAAGGGAGAAGTTTCTGTCGACATGGGTTACATGCCGAAGCAAAGGGTAGATTCATCAACGAGGATGAAAAGTCCAAGTTGACGGTAGAAGTCGACCGGTCTCACTGATGATGACAAGGGTCGAGCACAGGTTTGTTCATCGATATGAGCTACATGCCGAAGCAGGGGTTTATTCATTAGCAAGAACGAAAGGTCCAAGCTAAGGGATAGAGGTCGACCGATCTCACCAATGATGACGAGGGTTGACCACAAGTTTGTTCTTCAACATGGGTTACATGCTGAAGCAGAGGGTAGATTCATCAACGAGGATGAAAAGTCCAAGTTGAGGGCAGAAGTTGACCGGTCTCACCGATGATGATGAGTGTCGAGTATAGGTTTGTTCATCGACATGGGCTACATGCCGAAGCAAAGGTAGATTCATCAACGAGGACGGAAGGTCCAAGTTGAGGGCGGAGGTCGACCGATCTCATTGATGATGACGAGGGTTGAACACAAGCTTGTTCATCGACATGAGCTACATGCCGAAGTAAAGGTAGATTCATCAACGAGGATGGAAGGTCCAAGTAGAGGGCAGAGGTCGACCGATCTCGCCGATGATGACGATGGTTGAGCATAAGTTTGTTAGGGGATCTCCGGTGGGACTTTTGATGATCATCCCTTTGGAGTCTCATTGGGAGGAGAATAAAGAGGAACTTTTAAATTACCAGCTTAATGACTTAAGCGCCCTTTCGGGTTTTCACCAAAGTTAGCCCCCTCTTGCTTTTGCCCACGTGCCCTTTCGGGTTTTCACGTGACGGAGTACCCAATTTTGCCTACAATGCCCTTTCGGGTTTTCACCGTAGTTGGGTTATAGCCATTTTTACCCTTGCACTGGCACAGGAACAAGTCTGGCGAGGCACCTCTATTTTAAGCCCCATTTTTTTATATGGTAAGAGAATGAGGATGGGTCGACATGCTACGTTTGACCTTGGATGATGGTGTGCTAGCGCACAGGGCCCTGCACCGATAGAAAGGGTATATTCATTGGCAATGGGGTTAATGCCAGCGTGAAAGTGGAATTCCTGTTAATTCGGACGTAGGGTCCGTAATGGCAATATTGTGTAAAAGTCGACTGGGGTATGAAACCTTGCACCGGGAAACTGGTTTATTCGTTAGCAAGAAGGTAGTGCTAACGCAAAAGAAGCGTTTCTACGTCAATTCGGGCGTAAGTCCCGTGATGGCGATATTGTGTAAATTTTGACTAGGGCACGACGCCTTGGGTCAAGAGAAGAGTTTATTCATTAGCAAGAAGGTAATGCTAATGCAAAGCCGATTCGGGCGTAAGACCCGCAATGGTGATAATGCATGAAAGTCAGCTAGGACACGAAGTCTTGCACCAAAAAGGGATTTATTCATTAGCAAGAAGGTAATGTTAACGTAAAGAAAGAATTTTTGTGTTGATTCGGGCATAAGGCCTGTGAATGGCGATAATGTGTTAAAGTCGGCTAGGACACGGAGTCTTGTGCTGAGAAAGTGATTTATTCGTTAGCAAGAAGGTAATGGTAATGCAAAGGTAGTATTCTTGCGCTGATTCGAGTGTAATGCCCGTAATGGCGATAATGTGTGAAGTGGTAACCCAGTGGGAGTATGTGGGGCTCTCAAGGGATCTTGAGATTAGTGTTTGCCAGGGATGTTTCTGGAATTGTGGACCAACAGTCCTGGAATCAGCCTAAGCTGACTGGATATTTTAGAGAGCTCGACTAGGGTGGAGTGCCACTAGGCCAAGGTGGACTTCGGTCATTCTGCCAATGCAGGTGGGGCTGTATGGTACAGCTTCAGATGTTTCCCTTTAAGAGGGGAGAGTTGGATTACTCATTTGTGATCTACGAGGATGTAAGCACCCCCTTCATAGACTCGTCGGACTATATATGGTCCGACCCAATTTTCAACCAACTTCCCCTTGGGGTTGGAGGCCATTACTTCTCTTTTTTTGTAAACCGTTTTGTTCTCCGACTCCGGGACAGTACCAGTACGTTGTGCTCTTTTCGAGGATCACGGAGATAATTTTTTCATATTTTTCATATTTTCTTAAATTTTGAGATTTTTCTATAAATAACCCTCACCATTTCTCTCTTCTCTCACGTTCTCCCCTCTCCCCCTCTCACTCCGGGCGGCCGACGGAGGTGGCGAGGGCGGGGCGGCGATGCTCGTGGGGCGTGGAGCGACGGGCACAGGATGAGGATCGCGATGGTGGAGGCGGTTTGTGGGATCGCGAGCCGGCGAGGGTTAAATGACGTTTTCTTCGTAGATCGGCATCCACAACGCGTCAAATCTTCAGTGGAGGTAGGGGGATGGATCCTTAACCTCTGTACTTTTCTTCCCGCAAGTTTCGTAGGCCGTGGTGAGCTGAGCGAGTTTATTTTCATGTTTTGAAAAAAATGTGTGATTTTGGAGTGTGACCCAGATTTCGTGTTTTGATCGTATTTTCGGGATTTAAATGGGTCCTCTCGGTACTAGAGAGGTTGGGGACTAATTTTCCCTTATTTTTCCCTTCACATGGGTGTGAATGGGGCGTAGAATGGGGGCTTTTACGAAGTTCACCATTTTCGTGCTCGGGACGGGGTAGCGGTCCTTCTAGGGACTGCTACTAGATGAGGCGGTCTCATGGAGACCGCTAGAAGTCCCTTATGTCGGTTCGAGCCTTGCGGTCGCGCGATGGATCGCCACTGAGCTTTGCGGTCTCTAGGAGAGCGCCAGGGTGTGCCTTGCGGTCAGGGCATGATCGTTTGCCTATTTCGTAGTCGTTCAGGGTCGGGCAGGGTAGCAGACTTGTGACTGACCACCAGCCAACTGCTAGCGGTCAGGCCAAGGACCACCACCCTGCTTGGCTGTCAGGAGGCAACCGCCTATGGTTCGAGCATCTCCGGGGCTTAGCGGCCCTGGTTGGACCGCTAGGCCAAGCATTACAGTCCGGAGGAGACCGCTAGGCACTATCATAGCCCAAAGAGGACCGCCACTTGATTTTCGTGCTAGTAGTGTCCATTTCACATTGTGTTGGCTTCCGGTCGACCCAGTTATGACCCAGTGGTTGACCTTCAGCCTCATGGATGTCCCAGAGATCGTGGGTTCTGTGTTCATATTTTTGGGGTGTCCGTAGGTGCCGAGTTACCTCGATTAGTGTGCCAGTGAGTCTTGAGGGTCCGGGTGGCCCCACGTGTTCCGAGCTTTCGTGTTTGCGTTAGATTGAGTCATCGTGAGTCGGTATGAGTGCAATGGGTCTTCCACGCATGACATGGGTTTCTCTAAAAGTGATTTCTGAGTGGGCCATGTGTGTGGCCTCGAATTGTGAGTCCAATCAACCATTCTGGGGCTGGAGGTTTCCCGGGCGTCCCTTGGATGAGGGATTAACTAGATGATTGGTGAGCTGCCTTGAGAATCGTACCACCGTGGTTTCAGACCTAGGGAGTAGGCCAGATTGATGGCATTGTATCGTCACGTGCAACGGTCTTGACCTGAGTCTCATGACTCAAGGACCATTGGGTTATTAGGTCTAGTGGGCTGCCCAAAGTCTAGTGGCCGCGAGCCACCTGCCACTTTACGTTATTCGAGATGTGTGCGTGCGTAATTTTCAGTGTCCATGTTTAGTGAGCCCCCACTAGTCATATCTTTCCTGCGCAAGTGTGTGTGGACCCACTTGGGAGTGGTGGAGAGCGTGACCCGGAGAGATGGTTGTTAGGCTGGTTACCGTAGGGCCCCTACGAGCAGCTTGAGTTTGGGCTTTGGGGGAAGAACCAGCTAGAGGGTCTGACTTAGGGTGCATGGTCTGTGTGTGCACACGTGGTTGGGGGCATCGGACCCACGCTGACGAGTGTAATCCCAACTAGTCCTCATTCTGTGGTTACTGGTGCGGTGTCTCAATCTCCGCCTGGGGCATCATAGATAGAGACCTAAGGCTGCGAACTAAGTCGTCAATGGACGCATCCGGCCTTAGTTTTGGTAGGTAGGCACTCCCGTCACGTGATGTGAGTTTATCGTGACTCGAGATCCCGTTTCTCATCTACGAGATGAGATTTTGGGTGTGGTTTCGGAGTGGGCCTTCGTGTGTGAGCACAGGCCATCACGACAGTGGTGTCATGGTGTTTTCCTAGTAGCGTGGCTAGGGCGGTTCGTAGTCTGGTGGTCCCCCGACTGTGGGATCGGGGTGTTGGTTTCCTTTCTGATAGGAGTAGTTGTAGAGCCGTGGTTTCATCGACTGTCATGTTTTAGGGAATTCGTGTACGGTCGTGTTTTCGCCGTTGTTGTTGTAGTTACTCCTACTGTTGCTGTTGTTCTTGTGGTTGCTACTTTCCGTGCCACCGTTATTTTCAGTTTGTGAACGTGTCACAAAGACATGGAAAAAAGAAAGAACAAATATAAAATCTAAAGGGGATGACGATGAAGCATGGAAAACAAAGAGAAAGAAGAAAAGGGCTGGGGAGAAGCTAAGGTGATAAAAGGGAAAAGGAGAAAGGAAGAAGAGAGGAGTATATGAGAAAATTAAAGGAGATTGAATGAAATTGAATAGAATTGCATTAAACCTACCTCTCTCATAGGGCTGGAGCTCAAGTGCTTTGATATGGTGGTCAGCCGTTGTAGCACCCCGTGCTCTTTTCTTGCCGACTTTGGCCCTTCATAAGCAACCCCCTCCATAGAGCTCCCTTCAAAGGCCCTCTTCATGGTGATTTGGGGGAGATTAGTAAGGTTTTCAAGACTTGAGAGAGAGGTGCCATGTGAAGGATGAATTTGGAGTGCCCTCCTATTTATAGAGCTCAATTGGTGGCCTAATCCAACTAGGATTGTGGTAGGATAGCTCTAAATCAAGTTAGGATAGTCTTTGGATAGGTTTGGGACCCTTCTTCCTCGGGTTGGGACTCTGACCAGACTACTAGGGTTTCCACGTACGCGGTCCATCGATCGACCGCGTGAGTCTATACATGGCTTGGAATGGACCGTTTTTCCTCTTTCTACACAGTTCCATTCTTGATATCTGAACGGTCCTTTAGAGGCTGTTTATACTGCGTCACGGTTACAAAGGGACCATTTTCATTTCCAAACAGACTATCAGGGACCTTTTAGTCTGCGGTCTATCCAGAGACCGTGTACATCCTGGAATGGCTTTCTTGGCGACCGTGTACGCCCCTACTACCTTGGTCTTACCTTTTGCACCTATTGCACTCAAAGCTCTCCATCCCTCTCTCTCACTCTCTCGAAGGGCTTGTCGTTAGTTTGTTAGTGTCAAGCATTTCGCATTCATTCACATTCATTCGCACACACATTCATTTGCAAAAGAAAATCAAAACCAAAAACAAGTCATCTTACTATCATATCATAGCATAAGCATCCATGTACATGAGTAGCATCTGAGTGCACTAGGCCTATCCCTCACGGCCGTCGCTGTCCCCCGACCCCTTGTGTCTCTTTGATGGCGGGGCCATTGTAGAGCTAGCCTCCTCGCAGGGGCATCAGTGCCACTCCTCCTCCTCGTTCCTTCGACAGTCGGAGGAGCTCGTAAAGTATCCACAGAACGAGCTGTGTGTGCCGTGTGTGCTACCGCTCGAAAGCCCGCTGCGCTCGTGGCTCTGGCTCATCCCCTCCACAATCCCCTCCAACTTTGCCGTCTAAACTCGGGCTCACTCCGCCTCTGCTCGGTAGCGCTCCGCCTCAGCCCAGATCCGCTCCATCTCCGCAGCCCCGGCCTGAAGTTGCTCCAGCTCCGCACGGAGAAGTGCCATCTCAACCGCATCAACCAGACGGCTCTGCTCCATCTCCTCCCTGAGACGGGGGGCCTCCTCCCGCGCTACTACGCGGCTCCACTCGAGCTCCTCCGGTAGCCGGGTCAGCTCGGTCATCTGCATGTGCATGCATCATGGTTATTCAATCACATTTCATAATCATAATCAACTAGGAAAGCGTAGTGCCCACTTACCCTCTCGGTGAGAGCAGCCTCGGTCGCCTCGGCTCGTGCCACCATCCTCGCGAACTCCGCGTCCCGCTCAGCACGGTCTGTAGGTGTCTGGGAGGAGGAAGGAGCATCAGCCCCCTGACGCTGGACCCCCTCGGCTCGCTGCATGTTAGAAGTCTAGGTTAGTCAACATCATAAGCATATTCATATTATGTCTAAGGGTCAGTAAAACTCACCAGGAGGTCAAACGCCTACCGGAGCTCATCTCACTCCTGGACGGTGGAGTGGAGGAGGCCCTAGAGCTAGGCGATCCACTGGGGGTCAAGCTGCATATAGGAAGTCAAATGTCAGTGCATCATAACCATAAAAGCATATTAGAAAGCATAGAGTTTCAAGTCATACTGGTCGTTGAGAGCCACGAAAGACCTGGTCCCCGTAGCGTCTAGCGTAGGCCGTCAGGTAGGCCTCCTCGCACTCTCCGCGGGTGGCCAACACTGGCCCGAGTCCTGTCCAGTCTTGGATCTACTTGGTTTCTCGAGCAGTCCAGTCCGTCTCTGTGGCCAACCCTCGAGCGTATCGGTCGACCCGCTCCTTCAGCTTCTCGGGCGCTGGGAACTCCATTGCTGCCTAATGGACACTGATCGTCCTCAACACGAGCCGATGGTAGAGGGGCTCCACTACATTCATGCAGTGGAGCCAGATGTCGCGTCTAGCATAGGCTAGGGCCGCCACCACCCACGGCTGGCCCTTGTGCCCCTCACTCTGATAGGGCGTCCACCAAACCTGTCAAATAGGACTGCATCAGCATATAGAGCATATAGTTGCATTGTCATGTCCCGAACCGATAGTAGCAGAACGTGTCGTTTGCTCGAAACGTGACAGTTAAATAGTCGTGAACAATCAAGAGCAATAATATAAGACCAAATAATTTAGACCAATAATAAAATTTTATTTCAAATAAAAGTCTCTAACAATTTAAATTTCAAACTTGAAGACTCAGTAGAGACCCTTGAAAATTCTTCAGGACTGATGGCACAGTATATTGCATTGAGGGTGCTCCAGTGGATAGTTGACTAACGGATGTGCTCTCTTGTCCAGATATCTTCATTCTCTGGGAGGTTGTATGGTCCTTTCTCGATGACTCACCACATATCATAGCTCTGAGCTCTCATAAAAACCTGCATCTTGTTCTTCTAGTAAGGATAGTTAGTGCTAGTAAAGAATGGTGGTCTATTAATCGAATATCCTTCAGCTTGAAACTGTGTGCCTGCAGGTCACTAGATTGCTCCTGGTCGTTGGACCACATGTTGGGGAACCTGATCTGATACCAACTATTGGGTGCAAGGTTGGGATCTAGAGGGGGGTAAATAGATCCCCTTATAGAAACTTATGCTCAAATAAAAAATATGCCCACTCAAACCAAATCAAATTGAACTGGAGGCAAATGAAGGATAGATCGCAAAGCTATCTCACAGAATAGATGCTTCAAACAGAATTGATATCGAACACTATGCACGCTTCTAGCAAACATAACGTCAAACATGTAGTGCATGTGCCAGTTTCAAACTATGAAGCCAAATCAACAAATGATCTGCCCTGTGAAGGAGGTCAAGGAAATGGATCACATGCACAAATGCAAACCACACTACACAAGAGTTTTTAGGTGGGTAGGCCAGACACCTAGTCTTCCTACATCCACCCCCCACTCAACTTGAGTGAGGATTCCACTGACTCACAGCTTGAATCACTGAGCCTCACAACTTGCTACACAGAGGAACAAATCCTCACATTGCTGAGCCTCACAGCTTGCTACGGTTGAGTAACACAACTTGCTTACAAGACCGCTGAACCTCACAGCTCGCTGACAAGGAACCAATCCTCACGAGGCACTGCCTCAGCTGACTAACAACTTTTATGAAAGTAGAAAAGAAACATGAAAAACAAAATAGCAAGAATGAAAATGAGAACAGTAAATAATGTAGCTCTCGAGAAGCAAAGTGGATTGGATCTGATCTAGAGGCCAACACACGGTCGGGTCTTCGAAGAAGCTCTAGCTGCACATTGTTCTTCAACTCACGAACTCTTTTTTTCTCTTCTTCTTTTTCTTCTCACGAACTCTCTATCTCAATTTCTACTCGAACCCATCTGCTCTCTCTCTTTTCTCTTCTTCTCTTCGTAGCTCTCTCTATTTTCTCTCTTCTCTTCTCTCTTTGAATTTTGCCACCTTTCTTCTCTATTCGCCTCTCTTGTTTCGGAAGGATTCTGGCAGGAAATATATAGAGTTGGGCTCTAAAAATCTTCTGGATAAAATAAACTTCATTTGCCATTTTCCCATTTGTCCATGTGGCAAGAGGAATATTTTTCTATCAGGAATCTTCATAGGAGCTGCCAACCTCCTTGGATTACATGCCAAGAGCTTGGCCTTCTAACCCGACGTGTGGCAGACACAAGTTTCCTGGAATTCAACCTACCGAGCTATTTGTCAGACTTAATAGGCATTTTACACCCTTGTCGGACATTTGTCAGCCGTAGACACTTATTTGTCACCCTCATCTCTGGGAGCCGTTGCCTTAGCCAGTTTTCAGTTGTGCCTTGGCCGTCGCGTTAAGCTATTTGTCACCACTAGCATTTCATTTGTCACTGCTACTATGCCATTTGTCACCGTTACTTGCTCATTTGCTACCCTTGTTAGATTGTGTGAAGTCTACCCTTGGGTGCGTCAATGCTGTAGGAGCGTTGCGTCAACGTTGTCATTTGTTACACTGTCTTTCTACCTTTGGTTTCTCAACTTGATTGCGTTGACGCACAACAGATGTTGCGTCGATGCAACATATTGAATTTGTTACCCTTAGCTCATTTTCCTTCTTTGCTATTTCCACTTGACCACGTCGACTCCACCATCGCATGGTTTCGACTCTTCTTATTTGATTCTCAACGCTTTTACCCTTGTTGCCCATTATTCACCCTTAGGAAGTTATTTGTCACTTCTATTGGCCATTTGTCTCCCTTAACCACTTATTTTTCACTCTTATTCAACATGGTTGTCTTGCCTTTGTGAGAGACTCTGGCATTGTGGCTGCATCGACACTGTTTGAACATTGCGTCAACGCCACAACGTGGAATGTGAAGGCTTCAGCACTACTAGGCATTTCTCACCATTGCTAGACTATTTTTCATCCTTATAGCCTATTTTACCCTGTTGACCACCTATTTGTCACCATTAATCCGTCGCTATTGATCTAGCCTTTCTGTTTCTAGACTAGAGCAAGGAAAGTCTAACTAGGTAATTGCATCGGCTGACGAGACGCCAATATAAATAATATAACTAAAGCAAGTAAACAACGAGAGTAGCAGCTAGCGACGAGAGCTAGCGGCAAAAACTATATCTACCAACCGAATAACTCAAGCATTCCAGTGACAGGAGAAGGACGGGGTACTCCACCAGAAGAGAGAGACCAGAAGCGCCCCCTGACCGGGTGCTCCTTTAACTCAAAGAAATAATGAAAAAGATCTAGCGAGGGGATGATCCCGCACTGGCGGCAGAGGAAGCAGAAAGAATAAACGAAGAGATAAGAGTTGGCAGCCAGCTGGATAGGAGCCAGCTGGAAGAAGCAAAGGAGTTCAACGATGAAGGAATGGAGGGGGAGGCGGAACCCACTCTTCCATGACAGAAGAAAAGAACAGAAATATTCGGGGTGAGAGTCCAGGCTTGTTTCATGAGGGACAGAAGTAGAAAAATGATACTTCTAAGGGAGACCATACCGGTGCTCCAGCCGCTTCACATCCGCCTCATCCAACTCACTGTGATTCAGAGCCGACGGCAGCAACGATGTCCTCGAGGCCCACCCACTCCCCTACTCCTCAGCGTCCGGACGCTGGTCCGCCATGGAAGGAGTAGGAGAGCTAGAGGAAGATAATTTTGTTGACTCCGGAGGAAGAGGAAGCTGCTGAATCACCACTACAATAATCTCCGCCTGCTCCACGAAGGCTGCTGCAATTCTCTGCTCCTCCAAGTTAGCCTCACGATGCATGAGAAAACCCCAAAGGTAGAAGTTATGGAGAGAAAAACCCTAAGCCACGGGAGTATAGAATGCATATAGCACACAATGCTTATAACCCCCAGCGGGAGGCGGCACGACGTTCCGATCTCCGAGAAAAGGGGCCTCCTCGCCTTAATCCATCAGGATTATCATCATTACGGGCACACTTCCAAGATAGCTACTTCACGTGGCCCCTATTAAAGTTGGATCTCCACCCACCTAAGCCACAAAAGTCCAGCCCAAACAACTACTTGACCGAGCCTAATTTGGCTCTGGAGTAGGAGGGGGACAAGTGGAGAAGGGGATTTCCACAGCCCATGTACGAGCGGCCCAACAAGGTCCTGTCAGATCGAACGAGGCCCAACTCCCTCAAGTGACAGCCCTACCGGGCCCACTTGCCATGAGATAAGCCTAATAAAGTCACTCGAAATCAAGCACTTCCTAGGTGACCTCTTGGCTCGGAAGCTCGAGCATCAGTCTAAAATGGGAAAGGTCGCCCACCGCTACCTCATACCCCCTCGCTTGAGCTACGCCTCCATCGCTCAAGTAAGAGCTAACGCCCCATGCTCAGGCCGACCGACAGATGCTTATCCCTATAGCTGGTGAGAGTCCTTTAATATCCAAGAGTTTATATAGGTAAGGGAGACCAAGAGTCCTCAGGCTATAAAGATCCCATGTCGAGGACGTAACCCCCTCCTAAAACTCCTCCGCTCGCAGGACTTATGTAGCTGGCACACTATTTAAACCTGGAAAATCCCCCGGCAGAAGGTAAGGCCAAACTAAGCCTAAACTCCTTGAGCAAGAACCACTTCACTACTTGGTGGAGAGGAATCTCGCGCCCTCATCGCCTCTTACTCCTTGCATCAAGGCTCTACTGACTTAGGCATCAGAGGGTTTCCCCTAGGGATTCATCCCTGGGCACCTCTGACCCGTTTCCCTATCTTACAGTTCGTAAATTCGTGGTCATCATCTCCAGCTCAGGACTAGAGCGAGATAACCCCTCTTCATTTGGTGCCGTCTGTGGGAATCAAGGGACAGGCCCTAGTGGACTTCATCGCAAAGAGCACGGTCCCGCTCAAGGAATAACCTTCATCCACACAAGGACCCGTCTGGGACTTGTTCGTAGATGGATCGTCCAACTCGGTCGGCAGTGGTACTGGCATGCTCCTCAAGTTGCCTGAAGGAGCTGAGTTACAGTATGCCTTGAAGTTCAACTTCCATGCATCCAATAACGCCGAGTATGAAGCCCTCATTTCAGGGGCCAGGATGGCGTGATGACTAGGGGCCGAGCGAGTCAGAATCCACACTAACTCCCAACTGGTCGCTAGCCAGGTCAACAGTGATTACGAAGCTCGGGAAGCATCGATGATCAACTACCTTCAGATGGTTCGAGGGCTAGCCCAGCTATTCGAGAGCTTTGAGGTAGTCCAGACAGCTCAGGAAGAAAACTCCCACGCGGATGCCCTCTCTTGCTTGGCCTCCTCCCTCGGACCAGAAGGCACTCGATCGGTCTTCCTCGAAGAGCTATAACAACCGAGCATTGAGTCCGAGCTCATGATCGCTGACCCGGCTACACCGAACGATTGGCAGACCCCGTACCTATCCTGGCTCTGAGACTCTCAAGAGCCCCCTGACCCTCGGGAGGCTCGGAGGCTGAAGTATCAAGCTCGGCACTTCGTCCTCCTGGATGACACCTTACACCATAGATCTTTCTCTGGCCCCCTTCTAAACTACATCAGTACTGACGAAGCCGCTCGAGCAGTTCAAGAAGTACATGAAGGCATGTGCGGGGCGCATTAGGGAGGGAGGTCACTCACCAGGATCTTGCTTCGACAAGGGTACTGGTGGCCCACTCTCCAGTGCGATTGCTCAACCTATACACAAAAGTGTGACCGGTGCCAGCGCTTCCTCTGGGGTAGCTGAAAGAAGAGACATATGTCAGTTAGGGCCTTGTCCCTAGATGAAGACGAGTCCTGAAGGATGCCAGTAGCTGAGGAGCCTAACCTACAGGTTGGCTTGGCTCGGTTTGGGTAGTGGCAAACTCCTCGAAAGATGGGATCGGAGGCACCAAAGGAGTGGTCGTCAGAGCTTTGGCGGCCTCTATCTTTCGCTACTTGGTCTCTCGCTATCCGGCCACCTTGGCAGTGTCCAATGCCTTTTTCATCTGAGACTTTGTCCCGGACCTCTTTGCGGCTTTGGGCAGGGGAGTCATCATCGGGGCCAGTGGTGCCTCCTCGAAAGATGGAGGCTTCTGGACGAACCGTAGAAGATTCTGGTATGTCGCTACCTGGGCATTGTCGGGGTGATCTGTTAAAAGGAAAAGAGAAGGAGAAAGAAGCGAGAAGAGGATTTAATCAGTATCTGGTACTATGAGAGGGCCATAACAGTGAAGGGCGAAGATAAAAGAACAAAGGGACATTAAATACCATGGGGGCCGGTGTACAGCCGAAGTGTTATCGGCCAGTAGCTCAGGGAGGGCTCCTTGTCCCAGCGGGCAACCTCCCGAACCGATCTTCTAACAACGATCGGCGAGGATGGCTAGGTCGGCATGCTTCTTAAGGGCCAGGTGGCAGAAAAGGTTGAAGTGGTCCATGCCCCACCCGTCCGCATAATAATATGAGACATGCAGACGCTTGTCTAGGATCGCGACCGTGCAGTCGTCAATTTTCAGCCCGTGTGCTGGAGGAGGACGTACAACCATGTGGTATCCCTATAGTTCTTGGCTTTCCGCTCCTCCCTTCTCATGAACATCCGGTATGGGCATATCGGGTCCCTCTCTGGACGCCAGCTCTGCACAGGGGTGCCTTCTTCCTCCATGGGGAGTGGGTAATTGATAAGCTCCAGACGGTCACTCCCAATGCGGCAGAGGTCCCTCAAGGTCTTCTGGTATTCATCCTTCACCACTAGAGGACGTTTGACCTGCGGTGCGGGCTTCATCTCTCGGGCTTCCCGACGCGCAGCCAGATATGCCGCCACCTCCTTATCCTTCTTGTTCTTGAGCCGAAGGAGATGATTCGGGTCGATGTCAAGGACCGGCACTGGCTGCTTGCTCAGGAACTTTCTTTCCGCTCCATCCCAGCAGTCGGTCTTGCATAACCGATAGAAGGCCGTCCGAGCATTCCACCATTTTACATACTCCGGGGTCACCCGCGAAATCCGACCAGGGGATGGCACCCTGAAAATGGCAGTGTCTACCCGATGGAAGAAGTCCCACCAAGCTCGGGTATTTTCAGTAGTTAGACTTCCCTGGAGGCTTCACTGGGGTAGGCCGCATTGTGCACTGTAAATCGGGATATGCTAGTCATATCCAAAATTTTGACCGAAGCAGAAGGGATAATATGGCTCCAGCCATGTGGTGTCCCCTTTTCTAAAGACCAGCACGCTCGGGCGGATTGACAACGCCCAGTCTCTGAGCTCCGGTTCCAGCAGTGGGCAGACGACGTTCTCCTGGATGATGGGGTGTACATACTTCTCCACCTGGTCGTCCTTGCATCCCCGCTTGCTGTTCACCAGGGGACTCGAATGGGCAGCCAATGTCCAGAAGTGGATAGTGCCCGCCGCGTCCTCAGGAACCATTGTCAACCGACCCCGGATGTTGTACAGCTGCGGGGATGTCACTCCCGGCTCCACGCTTGCAAATTCCAGCATCCGCGGCACCAACCCCCATCCTTGAAGAGTGTGTGGGACGAACTCTGGGAACAGTGAGCAGACCCAGGTATTGAAGAAATGAAGCGGGAACACATATCGGGCCTGCCGCGAGAATTGATGAATGCTCACGTCTCCAAGCATCTTGTAAATTAGACAGAGGGCTGCCAGGCACAAAGACAGTTTAATCTCCCAAGCCATCTAACAGGACGGGAAAATTACATCGGGTCAGATCACTGTCTCATCTCCATGCGGCATGGCAAATGAGCACAGCCAGTACGTCAAGTAGGCGGCACAGTGTGTCAGTGCATTGACCCTTGTCAGGTTGGGCCCGCTCCTGCGCCCCCTGGAGGGGATCTTCATATCGACCTTGGGCTTGGCGTGCTTCTCACGAGCAACGGCGGTGTCGACGCATGAAAAATCCTCATACTGCTTCCGCCCGTCGTAAAAATACTGCAGCCACAAGGTCATCCGGACCCTCTTCTGATCTCCACGGAGAGGCTGCTTCTCACCATGGGCCAACTGGTACAGCACTCGGTACGCCTCCATGAGATACCAGTATGAATAGCCTAGAGAATAGTAGCCGTCCCTATTGGTCTCGTCCATGATCAGGTTCGGGAGGCATACTTCTTCATAAGGCTCCCCATCAATGGGCAAGTCGCTGAGCTGACTGAGACTCCACAGGTCCAACGAAGTCTCACCCTCTGCCGTGTAGAAGGTGTTAGTCTCTGCGCTGAAGGGGAGGATCCGGAGGGTCCGGAGACTGTGGAGGAAAATCATGATGGGAAGGAGAATCCGGAGGCTCCGGAGGGGGAAAATATCGAGGGACGTGGTGCCCTGGGAAGAAATATGGAAAAAAATGATGGAAAAGGAAGAAGAGGATAAAGGACGTGATGTCCTAGAGGAGCAGCAAGATGAATCAGAGGAAAGATGGAGGGTCCGGAGGTTCTGGAGAGATGAGATGGGAAGGGACGCGATGCCTTGGAAGATCCGGAGGTTTCGGGAGAGGAAGGTATAAAAGGGGGCGATGCCCTGGGAGGAGAGAAAAATCCTGAGGGACTGGAAGTGAGGAGAGGCGCGGTGCCCCAGGATGGAGATCTGGAAATTCTGAAAGAAGAAGATGGAAAGGGGCACGATGCCCAGGGAGAATCAATGAGAAGCCTGGGGGACCTAGGCTTAAGAGTATGGAGGGGCGCCATGACCAAAGAGGGAGGTCCGGAGGTTCCGGAAGAATGAGACACCATGGGGCGTGATGCCCCAGGAGAATAAGAGAGAAATTCGGAGAGTCCGGATGCGAGAGTTGGAAAAGGGTGTGATGCCCTGAGAGGAATCTGGAGAGGATGCGATGTCCACTAAGCAGAGAAAAATCCAGAGGATCCGGACATAAGAGGTGGAAAGGGGCATGGTGTCTTGAGAGAAGATTGGGGGGGTGCAATACCCAGATAGTGTAAGGGGGCCAGGAGATCCCAAGGACAGATATGAATGAGACGGGAAATGTGGAAGATCCAGAGATTCTGGAAGGCGGTGAAGATACGGGTCTGGAAACCCGGGGAAGAAGGAATGCAAATGTATGCGGATGCAACAGAATGGATGTGATGAATGCATAGAATGCATGAGATGTAAAGAACATGAAGGGCGAGAGGATGAGATCCTCCTCCTTACCCCTGGAGTGGCCCACGAAGGATTGGTGATAGACGAAAGTGTGGATGAAGTGGAATAGAAAATGGAGAGGGTAGCGGAAAGCCCCATAACGGTAGAATAATCGCCTCGCCATAGCAATGAAAGCGTACAACAAATCGGCCCAGTAGATAAAGCAAAAGTCCATGACAAAGCTTCAACAATAAATGAGAACTCTCTAGGTGGGTGACGAGCAATAATGTGAGAGAGTTGAAAAGTTAGGATAGGAAGCGTCGTCACACCCAAGGATGGTGGTGTATGAAAAATGTTGAACAAAATGGGCGTTTGCCTCTTGTATGGAATGGGTTCAAGGTTGGAAAGTTGGAACAAAAGGTGCCCTGCCCGGTCCTTGGGCATAGACTCATACGACATCAACGCTTGACATTCTCTTCTGGCGAGCAGCGGCGGGGACTTGGCCTCTTCAACCATGCTCAGCACGAAAACACAGACTGGCATCCGACAAATGAATTCTTGCATCTTGAATAGCACGGCCACGGCCAAATCCTTCTTGCCTGGCTCTTGATCATCTTCGACACAAATACTTGGAGAAGCACACCCATTCCGAGTGGTAAAGGAAGGTGAAGCGGAGGCAGAAGGTTCCATGGGTGGTTGTGTAATGGGAGGTGTTGGAGAAAGGGTGAGTGGAAATGAAGGTTCAAACATGTTGAGCTTCCCCCTTTGCTCGGAAGCGGTCGGGGTTGACTCGAGTGCAAAAAGGGGTGGACCCTGCTCAAGATCTGCCACGGGTTTGGGTGAAGGGTTAAGTGGTGGAATAGGGGTAGTTGGGTTTGGTGTTGTAGGGACAACGGAGGGCTGAGGTGGCGGCAATGGGAGGTTAAGTGGAGAAGATTTAGTGGTGAGTTTGATAGATGCCGATGGAGTGGAGGCTAATGGTATAATGGGTGGAGGTTTAGTGGAAGGTTCGGCGGAGGTCAGTGCTATGGAGGCTAATGGTGAAGTTGATGGAGGTTTAGTGGAAGGCTCGGCGGAGGCCGGTGCTATGGAGGCTGATGGAATAGTGGGAGATGTAAAAGTAGAAGGTTTGGTGCGGAGGAAATGACGAACGGGGTGAATGGTGTTAGGGGTAGAAGGAGACTCGCGATACGTCGGCATGGGTGATTGGAGTATTGACCCATTGTCATAACACCAATAAGTCTCAAAAGTGGGAGTTGGACTAGGAACGGTGGCATCCTCCTGAGCAGGGGGTCCATCTAGTGGCGGCGGAGGAAGTGGGCCAAAAACTTTGAAACACCCATGCAGCACAAGAGAACTAAAAGAATTGCAACATTTGGAAGGTTGACTTCTCCCAGTCAAGATCGAATGGGAGTTAAAAAACACAAAAGAGGAATGCAAATCCTCACCTACAACATGACGGGGGTAATGGGCATACCTGGCACCCTGCCAAATGAACAAGAAGAGCCAGTAGGGAATGCTGGAAGAGAAGACCCGGTGACAAGACGGGGCAAAGCCACTGCTGAGCTATTGCAAGCCGGTAAGGGTAAGCAGGTTGCTGAAGAAGACATCACTACTGCCACCGCCAAAATAGTGGCATCTGAAGAAGAAGAAGGAGTACCCCCATCTCCTCCATTTGAGTGTGCCTCGAGTAACATGCTCGAGGGCATCGTCAACAAAACAGTCTTGGACCTTGTCATCCTGATGATGCTACAAAGATATCAGTAGGAGATAGAATTACTGAAGGAAAGATTAAATCAAAAGGCTGAACATACTCTAGCACCCGAGCAACTGTGGACACAAGCTAAGTCGTCGTAAGGTGGTTCTGACCCCATGGATGCCCTCTCATCGGCTGTTCTAAAATAGGCAGACTAGTGCCAGGCTATCCCCGAGCATCATTCCCAGCAGCTTCAGCCAGCACGGCCGATGCCACTCCAAATGCAGTAGTGAGCTTCACTGTTAGGGCCTTTGCCACCCCATGCTACAGCTCCGGCCACATCATTGATGCAACCCGCCCACCTCTACCCTCAGCCAGTAGGTCCAATTATGATGGACAAGTTGATGGTGGAGCAAATGATCGAGGCAAGGCTGGCAAATAGGGGTGGTGATGATTATGCCCCCTTCAACATATATGAAGTACCATATCTAGCATACCATGATGCCAAAAGACTACCTCTCGACATCAACAAGTCACTAAAATTTGACAAATTCAACAGACAGGACTCCCTAAAAGAACACATCGTATATTACATGACAGTCATGGGTGACTTGACGGCGGACGAGTCGTACCTACTGAAGTTCTTTGGGTCTTCACTGACGGGACCTACCTTTGACTGGTATTCTAACCTGCCGACTGGGGATTTGTGATTCGCGAGATATGCAGCAAAAGTTCAATGAAAGATTCCACGTCACCGCGGTGGAGGTGACTGTGGCTGAGCTATATGCAGCTAAGCAAAGAAATAACGAGCCAGCGGTAAAATATATCAAGAGATGGAGAGAGCTCAGCCTAAGATGTCGGCGTCCTCCGTATCAAAAAGATGCAATTCAAATATGCAAATAGAATCAAAGGAAAGAGATTCTAGAAAAGGTGATTGGGATTCAAATCAGGTCTTTTGACTGCTTAAATGATGTTGCCATGGAGGTCGAGGACTTCTTCGCGTGATATCCCTCTGTCTCTACTGACTCGGGTCATCAAGCCAGGTAGGCTAACAAAAGGCCAATACTTAAAGCAGTACATGCCATTGGCATTAAGGCGAAAAGGCACAAAAGGGTGCACAACCCTCCTCCCAATGAACCTGCTAGACGTCGAGAGAGGCCTCCCCTATAGAATAAAATAAAGAAGCTTTATGCCTTCCCCAGAGATAGGACTCGAGCGTTGTTCGAGTGGGCTGTCATATATAACAAGATTATTCTTCCAAAGCTGAATAAGCCTGATGACATCAAGAGAAGAGACGATCCTTGCTTCTGCCCCTACCATCAAATCCTAGGACATCCTATTGAACATTGCCAAATATTCAAGGACATCCACCAAGGCTTAATCAAAGGGGGGATCTGCAAATGGGGGAGTACAAGGTCGGTCCCCCATACCCTCATGAAATGCCTACCCTGGGGGCATCAATCAACATGATATCTGTATATCACCAGCCGACTAAAGGAGTACCAGAGGTTTGCACTAGGCACACTATTGAAGACTCCATCCCGAAGCATGAAAGGGAGCAAGAGAATTGGCGAGCATCGCCAACAAAGAAAAGAGCAAGTCCGGATGTTCGCATGAAGAAGTGCCTTCAAACGGCCCCTCCAGTGGCTATAAAAAGGTCAACTAACAATAGAAAGAAGAAACAGACCCTATCATGGGCACATGAAGAAGCCAGCTTAGCCCTGGAGCGGCCACAAGCTATTATAACTGGGCCTGATAAACATGAGCAACCCAAGAGCCAGCATATGCAGCCAGAGAAGCATGTCCTTCGAGGGTATTGTGAATCCCAGGGGGCAACAAAAAGAGCTGAAGAAAAAGTAGGGTTGTTCAATGCACAAAGCAACCCACTATGGGGGCAGATGCCAACCATCAAAGGGAAGAAAAAGAAGAATACAAAGATTGAAGGAGGATATGTTGCTCTCTCCTGCAATACATTGTCTGCCTCATCTGGCGTGACTCAGATTAATGATGAAGAAAACGAAGAGATTTGCTTTGTGCCGAAGGGAGCAAATCAGGCTAGAGGTGCTGCCTCCTACCATGCTACTGGATCCGAGAGAATATCAAGACACCTGCCAATCGGCAAGGAGGCGCAATACCACATTCCTCCTCCATTTGAAGGCATAAAACACAGGGACTCTGTCTCGAAGGGACTGGTCGCATCCAGCAATGATGACGGGATTCCACTCATGTAGCAACCCTGAATTATGGAAAATAAAAATCTTGAGAAAATGTTAAATAGCGACTTCTGTAAAGTCGCCAATTCGTAAAATGACGCCCCTTCCAACTGGCGTCAATTCAATTGGAATAAATAGGAAGAATCCTTTTCAGAATAAAACTAGTAATTAACGCCCCTTTCAGCAGCGCCAATTATTAAAACGGAGCGTTTCCTTACAGGCGTCAATTTAGATATATAACGTCCCTTACATAGTCGCCAATTAAAGGACGCCCCTTGACAAGACGCCATTTCCCTGAGAATCGTAAAACGAAACCCCTTGCCGTTTTCTGTTCGAACCAGAAAGCTTAATAGGTAAGATCAACTTGCGAAAGGATTAAGATAGAAATACCTAGCCTAATCGAACTCCAACCAGTTAGGGATTCTTAAGCCTATAAATACCCTTGCCCTCCACCCGTAAGTCTATGTTCGTCAATTACTGCCAAGCCACGGTAAGGAAGTATCTTCCTTAACTTATTCTATTCCTTCCTACTCTTTCTTATTTCTTCTTCCTTCGACCCAACCAGGCTGAATTCTCAAAGTGATAGCCTGATATATATGCCCACTAATCTTAAAGCCCAAAAATGCTCGGACCAACCCTTCCTAGGCGGCCTCCAGGCCCGGAAGACCAAGTAATGATCGCTCGGGAAGAGCCCAAGCGGCGCCCAAGCATAATCGGCTGATGTTGCCCCCATCACTCGGGAAAAGCCTAAGCGCCCCTAAGACAGTGTCCTACGCTCGACGCAGAAGATATCCCCAAAGGGATGATCAGGATTGGTTCACCACACAGAGTCCCTCCAATAATGAGGGGAGATTTCTCTCAACGGGGTGCTTATCTCGGCGAAAGTCTCACTACCGCTCGGAGGCGAGAAGCTCAAAAGGATAGGGAGAGCAAGAGTCCTTTAACAATGGGTAGCCCTCCTCCAGGACATAATGGCCCCCAGTCTCTCCGGCTACCCTACCTCCGATCAGGAGAGAAAGCAGCTACATAAACTCAAAAAGACCCTCCAGAAAGGTAAGGTGATCCTGAGTACTCAACACCATACTCACTGGTGGAGAGCGATCTCATGCCTCTCACTTTATCTCTTACTACATCCCTTCCACCTACGCTCTATCAGCTTGCTAACTTACGTATTGGAGGGTTTTTCCTACGATATTAACCCTGGGCACCCCTGATCCATTTCCTACCCTATAGATCATTCAACCGTGGTGACGACGACAAGAGCTAATCCAGGATCGTGTGGCTCAGGATCCAGCGTGAGATCACCCCTCTTCATCTGATGTTGTCTATGGGAAACATACAAAGAGCCAGTATGGTGCGAAGAAGTTCCAGTAGGAGAAACACTGGCGACAAGCGAAAGGCACCGGTGACCGCGGAGGGGGAGCATGTGCCCTCCTGTTCTTCCATGGGCCCCCACTCCAACAATCAAGCCAACGCCTTACCTCTATCGGCCGTAGGGCGACAACCTACCCCTGGGAACCCCGATGCTCTTTAGACCCTCAATGCCAAGTTGGATACCCTCGTCGACTTGATGAGGACCCAAGTGGCCAGGGAGGAGAGGCTACGGCTTCCTCGGGTGAGTCCCCCCCGAGCAAAAGCCTCTCGGTAAACGACCGGAGGCCACTTTACACTCTTAGATGGGTGACTCAGTCGTAATGGGCTAGGTGGGCCTACGTAAATCCAGCCTCCAGAGTAGTAAGCTTCCTCCAATCCATGAGGAAAGAAATCCCAGTTACTTCAGCAACACTCAAAAGCAGACGCCCCCGCCGAGGGGCGACAGGGCAACTGTCGAAGACATACTTATAGCCCCTCGGCTCCACAACAGTCAGAGTTGTCCCTCTGCCTGCAGGACTTCAAGAGACATTTCACTAAACAGGAGCGCACCCATCGCGCCCAACAAAAGAACTCCGCCCCAGAGGATGAGGAGCAATCCCCATTCTCCGACCAAATCTTGAAGGTCGAAGTTTCCCCGAGATTCTCACTATCGACCTTCAAGTTCTATGACGGCCAGGGTGTCCCAGCCGACTATTATGATAGCTTCGACGCCCTAATGACCTTGCACGGAACATCCGACGCTATCAAGTGCTGAGTGTTTGTGACCACTTTGGTCCAAGGCGCTCAAGCTTGGTTCCGAGCACTCGCCCCCTGCAGCATCCACAACTTCAGACAGTTCAGGTGACTATTCAAGGAAAGCTTCATCGGCAATGGCCCTCTAAGGTCAATTGCGTGACTGTTGGCGCTAAAATGGGCACAAGGGGAAAAGTTGTGGGCTTACATTAACTAATTTAAGTCGGAAGCCCTGTGCGTCCCCCGCCTAGACGTCGCCTCAGCCATCACTATGTTGACCAGAGGCACCCGAGATGAAAACCTCTGGCGAGAATTAGTACTCCACCCTCCCTCCTCTCTCGCCGATTTGGTGGCCCTGGCTTTGCGTCATGCAGAGTGCGAAGAAGTCCTCAACACTTGCGGAGATCCAATAAGCTTGGGACGAGAGGGAGATAAGAAACGACTGTCTGGGCAAGCCTCGGGCCAAGGGAAAAGGAGAAATCGAGATGGAGACCACAAGGAGCCTCCCCGAAGGTTCAAGCGGTACACTCCTTTGCCCACTCCTGTCTACGAGATCTATCAACACATCAAGGACTCAGGTCTTCTTCACGGACCTGAGCCAATGAAGGCTGACCCACGATGTCGTAGTCACCGAAGGCACTACCAGTTTCACAACGCCCACTGTCACCACACTGGGGATTGTCAACACCTCAAGGATGAGATCGAGAGTCTCATCCGCCAAGGGCACCTCTCCCACTACATGGCTGAGCGACAGGAGGATCGCAGGGTTCCCCCCAGAAGAAATCGACAATTGCCCCCATGGAATCCGCATTAACATCATTTCAGGGGGATCTGCCTTAGGAGGGGACAGCAGTCAAGGAAGGAAGCGCCATGCCGAGCGAGCCTATCGGGCTTTCGAGCCCCTTAAAGCCCCATCGATGAACAAAATACCCCTAGACAGGTAAAATTACCAAATACCCTCGGGGTTCAGAGAATTTCCCTCCACTCCGAAAATGCCTACAGCTTTCGCACATTCACATTCATACTCCTAAATCCTAGGGTTTCACCTGAACGTAAGAGGCCTTTGATGAAACCCTAACCCTATAAACATGTTGGTGGTGAAATGAGTGATCGCGGCAAGTCACCCAAGGGAGCATGCCTTCAACATCTAAATCTATGGGAAGGACTTTGAGATTTCTTTGACAGTTAAACAAATGTGTTCGGATGTTAGGCCGATGTAAATCAACACTGACTTCGGTCAGTGGGGAGAGGTCCAACACTCGAACCCAAATCGTTTGATACTATGCGCACCCACGGAATAAACCTCTACACATAGAGGAAATGTTTCTTTTCAAAAAGAACGTTATGTTTACTTTTATCTACGATGCTTCTTTTCAAGAAGAACATTATGTTTATTTATATGTCAAATTTCGTGGTCCACAGACTGGCACGTCCAATGGTACTTTTCCCACCTTTCTTCTTTCTGTCAAAGAAAGTCCCTAAAACTTCTTCAAGGTTCTGATTGCCCCTCTTCCTCTTACAGTACGAGAAGAGGAGGGCACATCTCCCTACTCATCTGAGAGCTCTTTGTGCATCTGCGCACTTCTTCATTCGTGCTACGCACCACCACCACCAACAACAACAAGGCGACAATGGCAGCCGTTACCTACGGCCCCCAGGTCATCGCCAACCACGTCAGGTTCGGATACTTGGCCACCCCGCTTGTCTTCGACGACTTCCCGTTAGTCGTCAGTTCAACCTTCTTCCTGGGCATCATGCCTGTGGCTGAAGCCAGTTCAACCATGCCTGCAGCAGCAACTACCAAGGGTGTCAGACCCTCTGCTGCTTCAACCGGCCAGGTCCGCCCAGTCAACAAGCCAGTTGTCGGGGGTGCCAGGCCCTCGGTTTCAACAACTAGCCGGGTTCGCCCGGTCAAGAAGACAACCGTCAGGGTTGTCAGACCCTTGGCTTCTTCAACAGGCCGGGTTCGCTCGATCAACAAGCCAACCATCGGGGGTGTCAGGTCCTCCGCTCCAATAACTGGCCGGGTTCGACCGTTCTACAAGATAACTACTGGGGGTGTCAGGCCCTCTGCTTCATCAACAACTGGTCGGGTCTGCCCGACCAACTCTTCACAGACCAGGGGTGTCAGGCCATTCGTCTCAACAAGTGGCCGAGTTTTCTCGGTCAATCAAGTCTCCCTCGACGTCGCTCCTGCACAACGGGGGCAGCACCGTCGCCGTAAAGGCCCAAGTTCTACTGCAGCCACCATCAGAGGTGTTGCCCCTACACAATGGGGGCAGCGTCGCCGCCACAATGACGCTACGCCTACAGTAGGCATCACCAGTGCAACTCCTGCTCAACGGGGGAAGCGCTATAGTCGCAAGGGTACAAAGCCTGTAGCGGCGACATCTCGCTCTGGTAAAACTGTAATTGTCAAGGACATTCGTATTCAGCTCAATGGAGGCGAACCGATGTTGCCGCAGGACTGCCACGTCCCAACCATCCCTACCTCCAACCGCTTCGAGCTCCTCCGGCAAGTTTGGAAAGATGGAGCAAAAAATAAGAAGCCCCCCGTATCGGTGACAAATCAAGGCCCAATGCAACGGCCCAAAGCACCAGCTCCTCGACCATGGTCAGGGGGCAACCCAACTGAGGAGCGTCAGCTCCGCTTAAAGAAGATATGGGTCACCAAAGAGGAGGCCCGAATTATAAGGGGTGCAAGGGCAGAGGAGCCTTTCCGCATGTCAGATCTGCAACAAATGTGAAGTCCGACAAGCACTGAGACCTCGACATCCCCGAGATCTACAACTCAGCTCCCACGTGGGCAGAAGCGCTGGCCGGTAAGAAGGTGCGGCCTACCTCTCCGTGGGCCAGTTCAACGCACACGGAGGAGGATTGCTCTGCTCAGGCCTCCACGTCCCGAGTCTCTGTGTTTGACAGACTAGGGATGACACCCAAGCCCGGAAGACAACCGCGCAGGAAGAAGCGGGTGGTTCAGGTGACCAATGACATTGTCAAAGTGTTCACCTGCTACGCTACCTCCGCCGATAAGCAACCGAAGGACACTTCAGGGGAGCTCAACCAGCCCTTTCAATATTTGAGGAGGTCGAGGCCGATCTCCCAAATTCTGGCGCAGACGCAGCAGACGCCGGCTACTGGGGCATCTCAACCCGAGCCGGCGCAACAAGAAGAACACCAAGAAGGCATCCTCAGTGTCGATGGGGACAGCCACCCCCGGCACGAGGAAGATCTTGGGAAAGAGACGCAGACCCTCGCGTTGGAAGAACTCCGACGCGAAAACCAAGAACTGAAGAGCCTCCTGCAATCGCTTTTGCGTGAAAAGGAGGTCCAGGGTCAACCCCAACCAGCCCCCACAGGAGTGGAACAGCAGCCTCCTCCCATTCCAGCCACGGCGATGCGTTATAGGATTGTAACATGCTAATACTGATGCATCAAAGACCACGAAGTGACAAATGAAATGAAGAGTTTGCTAAACTTTGTCCAGTGGAAAAGGATGAGGAATCAGACCCAATCAAGGAGGTAATGACCCATGAGAGAGGCCTCAGAATTTCCCAAGGAGGTTCAACAAGGGTGAATAACCTGGAGCACCATTAAGATGAGTAAGGGGATGACGTAACTTATCGGTCATAAAACGGGCGTCAACACTTGCCGTGGGTCATGGCTAGCTGGTTAAGACCCTCAGTTGGGCCTGGTGATTGGGGCATTGACATGATAATGCCATTTGTCTGGTGGTCGGGGTGGCCCTCCCTCCCTGACGAAGAGTCGTATGATGCGGCAGGCTATTCTGAGTCCTGGGTTAACCCGATTGTTGAGGTGTCGATGGTGCAATCCGGTATGTAGGGTGTCCGAGGGTGATCCTCGAATCTCTTCAGAGTGCTACTCGATACAATAGGTTGTCCCGACCCTTGGACTCAACCCAGTTGTCAGAGAAACTGGCTGGTATAGTATCCTGTGCTCAGAGATGATCCCCGCTTGTTATGGTGTGCCGTTTGACCCAGCGAAGTGTCTCGATTTTTGAGCTCAACTCGACTGGTAGGGCACCTTTGGCATTGTGCCTTTTTGCTCTATTTAGGAAGTATTTTCCTGTGCTTAATCCTCAATTAATTAGAGGAAATAAGCAGGTGCCAACAAATGCCCCCCATGGGGCGTGCAGTGGAGGTGAAGATTACGGCGTGCGGCTCGTATGCCTTGTGGGTTTAATTTCTCCCGGCCCTATCGATGTTGTGGGAGCTTCTTGTTCTGGGAGTTGATGTCCTTGTTATGATCCTGCATTTTATCGAAGCCACTGAGGGTGTGGAGTTGGCGGAGATGGCGCATATTGGACACACGCGTGGTGCTTGAAGTTGTAGCCCACTATCTGTTACTTGGGAATTCTGTTCCCATTTGTCTCACTTGTTGGGCTTGTGGCAGAGGTGTACCGGTCCCACGTCGCGGGAGTAATCTGGTCTGGATGCCGAGTTCTCTATACAGGTGGTCACTTCGGCGGTTAATGGTGTGACTAGGCTAGATGCCACGTGCCGATGGCCGAATGAGGCCAGGGAACTTTGGTGTAACGATGCCCCTGGCTTTGTTGCCTATGTCTGGGGCCCTCTCTTGTGTAGCGGGCTTTATGAATTTTCTGAGGAGAGGCGACTCGGGGGAAGCCAGGACTATCGAGTCCACCACACCTCATAGCATGGCTGGCGACTAATGGGAGACCACTTGTGGATCCCTTTCATCATCCAAGGTTGCACCGGCGGGAGCCATGTCTTTCCCCTAGAGGTGGACTTGTAGACTGAGATTTGTGTTTTCTCAAGTTTTTCACCTTATTTATGTCAATGAGTGCTATGAGTATTTCTCACTCCTTGGCCTGCTTCCCGGTGAGGGTGGCTGTAGCCAACGATGCTGCATAGGGGGTTTGAGACTTCCCTATCTTGGGAATCGGAGGGCCACCTATCCCTCAGCTTCGGGGATTGCTGGTTGGCAACGAGGTGATCGTCGCTCTGACCGGGGCTTTGTGGTAAAGCCTGCGGTTGGCTGTTAGCGGCTCAATAATACTGTGGTGGTTGATTTTTCTTTGTGGGATGTCGGCATTATTTATTGATCGCCTGTAGGGGTGCATCGGCTAGGTTGGGCATCGACCGCCCTATGGGGCGGGTTAGTCGCACCTCTGAGGCATTGTAGCTGGGGTTGTGTCACAGACTCGCCTCGACGAGGCATACTAGTCCATTGTCGATGAAGACCTACCGCAGTTAGGTGTGCTGGCCTAATGTTACTGGTGGCGAGACTCGGTGAGGCATGTGAGCCTGGTGTTGCTGGGGGTCAGCCTTGGGAAGGGCCGTTAACCTGGAGTTGTTGGCAGTCGGCCTCGACAAGGCGTGTTGACTGGGTGTTACTGGCAGTCAGCCTCGATAATGTGTGTTGATCGGGTGTTGCTGAGGGCCTATCTCAGGGAAGCGTGTCGGCCTGGGGTTGCTAGAGACCAACCTCAGTGAGGCATCTTGGTCTGAGATTGCTGGAGACCTGCCTCGAATAGGCGTCTTGGCCAAAAGTTGCTAGAGTCCTACCTCGACGAGGCGTCTTGGCCTGTGGTTGCTGGAGGCCTGTCTCAGCGAGGCGTCTTGGCCTGAAGTTGTTGGAGACCTGCCTCGATGATGCCACGCCCCGAACAAGGTGGAAATATCGAGACGTGAACAGTTATATAAGCAGGTCGATCAAGAGACTCAGATGATGAGTACGGACAATAAATAGACAAAATCAAATCTTTATTTCATAATCTGACATTTCTAACAAACATCCTTCAAAGACTTACAATACTATTCAAACTCGATACATTCATTTATAAGTAGACAGATGGGGAAAGAAATTTATTAAAACTATCATCACTCTTGATCATACATGGTGTCTTGGTCTTGGGTGAATAGACCAAGACATGAACCAACTGCAATTTAGCAGAAACAAATGCATTATTTGGATACCTTATGCCGAACATGTTCACATATTAAAGTAAAGAGCATCCATGGTTCTCACAAGACAAGAATACAAAAAATGTACAAAAAGAAAAAATAAAAGAAAAATAAAAGACCAACCTGTCTTCCACCAGAAAAAATTAACGACTTGTATGTGTTTTTCTGCTACCGTAGAACTGCCAACGTGACATCTGCTACCATAAAACTACTCCCTCTGATAACGCAATTTCTGCTACAGAAAAAGCTGCTCCCTTTCTACTCTGTTTTTAACAAACAACCGTGATAAATCAGTCTTTGAGGTATTTTCCCAAAAAAAATAAAACGAAAATTAAAAAAAGTTACTTACCTTCAACCAGTGTTAAAAGACACAAAGACGGGGAGGAGGATGGAGCCGTATAGGAGTAGAAAACCTCAATCTGGACTCTGAGAGGAAGAAGGAATGTGAATCAAGGTCGGAGTCCATGATGTAGAAGGAAACAGAGTAGGGGGAGGGAAGGGTACGTGGCCTTCACAAAGACAAAATCATACATGGTGGTCCCTTTTTTTGGATTAGTGTTATGGGGAGTTACCTCAAAAGGGATTGTTTGTTCCGAATCAAACTCGGAAGACGAGAGAAGGCAATAACCACAAACTTTTAGACAGAATGTCAATGACATCCCCAAACTTGAAATTGTTCCTCTGCGCGGATGGCACCTCGAGAGCCTCCAAGTCGAAGGAGTCGATGTGCTACCCTGTGAGAGCTCCCAGTCGCCGCCTCCCCCACCTCCTCCTCGTCGGCGTCTCGGGAAACCCAACTCGACTCCATGGAGTCCATCTTCACCAGGATCTCATTTATAAGGAGGTTTATATAATACCGCCGGAACAGGGGCAGAGGCTATGGGTAGGGGAATGGCGGGGATGGCAATGGTGGGATGGCGGTGGGCTTGGGAAGGGGAAGGAAGGAAGGTATCATCTCACGCACTTTTCCCTTCTTCTTCTTACAACATGCACCCTCCATATAAATAGAGAGAGAGGGGGGGCGTTAATGGCAGGCGAAGGCCTTATCGGTGCGGTTGACGAGCCACCAGAAGATGATGTCGAAGGCCAGGTCGACGCCCTCGGCTGGCTCTCCGATCAGCTGGTGCCACATCCCCGGCAAGACCCGCAGCGTCTTGTCCTCGCTCCGGGCGGTCTTGTACAGCCGCTCCGCCGACCAGGCATCGCACACCCCGTTGGCTCCCCCGTGTACCACCAGCAGTGGCAGGTCCAGCTCCTGCCCCCTCCTCCCGATCTCCTCCACCACCCTCACCAGCTCCAGTGCCATCGACGCAGGCGTCCTGCGGGTGCTCCCCCTGTTAAGGCTGCTTCGGAACAGCCGCCGCTTCCACCCAACCTTGAAGAAGCTCCCAGGCAGCGCCCTCGTGGGCACCGGCCAGTCGGGCGCCATGAAGGCCATCGCCAGGAGAAGCTTCTCCAGCGGCCACGGCTACCACAGTAGGAGGCTCCGCTTGGAGAGGCCATGTCTTCCTACTTCGCGGCTCCCTCGACATCAGAAGTCTACTCCTTTCCCATGGAACGTTTTCCCATGGTACAGAAGAGATTGGATGCTGGGAAAAATCTCCCACCTGACAAAAGAAGAACAAGAAGGAGGAGCGATTAAACTAAATAGGACAGACGAACCGAGCCATGCAAAGGAGAATCGGCGAAAAAAATCATCGTAATAAGAGAATTAGGTGATTTTTTTCCGCCGATTCTTTTGTATTATTTGGTCCTGTTAATTTGTCTGATTCGGTTCAATAATAATCGTTTCTCTCTATTGGAGCGGCCAATCCTTCACCGAGCCCTTCTGTAGCCCTGCCTCGGTCGCCCCTTCTGCCCACTACTTCACCGACGGGAGTGCCCACTTCTTCACCGCCTCCAAGAAGACCCCATCTACACCCTGTGCCTTCTACTACTGTCCCTCCGACATCGTTACTAGCATCCTTGTGATTCACAACTTCCACTCTGCCGCCACCGACCATAACAAACACGGGGGCATCGACCGACAGCATGCCATTTGGCTTCCGACGAGGAGCGATCGCCACAGTCGTGGGGGTGCCGATCTTGGTCGAGGGGATGAACTCCTTGGCTGAGGGTTTCAATTTGGAGAGCCGATCGACCAGCTTCCTCACGTCACTCCAGAAGTCAGACTTAGCATTATCGGACGGCAATGATTGCGTCGGGGGAGGGGAGGACGACATCCGCCTGTGGGGGAACTGGCAGACGCCCGACCCGATCGTGTTCTCGGCGAAGGCGGCCATTCCTTCATGATTCTTTTTCTATAGGCATGGGAAGATTGTAAGTCTATATGGACGCCTAGAGACCAAATTCCTATAGATGGAGTGTCTATAGATAATCCAGAAGCGGGGGGGGGGTCAACACCCCCAGTCCCTGATATATGTTGGCTAGGGTCGCAGGAGCTAAAGCCAGCCTCCGTCCCTCCGCCAGCAAGTACACAGGCCACAGCAGCTCCACTCTCAGCAGACCATCCTCCCCGTGCGGGACCACAAATGTCACCAACCAATATGCCAAGTACACTACTAAGTGCATCATGTCTCGTAGCCCATAGGGATTCCACCCCTCTCACGGTGCATAGATGTACCTCGTGTACATCCGGAACCGCGGCTCCACCTCCATACACTCCTCCCACAGAGTCTGATCTCTCACAAAGTCCTAGTAAAAATAGAAGGGCCCATTGTAGAAGTGGCGGATCCACACATTCAACGGCACCCTGGGAGTCTGTGCAGCTCTCTCTCTCCCAACAAGGGCTAAATCCCTCCATGTCTTCAGCAGATACTGATAACTGTAAGGAACTCGGTATCATCCCAGCCCATCAGTGTGACTGCGGTGAATATCATCCAGCACAACCTCCTCATATCCTTCGCCACTGATCGGCAACCTAGAAATCCTAAACAAGGACCATATATCAAGTGAGGTCTCTCCCTCAGCCATCGCCACTATGTTCCACTAACGGTTGAAGTGCTCTGCCAACGCCTGCAGCAGCCCTGTGTAGCAAGGATATCCGTACAAGGCCGCAGTCACAACATATCTGATATCGGCCCTGTCCAGCAATGCCCTGTAGTGGTGCAGAATTCCCATCAACCATTCGGTAGCTCCCTGGCGGTATCTGTGTGAAGGAATCACCGCCCAGTGACCATACCAGCTAATAGCAGTTTGCCACAGAATCCCGGCTAGAAGACTGTGGTCATCATAACCTTCCCTAGCATGTTGCAGCCCTAATGGCTCCAGCACCCATCCTGTAGTACCCTCTGTCTCTGCCCGGTGATTTCCGTGCAAATCCCAGGAGGCGGGACCTATCGCTCTAACCTGGACCCCGAACTGGTCCACCCTACTGAAGAAGCCCAGACACTCGACACTAGGAAACTGACACTGCCTCCAGTAGTCTTCAAAAAAACTCGGGAAGCCATAAAGGGCAATCCTGTGTAGGCTGTCCCTACCCACTAAGATCGCCCTCTCCAATCGGCGACGTACTCCAGCAACTCGGGAGTCCCCCTCCTCCATGCCTGGTGAGACGAAGTTCCCGATGAACTCAAGCAAGTGGCGATCCGGGGGAAACTCCACCGGGTAGCCTCTGTTGTGGTCGTAGGTGAAGATCCCACCCACCTCTGAGATCCAGGCCAACACCACAGCCCCGACTCTACTGGTCCACTCGCCAACAGGCCCCTCTGCTATCACTGTGTGCCCCAAGTCAAGCTGCTCCACACCAGCTACAGTGATGACCGGCGGGCCCAAGGGAGGCATGGGCCGCTCGGTCCTTCATACCTAGTGATCCTCTTCCCGAGCCACTCGTCTCGGGGCCCGCTCATCTTGGCCAAATAGTGCCATAGCTACAAGGCGAAGCACACAAAAATGATGCGGGACGACATGCGAGCCTAGACCAAATAGATGCGAACCTCGGACTCTATGAGATGACGCGACGCAAATGATGACGTGACCAGCAGTGACACTAACGACTTGGCACCTAACCGGGCTCCTGAAGAGGCGGGCGTGCCCTAAATAGAAGTACTCGCTCACGGTCATCCCCAGCGAGGGAAACGTGACGATTTGCACGGTTGAGAAATTGGCTTTGAGTCTCGGGTGGTCAGCTCACCCTCGTGCTCGGAACGAGTCACGGGACGGGTCTCGCACTTACAACTCACAGCGGTGACTAAGTATGAACAAGCTAGGAAAATAACCTACTCACGTGCAGTGGCATCTAGAACGCATACTAAATAAGTAAATACGACAAGAGGGTGGCGAATGTACCTCCACGCTCGAGGCGTGGGAAAGACGTCCCGGCCAAATTCTGACTCCCAGTACAATAAATAAATTTAATTACAATAGTGATTCTTTTTTATGCCCACTCCACGCAGGGAGGTAAAGGGCTACACAATAATGCCAAGAGCACCGAATTTGGGTTGACGGGCAACAAGGCGGTGGTTTCCGGGCGGTGGCGGGCAGCGGCTCTGATTCCACGAACTACTGGCCGGCAGGACAGCAAACAAGGATGTCCAAAGGGACGTTGATCTCTGGGGGGTTTCTAAAGGTGGCGATTCACCAGGACAGTGGCGGAGGGTCCCTGGTCGACCCCGGGAGTGGCAGTCGTTGAAGCTATTCTGATGTATTTACCCTGGATTTATCCGGTGACCCCCTTTTTCTGGCTTGCCTCGGAGCAGGAATGCCTGCCTACACGAAAACGACCGGCACGACCAGATCTAGTGTCGGATCGGGGCGAGATTAGTGCCGTTGGAAAGAGGACTCGAAGGGCTTCAACATATTTGAAGCTCAGCTCCATCCAACGGTTGAAATGAAAATGAAATCCTCTGCAAGTTGACTATTTCTTCTGCCTTTTGGAATGTCGCGCTGCCTCTGCCAAACCTCTGGGAGTATAAACATCTGCAGGCTTACGTTCCATGCTCCCTTTGTTTAGGGTTTTATCTCTCCATCGCTCTCGTATTCAGAAAAGGCTCATACACCATGAGGGGGGTCGAGAGGAGCAAAGAATCGCAGCGGCCTTCGTAGAGTTAGTAGAGATTATGACGGGGGCGATCCGGCAGCTTCCACCTCCTCCTGAGTCACCTGAGTCGGCGTCCCCCTCCTCTTCCTCCCGTTCCACTCGTCCTGCCATGGCAGAGTAATACCCTGCAATCGAGGTGAAGGAAGCTGATCAAGGCACAGGGAGCTCAGTGCCGCAGCCTGAGCACCCAATGCGCAGCGAGCTGGCCGTGGCCGAAGTGAAGAAGATGGAGAGGTGCTATGGACTATCATGGTAGTATTATTTCTCTCTGTCCAAACCTCACGAGTCTAGTCTGGACAATCAATCGAGCCTCTTCTACACTTTTCCTTTGGCTTGGAAATGTGGGTTTCGTCTGCCTCTCTACCCCTTCGTCATGCAGTTGCTTCAGTTTTACCGACTGACTCCTATCCAGTTGGTCTCCAACTCTTACACCTTTATCTTCTCATTCATCTTTCTCTGTCGTGCTTGTGGGCTTCACACTTAGTTGGACCTTTTCCATTCTTTCTTTGAGTTGAAGGAGCAAACCCATGTGGGCAAGGGTTTCTTCTATCTCTAGGCGAAGAGGGGAAGGAGCTACATTTCTCTTTCTACTAGAGATTCATCTCACAAGGGGTGGAAGACCCAATTTTTTTAGGTGGGCTCGTCCAAAGACGGTGTCTCCTAGGGCTTCCCGACGGAGCCCAACTTCCATCTGTCTCTCCCTCCGAAGCAAGTGGCGATTTCTCCGGAGATAGAGGAGGAGATTAGGATTCTCCAGGAGAATCGCCAGTCGACCGTCGAATTGATGACTGCGGCTAATATCGAGGATTATCCCTCCCGTGCGGTACCACCGCAAGGTAAGAACCTTAGGGTCCTGCATTATGCTTCTGGGTCGGGCAGGCAGGCTTCCTTCTGAGGATTTAATTTCTGTTGCTCAGATTCGAGGCGGACGGACGATGAGGGGAAGCAACCGTTGGAGCAGGAGATCGCCGACTTGGGGGACATGCCTGCTCCGAGTGAGCCCCGAGCCTCAAAGGTCCCTTCCTGCGCCCGAGATAAGGGCAAGCAGAGTGCCCTGGATGATGCCCCCGAGCGCCGTGGGGCCAAACGCAAGAACCCTGAGGAGCGGCTGCTGTTGTCTTCGATGAAGGCCCTGATCGCTGAGAAGAAGCGATTAAAGAAGGCGGGGATCGCCTGCCCGGTTGAGGAGAGTGCTCGCCCGGTTGAGGGGCCCTCCGCCGAGGAAATCCAACATCCGGATCTCCCATCCACCGAGCCAAAGGCAGCTGCTGGCGGGAAAACTGCCGCCGAGCCTGCCAGACAGCAGGCAGAGGCAGTCGGTCCCGAAGTCCCGGCCGAGACTAAGGGGGCGTGGGGCGAGGCAGCGACCCAGCCCGCGCCGAGCGTTGCCGTCCCGAGAATGGGGACGCTCGGGGGGGATGCCCAGGCCTCGACTCTTCCAGAAAGAACTCTTCCCCCTTCGGTCGATGCCTCCGCCGTTCAGACTTCTCTGTACCAGAGGTGCCGATCCATGGCGCCTTCATTGGCTCAGGAGGAGTTCAGACGTAGTCCCCCCTCCCTGCTCTTCGAGAAGGTGATGGAGGGTGGCTTGATCGTGGCCCAGCTGGGGGCCGAGATAGCCGATTTCTTCGCACGGCTGGATAGTGAGGAGAGGTCCCTCTCTCGAGTCCGCGTCAAGTCCGATCGGAGGATCGAGCAACTGACTTCCGAGCTTGAAGTCCTTCGGCGGGAGGCAGCCTCGCTTCGGGCGCAGACTCAGTCGAGCCAGGAGGAGGCTCGGACACTGGCCGAGCAACTGGCCCAAGCTCGCTACATGGCCGACTTGAAGAGCAAGCTCTTGGAAGAGGAGCGTCAAGCTCAAGTCGAGCGTTACGATCAGTGGAAGGCCGAGCGGGAGGAGCTCAACAGCCAGGTTCAAGAGGCCGAGCGAGTGCGAGGGGAAGCCGAGGTGGCGCAGATTGAGGCTGAGGCGAAGTTGTCCAAGGCCGAGAGGAAGTTGTTCGAGGCCGAGCAGAGGGTGGCCGAGCTTGAGAAGAAAACGGAGCAAGCTGGGGCGGAGGTGATCGACCAATATAGAAGCTCGGAGGACTATCGTGCAGCTCTCCAGAAGGCCGCCTTCTCGTACTACGAGCTAGGCTACCGTCGGGGCTGCGGAAGGGATTTGCAGAAGGCTTCCATCGTGCGGTCACCGAGGCCCAGCAGCAGGTGCTCGACGAGCTCGTTTTTGCGTCCGGGCAGCACTACGACTCGGATGAAGATACCGCAAATTCTCCCTCTTCATCGTCGAGTGAAGGGGGGAGCAAGGACCTGTCCCGGGCGGTCGAATGATGCCTACCCTTTTTCAAATTATTGAGGGGGCCCAAAATGGCGTCTGCCACGTTCGCCTAGGATGAGGAATGTCAGAAGGCTTTTATAGAACTCAAGGGATTCCTGGCCTTGCCCCCGGTATTATCAAAACCGATCCCTGGCAAAGCATTACACCTTTATCTCTCAGCGACTCCTTCTACAATACGCTCAGTCTTAGTCCGAGATGATGTAAGAGTCGAGAGGTCGGTCTACTACACCAGGAAGGTGCTTAACAAGGCCGAAAGAAGGCACCCTACAACCGAGAAACTCGTGCTAGCATTTGTAACCTCGGCCAAGTGCCTCTGGCCTTATTTCCTAGGGCACTTCATCATCGTGTTAACAGGTGAACCCCTGAAGAATATCCTCTCTCACCCTGAAGTCTCAGGGTGCCTCATCAAGTGGGCCATCATGCTTGGGGCCCATGACATCTCTTATCGCCCCTTCTCAACCATCAAGGGACAAGCCCACGCTGACTTCATCGCAGAGAGCACCATCCTGATCGAGGAAACCCTTCCATGCACGCCCGGGCCCACTTGGGACTTGTTCGCCGATGGGTCATCCAACTCGGCCGAAAGTGGTGCCAGAGTCCTCCTCAAATCCTCCGAAGGGGTAGAGCTACAGTACACTTTGAAGTTCAACTTCTTGGTGTCCAACAATGCCTCCGAGTATGAAGCCCTCATCTTGGGAGCCCAGATGGCGTGACGACTAGGGGCCGAGCGAGTCAGGATCCGCACTGACTCCCAATTGGTCACCAGCCAGGTCAATGGTGACTACAAAGCTCGAGAAGTGCCAATGATCAAGTACCTCCAAATGGTCAGAGGGCTGGCCCAACTATTCGAGAGTTTTGAGGTAGTCTGAATAACTCAGGAGGAAAATTCCTGGGCAGACGCCCTCTCTTGTCTGGCCTCCTCTCTCGGCCCCGAAGGTACTTGGTCGGTCTTCCTTGAGGAGCTAGAATGATCGAGCATTGAATCCGAGCTAATGATCATTGACCCGGCACACCCGAGCGACTGGCAGACCCCCTACATATCCTGGCTCCAGGACTCCAAAGAGCCCCTTGACCCTCGGGAATCTCGAAGATTGAAGTACCAAGCCCGGTGCTTCGTCATCCTAGATGACGCCCTGTATCGTAGGTATTCCTCCCGTCCCCTCCTCAAATGCCTCAGGGCTGACGAAGCCAGCCGAGCAATCCAAGAAGTTCACGAAGGCATCTGCGGCGCGCATCAAGGAGGAAGATTGCTCGCTAGGATCTTGCTTCGGCAGGGTTACTGGTGGCCCACTCTTCAGCGTGACTGCTCGGCCTACATGCAAAAATGTGACCGATGCCAACGCTTCGACCACCTGGTCCACTAGCCTGCCTTAGAGCTCATCACCCTTACCGAGCCGTATCCCTTCGCTCGGTGGGGAATCGACATCCTGGGGCCATTCCCTATGGCTCAGGCCCATAAGAAGTTCGTCATTGTCGCCATCGACTACTTCACAAAATGGATTGAAGCCGAAGCCACTGCCAGGATTACTGAGTAGATCGTATGGAGATTCGTGTGGAAGTCGATCATTTGTCGTTATGGTATCCCCCAGGTGATTGTGAGTGACAATGGTTGGCAATTTGATTCTCACTACTATAGAGATAGACGTGCCGACCTAAATATTCACAACCACTTCACTTCAGTAGCCCACCCTCAGGCCAACAGACTGGTCAAAAATTCCAACAATGCTATATTGAAAGGCATTAAAATCAGGCTCAGCAAGGCCAAGGGAAGCTGGCTCGAGGAATTACCAAGCGTACTATGGTCACAAAGAACTACTCCAAGAATAGCCACCGGTGAAACCCCTTTCCAGTTGGTGTATGGCACGAAAGCCATAATTCCGTTGGAGATCGGCAACCCCTCTCTCCGAGTCACCAACTTCTCTCCCGAGGTGAACGAGCAAAAATTACTGGAGAACCTTGATTTGGTGAGCGAGATCCGAGAGATTGCCAGCATCTGAGCCATGAAATACTAGTGGCGCCTCGCTCAATACTACAATGCCAGAGTCTGAGATAGACACTTCCAGCCAGGAGACTTCGTCCTAAGGAAAGTCGAAGCCTCTCGACCACTGGAGGCTGTGGGCAAGCTGCCCCTAACTGGGAAGGCCCCTATCGAGTGGTTGAGATGCTCGGGAAAGGGGCATACCGACTGTCCACCATGGAAGGAACACCTATCCCTCAGACGTGGAATGAAACAACACTACGCAAGTTCTATTTTTGAGGCGCCCTCAAAACCACACATGTAAGCAATATAGAGTAAAAACAAGCCCTCTTCTTATTATTAATACTTCTTTGATACATCAGATAGGCCGCAACCATTACAGTATAAAATAAATAATATAACAAAAGTACAACATCCGTTGGTACAAGCTGATCACTCAACGCCAACTCAGCCGGTATTCTCAGGCCCAATTGGCAGGCCGCTAAGCTGTGAGAGACTCCAGAGGTCTAACGAGGTCTCTCCTGTTGGGGTGCTAGGCACGAATTCAGAGGGGGGTGAATGAATCCCTCTTAACAATTTGACCCAATTTAAATTCTAAGCAGATGAGCTCGAACCAGTTAACTATTATAGAATTGATCTGATTGACTTAGTTAACTGAAAGGTTGACAAAACAACAGATCGGTGACCTAAGAAGCAGCTAGATATCTAATGTGCAATTAGTGCACACACGGATAGATAGCAACCTGATCAAGGGTGTTAACAGATATACAATGAGAGCACGATCCTAGGCATGCAATTAGCGGAATCAAAGTGAGCGAACAAACCAAAGCACACAAAAGATTTTTAGGTGGTTCAGTCCTCCAAACCTACATCCATCCCACACTCAAACCTGAGTGTGGATTACTGCTGCCTAATAGCTTGAACCGCTGCGCATCACAGCTTACGTTCGCTGAGCCTCAAAGCTTGCTTACAGATCGCTGACCAACATAGCTTGCTGTCTGAGGTAGCCACCTCGCCCGCTGAGCATTATAGCTTAGCTCCGCTGACTCACAGCTTGACCGCTGGGCCTTACAGCTTCGCCACCCACTGACACAGTAGCTTAGAATATGAGTTTAAGAGAAAAATAAGAAATAAAATCAATAGCACCGAAAAGCTGGAATTGAAAGCACAGAATGTAGCTCGCTCAGGAGCAGTGTGGTCTGGATCTGATCCAGTAACCACAGATCTTCTTCCTTCTCTTCACCAATTGCTGTATCTTTCTTTCTTCCTCTTCCTCTTTCTCATGAACTCTCAATCTCTTCCTTGGCTTCTCTTCTTCTCTCTACTCCTTTTTCTATCGCAGACTGCCTCTGATCTCACACTCTCTTTTTCTCTCGATCTCTACTGCTCTTTCCCTTCATCTTTGTATATCTCTCTTCTATTCACCTTGATCGCAGAAGAGGCCTTTTTATATAGCTTCAGACCTGGGACCCACGAGCTCACACATTGGGCGTGTAGAGGACTCATTCTTGCCTAAATGGAGATGACATGTGTCAGGTGCAGATAAGAGATCTGATCCACATGGCAAAATCCTCTGGATGCATCTGTCTTGGATCAGGTGCCACCATCAGGCGTAACTAAGAATTCACGTGAAGGGGATGCTACTATCTGCCCTCTGTATTGCAGGTGCTCGAGCATATGCCACGTTGAAAGGAATGCCTTAACCTGTCAAAGTAAACACACATATGCTCAGACCCAGTGATAAAATTGCACAGACCTTAATAGCATATGAACAAGTGTGCATGGACTTTGAAAAGCATAAGACAAATGTGCACAGACCACATAACAAGACATGCACTGACTTAGCATCACACAAGAATGAAATGTGCACGGACCTTGTATTACACAAGAGAGATGTGCACAGTCCTTGTGTCGCATGAATGAGATATAGTGCATGGACCTTAATAGCATATGAGCAAACATGCACGGGCTCTAAATGTCAACAAGGCAAATATGCACAGACTCACTATACGCATAAGAGAGATGTGCACTGACCTAATCCCAACTAGCATGAAAAGATGGGCATACCTTACCTACGTACAGCGACAAAAGTTGCACCAACCTTTTCTACGCATTCATCAAGTCATGCATAGACCTTGTGTGTATGCATGATACAAAACATGCAGTGACCTATATGTGTGTAGAAAACTTGCACTGACCTTTATACGCTCACAGCTAAACCTGCACCGACTATGCATGTGTTTCTACAAAACATGCACCTACTATGAAGTGCACCGACCTTGTATGCACTGACCTGAGAGTGCAAAGGGAAAAGCATGCGCCGACATGAGCATGCGCCGACTGTACAACATGCAGACTAGTATGCTAACAGACATGCACTGACTTAGAAGTGCACCGACCTTGTATGCACTGACCTGAGAGTGTAAAGGGCAAAGCATGCACCGACTGTGCAACATGCAAACTAGTATGCTAACAGACATGCACCGACATAGAAGTGCACCGACCTTGGTTTGTGCCAAGGACAACCTGCACGGACCTAGTTTTCCTCAGTAGCAGATCTGCACCGACTATGATATGCACCGACTTCCATGTGCCAAGCAAATGTGTACGGACTTGCATGTGCACTGACTTTATTCGGCCATTAACAAAGCATGCACGGACCTTGTTATGCAGTCTATCAGTGTTGTGCCCCTGTGGTCATTAGTCATTTGTATCTCATGATTTTGATAATAGCTAACACTATAAGTCAGTGTTGTTTTCCACTCTCATATGACTGACATACGTGATGCTTTGTTCATGACAGGTAAGCAAATGAATGGAGAAGAAATGGCGTGGAGAAAGTAAAAGTGAAAGCCCAATGATCGCGCCCATGTCCGATACCACAGGGCACCCTTGCTTTTTCTTCGTGGCACACAGTCTGGAGGAAGTAAATTGTTAAGTGTCTTAATTCGTGATTTCAACTCTTATGCATTCACAATACACACACCTAGCTTTTGCACCATTCACAGAGGTTAAAAATCTCCCTCGGTGAGTTTGCCCTCAATTTTTCATGTTATTTTATCACTGCGGGATTGGTACTACACTTATATGTTTCTAATAGGTTTTTCTCTTGTGGTTTGTCTTTGTTTGCAGGAGAGCATGATATGAACGTGATGCCCTCTTCCTCTAGCCAGCTAGAAGGAGAGGAGGTTGAATCCACGAAGTTCCCCGCACCCTGTTCTTCAGGCGCGATCAAGTCTTCATCCTTTTCCAAGGTACACGGCGCCGTTGCATCTTCTTCCTACTCTCTTTGGCGTTACTGCAACCTTGGTGGTGATCACGGTCAGTTCTTCTATCCCTTGCCACCCCTTTGCTCATCATCTTCCATGCTTGTTCATGCTTCACATACATACTTGCATAGTTGGAGGGGCGGGGGTAACATCAACATCAATAAGGGGCAGTGGTCAAACATTCCTTCAGAGTCTGGAAACTTGTCGGTTGTTGATGGGCGGAGGGGTCCATTGTTGCTTCTCTGCGGCCTTGGCGATGAACTTGTCGAAGAGCCCTCGCTGGACGAGATCCGCGATGACGTCCTTCAGGTTGATGCACTCTGTCGTGTCGTGGCTGCGGTCGCGATGGAAGCGACAGTACTTCTTCTTGCTCCTCGAACTCAGATTCGACTTCATCCGAGGAGGCCATTTGAGGAACGACTCCTCACGGATCTCCATCAAGATTTGGTCAGGAGGAGCTGTTAGGGGCGTGTAGTTACAGTAGTTGCCCCTTTCCTTTTCTGGGCAGTCACGATGGTCTCAGTCCCATCGCTCCCGCTTGTTCCGCCCTTCACGTGGCGATTCAACGGATCTCTTCCTATCATACTGTTCAGTTCCGGCGGCGCGGCTCAGGGCCGCAGTATTCTCCTCACACCATGCATGCTTCTGCGCCAAGGCGAGGAGGTCAGTGAGGGTCATTGGGGCTTCGACTCCGAGAGCGCGTCGAAGGATGTGGTCCTACGTCCCCTGAGTGAGTGTGGCGGTGGCGATGCTGACGTCGAGGCGTGGGATCCGGAGCGCCTTTGTCCGGAAGCGAGAGACAAAATCCCACAGCGTCTCTTCTCGCCCCTGCCTGAGAGAGAGCAGGGTCACCGCAGACTTGGCTACCTTTCGGCACCCAATGAAGTTCATCTTGAACAGCTTCTTGAGCTACTGGAAGGAGGAGATAGTCCCGACCGGCAGGGACTTGAACCAAGCCCAGGCATTCTCCTGAATATTCATAACAAACACTAGACATTTCACAATGTTCGAGGCCCGGTGAAAGACCAGATGGGACTCGAAGCTGTGCATGTGGTCGGTCGGGTCGGTGGTGCTGTCGTATGGGGTGAAAGACGATAGTTGTAGCTTGGGCGAAATGGGGGCTTCCATGATCTCCTTGGAGAAGGGAGCATGGAAGTCTTGGTCCTCATCGATGAGGCCTCAATTTTTGGCAGTGAGGAGGACATCGTCTAGGTAGTAGACTTTGTCCTCGATTTCATCGATGCGTTGGAGTCGCTGATCCATCTTCGGAGTGTAATGCAACGAACTGCGCACCCTTGGTGCGGGGGAGCTGCACAATCGTCACATTCTCATTATGGAGACATGGGAAGCTTCCCACACTTGGCAGGCATTCGACATGATCTAGGCCTCCACATTCTGGTGTTGTTTGGATGGAGAGCGTTGGGGGTCCACTTGCCGATTCAAGAGGTCCTTACATAACCTTTTCAGGGTTGCAATCTGTTGGCGTATCTCAGCGAGATTACCTGGCTTGACTTCTTGGCGTGGATGAGCAGAAGACGCTTCTTGAGATCCATGCCAGGAGTTGGCTCCCTGATGAGAACCGCACCCCCGGTTGCTGGCATTGTGAAGACTCCCATGAGGTGCCATGACTTTTCGCTCGGATATTCCCACAGATGGTGCTAATAAGTGTAAAGGCAGAAATCTAGTTTCTATGTCACATACCACCTTCTCTATTTATTTGTTGGAGAAGTCATCTGGCACCCGTGGAAGCCTGTAAACACCAGAAGCAAGGGGCGTCAGAAGGAGCATTGGGCGTTACCCCAGGGGATAACCCTCCGATGCTTAAGTCAGCAATGGTTCAAGAAGGAACAGAGGAGAGCTGAGGAGAGAGAGAAGGAAAGAGGTCGTCGTAGTAGATTTGAGAGACGTGCAGGCCCTCCAGACGAGGCTCGCTGAGTGGTAAGGTCGTGCAAGAGGGGTTTCTCTCAGGGAATGTAGACGTACGTGACCTCTCTATCACAGTAGCAAAGCTAGTGGCTCTATTCTCTGTGTGTAGCTTTTGGCAGAAGTTCCTGTTGGAACCTTGGTTTTGATGATGACACCTTATGAATCATGATGAGATAGAACTGCATAAGATCTTCTACATTGAACAATCCACCTATTTGCCTTTAGGCAATTCACCTCGAGCGGTGAGTGACTAACTTTGTCTTGTATGTTTAGGAAGAGACAGTGCTTCCGGGAGCCCATGCCGCCAGGGCTCGCAAGGCCATCCCCAAACGGAGGGGACCTATCAGTCTCGCAGCAGCAGGCAAGCTGAGGCCACTCTGGGGGCTGGACACAGAGACCCTGGTATCTCTTCTGCAATCGGGGGCCAGCCCGAAGCTCATGGTCCCTCTTCCGCCTATTCAGAGATTCCTGGCACCAGCGGAAGACCCACTTTTGAAGAAGATATTGGCGAACCTTATTGCACTTTCACGGGGACCCCGGGCGCAAGAGATGGCTGGTCTCTCAGAAGCGGCACGAGGGCCAACCTCATTTGAAAGCCTTCCCTCGACCGAGGTCGTGATCCTTGCGCTCCCAAGCTACGAGGTGGCAATGAGCCCAGCCCTTGCTGAGGAGATGGAGGTATGGGCAGGTCTATCAGCTACTGCACTGGACTCAGCTCCTGCAACATCTCATTCTTCGACTGAGGTGGCAACCTCGGCTCTGACGATATGGGTAGAAGCAGTAAGGCTCGACTCTTCCCCGGTAGTGGAAGTGGGCCTGCCCCTTTTGCTAACAGCATCGGGTGACTCGGCCATGGTCTCACCTACTCCTCTGGCAGTGGCTGGCCAGGAGTTGTCGGTCGAAGTCGGGTGCTCGAGCGGCCTAGCTTCCGCCCTTCCATCCTCCTCGATCGCAACAGATGTAGATCTGTGGGCGGCGATAGACAGCGTGGTGGAGTTTGATCTTTCGACCGTACCCTCGATAGGTCATGCCACTTCAGACGCACCAGTTCGGCAGACTCTGCTGGCGCTGAGGTTGATGATCTTTGTCGACCCTTCCCTCACGTATCGGCGGGTGCACACCGTGGTCATGCAGCTGACCGGGGCACTGCAGGTGATGGGTTGCCCACTAGAGGAGTGGTCGCGATGGGTTTTGTTATTGCTAAAGTATGTAAACTGTCACGAGTTCCTTGAGACTCGAGCTCCCAGCGAATTTACAGCTATCAACGTCTAAAAGGACGAGTACCTATAGGCCCTGGAGGCAAGGAGGGATAGCAAGGAGCAGAGTCAAAGGGCCTTGGATGAATGCCATCGTGGTGTTCATACCCTCGAGAGCAGAATAGAGAAACTCAAGGGTTATCTTGCTGCGGTGGAGTCCGAGCTTGCTGAGGCCGAGACGACTATAGCAAGAGAGACCAAGGAGCTAGCCGTAGCCGAGGTCGAGGTAGCCTCCGTAACGATCGAACTGGCATGCCTCGAGGGACAGGAGAACCGACTACGTGACATGGCAAACTTTCCCTGAGTCGAGATTCTTACTCTTGAGGAGATCTTCTGGGGGATAGACTGAGCATCCCCCCTTTCTTCTCTTCTTTTCTCTTTTATTCTTTTGTTAATATGTAACACTGGAGTATGCCCCGAAGCATATGTAGCCCTTCCCTTTTCGAAAAATAGAATACTATTCATGGACATGCCTCTTCTATATGTATGGCAACCCCAAATCTTTTCTTTCTTCCTCCTCTTCCTTCTTCCCTTTTGCATCTCAATGAAGTGCGAGCTTGCGCCAGTGGTTCATTTGGGAAACACTTCGGCCGAGTTCGCGAGGGCGCATAGGAGAGTGCTCGCCTCCCCAGGGGAGAGACGAGGGGATCACTCCACCATGCGAGCCCCGTGGCCCACCAAGTGGTTCCACGAGGGCGTTAGACCCGAACATGTTGATTCGACCCATGGGGGGATGGAGGGAAGGATTTATTGTTCAGATGATCTGGATGAAGGGCCCATATCAAAGGGGTGTATTCGCCACCCGAGGGGATGAAGAGAAGAGTTTGTTATTCAAATGATCTGGACGAGGGGTCCAAGTCAAAAGGAGGTATTCATCACCCGAAGGGACGGAGAGAAGAGTTTATTGTTCAAATGACATGGTACGAGAGGTCCAAGTCAAAAGGAGGTAATCATCACTTGAAGGGACGGAGAGAAGAGTTTATTGTTCAAATGACCTAGTACGAGAGGTCCAAGTCAAATGGAGGTATTCGTCACCCGAAGGGACGGAGAGGGAGTTCATTCGTTAGTGCCAACGGGGTGTCGACGCTAGCGTAGTTTATGCGTCTCTTTAGGTATTCATCAGCACCGGGTCGGTGCCCACGCAAGGAGGGGTGGTTTATTCCTCAGTTCGAGCGGAAGGCTCAGGCAAGGTGTTCATTTTTCGGTGCCAACGGGGCGGTGGAGCCGACGTGGTCTATTTGTCTCTTAGGATATTCGTCGGCACTGGGTCGGTGCCTACACAGGGTGGGGATTTATTTCTTAATCCAGGCGTAAGGTCCATGTAAGGTGTTCATTCGTCGGTGCCAACAGAGTGGCGGGGCTGATGTGGGGTGTTTGTCTCTTGAGATATATTCGTCGGCACCAGATTGGTGCCCACGCAAGGGAGGAGTTTGATTCCCTGGGATCAAATGGCAATTGTCATGACTGCTCCTTCCGGGACGCACACGATTACGATAGAGCAAGGCTCTGCCCATGTGGGCCAGCGGCTCGACGTAGTCGTGGCTGCAATGCTGCAACGCTCGCGTACCCAGGCGCAGGCCGCGATCAAGCTTGGCCGGGTCCAACTCGAGCCGGCGTCGGCGAAGAGTGAAGCGAGTTATCGATTGCGGGAAAGGGACCGCGTGACGATTGATCCGGAAGCGGAGAAGCCGGCGGCGCCAAGTTTATCGGGCGAGGCGATCCCGCTCGAGATTCTCTACGAGGACGACGCCATGCTGGCGCTGAACAAGCAGCCGGGGCTCGTCGTGCATCCTGCTGTGGGAAATTGGTCCGGCACGCTGGTGAATGCGCTGATCCATCACCGCGGCTCGGAACTCGCCGGGCGCGGCGGCGCGGAGCGGCTTGGCATCGTGCACCGGCTCGACAAGGACACCAGCGGCGTGATCCTGATCGCGAAGACGGACGAAGCGCATGAGAAGTTGAGTCGGGCGTTCGCGGAGCGGACGATGAAGAAATATTATCGCGCGCTTTGCCGTGGGATTTTCCGCAAGGCCTCCGGGGAAATTCGCGAGCCGATTGGACGGCATCCGAGGGACCGGAAGAAGATGGCGGTGATCAAGACGGCGAATCGTGCGCGCTCGGCGTGGACCGATTATCGCGTGCTCGGGCAGGGGAAGTCCGGCGCGGAAGTGGAATGCCTGCTGCACACGGGGCGAACGCACCAGATTCGCGTGCACCTCGCGCACCTCGGTCATCCGATCTGGGGCGATACGGTTTACGGCCGAACGCAGGGGGCGGCGAGCGATCTGCATCCCGCGCGGCAGATGCTTCATGCCGCTCGGATCGAGCTGGCACATCCCATCACGGGCAAACCTTTGAAGATCGAGGCGCCGTTGCCGGCGGACTATCTCAAGTGCCGCGAGGCGCTGCTCGGTCTGTAGCGGCGGTCTATGACCGCCGACGTCGAGAAGCGTGTCCTGCGATTCTAAGGGCGAGCGTCCGCTGGTAATCCGTCGGCGGTCATAGGCCGCCGCTACAGGCTGCGGTTTGAGTTGAATAACTTACTTTAACCGAGTTTAACCGAGAATCAGCGCCAGCTTCTTCGCCGTTGCCTCGGGCCAGTGCTCCTTGTGGGTGAGCACGGCGTACTTGAGGGCCTCATGGGCCTTGGCGTGGGTGAGCTTGGCGACACGGGGGATGGCTTCGAGCAGGATCTTCTGCGCGGTCTCGGTGTTCTTGGTGAGCCAGCCGATGACCATCTCGACCGTGACGCTGTCGTGCTCGGGATGCCAGCAGTCGTAGTCGGTGACCATGGCGCAGGTGGCGTAGGCGATCTGCGCCTCGCGGGCGAGCTTGGCCTCGACCAGATTGGTCATGCCGACGACGGCGTAGCCGTCGGCGCGGTAGGTCTCGGATTCGGCGCGGGTGGAGAATTGCGGACCCTCCATGTTCACGTAGGTGCCGCCCTTGTGGATCTTCGCGCCTGCGGCCTGGCCGGCGGCGTGGAGCGCTTCCTGCAGCTCAATGCTGATCGGATCGCCGAAGGCGACGTGGGCGACGATGCCTTCGCCGAAGAACGTGTCGGGTTGGCGGCCCTTGGTGCGGTCAAAGAACTGGTCGGGCAGCACGACCTCGCCGGGCGCGTAATCGTGCTGGAGCGAGCCGACCGCGCTGATGCTGATGATCCACTTCACCCCGAGCTGCTTCATGCCATGAATATTCGCGCGGTGCGGAATCTCGTTGGGCAGGAGCTTGTGGCCGCGGGCGTGGCGCGGCAGGAAAACGACGTCATGGCCGGCAAGCTTTCCCTTGATAAAAGCGTCGGAGGGCGTGCCGAAGGGCGTTTCGAGCCGGACTTCCGTTTTCTCCGTGAAGGCGGCGAGTTGATAGAGGCCGCTGCCGCCGATGATACCGATGGGTGAAGACATAAGCAGGGAATCTTGGGCAACTCGACGGTCCATGCAACACCGTTCTCCGCCTTCTGGGAAAAAACGACCCGGCAACTTAAGTGTCCCTCGTAAGATGCTCCGTGGCAGCATTGAGGGCAACGCCAACTAAGTACTTGAGTTACGCATGCCGATAAGAGGATAGTGATGCACGCACCCGCGAACATCTCCCTAGGCGAGGCGAGTTCTCCAACGAAAATGTCCGCCCCAATTTCCCCGAATGAGGCCCAGCGTCTCGAGGCGTTACGTGCCCTGAACCTGCTCGATACGCCACCGGAGGAGCGGTTCGACCGGATTACTCGCTTGGCCGCGAGGGTGCTCAATGTTCCGATGGCCTGCGTGGTGCTGGTTGACGCAGATCGCGGCTTTTTCAAGTCGCGCTACGGCATCGATATCCCGGAAATCCCGCGCTCCGATTCGTTCTGTCCCTACACCATTCTCGAAAACAAGCAGATGGTCGTTCCGGACGCGAAGCTCGACGAGCGCTTCGCGGACAGTCCCGGCGTGCTGGGCAAGCCGCACATCCGCTTTTATGTGGGCGACCCGATTGCCGCACGGGACGGTTCGCTCGTTGGCGCGCTTTGCGTGATGGACCACCAGCCGCGCGTTCCGAGCGTGGAGGACCTCGCCGTGCTGCACGACCTCGCGCTGCTGGCGCAGATTGAGCTCAATCACGGTGAACTTAGGTCGGCCTATAAAGTCCAGCAGATGACCGGCGACAAGTTGCGCGCGAGCGAAGAACGCTTCCGCGATGTCGTCGATGTTCCCGGCAAGTTCCTTTGGGAAGTGACGCTCGATGGGAAAATCCAGTTCATTTCCGAGCGCGTAAAGGAATTGCTCGGCTTTACCGGCGAGGAGATGAAGCAGAAGAGCTTCTTCGAGCACGTCTTGCCGGAAGACGCGGCTATTGCCTCAGCGAAGTTTTACCTCGCGGCGCAAAAGGGCCAGCGTTTCAGCGACCTTGAGTTCCGCATGAAGGTGAAAGACGCCGCGCCGATCTGGATGACGACCCGCGGCGCGCCGATGCTGGGCGCCGACGGCAAGACGCTGGTGGGCTATCGCGGCATTTGCGAGGACATCACCGAGCGCAGGCAGATCCAGCAGGAGGTCATCGCCGCGAAGGAAACGGCCGAGAGCGCGAACAAGGCGAAGTCGGAATTTCTCGCGAACATGAGCCACGAGATTCGCACGCCGATGAACGCGATCGTCGGCATGACCGGCCTTCTGCTCGGCACCAGCCTGAACTCGGAGCAACGCGACTACGCGCAGACCATCCGTTCCAGCGCGGACACGCTGCTGACGATCATCAGCGAAATTCTCGACTTCTCGAAAATCGAATCGGGCAAGCTTGAGCTCGAGGATCATCCGTTCGACTTGCCCATCGTGGTTGAGGAAGCCGTCGATTGCGTGGCGATCCAGTGTGGGGAGAAGGGCATCGATCTTTTCTGGACCATCGCGCCCGACGTGCCGCTGGGCTTTATGGGCGACGTCACGCGCGTGCGGCAAATTTTGGTCAACCTGCTTGCCAACGCGATGCGCTTCACGTCAAAGGGCGACGTTAGTATTGCGGTCAAGCGCGCGGAGAACCAGCTTGGGCAGGCGTTCATTCTCTTTTCCGTGCGTGATACCGGCATCGGCATTCCCGCCGACAAGATCGACAAGCTTTTCCAGTCGTTCACCCAGGTCGACAATTCCACCACGCGCAAATACGGCGGCACGGGCCTCGGCCTTGCCATCAGCCGCAAGCTCACCGAGATGATGGGCGGCAACATTTGGGTTGAGAGCAAGGAGGGCGAGGGCTCGACGTTCCAAGTGGCTATTCCGCTTCAGCAGGCGCAGGGACCGAAGCCGCTCGAGCCGAATCCGATTTTGCAGGGCAAGACGCTCATCATCGCCGCTGCGCATCCCGGGGTGCGCGCGATGATCGACTCGCTCGTCACGTCGTGGGGCATGATCACGGTGACCGCCGCGAACGGCGCCGAAGTCATGGCGAAGCTTCGTGCCGGGCTGAATTTTCACGGCGCGGTCATCGACGAGACGTTGCCGGACACCGCGGCGAAGGATCTCGTGCAGGAAATCCGCCGCCAGCGTGGCGCAGCCGGCGCGCCGTGCATTCTTCTTTGCTCGCTGCAGCAGCAGGCCGCCTACGGCCAGAATCTGCCGCCCGGATTTGTCGCGTGCCTGGCCAAGCCGGCGCACTTCCAGCAATTGCACGGCATTCTCGCCACGGCGCTCAAGGGCGGCAAGGTCACGAACAAATTGCTGCGTTCAACGGGCCGCATCGACAGCGGTTTCGGCCAGCGCCGGCCGCTGCGCATCCTGCTTGCCGAGGACAACGTTATCAACCAGAAGGTCGCCACGCGCATCCTCAGCCAGATGGGTTATCGCCCTGATGTGGTGCACAACGGGCTCGAGGCAGTTGAGGCGCTCGACCGCGCGAAGTACGACGTGGTCCTCATGGATATCCAGATGCCGGAGATGGACGGCTTGGAGGCGACGCGCGCGATTCGCAAGCGCTACACCGGCGCCAAGCGTCCGTGGATCATTGCCATGACCGCGAATGCGATGGATTCCGACCGCAAGAATTGCTTCGAGGCCGGCATGGACGGCTACCTGAGCAAGCCGGTGCGGATCGAGGCGCTCGAGGCGGAACTGACGCGTTCCTCGGAGAACATTGGGCAGGCAGTCGACTTCTCCGTGCTGGCGAAGTTCGGCGAGATGACCGGCTCCGGCGCCGATGCCGTGCGCGAGCTGGTGGAAATTTTCTCGGAGGAAACGCCGCAGACGCTGCAGCAGGTTCGCACCGATATTGAACGCAAGCAGTCGCAGGGCATCAGCATTCTCGCGATGCAGCTCGGCCGGGCCTGCCAGAATTTCGGCGCGGAACGCATGCAGACGCTTTGTTCGAGCCTTCAGGCTGCGGGCAAGAGTGGCGACTTGGGCGCGGCGGCGGAGTTGGTGGATCGCCTCGAGGACGAATTCCAGACGGTGAAGACGACGCTGGAGGATTACGCGCGGACGGGTTCAGCGCCGGCGTAACCAACTAGCGGCCGTCGCTTTTTTCCGGCGGCGGCGGAACGACCCCTTGGTCGGAGACCGATGACGGATAGGAAGGATCGCCGCCCGGATGCGGGTTCTGGTCGCTGGTAGGGCTGTTGAGCGTGGAGCCCGAGTAGCTGCCGTTGTCCGTAGCCGACGGGAGCGCGCCCACGTTGAGGCCGTTTGATCCGGAACAGGCGGTGAGGGCGAACGAGGCGGCCAATGTGGCAAAAAGCACGATAAACGTCTTCGACATGCCCGCGACTATGACCTGCGAACGATAAAGTGGACCAGTCTAAAGTAGTAAAACGTACCACACGCCAAGTGAACACTCGGCCCGGCAAGCTGGCAACTAGGAACCTCCACGCAATGCCCTTGAACCTCGAGGAAGAGCCTCTGCACCTGAAAACCAGGGGTGAACCCCCTATCACTGGCTCAGTAGGGATCCCGCAGAACCCCAACCGAGAAACAACGACGGCACGAAAAGTAGGAACTACGAAAGCAGGAAAGTAACTATGGTGGCTAGCAAAACCTCGAATCTACAGCTACTCCTACTGTACCAAAAACATGACCCGGTCTCCCGTCGGGGGACAGCCAAGTCACGCACCTGACATCCCGATTTCACGATTGGGGGACCACCAGACACGCACCACCCGAGCCACACTACTAGGAAAATGCCACGACGCCTCAGTCACGAAAAATTACCCTCACAAAAGGGCCCAAGCTGAAACCACGCGGTGAGGAACACAGTCACGACCTCGCTGTCGTCAACTCAATGCCGTCTCGGGAAAAGCCCTCGGTGACGCTCACTGGAAACCCCAGGCACGACAACTCATGTCACGTGACGGGAGCACCACCCACTAGAAGAACAACCGGATGCGTCCCCTGACGTCTTACACCACGTCACAAGTGTCTAGCTACAACGCCCCGGGAGTGAGACTCAGACACACTCAATAACCAGAAGTATCACGAAATAAGGACTAGCTGAGGTCGCACTCGTCAGCGTGGGTCTGAAACCCACAGCCCCGTGTACACACTCAGACCATACGCCCTAGGACTGCCCTCTAGCTGGTATTTCCCCCTAAGCCCGTACTCGACTGTACATGGGGGCCCTACGGTAACCAGCCTACTCACCGTTTCTCTCGGGTATGCCACACCAGTGCCCCCGGTGGGCCGACACACGCGTGCCGTGGAAGCTACGACTAGTGGACGGGTCACAGATGTGAACACAGAAAACCATGCATGCACCCATCGCGAGTAACACGAGGGAAGAACTGGCTCGTGGCCACTTGACTCTGGACAACCCACTAGACCTATTAAACTCAACGGTCCTTAAGTGACAAGACTCGGGTCAAGACTGTCGCACGCGACAGCACTGAGTCGTCAATCTGGCCTAATCCCTAGGTCCAAAATCACGGTGACACGCAAAAAATCTCCAGTCCCAGGTTGGTCAACTGGACTCGTAGTCCAAGGCCATACACACGGCCCGTACAGATACTTAGAGCACATGCATGGGGTTACCCAGACCCCAAAACTCACGAGCACGCTAATCGACATAATGCAGCACCTCCAGACACCCTCAAAACACAAACACAGGTCTCACGGTGTCCGGGACATTCATGAGGCCGAAGGTCAACCACTAGGGCATAACTGGATCGACTGGAGACCAACACAACGCGTAACAACATGGTAACCACGGATCGAAGCAAACGGGATTGCAAACCACCCGGTGCAGCCCAGACTCTGGTGGTCCAACCGTGGAGCGCCACAGACTCTCGCGGTCCAACCTTGGAGCATCACAGGCTCTGGCGGTCCAACTCTGGTCCGCCATAGGACTCTAGCGGTCCAACCTCGCAGCGCTAGAAGAGAGGTCACACTGGCTCTGGCACACCTGCCTCAGGCCGCCACAGCGCTCTAGCACCCGTACGTACGGCTGCTAAAGGCACAAGACCCAGATGGTCAAAAATCCAACGATCAGAAGTCAACAATCAACTCACCCCTCTGGCGGTCGAACCATGGAGCGTTACACGCTCTGACGGTTTATCGTGCGAATGCCAGGCCGACGGACGCGCTGCCAACAAAATAGTACCCTGTGGCGCACCCTCCTTGGGCCGCCACAGCCTCTGGCATGCCTACCTTGGGCTGCCAGTGAGTGTGGCGGTCTTTGGAAGGACCGCTACACTTGCCTGAGAACGAGATGGCGGGAACATTCCCAAAATCCCGTTCCACGCCCTAATCATCCACTGATGATGGGAAAAATAAGGGGGAAGCTCCCCCGACACCCCTAGCATGCATCTATGCCCTCAAATCGGTCTAAAACACGACGAAACGGTAGATCGGCACACAAGCCCTAAAACATGGATTTTTCCCAAAACGCCTCGTTTAGCCCGCTCGGCTTACCACGGCCTACGAAACTTGCAGGAATGGAAGTACAATGGTTAAGGATCTGTCCCCCTACCTTCACCGAAGAAACGACGCGCCGCGGACGTCGATCCACGAAGAAAACATCATGAAACCCTCGCCGATTCATGAGCACACCCCTAAGCTTCCACCCGCCACCGACCCTCGATCCTCGACCCGTCCTCATCCCCGCGCCGCCTCCACTTCGCCCCCGCCTTGCTCCGTCGGCCGTCAGAGAAGAGAGGGGAGAAAGAGAGGTGAGAGTGTGAGAAAGAGAGAATGGGGAGAGAGAGAGTGGGTTAAGGGGGTTAATATATAGAAAATCTAAAAATTTAAGAAATTCAAAAAAATATGAAAAAATTACCACTTTTTAATTAACAGTTTAAATATTTAACAATTATACCAGAGTCTAGTCCAAAGGAAAGATAAGCAGTATAGTCAATAGAAAGGGAAAGACGTACACTGAGATCGGGGGAAGCTCGACGCAGGTACCACTGGCAGCTACGGACATGCTACACCAGGAACCGCGGAAACAGAATGATGCCACCCACCTGAAAAGTAGGGGTGAGCCTCGTGTCACTGACTTAGTAGGGGTCATGCGGATCCCCACTGAAAAATGATGCAGTAACACGGAACAATAGCTAAAACAACAGGTGTAGCAAAGCAGGAAAAACTACACTACAAAGCTGTAAAAGAAAGCCGGAAATGGAAAGAGTAGAGGAGCTAAAAGAAAAGGGAAAAGAAGCCATACCGAGCGAAGCACGACTGCTGAACTAACCTCGGCTCCCTAGGCTACTCTGGGCGGCAACGGGAGGGCAGTCTCTGAACTGACGAGGTCAGGAGTCACCGATCCATCGACGAGACACCAAGTAGGCAAAGACCTATAAAAAAAGGGGTAAAAGTCCTAGATAGGCAAGACAGATCTTAAAGCATACACAACTTGATTGCCATGCACGCCCTTCTAGACACGACCACACACACACACACGACTAGGACGTCGTACACACGACACAACACTGACCTCGGGCAAAGCCGAGGGAAGGCTGACCCGAAAAGGTCACAACGCGCGAGAAACACGAGAGTCACGTGTCATGTGACGGAAGTACCCCCTCACTAGAAGAACGGCCAGTTGCGTCCACTGACGTCTTATGCTGCGCAACAAGTACCTCTCTACGGACGCTTGGGATGGCGGAGACCAAGGTACACGCTGAACCAGAACAGGAACTACAATCACGAGTGACTAGATAGGGTAACACCCGTCGACGTCAGTCTAAGCCCCTGACCATGTGTGCACACACTAGCTCACTGCCTAAGCCAGGCCTCTAGCTAGTATTCCCCCTCTACAGGGCGCTACAGTTGAACCGGGGGCCCACGGAACTAGCTTAAAAATAGTACAACAAGAACTGCCCCGCCACAAGGGCCGACACGTCGTAACGTGTCGTAAGGCTACGACTGGTGGAGGCTCACTAGACACAGAGACTTAAAATACGAGTGCTGGAGTACAGATAGGCAAGGAAGCACTGTCACACGTACTATGAAGCACCAGTGGCAACACAGGAAACTGTCGATAGACTCAAGACAAGGCAACTAGACCAGAAGCTACAACGATCCTTGATTCTCATGACTCGGAGTCAAGATCATCATACAAAGTGGAACAAGCTGCCAATCGGTCTAATCCTAAGCCAGAGAAGCTGACTCACCGCAGGAAATGACTCACGGAGACCTAAGGGAACATCGAGGACCCTCAACACCTCTGGATACGTAGAACGAGGTAAGACGACACCTCACGGCATCCAGAATCATGTCTCGAACTGGACAGAACTATCGAGACACACAAGGTTGCCTGTCAACCAATGGGTCACACCGGGTTGACCGGAACCAGACGACGACACCATACACAAGCACTCCTGGCCATCTCATTATGGTCCCGGCCCTCACAGGATGTCGACAGACATCCACGGTGACGGGCAGACCATAAGGTCAAGCCAAGACAATCAGAAAATTGAAACACGGACTTGACAGTTTAGACAAGAATCGCCACACACGCCGCCCTAAGACACGAACCTAAGGCAAATAGATCATATACATGGACAGACGGACAAGGGACAGGCCATCACGGCCAACAGACGCAACAACGGACTCAGCCCATAGCGCGGTCACCCAAGGGGCCGCTCAGGGGGACTGAACGGTCTCCTAGAGGCCGCTCAGAGGGGACTGAATGGTCTAGGACAGGTCACTCAGTCGAACCGACCTACTACAGTAGCTCGGTCAAACCCAGTCAACAGTCAGAATGATTTTGACCAAACCACTCAAAAACACAGAGCGGTTGGGGGAAATCTGCCCCACAAACCGCCTCAAGCCAATGAACAGGCCAAAGGAATCTGCTTAATGGACCCGAGGGAGCAGAACGGCTAGTGACTAGCCGCTCTACGCAGTGAAGAAACCTGAATGGTTAGGGACCAGCCGCTCGACAGGACTAGGCAGCTCAGACCTGGCCGTGCCATCCACTGGGTGGTCTATCGCATGACCGCGTAGACACCCACTGACCTACTCTAAACGGTCAGAAACCAGCTGCCCTAAGCCTTAAACGATTTTTGTTAAACCGTGAAGGCGTCACGGTGAGCAAATCACGGGATCGGCCCGATTGTGGCCTTTCCACGCCCCGTTCATTCCGAAAGGAAGGGGATACATCCACAATCACACTGGCAATCACATTGACTCCGACGGGAGTCGAATCGGCTAAGAAACAGTGAGAAATGGGTGATTTTTCAAAATCAACCCAAATGGGGTTAACGGGGTTCCCGGGCTCCTACCGGCCCCGAATGACCACCATTCGACGTAAAGAGGGCTACATTGCGAAAAGAGGGGCAGATCTATTCACCCCTCCCCTCTAGATCCGCCATCCACCACTCAACATAGCTGTGGTGATTATGGGTGTAGGGGGAGATAGAGGTGTAAGGACTAGCGGAGGGGTGTTAAGCGGAGGGCTGGGTGATGATGTAGTAATGGTAGCGAGGGTGACGAGTAATGGGCGAGATGGAGGCGCGGGGATAAGTGCTGGCATCAGAGTATGGGGGATAGTAAATGGGAGGACGAACGGCGAAGCGGGCGGAGGAGAGACTTGGTGTGTGGGTATAAGGATAGTGGAAGCAGGGGAAGGTGAAGGGTAGCGATGGTGGAGGGCCATGATTTGTGGAGCGGAACCATCATCGTCAAAAGATCACCCAGCGTCGGGAGCCGGGGGTGAACTACATTATCCTGAGACGGTGCCAGCAGCTGAGGCTGCGGAGCGGGAGGGTGGTTCGGCATTGGATTTTGATGGATCCCCAAGTCTTGAACCGACTGCCGTTGCTATTACGGCTGCTGCTGTGGTGGCGGTGCTTGTTGTTGCTGCACTTGCTGCCTCGGCGCTTGCCTTCTTTTCTATTTAATTTCAACAATAGCCTTGTGCATCTCTGCCTAATCAATACGGTGCCCTTCATGGAGGTCATACACCAAATCTCGAAACTGAAAACATCCATCAATTGTATGCCCCGGCTGCCTGTAGAACATACAATACTTTGTCTGATCAACGGCCGGGTTCCATGTGGGCCATTCTGGAGGAAGCTGTATAGCACTGACTGACATGAGAGCCGAAAAGATGTCGGCGAGAGTTTCTGGTAGAGGAGGGTATTGGGCTCTCTTTAGAGCCAGGCACTTGTTATTGTAGCCATTAGGGGGAGGGACGTTGTGGTATTGTGGGGGTTGCGGAGGTTGTGGTGGTGCAACAAAGGTGTTTTGTAGAGTGACAAAGGTGAGAGGAGGGTTTTGTGGAATGGAGTAGGCAGGCGGAGGGTTTTGTGGACTGGAGTAGACAGGCGGGGGGTTTTGCAGAGTGGGTTGGTTGTTGTGAGGGTGCTGGGAGAAGTGGATTTGGTTGTTTAGGTTGGCGGAAGGGAAGGTAACGGCTTGGACTTGGTCATTTGTCTGGACTCCCTCGGTAACGGGCCCCTGAGGTTTTCTATTATATTTGGGCTTTTAAGCCTCAAAAAGTGAATGGATGGGAGAGTCCTTGAACTGGATTTGGATAAACCGTGCCCGGCTATACAGTTGGTGCATATTGGCTATATCATTCATGGCCAGGATGTTACGGAAGGTCAGAGTAGCATTAGAAATAAGTAACTTGACCTTCTCTTCCTTCGAGATATGGCCTGGCACCTTGGCGGCCATCTGCCTCCATCTATCTACGTATGTAGCAAACTTCTCATCGGGTTTCATTTTCTCGGTCACCAAATCTGTAAAGGAGTATTCTGGGCCAACTCAGTCTTGAAGCCGCTGAATAAACTTGTCTTTCACTACCATGAAGCTCTCTGCATCTTCTAATAGCAAAGAATAGAACTATTCTAGTGCAACCCCATCTAGTGATCGGTGAAACAAATACACCATAAGGTGATCATCATACTGAAATTGGGCCGATTCATATAAGAAGTCCCTTACATGGATAAAGGGATTGTCATTCCCGTCATATTTTCGGTAATTAGGAAGCTCGGACTGTGGGGAAAATCAGATATTTTGAAATCTTGGAATAGGAACATCTACCAAGGATTGTGGGCCAACCCGCTTTTGAAGGAAGTTGAGTTGTTGTTGCGTGACGGCCCATTTGTCAAGGAGTTCCTGCTCCCTAGATGGCACAGGGATAGTGAAAGAGGAGCTTTGAACTTGAGGAGCTGAACGATAGGCAGCTGAAGGTGGAGGCAGCCCATAAGAAGGGGCAGAAGGATAAGCAATCGGAGTAGGAGGAGGTTCATAAGAAGGATATTGGGTCAAAGGATGACCCAAACTAGAATGACCTTGGGCTGCCCCTTGCTAAGGGCGCATGAAGTCGGCTGGGCCCATAAGGACTTGTGGCACAGATGGGCAGGACATAGAATGATCTGCTTGAATAGAAGAAGGGAAAACAAACTTTCCCTTATCAGAAGATTGTTGGGCCGAACCAGAGGACCGACCCGTTTCAAGACTAGAGAAGGTAATGGCCCCAGGTTGGACCGGGGTGAGATCAATTGGATTGGGCTGCATGGCGGGCCCATCAACCCTAGGTTGAGCAATGGAGGCATTAGATAGGCCTTGCGTAATCGCGAGAGGTGGGGTATTGGACCCCTGCATAGTCTGATAGATAGTCTAAAGTTGGGTCAGATCCAACTGGGCCATCATCTGGAGAATGGAATTGGCAGAAGGAGACAGAGTGGATTAGGCACCTAGCATAGGGATGGAGGACGGAGGAGGAGCGGACCCCTCTCCAGGTGGGAATGAGATGATCCTAGAAGGATCTTCCAAGTTACTAGGCCCAGATTTGATTAGGGATACTACTGAGAAGGTCGCATGTCTGTAGAATGGCAGATTAAGCAGGGTGGAGAATAAAAGTACGAAAAAATAGAAAACGATAGAAGAATGGGGAAAATTTTATATGGATGGAAAGCTAACACGAAGGGGAACAATCCCTCAAAATCTCAGCTCGATCAGAGCTATGGACTAGGAGAATCGACCTGATCCTTAGGCTACTGTCTGGGATTTCAGGATTCAGGACAGCAAGGTGGAGGGTGGCTTGTGGTGGCTCGTTGGTGGCACGAACGGCGGCAGCGGCGGAGATGACTGAGCTTCACACCCAGGGGAAAAGATAAACCTTGGAATCCACCAAGATATTGTAGGGAATCCACCCTAGAAATGCAGCAATCCAACTGCAAGGGAGAGGGGAGGAGGCGGAGGAGGGAGGAAATTTTGACTTTTTTAACCACTTGTCCCCTTGAATGGTCCAAGACTTCTAGAAGCCCACCTTAGACCTTTGACTAGACCCATATGGGCCCTAGAACCTAGGTGGACCAATGGGTTGGGGGGCCCTACTGGACCTACTAGACCTTTACACATAAACCCAAAGACTTCTAAAGACTCACAAATTGTCTTATAAAGCCTTACAATTGTAAACCCAATAATGCAAGGGTATAAATGTAAACTAAAAGGACACAAATATAAAATTAAAATGTTAGCGCTTCGATGTCCCATCAACTCTCCCCGAGTGGGAGGAACTCGACCCTGTCGAGTAAGGGGGTGCGACTGCTGCGGACCCGGCACACCAGGAAGCGTGGAGTATGCTCCACTCCAAGTAGTCGTCACTTGCTCACCCCGTATATGATATATATGCTCACGCTGCTGGGGAATGAGGCTAGTGGTGGACACTCCGGGGTGGGGTCACTCTCAAAGAAGGGAGATGGCTCAATGACTCACTGGGAATCACCGTTGGGTCCCTATGGGTGACTAGATCCGATACACTAAAAGAAGAGATGATCCCGTATCTCTCTAGCAAGTCCACAACGTACGCAAGAGATCCGACTTACATCATTCTCGAAAAGAGAGAAACATCGCGAGCTTACGACAGACTCGACTCCACGTATGCAGACCCTATGCACTCATATGTATAGACTCTTGACAAACTGAACAAATAGAAAACACTGACTCACACACGACCCTAAACAAAACCTAATGTTAGTCCAACCCATAAATATGCACTGGTGGACCAGGACATCCAAATGTGTGCCATGCATACACACGATGCAACCGGTGGTTGGCGGAATGGGAAACTCCAAGACACCCTGGTATGAACTAATCATGCATTGACGGCCCTTTGGATTTGGGAGGATGGGGAGGGCCAGGAGAGCCGAATTCACTTTCTATATTACCCCTATATGTGCGTGACCTGGGCCAATGTCCGGTCTCAGTAAGCATCGATGGGTCGGCCCGAGTGGGAGGGGTGTGATAGGGGACTCCCCTGACAATGTGGACTGGGGGTTCTGGGTAAAGAGGCCCACTAAGGAAGGGATCGAAGGGATCAAAGAATGTGTGACCCCGCGATATAGAGTCCCTAATCTCGAGGAAGGGATCGAAGGGATTAAAGACTATGTGACCCCTCAATATGGATTCCCTCATCTCATGGTCCCATGTGTGGAATTCTAGAAGGTGTTGATAGTCACCTTCATGCCTTGTAGTAGGTGGGACGGTGGTCATAGGTAGGAGGTATGGTTCCTCCCTCGGGATAAGTGGAATGAAGCTTGGCTCAACCGACATGGAGAGGAACAAAAGGACCTCCATAGTTACATGGCCCACGGTGTACGCAGAGGTAATGGGCCCCAACGTGGGATGTGTGAAGCTACGACTCGTAGGCTAGTCGAATCCTAGGGCCAACATACACATCAACTGCATTTGCCATTCTAGTCCCTTAACAAGGTCATCCAATGTATCAACATGGTGACTAGACTGGAAAGCCGTGTGGAATGAGTTGACGGGTACTAATAGTAGCGCGTGGTCCATGGATGGGTAGCATGGTGTCCTAGGGACCAAGCCTCTCCTAAGTCAGCTAAGAAGTGGCTCATCTATGTATAGCTTCCCCGTTAGAGGTACGGGTGGCTCTGTCTGAGGTGGGTGAGGCCGTGAGGCAAGAGCATCCTGCCTCGTGGGTTCATGTGTTTGTGGGACAGGGGGGTCCTGCCTCGTGGGTTCATACGATTGGCCAACCGGCTCAACGCTCTACTGATGGGTAGATGCTCGCCGTAGGGCAGCATCTACTCGCCGTATGGCAACATCAAATCGTGACTCAAATGGCTCGACCTCTAGAGCGACCATGTAGGAGTACTCTAGAGTGGTCACGTGGCAGCAAAGTAATTCAAACTGGAAGTGAAGCCACAAACCTCTCTAGAACTCAAGTACGATCATGGTGCTCTTCTCTCCAACTGCATATCACAACCGATCCTCTCGACCTCATAAAGGAGAAAGGTCCGCAAGATAAGCAGCAAGGTTGTTTACGCGCGTGGTGAAATCCCTTCTATTTTTCCTCACAGCAGGGACGCACACTCGTCTTTTACGGAAGGCTGAGATAGGTCGACTTGGCACGTGGGGATTCTGGGGGTATTGAAAGAAGGGTGAAAGAACGATTGGAACCCACAAGAAAGAGTGGCGGCTAGATCATTCTGGAAAGCTGGAACAGGATGGCTGGATGGAATGCAGGAGTGCCAGTCGATTTCTAGACGATCACCAGTGGAACCAAGTGTTTGACTGGGGATGTGCCACCAGGGCATGACACGTGGGCACGGAATGTCGTATGCCACGTGGAGAGGAGGGGGTTCTACTGGTACGAGTGCAGGCGATTGTGGGGGCTCTTGTACTAGACGTCTTCCCCATCGACTCAAGCAATTGGTGTTTATTTAACATCAGGCGAAGCCCGAACACCTTTGTTTCTACTATCAAAGAGAGAGTCAGGGACCCTCGGAACTATGACGTGGGGAGGGCTTAGTCCGTGCAACAGCGATAGGGCAACAATAACACAACAGGGATAACTGGGGGCAGAGACACTGGTTCTGACGAGGAGGGGGATCCACTCCCTGACTGGGTTACATAACTCATATGCCATGAAAGACATTTATATGGGGGCATGAGAGCCCGATAACAAGTGCTTGCAAGCCAATGGACAATTCCATCATTCATGATGGTCCCCGGGTCATTGCATTATTGTGTGGGTAGTTCCGTATCCATAAATAGTGTCCATTAGAGGTCATGTGACTCAGCAGGATGCCGCCCGAGGGGCATCACAATGTAATCCTGACATGAGATAGTGTCGAGGCTGAGGCAGTAGCGGTGCTGTAGGCACCACTGTGATGGAGCAGTTGGGCATTACCAAGGCCAAGCGACCGAATGCCACAGGCACCACTTGTGACTGGAGCGGGCGGGCGTCGTTGAGACAGAGGCAGTTGGGCACTATTGAGACTGGAGCGGTCGGACGGCATAACCATCGCCATGACTGGAGCGACCAAAAGCCTTTGAGCTCGAAATTGCCAGGTGTCGAGGGCACTGTTGCGACTGGAGCTGTTGAGGCTGTAGGAATCGCTTTGACTGGAGCAGTTAGGTTGTCACGCCCCGTACTCTATACCGTCGAGGTATTATCCGCTTTGGCCTACCGACCTCACGATTTTGTCCCTTTCTGATAGTGATCGACTCCAGAATGGGGGACTTCCCGGGCAGGTCACCCATGCTAGTACTACTCCCCATTAAGCATGCTTAACTTTGGAGCATAGGTGCCATTAGCGCGGCGGTGATTGGAGTAGCTGGGCAGTCGGGTGCCGCGGGTCCCGACTCAAAAATTGAAAGGAGGCTGAAGGAGGGCCCGGTAATTAACGCGGTGCCCCTCATGGACGCGTTCTTGCGGAACGCAGTGAAAGGAGTGGTCGCATTGTCAGAGCAGTAGCGGGATGAGGAGGTTGATTCCTCCCTTGCTCTAAGGCTGGCCAAAGGGGCAAGGGCCTCACATTTCCCTCTTCTTGTGTGAGACTGGAGTAGCTGACAGTCGAGTGATGGGGGCACTGTTGTGACTGAAGTAACTAGGTAGTCGGGTGCTGAGGGCCCCGATATGACTGGAGTACTTAGCAATCGGGTGCCGGGGGCATCGTTGTGACTGAGGTTGTTGAGTGGTCGGATGCCTCGGGCCCCGATGTGACTAGAGTAGCTGGCAGTCGGGTGCCGGGGGCACCGTTGTAATTGAGGTTGTTGAGTGGTCGGGCACCGCAGGCCCCGATGTGATTGGAGTACCTCGCAGTCGGGTGCCAAGGGCATTGTTGTGACTGAGGTTGTTGAGTCATCGGGTGTTGCGGGGCCCGATATGACTGGAGTAGTTGGCAGTCGGGTATCGAGGGCACCGTTATAACTGAGGTTGTTGAGTGGTTGGGTGCCGCAGGCCCCGATATGACCGGAGTAGCTGGCAGTTGGGTACCCAGGGCACCGTTGTGACTGATGTTGTTGAGTGGTCGGGCACCGTGTGTTGGATCTCTGGTTTTGGTGATCACCCACGATTGATCTTGATAAGAGATGTTGGACTAAGATCCTTATATGATGAACATGTACACTGATCCTTTGGTATCAAATGGATCACATGAATTCAAGTTGATGCACAAGTTCGATGCATCAACGCATCTGGAATGATGGTACTGTAGCACCAGGGTTTTTCCATGCGAGGTAGGGTTCGAGGGATCCCTACTAAGCCTGTGAAATGAGGCTCATCCCCTGCGTGTTTTCACCGTGTTTCAGGCGAGGCCGGCACTTCAGGTGGTACGGCAGGTGTTCAGCGTAATTCCAGTAGCCGAGGTTAGTGCCAGTTGCCAGAGCTGGGGTATGCCCCGTGTACTTGTACCTTTCTTTCAGTTGACTGTACTTTTATTTGGACATGAGATGTACTGGACCTTGTAGCGAATTGATTTTTTAATTGGTCAATAGATCAACCTATTCACCCCCTCCCCCTCTAGATTGATCTCCGGTCTCCCAACAGCCATAACTTAGGGCATATTGCCACCAATTGCCCCACCCGAGCCTTGGTCATCAATGACCCACAGCCTGTGGAGCTTCCACCTCAGGAATAAGATGCCATCGAGAGATATAAGGCCGATCCTAAGCTCATCGCCCAGTTTGAGGAAATGGATGCGGGATTTGATGGAATGCATGTCGACTATGTACAGGTTGGAGATATTACTGAGAGCTCTGGCCAGGGGAGACTAGGTGTAGTTTGCTGCATCCTAGCACACCCCCAGGAGGACAATTGGCATCGAACCTCCATCTTTCAAACCTACTTCATGGTAAAATCTACACCCTGCAAGGTAATCTTTGACAACAGGAGCTGCATCAACGCAGTGTCCTCAGATTTTGTCTCCCATCTAGGTCTGCCTACGCACCCACATCTTCAGCCATACAACGTGACATGGGTTGATGACACTTCTATCCCAGTCACCACTACATGCATCATTTCCATTCAATTCCAGTCCTACCAAGGACAGATCTTATGCGATGTAGTGCCTATGAAGGTCGGGAGCATCATTTTAGGATGACCATAGATCTATGATGTAGACGTTACTATATTTGATCGCTCCAATCACTGTTCCTTCTCCTACAATGGGAAGAAGATTCAATTGTACCCGACACCCCCAAGGGTGACCCCAGGAAGGAGCTCAACTCCCACCCCCACTGGAACCCCCAACGTTCAGGAGAATCCCCAAACTCCCACTGAAGAGAGACCTCCCATCACACCCATTCCTAAGGTCCCTAAAGTTGGTCATGACCCAGTTAGGCGCCTTAACTTCTTAAATGTCCGTGAGCTGAATAGAGAGGTTACAGAAGGTGCCCCTATTTGGGCTGTTGTTGTTACCATCACACCCGAGGAGTCCCAAGTCTCAGTCCCAACTGAAGTCCAACCAATCCTACAGGACTTCCAAGATGTCTTCCCTGAAGACTTGCCCTCTACACTCCCTCCCATGCGTGATGTACAACACGGTATTGACCTTATCCCCAGGTCCACCCTACCCAACCTTCCCCATTATAGGCTAAACTCCAAGGAGCATGCTGAGCTCCAAAAGATTATTGAGGACCTTATTCAGAAGGGTTTCCTCAGGGTGAGCAAGAGTCCATGTGCTATTCCCGCCTTACTCACACCAAAAAAAGATGGTACCTGGCGGATGTGTGTTGACAGCTGTGCCATCAACAAGATCACAGTCAAGTATAGATTTCCAAATCTCTGTCTCGATGACATGCTTGACATGATGAGTGGAGCCACTATCTTTTCCAATATTGACTTAAAAAGTGGCTACCCCTAGGTCCGAATCCAACCAGGGGATGAATGCAAGACAACGTTCAAAACAAAAGAAGGTCTGTATGAGTAGCTCGTCATGCCATTTGGGCTATCCAATGCCCCCAGCACATTCATGAGGCTCATGACTAAAGTCCTTCGCCCCCTCATTGGTCACTTTGTTGTTGTCTACTTTGACGACATTTTGATCTATAGCCACAACCCTCAGGACTACGTCCAGCATTTGAGGAAAGTCTGTGAGACTTTGCGGAAAGAAACCATGTATGCCAACCTAAAGAAATGTGAGTTCATGATAAACCGAGTCACTTTCCTCAGATTTGTGGTTTCTAGTCAAGGAGTGTCTGTAGTGATAGGATGAAAGTGCAGATACCGATTGAAAGAATATAGGACAAGATCTAGAAGGGGGGATGAATAGATCTGTTAAAAAATTTTGCAAAAGCACAGCCACACTTTTAATTGAATACCAATTGAAGCAAGCTTATGCAAGAGCTAAGCCAAGCTCAACACAAGTAACTTTAGACAAGAAAGGATTCAGAGACACAGAATGCGAGTAGAGTAAAGATGTAGTGGATCCTAATTTGAAAGATCCACGCCACGGTAAGATCTCTCACAAAGCGACGACCAACTATTAGACTTCCAAGGCGGCAACTAGAAGTGAATTATAGAGTGAATGCTACACACAGAACTACCATCGAACACATAGAGGAACCAGTAGTGAAATAGTTAAACACTCATAGTAGGGGAGTACGCTCTGTGAAGATAGGACAAACTCTGAGTAAACTCGTGAAAAGCTGATCGAAAGAAGATAATCAGATGCACACTCAAACCATAGAACACATGGGATTTTTTAGGTGGTTAGATCTGCCAAGCAGATCTACGTCCACCCCACACTCAAACCCGAGTGTGGCTTCCCTTGCTCCAAGCAAGAACGCAGACTCAGTCTGCAAACATGCGCTGCCAAACAACTTGAACCAGAGGGAGACAAATCCCTCAATTCTCTGATCTAGCACCCAGCTAAATCAGCACCCCACTACGACCGTAGTGACCGGAGAGACCCACTCTCCCTTCTTCTGCGATGCAGAAGGAACTGAGTGATTGACTCTGGGTTGTCTAAATGCATGCAGGGGAAGAGACAGACTCAGATCTCCTAGCTGCAAGTCCGAGCAGTGTACCAGGCACTGTCGGAGTACCAGAGGGAGAGATTAGCAGCGATGGGCTTCGACGAACTGCTTAGCATAGAGGTGACGAGGATCGACATGGCTCTGCTATACATGCTTCATGAGAGATGGGATCTAATCAGCCAGGCATTCTTATTCTCGTGGGGTCAGATGATCCCCACGCTTGAGGATATAGCGAGGATCACTGGACTGTAGATCCATGGAGCACCGGTGATGGGATGGACATATGCAGACTATCGAGAGACAGCACACGAGCTGCTTGGGCTAGAGCTGGCGAGACCAGGGCATCACTCCTCGATGTTGGGATGAGCAACGCCCCAAGAGAGCCTGGGGCTGAGGGGAGCGACGATAGCTGTGGGTGAGCTACCGGAGGAGCATCTCGAGATATTGACAGACTGAGCCCAAAGGAGAGTGTCGACAGGACCGGGACTAGAGGGAGACATGACCCTGCGTCACTTCCTGATGTTGATGTTAGGGAAGCTACTTTTTATGATGAGGGTGAACGGAGTGAGCTGCAGGCTCCTCCCACTGCTGAGGGACCTGGACGGGGTTGGAGAGTACGCCTGGGGAGCAGTAGTACTGGCTTTCCTCATCGACTCACTTGGCACCACCGACCGGCAGACGATGCTGGGCAGCTTCTTGCCATTCTTTCAGGTAAAAAAAGCTAGACCCTAAATGCTTATGCTTATAATTACTTACTATATGCTGACATTTGACTAAGGTAGGTTTGGAGCTACCTGTACCACCCTGGCATTGGGCGAGGAAAGGAGGTACATCCAGATCGGATCCCTATCGCAAGGCGGTAGGTGATGGCTCGGGACATGGGATCGATCCGACGCCTAGTACGGGCGATCCAGGATGACATAGACACGTTCCCCTACGGATCGGTAAGCTTCTTTACATTTAGACATTCTACATGTTGACACTTAAATGCTTCATAAAATGCTTATATATATGCTGACACCTGACTTCACTGCCTTTCTCAAGTGCGCTAGACGCCCTATCGTGACGAGGGTCACGAGGGGCAGCCCTGGGTGGAGGTGACCCAGGCGTACGCCAGACGAGAGATCTGGCTCCATTGTATGAACATCATCGAGCCTCTCCATCATCGGCTGATCATTAGGACGAGGGGAGTTCATCAGCTGGATGTGGAGTTCCCAGCGCGGGAAAATGAGCGCTTTGGGCGGTCCTCGAAGGGACTTAGCGGTGATATCAATTGGATCACCCGAGCGATCGACCAGGTATCGGATTAGACACAGAGAGGTTGCAAGGTGAGGGCCCGAGCCACTAGCGATGAAGCCTACCTAAAGGCCAATGCTCAGAGGTATGGTAGCCAGGTGTTCCGCGACGTTCGACGACCGGTACGAATCTCTAAACTCATGCTCTTTAAATTAACTATTCCTATATGCACTGACACCTTGATTTACTTTATGCAGCTAGACGCCCAGGGACGCATAGCGAAACTCCAGGGCCTCCTCCACGCCACTGTGCAACAGAGGGATGAGCTCCAGCATGCGCTGGACCTTCTGGTGAGTTTCACTAAACCTTGGACTTAATTTATGAAATATGCTTATGATATTGACTGACCCTGACTTCTAAATGCAGCAAGCCGAGGGAGTGCAACGGCAAGGGCCAGATGCTCCGTCCTCTTCTTCCCAGTCGACGGGAGGTCAAGCCGAGTGAGATGCAGATTTCACACGGTCAGTTGCTTGAGCTGAGGAGGCCGAGGCCACTCTCATGGAGAGGGTAAGCAAACTAATCGAGTTCCCTTTTAACTTAAATGCTTACGATAGTTATGCCTAATCATGATGAATGATTATGTAGATGAGAGAGCTGACCATGGCATTGGCCGAGGCGGAGCGATGGCGAGCAGAGGCGGCAGAGGTGACCCATCTCCATGAGGAGGTGGCATGACTGAGCGCAGGAGCGGCCTGTCGTCGTGCAGAGGAGGAGGAGGCAAAGTGACTTAGAGTAGATGCTGCGTAGCTGAGGAGCGAGCTAGACCAGTCTCGAGTGCAGGTCATCGAGATGAAGGGAGTGATAGCGGGGCTGAAGGAAGCCCACTGACTCCTGGGAAAGAGGTCGGAGTCTAGCAGGAGCCAGAGCATTGTGCCGAATAGCGTGTACCGAGGCTATCTCACCGGCTCTTCTGGTCACCGGAGGAATGAGGAGGAGGAGCGACGACATCGTCGCAAGGAGGAGAGTACTGCCATGGAGTCACCAACGAAGCGGCATGAGGGCATGGGTGACAGTGGTGGCCCAGGAGAGGGTCCTACTGAGTGACTTGTACTTTTATTTTTCTTCTGGACACATGTATACATGACTCCTTATTAGTGGAATGAAATTTTTTTTGTTATTTTTTTATTAAAGTGCAAACATGGATGATCTACCACGTGATCGAGTCCTATGAAGAGGTCCAATACCTCATTAAGGAATAGATCCGGTGGGAGCAGATCGATGTCGAAGAAAATTCCATGGCACTTGTTCGACTACGATAAGCTGTCGAAGAAACCCAGGCTGTAGTCAGAAATGCACCAGAGCAGCTTGATCTTCCCCAGGAAAATGGGCACGGGTCACCCTACCAGCTTACTCCAGAATGGCTCGATTTCTGAACCGATAATCGGGAGGCTCTCGAACGATTGCGGAGATGCAGGGGGCAGGATGCCAACCGAGAAGCGGGACTGAGTACCTTCTCGGCCAACGTCATCCACTCTCTCGCTCCCTCGGTCTCTCCCGAGGCTCCAACACCACAGGCTGGTCAACTAGCCCCTTCCACTCCAACCGCACAATGGCGACCCTGGCAAGAGCTAGAGTCTCTACCCTTTTCCAAGGAAGACACTGCAAGACTCCTTCGAGCCCTTCTCGATCGAGAAGACGTCCTGGTAGGCGAGACCAGGACGGACTCTTCCAGCCCTTCTCGTCTCCCCCCTATTCTACCTCTGTCTTTGATACCCGAGGATAGAAAGGGGAAGCAAAAGTTGAGCGAGACCTTGGCTCTGCTGAACCAGGTTCTCCCTACAACTCGCAGGTTGGGCCCGCCATCACAACGGCCCTCCAGCGCGCAAGATCAAGACAGCCACCGGGGGCAACAAGGCCCCCAAATGTCATCAATGTCATTCGACCCTGTTCTCAGTCAGACCAGAGGGGTCTGGTAGTGAAGCAAGATGTTGGTCACGCTCCTCAGGCCCCTCCTCAGTAGAAATCCCAGCCAGCATGGCTAAGGCATCAAACTACACACACGTCTTCGGACACCAGCGCCAGTACACCAGTTCAATAAGGAAAGCCTTTCCAGCCGCCATGGCTAAGGCATCAAACCGCGCACACGTCTTCAGACACCAACCCCGATACACCAATTCAACAGGGAAAGCCTTTCCAGCCGCCACGGCTAAGGCATCAAACCGCGTACACGACTTCAGACACCAGCCCCGGTACACCAGTTCAACAGGGAAAGCCTTCCTAGCCACCACGGCTAAGGCATCAAACCGCGCACATGTCTTCGGACACCAGCCCCAGTACACCAGTTCAACAAGGAAAGCCTTCCCAGCCACTACTGCTAAGGCATCAAACCGCGTACATGTCTTCAGACACCAGCCCCAGTACACCAACTCAACAGGGGAAGCCTTCCCCACCATCGCGGCTAAGGCATCAAACCGCGCACATGTCTTCGGATGCCAGCACGAGTCAACCGATTCTCGGTAAACTCTGACAGCAACCGCGGCAAAGGCAACAAGCCGCGCCCACATCTTCGGACGCTAATCCCAACATCCCTACTTACCAGGAACTACCACTCGAAGTCATCGAGTAGGCGATCAATGCTACCTTCCAACTACAGCAATCGGAAGGTGCCTGGATTGAGATCCGGGCAAAGAGGGGTCACCGACCTCACCCTACAAACTCATCGGCTCGACGGTATCCCCATACAGACCTGTCAGCTCCAGTTCCAGTGCCTCCTCCTCCTACTCCCCAGGAGACGGCCATCGCCAAGAAACAGGAGAGGAATAGAAGGAAGAATCTCAAAAGGGAGCTCAAGAAGCAAGCCGAACAAGCGGCTACCTTGCAGTCCCCAGCAGAGCTGACGCCTCTCCAGAGGTTATAGCGGCTCATCAACAACCTGAAGGAGTACACCCCTCTCCGCCCTACCGGGCCTATCCCACTCGATAGCTATATCCCGTGGGAAGACATGCAGAAATGAGCTCGCCTCTGAGATTGGGTCCAAGAAATGATCCAGAAAGTCAAGGAAGAAGAAACCCTTCATGTCCCAGAAGAGCTCTCCTTGTTCTATAAAGATGAGAAAATCACAGTGGAGCAGCTGGAACAAATGCTTCACGGCTGCACCTGCCACATGGTGGCCATCCCACCTCCAGACAACGTCAACGCCTCCCAGTGAGGTGAGCCAGCAGCAGCCAGAACCAGGCAGAGGGCTATGGCCCTGCTCAGACCACAACCAGTTCCAGAGCACACCGGTCATGGCGGAGGTCGCGGTCGTGGGCGTGGCAGAGGCCACGGAAGAGGCCCTGAGCCATTGCTTCGCTCGCACCCCATCGATCCAGAATGGGTCATCCTCTTGCGAGGAAGAACAACCTGCCCCGATCCCACTAGTGGGGATCTGGGGGAAACCCAGCATCTTCAACCCCGCTGGCACTGAGGAGATCGTCACCAGCACCCCAGTCCCATCACCAACTCCGGCCTGCCCTACAGAACAAGCAGGACAGTCCGGCAAGGATAGACCAGCCCTCTAGTCTCCCTCAGAAGAGCCATCATTGTGATGTGACACGACCTCAGACCTAGGCAAGCAAGCACAACTCGCAACTCGAACGGGCCGATATCGGCGGCCAACTCACCCGGCACTCAACCCAAACTTCTAGTTCACCCTTCGCCAGTACATCTCCTTCGCCGGTACACCTTCTTCGCCAGCACACCCTTCCAATCCTTCAACGGCCCGCCCATGGCCTTCCTCGGTGCACCTATCCCCTCTCAGCTTCAATCCCGTGTAACTCCAACCCTGTGCAGACCATGCATGGACTTCATCATTTTGCACATACAAGCCCTGCATAAATTTTACACAAGTTCTGGCCCTATGTGCATGGACCTCGCACAGACCTTTCCCCCCCTGCATACATATACAGCGACCTCACTTCCTTGTGCACGGACTTTGCACTGACTTTGCCTTCATCTCTGCATGAAACCTGAGTAGCTGCATGGACTTTGCCCGCATGTGCACTGATTTCACCCCCATGTACACTGACCTTCCTTCAACCCTTGGCCCCACGTACTCGGACCCTACCTACCTATGCATTGACTTGGTCCTCACCCTTCGCACGAGCCCAATAGATCTGCACGGACCTGCCTAGGCATGCTCAGACTTGCTTGCACACCTGCACGGACCCTGCTCGCACGTCCGCCAACTTGGCCCATAGCTACATGGACCTTGTCCGCACGTGCACGAACTATGCATGGACTTCACCCCTTCGCATGCACAAGCCTTGCACAAGCCCTACACAGACCTTGCATAACCCCTGGCCCTATGTGCACGGTTCCTGTATAGACTTTGTTCCCCCCTTTGCGTATACATGCACTAACGTTAGCCCTCACATGCATGGACCTACATAGACCTTGTCCCCCTTGCATACATGCATGGACTTTGGTCCCTACATGCACAGACCCTGCTCAGATTCAACCCTATACATTTGCATGGACTTTGTTCCAAACCTGCATACATACATGGACTTATCCCAACCATGCATGGACTCAACACCGTGCATATGCACGGACCCTGCACTGACCTTAGTCGACCCTGCACTGACCTTAGTCTACATGTGCACTGACCTTAGTCTGCATGTGCACCGACTTTAGCCCATGTACACTAACTCGGCCTGCATGTGCACTGACCCTGCACTGACCTTGCCCTTTGCATATTCCATAACTACACTGACTCTCCCTACATATGCATTGACCTTAGCCCATGTACACAGACCTTCTTTCTGCTTCTAGCCCCATGTACACAGACTTTGTTTGCACATGCACAGACCTTGCACTGACCTTGTCCCTAGCAAGCATGGACTCTGCCCCTTCGCCCCAAAACCTGCATCCATGCATATGCAAGGACTCCATCCCACAGCCTGAACATCTGCACGGATTTTGTCTGTTAACCCTGTGCATTCGCATGGACCCTGGCCAAAACGTGCACGGACTTTGTTCTTCAACCCTGTGCACAACGTGCATGGACTTTGTTCTTCAACCCCGTGCGCAACGTGCACGGACTTTGTTCTTCAACCCCATGCACAACATGCATAGACTTTTTTCTTCAACCCCATGCACAACGTGCATGGAATTTTTTCTTCAACCTCGTGCACAATATGCATGGACTTTATTCTTCAACCCCGTGCACAACGTGCATGGACTTTGTTCTTCAACCCCATGCACAACGTGCATGGACTTTGTTCTTCAACCCAGCGCGCAATGTGCACGGACTTTGTTCTTCAACCCCATGCACAATGTGCACGGACTTTATTCTTCAACCCCGTGCATATGCACAGACTTTGTTCTTCAACCCCGTGCATATGCCCGGACTTCATTTTTCAACCCCGTGCATACGCACGGACCTTGCCCAAAACCTACATGGACTTCATCCCCTAACCCCATGCATATGCACGGACTTTATTCTTTTGTCGAAAACTTGCATGGACTTTGTTCTTTTGTCGAAAACTTGCACGGACTTCGCATGCACTTTGCATCCAAAAACCTGCATGGACTTGCCCCAATCTTCATGGACTTCGTCCCAGAACATGCACGGACCCCGTCCGGATGTGCACGGACCTTAACCCTTCATCCAGCCCAACCGAAACCTGCATGGACTTTGTTCTTTTTCGGTACGCTCCCTAAGCCTTCACCGGTGCTCCCTTTTTAGCCCTTCGTCGATATAGGCCTTTAAGATATTCCCCGGCACACCTGTCCTTCGTCTTTGGCCGGTACACCCCCAATAAACCTCACCGGCACGCCTAACTCTTGGCCTCTCTCCGGCACACTCTACACTCCTTCGCCGGCACACCCGCTAGCGTCCAGCCCGACACACCTCACCCATCTCTTCGCCGACACACCCAACCCCCAGCCCTCTCTGCCACACTCCTAACGTCCTTCACCGACACACCAGTCCCTAGGTCCTCCCAGGTATGTCCAGCCCACCTTCACCGGTACACCCTCCCAGCGTTCAGTCAGCCTTCGCCGGCATGCCCCTTTCTTGGCCTTTCAACGGCCCACTCCTCCACAATAAAAATATAAAAAATAAGAACGAATGAAATTCAGGGAAATTTGGATAAAATGCATAAAAATTATGGGTATGTCCCGTGTACTTATACTTTCCTGTCATATTTATACTCTTCTTTTAGTTGACTATACTTATATTTGGACATGAGATGTACTGGATCTCGTAGCAGTTTAATCATTTATTCAATTCTGCATTATTATTTAGTTGATCATTGTGCTATCTCTGTAGTTATTTTAGCTTCTTACGTACCCTCATACCATCCTTTATCCCTTCCTAGTCTTCAAGCTCGTGGGAGGCGGGCCGAGATTCGATTCGCATTGGTTCCTTTCCGGTACTCGGATCCCGGGTCGCCACAGTTGCTATGTCGTTGCTTGAGATATTGTGGTTCATGGCACTGGCAGGGTGGAGAATTGGGGAAATATGTTGGCAAGTGTGCTGAATGAGTACCCTGTTCATGTGCCGGAGATTGTGTCTTCGGGTAAGATAGGTGATTGTTGGAGAAGTGATCTCTGGCAAGATTATGGGTCCCGGCTGGTTGCTGTGAGCGGCTAGTGGGTTGGTTGAGTGATCGACCATGGTGAGATGCGTATGGTCAGGGGACCCGTGTGCATTGGTCGTGGCGTGGTCGACCAGGTTGCCGTGGGTTTGGATGGCACTTTCCTCCCCTATAGATGTGTGCCGTGAGTTGTAAGAGGTTGTGTGTCCCATGGCTATGCAGTAAGAGTGGGAACCGGGATTGGCAGGCATCCTCTTGGATTATTTGAGACGAGGGTCTCAATGAGACAAGACGAAGGACGATGCCTGTGTGCGGAGGTCTTTTATGAGACATTTGGCGTTGGATTATAGTCCTTGGTCTGAGACCAGCATGGGATGGCTCCCCTGTAAGTCTGAGTCGAGTGAGGTAAAGATCGAAGACACCAGGATCCTGTCATGTAGTTTCGCCGTACTCCCCTGAGAGGGTAGAGTTGGCGTAAGGTTCGGGATCGGATGCAGTGTCTGAGTGAGAGTTGGCTCGAGGTGCAGTGTCGATCCGTGGAGAGTCAGCGGATGGCCTCGAGAGTTATAATGTTTCCTTCGGATCTGGTGGAGGACCAGGAAAGAAGGAAGAAGTTGAGCAAGAAGAGGTTTTCCGTTGATGAGTGTCTGGCGACCAATGGGTTGTCTTTCACAGACAGAAGATGCTGCTGGTGGTTGTGATTCGAGAATGGCGAGAGCTGTGTCGGTGAGACCTTGGTGGTCGTCTCTATGTCGTGCCTCCCAGGTGAGATCTGGGCTTTGTCGAAGTTTGTCTTCTGGCAGAGTTGGCACAGTGATATGTCTGGCTATCGGCTTGCCATGTGTGAGGTAATTCTTGGCGATGCGCCAATGATCTGGTTATGGTCTGTTGAGATGGCCGCGTGAGCTGATGGAGGCTCTATATTGGCTGTTCCCTTGAGTCGGGCGTGAAATCGGTCAGCTGGTTATGAAGCTGATGTGTGATTGTCTGCAGACCATAGGATGGATCAATATCTACTTCTCGTGACGAGGGATGTATCTCCACGATGAGTGAGATGGTGGCAGCGATGCCATGATTGGTTCTCGTATTGTGACTGAGGTGATGCTGGACTGTGCCCTTTGGTGTATGCCTGCTCTGATGACCGGTGCGTACAGCATACAAAGCAAGGTGCCATTTGTGATTGTAGTCTGGCTGTGTCCCTCAGGTTAGGAACTTTCATGAGAATAGATATTTTCTATGCTGTGGCTCTGACGGCGTTGTCAATTGGATAAGGCATTCTTCCCCTGTGTTCTTGCATTTGTCCTGAATTTCGAGGATGAAATTTCTTTAAGGGGGGAGGGCTATAATGCCTCGGATTTTTCAGATATTTTTCGTGGGTCCTGAATTGAGTTTAGCAGTTTACGCGTGTTTTTGTCTATCGGACCTTCGGAACCCCGTATAGGGTGAACCGTTGCGTTCTCCGACTCTGAGACATTACCACTGTGTTGTGCTCTTCTCGAGGAAAATTACGAGGATTATAGATCCGTGGTCAAGCATTTGGTTAATGTTATAGTTTCTCTAATTGTAGCAACCCTGAATATTAAAAATAAAATTTTAAATAATATTCTAAATAGCGACTTCCATCAAGTTACCATTTTATTAAATAACGGCTCTTTGAACAGGCATCACTTAACCAAGTAACGACCCTATATAAGGCGTCAAATCATTTCAACCAAACGGTAAGAATCCTACTTGGAATAAGAAAGAAAATTAACACCTTTCGACAAGGCGCCAATTATTAAAATGAAGACATATTAGACAGGCATCAATTTAATAACTAATGCCCCTGACCCAATCGCCAATTAAACAGCGCCCCCATACAAGGCGCTACTTCACTGAGAATCGTAAAAATGGCAAGACACTGTCGTAACGGGTTCAAACAGGGAAGATAAGATCGAAAGAGTTATTGTTAATTTAGGAAATAGATTTATATGTGGAAGGGGGCAGAAAAGCTTGGTTCATATAACAGAGATGTGCAGAGAAAGAAACATGAATTTGTTAAATATCCGATAGGAACGCATTGGCGGGAGTGGCGTATAGTTGATCATTCTGGAAGACTGGGACAGGGATGGCGGGATGGAATGCGGGCGTGCCAGTCGATTTCTCCACGATCACCTATGGAACCAAATGTTTAACTAGGGATGTGCCGCCAAAGCACGGCACGTGAGCACGTGTGTGTCACGTGGAGGGAAGGAGGTTCCGCAGGTACGAGTGCGCAAGCGACTGTGGGGAGTCGTGTACTGGACGTCTTACCCCACCGACCGCAAGCGATCGGTGTTTGTTTTACATCGGGCGGAGCCCGAACACCTTTGTTTCTACTGCCGAAGAAAGAGTCAGAGACCCTGGGAGCCGCGACGTCGAGAGAGCTCGGTCCGTGCAACAGCGACAGGGCAACAGCAACATAATAGGGACAACTGGGGGCAGAGAGACTGGTTCCGGTGAGGAGGGGGATCCGCTCCCCGACTAGATTACATGACCTATATGCCATGAAAGGCATTTATATGAGGGCGTGAGAACCCGATTACAAGTGCTTGCAAGTCGCGAGACAATTCCGTCATTTGCGACGATCCCCGGGTCATCGCGTTATTGTGTGGGTAGTTCCGTATCCGTACATAGCGTCCGTTAGAGGACCTGTGACTCAACAGGGTGCCACCTGAACGGCGTCACAATGTCTCCCCGTCATGCGACAGTGTCAAGGTCGGGACAGTAGGGGTGCCATAGGCACCGTTGTGTTGGAGTAGTTAGACGTCACCAAGGCCGAGGCGACCGAATGACGTAGACACCACTTGTCACTGGAGCGGCCGGGCGCTGTTGAGGCTAGAGCGGTTGGACGGCGTGAGCAACGCCATGACTGGAGTGACCAAAAGTCGTTGAGCTCGGAATTGTCGAGCGCCGTGGGCCCCGGTGGGACTGGAGTTGTTGAGCGATCGGGCGTCGCGGATCCCGATGTGATTGGAGTATTGGAGGTCGGGTGCCAGGGGCGCCGCTGTAACTAAGGCAACTGAGTAGTCGGGCGCAACGGGCCCCGATGTGGCCGGCAGTCCGGTGCCGGGGGCACCATTGTGACTGAGGTTGCTGAGTGGTCGGGCGCCGCAGGCCCCGATGTGACTGGAGTAGCTAGCAATCGGGTGTCGAAGGCACCGTTGTGACTAAGCTGTTGAGTGATCGGGTGCCGGGGGCCCCGGTGTGACCGTAGTGGCTAGCAGTCGGGCGTCGGGGGCACCGTTGTGGCTGAGCTGTTGAGTGATCGGGTGTCGCGGGCACCGTTGTGACTGAAGTGGCTGGCAGTCGGGTGCCGCGGGCACCGTTGTGACTGAGGTGGCTGACAGTCGGGTGCCGGGGGCACCGTTGTGGCTGGAGTGGCTGGCAGTCGGGTGCCGGCGGCACCGATGTGACTGAGTCATTGAGCAATCGGGTGCCGCGGACACCATTGTGACTGAAGTGGCTAGCAGTCGGGTGCCGGGGGCACCGCTGTGACTGTAGTTGATAGGTACCGCGAGACCTTGAGGGTCGTGCTCGGGGCTCGTTGACAGAGGCGGGGGCCTGACTCTTCGTTTTGCGCCGGGACTTGTGAAGTATGCCCATTGTCCGGGTAACAGCACTGAGGGCACGCTTATTGAGGTAACCCCAAAGTGGCACACGATCATCGAGGCGGGGAATCAGGCTGGGCGCCTCGATTGAGCCATGTCTGATGGTGCGCGACCATTGGGACCGAGACTGGGCAGGGTGCTCTCATCGAGCAAGGTCCGTGTCGTGCACGAACGTCGAGGCAGAGATCGGGCAGGGCGCCTCGATCGAGCAACGTTTGATGGTGCACGATTGTTGAGGCAGGGACTGGGCAGGGCGCTCTCATGAAGCGACATCTGGGTCATGCACGAATGTCGAGGCAGGGCCGAGCAGAGTGTCCCTGTCGAGCAACGTCTGGGGGCGCATGACTATCGAGACAGGGCTCGGGCAGAGTGCTTTTATCAAGCGGCATCAGGGTCGTGCACGAATATCGACACGGGACCCGGACAGAGTGCTTTTATCAAGCAAGATCTGGGGTCGCGCACGATTATCGATACGATATACGTTCATCACAACAGGGGGGCCGCCTTCTAGGAGGTTGGTGTTTGGGCTAGACGCCGTATGAGAGATGACCATGCGGCATGCCCTCAGCGTAAGCCTAGCAAACACACGCACAAATCTCCTTGGTGTTTGGGCTAGACACCGTAGGAGGGATGATCATGCGACATGCCTTGGCGTAAGCCTAGCAAACACACACAAATCTTCTTAGTGCGTCTTTTTAGTCCGGGGCTGAGCTCCTTGCATTGATGCTTGATTCCCTTTTTCATTGGGCATCCAAAGGGGGGATTTTATAGTGGAAGATGAAAGGTCAGAGGGGTTTAGGCGGACCAGGTTTATGGGTGAGGCTGGTCCGGGTAAACCATTGGAAAGCATTACGGAGTGGGGGAGGGAGGGTTTAGGCGGACCAGCCCAAGTAAGCTCGTCGACGGTACTCTAACCGCCATCTTCAATTTCTGGGGGTGCCGACAGTAGGTCGACAAAATCTTGATCTTCGCCATCCTCGGCTTTGAGGATGCCATATGCCTCTTCTTGTTCTGCCTCGCTAGGCGTAGAGGCCGCATTTGCTTCACACCCGCTTGGGGTTGCAGTCGGTGGCCCCGAGGGGCTCCCTGGTGCGGAGAGGCATAGGGCCGCTCCGGGATCTTCTAAGTAGTCGTCATAGATAGCTTCGATGGGGGCCAAAGTGGTTGTTGTCCATGCTCGAGGCTACTCCGCCACTGACAACCAGAGTTGTTCATTTTTTGCTACATCTTCAAGAGCCTGTTACTAGACTGATATTGTATATATTCCCCTTTTAGGGTCGCTCGTGACATGGGGGCGTGGCAGGGCCACCACGTAGTCTCCCATTCTGAGCTCATCTCTGTCAATCAGGTCTTGAGCAATGTCTTTGAAGACGTAACCGTCTTCGATAGGGTGACCCAATATTTGGTGATAGGGGCAGAACAAGGGGTCACCGCCTCTTGGACTTCGGGAGGGAAACTTTGCCGTAGTGGCAGGCCCAATCAAAGATCCCTCGAGTCTTCTCCTTTAGGGAAGAGTAGGGCTTCTGTAGCTTCTCCTGTAGTGTATGGCCTCGTCCAGTCGGTCACCTTGTTGAAGGGCTGGCTATATTCCTCGCCTCCCTCCTCAGATGCATGGAGGTGTCGGGGCTGGTATTCAGGGACCGAGGCATGCCTTCATCTCGCCGAGGGAGAGAGCCTCTGATCAGACTGGACATGAGTGCAGTTATCTTGGCCAGCCGTGCTTTTAACATCTCGATCTTCCGTTGTTGCCTATGATATAGAGCGAACATGACGGGGTCGTGGCCCATATCACCGCTACTTGCTTCGCCAACAGACGGTGGCGAGGGTGCCCCAGTGTTGTGGTCTTTTGAGGTCGACCCATCAGTGGAGGGGAAGATTTTCCCTATGCATCTGCGGTGAGGAGGGTTCCAAAGGAACACTTCTTCATCTTGTGCCTCCTCAGTTGGAGGCATAGGATGCTTATTACGGCGGGCTTCCTGTGGGTCTGTAGCTTCGGCAGAGTCATCGCAGGAGGGAGCCGAAGTTGGTATCACATCGGCTTCGTACTGATCTTCTATTGAGAAGCCCAGACCCGGGTGCTTGGTGATTTACAACAGCCTCCAATCCAAGGTCGGCAGGTTCCACATTCTTTTGAACATTTCCTTCCGGATGGAAGGCTGGTAAAGGCAGATCCCTTGTTTTCTATCCAATCTGACTACGTTGTTGGTTATGTTGGTAAGTCCCATAATCCGGACATGCAGATCATGCAGCTCGTCGGGGAGTCGGCAATCATCATCTTCTCTGACTAGCTTTTCCTGGGCTACATAGAAGATGGTGGATGGCCCTTCGGAGTTAGGCACTTCAAAAGTCCTCAATGGCTCAGCTGCTTGACAATCAACTTCTGCTACAGGCTTAATAATCCCAAGCGGGATTCTGACATCCTCCAGCAGGTCCTCGAGGTAGGGTGTCCCCGGTTTAGGATAAATGGCGAGGGGACCCCCTCTTCTTCTGAAATAAATGGAACATGTGGGGGAGCCACAAAGCCTGGGAGTGGTGGAGGGAACCAGCCACCCGACCCCACCTTCTTCTTCCTTTGTCTTGGGCGACTTGGGGAGCTTGCTTTGACTTCTCCAGTTATAGATTGGCATCTGATAGGTGGCACTCGAACACCTGAAAAGAGTGGAGGTCAACAAAGATTCTGACTTCTTTCCCCTCACAAGGGTACTTGATGCATTGATGCAAGGTGGATGGCACCACCCTGTTTTAGTGTAACCAGGGCCGACCGAGCAGCTCCTTGTAGGAAGTATTGGAGTTGATCACATGGAGCTGGACCTTGGTTGTGAAGTTACCGAGGTAAAGGTCGAATTCTGTGACCCCCATGGGGACCTCGCATTTCTGGTTGAAGCCAGCAATCTTGACATTCTTGACCTCGACTAGGTGTACATCAAAGTAATGTTTTTGGTACACCCAGTAGGGAAGTATGTTCACTGCTACTCCTGGGTCGATCAGGACTCTGTTGATGGGCTGCCCATTCAACTAGCCCTTCATGTAGAGAGGCCTGTGGTGACTGCAAGTGGGCAGAAGCATATCCTCCTCTGTGAAGACTACAGCTACTTCGGGTGACATTTCTGCCAGGCAGACTTCAAGGTATGCCAGTGTCTGGAGTGCGGAGATGATGGCTTGCCTTGTCTCTTTATCTAAAGATAAGATCTCCTAGACGGTAAATCGGGCTGGGATCTTCTTCAGGTGCCTGACTATGAGGTCAGCGGCCCGAACCGTGAGCAGCTTCTGATGCGGGACGGACCCACAGACTCGACCTAGGACTCTAGACGAGCTCGCAAATGTCCCTTAGCGAGGGAAGCGTGCGGATGTGCGCGGTTGAGAAACCTCCAAGTCCTCACCACAACCATAGCTCCACAAGCCCAAGTGGACTCCGTGTCCACCCCTCCACCTAGGCCCATGATGGCCACCATCCCCCAACCCAAAATCTCTCACCAAACCCATACCCCACAAGCCCCCTTGCCTCCCACCATTACTCTCCCATCGTCCCCTAAAAGGGACACACCTCCCAAAACCAATCAACACAAGCCACTTCACCCAACCCACCTTTCACTTCCAACCCCAATCCTACCCCAACATAGGCTTCCACTACTTCCACTCCCAACCGCAAACCAAGTCTGACCTTACTCACCACCCTAGGTGCACCATACACCGGCTATCGCCAGCCCACCCACCATAGCCCATCCTACCCTATTGGCCTTAGAAATAGTTTCCCACGCACCCAACCAAGTGGGAACGGATGCCAATCCAGACCCCCTTCCCACCTTAGAGGAAGCCATGATCCATACACCCGACCACTTGGAAAAAGAGGCCGACCCAGAGCCCCTACCCACCCTTGAGGAGACCAAAATTCACACCAACAAGGACAAAGAGCCACAAAACTTCCCCACCCCATTTAGCCCGGCTCCTCAAGAGCCACACACCGTTCCACATGGCACCATCACCATTGATGAACCCATACTCCAATGGCTCAAGCGAGGACCCACCCTTTCTAGCTCACCACCCCACCACTCATCCCATGACTACCAGTCCCAAATTGTGCCAATTCAGCCTCCCCATGTCATTTTTCAAACCTACTACCCCGTGGAAGACTTGGGAGACCTAGTGGATTGCCTACACTGGCAAGTCCACTTGACCGGCCTACTAGCCATGGGACCATCGGAGCTTAGCACCATTAACTTTTCTCACCCCGCCATCGGCTCTATCACCTCCATTTGCACAAGTGGACATTGCACTCGTGAGATCCTCCTATTTCTCCCCTTGGAGGAAGAACCCATCCCGGTCTACTCCCTTCCCATTGAGATCCCAAGTGCTTTGATCGGCCAACCCACTAGAGACCTTGGCCCAATTATTTTGGAGAAGGATGACTCACCACCTTTTGAGGACCTTGATGACATAGAGTACCTCTCTCTAGGTGACCCATACCATGATCCCTTCGACCCCTTCCTATGGGAGCCTAGTTAACCATGTGACCCACACGCCTTACTCACCCTACCCCCACCCGCCATGTTGGACCAAATCCATCTCTTCCTAGGCACGGGTCACACCATGGGAGCCATGACCTTGGATAACATCCACCTAGGGATTGAAGAAGTGTCCCACTCCATGATGTCCACCTTCTTAGACCCCTTTGACCCTCACGAGTGGCAACTCAAGGGCCATCTCACCACCCCACACTTAGGAGTTATCCTCTGGGTAGGAATGCATGCATCATTGCCTATCACACCATTTGGCATGGGTCACAAGTCTAGTCATCTCATACATGTCGCACACACTTTAGGTCCAAAGCGTGATTGGTCCATATTTGGGTGTATTGGCCCTCCTCCATCCATCATTGGTCTTACGCATGTTAGGGGCATTCACGGATGTCCAGGTCCCCTGGCATTTGCTACACCGATGTATGATAGATTCACCTATGGATGCCTCGGTCCTCCCAAATCCATCAAAGTTTTCATGACATCAAAGCATGGTAGGTCTACCTATAGTTGTCCCGGTCCACCTTTGCACACCATACTTTTTACACCCACACCACATCGTAGTGCATGGGAGACGCATTCACGCAAGCATCTAGCAACGAGCGGTGAGGTTCACGAGAGGTAGGCAAAAGCTCGCTATCGTCAGCTGGGATTCCAAGTAGGCAATCTGGTGATGGTGAGATTAGAGTGGCTCTACCCTAGGGCTATCTTCAAACCGAGGGCAAGAGGACTTGGACCTTCCAAAGTTCTGAGTGGCATTGGCAGCCCTGCTTATGGGTTGAACTTACCGAAGAATTTTGGGATGCACCCGACTTTTCGTGTGGCGGATCTAGCACCCTATGAGCGCCCCGCGGTGGAACCTAGTAAGCACCTCAAGCCTACACTTACCTTTGTAAGTGACACCATCGGAGAGCCTCCACATATTAGCTTGAGAGCCCAAAGTGATCACATGGAGGTGATACTAGACAAGCAAGGTACCATCGCCAGGAAGAGGGTGTGCCTGTGCTATCCTGAGAAGTGGAAGAGCCTCCCTTGGCTACGGACGCAGGGTTGAGATGGGAGGACGAGCTTCTCCCGAAGCTACTTTGGTGTACTGCTACCCCGGTGGACCCACACTCGACGGGGTCAAGTTCTCCCCACCCCGGGGGCATGATGGGGACATCCCCTAGCCACTCCATCTTTTTGAGACTCTAGTTGCTCGCCCTCGACGCATCATCATCTCCGTTAGTTAATTTCGAGTCGTAGCATGTAAATTTCATTTTATTTGAGTCCCTTTGATGTAATTTTTCCTTTCTTGAGTCCTTTAGCTAGTTACTGGGTCATTAAAAATTACATGATTATGACTCAAGAAAAATATGAAACTTATATAGCTAGACTCCACAAGTCATGGCGAACACAATGGCGAGCAGCAGGACCCCTCAGAGTGAAAGGGTAAGAGTGATGTCCCCATCAAATTCCGAGGTCGTTGGCTCACGATTGAAGAAGCCTCCCCAATGTACACTAATCCCAGGGCTCCTTGAGAACCCCACAAAGTCCCACTAGACTACTACTCTACACATCAACACCATGTTGGACGTTACGTCTGCATCGGTGCATAAACCATTTTCTTTGCACTGGCATTATCCCCATGCCTATGAATACGCAATTTCGACGCAAGGCTTCATGCCCTAGCTGATGTCTATGCATCAACACCATGTTGGACCTCACGTCCGCGTCGGTGCATAAACCATCCCTTTGCGTTGGCTTTATCCCCACGCCTGCAAATACGCAGTTTCGACGTAAGGTTTCATGGCCTAGCTAATATCTACACATCGACACCATGTTGGACCTTACGTCTGCATCAGTGCATAAACCATTTCTTTTCCACTGGTGTTATCCCCACGCTAGTGAATACGTAGTTTCGGCGCAAGGCTTCATGCCCTAGCCGATGTCTACACATCAACACTATGTTGGACCTTACGTTCGCATCAGTTCATAAATCATTTCCTTTGCGCTGGCGTTATCCCTACGCCTATGAATACGCAGTTTTGGTGCAAGGCTTCATGCCCTAGCCGATGTCTACGCATTAACATCATGTTTGACCTTACATCTGCATCGGTGCATAAACCATTTCCTTTGCACTTGCGTTATCCCCATGCCTGTGAATATGCAGTTTCAGCGCAAGGCTTCAAGCCCTAGCTGATGTCTACGCATCAACAACATGTTGGACCTTACATCTGCATCGGTGCATAAACCATTTTCTTTTCGCTGGCATTATCCCTACGCCTGCAAATATGTAGTTTCGGCGCAAGGCTTCATGCCCTAGCCAATGTCTACGCATCAACACCATGTTGGACCTTACGTCTGCATCAGTGCATAAACTATTTCCTTTCCACTGGCATTATCCCCACGCCTGTGAATACACAGTTTCGGCATAAGGTTTCATGCCCTAGCTGATATCTATGCATCAACACCATGTTGGACCTTACATCCGCATCGGTGCATAAATCATTTTCTTTGCGCTGGCGTTATCCCCATGCCTGCGAATATGCAGTTTCGATGCACGGTTTCATACCCTAGCAGATATCTACACATCAACACCATGTTGGACCTTACGTCTGCATCGGTGCATAAATCATTTTCTTTGCACTGGCATTATCCCCACACCTGCAAATATGCAGTTTCGGTGCAAGGCCTTATGCCCTAGCCGATATCCACACGTTATTGCCATTGCAGACCTTGCGTCTGAATCGGTGCATAAACTTTCTTCCTTGCATTGGCACTGCTTTCTTGCCAATGAATAAACATTTTCCGGTACAAGGCTTTATGCCCTAGCTAATATCTACACATCAACACCATGTTGGACCTTACGTCCGCATCAGTGCATAAACCATTTTCTTTGCACCGGCGTTATCCCCACGCCTGTGAATATGTAATTTCGGCACAAGGTTTCATGCCCTAGCAGAAATCTACACATCAACACCATGTTGGACCTTACGTTTGCATCGGTGCATAAACTATTTTTTTTACGCTAGCATTATCCCCACGCCTGCAAATACACAGTTTCGGTGTAAGGCTTTATGCCCTGGCCGATATCCACACGTTATCACCATTATGGACCTTATGCCCGAATTGACGCATAGACTTTCTTCCTTGCATTCGCATTGCTTTCTTGCCAATGAATAAATCTTTTCCAGTACAAGACTTTATGCCCTAGCCGATACTTATGTATTATCACCATTGCGGACCCTATGTCCGAATCGGTGCATAAACTATTTTCCTTGCATTGGCATTTTGTCGATGAATAAACCTTTTCTGGTGCAAGGCTTTATGCCCTAGCCGATATATCCATGTTCTCACCATTACGGACCTTACGTCCGAATCAGCGCATAAATCTTTCCTTGACTTGGCATTGCTTTCTTGTCAATGAATACACCCTTCTCTTGTGTAAGGCTTTATGCCCTAGATGATATTCATGCATTATCGCCACTACGGACCTTACATCTGAATCGACGCATAAACTCTTTTCCTGGCATTGACATTATCCTCTTGTCAATGAATAAACCTTTTCGGCGTAAGGCTTCGTGCCCCAGCCAATAGCTACGTGTCGCTACCACGTGAACGAACCAAATAGTCGAAATGGAGCATCATACACTGGCTCATTCTTTCATTTCAAAAAAAAAATGGGGTTTAAAATAGAGGTGTCCCGTTAGACTTATTCAGACATCCTGGACAATGACAAAAATGACTATAACCCGGCTGTGGCAAAAACCCGAAAGGGCGCTACAAGTAAAATCGGGTACACCTCCACGTGAAAACTAAGTTTTCTCCTTCTCTTTTTTTTTCCACTTCATTTCTGTGAAAATATCTACTCACCTTTTTTTTTTCTCTACTATAGTAAAGGAAATGGCATGCTACAGTAAATAACATAACACGTGTGATAGAGAGAGAGAGAGAGAGAGAGAGAGAGAGAGAGAGAGAGAGAGAGAGAAAACACGGGAGATGGGGGTCCGCGGCGGGTTAGCGACGAGAGGGGGGGGGGCGAGGGAATGACTCTGCATGGCGGGCGAGGGAACGGGCACGGCGATGGGCAGACGGCGACGGTGAACACTGTAGGTGGTGGGTGTCTGGTCGCCGGGTTGGGGACGACCGTGGAGCGATGGTAGTGTCATTCTTTCGAAGTCCTCGACGGGGGACGGCATCGGTGGGACACGGTGCGGGCGGGCACTAGTGACTGTGTGAACCTGACGGGATGCTGGAGGCCCGCGTGTGTTGTGGGAGCCAAGGTGAATGGCGGAAACCCTTCCTGTAGGGGCTCTGGAAACAGCAACTGATAGCACTCAGAGCGGCGGGCATTCATGAGTGGAGCCTGTGCCGACGGTGAACTAGTTGTAAGGGATGATCGACCGCTGCCGGTGGGAACTCGCTACTCAGGGGCGGCAGCGGCAGTGGTGTGCTGGAAGCCTGGCGTTGGTGGTGGAGGGGCCTTACGGTGCCCCTGTCTCATTCCTGTGTCTAGTGCCGGAGGGTGGGGAGACGACCGTCCGTTTGAGGACCGTCCGCAGGAGGGGTGGCTCTCTACTGCTGTTGGCGATGCTGGCATGCTGGGTGCTAGCCGCGGCAGGAGACGAGGCAAGTTGCGGGGCAGGCCTGGTTCTCCTTCGGGTTCTCAGGTGAGCCTAGGAAAAGAAGGGAATGGGAGAGTGAGAAGAGAGGGAGGGGGGGTTGGATGGCTGCAAAGGAGAGAGGGGGAAGAGAGATAGGTGCACCGGCGGTGCCCCTGTTCTAAACAGGGGACCGGCCGTGGGATCGGGGAGGGTGACGAGAAGGGAGAACGGGAGGTGGGGAAGGTGGAACTGGGAGCTCGTCGTGCTAGTGCCGGGGTCGTAGCAGCGAAAGGGAGAGGGGGAGCAGGTGTGGCCCGCACGGGAGGGGGGGAGGGTTCCTGTGCGTGGGTTGTGGGTGGCCGGTGTGAAGCACGGACAGGTGGGGGATCAGGGGAGGGAGGGTGAAGGAGCGACTGGTCCAGCATGCCGGGGCAGGTTGCCGATGTAATGTTGGGAACGTCGACATGCTCGTTGGGGTGCTTCCATGTTGACAGGGTGGTGCAAGCTGCCGATGCTGTGGTGGACGGCACTGGCGACGTGCATGCATGGGCCACGGCAGGAGAAGAAGGTTGGTGGAAGGTTGCTCGGAGCAGCTGGGGACATCGCCGACATGCTCATGTGCATGGGAGCTGCACTGATGAAGCCATGGTTGGTAGGGTGATGGCTTATGGGTTGGAGGGCATCCAGCTGGTGGTTGTGCTTGGCCAGAACAGGGTGGCCAGTGGCTATGGGCTGCCCACCCTTCAACGACGACTCTGCATGGCGGGACAACGAGCAAGGGTAGGGTCACGGAAAGGAAGACGATTAAGGTGGTGGAGGTAGCTATCGTTGCCAACGGAGGTGCCATCTAAGAGTGGTGTGGCTCTTCTCAGTGGCAGCTGTGGAAGTGGGCGGTGGCAGCGGCAGACTCGTGGCAGTCAGGCGGTGAGTGATGGGTTTCTTCGACACAGCTGGGTGCATGATGGAGGGGGGGCAGAGAGAGGGCAGGCGGCTAGTGGTGCTGTAGGTGCTGTAGAGTGTGGCAGTGGCAAGAAGGAGGGGAGGAGGGTGGCAAATTGGGAGGAGTTGCTAGAGTGTGTGTGCGTGCATGTTCACAGCAGAAAGGGAGAGAAAGAGGGACAAGGAGAGGGGGCAGAGGGTTAGAGGAGGCACTCGGAGGGGGGAGAATGGTAGAGGAAGAGAAGGGCGGCCGGTGGTGGTGGTGGTGCTACATAGGACAGAGAGTCGCAGGGGATGAGGTGCAGAAGGGGAGTGGAGTAGGTGAGGAACGAGAGCCGGAGGGTGGGAGAGAAAGAGAGAGGGTGAGAGAGCGAGTAAGGGCAAAGAGAGAGGGATTGCATGAGAAATGAAGGGGCTTCCAAGGTGGGGTCTAGGGGGTACCAGAGAATGGCTGGTGTCGGTGTGTGGGCTTGTAAGGTGAAGTAAAGGAGTGGGGGGAGGTGAGAACAGAGAGACAGAGCAGCGAAGAGAGGTCACCATCTGTGCGAAGGTATGAGAGAGAAGGTTAAGGAGAGGAGAGGGTGAAGAGAGGAGAGGTAGAGAGAGAGACGCAGGAGGGGAGAGGGAAAGCCACTTGGGGAAAGGCTAAGAGAGGGAGAAAGAAGAAGAGATGCATGAGAGAAGGGAGGCGAACACACAACACACCCCCGGAGAGAGTATGGACCTCACATTTTTCAAAAACTTTTTGCCTTATTTTCAGGTAAAAATCTAAAAGGGAATAGATTTCTATCTAAGTCCCCGGATTCTATATAAGCATCTTTAGATAAAAATCCAAAAGGGAATAGATCTCTATCTAAGTCCCCGGATTTTATAAAACCTTATATAAGTATAGTTTTTCCTATTTTCATAATCTAGTTTGCTTAAACCCTTGCAGGAATCCATGGAGCCTGGACAGTTCATACACTTTGGTAATATCCAATTAGCAAAATATAGGCAGGGAACTAATCTCGCCTATAAACATCATCTAGAAATTAATGAATCATTTAAATGCATCTTAGACAATATACATGCATCATTCTTAGCAAAAGATCATCACCAGCATATACAGAGCCTTTGTGCATTAGAAGTCTATAGCCATGATAATGAGAGTCTGTTAATAGAGTCAGCTAGAAAAGAAACAGCCTCTGCATTTAGACAAATAAGCATCCTAGAGAAACAAAATAGTGAACTCCTTGGCCAAATAGACGAATTAGAGGAACAGGTTAAGTTTTTATTGCATTCTTCACAATTGTCTTCTTCTGTGCAGCAACAGGTTCAAAGGTCCGGAGAGATGAATGAGAATAGTGAATCCACCTTAAATAGCCAAGAACCCACTCTCAAAGGTGAGATACGAGCTTTGTCACAGTCAGATTATGAATTCTCCTTCAGGAGACTTCATCATCTATCATACTTCGCTATTCCCGGCAGAGACATAAAAGCTCTTGTAGCCCAAAAGGTTACCGATAGCCACAACTCCTTCATATGTTCTCTACAAACCTATTTACTCAACCTGTGTTTCGGACCACATACAATTCCAAATGGGATGAGCTTTACCATCGACACCTACCATTCCGCATATCCCTGTAATGAACCAGGATGCAAACCACCACAGCAAGATGACTCACCCTGTTTCTTCTACCTTTGTAGCCATAGAATTCACTTCTCCATAGCTAGAGTAAACCTTAGACTTAGAAGGTATAGACCAGTTACCACTGCCATCTGCGATAGACAAGTAGAAATTACACCTCAGTTACTACTCGACTATGGGTTCCTCAGACAAGTCATTATCTCTCCACATGATGACTTTTCTTCATTCGGGCGAAAACTACAATGGTGCTTCAAGAAGGCAGTAAACATTTCTAACTGCCTCGACTCCGTCAAAAAGGACAGAAGCTATGAAGAGATTTACGGCAAAGAAATTTACATAGAGTCTAAAGCCCCAGATATGATCGAAGGCGTTCTTTATCCTGCTATGCATGAAATTTCAATCTACAATGGACAGCACGCAACCCTTGATGGCCCCGGTTCTGACTACTTCGGGATTTTGTCCTCAAGGCCTATACTGGAACAGATCGAGAGATGGAAAGCATACTGTCTCAGCAGGAGATTTACTCAAGCGCGAGCAGGAAATCTAATTGCAGAAGACCAAATACAAAGAATATACTCTGTATTAGATTTCCCTCCAATGCCTTCTACAGCAAGAATAGACTACCGTACTAAATCTCTTATGGATAGATACAAGAATACAGACAACGACTGCTGTCATGAAGACGAAGACGAGGACGAATACAACCTCCCACTATCAGACGACAACGACGAGATCAACCTATACTACTGAAGAAGTACTCCCAGCAAATGTCAACAACGGTCTGGTATCTCCATGACCTGGAGAATACCAGCTTGTTCTATGGGGAGAGGGAGGATGAGTAGCAAGGATTGTGCAGCCGACTAAGGCAAGGCAACCGACGAATCCGGTGGTAAAGGGCAAAAGTGGGATGGAACCGCCTACCTACAAGCACAAAGCATATGCCATGATACAAAAAGACGAGGATCGCCATCAACATCGCATCGCCATCACGTCTGGCTGATAATAGCGTCGAGGCAAAGCAAGGAATCTCGCCATGTGACGATGGGGCCCAATGCGCACCCGGCATGCGAGCTTATCCTCTTCCTGCGCCATCCATCAGCCATCAACATCGCCATCGACATCGCCATCGACTTTAGCAAGCATCTACTTTTAGGAAAGTAAAGCATCTACTTTTAGGAAAGTAAAGCATCCACTTTTTAGAAAGCAGATACCCACTTTATCACTACCATCCAAAAGGTGGAAAAACTGATGGGCATCTTCTCTCTAAATCGTCCACGTAGCTACTTAGTGCGTGCCCTTCTGGCCGCCCAACTTTTGTAGGACAACTTTTACACGTGGCATGATACTTGATCAGCACGTATGTAATTTTAGATAGGTTTTACGCGTGGCATGGTGCTTGGCCAGCACGCAAGGAATCTTTTAGTGCTCGACCCCCATTGGCGCAGTTGCGTCATGGAGGACGACGAGGCACCACCCTCAAGTGTATATAAACCCGGGAACCCCCGTCGTCTCAAAGCAAGAGCGGAGCATAGCAAGTTAGCTAGCATCCCGTCTGAGCTGAGATACGATAGGAAAACCTGGAGTGTTTGTTTTCTGGGAGGGGAATGCCATGGGGAGAGGAGAGAGAGGGGGGCGGCCACCTCTCATTGTCATGAGATGTGTTCAACCAAGCCAAGGGGGGAGGGGAGTTGCCAAGTTTGATTTGGGTCATGGGGTGGGAAAGGTATCCAAATTTGAATGGTTTAAGGGGGAGTTGGCTAAGTCAAGGAAGGAAGGTGGCCAACCTTGGACCAAGGAAAGGGGGCTACGTATGAGAGGAGAGGGGAAGGGAACCTTCCTCCCCTTGATTCAATGGGAAAGGTCAACAAAGGGGGAGGAGTCACCATCAAGCCTAAGGACCTTTCACACCAAGCCACACGTAGCCATGACCCCTTTCACACTTGTCCATTCTTGGCCCATTACAATAGTAATTGTCCACATGGACTAAATGGGACCCACACAAGGCTAAAAAAATGTGGAATCAAGGTGAAAGCTTGATGATGCGTCCACGTCCTTGGGCTCTAGCGTGTCCTCATCCACCAGCGTGTACTGCGGCGTGTGTCCGCACCAATTCTCCCCGGGTGAGAGGAACTCGACCCTATTACGTAAGGGTCTCGATGCTTGAGCTCTCCGTGTGTGATCAAGGTATCATCCGGTGCGAGGCATCCTCTCCAATGCACTAAGAAGTATCGGTAGGCTCCTTTCCTAGTGGAGGTCACCTACTCATCTAGTATACAATCTATATGCGCGCGTTGTTGTAATGGGGCTGGAAGAGGTGGACTCTCGGGTGGTGTGTCACTCATAACAGGTGGAGAAAGCCCAAAAGCTCACTAGGGATCACCGTGAGGTTCCGATATGCTACCAGATCTGAAACATTGAACGTCGAACTGACACCATAGTTGTTTGGTAGTTCAATAACGTACGCATTCGTACCCACTCATTTTCTAGACTTGAAAAGGGCTGACACTGCGAGCCTGGTGTTTCTTCACGATCTCTGAGAAAAACCATTCAGGTATGACTCTGATCATGACGTACTCTCCCTCTCAGAACTCATAGGCACGTCGGTGTGCATCAACTAGCTCCTTATACGTGCATTGCTGACCTTTTGTTTGGACGACTTTATGCAGACTCTATAGGCACGACAAACAAATGGTATATGCAAAACAGACTCATATATGACCCTAGACAAACATAGACACCCATAGTAATACTCGCATACAAATGACGGAACCCATGGTTGGGGACTCCTAGACATCCTAACATGTACCTACTGGCTTCTTATTGGGTTTCAGGGGTTTGGGAGGATCACACCCAATTGCATAGTGTCCTAGTTTTGAGTACCTGGGACGTCAGCGTGCTCTTCTAATAGCTCATCAAAGAACTCCTCCACGAGTTCTGGATCTGACTCATAGCTAACCGGCACTAGCTCTAGTGTGGGGTCGCGGGCTGGAGTGTCTGAAATAGTCAGCGAATCCCGAGTAGGACACTTGGCCGCATAATGGCCAATTCCACCACACCTATAGCACTGGTCACGCGGTCCTGTGCTTGAAGATGCTCCACCGGTCATCGGCCCTTTTCCCTTGTCTTTTCGACGGGCCGGGGGTGGTGGGAGCTGAGGTCGGGCAGGCAACGTGGGCTGCTGAGGGCAGGGAGCGGGGAAGGATGCCTGTTGGCGTGGGGGAGGGTCCCTTGGAGGGAGAGAGCGAGGCCCGAGAGTAGTGGGGTCCTGGCGAGGGAGTTCCGGGGGACGAGCTACCGAAAATTGACTATAAGAATTGGGCATGGTAGGAGAGTCGGACCCATACTGATAGATGGTCCTTGATCGCTGGACTGGAGTGAACTCCGACTCAAACTGCTCCAACTTGAGAGTGACCTGATATGCAGCCTCTAGGGTGGTTACATTGCAGCGAAAGAGTTCATACTAAAAGTGGGGCTGCAGACTACGGTAGAAGCGGGAAACAAGCATCGTTCTCTCTTCCGAGATGTTACATCACAAAAAATATTCATCAAACTCTGCGATGTACTCGGAAATGGATAGATCCCCTTGGTTGAGATTTCGCCACCTGTCAATGAGCCTCTGACGGTACGTGATAGGAAGATACTTAAGCCGAAGCTTGTTCTTCATCTCATTCCAAGATTCAACTTGGGGCTCCTGGCGTTGAAATAGCAAGCCCTCCACATTCCCCTAATAAGTTTGCGCTTGCCCTAACAACTTCATTTTAGCGAACTTGACTCTCCGGTGGTCCGTCATCTCGAACCACTCGAAGTACCAGTCCATGCCGGCCTCCCAATCAAGATAGACCTTCAGTTCCAAGGATCCGTTAAAAGTGGGAGGCTCTGCTCATACGGTCCTGAGGACTCTATCATCCTCTTCATCCCTCGGCTGATGAAAGCCATGACGGCGTCGGCCATACCCCTCATAGGCATTATTGGACCCATAGTCCTCTAGATCAAGGTCATGATGCTGTGGTTCGATGGCCCGGTGAGAGGCGGGATAAGGAACAGGTGCGGGCTGGCCCTGGGCCGCGGGAGCGGGCTAGATCTGGGCCACGAGAGTGACTTGGCTTTGGGCCGCCGCGGGAGTGGGTGCTGGTGGACCTTGGGCCACTCCAGAAGGGTCCCCGTGTGACATTCTATCTAACCATCTAACCAGACCTTGGATAGATCTATCGGATGACTCCATACGTTCCTCCATGGCTTTAAGCCGGCCATCCATACAGTCCGAGAAGCTCCTAAAGGTCACCTCGGACAGGTCCATCTGGGCCATGACGGTCATCATCGCCTCGTGTAGGGAGTGTAGGTCTCCAGAGGCGGCATCCCATGGGTTTGCCATAGACGTGGGGTGATGGTATTGGGTACCTCACCGGGTGGGCATGCAACGACACAAATGTTGGAATGCACTAACTAATGCGAGCTGAGGTACCCAGACTCAAATGAGTATCTAGTACCTGGAGGAGATATTGGTCCGAAGACCCAACTCACGCAAGAGGCTACCTTCTAGATAGGGATAACCTATCCTTCTGGCAGCATCTTTTCATATACCGGATAGAGGCATGCAGTGAAACACCTTGGACAGATGACCCTAGACTCAACCTTCTCTGATACCAATTTGAAGCGGGACGGGACACGAGAGAGCTAGGACCTATGACAGACTCGAGTGCGGCCAGCACTCACACGCTAAAAGGTAAGCCAGGCGACTAACCTCCATGGTGTTTCTCCAGGTGGAGTCATCTCTCAACAAGAAACACTCTCTAGTCCAATGATCATCCCTACGAGGGAAATGTGAGATCGCAGCGGTTAAGGAACCACATCGCCTAGGGTATTCTAGTTCAGCTCGATGCTCAACGGGGGCTATGGGATCGGATGTTCACTCTCTCAACCACGGTGATTTGTAGGGGGCTAGGGGCCCTAATTGCACATGCACGGCATATAAGACAGCATACTAAATAAAACAAATGTCGAGAAATCAGGGACGTCGTGCGTACCTCCATGACTAGTGCTTGGGGAAGAAACTTCAACCGGATCTGACAACCCCGATACACGCTAATAAAAGAATAATTACAACCCACAATTATTTGCCCACTCCTCGCAGGGAGATAATAGCCTACAATGCTGATTTCGGGGCTGCTGGAACACAGGCTGATGGGCAGCAGTCATTGGCGACATAGGGGCGAGGGGACAGCGCTCGGGTCCCGCTCGTTGGGTTCGGTCCACGTTGATCAGATTGCGCAGTCGGCTTGTAGAAGGTGGTACGGCTAGATCCGGGGCCAAATTGACCTGTCATTTATTGGGACGTGTAGAGGACTAGACGCCATTCGGCCCGTCTAAGTGGCCCATCCAAATCTGCTGCGGATCAGACGTGGCGGCTTCTACAAACCAGACGTGGTTCTATTTTGTAGATCTGCGCAGGGAGTAAAGAAATTATGGAACAATTCATGGCGGGGTGGGATTGAGGCTCCGCTTACTGGGACTCGTCGGTGACACCTGGAGAAAGATCTGAGCCAAAGGGTTTGGCCAGATTTAGAAGGAGATGACCAGAGGCTCTCCTGCTATGTTCAGATGGTTCTAGGTCAGATCTGCACAGGTCGACCTCCGCAGTCCCATGAAAACCTTCACCATGCCTAGCACAGAGATCAGGATGGAGTGTGCTTGGTGGCGTTGTGAAGAGGGAAGACAATTCTACGATCCATACAAATATCAGGCCAAAAGGTGTTGAAGTGAGATGTAGAGGATTTTCTCTACGAAGAGAAAGGAATCTACTTCACTGGGACGGACAGCTCTGCTCGACTTCGCGGTCGGAATTATTTTTGGCTATCCTGAACTCTGATCGATGGGAAACTAGCGTCAAATTCTTCTTGACTTGTAGGATCAGCTCTGGTAAAATCTCCAGGGCCCGATCTGCTCAAGATGAGGCTGTCGATGATTAGCAAATCACAGATGTGATCTAAGATAGCAGATCGAGATCTACTTGCAAATGCGAAACGATCAGAACTTCGAGGTCGCACCGATAGGTCGGCGCGTCGCACCCCGCCTAGATCCCGTCTCAGGATCTAGGGTTCTTGGACATCCTATCCAAGGAAGGAGAAGGAGAAGCTCTCTCTCATAGATTTTTCCTCAAATTTTTCTGCATTAAACTAAATTTTCCCTTACAAGAGCATATATATATGGGATGGGGAGAAAACCTAATGGGAAGAGTGGGGGAGATGGCACCTACATGGGAGGGGAATGGAATGAAAGGAGGGGGTGGCCTTCCCTTTCCTTGGTCATGGAGGGAGGCGCCCCCTTCCTTGATTCAAGGAAGGGAAGTTCAACTTCCACGCTTGACCACTTCAAATTAATTAAAAAAAACTCCCACCCCTTTTTGACTTGGACCAAGCACATTAAGCCCATTACAAGTCCCTTGGCCCACTAACCGCTAGCCCATTCCCCACATGAGGTCTAATAAAAAAATAAAAAGGATAATTGTCCATGCAAGGACTACAAAGGACCCAATAAGGCCTTAAAGCAAGAAATAAGACAGGTAAATAGCTTGATCACATGTCCACGTCCTCCCCGAGCCATAGCAACTCCCGAGCGCATCTCGTACCCTAGCGTGTGCTGTGGCGTGTCACCGTACCAATTCTCCCCGGGTGGGAGGAACTCGACCCCGTCGAGTAAGGGTCCTGATTGCTGATGTGACGCTCCAGTAGGTTCGGGTCAAGTCTGTAACGCCTGTGTCTTAATGGATCCATAGTGGTTCGCACCCGGATCCGATTCTGTCAGTTCTGTCGATTTTTATGGATTTTTCAGCTATTTTCTGGCATTTTTCTAAGAGAGTTAAAGTATTTTAGCAATTAAATTGGGTATTTATGTAATTATTAAAATTAGGGGGTTTGCTGTTGTCGCTGTTGCTGTTGCTGTTGTGTTCGTTGCGGTCGTCGTCGGTGTCGCTCCTGTCGCGTCGCCGTGCCCCGCCGCGCGCCGTCGTCGGCGCGCGTCGGGTCACCACGGCAGCAGCGATCGCCCGATCAGCGTCGTCATCTCGCGCATGCGCTTGGCGATCTTGTGGTTGATGTTCGGGCGCACGTACTTGCGCGTCGACGTCGCGTCGTCCGGTCCCGCGTGCGCCGTGAGAATGCGAATCTCCTCCGCGTCGTAGTTCTCCGCAAGGAACGTCGCTGCGCTCGCGCGGCCGCTGTGCGGCGTCAGCCCCAGCGGCCGCAGCGCCAGCCACGTGCGGAAGTACGACGCCGGCGCCGCCAGGCCCTGCAGGCACCATTGAACGATCTGCGGCGACGCCTCGATGACCTTGATGCACTTCTTCTTGCCCGTCGGGTCGGACTTGTTTCGCCCGAGCCGCATCATGATGACCTCCGTCCCGCGGTCCGCGAGCCGGTGATGTTCGAGCAGTTTGAGCCGACTGATGTCCGCGTGCCGCGACGCCGACATCAGGCACAGCACGATCGTCGGCCACTCCTTCGCGTTGCGCGCCGCGAGAAACGCGCTCGGTGTCGCCGTCGGCGCCTGCTTCGTCTCGATGTCGCTGTTCATGCAGTTCGTGAGGCGCCGCCGCTGGAGCTTCGACAGCGGCCGCATCCAGCCGCGCGCCATCGCGATGTTGAAGTACGTCGCCGCCGTGCTCGCCGCGTATTTCTTGCGAAGGTACGCCGCCAGAGTGAACGGGTCGTAGTTGCACTGCGCGGCCATCTCGCGCACGCGATCGCCGCGCGCGTCGGCGCTCAGCAAAGCGCGCATCGCATTTCCGGCGTCGACCGCTGCGGCGAGCTCGTCGGCCGGGATCGTCACCGGCCGCGCGCGCGACGTTGTTGTCCTCCTCCACTGGTTCGTCATCCTTGCAGCCGTCAGTGCTGCTGCTGTCCGTTGTCGTGCCGTCGTCATTCGAAGTTTTGAAAAAAGTATGGATGATGCCCTTGCCCGCTGTAAAAGATTCAGTTTCGCCCGTCGGTGGTGGAGAAGAGGGGATGGTGGTGGGAGCCTCCGCGGCGCTATTTCGACCGGCGCTTGCCGCCACGAAAGTTGCCGCGGTTTTTTGCGCCGCCGCCGCGACGCTTGCCACCGCGCTTGTCGCCGCGCTCGCGCTGCTCGTCGCTCTCGTCGTCGCTCGGCGGACGGCGATCGCGCTTGAGGTTGCTGAGGCGAATCGCGGTCGCCTCGACGGTCATTGCGGCCGCCGCGGCCGCCTGCGCGCGACGCGCCATCGGCAACTCGTGGCGCATGCGCAGCTGGTCGGCGACGGCGTCCTGCATCTGCTGGTCGCCCGAGCGCAAAAAGGCGTGGCGATCGATGAGCAGCGCGAACAGGCGGTCGGTCGCCGACTTGAAGATCGGGTTGGTGCACAGGTCGGGGAACTGCACCGCCAGGCGCGACAGGTCTTCGAGCGCGCGGTTCGCGTAGTCGCCGGCGCGGCCGCTGAAGGCCCTCGGCGGCGCCGGGCCGAGGTAGTGCAGCCGGCGCTGCTCCGCCGCGACGTGGCACGTCATCTCGTCCACGAGCATGATGGGCCAGTTGGCGATGTTGTCGCGGTGAGCGGGCACGTACAGGCTCAGGTCCTCCGTCTTGCCTGCCTCGACGGCGCCGGCGAAGTCGTGATCGATGTCGCCCTCGTCGTCGTCGTCGTGCGCATCGCCGGCCGGTTCCGCCGCGCCGCCGCGCGCAATGAACTCCGCGCCGGCTTCGGCACGGCGCGTGCGCGCCGCCTCGGCGTGGGCAGCGCCCCGCAGCTTGCCGACATCCTTGCGCGCGTCGGCCGTCAGGCCCGCGAGGTGGCGCGCGGCCGCGGTGGCCATCACGCCGACCTCGTCGTGTGCGCCGGGCGGCGCGCCCACCTTGGTCAGCCACGCGCGCAGGATGCACGCGCGCACGGCGATGTCTGGAAGCACAGTCGTGATCGTGCGCAGAAGTTTGCGCAGGTCGGCGTCCGCGTTCATTTCTTGAAGAGTGTGTGTGTGAAAGTGAAATAACTTTGCTGCTTTAGCTTGCAGCGTGTGTGAAATTACACGCTACAGCACTGCCAATCAAAACTCATCAACGTTTTTTGTAACAAAAAATAATTTCACGCCAACTTGTTTTGCGTTTTCTCAATTCAACAATGCACCAGGTTACCGTCCGATCACTTCGAGCTTGCGCTGCTGAATTCGCTGAAGTTCCACTTATGGACCAAAGCGGTCAGACCGCGGAATGCGACGCTCGTGCTCGCTGCTGCTCGCGCGCCGGGTGATACCCCGATAGTTGCCTCACCATTCCAAGAAGTGCCTCACTTTCCGGAAATTTTCTCACCCACTCACCCTTTTCACCTTTTCACCCACCGATAGTCGACTCACTTCCGATACTCGGCTCACCCGCTCACCCTATTTTTTATTTTTCTGAGTTGCAGACGATTTTGGAGAAGTTTCATAAGTTCTGTCTTTATTTGAGCTGGAGATAAAGGAGGTATACAGTTTGTTTTCAAAAGATTTTTTATTTACAAGTGCATACCCAGCCCTTTTTTCTGAAAATTAATTTTGGTCCCCAAGAGTTTGTTTAAGTTTTCTCTACCCTCAACAAATTTTGATAGCGAATCATTCAAATCTTTAATTTCTTTTTTCAATGAGGAGATGCGCCATTCAGAGTCATGAGCTCTTCCTCACATGTAGCGAGCTGGCCATTCAACATAGCATTCACACTTTTATAATTTTTAATTTCTAGCTCTAACACATGAAACTTTTCAAAACCGTTATCTACAATGCTCTTTTCCTTTTCATAGGCCACAAGCCTTTCATTCAACACTTCATTTTATTTTCTCAAATTTTTATTTTCCTCAAAGAGCCTCTTATTCTCAATCAATTCATCAAGGAATTTCTTATCATTAGACATAGATTCCAGTTCATTTTGAAGTTATTTTTCAATTCCTTCTAGCTTGGAGATTTCATCTTGAACGGTCCTATTTTCATCCCTCATAAAACTGATTTGTTCTTTATGCAAATCCATGTCAACCAAAATAGACTCATTTATTTCTTTGAAAGTAGTGCATATTTCACAAGAGTAATTATCATGAAGGTTGTTTTCAAGTTTCTTTTTTAGCTTTTTATTTTCTGATTTTATTTTCTTATATTGCTTTACCAATTCATCGTATGCATCCATAAGTTCCTCAAAGGTAAAGTCTTCAGAATCAGAACTTGCCTGAGTTGAGGGGTCACTGGGTTGATCATTGATGTCGGCCATTAGGAAGTCATGCGTTTCTTCTTCTTCATGGATGCTAACCAAGCCATCCAAGATTTCTTTGGCTGTTCTGTAGCTGGAAGCAAAAGGAAACTTGGTGATATCTACTGCAGCTTTCAACAAGTTTAAAGCAGCAAGATTGTCAATATTTTTAGTCCTGTGTTCAGCAGACCATTCAGATGTATCTGATGGCAGCTCATGAGGATCATGAGATATAAGATTCCACAATTTAGAATCAAGCGAGTTAACAAATACACACACCTTTCCTAGCCAACTAGTGAAATTAGAACCATCAAAAACTAGCGGGGAAATCATGGAAACTTGTTTCGCGAAAGAACTCATGATGGTAGCCGCACCAGGATCTTCTCTGCAGATCGTTGGATCTGTGTATGGCAGAGACCCACTCTGATACCAATTGTTGAGTGCATCAATAGGATCTAGAGGGGGGGGTGAATGGATCCTTTTAGAAACAATGCCCAATTTAAAAGTTTAATTCGATCCGATCACTTAATGAAATGCAGAACAAAGGAACACTTATGTTCCCAACAAGATTTGCTAAATCAGAACAAGGCAGTCCTACACAAAGGATGATCACAGCACACCGTATAGAAGTTGGCTCATGCCAAGCTGTGTGTGTGATCACAGTGCTGGACACGATGGAGTTCGAATAACAAATAGATGTAATAATTAGCAAACCAACCTGTGAATGGGAGATAGAAGAAATAGATCAATCACACAAATCTCAGCCCACTGCACAAGGATTTTTAAGGTGGTTTAGTCTGCAAATCCATAGACCTATGTCCACCCCTCATCAAACCCGGTGAGGCTTTACCACGCTACAAATGGAGCAATGGGGACAAGTCCCCTACAATAGCTGATACACAGCTTGACACGAGGAACAAACTCCTCACAAGGACATAATCCTCACACTGCTGCACGTAGCACCACATGGGGATGAACCCCACACACACACGAGGACGTAATCATCACGAGGATGTAGTCCTCACGCTGCTACTTGCAGCAGCACACTGGGATGAATCCCCACACACGCGAGGATGTTATCCTCATGAGGACACGGTCCTCACGCTGTAGAATTACCGTGCCACACAGGGACAAGCCCCAAAAGAAAAACAAAACAAAGAACAAAAACACGCTACAAAAATGCTACACACCACGGGGACAAACCCCACAACCATACACGGCTACACAGCCTCCCAAGACCACTCTGGTCTCTAAAACATAGCACCGAACACACTGCTATCAACATAACACAACACATTAAAAACTGATGCGGTTTCAAAGGAAAAATAAGAAATGAAACTGATAAACTCCAATGTAGCTTCAGATGAAGATCTAGAGGCTTATGGCTATAACACTAGACTCAGATCTGAAGACTGGTCAGATCTGGTCTGTCTTCTGCTTCTTAGATGAAGTCCCTCAGCTCGGATGCACTCTTTTCTTCTCTTCTTCTCAGCACCGGACTGGTTCAAACTAGGTGATGGGCTGCTCACTTTCTTCTTCTCTTTCTCTCAGATTTTTCTTCTGTAAAGCTCAGACAGAGTTTAACTCTTTCTTGCTCAAATCTTCTCCAGGCAACAAGAAGGTTTTCTTCAAGCCATGGGTCCATGGCCTAAGCTCGAGGTTAGGATAAGAAGACGTTAAGGTGGTGGATAATGGTCTTGTCCGGCCAGAAACGTCGGGACTCTTTCGTGATGAAGGCTTTTACTTTTTAAAGTAGATAATTAAAGGTGTTTTCTTCTTACAAAAATGAGGTTGCAGGCCTTAGCGAGCTTCACCCTTCGGGATCTCCATCGAGCCTTTATCTTCGGGGGAGAAGGAAGAATGTGGGGGACAAACCTCCTGAGAGGACCGGCAAAACCGTTAACCCGATGGGTCAACAGGAGCCTACTCGACTCTCCCATTTCAGGCATCTTCAGACCAACCCTCGAGCGTTGACGTATTATTACCTTTTCTGTTTTGAGGGGTTCTATGGAATCAGACACGGTCACGACCAGACTTTTCACTTGATTTTGATTTTTCATTTCATTTTATTTTTTTGTTCTTTCTTTCTTTCTTTCTTTTTTCTTTTTTCTTTTCTCTTTTTTTCCTTATATGCCTGTAGGGACACTGCCCTCTTCTCGTGCTCTGATCTTAATTTGAGGGAATGGATCCTACTCTTGCCCTGAGGGAATTGTACTTCTGTCTCTTAGGCTCAGCGTTTTAAGGGCGCTGGCTGTCTCATTCGGTCGAGAAAGGAGAGGCATACCAAGCCCGCGGAGCTTGTTTCAGTCTGTATAGGGCTTTTTCCAGCTTGTAAACATGATCTGGTAGATCTGAATTCTCAAATCCCAAAGGCTACTCAACAAAGACTTCTTCTTTTATTAGTCCATTGAGAAAAGTGCTTTTGACATCCATTTGGTGGAGTTTTATTCTATTTGAACAAGCAAAGGCCAACATTATTCTCATAGCTTCTAACCTAGCAACGGGGGCAAAAGAATCCTCAAAGTCTATTCCAAATTCCTGGTTATACCCATTTGCCACTAACCTAGCCTTATTTCTAACAATTGATCCATTTTCATTGAGTTTATTCCTAAACACCCATTTTGTTCCTATCACTATTTTATCTAAAGGTCTGGGAACTAAAAACCAGACTTTATTACGCTCAAACTAGTACAACTCTTCATGCATTACATTGGTCCAGAATTCATCCTTAAGAGCTTCTTCAACAGCTTGGGTTCTACCTGTGAAACTAATGCCATTTGATCTGTTTCCTCTATTTCCTTGAAGTGTGATCTAGTTCTAGGAGTGTCCTGCAGATTTCCTAGAATATTGTCCAGAGGATGATCTTTTAAAAACCTTAGATTTGGGGATGTTTTACCTTAAGGGCATGCTCTGTCTCCTTGCTTCTTAGCTTCACTGGTTTCTTCTTCCTGCTGCAATTCCTCACTTGACTGCTCAGGTTCTTCCTTGGGATTAAAGAAATCCCCACTCAGCTCATCCTTCCTGTCAGAATCAGAAATATTAGTTCCATCATCATGTTCATGTCGGCACTAAAAAAAGGGAGAAAATAAGAAAAAAGAAGAAATAATACAAGTGGGCCCAAAATAAAAAGGGTCAAATGGGCCATGCCAAAATGGGCCATGCATGAGCAATAGAAAGGGGAGAGCAGGAATTTTTTTTTAAAAAGGGAAAACAAAAAAAAATGTGAAAGCAAGGAAGGAAGGACACACGGGGTTGACCATCTTCTTCTCATCCCCGCGTGCTCCTCTAGGCATTTATTGCCTCGCTCTACCCTCTCCCAACTTCGCCACGCACCCATTCCACCACACCCCTTGCACGGCAAAGCAGTCGCATCCCCCACAAAGCAGCCACGTCAACTGTAGCAGTAGCAACAGCACATCTACAGCAGCAGCAGTGAACTAGCAGTAGCCATGCCTGCAGCAGTAGCATGGCAGTGATAGTAGCAGCAGATAAAGAAAGGGTTGGATGTTTCCCTCTGAAAACAGGGGCTCCGACCCCTATATAAAGCCCACCTCAGTGGAGCTCAAGCTTCTTCAGCACCTTTCAGCTGGCGAGAGGCTCCTTGGCTGAAGAGGTTGAGCTTTGGTGACCTATAGAGAAAAGAAAGAGAGAGGAAGAAAGTTCTCCCCACAGGCTTCGGTGTTCTATAGAGAAGAGAGGGTGTGAGTGAGTGCCTATTTGTAAACTCTGGGCTGGCAGAGGATTGAGTGGTGAGGGAGAGAAGGGAAGAAGATCTGAGCAAGGGTGGGTCTTTACCCTCTATCCTCCCTTTCTTTTATCGCTCAATAAAGCCCCCCTCCAATGTAATCTTGCTGGTTTTTCATGAATAAAAAAAAAGCCATGGGCTTTAGTCCGAATTTTTTCTCTCACCCATATCTCTATGCTCTTTTCTTTTAGCTTTTTATGTTTCCTTTTCCTGTTCCTCCTGTAGGTAGGTTGAACCCCCTTTTAATTTCTTCAAAGCCACCCATTCAGTGATTTTTATAACGATGGCCACCGGCCCGGGGTCTATCTTAATCCATAGATATGTCTCTGAGATCACCAACCATCGGAAGCCTAATACTCGTCTCTTCCTAATTCCAGAAGTTGATGGAGATCATAAGTTTGTGATGTTTCACATTTGACATTAAATAAACTGCAATCTGTTGATCCATTATCTTCGATCATCATCTGAGAATAATTGCATTGGATCAGGCCACAGAATTGGGCAGGGAGATGCCAGATCCACTCTTGTGAGGAAAGAAAGGGTGATTTGAGATAAGCAACAAAATTAATATTGAGTAGAAAATGAAAGTAGGAGAGGCATATCATTTTGCTGGACATTTCAGTTTTTTTTCCGGAAGTTTTAGATGAGTTCACAAAAATTGGTGTTTGCATTCATCAATTGCTTAAGCTTTCATGCCCTGATTACTTCCACCGTGAGTCCTGGATTTCTTTTTCCTGCATAAATATAACTTCATGGACTTATTTTGTAAGCCATCCATGCCACGTTTTTTTGTTTACTGTCTTTTGTTTGATTACAATGACAGTTGCTGAATCAGATTGTATGCGAGTTCCCTCCAGATCATCCTATATCAAGTGTCAGGCCTTTAAGAGAACTCCTTGGCCATACTCCACTTCAGGTATTAAACTCTTTATAATGTCATTGTCTGAATGGTCTCTTAAAGTTCTCTTAAAGGAACTCCTTGGCTTTTAAGAGAAATACTTAAATCCAAAACTTTTCTTTTTCCTTTATGGATTGCAAAGAAATGTGAAATGCTAAGGCATTGTCACCACTATGAATGGTCTTGTCATTACCTTTCATAGCCATTTTTCATACATTGAGCATTTCCAGTTTTTCTGCTTAATAGCTTACGAATACACCTTACTGTACTACGCAGGTTGTTATGGGTGCCGTTCTTGGTTGTGTTGTATCTTATCTCCTGAGAAATTCTGTGTAGGTATAGCCGGGGTCATGTGAATCATTCAAGCGAACAAGCTTATCTTTCAGTATCAAATGAAAATGTAATTGTTATTTCTCATTGCCCTCCAGTGATATGCTGCTTTATTTTTTTGTATTCCTTTTTCTTGCCTGGCATATGAGTTACATATTTGTTTTGTCTACAGAGCCCATTACATGTATTTTGCACATAAAACGCATGGTGGCTGCATTGTATTTGTTGAATTGGATAATCAAAATTTATGGGTTACACAATTCTAATTCTATCTAGGACTGTGATTACACAAATGGGGCAGAAATGGAGCGGTGTTTATTCAACCAATGTAATGTCTGCTTGACTTGTGGGAACTCCCCCCTGCTGAATAAAGATGGAAGAAGGAAGCCCAAATGCACCGAAACATGCTGGAGGAGGTTCTATTCGATTGTGACCACGACACTCTTTCTTTCTTTTTTTTTTTTTAATCTGAGAAGTGTGTGAAGATCACCACTGGAAGGGGAGGTTAGATAACTTTCTAGATGATGAAGCAGTTGTCACAGCGTTGTGTTTCATCCCAAAATATCCCATCACTTCATCACGAAGCCCTTTGTGTTTCATTTGGAATAAGTACTAGACACATGCCAGTTGTTTGCCCTCTGAAGTGGGGAGCAGCCTCCTCCCTTATACAAAAGTCTCCACACCATGGTCATGGTGATGTGAACCTTCCCACCTCCCTAAGATACCAAGCGAGCCTCAGGATTTTGAGCATCTTTGGCATGCACGGCCTTAGCCTACTCTACCACAACGTCATGGATCCCTTGCCAAACTATCTTGGCAAATTGTGCTCCAGCTGGGGGTTTCAATCCGAGCCCAATTACCCAATTTCCGATCTGATAACTGACAGTTTGGAGTGCCAACCAGAAACATAAATTAAAAAATAGTGACTGTTTTCGATATGGATTCTATGAGCATTGGAAATTCCTGATAAAAATAGGAAATGAAGCCACAAAGTGCAAGCCTCCTGTTTCTGATTTCCGATATTTTTTGATGTTAAATTAACTGTTATTAGCTCCAAGTGACCTGTTTTATTTGGAGAAAAGGTTAGCCTGTGGAGCACTCAGCGCACGGCTGAGGTTGTGTGAGCTGGCTCCCTGAATGGAGCAAAAACAAGTTAATTCCCTCAGAAATAGGAGCAAAAACAAGATGAAAACAAGTTAATTCCAATTTTATTTATTCCTGCCCGGATCGCAACATGACACCTTTTCTGAGGGCACAATGTCCATTCGCTACGACGATCTTTTTTATGCCTTCGATGTCGATATAGCCGCTCACTGTGCAATGAACGAGTTCCCCCCAAAAGGTTAAAAAGAGTATGGGATTCGAAGATGGGAATAGGAAACGGTCCAAACAATTGCCAAAACGAGTCACCAGACCTTACTTGAGCTCATAATAATCAATAACGACGATATCTGAGGTTTGGGTTTCTAAGAAGAGTCTCAAACCAGATATAGGACAGCCCGAGTCATGTCTCAATGTAAGCATTTTGTGCATTCAACATCTATGAAAGTAATAGGAATAGGGTCAAACTTTTGGAATTTCGGTTCCCATTTGCCGCCCTACTTGGAAACAAGGATGTGGCCTCTCTCTCTCTCTCTCTCTCTCTCTCTCTCTCTCTCTCTCTCTCTCTCTCTCTCTCTCTCTCTCTCTCTCTCTCGCGGCCTGTGGTGCTGCCCTACAGGGGTGGAAGTGGAGGAAGAGGACAATTGGGTTTCTCTCCCTTACCTTATTGTAGTGCAAGCATTAAGTGGATGGGCCTTAATGGAGTGGTATACCTTTTCCAAAACCACTTTTTAATTAGCCAGGCATCTGATTGATATCCATCGGATGGAATTCTCTGGATATTGATCCAATTACCCACTGGAGACCCATTGGAAGCTGGAAGAGTCCATTTGCAGCCTACACGCAATGCCCGACGTTTCACTAGGCTCAACTTCGCCTCGATTAACTAATGTCCTTGGATACGTAGTCAGGGGAGGGGAGTACGTATTTACATTTCTCACATGCAAGAAGCAAGACACCAAATTTCGGTGGGAAAGAAAAAACCAATTCTCCAACCTCTATTTTCTCATGGGGAGAGGGGGCGACACGCACCATAAAGAGCAGAATAACCTGGGATTATGAGAAGTAATTTCCTAACATGATCCCATGTTCGCAAAACATGAGGAAATAGTTATGAGGGTATAAAAAAAGAGAGAGAGAAAACTTTGAGGTTCATGACAACAAGAGGGCGGTTTGTGATAAACAAACCGAAGAGATGTGAATTATATAAACAAAAGAGATGTGAATCACGAAAGAAACTAACTAATTGCACCTCGACTGTGAAAAGACAATAGGCAAAGGAAGAAAGCAAGCTGAAAGACATGGAGAACACAATCCCCCCCCCCTGAAAACTACAACCTACAATGCCTCTCCGGGGCAGGACATCTAGTCATGCTCTTTTTGACCTTCACTGGCTCCTTGTTTATCTTACATGGCTATAGATAGGGTTGAAGTGAAAATCAAAGTTCATGTGCTTCCCTATAACCTGCCGTGCTATCTTAGAGATGCAGCAATACCGAAGGTCTTCAGGGAGTTCCCATTTGACTGGTCACCGAATTCCTAAGTTTTCTTCTCATTCCAGTGACTACAAGGCAATGTAACGGTATCAGCTCCTGTACTGAAATCACGTTAACTTCTCCAATGTATATACAACTCTGGAAGCTCAAGGATTAACCAAGAACCATACAACAGGTCAACCGATCCTTCCTGACTGGTCAACAAGAGTGCCAACTTCGTCTCCACAAAGCACCCCATAAATGTTCACAGATTCTCCAAGACAAAACTAGATCTCCAAAGATGAAGTTTATTTCAAGGCATCCAGTGTAGCTAAAATACAGTGATTATTGTTGGCAGCAGGACCACACAACTAACCAGGAAAGTTGTTCCCTTTGCAGAATGTGATCGCTGTTGCATCCTTGGTTATGAAACTTCTTGAAAGCAATCCCCCTGATTCCCTGAATAAAAAGCTCTCATGACACTACTGTTGGGTCTCGGCTGACCGTAAACAAAAAAAAAAAATCTGTAAATGGTGATCCCTTTAAGAATGGCACCAGAACCAACTGCTAAAAGAAACTAAGTTTACATTGAAGTCCTGTGCTCATCGAAGAAGTGAAAATAAAACAAATGACAGATGGAAAGGATGTGATGCTTCTATGATGTCACAGCATAATTGGCGAACGTACTGAAGATCTCAGAGCAGCTGCCACATCAGTGCTGAAGACTGAAGGAGGGGGACCCTGTTCCAGCACTAGCACCACGAATGTTACAACTCTTCCTTTCTCAAGATAATGGATAGCTACTTCCCTAACGTATGACTCTGCAGTCTTTTGCATCATTGTGCATGATGTTTGAACATGTGGCTGCACACCAATCTTCTCAAGAGATGCTTGAAGCTACACAGGGTTCACTACAGTTAACATCCACCTTAGTAAATGAAATGAATAAGAATTCTCTCTCCAGTGGCATAATCTATTTCTCACGGGGTAAGGCTCACTAATTACGGAAAAAGATAAGGGGTACAAGTAACCAAAAACAAAGAGCAAGACATTTATAACACGAACATGCAAATGAATAGGGCAACAGGTACTCCACGGCACTGGATTTCTCCACATCTATCTATGTAAGAACATACACACTACTATGACATACATGAAATCAAGAACTTAAAAAATGCAGGTGCAATGCACCCAACTTTCCTCCTAAACAGTGCCAATCTCCCTCCTAAAATGTGACCAGCATAGCTCTCTTGCAAACAATGTTCACAAAATACTGACTACTGAGGCAGAAGCAGATAAACTGCCACATGGATCAATAAGATGGGACCCCTCCCGTCCGTGATCCTGCCTGGGGAGCGGGCCATGACTGGTAGGGAAGCAAAATTTAACAATAAGCCAAATTCAATTCATGACATTATGCACAATTATTGTCACATGAATCAAAAGCACAGGGAAAATAAGAAACTTCTGTAATATCGAAGGAAACCTGTAAGGCAACATAAAGCAGGGATCAACTATCGCGAGAATTCTATTAGTCATGTCTCGCTATCATTTTATGAGAGAATGATTGGGACATCCAAGAGGGCAGGGCTGTATGAAGTTAAGAACCAATGGGAGTTTGAGAACAAGATGGATATCAATGCCTTAACTCAGAAATTGAACAAAATGGATGTATTGGCGTAGAAAATGGAGAAGGTTCATCTAGTAGCTCAGAAGTTAGATCAGTTGTTATCTATGAATAGGCAAGAACCTTCTTTTTCTGCTCCTCAACCTCAACCGTTCTCATCTCCCAGTCATGAAAAAATCTGTGCTCTTTGTTCTAGCCCAAACTACGCTGTCACTGATTGCCCCACTGCGGCCCAGCTTCCCCCGTTCATCCAAGAATAGATCTTCGCTGCTCAAGGTGTGTCCAAACCTGCTTATGATCCTTATTCTAACACCTACAATCCAGGTTGGAGAAATCATTCCAATTTTTCTTGGAAGTCTCAACAAGGTCCATCTATCCAATCCAATCCCTCAATTTAGAAATAATCTTTTCTAACTTCCAGTCAATCCCATCCAAACCTTTCTTATCCTTCTCCGTTTCAATAGCAATTCCAACAACCTCCATTCCATCAAGCTCAGGCCCCGTACCCACAAGCTCCATTTTCTCAGGGCCAGTTTCAGCAGTTTTCTCCATATCATTTTCATCAACCCCAATATCTGCCACCTCCTACTCAGCCGCATTTTGATGAGAAATTTGAGCAACTCCAATAACTTATCCTTACTCAGCAACAGTCTATTTCCAAGTTGGAGAACCAAATAGGTCAACTGGCTGCGAATAGCATGAGGAGGGAGGTTGGCCAGCTTCCTAGCCAACCAGTGGCTAACCCCAGAAATCAACCCCCTGGCTTCCCTTAGAGAGCTCCTCCTATTCTTCCTCAACCTAACCAATCTCAGCCTCCCCCTCCTGGAGACCCTCAATTCAAGAACGCCAAGGCCATATCTACCCTTAGGAGTGGGAAGATTTTAGATGACCCTTATCAGGCTAGAAGAATTGGTAGTAGTTCGGGCCAAGAAGCCCACGTGGAAAGTGATAGCGAGGAAGAGGAGCCAGTGATTGTGTAAGAGAAAAAGAAGCCAGAGGGGGAAGAGAAGAAGCTAGACAAAGGAAAGGCAAAGGTTGATGCAGGACCCTAAGAATATATGTCGAAGGCACCTTTTCCCGATGCTCTAAAGTCAAAGGCTCACAAGAAAATGCCAGTGCAACAAGAAGAATTAGTGGAATTATTTAAACAGGAGAATATTAATATTCCACTGTTGGATGCAATCAAGCATGTGCCAGCATATGCGAAGTTTTTGAAAGAGCTTTGTACTCCAAAGAGGGAGCCGAAGGTCGTAACTCAAAAGATCCGCTTATCTGAGGATATTAGTGCTATTTTAATGAATCATTTACTGAAGAAATTGAAGGACCCCGGGACTCTGTTAATTTTATGCGACATAGGTGGAGTTACGTTTGATAGAGCATTACTGGATCTAGGAGCCAGTGTGAACTTGTTGCCCACCTTCATATACGAGCAATTTGATCTGGGGGAGTTAAAGCCCACTTCAATAATCCTTCAATTGACGAATCGGTTAGTGAAAACTCCAAGGGGTCTGCTGGAGGATGTGATTGTAAAAGTGCATGAGTATTATTTCCCAGTGAATTTTCTCATTTTGGATATGGCCTCATCCCAGGATCTAAAACACACACCAATTATTTTGGGACGTCTATTTTTACCAATGGCAAAGGCCAACATAAACTGTGCCATGGGAATGATGGACAACTCTTTTGGAGGTGAAAAAGTTTCTTTGAATGTGTTTAAGGCATCCCAGTACCCAGACCATGAAGAGGAATGCAATGTCATTGATGTATTTGAAGAACTGACGGATGAAAGTCTGGATGTTAGTAAGGATCTACTAGAAGAGGGTAGCCTACTTCAAGATTCCCCTCTTGCTTGTGCGCCCTACTCTAGGATAGATCCACTCCCTCCATTTCAAGCTGAACCTGTTCTTCCATCTCTGGATCATCCGCCTACTCTTGAATTGAAACCTCTGTAGAATTCTCTTAAGTACGCTTATCTGGGCCCTGATCAAACTTTACCAGTCATAATTGCCTCAAACCTCACCTCCGCTCAGGAGTCTCAGCTCTTAGATGCCCTTAAGGAGCATAGAGGGGCGATATGTTGGTCTATGGCGGACCTCAAAGGGATTAGTCCGGATGTTTACATGCACTACCTCTATTTAGAGGACAATGCCAAGCCAAGTAGAGAAATTCTACGTCGGCTAAATCTGAACATGAAAGAGGTGGTTAAGAAGGAGGTGGTGAAGTGGTTGGATGTCGGGATCATATATCACATCTCTGATAGCAAGTGGGTCAGCCCTACACAAGTTGTTCCAAAGAAATCTGGGCTGACTGTGGTTACAAGAAAAAGGAGAAGAAGTGCCCATGAGATTACAAACGGGGTGGAGAGTTTGATCTTCTTTCCCTTTTTCCCTTCTTCTCTTTTCTTTCTTTCTTTTTTTTTGTCTCTTCTCTTCTTTTTTCTTTTCTTTTCTCTCTCTTTTTTATTTCTTTCCCCCCCTTTTTTATGGAGACAAAATCAATGTCGAGGCAAGGGAGGGAGGGTCTAATACATCAAGGTTCGATCATCTGTTGGCCTGCTCACCAATGGTTGCACATCTATCAATGCGAAAATTGATTGTTGCATATCTACCGACCTGGGCCGATGGTTGATCGTGTGTTGGCTTCCCAGCCAATGGTTGCACATCTATCGGGATGGAAATCGATAGTTGCATATCTATGGACCTGGGTCGATGGCTGATCATCTGTTGGCCTGATGTCGATGCTTGAGTATTTTAGCTTCTGTCAGCTTAGTATCGACGGTTGAATCTTGAACATCCATCACCTCATCACCGATGGTTGAACCTCTGTCAGCTTGAAGTCCCGATGGCTAAATATCTATCGATTTGAAGCCCCGATAGCTGAACATCTGTCGATTTAAAGCCCCGATGGTTGAACATATGTCGGTTTAAAGTCCCGATGGCTGAACATCTATCGGTTTGAAGTCCCGATGGCAAAATATCTGTCGCCTTGAAGCCCCAATGGCTGAACATTTGTCAACTTAGAGCCCCGATGGCTGAACATCTGTCGGCTTAGAGCCTCGATGGCTGAATATTTATCGGTTTAAAGCCCGATGGCTGAACATCTATCGGCTAAGGCCCCGATGGCTGAACATCTGTCGACTTGAAGACCCGATGGCTGAACATCTACCGGCTTGAAGCCCCGATGGCTGAACATTTGTTGGCTTGAAGCCCCGATGGCTGAACATCTGTTGGATTGAAGCCCCGATGGCTAAACATCTGTCACTGTTGCCGAGCACTCATTGACTCGAGCGGCAGTGATTACATGTTTGCAGGCATCTATCAGCCTAAACACCGATGGTTAAACATCGTTCCTTTGGCTATCGACCATCATCTTCATGTATGCGACGTTCCTTCGCCGATCCTCGGCCCTCATTTCTCTTTTTTTTTATTGCTATCTGGAGGCCCCAGTGTCTAGGTGGCCCTTGCAATCAGTAGCCAATGTGTAATGCAAAAATTTACGAAGGAATGGCATTTGATAAGCCTAGATGATCATTCACCATTTCATAGATATGTACCACTGTTACAAGTGGCCATCGCCCCTAGAAAGGGGGGGGGGGTACATCTGGCAACAGTCGAGCATGCAATCAATGTCAATTTATATGGACGCCCCCAGGATGGGGCATCACCAGCATCTGGCACCATCTTCTCGAACTTCCTGCCATTGCTTAAAGGAACTTGGCATGTCCTTTAGAGCATGTTGTTCTTCGGCCAGTGTTGTGTGGCCACGTCGGCTGCCCTCAAGTTGGGCATTTGGTGAGGGCACGGTGGGTCCACCGTGTACTTGCCCATTTGTAATTCGCCCTTCTTGATCAGGCCTTCAACGACATCTTTAAATACGTAATAGTTTTCAATGGAATGCCCCATCGTCTGATTATATAGGCAGAACTGGGGGTCATCCCTTCTTCTGAGGTCATTCGGTCTCTTTGGCTCTGGAAGAACAACTTTGCCACATTCTTGAACCCACTCGAAGAGGGCCAGAGTCTTATCTCTCGGGAAGGAGTAGGGCTTCCTCATTTTGTCCCTTAATGAAATTCTCTGGTCAGTAGGCCTAGTGAGAGAAGTTCGGGCCGCCACCTTCATTTTCTCCTGTCGTCGCTCGAAAGCTTCAAAATCTGGGGTGCACAACCCTTCTCGGGCCGACTGCTTGTCAGCTGATTCATTCCCCCTACTCTGGGCGGTAGTAGCCAGGCAATACTTTATCAAAAAGACCTCAGCGTCAGCTGCTAGATCATTTAGCTCCTCAAGGGTTCAGATTTCAATGTCCATCACCCTTTGTATTATTTCACCCTTTAGGCTTCTTGCGCATCTTTGGATGGCACCCTCGCAGTTCGGAGGGTTTCTGCATCCTTCACGGGGGTCTCCCCTTCTTCTCGTATAGTCTAGGCCAGACTTGTCATTTCTTTGGTTGGTTGTTTGTAATTCAGCCTCGAAGACTTTGTTCTCGTCCCGCCTCATTTTGGCCGCTCACTCGGCCCTTGGCTTATTCGTCCCCGCCGGAGTTATCAAACTCGGGTACGACCCAGTCAATTGGCAAAGTGGGTTTGTCCTCGGCATCATGCGAGGTGTCAAAGATGCATGCTGTGACCACTGGGAGGGAATGCCCCTTGTGTAATCATGTACCATTCGGGGCATTACTGGTGGTGGTGGGACCTTGGGTGACTCACAGCCGCCCCAGAAAGCTTCAGATGAGGGCCTCGCCTGCCCGGGCATCGCCAGGTATAAACCCGTCTTGCTTGGTTTTCTTCTTGACACTTCGAATTCTTATAGTTCTTCATATAATTTTGCTGTCATGGCGGGGGTGGGTTGGGGGAAGCAGGAAGTGCTATCTCCTGTCCTGGCTTCAAATGAGCTTGGCGACATCATGTCATCATTGCCGACAACACCTTGCCCTTGAAAAGTTGACATTCTTACCCCCAGACCCTCACATGGAGGAGGGCTATAATAAAGGGTCTCCTCACTAGACGGCGAAAAGTATGCCACTTCATTCTCTATTTCACCGGTTTGGCTTTGGCTGGGCCAGGTTGAGAGTGTATGGCAAGAGAGGACGACGCCACTCCTTCTATTCTTTGAGGTCTTCCTTTTCTTCTCCTTTGAGGTTGGTGTATGCCCCTGCGATAAGTCATCTAGTGCGCGTAGCACCTCAGATTTTCCTTTGGCTTCTTGCACTAGGCCCAGAGGCTCTGAGTGCCCGCACGGGACGCATTCATCAGTGCATGTTGAGGGAGCTTCGGGCGCCTCTTTAGGTAACAGGTGGTATAGAGATACCATGTTGATTGTCCTCTTCAGATCGGGTAGCTCATGCGGACATGGAGGGTCCACTTTATTTTTGCCCAATTGGAGTTCCCCTTTCCTGATCAGGCTCTCAATAACATCTTTGAATACATAACAGTCTTCAATAGGGTGCCCAAGTGCTTGATGATACGGGCAAAATTGGGGGTCATCTTTTCTTCGGACATCACCAGGTCTCTTCGGCTCCGGAAGAGTAACTTTGTTATATTGGGAGGTCCATTCAAACAGGATCCGGGTCTTCTCCTTAGGGAAGGAGTAGTGTTTGCTCATCCTGGATAGCAAGGCGGGGCCTTCCTGTTGCTCTATCGGCTTGACGAGAGGAGGGTGGGAGACCCCATTATCTTCTTGTCGCTCAGACGCCTTGTAGTCGACTCTGTGGACTTCCTCAGGCACGGGCCTCTTATCTGTTGCTTTGGCCTTTTGACTGGTGACAGTAGGGGCAGAGAAATCACTATAGAAGAAGGCTTCAATCTCCACTACTACGCCGTTTAATCGGTCGAAAGACCTGATTTTAGTCCCGACCATCTTTTCGAGGATATCCCATCTCAGGTTCTGCTTACATATCTGGACAACATCTTCCTAATGTGACAGATGCTTGCATCTCATGCTGAGATTCCGTCATCTCTTGATATATTCCAAGGCCGTCTCATCGTGCCCCTGCTTGGAGGCATATAGCTGGGCCATGGTGGCCTCTCTTTCAGCAACATAGAACCGCTCTTGGAACTTCCATTGCATATCTAGCCAATCATTGATAGAGCCGACCGGCAACTTTGAATACCATTCGAAGGTGAGGCCCGTGAGGGAGGATCTGAAGAACTTCAGCAAGTAGGACTCCTCCGTGGCCAGGTCCCCCATGACATTAATATAGTGTGCTATATGCTCTTTGGGCAAGCCTTGACCGTTGAATTTGTCAAACTTTGTTGGCTTGTTGACACTAGGAGGTAACTTCTTTGCAGCATGGTGGGTCGGGTACGGCACCTTGTATACATTGAATAGGGTGTGGTCACCATCCCCCCTTTCGGCAAGCTTTAATTCTATCATCTGCTGCAACATTAATTTGCTTACTGCAATTGGGTCAGCCGGGTCTGGGTAAGCATGGGCTGACTATGCAGGCGGTATTGTCGACGCCATTTCTTACGGTGTGAGGGCAGATCCTTGGAATGGAAAGGCTGATGGCGGCGCTGGTGCTACCTGTTGTGGCTGTTGAAGAGGAATGCCCCCGGTGTGGCTGGGCGTTGGTGGAGACACCGTCTCCTGTTGATGCAGGACGGACGCGCGACTCGACTCCAATTGGATATGTGATCCTTGGACTCTAAGCAAGCTCACGATCGCCCCTAACGAGGGAAGCGTACGGACGTGCACGATTGACAAACTGACAGTGAGCTAGGGTGGTCGGCTCTCTCTTGTGCCCAGATCGGGTCATAGGACGGTCACGCTCTCTCGCTCGCAATAGTGAATAACAATAAATATCGAGCTAGCTTACCCTGTCATGCTCTCTAGCAGCGGCATAAACAAGTATATATGAAATAAAGTAAAGTGCCAAGTAAGGGGCGAATACGATACCTCCACGCTCTCGGCGTGGGGAAGATGACCCCGGCCGAATCGGTACTCCCGGAATAGTTATTACACAAATATTACAGCAAATAAATTATTGCCCACTCCACGTAGAGAGGTAAAGGGTGACACACGAGACCCGGGAGTAGCGGTTTTGGGTTGACGGGTAGCTTCTTGTGTAGCTTCGGTGGCACACGTACTTGTGACCGTGAGGCCCACGTGCTGGTCAGTGGGGCTGTGTGGGACCGGGTGGCACCACTGTGGTGGGGACTCCTGGAGGGGCTCTCCCTGGGTTGGCGGTGCACTGGTTCACTGGCCGGAGGCCGGGCGGCTCCGATCGTCACCGGTCGGAAAGGGTGCCCACGGATCTGCTACTTCTATTCTCAGGCGCGTGACTCGGCAAGAATCACTGCTGCAATCACTCCCGATGTCGGATCGATGCTAAAGAGGTACAGTTGGAAAGCTCTTTCAAAGTCCTTCGATCTAGGACCAAAGAAAAAAAATTGACTACTCCAGATCTGGCCTTGACCGAATTTCCAAGCTGCTGTTGGACAGAACCCAAAATCTCAAGGCAGTAATAGAGTTTCCTGAGAACTGCCATTGACCGTAGGGTAGACCTCAGATTCAGACTTTGAGCACTTCATGAAAGTTATGGAGAAATGAACAAGGAGGACGGGAGTATTTTTTATGAAAGGTTTTGTGGAGATTCCAATTTTTTGGAGATTTTATACTGATTGGGTGTCGGATCTAGACAGCAGGGGACTGAACAGATCTTGGGAAGAAGATGGAATTTCTAAAAATAGATGGTGGAACAAGCTATGCATGTGCGGCCACTGGTTCCACTGGACGGCCACGAAGCTGGAACACGTGCTGTTCCCCGAGACGTGGTTCGCCCACGCCATCCCGTGGAGCAAGAGCGCGCCGGAAAACTTCGCCGGCACCCACGAAGAGCACGTGCTGGTGATCTTCGACGAGGCTTCGGCCATCGACGACGTGATCTGGGAGACGACGGACGGCGCCATGACGACGCCAGGCGCCATGTGGATCGCGTTCGGCAACCCGACGCGCTCCAACGGCCGGTTCGCGCAGTGCTTCGGCAAGCTGAAGAACATGTGGAAGTCGCGCCACATCGACTCGCGCACCTGCAAGATGGCGAACCGCAAGCTGCTGGACAGCTGGGTGGAAGCCTACGGGGAGGATTCGGATTTCGTGCGCGTGCGCGTGCGCGGCCTGTTCCCGCGGGCCGGCAACCTGCAGTTCATCGACCTCGAAACCGTCGCCAATGCGATGCGGCGCAAGGCCGAGAACTACCAGCACGCCGGCAAGGTCATGGCCGTCGACGTGGCGCGGCATGGCGACGACCAGAGCTGCATTGGCAAGCGCCAGGGCAACAAGGTGTGGCCGCTGCAGCGCCTGCGCATCACGGATCTGATGCAGCTGGCCAGCCGGATCGCCGAGGCCATCGACGAGTTCGAGCCCGACGTGTGCTTCATCGACGCCACCGGCTTGGGCTGGGGTGTGGTCGACCGCCTGCACCAGCTGGGCTACAACCAGGTGATCGGCGTGCAAACCGGCGAGCAGGCCGACCAGCCCGAGCGCTTCCGCAACAAGCGCGCGGAGAACTGGTATCGCCTGCGCGAGTGGATTCAGGGCGGCGGCTGCCTGCCCTTCGAGCCTGAACTGGAAACCGAGCTGACCGAGCCGGAATATGGCTTCGACGACAAGATGCGCTACGTCCTCGAATCCAAGGAGGACATGAAGGCGCGTGATCTGGCCAGCCCTGACGGCGCCGACACCCTGTCCCTCATGTTCACGTCACCCGTAGCGCCGACCCGCCAAAAGACGCAAACTTGGCAGCAGAAGCTGCTGAAGAGCAAGCGCAAGCGCCGTGTGTCGGCGATGGCCGCATAACCCGAGGGGATGCCAGCATGGCTGCCGCAAACGCACTTAGCTCGCAGGGCCTGCCCTACGACCAGACGTCGACCAACGCCGGCGCGTCCAAGAAGGGCCAGGACGACGCGATGATCGCCTACGCGAACTGGTCGCGGTACTGCTACGTCAAGGATCGCGGCCACGACACGTACTGCGAAGAGGCGAAGCGGCTTGAGGACATGTACATCGGCCAGGGCAAGCAGTGGCTGCCCGACGATCGGCAGTACATGGAAGAGGAGGTCGGCCGGAAGTGCATCGAGCTGAACGAAATCGCCGAGGCGATCAACGGCGCGCTGGGCTACCAGGTCAACAACCGCGTCGACATTGCCTTCAAGCCACGCGGCCAGGGCGCTACCGAGCAGATCGCCAGTGCACTGTCTCGCGTCAGCATGCAGATCGCCGACAACGTGAAGTACCCGTGGCACGAAACACAGGTTTTCACGGACGGCATGATCCAGCGCCGCGGCTACTTCGAGCTGCGCATGGCGTTCGACGACTCCATGAACGGGGAATGCGCGCTCGACGTGCTCGACCCGCTCGACGTGATACCTGATCCCGACGCGAAGAGCTACGACCCCGATAAATGGCAGGACGTGACCATTACGCGCTGGCTGATGCTCGACGAAATCGAGTCGATGTACGGCACCAAGGCGCGCAAGCTTATCGAGGAACGCAACCTCACCAGCGAATCCGACTTCGGCTACGACCTCGCCGACGTGGAACGCAACAAGTTCGGCGACGAGGATCGCCTGTACGACGCCTACATGGTCGAGGGCGGCGTGCTTCGCGTGCGGATCATCGACCGCCAGCACTGGAAGATGAGCAACACCCGCGTCGTGGTCTACCCGACCGGTGATATTCGCGTGGCGGCGAACGCGAGCATGGAGAAGCTGGCCAGCCTGCGCCAGCAGGGATGCGTGGTCATGCTTCGCCCGACCCGGCGCGTGCGCTGGACGGTCAGCGCATGCTGCGACGTGCTGCTGCATGACGACTGGTCGCCGTACAACCACTTCACCGTTATCCCGTACTTCCCCTACTTCCGCCGCGGCAAGACCAAGGGCGGCGTGGACGATCTGGTCGGCCCACAGGAGCTGCTGAACAAGGCCCTGAGCCAGTTCATCCACATCGTCAACAGCACCGCCAACAGCGGCTATATGGTCGAGCAGAACAGCTTGACCAACATGACGACCGAGGATCTGGAAGAGAACGGCGCCAAGTTGCTGGCCGGCGACGCCGAGGCGCGCCGCTACGCCGTCTACCAATCCTGCATGGCCAAGGCGCGCATCGTCGGCGAGGACGAACGCGAGAGCGGCCGGCGCGCCCTGCTCAATCTCGGCCACACCTTCGGCCTTTTAATTTGCATACACTTCTATACCTATCTAGCCCCGGTGGCTCTTTATCTTGGCAATTAAGCAAGGGTTTTTCTCCTTCTCGGAGGATGTAATTAACGTCATAACATTTATGGTATGATGGATTGCTAGTCCTAACACTGACTTTACTTTTGTTTGACCAAGTGATGGGGACATCAAAGCAAGACCACTAATTATTTTATTTTATTTATATTTATATCCTTGAGTCAATTGTATGGCAATTATAAGTCAATGTGTTAGTCCTTAGGATTTAGTGGGTTTCTTTACAAAAAGGTCATGTTGGCCCGGCGAGACCCACACTCTCTCTCCCATTGGGCCACTTAGCTTCTCTAGGGCCCAAAGGGATGGTCCATGGTCCAAGGGAGAACTTGGACCAAGCCCCCTTCTTTGACCACTAGGGGGCGCCCCCTCTCTTGTCCCCATGTGGGGAATTAAATATCCCCCCATTTACCCATTTTATATTTTGTTCTTTGACCACATGAGAGAAGAAAATTCTCCTATCCCTTTTTTCCCCTCTTTAAGCCTAGATCTGAGGGTAATTAGGTATTTTAGTTGGAGTTATATAAGCCATGCATTTTCATATTTTCATAGATTAATAAAGAAGAAAATCATCATTTTTGCTCAAGAGCCGAAAGGCACCCCTTTCCTCTCTCCTCTCCCACCCCTTGTAGCTGAGAAAGTAGCCCCCTCTGAGGTGAGAAGCCTCCTTATCAGGTCCATCTCTGAGTGAGAAGTTCAGCACTGCCGCCATCAAGCCGTCATCGCACTACCATTGCCGTACCATCTCCGCTCTGCCCACCTCCATCCAGTAGCTTGAAGTTCCACTTTTTTCGTCCAATCCATAGATCTGATCGATCTGAAAAATTGAGGGTGAGCACCTCCCGTGGTTTCCCCTTACCAAAAAATTTATCAAGTCATTCCACATTCGTTTATCTCCCTTTTCCATTTAATTTTTGAGATCTACACAGTTTGTCTCTATGCAGATCTGTGTTCCAAGAACCCACCTCTTCCACAGTTTGACCCACTTTGCAATTTTAGATCAATCTGAAATGTGGACTGGGATTTCTGTCCACCAAATCCCCTCTCTATAATTTTCTTCAAGAATTTAAGAGTTTGTTTACCCCTCATAAAAATCTCTGCAAAAATTAGACACTGTTCTATTCCCTACAGTCCAGATTTGACCCTTCCCTTCCATAAAATCCTTCCACCCCTTCAAACCTCCTCCACAAATTACCAAAAACATTATGCGTGATCCATATTTTCCCTTCTTCCACCCATAAAAATCCCAAGTCCCAGATCCACCATTTTTCCCTTGGTCAACCCTTATTATCAAGCAGATCCCAGTCTGCCTAGACTATTCTGAATCTATGTGTCTAAAGATTGTAAATTCCACCACCAAAAATACAGAGACACAAAAATTCTTGTCACAGGCTGGGTTCGTAGATCTACAAGAGAGCTTCGCAATGGTGCTAGTTTCAAGTCAATGTTGTCGGAGCTGATCGCAGAATTTATTCTCGCTGGGTTGTGCAGTTTTGAAACTACAGAGCAGGCTCGGGGTAGCAAGCTACCGCGCCCCACAAGTCGGGCCGCTTCACCTTCCACAAGGTGAACCAGCGTGACCCCCTTCCAGGGAATGTACCTCTAGGAGTCTCCTTCACAACGGGACCCACCCCGCCTTGATCGGTCGTCTAACCAGAGCGTGGGCCTCATAGTCATCAGCACGCACCGCCCGGCCAGCACCGAAGAGCAACGCGTCTGCACCGTCGGAGCTGCCCAAATCGCTGCCCGTCAACCCAAGTTTGATACTCTCGGATCCCTCGTGTAGCCCTTTACTTCCCTACGTGGAGTAGGCAGTGAAATTACATTTCTGTAATTTTTGTTAATTATTTGTACCAGGAGTACAAGTCTTGGCTGGGGTCGCCATCCCCATGCCCAAAGCGTGGAGGTATGTTTTCACTCCTTCGTTGACGCATTTGCTTCTCTCATATATTTTGAATGCCGCTGCATGAGCGATTGTTAGGATATTAGCTCATTCAAATTTCATCGCCGCTGCGAGTGAGTGAGTGGAACCTACCGCGTGACTCGATCTGAGCATGCAAAAAAGTCGATACCCATGACTCATTGCCAGTTTGTCAACCATGCACATCCGCACGCTTCCCTCACTTAGGGACGTCTGCGAGCTCGTGTCTCTTGGTCCCTGGTTCGAATCAAGTTGGTGTCGAGTCCTCTATTTGTCCCGCATCAAATTGGTATCAGAGCTAAGTTAAGTCTAGGGTAGTCATTATTTTAAAAAAAGAGTGTCTAGGTTTGCATTTCATCCTAATACACGGTATATCAAAAGATGTTACTAGAATGAGAGGTTATGCCTATTGGGAAGATAGCCCACTTGCGTGAGAGGATCTTCGGATCCCCATCTCCGCCACGTACCAGATATTGGTTAAGTCTAGGTTCACTAAAGAAGCGTCTCCGAGTCTTCTTCGCAGTGGAAGTTGTTTCGTCTCCATCCGAGCTCGGGGCTGGCCGGGAGAAGCAAACTGCTGACAAATACTAGTCGCTTCCATGGTAATTTACAATCTCACCATTACAGTTGGAGGATACAATGAGCAACAGCCAGCCAACTACAAATTCCAGTCCTCCAAGTCTTGCCTCACTTAAAAGGACAGCCATCTCCTCCAGTACAGGAACCTGACAGATCCTGGTCTGCCAATCTCAAATGGTATTATTTGCCTTCCCGGTTAAATATCCTACGCAAATATAGCTTATCAGAAACAACACGGTCACCCTGGCTAGTCAACCTTGATAGTGCTCTGCACTGAGATCACCCCATCGGACATTGTACTTGGCAGCAAGGTAGTGGGCACCAACGGGTCCCCGGCTGCCATAAGGATAGAGCTCTGGGGCAATCTTTTTCTCTTCCAACTCTTTCAAGACGGGAGTAAAGAGTTCCCAAGCTGCATCCAGTTCATCTGATCGAATGAAGAGCCGCCTTTCCCCCTCAATTGCATCTAAGAGAAGTCTCTCATATGCATCTGGGATCTCTTTTGAATATCTAGAAAAGAAAACGACAGAAAGAATCTGATAAGAAAACATCATTTGTATGTCGGAGATGGTTTACAAGCCAAACCAAAAAGTCAGAATAGTTGATTGAAAGGCCACTGTGTTTTAAAAACCATGTCCAGTTCTTTAGATTATCTGATAAGGAATATGCTTTTAGGCTTTCAGCTTGAAATGTAGCACATAGAGACCGTGGAAACATACTGGCTCTACAGGCTGCGAAAACTGAAAATAATGGATGAAGACCAAAGATGGAACATTCTGATGACAATAAGACAGGCATTTTAGGTCTTGATGATTTCTTACCTTGCAGCGTAATGAAGATTCAGTTTACTGCAATCCAATCTCATACCCAAGCCTGGGACCTTATTATTGATCTTTAAATAAATGGCCTCGTCTGGCTGCACCCGGATAACAAGCTCATTGGTAGCGCGATCAAGATCTGTTCCAAAGCTCCTCTTATACAAGTTTCCAGGAACATGCCTAAACTGCACTCTGATTTCTGCCCTGAAGAACAAGTGAATTGTTTTAGCTTTTGAAGGTACTCAACAAAAAGAAACTAGATTCCTTTAACAGATAATGAAACACCCAACTCGTCTTTAAGAACCACCTTTTGGTATGCAAAGCTTTCCCAGCTTTCATTAGAAAAGGCACCCCATCCCATCTGGCATTATCTATAAAAAGGGCTGCTGCGGCAAATGTTGGCGTCAGGCTGTCCTTGGGGACAGTCTTATCATCTAGATATGATGGGTATGTAATGCCCCCTTTGGTGTGGCTCTTATACTGTCCAACCACCACATTCTCCAATTGCAAAGGCTTCATTGAACGTAAAACTTTAACCTGACAATAAAGTCAATTGTGTAAGATGATGTAACAACCACTACGCAGTCTGTTAAGCATTGGGACAGATTTCTTGGTCATTTGCTTTCCACAGCAAACCTTCTCATTTCTGATGTCTTCTGCATCTAAGCTGACAGGAGTTTCCATGGCAAACAGTGCAAGTATTTGAAGAAGATGATTCTGCATAATGTCTCTAATGATCCCATAGCCATCAAAATAGCTGCCAAAATGGTTAAAGAAGAAACAAAATGTCTTTAGAAACAAGCACCAGTCCATTCGCCGGATCGAAGGAGCACCATGGTTTTAACACAGATCTATCCGAAAAAGGAAAGTGTTTACATAAATGACAAATGTTTACGCAAACATAAATAAATTCTTACCCTCCACGGCCTTCAGTGCCAAAATCTTCAGAAAAGATCAACTGTACATTTCTTATGTATTGTCTACACCATAGTGGTTCAAAGATAAGATTCGAGAAGCGGAGAACTGACAGGTTTTCAACAAGCTCCTTTCCCAAGTAGTGATCAATTCTATTAATAATAGTCACAAGTTATGACAAAAGAGCTAATGGCAGTAGCCAAAAGAATTCATGTAGCTAAAATGAAACATCACCTAAAAATTTGATCCTCAGTAAGGTACTGCTTCAAGCCTCTCGTCAAAGTGGCAGAAGATTCAGAATCCCTGCCAAAAGGTTTTTCAACAATAACCCTTGTCCAGCCATTGGCAGAAGAAGCTGATATGCTGGCACACTTCACCACATCTATAAATATGTTTGGTGGAATTGACAAATAGAATAGGCGGTTTGAAAGCCTCCCAGCCTGTTGATAAATGAGATTCAGAATTAGTCCAATAAGAATCTTATCACGACCAGATGTCAAGAATGGAATGATATTTTTTCTCATTTAGTCATGTCCTCTAAGAGGCAATATACACAATATCATTATTTATTGTATAATTAAGGGAATTTTGCATATAACCTCCTAAAACGCTATGTACTTGTGAACAATCCTTCATACAAAGAGTATATGTAAATAAAGTAGGCTAGTGGATGGTTATTGGCACGATTCTTAAGATCTTTTGCCTTATTTTCTGGTGAACAATAAAGGGAAGTAACTTCGCATGACCTTCTGGAGAGAATGTCTCCACTATATATATAGGGGGATCGTGGGGAACCTTTTGAGTACATAGTCTTCTTCCCTACCTCCCAACTCACTATCTTGGAGTCATGTCGTAGTAAGGCTCTAACTCTTCTTCAGGGGAGTCATCTCTCAAATGTCCCTACTTCTGCAAAGAGGCCTTACCAGGGGCTAGCAAGCCCCTGACGGAGGGCAACAGCAAGGGAGGGGCTTCTTAGGAATATAAGAGGGGGTACCTCCAAAGATGGCAAGATCCACTGGTGAAGGTCCACCATTTCTATGCCATCAACGGGGTATTGAGTCTTACCCCCGACTTGTATCATCCTAGGCATGATGAATAACATTTCTATACCCTTTTTGATGATAATAAAATTTCCTTATTTGCCTTCTTTGCTATGTATGCTTGCTATGGTCCCCATCTTCATGCATCGCGTGTCAACCATGGCCGTAGCTACTAGGGTTGGCCCTCGGTTAGGATGAGCCTAGGTCAACCAAGAGAGTGTGAGTGGTCTGTGATCTATCGTTAACCTTCTAACGAGAAGACAAAGTAACACATACCATGGGGTGACCAACTCTGATTTCTGAGGGACACATCTAGCTATCTCCTGACGAGAAGGAATGCTCGAGTGCCATCCTCTAATAAGTGCCGAGGAGGACACACCTGAGGGATAGTTAATGGTTCACCACGATGCTCCCAAAGAGGAGTCTAGTAGGCCATAAAATAATTGTTCCCTAGTTTCTAAGGGGGGCATCTGGCTCTCTCCTAAAGAGGAGGAGTGCTTGGGCACCATCCTCTAGGAAGTGCCAAGAAAGGTATATCTATGGGGTGGTCAATGGTTTGTCATGATTCCTTTGAAGAGGAGTGTAGTGGGCCATGAAATGACTGTCCCCGATTTCTGAGGGAGACATCTAGCTCTCTCTTGGAGAGGAGGAATGCTTAGGTGCTGACCTCTAGGAAGTACCAAGAAAGGTACACTTGTGGGGTGGTCAGTGGATCGCCATGATTCTTCTAGAGAGGAGTCTAGTGGGCCATGAAATAACGGCCCCCGACTTCTGAGGGGCACATCTGCCTCTCTCCTGAAGAGGAGAAATGTTCAGGTGTCATTCTCTACGAAGTACCAAGAAAGGTACACTTGCAGAGTAGTCAGTAGACCACTGTCGTGCTCGTGATCAATGAGACTATGAAATGACTGGCTCCGTTTTAGAGGGAAGTTAGTTTCTCCTTAAGAGGAGGAGATATCTCGTCTCTTGGAAGCTACATAAAGTCACCTTTGGTATTTTAAGGGGAGTGCACATCTCCTAAAGTGAAGAGGCAGATTGCTCACCTCTAAGAAGCTAGAGAGTCACCCTTTGTATTTTGGAGGGGAGAGTACGTATGTTTCTTAAAGAGAAGAAGATTATTGCTCGTCTTTTAGAAACACAAAGCTATCAATGTCCCTGTGAGGCTGTGAGTACTAGAGATGGGACGAAATGGCAAAAAATTATTCTCTAATCCACTCTTTTATTGGTAAAATACCTTGAGATTTATAGAATTCTAGGTGCGGGGGATTTTTCGGCCTTCCAGGGATGAGAGCTTGTATGCTTCTTTGCTGAGCAGTTCCGCAACCCACTGCGGACCTTCCCAATTTAGATTCAGTTTCCCTAGAGCCGCCATCGGCTCAGTGACGATGGTGCGATGTAGCACGAGATCCCTAGGGAGAAGAGGCACTCCTTGACTCAGGCATTATAATATCATGTCAGCCACTGTTGGTAGGTAGCTAATCAGGTCCAAGCACGATCCCTGTCTTCTGCTAGCAGACCGAGGTTCTCTCGTAGTGTCTAGTTGTTCTGTGCTTCGTCGAATGGCCGACCCAAAGAGTTAGATTCAAAATCTTGACCGGTATCACTACCTCTATGTTATATGCTAACTGGAATGGGGTTTCACTAGTGGCCGTTCGAGCAGTGGTGCGGTGTGCCCACAGAATGCTTGCAATAATGTCTGCCCATGATTCACTGATTTGCTATAGACGAGTTTTGATGCCGTGAAGGAGAGTCTGGTTCACATTTTACACTGGACTATTGGCCTCAGGATGACCTACTAAGGTGTAGTGATTTTAGATCCCCAATTTTGAGCACTTCTCTCAAAAGATAGCAGTACCGAACTGCTTGTCATTGTCGGTTAGAAGCAGTACCGAACTGCTTGTCATTGTCGGTTAGAAGGATGTGTAGGCAGAAATTTCATCGGGAAAAAAATGCATTTCTCTCTCTTCCCATTCCCCTCCCCTTAAAGCCTCTCCCACGCACGTTCCACCCTCCTGCTGCTGCTCCCTGGCTGTGGGGCTTGACCTCCGGCGATGGCTTCTGGTGAGGGGGGAGGCCGCGTGCCTCCCCCCTCAAACTAGCCAACCCCCATCTGGTTGTGGTCAAGGGTTGACCACAACGTTATGGTCACAGTCAACCTTTAACCATGACCTGGCATTTTTTATTTTCTTTTCTTTTTTTTAATAGTGGGCTGGTCACGGTCTTCAGGAGACCGTGACCATGAGGTCGCAGTCTCCCCAAGACCGCATTCTCAGGGATTGTTCCGAGGCACCTGTCGGCCCGACGGCTCTGTTCCTTGGCCTTTTCATGACCCTAGATAGCCGTGGTCCTCCTATGACCACGATCTGAAGGTCGCGGTCTCGTGACTGACTACGTTTGGATTGCAGAGTTTTGCACACCCATGGCTCCAATTTCTTAGCCCGAGGACTCCGTGGGCTCCATATTTGATTCATTTTCGACGATGATAGGCCTCCAACTTGACTATTATCCCTCATGGGGTCATTATCTTACTATTATCTAGCAGATTAATCAAGCTATATCCCTATTTTTGAGTGTTTATCCCGAATTTCGACCCATGGCTTTGGCAACTTCTATATAAAGAACCCAGTTTGCCATGACGGGGGGCTCTTCTTCGGTTCGGGGTGAAGCTATGCCGCATCTCTGACTCATCTCTTCGATGCCAACCTACTGAGGGAAGTATTGTCTTTAATTTCCACTGTCCAGGGCTCATTTTCTCCATCTCTACTCTTAGTTATTCGTCCTCCCTTTTCACAAATCATCACAGCTTTTACACTTAGTCTCTGTTTCACACTTTCTACTACATCTACACTTTTATCCATATTGCATCACATTTTTCCACAGTTGTGCTACATTATAATTTATATTTTTACTCTCTATACATTCACAACACACACACACCTTTTATTTCCACCCTTTCATGGGGGTTAAAAACCTCCCCCCGATGCATTCTTCCTCAATCTTTACCCATGTTTTATGCATCCGGGATTGATTCTGCACTTACATATTCTAATGGGTTTTTATCCTTGTGTTTGAGCTTTGTTTTGTAGGAGAGCAAGAGAATGTGAGGCCCTCTTCTTGTAGCTGGTTGGAAGGTGAGGAGGTCAGGATTCACATCGTTTCCCGTACCTATCTCTCAAGCGCGATCAAGTCTTCATCCTTTTTCAAGGTACACAGTGTCGTCGCACTCTTTTCTTCACTCCTTTGGCGTTGCCATCCCTTGGTGATGATCATGGTCAGTTCTTTTATCTCTTATCGCCCCTTTCTCTTATTGTTCATATCACATATTCATGCATATTTAGTGTTGTTTGGGGGTGGGGTAGATAAAAGATCTACAATGGATCGAGTGTAGAATTCTCTTGACGGTTGGATGACTCAATCTGTAGATGGAGTTCACCTGGCTGCCAGAAAACTCCTCTAGATTTGGATCTGCAGCTCCCACAATCTGGATCTCTCTCAAGTCTTCTTCCTGGAGAGCAACTTCACCTTGATTTTGTGAAGTATTTATAGTTGCTTCTTTTCTGATTCCAGACCTCAGCTGATCTGGTGCTGCTGTTTATGCTTCTCCTGCTGCTGCTCTTTTGATGATATTACTCTTCTACTGTTGCTACTCTTTCGTTTGCAGAAGTTGTGCTACAACTCTGGATCTCCTGGTGCTACTCTCATTTTCTTCCTCTCCTTCTTCTCCTTGATCAGGATCGCACATGTCCTATCTCTCTTCTCCTTCCTATGAGATGCAAAGAGTTCTTCTCCAGTAGCCACCCATCTTTTCACTTCGCAGCCCCCTCTTATTCTCTATTACCGCTCTTTTTTTTTTCTCTTTTTCTTATATATCTTCCCTCCTGCGCTTGAAGCTTTTTCACCCATCTTCTCTTGAGCCTTCCTGCCATAGATTTCAATTTTTGAAATGCTTCCTGAATATCAGCTAATCTGGTTGGAGCAATAGCTGGGAAACTCATATTTTTATGCAAGAAGGTTGCAGAACAAGTCTTCTCCATTAGGTGCAACAGCATCTATTAGAAGCCCACATTTTTTGGCACAGCTGGACCTCTTTGTGCATGCCATAACGGATCCATAGCTTGGGTATTGGATCTTGTAACAAACTGGTCCATTTTAGGGTTCACATAACCAATTCTCCATGAAAGTCGACTTTCAGAGGCTCCAAAGTCAACTTCTGAGACACCCCAAAGAACCCTATTCTGCCTGTCAGGCAGAAGTCGACTTTTGCATCACTGAAAGTTGACTTTTGTGCCTATCCAGAATCGGGTTGTTCTGGCCTATGTGCAGATGCTGACTTTCACTAACTCAAAAGTCGACTTCTACACCATAGGTGCAGAATACATTGTTCTAATTTGACGTTTGACTGCTTCCTTCCCTTTCTAACTTTGTTTCTGATGTTTGAGTCCCTTTCTTGAATTGCTTTGACCTATACACCTGCATTTCACATTTATACTATGCATAAGAGCCAAATTCAATGAATTATTAGATGTAATGACTTATAGTTTGTCATCATCAAAACAAGAGGTGCACATTTTTTATTCTAGATAGAATAAGAAACTAGTAATCAAACTCGGTTAGGCTTAACCTTGGAACAACTTACTCGGGCTTAGCCTAAGCAGCTTTACCCTAACCGCTTATCAAAGCGACCCTTGCAGAATAGAATCATACTAATGCAAAATTTCTGGGATGGGCATGTGAGCAGGTAGTATTAATGAAAGGATGGTTAAAAGAGGAAAACAAATCATAAAATACAGCTGGTGCAAGTCTAAAATATGTGAAATGCAGAACAAGCAGATTAAAACAATCATGTAACAGGTTTTTCTTTTGTTTTTTTTTGGGGGGGGGAGGGAAGGTCAACAACATAACCTTAAAACAGGATAACATAATTTTAAAAAAACAGAGATGCAAAGAAACAAAAGAGAATGCAACAAACTTCTCTAAAGAACCACCAACTCTTGAACTGAAAGTCTAGGCATTAAGTTTCCTCTACTACATCTACCAAGGCTATATGCTCTGACAACTGAGTAGCCACCAGCTTCCCCCATTTTACCCTTGGTGTCCTTACCGTGAGCTGTAGCAAGTACCAAATGGAAAACCAAAGGTAAAAATTCATCCATAAATGAACGCAAGAGAGATACCCCTGAGATAGCCCACAACCTGGGAAGTCCACCAGGGGAAAAAGTCATCTGAACTGATACACCCATCCCAGAGACAACCTTACATCATTGCCAAAACCCCGCCCTCACCTACACACATGACATGATTCTTATACAGTTACAGCTTATATGCAACTTCCAGTAAAATTAGGAGGAGAGTCCACGAAGACATGCCATCTTCCTTTCTTGATGGTAATTCATCTCATGGCATCTTCCCCAGTTTACAGATGCCAGTCAGGCAACTTCCTATGTTTCAGAGGCATAAGCTTCATCTCATATGATTTTTTTTTAAATTACTACTTATCCAAGTTGCCCAGATCACAGAATGGTAGTTTACCATTTTCTTTCATCCTCTTCTTCTATTTATTCCCACCTGCTTCATCAGCTTTTGGCCGTTCTTCCCTTTCCCTCTCCTTGCTGTTCCATTCTGCTTCTCTTTCCTCTTCCTTAACTGCAATTGCTTTCTGTTCTTTTCTTTATATTCTTCCCTCACATCTTGTGTTCTGTCAAGTTTTATTCCCAGCCTTCTTCACTGTAGAGTAGGAGTGTAAATTGGATCAGGTAGACCTGGATCCAATCTGATCAAATTCATTGTATTCAAATATGGATCTCCCATATGCCCAAATTGTAAAATCAGATCTCAACATCATACCCACATATCCACATATGAATCACCATTGGGCCTCCATTTAGCCTGGACATCAGCATCTTTGAACACATTTTGAATCAAACAACAAACCGGAGCACCAAAAGACCACCAGCTTTCATGGCAGTGAGTAGACCGCAGACATAGGTGACCTGTGCCTCCCTGACCACTATGTTCACTACCACCACAGCAGAGCCTCCACTACTTCACCTGTGGCCACACCACCCTCACTTCTTTTCTCCTTCCACCCCACGATCCTCAGAACAGATACCTTCACTGCCTGATCTTCCTATAGTGGCAGTGGAGCTGTAACACCATTGCCGCCTGTCCCACTTGGAAGCAGATCAAGGAAGATGTGGAGGATCTTTCAGCTGTGATATGCAGCCAGAATGCTATTCACATTGCCTAGAATATCATCCACACTGTCAGCCTTGCGAACTCCAACTCCAAGCTCAAACCCACCAACAGGGCCCTCAACCACCCACGGACAGCTGGCCAAGGGCGGTGAGGACCAGGAATCCACTGCAGAGAGGGAGTGCCCTGCAGACAAGGCTGACGATACAGCAGGGTTCAGTGCTAGAGGAGAGCATGCAACAATGTACCCGGTAGAGCAGGGTCGGCATCAGAGCCGACTCAGAGGAGGCATTTCAGGTGGTAAGCTTGCCCCATGTGTCCACCGCATCCTCGAAGGATAGTAGCACCTTGAAATCTTTAGGCTAAAGCAAGAAGAAGATAAAGCAGGGGAAGAGAGGAGGAGGAGCCTAGGGCAGACAATGCAACAACAGAAGGGTGGGGGTGGCCCCCTCTTCTTCTCCATGTCACCATTTTTCAGAGGTATGACGAGGACCAGACCCAGATCAGGATTTGAACGCTCTCATTTTATATAATTGGATACAAGTATGGGTCTCATTTCATGGATCTGGGTTTCATCTGGTTCTGACTGTTTTTGCACCCTGTTGAACACAGAATTTTATAAATTTAAAGAAAAATGTTCATTTGTTGAACATGAATGTACATTTGTTAGCTATTTAAGTAACATGCGCAATTGTAATTCCGTGGATTGGGTTTATTAGACAATTTAGGTTCGAGTACGGGACATTTCTCCACTGACTGCAGTCGATGTTTATTTATATCGACATAAAATCTGAATACCCTTAATTAACTATCAAAGAACACCTTAGCCTCTACAATATCCATGGGAATAGCAATCAAAATCGGTGAGCATTGGCCAAATGAAGGGTACGACCCTTCTTACAATGAGTAGGTTAACTCGAGAAAAAAAAAACAAAAAATTGACCACATGACGATGCGGCAAAAAGACATAGTATGTCTTAAATCGAGGGAAATAAATAAAAATTTACAGTAAGAAGTTATCTCAAGGAGATTTGCACCGAATGAGGGACCGAGGACGCAGACTTGGGAGATGGGGGCACCAGACGTCATCGTCATATTCTTCATCTTGATCAAAATCTCCAACAGGATAATTTCCAACCTAAGCTTTATACGATGCAAGTAGATGATCAAAGGAGTCTTGACATTGGGAGATTTGAGGAACGGGGTTGTCCAAGTTGATATTGAGAATGCTGCAGGAAAATTTCAGAACATCAAAGGTAAAGGAACCAGCTATTGGGCACGGTGGTGGGTTAGAGGTGGGAGAAACAATGGGCTCAGGAGAGCGATTACAGGGAAGCGACAAGCAAATTATAATGCCACCTTTTTTTTAGGACAACGAAGACACATATACCTTTAACCATCGAATTTACTAATAGAGATGTCATGAGCATCAACAGAATACAAGAGTTCTTAACGAGGAAAGTCGTATTTCCCTGCCCCCAACCTTCACATTAGAAAAAGAAGAGATCTGTGGACACTAAAAAAATTCTTACCCCTTGTTCACGTGCAAGGAAATAAAGAAGAGGAAAAAAGAGAAGAGAAGATGAAAAGAAGAAGAGAAGAAAAGAAAACGCCCAAGTTGCCCTTCCAACGGCACGCCTTCAACCCCTTGGCCGGCACACTCCCTATGCGTCACACCATGGAGGCCCTCTCGCGGCACGCCCTGCGGGCTATCCAGCAGCACGCCTTCAAACGCCCTCCAGCGGCACACTCCTGTTAAAGTCCCAGCAGCTCACCCCTCACCATCTCCGTCTCTCCCCCTGCGTCTCTCCCTGCGTCCCTCCCTCACCGTCTCTCTCTCCCCCTCAGCGTCTCTCGCTCCCACCGTCTCTCTCTCCCCCCCCACCGTCTCTCTCTCTCTCTCTCGCCCTCACCGTCTCTCTCTCCCCCCCAACGTCTCATCTCTCCCTCACCGTCTCTCTCTCTCTCCCTCAGCATCTCTCTCTCCCTCACCGTCTCTCTCTCTCTCCCCCAGCGTCTCATCTCGCCCTCACCATCTCTCTCTCACCCCCACCATCTGTCTCTCTCTCTCGATCCCACCGTCTCTCTCTCCCTCAGCATCTCCATCTCTCTGACACTCCCACCGTCTCTCTCTCTCGCTCCCACCCTCTCTCTCTCTCGCCCCCATCATCTCTCTCTCCCTCACCGTCTTTCCCTCCGTCTCTCTCACTCCACCGTCTCTCTCTCCCTCCGTGTCTCTCTCTCTCTCCGTCTCTCTTACTCCCTCCATCTCTCTCTCCCTCACCATCTCCGTCTCTACCTCCGTCTTTCCCTCTGTCTCTCCCTCCGTCTTTCCCTCCATCTCTCCCTCACCATCTCCGTCTCTCCCTCTGTCTTTCCCTCCGTCTCTCCCTCACCATCTCCGTCTCTCCCTCTGTCTTTCCCTCCGTCTCTCCCTCTGTCTCTCTCTCGCTCCACCGTCTCTCTCTCCCTCCGTCTCTCTCTCCCTCTCTCTCTCTTTCGCCTCCACCGTCTCACCCCCCCCGTGAAGCCCTCCTTCAGCGGCACACCCCCAGGGACCTTGCCCGGCACACCTCTTTCCCGGCACACACACCCTTGCGGTCTTTCCCGGCACACCCCCTGGGGTCCTTCACCGGCACACCCTCCACAGTGTGGCTTCGCCGGCACACCCTCCGCGGTGTGGCTTCATCGGCACACACCCGCGTGCCCTCTGTCCGACGCGCTCTGCTGGGTATCTTACCCGGCACACCCACGGAGGGAGTCCCTCAGTGGCACACCCATCCGTGGCTTCTCCAGTGGCACATCCAGCCTCCCAGTCATTCAACGGCACCCACCCGTAGCCATTCAGCCGCACAAACCCCTTGGCCTCTCAGCGGCACACCCTCACGGCGCTTCAGCGGCACGCCTTGGCGGCCTTCAAGTGGCACACTTGCTGTGTCGGCTAGCGGCACACCGTTCTGGCTTCTTCAACGGCACGCCCTGAACTATGCTACCCGGTGCATCCGGCGGACGCAATCTAATGCCCACGCTCTATAGATCCTTGGCGCGTAGTTGGTTTACTGAGGTGTCGAATGGAGAAGATGGCACGCAGGCTATCCCCCCTGCCACCAAGGATGAACAAATCAAATCCCCATTAATGCTAGCCCATTCCCGCCTTCGAACGCCTCCACCGTTGAGGGGGTATAAAAGCTCCTTCTTCTCAGGCGAACAAAAAGGGGAGAAGCACTCCGTAGAAAAGGGCCTGCACAGGCAGAGGTAGACCCCCGGAAGAAGAATAGAAGAAGAGAAGGAGCCTGTTCGGCAACCACCGTCCGTGAGAAGAAAAGCTGCATTGATGTGGACAATAAGTGACTTCCCTGCATATGGAATGCTATCTGGCTGGAGCACACACGGGAGGTTGGCCTGTCCTTACTGTATGGCTGATACCAAATCATTTGTCCTAAAATATGGTAAGAAATCATGCTGGTTTGATTGTCATCGATGGTTTCTACCAATTGACCATCCTTTCCGAAGGCAAAAGGACTCATTCATTAAGAACACTGTTGAAATGGATGAAGCAGACTTGGAACGGATGTTTGGTCGACAAATGACAGCACATGTGCAAAACTTACCAGATATAGTGTAATTGTCAGGTAGTACATGACATCTTCGTGAATTTGGAGAGGATTACAACTGGGTGAAGAAAAGTATCTTCTGAGAATTGCCTTACTAGTCAGCCCTTTTGATACGGCACAATCTGGATGTCATGCATGTTGAGAAGAATGTCTTTGATAATGTGTTCAACACTATCATAAACACGAAAGCCAAACCAAAGGACAATGCCAAGGCGTAAGTGGACTTGAAGATATTTTACAAATGACCAGAGTTGGAATTGCAGCAAGTACAGGAAAAAGTTGTACAACCTAAAGCAGCTTACGTGTTGAAAGACACACAGATCAATGAACTGTACCAGTGGCTGAAGTAATTTTTTTTTTGGAAAAACCCTATCTAGAGGTAGGTAGGAGAGTGCACCCCCTACCAAGGGTAGGGGGAATAGCCACTCCACCACTGCATAACTAGGTGGTATATTTTATTAACATAATAAAGAAATGATAATAATTACATCAATCGAATGCTAGGCATACCTAGCTTATCTAAGCGAGCAGCACCTTTAATAGTTCTAAGTAGGTATTGCTGAGAAGAAAAAAACATATTACATTTCATATTGCAAGCCAAAGTAGCTAAGGAATCTGCTACCGTATTGGCCTCTCTGAAGATATGTGAAATGGTAACCATAGGTGATAAAACACTCCAGATTTCTCTTACATAGATGAGGATCGCCCATGGGCAAGGAACCTATCTGTTGAGAACTTGTACAAGAACTTGAGAATCACATTCAATAAGGGTGACTGAGAAGTCACAGTTTGAAGATATTTAACACCATCAAGAAGAGCCCTGGCTTCTGCAATAATGCTATTACATTTCACATAGAAATGTGTGAAGGCTAATAAAATAGTCCCTTGGGAATCTTTAATAACACCACCACCACCCGACTCTCCTAACTGCCTACATGCTCCATCAGTGCTAAGCTTGAAGAGAGGCCAAGGAGGGCAGATCTAGTTAATAAGTTTCACCTGAGGATAGTCATTTGCAAATGCCTTTATTCCAAAATCAGCCAAGATCCTCCGCCTGCTATAGTTGTCTTCCTTAAGATCAGTAGCACCAATGATATGTTTTACCTACACAATAATTTTCTGATACAAACTATGCTTAGAAATTTTCCTGCCCTCATATATTGCAACATTTCTAGATGTCCACAGTTCCCACATGCCATAAGCGACTACAGCAAGAGTAAAGAGACCAAACAGAGACTTGTTCTTGACATCTTAAATAGAGTTTGAGATCATGGCTCTAGCTGAATTACCCCAAATCTACAAGCCTTTAGCTTGGAAGGAAGACCAAACATAAGAAGCCCACTCACTATTAACCAAAAGATGATCAATATCCTCCTCATGATTATCCTCACAGCAAAGACATTTGGAACATAAAGGGATACCAAGTGATTTAACATTAGCATTAGTCAGAAGATAATTAAAGAAAATTTTCCAAATGTGCACAAAGAGCTTGATAGGTAACCATTGGGACCAGATTCAATCCCAAAAAGGAAAATTTTCATCTGGGATATGGCGGCTAGGGCATTTATAAATAGAGGAAACCAAGCAATCACCAGTGGAAGTTAAACTCCAAACCTCCTTATCTGTATCTTTGGAAAGGGTGACATGCCTGATAGCTCTCCTAATATTAAGAGGAAGGAATCTCTCCATAAGCAAGATATCCTCATAAGTGGGATGCATAATGATGTCTCTGACAGAGGCCTTAATATTGGGAATGTTTTCATTGGAAACATACGAAGCCAATCTATGGTTGCCAAGCCAAATGTCCTGCCAAAAATTGGAACACCCATCACCAATGACTATTCTTTTATGTTGCAAAATCTGATTTTTAGCTTGTAACCAGCATCTCTTGGCATGCCCTTTCATGGCTTTGAAATTGACATCAACAATATGGCAACCACGGATATACTTAGGCTTGAAAAACTCAGCCCAAAGTGAATTAGAATGTAGAGCCTTCCACAACATTTTGACTCGCAGAGCTAATTCTATATGCCTTAGAGACATGATTCCAAGACCACCATAAGAGACCGGTTTACAGATATCCTTCCAAGATCTCCAATGCCTTATGTTACCTTGCTTAAAAGAGCCCCAGAAAAAGTTAGCAAAAGAGCGCTCTAAAATCTGATGGATTCCAACATGAAGGGGAGAAAGCTTTCGGGCACCTAGAATCCCAATGGAATTCTATTCCTGGCTTGGCCAACTCGTAGAAGGATTTGCACCTTTGTGAGTGTTGAGACACAAACCAACGAATGAACTGTAGCCTCCTGATTAAGCCTCGAACATCCCTCACATTTTTGGGAGGCGGCATGTCCCTGATAGCCTTAGCTTTGTTGGGATCTATCTTAATGCCCCTTTTACTCATGATGAAGCCCATCAACTTACCTGATGAAACATCGAACACACATTTCTTTGGATTCATTTTTAATTGAAACTCTCTCGATCTTTGCAAGACCTTAGCAAACACTTGTGTATGTTCTGCCCTGGTTTTGGATTTTACCAACAAATCATCCACATACACCTCTAAGTATATATGCATCATGTCGTGAAATATGGCCATCATAGCTCTTCTGTATGGAGCTCTAGTATTTTTCAATCCAAATGACATGACCATGTAACAATACGTTCTCCAAGGTGTAGTGAATGATGTCTTCTCCTGATCATCCTCTGCCAAACGGATTTGATTATAAGCCGAGAAACCATCCATGAATAAGAGAGTTTCATATCCTACTGTGTTATCAATCAACACATCAATGTGAGGCAAGGGGAAATCATCCTTTGGACAAGCGCGGTTAAGGTCCCGGAAGTCAATGCAAATTCTTACTTTTCCATCCTTCTTCATGACCGGGACAATGTTTGCCATCCACTGAGGGTAAAGGATGACTCTAATAAACCTAGCTTTGTGGAGTTTGTCGACCTTTTCCTTCATTTTTGAAGCTATTTGAGGGTGGAAACGTCTTAACCTTTGTTTTACCGAGACGGATCCTAGTTTCAGAGTTAAATGGTGTTCAACCAGGGTGGGATCCAATCCTAGCATATCCTCATAGCTCCATGCGAATGTGTCCTTGTATTCTTTGAGAACCTCAATTAATGCCTCTTCTTCTAATGATGATAGGTTATCACTTATGAGGACGATCCTAGGGTCTTCCTTGGTTCCAAAGTTTATTTCTTTGGTTGATTCTTCTACGGCGGCTGACGATTCATCAAATCTCCTCATCCCACTAGCATAAGCGCCAGCCGCATCCTCATATTCTTCATCCTCTTCTTCAATAGGGCATTCTTTCTCTTAGATCTCATAAACTCCGTACCCTTCATCAATTGTGAAATTCTCCTTATATTCTAACTCTGGCCGTTGGATGTGATTTTCTAACAGTTGAGGAATCTCCAGGCATGCTTGGCACTTGTTGGCTAAGTCTAGGAGGAATCAACAAGGGATTTATCTTCCCTAAGATTTCCTTTTGGATACTACCCTTGACTCATTATTCCTAACTTGACTGACCTGACCTACAGAAGACGAAGAGGGCTCTGAAGAATGTACATGGAAAGACCCCTCAGAGGGAGGGTAAAGCAGGTCACTCAAGGGACCTTGGATGAATGGCTCGTAAGTCGGGGCGCACTCGTGGGAGATATAGGATGTCTCCTCAATAAATATGTGTTGTTGAGGAGTTTAGAAATTGACATTTTTTATTTTTATTTTTGATGACAAAACAATGAAAAGTATTGGTAGGAGGGGAGAAAGGAATTATAGCGAGGGGATTGGGAGGCTCATGGAGCAAATCATGGTTGAAAATTTGGTGCGAGTTAAGAAACCCGCGCAAGTATGTAAGTGGAGAAGGGGACCTGGGAATATCATCAGACAGTCGTCTGGCCGAGGAAGAAGATAGCAACAAAGGCTGAGATGAGTGAACGGAGCAGATGACGGCTAATGGGCCGTCGATGGCAGAGTTAATGATGGACGTTGGTCTATCGATGACAAAATCCTCCTGGGGAGGATGGTTGGGAATCTTGGCAACAACGGTGATATCCCCTGGTATTTCAGACATCAAAGGCGGCCCTTCTTGTTGTGGAGGTGAGAACATCTGTTGCAGCGCAATGGAAATTTCGAATATATCGAGCCACTTGTTTCACTCGCATTCCGGGTCATCGACCTTACCTCTCTTAGCGGCTCTTGAACATTTCTCGGCTAAGTAAGCAACCTGTGGCTCCCCATGTATTTTTTGTGGGTAATCCCCCATCTGAATGATATGCCCCTTCTTAAAATGAGAATACAAAGTCCATGTAAGGGGTTTCCCTCCTGCTTCAAATGGCCCCTCAAAGCCCAGGCTAGCTCGCAGGATCATCTTTGGCTTCTTTGGCGGTTTCAGCCTCCCTTGTAACTGTGCCCCCAAATCTTTACCCTATTGGTAGCCGATGTTTCTCATGACCTCACATCCTTTTACATGGGAATGGAGACGAGGTATTGGTAAGGTGGGAGGCTTTTCTTGTACTGACAAAGCCCAATGAGGATCACATATATCCAGTAATGAGAAAATAGGGCTGTGGGATGGTCAGACAGAGGGCAAAGAGGTAGTAATAGCATCCACCATATGAAGGATGGGCATACTGGTTACTTTGATAATCCGTCCAAAAGAGGACAAGACTGGCAATATGATGAGGAGGAAATGGCGAATGATCAACCCATAGTGTGTTCGGACACAAGAACCATGGTTGGCCATGGACAAGGGGCAAGACCTTTGGTATTGATCCAACCCAAGAGTGAACCACCTCGACAAAGCCAGGACATCCCTCCTTTCACTCCAACTCCACCTGAAGGGGCAAGGCCCTTGGTTCTCATCTTACCTAAGGGCTCATCTGCTCGGCAATCAAGTCAGGGTGTCTCTTCTCCACTCATGGTGGAGGTTCTCTCAACTTCATCCACTTTTCACCATGACACTCCGCGGGAGGAGCTACTATCATCTCTTAATTTAATCAATCTAGCTCCTACCCCAACCATACTGCCAACTCAATTTGAACCAACCCATGTTGATGAGTCATTTGTGACCCTCACCCCAACCAATCTAGCTCTGATTCAGCCTCCCCAATATGAAACCATCCCTTTTGATGAGTCAGATGCCGGATTTACTCTCCCAAATCAAGATGTCATTCTAAATACCCGATCAAGCTCTCTACATATCCCTAACCCTCAAGTTGCTCCTGCTTTAGAAATTTTGGCTGACACCTCCATGGTGTTGGACCTGGCCATGTTCATGTCATCAAAAGACAAGGAGCCCATCATCTCCGCCCTATATGTCCATCAATCTATTCCATCCTCCGAATCCTTAGAGTCACCTATACCTAAGGGGAAACCTCAAGAGATAGGATGGCACATAATGTCTGAGATGGGTTATTCATTTGGTGTAGGGTTAGGAAAGGAAGAACAAGGGATTAAGGAGCTGATTGAGAAAAATGGAACATTTGAGAGATTTGGGTTAGGATGTCAACCAACTAAGGTTAGCAAAGATGAATCAATTAGGTGGAATTGGCAGGATCATTTTGTAATGGAGTCTTGTCCAATGGAAGAGAGAATCGCCAATGTAGAAATGTTTCATGAAAGTGAACATGTGGATTCAAAAGAAAAATCCCATGACATAGACATAGAGGATTTGGGTTTATCTAAACTATTCTTTGAAGATTCATTGTCCCACCCGATAACCCAAGAAGAAATTCATGAAGCAAAAGGAGAACCAACTTTGTTAGCCCTCCTCTCTTTTCTATTCCTCTTATTCACGTCCTTCAAATGTGGTTTCATCTTCAAAGCTGATCAACTCCAAAGAGAGAAGCCCAAAGTTGTCATTGAAAAGTCCACTCTAGGGGCAGAACCTCCAAACCATGATTCCCCAGCTCGAGAACCTTCTTCACCCTTCATCTTTAATCACACACCTCCAATCAGCAGCCCTGCCAGGGGCATTTGCCTTGTACATAATAGTTCAGGTTTAGAAGAGTCCAAACCTTTGGCTACACCACACAAGAAGGTTAGGGGCACCCGAGTTCCTTATCACCTTTGGTCAGGTCTAGCCGAAAGTTACAACTTGTTAACTCAAATCTTAATATTTAGTTTAATGAATTCAATAAACCTGTTGCAAGATGAGCAACGATCTAACCCACCTCCTATGGTTGAACAATTTCAAGTCAAAGAACCAACTAATCCTAGTAAGTGTAGGGGTTGTGTCCACGGCTATGTACTTGCCTCCCATCTACTTGAACCTTGTTTCAGACCAACCAAGGAGGTGGACTGCTCTTCTTCTTCCATCCAGCAGTCCACAGAATGTCCAGACGACGGCGTCCACTCTGTAGGAACCCTTGTAGATAGTTAAGAACCCAAAATCCACCAAAAAATAGAAAATTCAAAACCAACCAACAAAAAAGAAAAACTCAAACTCAAACTCACAAAAATAATCAAAAATCAAAGAAAATCAATAGTTTGGCAGTTGCCATGCATTTTGCTTTCCATCCCTTCATGCATGATTAAGGTTAGGTTGCATTAAAACCTCGGTGGATTAGAACTTTGATCTATCGAAACCGAGGGGAATTCTATCCAGCTAAGTAGCTAATGCTCCAAGGGGCAGGCAATATGCACACACTCACATGGTTTCAAAATATGGCAACGCCCTAAAATGGGTGCCTATCTCGAAGATTTCTTGAAGACTCTAAAATCTTTTTTTCCTCTCGTACTCGATCGATCAAGATAGTTGGCACCCTTAAGACGTTGAGCTCAGCAGCTGAAACACAATATCCTTAGGTGAGAGTAGGACTCACCTTCCTTACAAAATGAAACCAGAGCACGTAAAGAGGGTAGTGTCCTCGCAGGCAATGAAAGAAAGAAAAGAAAAATCAAAGTCAAAAAGGGTGCAAAACCCAAAAATTCCAAACTTTTGAAGCAATGAAAAGAAATCCCAAAAAGGGAACAAATGAAAAAATCCAAGTCATGACCCTGCCTGGTCAAGATAAAGAAAGCCCTACAAATAAAGTCCAAATTTAAGGGGCAATACAAAAGCACAACAAGTCCCGAAGGTGGTTCGAAAACACCCAAAGGGTGGAGTGAATTAAGCTTGCTCATAGCTACTCACACCCGAGCAGGAGAAGAATATGTCTGGGGTTTAGGTGGCTAATGATAAAATCTAAGGAAAGAGACAGTCACTGCACTAAACACGTTTTAATTTCCGGGAAGGCCGACCTACCATACGAGCACTTGGCAATGATAGCAAAGTTGAGGCACTGTAGAGATGCCTGTATATCCACCTTAGAGAAGAAAACAACTGGTTCCCCTAAGTCAGTGAAGCTTGGGTCCTTTATGGAAATCGTAGGCTTTGTATTCTGGTGGGACGATACAAGCATTTGTGCATACGAGTGATGGGGACCAGAGGGATCTAACAAAGAAGAAAGGCCAGTGGGGCCTAAAGCAGCAGGACGGGTGGGGGGAGGAGGCTCCCCCACCACGCCAGCCATTGCCGACGGCAAGGTCAAACTTAGAAGAGATCTTGGAAGAAGATGAATTGCCTTGGTATCATGAAATAGAGCACTATTGCAAGGATGGATCATTCCCCGAACAGCAAATGTCGAGCAGTGCAAGTCCATTAGAAGAGTCACCGCAAGATACACTATTATTACTGGAGAACTGTATAGGTGTTCTCTCAATGGAGTGCTTATGAGATGTTTGGACGATGTTGAGGCCTGGAAGATTATTGAAGCAGCTCATTCTAGTGAGTGCGGGGGTCATGTTAATGGCCAGGCTTTGGCCAAGAAGATCCTTAGGTAGGGTTACTATTGGCCCACTCTAGAGGAAGATTACTCCCTCTATGTCCAGAGGTGTCTTAAATGCCAACTCCACGCTGACAAAATTCATGCTCCTACTTCATCTCTTCATCCTCTCTCTGCTCCTTGGCCATTCTCTATGTAGGCTTTCGACATTGTTGGCCCGCTCGATGATCCCAACTCTCAGATTAAGTAGAAATCCTTTATCCTTAGTGCCACTAAGTACTTCACCCAGTAGGCCGAAGCGGAAGCATACGTAGAGATCAAAGCTACCACGGTGTGCCGCTTCATCATGAAGAATACCATCTCTCGATTCGGAGTGCCAAGCAGCATCGCCACCGACAACGGACCCCAGTTCATCTCTCAAGAGCTCCAGGACCTTTGTAAGAAGTTTAATATTTCATTGCATCATTCATCTCCATATTACCCTCAAGGTAACGGCCAAGACGAAGCCACTAATAAAACCCTTCTTAAAATCATAAAGAAAACATGCGAATCTCACAAATTCTCTAATTGGCCTGAACGGTTAGTAGAGGCTCTATGAGCTTACCACACCTTCGTCCGTACTCCTACAGGGTAAACCCCCTATGCTCTTACTTACGGGATGGAGGCGGTGCTCCCATATGAGATCTTGATCCCTTCCCTAAGGGTACAACTCGATAAGGAACTTAATCTCGAAGAGCGTCAGGAGGCGTTGCTCATTCAGCTAGAACTCTTGGATGAGAAGAGGCTTAATGGGGCCGATCACGTGTCCGTTTACCAAAATAGAACTTCACGTTATTTTCAAAAGAAGGTAATTGAGCGTAAATTTCAAGTAGGTGATATGATTTTGAAACACAAATTCATTAGGTCTGGAGGTCCTAGGTCTAAATTGTAACCAAACTGGGAAGGGCTGTTCATTATTAGAGAGGCTTATCCAGGGAACGTGTATCGTTTGGTTAATGCAGAAGGTGAGGAGTTATCTCATGCTTGGAATGGGTTGTATCTTAAGCGTTTCTTCCCTTAGAGTCAAGCTAGTGCCAACCTAGTGGCGAGGTCTCTTCCCTTGACCACAAAGGAGGATCCCGAGCATGACAATCACACATTACACGACAACTTTGGTCTGATTTATTTTCTACTAGGTGACACCATCTCTCCTATGGCCATGCCTAGGGGAAGTGAAAGTCCCTGCTTTTTTCTCTTCGGCCAAGCATAGGGGCAAATGGGTGAATAAGGGGGAGATGACCAATCTAGACGCCCTAACGAGAGGAGGTCTCAAATAGGGGCTGTTCGTTATGACCTGATTCCATAAGAAAAGAAAAATCAATCAAAAGGAGCATGAATTAAGGCAAAAGCCCAATAATGTTAAACAAAGTACAAAGTCCAAATTTCAACTTGCTCCAAGAAAAGAAAGATCAAAAATTACACATGGCAAGAGTGACAGTACAGTTTTCCCGTGGGACGTCATGAGCCTAAAGTGGATAAAGGTTCGATGACGGACACAAAGCCCCGACGCAACAGAGCGAATCTCTGAAGGGGTCGTCGTGAGAGGGATTCAATCCCAAAAAACTTCTACCCCTATGTTAAGCCTACCCCCAAGATTTCTTCCATTTCTCCCTCAAAGGACTAGAATGTACCTAGGGTATGGCCCTAGGAGAGGCACTGCCATATAGATGAGAGGGGCTTAGCCAGGGATTGTCGCCCTTTATGCACGCCAACCTCGGGATACTCTTAATGGAATCGAGAGTACCTTCGTTGCCAGGAAGGAACTAGTTCAAAAAGGCCAAAAAAAAATTAGATATTTTTATTACGCTTGTAATTCCAGTTCATTATGAACCTCCTCAACCAATCCTCCCAACCCTTACGGGGTCTCATCAGCCTCTTGGGTGGCATCTCCAAGTTCTTGGTATCAGTTTACTGGTACCCGGATCTCCGGGTCGTTATAGCGGGACATAGGCTCGCTGAGACGCCAGGTGCGGATGATCTAGGATGACATCGACGCGCTACCGTATGCCTCGGTAAGACCTAAATTTGAACTTTTGCAAATGCAACTACATGCTCGGACACTAATGCAACCTGCCATCATTTTGCAGATCCGGTGGACTCCATACTAGGGCGAGGGACACGAGAGCCAGCCATGGGTGGTGGCAGCCCTAGCCTATGCAGGACACGACAATTGGCTACATTGCAAGAACGTGGTCGAGCCGCTGCACTACCGGTTGATCATGAGGACCGTGGCTATCCACCAGCCAGAGGTGGAGTTCCCTACATGAGAGAGACCAGAGGAGTGTGTGGGACGACACTCACGCAGACTGGCCGTGGCGATCGACTAGATTACTCGGGCGATGGACCAAATCGGAGAGTAGACCCTGTGAGGGTGAGTGGTACGAGCCTGAGCCACCAGTGACGAGGCTTACTTGGCTGCCTAAGCACGACGCTACGGAGACCATGTCTTCCATGGCACATGACGGCCAGTATGACTCTTGAACTTATGCTCTCTAATGTGCTCATGATTACAATACACTAATGCTTGACATTCTATATGCAGCTTGATCCCCAGGGACGGATCACAGAGATCTAAGGGTTACTCCACTCCACGGTCTAGCAGCAGGATGAGCTCTAGTGCTCCTTGGACCTCTTGGTAAGCTTTATTCAACCTTAGACCTAAAATGCCATGCGATGCTTATGAGACTGACATGCCCTTGTATGCATCGTGCCAAGGAAACTTAGCGCCAGGGACCTGATGCACCATCTTCTTCCTCCCAGCCACCAGTAGATCGTGCTAGGTGAGACGCGAATTTCACGCATGTGGTTGCACGGGCTGAGGAGGCCAAGGCCACAATCACAGAGATGGTAAAAAAATAGCTCAACTTCCATTTGACCTTATGATTATGGCTGTAAATGATTAATGAAATGAATGCATATGCAGGCGAAGGAGTTCGAGGCAGTGCTAATCGAGGCTACTCGACAGAGAGAGGAGGCGAAGTGCTTCCGGGCAAACGTAGAGCGCCGTCGTGGGGAGATGACAGAGGTAGCGCACCTTCGTGTAGAGATGGAGAGATTCCATGCTGGGGCGGCAGAGGCAGAGTGCCTTGGTACTGAGGTGGCAGGGCTGAGGAGCGAGCTAGAGCAGTCTCGACTGTAGGTAGCCGAGTTGAGGGGTGTAGTGGGGGCGTACCAACAGTGTCTCCAGGGGATGAGCCAGAGATCGGAGCACAGCAGGACTCCGAGCGGCACGCACAGTAGTGCCTATAGAGGCTACTTCACTGGCTCCTCCAGCCATCAGAGGAATGAAGTCGAGGAGCAGCACCGACGATAGCGAGAGGAGGGGAGCACGGCCATGGATCCACTGGGGAAGAGACATGAGGGCATCGGTGATAGATGGGGTCCAGAAGAGGGACCAGCTTGATGTATTATATTAGATATATGCATGTATATGACTCCGACCTAATGCAATGATCATGCCTCTTCTTGACTTAGAAAGATGAATGCGTGCATGTTGAGACTGACTTAACTAACCTACGACGATAGGGAAGAGCGAAGGAGAGAGAGAGAGAAAGAGGCGAAAAACTACATAGAGCGGCACTTGAGGAAGAGATGACCGATAGGACAGAAGAGATAGGTAGTCACATCAAGACCGCTAGCAGAGTTTGGTGGTCCCACGATAGACCGCTAAAGGATAAATTACTGATTATTAAAAGGACAGAGATAGCCCACATTCAACCACAAGATCAAATAAGATGGTCTTTTCCTGGCCATTTCCTTTGGGAGACGGCCTCACTGAGATTGTTAACCATGTGGGAGAGACGAAGAGTGTAGACCAAGGTAGAAACAACCCTTGGATGACGGCCAAATGGCCTAGCAGTCGTGCGATAGACCACAAGCTTAGGAACCCCGTGAACTCTGACTGAGACTCTATCGAAGAGTCCTAATCCGTGGGTACAGTCACCCAAGTCGCACTAAGGCTTATCTCAACCCGATTTGATGCTATCCAACCTCAATCTTCATGGAAAAGGACTAGGAATTTAGGCTCTATAAGTAGTGAGGCATTCTAAACTCGTGACTCACACAAAACCCTACTTTTAGGCCTTGAAAAACATAGGAACATCACCCAAATCATCATAAAAAGGGCTCTTAAAGCAAGTACAATGGGTGAGGGTGCCTACAACGGGCTAAAGTCGACTAGAAAGGAGCACGGGACGCTGCAAAGACTGACTGCAATTCCCAAACACCTGAGCTCCAGCCCTTTAAGAGAGGTAAGATAATTCAATTACTTTCATGTCAGGATCCTCGAGTAGCGGTAGCTTAGTCATGGAGATGGAGGGGAGTTCGAGCTCTTCCTCTTCTGGGGCTTCCTCTGTCGATGGAGCTGAGAGGGAGGCTACTTCTAGAGGAGCGTGGGGGCCTTTACGTCCCCTCTCTAGCACTTGTTTATGCTTTATGATAGGGTACTTACACTTCTATATTGCATGTAGCATTGGAGTCGGGGGAGGAGCGCTTATCAGCACCCGATGAGGGCGGTAAGGAGGAGCTCCGCGTCCCTCCTATAGTTGCTGGAGGTGGCTGGGTTATAGTGGAGGAATCCTCGACCATGGTTGAGCCTTTGCCCTCCCTAACCTAGGCGGGTGACGCCGCATGCATGGAAGGATTTGCACTGGTAAGGGCTAGAAATTTTCTCAGGTTTTCCACCTTATTTATCATGGGAACTTTTGCATATATTTGTCACTTTCCCTTTTTGTTTGCTGGAACTGTGCGGCCTCTACTAGTGTGATAGCAGAGACAGACGACTCCTATTTATGTTTGGGAGTCAAATGGCCTGCTTCCACCACACCGTCAGAGCCATTGTTGGACATGAGTGTGGGTGCCTCCTTGCTTCAGCGAGTATGAGGCTACCTATAGAGCAACCCCCTTCCTTCTCCAGAGGATTTGAAGCAGTGCCTGACAGAGTGCACTAGGGGCTACCACACCCTTAGCTTCCGACGTGAGCCTTGGATGCTTGGGCTAGCCGGGATATGGGCAGAGTACTTGCTACACTGCTAGGCACAAGAGTAGAGGGCTCAGAGGCTGGCAGCCATCTGGGAGGTGCAGGAGCAACGGGCTTGGCTCGCATCGACTGTAGTTGAGTAGAGGGCCCACGTCAAGGTAGGAGAGTCATTTTCTCAAGGCTGAGCTATTCTTCCGGGGGAGGCCAAGAGCCGGGCTGAGGCCTTGAGGAAGGCCTTGGAGGAGTAGTTGTTGGCCGTGGAGCATGCCAGGGCTTAGTGGCAAGAGGCCGAAGGCACGGTCGAGGCCAGTGCTCAGCTCTTGTCCACTCTTGAGGCAGAGCTCGTGGCTACTTACTCTCGTCTTGTGCCGTTGGAGGGGAGCAAGCTTGGGATTTGATTGTATCTCCTTCCCCTTTTTATTATATGTACCCTGGTAGTATGTATTTTATCACCCCAAGGGCATGACTTGGGCTCTCCTTACAGAGTATGAATGACAAATTTTTGGGTTTCTTTTTCTATTTGCTGAGTTGTCCCACCTCTTTTCTTGTGGAACAGTATTGTGTGCATGAGCTGGTGACCACTTACTGTTAGTCGTGTTTGATTCTTCTACTATGTACTGGAATAAGTGGTAGGGAGCTGAGTATACCTGACTTCGGGTGCAAGAGCAGGGGACTAAGCATAGGATGGCACAGACTGGATGCTGGGTGCTAGCAACTGAGTTCTAGGTACTGGGGACAGGGTCCTAGGTGCTGGGGGCTGAGTGCTGGGAACTAGGGAAGAGGTATTGGGTGCTGGAGGCTGAGTGCTAGGAGATGGGAGTTGTGAACTGGTGGCTGGGGCCAATCTCTCAAGGGGTGTTGGTCTATGTTACTAGGGGGCGGGATCGATCTGTAAGGATGCGATGGCTTATGCTGTTAGGGTTGCTGGGCGATTTTGGAGTGCATTGGTTATAGGCCGAGTAATGACGCTCTGACTACTGGCATGTTGTTAGCCGAAAATGTAATTCACACTAGCTTGGGAAATTGGAGCTGGGCTGTCCGGGTGGCCATGGAAGGCATTGCTACCAAGAATTGGGGCTGTGATAGGGACTAGGGTTCGGAGCTAGGTCTGGGACTGGAATTGGAACAAAAACTAGAGCTAGAACTGGAACTGGAGCTAGAACTGGAACTAGGACTGGAACTGGAGTTGGCACTGGAACTCGAGTTGGCCGGCTAATCACGGAGGTGTTACAACTGGAAAACTGGGGCTGGTGCTGGAACTGGAAGTGGAGCTGGAACTGGAACTAGAGCTAGCCGTCTAACCACGGAGATGTTGCAGCTGGGATACTTGAACTAGCACTGGGATTAGAACTAGAGTTGAAACTTGAACTGGAGCTAGGCGGATAACCACGGAGGTGTTGTAGCCGAAATACAAGAACTGGCACCGGGACTGGAACTGGAGATGGAACTAGAACTGGAGCTAGCCAGCGAATCGTGGAGGTGTCGTAGCTGGGATACTGGCGATGGTACGTGAACCAGAACTGGAGTTGGGACTGGAACTGGAGCTGGCCGGCTAACGGTGTAAGTGTTATAGCCGGAGCATGGGTGTGGCACTAGAACTGGAACTGGAGCCAGGACTAAAACTAGAGCTGGCTGGCTAACTATGTAGGTGTTATAGCCGGAGCCTGGGGACCAGTACTGGGGCTGGCTATTGGGTCCCTTAGGTGCAATGGATCTGGAAGGGGGTTGAATAGATCCTTTTTAAAACTATGGCCGGATTAAAATCTTAACTAAACCCCTTCCATGACCCTTCAACTTCCCCTATAAAAGTCTCTTAGAAGCTCAAGGGGTGAGGCATGCAATCACAGATAAACATAAAGCAAGCAAGCAACGCAGTCAGCAACAGGCGCAGCAAGCAAGGAGATTTGTGTGTGCAGTTGGCTTGTGAATCGGCTTACATACATCGAGGGTATGTCGCTTGTACTCCCCTCATACGGCGTTTAGCCATGACATACAAGTCTATTTCCACTACATGTAAGGCGTTATGACGACGGCAAACACTCCCTTACCTTGGGATTGCCCACGTGTGCCCGTTTACGACAACCACGCACGCGCCATGACGTCACACCTCCCGCTGTCACGAGGCCTTGCCCGACTACTCGACCTGAGCCGCGACCGGCCCCTCGCCCAGTTTCCAGCCAGCACCTTCTCCAGTCACCCAGTCTAGTCCTTCCTCGACAAATTGGGCATAGCCTTTGCCTCGAGGAGAGCCTCTGTAAAACACGCGGATGTCCTCCTTATCACGCATTGACCTGAGGACCGACCTCTTTGTCAGAAATGTCCTGCGACTTGTGCCAGTTGTACATTGGCCACTATGGCCCACTTGTAAAGTCCATGTGGCTCGTTTAAATTATATTACCCCCCCCCTCCCGAATGGACGTCCCCACATCCATGGTCGGGTCCCAATCTTCTCGCACACTACTCCGCTCCTCTGATCTCAACAAACATCTCCCGGTTAAATGCGAACCCATAGCTGCGAAGTGCCCCCTGCACTCCACCCATGGCTTCAAATATATACAGACTTCTCTTCAGCATAGAACGAAGGTGTTCGGATTCAATCCGATGTAAATAAACACTGACTGTTTGCGGTCGGTGGGGAAAAACGTCCAGTACACGACTCTCCACAATCGCCTGCGCACTCGCACCTACGGAACCTCCCTTCTCTCCACGTGTTGCCGGTTTCCCGAGCCCACGTGCCATGCCCTAGCGACACATCCCCAGTCAAACCTTGGTTCCACAGGTGATCGTCGAGAAATTGACTGGCACGCCCGCACCCCAGTTATGTTTTCCCAAAATCTGGGAACCTCTCGTGCCACTCGAACCTCCCTCGGCTTTCTGTAAAAGGCGAGTGTCCGGTACCGCGTTGAGGAGGATACAGCCATAGGAAGGGATACTCGAAGTACGCCAAGATCCAGCATCTCCCCTATCGCCTTATCCCACCCCTCAGTCCGGTCACCGAATACACACTGCACCCGGGGCTGGCCGATCCCAAGGGCACCACCCCCGAGGGTTTCGGACCCACGACCTGACGCGCGCGAACAAAAGGATGGCATGCCCTGTGGGACGTCTCCCGCCTTCCTTCTTTTTGCTAAAGAGAAAGCCTGTGCCAGCCCTGAAGTCTTGGTGCCCTTTTCCTGTCCTTGCAGGAGAGGCAGAAGAGAGCACTTGTTCGCACTTTCCAGTAGCTTCCGGTTCGCGCTTCAGCGGCCGGACCGCAATCAATGACCGCTAACGGTCGCCACCTCCGTAGCATCCAGCACTCCAACAACCATGGCGGCCGTCACCTACGGTCCAATCGTCATCGCCACCCACGCGCGGGTGGGCTATTTGGCGGTGCCGATCGCTTTCAGGAGCTTCGCCCCAGTCGTCGGATCACCCTACTTTCTGGGTGTGGTCTTCGTGGCTGCTTCGCGGCTACCCCCAGCCTCCGTGCTCACCGGCGCAACTGACGCGCTGCATCAGCTCCCAACGTCAACAACTTGCTCGAGTGTCAGGCTCGGGTCTTCCACCACCGGCCCCCGTAAGGGCCTCGGACTGGTTCCTGCCCGGGCAAGTGCCAGCCCTCGGGCCCAGTTTCGACCGACTTCCAGTGTGGGCCTCGCGCCCCAAGCCTCGATCTCCACTACAGCGATTCACTCAGACCTTCAACCGCGAGCTCCAGTTAAGCCGGCATCCGGCACGGGTCTCTACCCCAGGATGCCCGGCTCCCCAACATTCCACTCGGGCGCTCAGTCCTGAGCTCCAGTCGAGCCAGCTCCCCGCACAGGTTTCCTGACCCAGGGTCAAGGCTCCCCAACACTCTGTTTGGGCCTCTCGACCCGAATCTCTGAAGAGCTGTCGTTCAACTCGGGTTTTCAATACTTGGTTCGAGGCTCCCCAGCACCCAGACCGGGCGTACAACCGCAGGATCCCTCAAGGTTGGCTCCTAGCGTGGACTCTCTGCGCCAGGCCTCGGGCCTCTCAGCCTCATTACGAGACTCTGTCCCCTACCCCTCAGTGGCGCCGACTCCCAGCACAGGTCTTCCTCTATGCGACGCGGCAACCCCGATGTTGGGTGTGGGTCCTCTGTCCCACTCTCCTGTCTCCCCAGCACTGGGTACAAGCTCGCAGCCTTGGGTCATCGGCACTCCGACACCTCCAGTAATATTGGTTCCCGGTGCAAGAGCGCCATCTCGAGCGTTGGGAACGCTTCTATCAGCTCGAGCGAGCGTAAAGCCTAGCTGGTAAATTCTGCCCTTCCACCCATGCAGACACCTTCTCAAAGCAATACAGGGTGATCATAAAGTCACCGATAGGCAACTCTACTGCCAAATCACAGGACATCTCGGCCACCGAGTCCTCCACACTCTGAGCAAAATCCTCTGAAATGAACGAATGAGAAGCACCTTAATCGAACAAAACACGAGCCGCACAACCCAAAATCAAAAGAGTACCTTCCACCAACTGCGATGCCTCAGCCTCTGCTCTGGTCATGTGGGTCACTCTACCTCAGGATCTCTGCCCCCCTACAGTGGCTGACCGAGTCAACTGAGGAAACTGTCCCTGCTGCTAGTACTGCTATGGCTGTGATGACATCTGCTGGGGCTGAAATAGCTACTGTTGCTGCTGAAACTTGTGTGGCTGACGTGGTCTCTGTGGACAGTCACGTGCCATTTGCCCTGCCTAGTCACACCTGAAGTAAATCACCGGCGCCGAACACAACATGCCTGGATGAGAACCGTCGCACTTGGGACACCCGCCCCGAGAACCACTTATCGATCCCTGGCACTGAAAAAACACAGGCTGCTGAACACTGCTCTCTGACTGCTGATTCGGCTCCCTGCGATCCCAACGCTTCCTACCAAAACCAACTTCCTTGAGCAACTTCTTGAACTTCGAACCAAAGGACGACGACTCTGGTGTTGAAGCCACTGACCGAGCTGCCCCTGAACCACCTGTTGAGGGCTGGACGGTACTCTACTACTGTACGTCTGTGGACGTGTGAAATCGCACGTCGATATGTCCCTGCCTATCCAGCAGCAGCAATAACTTCAACTGAAGAGACCCTGGAGGATACGTCCCGTCCGGACCCTCCGAACAAACAAAAGGCTGCCATGAAGCCGTCCCCAGAATTACGACAGCGAAGAGAAGTCAACCCCTGGGGAAGCTCACTGCTCGTAGGCCCCCGAAGAGAATCAAACGGATCGTCAATCGGGTCTAAAACGGGCCCAAAGTATGCCTTTTATCGCGCTCGTTGCCCCTTCAGCGGTACGCCCCTATCGCTCCTCCAACGGCACACCCCAAAGTGTCTTTAACGGCACACTCAAATTACCTTCAACGGCACACCCTCAATGGCCTTCCACGGCACACCCGTGCCTTCAACGGCGCACGCTGAAATGCCCTCAGCGGCACGCTTCAAGTGCCTTTAACGGCACGCCCCGAATGGCCCTTCAGCGGTACACTTCAAGTGCCTTCAGCGGCACACATCAGAAGCCCTTCAACGGCGCACTCCATGTGCCCTTCAGCGGCACACCCCATGTGCCTTCAACGGCACACCCCCACAAGTGCCTTCAACGGCACACCGCTTCATGGGCCCCTCAACGGCACACGCGCAAGGCCCCTTCAGCGGCACAGCCTAAAGCTTCAGCGGCACAGCCTATGACGGCGCGGACCAAATCTCACGCCACGTCCTACGGGATCCTTGGCGCGCAGTGGCCCATCCAAGGTGGCAGACGGAGAGCTAGCCACGCTGCCTACCCTCCCTACCGTCAAGGACATCCGGGTCAAATCCCCATAAGTGCACCGTTTTCCCGCCATCGTCACCCCGTGTTCGAAGGGACCATATGTCACTGGGTATAAAGACCACCCTGCACCGGGGAACAGAAGAAAGGAAAAAGGGGAAAAGGAGAAAAAAAAGAGGAGGAAGAAGAAACGCAGGCAGGGAGAAGGGGTCCAGCGCCAGAGAAGAGAAGAAGAGGAAGAAGGAAGGAAAGCTTCGTGAGCTCCCCCCTTCCACGACTACGCCAGGAAAAGAGTAAGAGAGTTAGAGAGAGGGAGAGAGAGTGACGTAGAAGGAAGAGTGGGGAGGGGCAGGGCGCCATGGCACCTGCGTGACCCCAGCCCCTTTATTCCATTCTCCCCCATCCTTCTGGCCTTCTCCCCCTCGGCTGTAATGATCGTTCTATGTTCTCAATGGATGAAGTTAGTTTCTTTGGGGTTCTCCCCTGCTGTCCCTCCTCGCTTGGGCCTTCACGTCTGCTTGATGGTCCTCCTGCGTTCCTCCGACAGCGTTCTCGTCTTCCCCGTCAGTGGTCCCTCCGTCTTGGGTGAGGGCTCCTTCACCCTCACCCTGCCGTGTCCCTTCGATTTCCTGGACCCCCAACCTCTACCTCCGTTCCTTCGCTGAGGCTCCCTTTCCAGTCAGGCCAGAAACCAGAAAACCCCATGACTTCCCCCCCACTCGTTTCGACTCGCTCCGGCTAGCCATTGTTTGGCCTCCCTGCTCTTTACCCCCCCTGGCCGGCACACTCCCTTAGCGGCACCCCCCTGGCCCGTCCTCGCCGGTACAACCCTTGGCTAGTACACCCACAGCCTCGCAACGCCATCATTAGCATGGTAAACCTGCCTGGCACACCCCCCATCTCCTTACCCGGCACACTTGCACCACCCACCTTCCCGATACACCTAGCACCCTTTCAACTCCTTCGCCGGCATAGCCCTTGGCCGGCACACCCTCAAACTTTTCAGCCCTCCACGCTGTAAAACCCTTCACCGGTACATCCTTTCAGCGACACACCCTTTGGGTCCCTTGGCCGGCACACCTGTCCCTGCCCCCTTAGCCTAGTGTTCGTGGCGACTCCTGTAGCCGTTCCCCCATCGCTCTCCTCACATTTTTCGAGGTCTGTCTAAGGTGTTGCCGTCTCCGGACGCCCACCTCCACTTGTTGGGTTTCGCCACTCCATGTGGGCGCGTTCCCTGCTTCTCCCTTACGCCCGGGGTCAAGGGGAGATGCTGCTGAAATTTTGTTAAAAATAATGACACGACAAAGACAAAAGGGAGCAACAAACAAATGGAGTGATAATTAATGAACATTTCTAACTAAGACAAGTGAATCATGGGCATTACAAAGATATTGAAACCAGACAATAATTGAGTACCTCGGACAGTCACAAATACAGGGGGGAAGAATAGTTTGTACAATGCTGTATCAAATTAAGGGGCAGAAGAAAAGAAAGGCCTTAAAATCACAAGAAGGAGTGGGCTCTGCATGCCTTTCGCCAGCACACCCAACCCCCTTCATCTCCCCTTCACCGGTACAGTTGTCAACCCCTCCAGCGGTACACTCACCCTTTCAACCCCTTCATCGGCACACCCACGTATACACCCTTTGAATTCCTCCAGCGGTACACCCCCCCATGCCCTTCGCCGGTACGCCTATTTCCTTCGCCGGCACGCCCATCTGCAACCCTTTCAGCGGCCCACTCTCCCCTAATAAAGAGGGAAACAATAGAGGAAAATACATGTAATAATAATAATGGCAACAACAGAATTTATATGTGCCTACACCACGGTAAAAGGTGCAAGAAACTCAGAAAAAAAATATAAATAATAAGAGAAAAATAATAAAAGAAGGGGAGATATGAAGATAAGTAAATAGATGAAACCAATAAGTTCGAAAATTCATGCAAGCAAGCGAACAACAAGAAGACAGAGGCAACCCGTGTAACTGAATGAAATTTGAAAACACTACAGAATATATATACAAGGGAAAGAAAGGGGCCGGCAGAGGGGTATAACCTGAATTCCACCCACCCTAATAATAAAATTCCACAGTCGCAGCCCCGTCCTCCGCGCGACCCGGTGCTAAAGGAACATCAAGGCCGCCCTTGCAGGCTGGGTCCGGATCTCGTGGATTATCCCGAAATGGCCGCGACGCGGCCCTACTCTAGGCCGATATCTTGGTTTCACCGTACTCGTCTTCCGAACCGGATTGTATCCGGATCACCATTGAAATTGCCGTCTAGTCGGCAGATATTTAAGCATGTTTGTTCCGGTTTCCACCGTATCCCTGGCACGGATTCTTGTCCGAATATGAGAGAGTCCGTGGGTGACCGACATGCCCGGCTGCCCGTGTCTCAACTTGGGCCCATGTGTGACCTACCCCTACCCTCGCCTTTTGCAATCAGTTTTACTTCCTTTGGCCGCGGAGCCCCTAATTTCGGCAATTAATCAAAGGTGTTCTCTCGTATGGGGGATGTAAACGACGTCATGACCTTTATGGCATGGCGGGATTGGGTCCCGACCCGAACCATACAACCGTCTGACGAAGTCAGATCGAGCGCACCATGGGCTTCCGTAAAGCCCGAATAAATTATCACCTCGGTGACTGGCACGCCCATACACTCAATAAACCGATAAACTAATATCCACGCTAATCCAATTCAACGAAGAGTGCGTCCACAGTATGTCATAGTGAATGATCCATATGAAGCGCAATTTCGTGAGGCACTATGTCATAGTAGAAATGAGGCAAGACATCCTAAGGAGACGAGAGTGCGAAGCCGCGATGCGGCAAGGACGAGAGCATCAGGCAGTGGTGGTTCATCTACTACTCATCATCCATGGGGCATCAGGAGTTTTTTCACTGGTGACTCAGGTTCACAAAGAAAAGGGTCATAATCGAGCAATATTGAAGATGTGGAGCCCAGTGCACTATCCCGAGAGAATGGCAAGCAAACGAGGATGGGCGATGCACATAGCCAGACGGGGCCAAAATGAAAACTCAAACAGGCCGTTGCAAAATGGTGGCACCACACGGGACTGCCTTTTAATGCGGCCAACATCCCTTATTACAAGCTAATGTTTCAAGAAGCACAAGTTCTTGGGTTACATGTGTAACCACCTACGGCGAGAGAGTTGGCCGGCATATATCTTGATGAATAAGTTGCTGAGATAAAAAGTTATGTGGACTCATTCAAACAGAAATGGTCAAAATACGAAGTCACACTAATGTGTGATAGATGGTCAAGTACCACTAAAAGTAGCCCGATTAACTTTCTTGTTTATTGTGACAGACATGTATTCTTTCAAAGGTCGGTGGATGCGTCAGGTCAAGTCTACAGTTATCAATATATATTGTCATTAATGGAACAAGTGGTGAACGAGATCGGGGAGGAGTACATTATTCAAGTGGTGACAAACAATGGCTCGAACTATAAGAAGGCTAGGGAGGAGCTGATGAGGACCATACGACACCTTTTCTGGACCCACTGTGCAGCACACTGTGTAGACCTCATGTTGAAAGAGATTGGTCAGCTTCATGTAGTCAAGTCTGTAGTCGATGTGACATAGAAGGTCACGAAATATATCTACAACCACACACTTGTATTGGCATGGATGAGAGAGCATTGTGATGGCGAACTGTTGAGGCCTGGCATCACACGATTTGCCACCAACTACATCGCATTGCAGAGCCTTCTGAAGCACAAGGATGGGTTGAAGCAAATGTTTAGAGGTGAGACCTGGCTGAGTTCCTCTTTTGCTGCTAGCTCCTCTTCTCTCGAGCTCTTCAACTCTAGTGCTCTTCTTCTTTGGTGTTATGGACTTGAATACTTGATCCCTTTTTATCCTGGCGAACGTGAATCTTGTGGTCCCCACAAGTTTTTGAATTTGGCACGTAGAAGGAACACTCCAGCCCAAGGATTCCTTCTAAAAAGTGTACTTCAAAGGTGCACATGTCAGGGGCAGAAGAAAAGTTGATCCACGTGACAGGATATTCAGTTTGACCTCCAGCCATGGATCACATGCCAATTAGGGTCATATATGACCCATGTGACTATACTCAATCCTTCAGATATTGACGTCTCAATGTTTGATTCTTTGGCCGAATCACTCTACTGTTCCCATTGTGATGTTCCTGTTAAGACAGAAATGAAGATTCATCATCAAGCATAGTTTTTTGTAGCTGATCATACTGAATGTTCAGAGAATTTTGACTTAAACATATCATAAGCATAAAAAAGACCATGTGAGTGAATGCACGAAATTCTGCATATGCATCGGTGCACAAACACGGTGCATCAACCTGTATAATCTAACATGCATCAAGATAGAGCAATGACATCAACCTTTAAGTCACATAGGTAGACCTTATTCTGTCAGAGAGACTATATCTGTAATCATGGTGCATCCACCTATTAATGCATAAGCCAGTACTTCAAGTACTTCAGTATTGACATGCCACAGTGGTGTGTCAGCCTATCTTGGTGATGCATAATGAAGATGCCTAAAGCATCGACGCAGGGCATTCCTGCATCGACCTTACTTCCAAGCAGATGCGCAAGGTGCACCGACCTTAAGAGTGATAACCTTTATTGCACCGACCTTATGCTACAAACGCTGGCTCAGTAGCATTGACCAGTTTATGGTGTGCATCGACCCGATTATACATCATCTAGCATATAGTGCCTAGCAACATCGACTTGTGTACAAAGTGTACCGACCTCATAGCGCATGACTTCTACAGCCGTATTGACCTTCTAGACCAAAATGCATATGTGCATCGACCTGTCTTTCTAAATGCATGAATATGCATCGACCTGATGTTCTATGTTGATAGAAGATGCATCGACCTTATAATGCAGCAACATGAGTATGCATCGACCTAATAATGAACAGAAACTTATTCTGACTTAAGTAGAGACTTCAAATCATCACAGTGTTGCCAGGATCAAAATTAAGGTCAATCACACTATTGCCAGCATCAAAACTAGACATCAAATCAAGAGGAGACACAACACTGAAGTTGTTGCTAGCTGCTGTGTTGGCTGCAGCTATTATTACATGAGCTGTGGCTGTTGGCTGTTGCTTGCTATGTCCATTGTTGTTGCTGGTCTAGCTGCTAGCTTTACTTGTTGCTATTGGCCTGCTGTTATGCTTTGTTGGTTATGACTTTGCTGAAGCTGCTAACTGGTTATTGATGCTTCTATTTTGTTGCTATTATTGACTTTGCTGAAGCTACTAATGTTGTAGCTGTTATTTCTGCTATCTGATGTTGTTGCTTGTCATTGGTGCTGAAGCAGCTGGTTGCTGCGGGTGCTTGCACTTGTTATTACTGGCCTAGCTGCTAGCTGCTATTATTGTTGTTGATGCAAGCTACTGCTGCTAGCTGCTAGCTGCTACTTATGCTATGAGTTGACTTGGTGAGGATATCAAGTTGACTTGCTCTTTGATTTCTGCCAGAAAATCTGTCGACTAAAATTTTGAAGGTTGACTGATTTTTTAGAAAATCTATCGATTGAACTTCTAAAGGTCGACTGATTTTTACAATCTTCTGCCTATCCTTCTTCAATCGCAACCTATATTCTTTCAATCAATTCAATGTGCTGATCAGCCTCTTTGAAGACACTTTCCCGCCCAAGAGAGGTCCTTCTGCAAGTTTGGCTTCATCTACTGAAGGTCCTGAATATCTATCGACCTGAGGGTGCAAGGTCAACTGAATTCTGAAATTTGGTCAACTAAATTCCATATTAGTCGACTGTGTTTGAGATCGGTCGACTGAATTCTCCTTTGTCGATCGACCAACTTCCTAGGCCAAGCTTCTTGAGTAGGCTGAATTCACATCTCTTCTGCTGACTGTATGGCATGTTTGTTCACATGTGTTTACATGTCTTTGTACTTGACATCCAAACACCTAATCAGCTTTGTACCTAAACTTAATACATGTTGACATCATCAAATCCATATTAGACTCATCAATAAGTCATAGTCAGACATCATCAAAACCTGGGACACAATACACTACACCTCAGTGGGCCACCATAGGCCAATGGTCTAGTGGAAAATGCTAATGGGACCCTTCTTCATGGCATCAAGACCAACCTAGAACAAACGGACGAGTCATGGGTGGATGTTGGGGTTCTAGGCCCGGATTCAGAAGGGGGGTGAATGAATCCCCTTCTAAAAATTTTGCCCAATTAAAAGATGCTAGACACTGATGCGAAATTAAAACTAATTAATCTCGTCTTCTCCTAAGGAAAAGAGTAGGCCTTCTTCATTTTGTCCCTAAGAGAGGGACCCTCCTTTTTCCCTTCTGTTTTATCAGGCTGGGATGCAGCTGCCTTCTTACCCTTGTCTCTTTACTGTTCAAACGTTTTAATATCAAGGGTGTTTACTTCTTTAGGTGCTGGGTGCCATTTTGCTGCCTTTACTTTCTACATGATGGCACTAGTAATTGTTGAGGCATGTTTCGCCAAGAAAGCTTCAATTTTAGCCACTACGTTATTCAGACGGTCAAATGACTGTATCTCCATACCAATCATCTTTTCCAGTACCTCCCTCCTGAGATTTTGTTTACAGATTTATACAGCGTCCTCCTGATACGGGGGCAGCTTGCATCTCATTCTGAGGTTTCTCCACCTCTTAATATAATCGAGAGCCGTTTCATCTAGCCTCTGCCTTGTTGAGTATAATTTTTCCATCGTAACCTCCCTCTCGGTGACATGGAACCTCTCCCTGAACTTCTTCTACATATCTGGCCAGTCGCTGATCGACCCGGTCGGAAGGCTTAAGTACCATTCAAATATGAGGCCGGTTAACGAGGACCTAAAAATTTGAGCAGATATGACTCGTCTGTAGCAAGGTCTCCCATAACGGTCATGTAGTATGCAATATGTTCTTTCAGGAACCCCTGCCCATTGAATTTGTCAAACTTTCAAACTTGGGTGGCTTGCTGATTCTCGGAGGGAGCCACTTGGTTGCATGATGCGGTGGGTATGGCACCTGATAAGTATCAAATGTAACATAATCACCTTCACCCCGCTCGGCAAGCTTTATCTCGATCATCCTTTCCCCATCAGCTTATTTACGGTGGCCAGGTTGACCAGCTCGGGGTAGAAATGTGCTGGCTATAGATATGGGGTGACCAGGGTGGTTGCCTGCGATGGAGGACGCAGCAATGGAGGTGCCTGGTGTACTTGAGGCAGTACTGGGGGCAGCAGTGACTGAGGTGCACATTACTGGGTAGTAGCCTGGCTATGCTCGACTGGCCGAGATAGAGTGTATAGTGGTGGAAAATTGCACAGGTTGACACCCGCTCGCGATGATTCAACTTGCACTTCTGGCTGCTTGGATGCTGAGGTTTGTTCTACCTTCTCATGTAGTTGTTTCTTCAGGAGTTCTATCTCCTGTTGATATTTCTGTAGTAGCATCAACACTGATAGATCCATGGTTGCCATGTTGGGGATGCCTTCAATTGTTTCCCCTGAAGCGCCCTCGGGTGAGGTGGTTAGCAATACCTTATCTTCTTCGGTTGTCACTACATTAGCAGTTAGCATAGTGACTTCTTCATAAAGCACTTGTTTTCCTTTTATCGCTTTCAGCATTTCCTTCGCAACTTCACTTCTTCTGGTATTTGGCCTCGGACTATCGGCTAATCGGGCCAGTTCTTGGGGCTCCTCAGGTAGACTCCCATATTTACTGGCCATTCCGGCCATGTTGCATGCAAAAGCATGCATCCCTTTCTTCTGTCTACAGACCTTATTTTTGTTCGACCAGGGAAGGTCAATCTCTCAAACACAGATATTCTTCTTTTCTCCTCCCACGGTGGAAGGACTTCATCGGCCTCACCATCCAGGCCGACTCCATATCCATTGTCATCAACAGATGACGTCATTCCTCTTTCTTCTTCTTCTTCAACTGTCATCGATAGGCAGTCTTCTTCTTCAACCACAACTACTTGGAGCAGTCACTGCTAGCCTAATGAGGGGTTCCCCATACCCCTGAAGTAACTTCAGACCATATTGGTCATTTCTTCTCGATCATGTCTTCGATAGAGGATGGGTGACAGTTGTTGACCTCACACCGGAGGGATGTAGGCTAGCCGGGCTCTCCCAGGAGGTTGCTCAAATCTTCTCCCTACTATAGGGATGTTGGCTTGTCGAGCACAGGCCCTGAAGGCAATGGGGCATGGGAGGTCCACAGCTATTTCTTCTCTTCTTAGGGCCAAGCCCCTCTCATTCCTCCTCCTCCCCTCCACGGGCTCGGGGTAGTGACGAATAGGTTCACTTTGATGGACAGGTTGGGTCTTCTTAGGGACCCACACTTGCTTAAATACCTTCGGCCTTGGGGCCAGCTCTCTTCGGCCCTGGAGGCCTGCTTCTTCCTTTTCAGCTCTCCTCCTGGACAGGGCTTGGAAGGAGTTACGGATTGGCACGGTGGGGATGACACGATCCGAGATGACTTGGGCATCACGCCTGTCCAGAAAGACGCGGACGCCACTGATGAGAACAGACTTGCCAGACGTCGATAGTCGTCTGGTGATAGGGGTAGTAACTTTCCTTCAGAAGCTTCCTCGGCGATGGCTCCCAAGCTTGTTGTAGGGGACCGGGCAAGCCCCCTGAGCTAGATGGTGCAGCATGAAGCTTGTCAATTGAATCTGGCCTCTTGGCAAGCCTCTACAGCTTCAGGTGTTGTGAACCCTGGGCTTCTTGTTGAAGCCATCTACATCTTTTGGCGATCACGGTGGGACACTTTGTGCCCATCACGTCTATTCTTCTGCCTACCTGCTTATTAATTTTTTTATGTGTGTGCATGATTTCTCCATACTTATCTCAGTTTTCTCCCCCCTGTTTTGATCGCGACTGTATCCAGAACCACGTCCATTAACGCGACCATGGTTCAGACCGCGTTCTCTGTCTTCTCATCTATCATCATTGCATTACGTGGTCGTGCTTGTCCTGTGTTATTTTATCATCATTTTCATCTCTTGAGGATGCAGTATCAATTCTGACTGCGATATTTATCATGCTCCCTATGTGCACCATGTTCTGGTAAGTCCCTACCCGAGAGCTCTTTCGTCATATCATTCATCAAGTTTCTGCTTGTCTTCTTCTCTGTTGGCATATCAAGCACCTCTTGTATGTTATTCTGCATTCATTTTGCCATGTTCTTCTTCCTATCTTCTTGGTTTAGCTTAGATTTTTACATTAGCTTGCATTCTAGGGCATTTGGTTGAGAGACCTCCTCTCTCTATACTTTTAGGATCTCCTACATCCTCTTAGAATTGGAAGGATCCTCCAATTGAGCACTCCATCTCATTGGATCGGAATCTCCTTTTTCAAGACCTCCATAAGTCTCCGCACCAGTGGATTCCCTCACAGATGCCGAGCAGGTTGTACCTTGAAGTTCCTCGGGATTAGTTGGCCTAAAACGTAGTGAAAGAGAGTTTACCTAGTTGACACCGAAGTGAACTACATTGGAACTAGGTTCCTAACTTGAGTGAGTCATATCAAACTTTGTTAGAACTCACTTAATTCACATCAAGGAAGAAATAAAAATCAAGCGTAAATATCTCACATTGTTTGATATCTTTGCAACATTGCTTTGATTGAACCATTGTTTGCTTGCATAATGTCTCGCTTGAACAATCAAATTAACATGGCTAACTCAAAATACAATAATGAGAATGAACAACTAAGGACATCTTATAATTTTCAATCTCATAATTTCCACCACAATTTCCTCAAGGGACCATGTCCTCACTTTTATGGTCTTGCCCAACCTATGGGCAATGTTCAATCCCATGGTCCCTCACATTCATCGCAAGCCACTATTCTCACGGAATCATCTCCTCCATTTACAGAGACGATCTCCCAAGATTTGCATCTCAACCCTCAACAGGCTCACACTCTTAAGGCTATTATTGGGGTTCTAGCTTCATCATTACATCTTCCTTCTACTCCTATTCGGCCGGCCCATCATCCGCCTTCCTCTCCTGTTCATGTTCCCACTCGGGCGGCCCATCACTCGCTTCTTTCTACTCCTCCACTTTAGCGGCCCCAAGGCCCTTTCATTCACAGCAGCCTAGTATGACCAAGTACCTTTTCAAGTCAACCCATTAGCTCCCCTCCACGGCCATCTTATGCGGCCCCTCCTTCAGGGCCTTGCCAACCCTCCGTTGCTCAGGTTACACCCCTCCAACAAACTCTTCTTGACAAAGTCGCTTCGTTGGAGGAACAATTAAAGAGGGTTACGAGCCCGCGACCCGCTCCTCCTTCTCCTTCTCCAGTCAATCCTCTTCACGCCATTCTGAACAGCATTACAAAGATGGAAAGAGATTGGAAGGATAGGAGAGATGATTATGGCATTGGTTGTTCAAGCGAGCAAGAGCCGGCAGATTTCAGCGATCAAGTGGACGTCGTCCACCCTCCACACGTTCATCCCATTCAGTATGGCCCTCCGCTTCCGCATATGCAACACCATTACATTCTACCACCCATTGTTACACCACCGTCACAACATCCACTTGAGCCCGATGATGAAGAGCCGGCATGTGGAGAATCAAGGACGGGACGTGATGATGAAGGTCCGAAGGCACCCATTCAGAGTTTCCTTCACTTTCCACTTCCTCCACTACCACCAGATGAACCCCCTGCTCAAGACAATGCCATCGTCCTTGAACCAACCCCCATTTTTGAGACTTATTGGTGTTATGATGATGGGTCGATACTTCAATCACCCATGTCGGTGCATCATGAGTCTTCTCCTACCCCTAACATCGCTCGCCCCATTCGGCGTTTTCTCCGCACTAAACCTCCACCAGCTATACCATCAACCTCCACAGCACCAGCCTCCACTGAATCTTTCACTAAATATCCACCCATTATACCATTAGCCTCCACGCCATTAGCCTCTGCCAAACCCACCATTCAACCTTCTCCGATCAACCTCCCATTGTTGCCACCTCGGCCCTCCACAATATCTACAACACCAAAACTAACTTTGCCTATCCCTCCACCTATCCCTTCACCCAAACCCGTGGCGGACCCCAAGCAGGATCCATTCATTGTTGCACACGAGCCAACCCTATCCATTTCTGAGCACGGGGAGAAGCTCAAAAAGTTTGAATCCCTAATCGCCCTTCCCCAAACACTTCTTATTAAGCCTACCACCTCCACTCTGCCTTCCACCTCCCACCTTCCTCCCAAGGTCGTGTTGGTGGCCCAAAAGTAGGTAGGAGGCACGTCGCCGCGTGCTAACCGTTCCCCTACGTTGGTCACCGGTTGCTAACCATTCTCCTATGCCGAGGTAGCAGGGACACCCCCAACAGCCACCGGCATCCTCATCCTCTGAGTCACCTTCCATGCTCCCCTAAAAAGAAATCGCAGCGGTCGGATGCTCCGCGGGAAGGAAGAAGATTGCTTGAGAGCGTTGAGCGATGAAGACGCCCTTTAAAGCCCTTTTATGGGCCAAGGGGGAGACCCAAACCTTAACTGAGTACCCCCTCGAAGAGATGTAAGGGGTGGGAACACTTCCCTAAGAGCAAGCGCAATGTAATGCTCGATGGCCCCCTCGTCTATACGAGCGAGATAAGTCACGCCAAGCCTGGAAAAATAGAAGGACGCCAGTGCCGCACTAGCTGTCTGGCCGATCTACACGTGAGATATCCGCAACAAAATCATCGCCTCTGTACTGATTGCGGATACGGCAATCAAATCGTACCAAAAACGGTAAGGAGCAGTCAATTTCGCCTTTATTACCGTCATGCACGGAAGGTTGACTAGCACTGGATCTGGAAGTTCCCGGAGCATCGCCACAGTCAGAGCCTATCACTTCTTTAGAAGAAGAAGAATCGACTCGAGAGACTCCCCTACATGGAGGCATGACTACAAAAATGCGAGACAAGGAGGAAAGAAGAACCCTCACCGAGCCAAGGGAGGAAGACGCCTACGATGAGCGCTGCAACTGGCGAAGCGTGGATGGGGACTATGGGGAGACCACACAGTCGCCTTTATGACCACCCACGATAGGCCAAAGCCACTCTTCGCGAGGTAGGTGAAAGGAGGTCCGTCACAGTGTTAGGCGACCGTTCGGAGCCCACGCTCCGAGAACGAGACAAGACTTGGGTCATCATTACCTGCATGGTCGCTACTGCCACCAAAAGTGCCACCCACGCCAAGCCAACCCTAAAGCTTCCAACACCTACGCTGCGAGGAGTCCAACGCCGGGCCTTGCACCCTAAAGAGACCCTCTCTTGATCGACTCTCAGCCCCCTACGGAGTGCTCGGTGACTGAGAGTAGGGGGAAGGTGAGGAGCATAAATCTGGTTTGGCCCAGATTCGGCCCAATAATGAAAGGCCCACTGAGGATCGAGCACATTATGCCCTCCCAAGGGACACGCACATGTGCTTGGCCCAATAACAGGAGGCCCAACCTAGGGGAGCATCAGATTCCTTAATTCATAATCATCACGGTCCAAGTGCAGGTATCGCCGGAAGACTCTCTGGCGACCGACCGTTGCCCCCACGATGTCGGCCCTGACCCCAAAACGGGCGAGCACGCCCCATGAGCGTTGTAAGACACGCCCCAGGACCGACCGACACTGGGGTAATCGCCCTCCAATGGGTAATTTTTCCCACAATAGCGGAGAAACATTACTCTACTACGGGTGCCCTTCCCTATCAAGGGATGAGGCCCCTCGCTCCAGGACAACCCCATATAAAAGGGAGATCAACAGAAGAGAAGAGCACGGTGGTTGATCCCACTATTACGCTACTCAGAGAATAGAGCGACTAGCCCAGAGATACAAGGTGAAGGAGAGAACGCCCGCTTACACTCTGCAAGGAGTTCCCTACAGCGACCTTACCACCCAGAGGGCACTCTTCAGGTGAGCCTTGGGATTGGCGAGCACTCGTTTGGGAGATCTCTATCGGCTTTCTGACTTCCTACGATGACCTCTATCTCTCCCCCCTCTACTGCTCTTCTTTGTACTCTGTTACTTCATCACTGACTTAAGTATCGGAGGGTTGTTCCCTGGGGTAACACTCGGGACTCCTTCTGACGCCTCTTTGGCTTCCTGGTGATTTACAGGCTTCCACGGGTGCGAGACGACTTCCCCAACCAATAAATAGAGAAGGTGGTACATGACGTAGGAACCATTTTCCAGCCTCCACACTTCTTGGCGTCATCTGTGGGAACACGAGCGAAAGGCTATGGTGCCCCGTGGAAGTCTCCGCAACACCAGCAACCGGGGATGTAGGTCCCACTAGGGACCCAGCTCTCGGCGGGAGTCGCAAGAAGCTTCTTCCGCCCATCCCTGGCAGTAGGTCACCCCTGGTGATCTCAACGAATTATGTCAGTAGATCCGAGCTCTGACAAAAATCTACCAGGAGCTCTAGGACCAATGGGCCAACCCCCAGCACGTCATGTCCGAACGATGTGAGGACGAGAGATGTCAGGCTGGGGGGAACCCCCACCCAGTACGAGAGACGTCCCATGCCTCAGTGACTAGGACTCGGTGATCCCGTAGCGTGCCCGCGCCAAGGGTGCGCAGCCCACTCCACACTAATCCTGAGATGGACCGTGACTCCAGCGTTTTGAAGAGATAGAGGACAAGATCTGGTATTTAGATGACGTCCTCTTGGCCGCCAAGAATCACGGCCTAATCGAGTTGGGTGGCTAAAGGCCGAAGGTGGGATTGGTTGTTGGTTCAATGTCTATCGTCTCGAATGCCGATGGTTGAAAAGCTGTCAGCACAGGGGCCAATGATCAAAAAACTATCGGCTCAGGGGCCGATGATCAAAAAGCTATCGGCACAGGGGTCGATGATTGAAAAGCTGTCGACTCAGGGGCTGATGATTGAAAAGCTATCGGTACAGGGGCCGATGATTGAAGAGCTGTTGTCTCAGGGGCCGATGATCGAAAAGCTATCGACACAGGGGCCGATGATCGAAAAGCTATCAGCTCAAGGACCGATGATCAAAAAGCTATCGACACAGGGGCCGATGACTGAAAAGCTGTCAGCTCAGGGGCTGATAATCGAAAAGCTATCAGCTCAAGGGCCGATGATCGAAAAGCTATAGGCACAGGGGCCGATGATTATAAAGCTGTCGGCTTGGGGCCGATGATGGGTCATCTTGCCGGTTCAACACCCCGTCGGCAGAATGCTTGTCGATTTAACGCCCCATCGGTGAAATGCTAGTCAGTTTAATACCCAGTCGGTGAAATGCTAGTCGATTTAACGCCCCGTCGGTGGCATGCTAGTCTGTTTAACACCCCGTCGGTGGAATGCTCTTCGGTTTAATGCCCCGTCGGTGGAATGCTAGTCGGTTTAATGCCCCGTTGGCAAAATGCTAGTCAGTTTAATGCCCCATCGGTAGAATACTAGTCAGTTTAACGCCCCGTTGGTGGAATGCTAGTCGGTTTAATGCCCCGTCGATGAAATGCTAGTTGGTTTAATGCCCCGTCGACGGAGTGCTGGTTGGTTTAACGCCCCATCAGTGGAATGCTAGTCTATTTAACGCCCCGTCGGTGGAATGCTAGTCAGTTTAACGCCCTGTCGACAGAATGCTAATCGGCTGAACACCCCGTTGGCGAAATGCTAGTCGGTTTAACCCCCCGTCGGCAGAGTGCTAGTTGGTTTAATGCCCCGTCAGTGGAATGCTAGTCAGTTTAACGCCCCGTTGATGGAATGCTAGTCGGTTTAACGCCCCGTCGACGGAATGCTAGTCGGTTTAATGCCCCGTTGGTGAAATGCTAGTCAGTTTAACGCCCTGTCGGCGGAGTGCTGGTCGGTTTAATGCCCCGTCGGTAGAATGCTAGTCGGTTTAATGCCCCGTCGACGGAGTGCTGGTCGATTTAATTCCCCGTCGGTGGAATGCTAGTCGATTTAACGTCCCGTCGGTAGAATGCTAGTCGGTTTAACACCCTGTCGGCGGAATGCTCTTGGGTTTATTTTTTTCTCTTCTTTTTCTTTTTTTCTTTTTTTTCTTTGTCCCTCCCCTTTTTTCTTCTCTTCTTTTTTTTTTCATTTTTTTGTAGTAGGGGAGGATGGAGTTTTACACAATGGGGGCTGGTCATCTATCGACGTGGCTGCCAATGGTTGTGCATTTGTCGGCCTGCGTGTCGCCGACTGATCGTCTGTTGGCTTGGTCGTCAATGATCGGCATCTGTCGGATTGAAGCCCCGATGGCTGAGCATCTATCGGATCAAAGTCCTGATGACTAAAAACCTGTCAGATCAAAGCCCCGATGGCTGAACATCTGTCGGCTTGAAGCCCCGATGGTTGAACATTTGTCGGCTTGAAGCCCCAATAGCTGAACATCTGTCGGCTTGAAGCCCTGATGGCTGAACATCTGTCGGCTTAAGGTCCCGATGGCTGAGTGTCTTGTCGGTGTAACGCCCCGATGGCGAAGTGTCTCGTCGACTTGAAGCCCCGATGGCTGAGTGTCTTGTCGGTGTAACACCCCGATGGTGGAGTGTCTTGACGGTGTAACGCCCCGATGTCGGAGTGTCTTATCAGCTTGAAGTCTTAACGACTAAATGTCTTGTCGACTTAAAGCCCCAATGGCTGAGTGTCTTGTCAGTGAAACACCCCGATGGCAGAGTGTCTTGTTGGCTTGGAGCCCCAATGGCGGAGTGTCTTGTCGGTGTAATGCCCCGATGGCGGAGTGCCTTGTTAGCTTGAAGCCCCGTTGGCGGAATGCTAGTCGGTTTACCGCCCCGTTGGTGAAATGCTAGTCAGTTTAACAACCTGTTGGTGGAATGCTAGCCGGTTTAACGCCCCGTTGGCGGAATGCTAGTCGGTTTAACGCCCCGCTGGTGAAATATTCTCAGTTCTAATGAAAGGTCATGACGCCGACCATGTGAGAGGTTTATTGGGTGGATGACCAAAGGCTGAAGGTAAAAGACCATGTCTGTCTCGAGACCTTCTTTCCTATCTTCTCTTCTTTCTTTCTGTGAAGAGACGGGTGCGAGAACCACGTCTGCCTTGTAATGCTTCTTTTTTTTTCTTTTTTTTTTATGGAGAGGCGGGTGCGAAGACCACGTCTGCCTCGTGACTCTTCTATCTTCTCTTCTCTTCTTTTCTCATCAACACCCCTGGACTGGGGCATGCTTCTCTTAATGTGCCCCCAGGCTGGGGCGATTAACATGCAGCACAACTGCGGGGAGAAGTGACGTAAAATTGGAGAAAGAGCAAGTAGTGTAGAAATGCAAAAACTGTGATGATTTAAGAAAATGGAGGATGAAGAACTATGAGAAGAAACGAGAATGAAGAGCTCTGAATGTTGGAAATTGAAACTAATACTTCCCTCAAGAGGTCGAGGTCAAAGAAACGAGATGGCGATATGGCATGGCTTCTCCCCAAACCGAAGAAGAGCCCCCCTTTGCGTAGAAAACTAAGTGCCGAAAATACAGAATAGAGTGATAAAATGCAGAAAGATGGGGCAGAGAAAATAAGGAAAGGACGAGAAAAAGGATGCCCAAATAGGATGAAGATGAAGTTAACACTCCCCTGAACAGGTTGGGGTCGAAGAAGGATGACGGCGGTGCAACATATCTTCGCCCTGACTTGAAGAATGCCCTCCGTTCACGCAAGCGAAATAGGGCAGGTTTATATAAAGTTGCAGAAACCCTAAAAAGTTCTCCGATGGATTTCGAGGATAAAGCCTGGAAAAATAGGAGTTTGTGTGATAATCCTTGAGATAATATCAAGGATAAAAGCCTAGGAGAGGTAGAATTCAATCTGGAGGAATAATCTGGAAGTTAACGGCCCTAAAAGGGGCTCCCGATGCACAGAAATATGAGTCCATCACAAGCTGGACTCTTCACCAAGAGGCGGTCGGTCGACTGACTGTCTTCAATTTTTTTTAAAAAAAATAACAGAATGCGGTCTCCAAGGAGACTGCGACTAGGCTGCTGGTAGGGTTTCACACCGGCGATCGTTTGGCCCTCCAGATGGCCTGAAATGGACCCGAAAGTAGGGAGAATTAAAGATAAAAGCCTCCAAAGCTCAATGGGCTTGAAAAATGCTCAAGAAATGGGCTCAAAATACGGTCAAAGAAAACTCCAAAATAATAGATAATTCGGAGCATCACGAAAGGTGAATAAGGCAAATAGCTCGACTTGTAGGCTTAAAACAGGTGTCAGCAGTGACCACTGATGTTGAGACCTAAGGCCTGATGCTAATGTGGGTCGATGGTGTTGTAAGAGCCCAAGGTTAGTTGGCTACCTGGGCAATAGCTGGGGTCAGTAGCTTCACAGTCCTAGCGAGCATGCCTATAGACTAGGGCGAGTCGATGAGCTATGGGAAGCTATCAAACACCACCAGTATGGCCAGGTACCTGCACCTGGCGTGAACAGCAACAATAGAGGGCCATAAGTGATAGCCACCATTGCTTGTTGGTTGTCATGGACTGGAACTAGAGAAAGGTGTTATGTCTCCTCTAGATTTGATGAGATGTTTTGATGCTGGCAACAGTTTGTGTTTTGATGCTAGCAACAGTCATTTAATATCTTGTAGTCTCTCTTAAGTCAGATTGAGTCTCTGGTCATTAACAGGTTGATGCATGCTCATAATGTTGCATTAGAATGTTGATGCACATTCATACATTGTGAAAGACAGGTCGGTGCACATGATTACTCCGATCCAAGGTCAGTGCATATGCATAAGTGTTGAGTTATAAGGTTGATGCATCCTCCACTGCATTGAACTACCAGGCCGATGCATATATGTCATTGAGTCTAGAAGGTCGATGCACATATGTGCTACAGACCAAGAAGGTTGATGCACATATGTCGCTGAGTCTGGAAGGTCGATGCACATATGCATTATAGTCTGGAAGGTCGATGCACCCTATACACAGTATGCATAGTCAGGTCGGTGCACATTGAACATAGTACACACTATCAAGTCGATGCACCTCATGCACTCTGTTCACAACTTGTGTTATAAGGTCGATGCACCTTGTACACAAGTTGATGCTAACAACCTAGCGGTTGGAGAAAGATAGATGCTAGTAACCTAGCAACTGCAGCTTAAGGTCGATGCATGTTTTGGAAAGGTCGATGCTAGTTAGTTAGCTTCTGTAGCATAAAGTCAGTGCAATAGAAGTCATCACTCTCAATGTCGATGCACCTTTTGCGTTCACTATAAAGACAGGTCGATGCACCTTCATTAAGGTCTACCTGTGTTACAACAGAGGTCGATGCTTCTATTCAATCATGTTGCATCGGTTAGTTATACAGGCTGATGCATCTCATTTATGCATCGATGCTTTTGTAGAAATGTGTGCATCCATTTGACATGTCTGAATTTGTTGAAACAATTAAGATTACATTTATCTTTATAACTATCATTTGCCACATAACTAATACCTCTCTACCTTCTGTTTTGACAACCCAGATCCATGGTCGAACATCTGCGTTGCATAAAGGCAGGCTGTAGTACTCTCAAGTGAAATTTAAGTGAAGCAGATTAAAGGCACACGATCCTAGGCAGGAAGCTGATCTAAAATCCTGCCACGTGGATCGTCTTATCTTCTGCTCCTGACACGTGGACTTTCGAAGTGTGCGGGAATGTGCTTTCCACGTGCCCAAATCAAGAGCTCATGGGACCATTTAATAGAAATAATTATATAATTTTTATATTTAACTTTAATCTCATATTAAATTTGAGTTTTCATAAAATTAATCAATTGATAGGGTATAAAATAAATATGGGATATCATAAATGCATACCAATGAAAAATTACATAATTACATTTTATTGTTAATGCCCTTGCAAAAATTATTATATGTTACTTCTTTATTGTAAGAGAAACTAACATCAAAGCAGATCGACGCAAATTTAAATAAAGAAAAAAATCATATAAGGACCCTATTATATGCATCAAATATGGAAGGGATGCCTTGGTTATCTTCGAGTTGGAGTTGGAAATAAGGTGATTAGGAGAGGAACTCTTCCCTATAAAAAGCCTATGAGAGCCAATCTTTTCTTCTTTTCTTTACTCTTCTATCCTCTCTTTCTCCCCATCGTAGGTAGGCCCTCCCTTCTTCTTCTTCTTCTCTACTCTCCCTCTTTCCCTTTCTCTTCCCCACGGTAGATGCCACCTTCTCCCTCTCTTCCTTCATCTCCTCACCCCGTCTCCCTTCTCTTCTCTCCCTCTCTCTCTCTCTATTTTTTCCCCAACATAGGGCTTTCCCTTTATCTTTGTCATCTCTCCCTCTCTCCCTATTTTTTGCACCAAGTCCGGAGCTCCTGCCCCCCATCCTCTTCTCTTCTTCTTCTTCTTCTTCTTTCTCCCTCTCCCTACTCATTTCTCTCCCTACTAGCATCATCGCAGTGCCCCTATGCCTGTGCCGCGTCCCCCCTTCATCTCCTCTCTCCCCTCTCTCTTCTCGTCCTTAGACCTCTTTGTCGGTGAACCCCGCTATGCACAATCGCCGTAGCCACTGACATCTTCTCCTTCTTCCCCATATTGCACCCACCACTTGCTCCTCTTCTCTCCCTCGCATAGCGTGGTGTCCATCTCTCCCTCTTTGCTCTTTCCCTCTTCCTCTCTCCCACCGCGTTGTTGTTGCCTCTGCAGCACCACAGCCACCGTGCCTGCCATCTCCCCCTCCTCCGTCATGCACCTGTTTCACTGCTCTCCACCTGCACCACCGTTTGGAGCTCTGCTCCCCTCTCCTATCCGCATCACCCTATCGTAGGTGTCCCCCTCGTCCATGGCTCTCTTCTCCCTCAACTTCTCTTCTCACCGCAGCGATTGCACCCTACGTCTCTCCTCGGCCGGTGTCTCTCCCTCACACCTCTCTTCTCCCCCTCTCATTAGTGTCCCTCCCTCTATCTCTCATCAACTGTGAGCCCCTTCTCTCCTTCGTTCATGATCGACGTCCCCGCATAGCACCGGCCGTCCCGCTTTGCGCCCTCACTGACTGCTACTCCCCTCACCACTGCCACTCTCTCTCTCCCTCACTATTTGCCCCCCTCGCTCTCCCTGCTAACCCCCTCCGCATGCATCCCTCACTTGTCCCACGTCGTCTCTCTCCCCCTCTCGATCTCTCTATTCTTTCCATCTCTCTCTTTCACTCTCTTGCCCCACACCTTCTCTCCCTCTCTCGATCTCTCTTCCTCTCTTTTTCTCCCCATAACACATACACACTTGTGGGTTTTAATTTTATTATTATTATTTTATTTTAACTCTTATCCCTCCTATTTACCTCTCCCCTTCTATTTTCTTTTTCTATTATTCTCTCTCTTCAAATCCCTCTCTCTAAGGCTCTCACATGGCGGCGTCTTCTCCAAGATTGGGGAACTTCTAGCAGACAAGTGTCATAAGATTACTTCAAAGTGGAACAGACTTCACATGTGAGCTCAGTCTTACACTGTTCGATCTTTTCCTTTAATCTTTTGTTCTCATTCTTCATTTTCTTAGATATTACAAATAATTTTTCATACATCACCATTAATTCATCATATGATAGTTCTTCGGATCCAGAGCTTACCTGAGATGCAGTTTCATCCTCATCATCTGTTTGGTTGGCCATCAAGCACGTCCGCTCTTTCTCCTGATGAGTGGCAGTGATGTTGTCCATAACCTCCTTTCCAGAGGTGCACCTGAGAACAGATGGGAATTTATCAGTGTTGACAGCAGATCTCAAAATATTAAGGACCATAATATTTTCTTTCTCTTTCACTCTGTCCTCACTGGACCATTTGGTCTGATCAAGAGGTAACTGGTGTGGGCAATCACATACAAGACTCCATAGATTAGAACCAATGGAATCCATGTAGATAAACAGGCCGCCTAGCCAATTGCTATAGTTCGAACCATCGAAAGTCAAAGAAGGAGGCATGTTAACAAACAGATTTAAAACAGAAGACACTCAACGAGAGATACTCAGAAAACAGTCGCAGAATCAAGACTGACACCCAAAGCAACAGGATCCTCTATAGATCGTTGGATCTGAATACTCAGAGAACCGCTCTGATACCACTTGTTGGGTTGATAGACCCGAATTCAGAGGGGGGGTGAATGAATCCCATTCAAAAAACTTACAGCGTATTAAAACTTTTTATCACACTCAAAGCGGCTGATGAAATACAAAGACTCAGCACAGATGTGTCCCTCAGGCACACAGTCAAACACTTGTCAACAATTATAAGTTCGAACAGAAATGACCCACAGATGTGCTTCTAATGAAGAGCACGCAAGTAACCTGAGAATGGGGTAGAAGATATGGATGATCACGCCACAAGCAAACCACTGCACAATAGATTTTAAGATGGTTTGCTCAACCAGACCTACGTCCACCCCACACTCAACCCGAGTGTGGCTTCACTGCTGCGCCTCACAGCTTGCATCTGCTGGGCACCACAGCTTGCCAACAATTGCTGCCACATCGCTTGACCAGAGGAACAGACTCCTCTCTTCCTCCCGCCCGGAGGGAACACTAGTGACAGCCGGTCACTAGAAAACCAGAGACCGAAGTCTCTCTTCCTCCACCAAGGAGGGAAACCCAAGTGACACAGTCACTTGAAACCCGAGAGGCCTTCCTCCCTTCCTCCAAACCGGAGGGAAACTAGAGACCGAGGTCTCTCTTCCTCCAAACTAGGAGGGAAGACACTAGTGACTCCTCGTCACTAGCCAACCAGTGGTCACGGACCTCTCTTCCTCTAACCAGAGGGAACCCCCAATCTCACTCCAGAGAATCGGGGATCACACAGACAAGTTGACGAAAATAAACAAAAAAGGCAAGAAAATAAAAGACAATCAGAATTTTGCTCTACTGAGCGTAGTGACTCTGGATTTGATCCACGAGTCAAGAAGTAACAAATCTTCAAGCAAAGCTCTCCCTTCCTCTTTCTGGCTCTCACTCTTTTCTTCTTCTTTTACTTCTCCCATCCTCTTCAATCTCTCTTTCTTGCTATCTTCTTCTTCTTCTTCTTCTTCTTCTTCTTCTTCTTCTTCTTCTTCTTCTCTTTCTTTGTGCTGCTCTCTCAGGCTATATCAGACTTCTTCTTACTTCATCTATTTCTCTCAGCTCTTCTCTCTACTATTCTCTCTTCACTCTGGATCGGGCTTTTTCTCTTTCTCTTTTCCTCAGAATTCTCCTAGTTTCTCACTCAAATCTTTTGCCACAATCATCTCCTCCAAGAAGGAGAAAGTCTTCTTTTATACCAGCAGCAGAAAGGGCGTGTGTCTTCCATGAAATCCTACCCTAGAATCTTCACACGTGGCAGTATCTTGCCATTCACTTTACACGTGTCACGATCTTGAGACTGCAACCAACCTTGGATCACGTGCCACCCAAGTTTTCCACGGAACATTACCTGTCAGCATAGAAGCAAACATTAGTTCAGTTAAAATAGTCTAAACAGAAAAAGATGCACGGAGTTTGGCTTCCACAGACTCCGTGAAGGCATACAAGGAGTTTGTTTGAAACACAAAACATGCACGGAGTATAGCTTGCACGGACCTGACAAAAGATGCAAGGACTTTGTTTCGGGAGAAACGTGCACGGACTCATATGTGCACGGACTTAGACTTTCAACAAAGACTAAAAGATGTACGGACTTGTGTTGCTGAAAACGTGCACGGACTAAAAGATGCTTGGACTTCAGTTTAGACAGAAAGTGCATGGACCTTGGTTTTCCTAACAGAATTTCGTCTAAGTCCAAAATGTGCACGGACTTTGACACAGGTTCCACACATAAGGAAATATGCACGGGATTTTACGTGCACGGACTTAGTGTTAAAAATAGAACATGCACGGACGCATGTTTCAAAGAAATGTGCACGGACTTTGTGTGGCTTAAGCAACATATGCATGGACTTCTACATGCTAGAATAAACATGCACGGACATTACATATGCACGGACCCAAGATGCAAAAAATTGCAAGGACTCAAGACTACTTGGACTTGCAATGCACGGAGTTTGTTCATGCTCAGACCTGAACAAGTCCTGCAAGGACTTATGAAGTCTTGCATGGATATGCTATGCATTGGACTGTACATCAACGAACTTGGACAAGGCATGTATAGACTTGCCTTGCAATGTGCACAGACCATGTTCTAGACTGAGGCCAGGGGATGCATGGACTTCCAATGCAGTGTACAGTTCATGCTCAGACTTGAAAGAGCAACATGCACGGAGTATGATGTGCACGGACTTTACGAGTGTACCTGGACCATGCACGGACCTGCTGAAGTGTAGAAAGCATACATCATGCTCGGTCTATAAATGGCTGTCGACAATGCTTTGACCTAGCTAAGACTTGCAATGACTTGAGCATATGCAGACCGCCTTTATGCACTGACTATGCACAGACTTACAGCACCAAATGCAACAGGCAAACCCTTACACACAGGGCACAGACCAAGCTGTCTGCTTGATAGCCCAGATGCACGAACCAGAACAGACAGTAGTAACAAGGCATCAATGCCATTCATCTCAAGCACACAAGCAATCTAATGTGGTGACTCATCAATGCTGATCATCTCAAGCATCAGACATTTGCTATCATCAACATAACACACCATCATCAAAACCCAATGGGCACAACATTCTCCCCCTTTTTAATGATGGCAACACAATGAATCACACTGACTCGGCAAACAAATTCTTCCCCTTTGACATGATCAAAAAAGGAGGCGGTTTGAACGATGCTAATATGAGAATTAAAGCAAGTATGGTCACCACTCCCCCTTTGACATAAAAGATTTCCCCCCCTATCAGCATAATTGAGGCAACTCCCCCTGAATGCATGTACACATACATAGGGAAGCCAAATGATATGCAGCTAACTGAATGTATGGGAATGCACTGATCAAACATATGAGCCAACTCAAGGAGGTCAGAAGTGTAGATCAGAATCAATCTGGACTCTCCCTATAAAGAACAAGGAAGTGATTTGCCAGACATTCACACTAGGGAAAAATTGGTCAACCGAACCCTGTCCATTAATCGACCGAACTATGGAAAACCTACAAAAATAGATTGTTAGCCTGGTAAATCAGATCCAATATTCAAATAACTTGTGTCCACATTTTGTTCCAATCAATTTGAGGTTGTTTGAGTTATTCTAGGAATTTTTAAAACATGATTAATTTGTGCTTTAGCTTGAGTTGGAAATGGCTTGTACATGCACTTTTGCAATTATGAAGGTACTGAACCATTGACTATTCCAAGGTTTGATATCATCACAAATACTAACCCAATTTGGCCTCAATTACATTCATGTGTTTGAGCAACTTTGACATTCATTTTGGGTTTCATTTAACTCTATTTATCCACTTGGAAGGCTTAACACATTTGAGCATTTGACATTACACAAATTGGCCTTAATTACATTCAATGCTCACTTTTGAGTATTTAGGCATGACATGAGGCGAAAACCAAGTTTGGGGTTTTGTTATCATCAAAATCACCTGAAAAAACTCAACAATCTCCCCCTTTTTTATGATGACAAAATCCTAAATCATTAAGAGGATTGGCGTGCCTTTAGATAAATTTGAAACCTTAAAACTAGCACATTCCATCGTTGCAGGCTCCCACATGGTTCTTGTATGTGGTGGAGTTTACACTCACGCATAATGAGGGATTTCAGACGGGATGGCATGTCTTACATCCAACACCATTTGATATACATAGAACCAATTGGAGGACTTGCAGAACCGACAATCCACAAGACAATCAATCCATTTACACACATCACATTAAGCCAAATCAACGTAAACTTTTCAATCATATTTCCTGAATTGAAAGGAAATGAGATACAAGTACCAACATGTATATCCAAGGCCAAGTGCATTCCATTTCATTTCACGTTCATAACATGGTACAAGGACACTTGACACATTTACATATAAATGTAAAAAGACTCAACTAATGCAAATGACACTCACAAAATGCAAATGGCACTCACAAATGCCAAGTGGCAAACACTCAGACAAACATGTGACATGCATGTATAAGTTATATAGATAGACCTATACTAGCCTACTTCTCCCCCTTTGTCATCATCAAAGAGGGAGCGGGTTACAAGAAAAGTGGACCAAAAAGGAACTACAGGACCCAAAAATAACGACTAAGGTGAAGAACCAGAAGGTCCTTAGTGGCCGTCTGCTGGAGGTGGCTGATCGCCAAGGCGGCGATGGATATCTTCAAGATTGTGATCTTGAAACTGAAGGTGATGCTGAATATCTGCAAGGGAGGTCGCTTGAGCCTGGCCGCGGTGCTGAAGGTCCAAAAGTGTGCGATTCATGAGATAAAAAATGTGGCCTGAATCTTCATGGCTGGAGGAGAGGGTAGCCACTTGGGTGGACAGGTTGGCCATATTGGTGGAGAGGGTGTCCAAGGTGATGGAGAAGGAATCCATTCAGCCAGTCATGGTGTTCATAAAGGTGTCGAGTCGATCAAGTGATGACCCAAATTGAGTGTCAAGGTTGGAAACTTGTTCCCCAAAGACATCCATACGATTTTCGAACTTAGAAAAGTGCCTATCCAAAGTCTCATAATCTGCCCAAGAAGGTGGTCCAGCACCTTGAGTAGAGGACTTCTCGTGAAAGAACTGCGGTGGAGATGGCATATCCGAAGCTGCAGGTGGAGGAGGAGGTGGCTCCTAGTGTGGTGGAGGAGGGAACTCCTCGACTTGAGCTAGAAGAGGGACTTGGGCTTGATCCTGCTTCTGTTGATCTTGGTCCTCTTCCTCATTTTTTGATTCATCTCCATAGATTTTGATATTTCTGTATAAGACTCTATCTAGACCCCACTCATACCCCAAAGATGAGCGGAGTTTGTGCTAATTGTAGATATCATCTTGCCGAAAGTAAATGTTAACTTCCCCGGCCAAACCAACTCTAACATGATGAAAGACGCCAGTCAACCATGAGGCATACGGCAGGGATCGTCTTCTTTTGGTACGGCATGACCCAATTAGATCCATCATAAGGCATCCCATATTGTAGCAACCCTAATAATTTAAGGGAAAAAAACTAAAACCAATGACCCAACATATATATATATATACTTATAAAGGACCAAAACTAAATAGCGCCTCCTCTTAAGGCACCATTTCATGAATTGAAGACTACTTAGAGAGATGCCATTTCTTGAAATAGCGCCCCTCTCTTGGGTGCCAATTACATGAGCGACGCTCCTTACATGTGGCATCATTTTCATAAACCACGCCCCTATTTAAGATGCTATTTCCTATCAGGATGGAAAATAGAAAGCCCATTGCAGTGTCCTGCTCGAACTAGGAAGAAGTTACCGTTTCAGAAAGATGAAATTTAGTAGGATAATTTAACTACTAATAGGATTCTTCCACGGGAACTACTAATCCCGATCGAACTCCAAACCTATTGGGTTCCCAAAACCCTATAAATACCCTGCCATAACCCCTTACCAACAGTTTTATAAAAACTTAGTTTATGACCTAAACCAAAAATGCCTTCGGACTGAAGTTAAGGGGGTGAAGATCAAACTTTCAACAAAGCTTCTTCACAAAGCTTTACATATTCCCCGAGATGGGCCTATAGAATCTGAATTTGAAGTTGATTTGTCTGTTGCTTACACTATCCTGACCAGAAAGCCCAATAATCCTGAGGATGAAACCCAACTTCTAGTGAAACATTTTGACACCAACATGTTTCCTCCCTTGCAGCAACTACTGCATCATATGTGTACCACTATGATTACCCCACAAGGGGGTGGCAGGAGTCGACTTACAAAAACCCAAAGATTCATATTTTTCTGCATGTTCACCAATCTTCAGATCTGTCTTCCAAAGATCATTCTGTAGCTTATGGGGAGTTGTATAGGGCATAAGAGAAGTCTACCCTATGCTGCACTTCTAACAGCAGCCTTTCAAAGAGTTGGTATCCCCTTGGAAAATGAAAAAATAAAATAAATCCCATAGAGCAATGTTTATTGCTGGAGATTCATTGAAAAATATATACACTTCAAGAAGGAAGGGGATAATATCATTAGAGACCTGTTGGGTCATCTTCCTGCACAACCAGAACAGCCTGCACCTCCAGCACATCTTGAACAGCATGAGCAGCCTGCCCAACAAGAGGTCCAGCATGAACAACCTGCATATCATGATCTGCTAGCTCAAGATGAGCACTTTGAAGAGCAGTTCCACGTGGATGCTCACTTTGACCAGGAGCAACAGCAGCACTATGTGGAACAGGATCAACTTGGTATGATAATAGCTTTTGGCATCCAATTTCCTCTGTCTCCAATACATGAGCCCAGAGTATTTGGTGAAAGGGATGCTCCTCCAGAATTTCATGCGGAAGCATCCACATCCAGAGGAACCGCATATGGTGCCATTGGCAGTCCGATGGATATTCACCCAGCTCTCATTAAATATTTGACTGCACAGTTTGCTAGCATGAACTCATCATTTTTACAGCTAAGTTTGCAAGTAGAAAGATTGGAAACAAGGCAGATTCATTATGAGCAAGTATAGAACAGTCGATGGGAGAGGTTTGTAAAAGACAAGTACAAATCCGATGAGAGATTGAAAGGTTTCATGAACTCCCTCATGCATGTGTGTGAAAAGGCCGGGACAGTTATGAAAAGACTGAAAGAAGTGCATACTGAAACTTAGGAGAAAACAAGTGAAATGGTTATGCATGCCTATGACATCCGTGAAGATCAAGGAAACCTAAACATCAAGTAAGCACAGTTGGTGGATACCTCCAATCAACTTGCAGAACAAGTGGCTACTAGCTCTAGGACAGTCCAAGATATAGTGACTGCTGAAATGACCATACTTATGAATGTCACCACAGGTTTAGAAGGTGCATTTCATAGCACCTCTGGAAGGATTATTGATGAGTCCATCAGGCTGAGAGGAAAAATCAATATTGACTCTCAAAATCTTCTTGAAGCATCTACTAAACTTGCAGAGACAGTAAATACCAGCCAAGCCACAATAGTGAATATTTCCTCAAGGACTGAAGAAAAGATGGATGTGGTTTACAACAAATTGGATATGGTTGGGGAAGAGATTCTAGAATTAATTCGACTTCACAAAGCTCAGCTTCAACCTAGCCTAGAAGACACTGGTGAAGCCTTCTTCCCTCGACCATCTGAAGCTACCTCCTCTTATATCTCAGCACAAGGGTCGCAGCAAAAAGCACAGACTGAATACATATGTGAAATGTTGCATGAGTGGCTCGATGCAATCAATGAAAACATCAAAGCTCTGCACAGGTTTGTGAAAGAAAGAGATGAACAACTCAGTCAAAAGGTTGACACCTTAGCTCAGTCTTGCAACTGCAACAACAACTTCACGGAAGCTCAAGTTCCATGCCTCCACCACAACAACGTCCTCATTCACCCCCTCCTTGCTGATGACAAAGGGGGAGAAGCGTTGACCAATGAGAGTGCTAAAATCATCATCTTGTATCAGCATTTAGTTAGGTCCATTTAGGCTCATTCACTCTTGTGTAAATGCTTGAATGAAAATCTTTTGGAAGCTTTTCATTTTCTTTCAGGAGTTGAGAGTTTACTTGATTGACAGCATCAACCTTTTCATTGCATAGGTTGTTGTCTTTTACATAACTTTGCATCTTTAGCTTCAACTCATTAATTTCATCTCTTAACCTTTCATTTTCATTTTCATCTTCCAAATCTCTCATTTCTTTCCTTCCCTCTTCTAAGTTTTCATTCATCTTTCTTAGATCCTCAATTTCAGGAAGTTTCTAAGAAAGGAAGGTAAAGACTTCACAAAAAGGAAGCCTCAGGTAAAGAGAGGTTTCGAGCCAAGACCTGAAAATGCTAAGAAGTTTAACAAACTTGTCTGTTACTCTTGCAGGAAACCCAGACACATCACAGACATAGCAAACTCCTCGTTCAACCCCTCCTGAAAAAATAATTTTTTTAAAAATTAGGAAAATTTCTAATTTCTTTTCTTTTTAACCTTTCTCTCTCCTTCATCTCTCCTCACCGCCGTTCCCTCTCTCCCTCTCGTTCTCTCTCCTCTCTTCGCGGGGCACACGACCGTGGTGAGATAGGCGAGGTAGGAACATCGTGGAGTGATCGTGGAGTGCGCTGGCGTGAAGGATAGAGCGTGGCGTTGGCGCGATCCCTCAGCGGAATCAAAGCCAACATGGTTTGGTTCGTGTGACGTTTTCGACGTGGTTTAGTCGCTTCGACATGTGAGGACTTCAGTGGAGGTAGGGAGATGCATCACCTACTTCTCTTCTATGTTTCCTCACGATTTGGAGCTGAACGGTGCGTGTATGAGTGGGTTTTATCGCGTTTGGGTAAAAGCATGCTTCAGGAGGTGTGAGACAAGTTTGCCTTTCCTGGCTACGATTTCTTGCTAGATTAGTATCAGTAGAACCCCTGCCATGTTAGCATTCCATTGTCGCTAGTTTCGTTGCAATTGGTTATCGTTTGGGACCGGTATGAGCCCGAAAACCCATGTGACTCGTGTTGGGTCGATTTGGTGGAATCGCCCATTTCTTGTCGTTTATGCGTCTATTTGATCCCTTCTGGACTGTGGAAGGTTAATTTCATCGTTAGGATTGTTTCCCCTTCGTTTTAGGGCAAACGGGACGTGGAAAGGTCAAGTTTCGGCCATTCTCATGTTTTCCCTGTCGTAACGCCTTAGCGGTCCTTCTAGAGACCGTTTGTGTCCTTAAGCGGTCCAGTATGCAACCGTTTGATGTTATGTCGGTTCAGGTCTTCGCGGTCATGCGATAGACCATTTTTCATGGCTAGCGGCCCATTGTTGGACCATTAAGCCCTGTCAAGCGACCCATTAGGTTACCACTAGACGTTAGTGGTATGCCGGTTTGGCTAAGCGGTCTTACCGTAGACCGTATGGCTTGCTTTAGCGGCCCCATGGTAGACCGCTAAGAATCGTTTGACTTTAGTCAGTGGTTTTGAGTCGATTTGGGATAGCGATCTAGCTCTGACCGTTTGTAGTCTTTAACGGCCCTTCGATAGACCGCTAAGCTCCATTTGACTTTGGTCAATGTTTTAAAGTCGGTTTGAGTTGTGTCCTTAGCGGCCCATTAGTAGACCACTAAGCTCTGTAAGTGGTTCTATTGTAGATCATTTGGGTGGTTTGACTGGTTAAGTCGGTTCGAGAGTTGATTGGGTCTAGCGGCCTAGTATGTGACCGCTACAGTCACCTCGCGTCCCTTTCTATGACCATCAAGTGTCTGTGTTCTCTATGTGGGGTTAGCGGCCCTTTAGCTGACCGCTTGGATTACCTAGCAGTCAAGCGATCGACCGCTTATCCCCAGAGTGATGTTTTCTGATGTTTTGGCTTCCCATTGTCTTGGCTCAACCTTGTGGTTTGCCCGTTGTCCCGTGGATGTCTTTGATGTCCTATGAGGGCTATGACCATGTTATAAGGTAGCCGGGAGTGTGTTTATGTCAATTAGTATTTGGTACTGCTTCAAAGTCATTATTGGTTTCTAGTCAACCCGATAAGATACAATGGTTGACATGTGACCTTGTGAATGTCTCAAAAATATTGTATAGATCGAGACATGATTTTGGACACCTTGAGGTGTTATTTTACCTCGATTTATGTGTCCATGTGTTTTAAGGGTCTTGGTGATCCCTTAGGTCTCCGTGATTCGTATATTGTGGATGTTTTTTCTTTATTGGCATTTTACCGTGACTTTGACTTAGGGATTAGGCTGATTGGCGGCATGTCATCGCTTTCGTACGACGATCTTGACCACGAGTCGTGAGACTCAAGGATTGTTGTGTCAGTAGGTCTAGTTTTTGTCCTGAGTCAGGTAGCAGTTTGGTATGTTGCCTTGTGTTTTGTGCTTGGTGCTTTGTGGTACATGCGACAGTGCATACTTAGGTTGTCCGTACTTCAGCGCTGATGTTTCAGAGTCTCTGTGTCTAGTGAGCCTCCACTAGTCGTAGCCTGACGACACTTTCCTATGTGTCGACCCACTTGGGAGTGGTGGAGGGGTGAGTTTCTGATAGTCAATTTTTAGGCTAGTTTTCATAGGCTCCCTTGCCTTGCAGTAGCGTCCTACTGGGAAAAAAACTAGCTAGAGGCCTTGCTCAAGGCATTGAGCTTGTGCGTGCACACATGGTTAGGGGCGTTTGGATGAGTGCCGACGGGCGTGACCCTGACTAGTTACTCATTACTATTATTCCTTGTACTTGGTTCTATGAGTATCTCAGTTATCGCCGTTCTAGGCGTGTGTGAGAGATACCTGTGGCGCAGTGTAAGATGTCAGTAGACGCATCTGGCTGTTCTTCTAGTGAGGAGGTTCTTCTATCACCTGACACTTAACTCATTGTGTTTTGTGACTGGTTTCCATTAGGACTAACTAGTCGAGTAGTCTGTGTTGGCTTCACCTACGGAAGTGTTCCAAAACCCATGAATTTTGATCTGAAAAATTTTGGGTATTACAGAAAGATTACATCAGCTAATTTTATTCTTGCAAAGACTTGAGCAGAATGAAGAGTTTCAGGCGATTGGCTTGCAATTCACAACTCTTGTAATGTGCATTTATGGCTAGATGTTGATCAAAAAGTTGTTGAAATCTTCATGGAATTTGCATATTTATAGCCTTCTCAAAGATACTACTGTTGACACATTCTTGATGTCGTTTAGACACAAAGACAATGAATGTTAGGCTCTGTAAGTAGCGAGTGAGAGGAGTAGGCTCAAGTTGCTGCTCAGAGGGAAGTGTAGAGACGGACGGTGTGGCTTGAGAGGTGGACTCAAGTGGTGGCGAGGGAGGAATAGGGGATGGACCTTCAGAGGGTTGGGTATCCCTATAGAGGGAGAAAACCCTACGAGTCTTTCTAGGAGGAGAGAAGGATACATAAGGATGTGAAGGTACATGTGGAGTTTGATAAATAACCATGGCAGTTGAGAGATCAAGAGGTGGAATAGACATAGAAGAGGTAGGTATAATAACTGGAGTAGAGGTGGAAGGACTAGCTTGGTCCTGGGAAGCTACTAGTGGTAAAATGGGTAGAGAGGCCAGAGGTGGAGAGGAGGTAGATGGACCAGAGGTGTGAACAGGGTGAGGAGAGGGTAGTGGAGATGGAGAAAATGGGGGTGAGAGAAAGTACATACCTTTATCTTCCCATCCTTTGAGGCCACTATCCTTTTAGAGGAGGTAGAGACCTACCTGTCCCTTCCTACATCCAAGGTGGGTGAAGAAGACTTAGTTTGCCATACCGTTGCCCCTGTAGATCCTACCGTCATTTCAGGGGAGTTCATACCTTGTACGAAGGACATCCGCACCATAGTTGGCCCACACCAAATCCATTTGCTACCCTTGAGCCAGTGGGTCATAGCACATTGCAAGAATAAGTGTGGGTGGGATGAGGCCATAGCTAAGGCTGCTTCCCTTTGCCTGTGCGGGGCCATACTTTTCCCCTCTGTCGACCATGTCCTAGACATCCCCATCCTTAGCACCATTAGTGGACTATGGCGGGGTCTTTCGATTTCTCAGGCCATCCTTTCTTACCTATATGAGGGTCTTAGCTCAACTACTTTAGGGGGGCCACTCTTTAGCTCTATGATCCTCCTAGAGTGTTGGATGGGAGTTAGGTTAAAGTTTACACCTAGAGAGGATATCATTTCTATTAGTTGGATCTTTGAGAGCCATCCACTATTCTTTATAGGTGGCGCTTTCAGGTTTTCCCACCAGGTTGAGTGCAGGACTGCAGATAAGAACACCAGGGATGAGTGGCACGTCTACATTAATACTTTGCCCCTGGACCGGTTCGTAATGCGCCCTTCCTTCCTCCATGGCGCTACCCTCAGGCTTCCTAGGAGGCTTGGATTGGACTTGAGGCTTGTGAGTGACACTGCTCTAGTGATGTACAGCCCTCACAGGTGCTTCCTATAGGTTGGGCTCCCCCGGACTACAGTTCCAGTGCTATCCCATCTTCCTACACTACAGGCAAGGAGGCTTGGGATAGAGAAGGATGAGCAGGTGGTCAGGAGTGCCCTGATTATGTGAGAGGTCAGCAGGGTACACACCCTACCAGCGGAGGTGGCAGAGATTCCAGAGGAGTATCAGGCATATATGAGAGAGCTGCGAGAGATTAGACCTCGCGTGGATGCCTGATTGAGGATTGAGTGATTTTCCCTTGATTTTGATGATGTATGGAGACCCAATATTTAAAATGTTTGATTTGAATGAATGGAATGGAATGGAATGGTTTGATTGATTGAAATTTAGCTTGGCCTTTTCTGTTGTGTGATTTTGTGTGGATTGAGGAGGATCTCGGGATGAACGCGGCCCAATACCAGACTGCTAAATTTAATAAACGGTTAGAGCCTAACCGCCCAAGAATGGTAAATGGCCTCATGTAAACCGCGTACGAGACCAATAGTAAGGATTCAAGATAAGGACCTTCGGAGAGGAAAACGGCCTATCGATAGACTGTGAATAAAATGGGGTGGTTAGAAATGAACCACCCAAATGTTGTAAATGGTCTGACTGAGACCATGTTACTCTAGGCGCAGATAAGAGCCACCGGGCTTATGAGTGATGGTCCTGGGAATGAAAGCGGTCTCACTGAGTCCGTGTAGAAATGGAGACGGTCATATTTTTGACCGTTGAATAAATTGAAACGGACGCCAAGGGATCGTGTATCTGAAAATGGTGGAATCGCCTTCATACCTATCCCTGCACACACTTAAACAAGAAAAACATATTAAATCTGTTTTAGGCTTAACCCCTTACTTGCAGCAAGTTAGGAAGTGGCCAATTCTTGATTTTTGGTCAAGGGGATAAGCCTTATTAAATAGGCGAAATTGACATAGAGAGAAAATAGATGCAATGCATGCTATGAATGCAAATCATGTTAAAAATCTATTGTGCAGTGGGTTGCTTGTGGTGTGTTCTTCCATATCTTCTACCCCATTCTCAGGTTGTTTGTGCGCTCTTCATTAGAAGCAACTTTGTGGGTGATTTCTATTCGAACCTATAATTGTTGCTAAGTGTTTGACTGTGTGCCTAAGCAACACATTTGTCCTTAGACATTAGAATTCATCAGTCGCTTTTAAGTGTGGTAAAAAGTTTTTATTCAGCTATAAAATTTTTGACGGGGATTCATTCACCCCCCCTCTGAATCCTGGTCTAGCAACCCAACAGTTAACCCTTCCAGGTCTTGGTCGGAGAATAACAGGGCCTACTGTTCGATCACCTGCGGGGTTTTGGGGGGCTCAGAGGCCCCACTCACCCGCTTGGCCTGACGCTTCCTTCCTCGGCTGCTATCTCCGCCTGATGTTGTGCCGCCAGCAATGACGTTGATGTGGACTCCTCAGGGGAGATTGTCGATTTCCTCAGGGGCAGCTGCGTCCTTCTTTTGCTCAGTCACATATCGAGATGAGTGCCCCTGATGGATGAGATGCTCGATCTCATCCTGGAGCTGATGACAATCGTCGGTATGATGCCCGTGGTCACTGTGGAACAGATAATGCTTGCGGTAGTTGCGGTGCTTTGCCTTCATAGGCTCTAGGCGGAGGAGGAGGCCTGAGCCCTTGATATCTTCATAAATCTCATAGATAGGGGCAGTCAGAGGAGTGTACCACTCGTATTTCCGAGAGGGCTCCTTGTGGTCTCCGTCCCGATTTCTTCTCTTACTTGGGCCAGAGCCAGAGCCTTGCTCGACTGGTCACCCCCCTCCCGACCCGAGCCCGTCGTGTTGCGATAAGCACTGAGGACTTCCTCGCATTCTGCGTGACGCATGGCCAGGGTCACTAACTTGGTGAGGGAGGTAGGGGGATGAAGCACCAGCTCACGCCGGAGGTTCTTGTCGCGGGTGCCTCCGGTCAGTGAGATGATGGCCGAGGCAACGTCCAGGCGTGAGATACGCAGGGCCTCCAATTTAAACCAGTTAATGTAGGCCTGGAGCCTCTCCCCCTATTCCTATTTGAGGGCCAATAGTCCCGCTACTGATCGAGGAGGACTGTTGCCGGTGAAGCTTTCTTTGAACACTAGCCCGAACTGTCGGAAGTCACAGATGCTATCGGGGGTGAGGGCTCAGAACCAAGCCTGAGTGCCCTGGACCAGGGTGGTCGAGAACACTCGGCACTTGATGGCATCAGATGCCCCATGTAGGGTCATTAGGGTATCGAAGCTGTCGTAGTGGTCGACTGGGTCTCCCTGGCCATCGTATGCCTTGAAGGTTGGAAGCAAGATCCTGGGGGAGATCTCGGCCTTCAAGACATGGTCGGAAAATGGGGATTGCTCCTCGTCCTCCACAGTAGAGGTCTTCTGTAGAGTGCGGAGGGCGTGCTCTTGTTCTACGAAACGCCACTCGAAGTCTCGTAGCTGGAGGGACAGCTCCAGTTGTCGTTGGACCGAGGGGCTGTGGTGGCACACCTGCAGGCTGCCCCAGTGCCCCTCGGAGGCCTCGGTCTCTGGAAATGGCCGATGCGCTCTGGACTTCTCCCTTCTTGGGGTGGAGGAGGCTTCCTGCTCTGGGGGAGGGGCATGCGATGGTCCTCCTGACCGGTTGTGGATGAGACACCACCCTCGGAGGGTGAAACGGCCCCCGACGGTGTGCAGGGAGGCATCCCCATGGGGGGGGCTCTCCCGAGGGAGTCGTGACATCTCTTCCCTGGCCACCTGGGTCCTCATTAGATCTAGGAGGCTGTCCAATTTGGCGTTGAGGGTTTGAAGAGCGTCCACACTCCTAGTGGGAGGCTGCCCTTCCACCGTGGGTGGGGGCAGTCTGCCGGCTAGGTCACTGTCGTGAGAGGGGGTATCCCCGTCGGATGGGAAGGTGTGGACACACTTATAGGGACGTTCATTCTTTTTGTTTGTTTATTCATCTTTTCATTCATTTATTCAGTTTATTAGTGCGAGGGCATGCCAGTCACCGAGGTGACGATTTATGCGGGCTTAAAGAAGCCCATGGTGCGCTCGTTCTGACTAATAAGATAATTGTGTATATCGTGTCGGGATTGAGGTCCCGCCGTACTATAAAGGCTACGACGTTAATTACATCCCCTCGGAGAGGGAAAAACCCTTGATTAATCACCGAAAAAGGGGGCCCTATGGCCTAAGATTTATAGTAATGAAAGCGAGAGTGAAATCTTGGATTGCATTTAAACGAACCCCACATTGGGGCGTAAACGTTAATAAACCCATGTGTGTCGTCACTGACGGACCATTTGTTATTTGGACGACAGTTGATGCGGGACAAAAACCCGGGTCAACCGATTTAACGATTTCTCACCTCATTCACCATTTTTATGATTAATTTTTTATTTCCCACTAACTCTTTCACAAAATACACTTTTTTTCCTCCCATTTTTTTGTTACTTTATACGTCATTCGCGCGGTCATTTGGATGACCATTTGGATCCCTGCTACCTTAATTTTGTCCCTCTTTGCACTCATTCCACTCAAGGTTTTTCCGCCTCTCTCTGTCACTCTCCCATGTTAGTGTAGGATTAGTTGTTAGTCAGTTAAAGTCAAGATATTCAAAACAACCCAAAAAAAACATGTCATATCACTATCATATCATAGCATCCATATGTACATGAGTCGCATAATACATCAGGCCTGTCCCTTTGGGCCTCCGTTGTCGCTCGTCCCCTCGTGCCTCTTCGATGGCGGGGCCATCGCTGAGCTCGCCTCCTCACGGTGACGTCGGCGTCGCTCCTCCTCCCCCTCGCTCCTCCGGTGGTTGGAGGAACTTGTGAAGTATCCTCTGAAGGAGCTGTGCGTACCATGTGTGCCACTCGGAGCTCCACTACGCTTGGATCTCTAGCTCATGCCCTCCATAATGCCCCCACCTGGAGCCAGGATCGGTCCCACTCTGCCCGGATGCGCTCCGTCTCTGCGGCCCCAGCCCAGAGTCACCCCAGCCCAGAGTCGCTCCAGCTCCGCACTCCATCTCCTCTCTGAGCCAGGTAACCTCACCCAGCGCTGCTATCAGCTCGGTCATCTGCATGTACATGTGTCATGGTCAGTTAATTACATTTCATAATCACAATCAACTGGGAAAGTGTGATCATTTACTTACCCTCTCGGCGAGAGCAGCCTTGGCTGCCTCGGCTCGTGCGACCATCCTGGCAAACTCCGCATCTCTCTCAGCACGATCCGCGGATGGCTGGGAGGAAGACGTCAGCTCCCTGACACTGGGACCCCTCGGCTCGCTGCATTTAGAAGTCATGGTCAGTCCGTCTTATAAGCATATGCACAATTAAGTCTAAGGTTCAGTGAAACTTACTAGGCCCGCTGCTGGACTAAAGAGTGGAGAAGGCCCTAGAGCTCAGCTATCCGCCCCTGGGGGTCGAGCTGCCTGTAGGAAGTCAAGTGTCAGTGCATTGTAATCATAAAGCATATTAGAAAGTATAAGGTTAGAATCATACCGATCGTCGAGTGCCACGAAAGACCTGGTCTCCGTAGCGTCGAGCATAGGCCGTCAGGTAGGCCTCCTCACTCTCGACTCAGATGAGTACCACTCGCCCGAGTGCTGTCCAATCCTGGACCTGCTCCGCCGCTCAAACAGTCTAGTCGATTTCGGTCGCTAGTCCTCACACGTGCCATCCCACATGCTCCTCTGGCTTCTCAAACACCGGGAAGTCAACCTCTGCCTGGTGGATGCCAATCGTCCTCATCACTAGGCAGTAGTGGAGCGGCTCCACCACATTCATGCAGTGGAGCTAGATGTCCTGACCAGCATAGGCCAGGGCCGCCACCACCCACGGCTGGCCCTCGTGCCCCTCTCCCTGGTAGGGTGTCCACCGAACCTGTCAAATAGGCAAATTGCATCAGCATATAAGCATATAGTTGCATTTCATACCAAGCTCAAGTTCAGGATCTTACCGAAGCGTAGGGTAGGGTGTCGATGTCATCCTGGATTGCCCGGACCTAGCGTCGCAGGGATTCCACCTCCCGGGGTGCCATCCACCGCCTCACGATGGGCAGCCGTTTGGGGTACTCCTCCTCTCCTCTCCCCAGCCCGCGGAGGTACACATAGGCCCACGCCTGCATTGCAATAAGAGTAAGCATATAGCATTTATGGAATTCATATAGCAATTAAATCTGGGTCATACCTGTAGCAGTGGGGAGAACCCGCCAAGCATGGTGCACTGGCTCGTCAAGCTCAAAGTGTCGAGCAGAAAGGCCAGGACTACCGCTCCCCACGGGTATTCTCTGACGCGGTCCACATCCTCCAGCAGTGGCAGCAGGCGGCAGCTAACCATGTCCACTCGGGTGGCGAACAAGAGCCTCTTGAAAAGTAGCATCAGGAACCGCCTCAGGATCACGTCCGCCTCTGGTCCTGGTGTGGCTGCTACCCGCGGTCATGCCCGGTCCATGAGCCGTCTCAAGTGCTGCTTCGACAGCTCTCCAGTGGCGATCCCGACTCCTCGTAAGCCGAGACTCTACTGCAGCCTCAATCTCGACAGCATTGTTGACTGTCACTCCGGACGGAATAGCTCTAGGCCCAGCAATCTCTGGGCCAGCATCCTCCCACTGACCGCCGTCCCGTGCATCCTCAGGCTGGTGATGCGCGCGACGTCCTCGAGCGTTGGGACCATGTGGCCCCATGGGAAAATGAATGTCTGGCTTACCGGATCCCACCAGTCGTGTATGGCGTAGAGGAGGGCTGTGTCGAATTGAGTCACCTCCATGCCCAGAAACTTGTCGAACCCCATGGCTACCAGTCGCTCTCGCTGGAAGTCTGGCAGTGCGAGGTACACTACTTGGACCTGGAGCCATGAGATCCGGGTCCTACGCTTTCCCTGCATGCATCCAAATAAATTCGCAATAGTCATTAATTTCATAATAAATCAAAGAAAGATTCGGACTGGCACGTATGGATACGGAACCACACAGCAGTGCACCATGGTGAACCGTTTTGACTCGACTCGGCTATTGGTTACTCCTTCCTCTACCGTCGCCCCGACCCCACCGTCCCACCGGATGGAAGCCGGCCATGGCCGCCCACAGGCGGGTTCCCTCTTCATCCTCCGCCTTGCCGTCCCTCTCCTTCCATGGCATCTGACGCTGTGAGCGTTCCTCCCCGGCCGCGGCTGTCAAGGTGCGAACGGAGGTAGACCCAGAGAGCAGCGTTCTTTCTCTCCATTTCTCATCCTGCTCCTTGCTGCACCTGGCGACGGCGGTGGGCGGCGGCGACAGTGGGTCCTGGTGTTCTCACCGGAGGCTGGCGTGTGCCGACCGGGAGCAATCGAGGACACGTATTCTTGCCTATGTTCGTGCGGCGTGGGCTGGAGAGGATGGGAGGGGGCGCGGGTGGTGTTGGCCGTTCCGTGGCGCGGATGTGGGCGGTAAAGGCACCGTGTAATGTGGCTACGGCGGTGGGAGCGACGGCCATGGCGGGGGTAGCCTTGGCCGCCATCCTCCTCGTCTCTGCCTATAGCTGAAGGCGCGTCCGCCGCCTGTCAGCCCCACTCTCTCCTCCCTCCCTTCTCCTTTTATTGTTCTTCTCGAAGAATTTATAAAAGAGGAGGAAGGAAATTGGGATAGATGAAAGCCCTGAGACGATCCCACACTTCTTCGGCTTCGTCGTCTTCGGCAACCTCCTGCTCTCCCCCGTCGTCGTCGTCGGCGTCGTCGTGGGCTCATTTGAGATCGCTTCTGATCGTCGCCTCCACTCCGCCAGCCCATGATCGGTGAGTCCTCGCCATCTCCTTCCATTCCATTTCCCTTCTTTTGGTTCTTCCCGCAACAATTACTGAATTTTCCTTTGTTTGCACCACTGCGCGATCCGTTCCAGTGACACATCTCTCCCCCTCTCAACTTATTGAGGAATTGGGAAACGATTTGTTGTGTTTATTCAGATTTTTTTGCCTTTTGCTTTTCCTTTGAAGAAATGGATACGACTGGTCTCTTGCCATCATATAGGAAGAGGGTTCTGTTGTGATTAGTCTCTTCTGTTGATCTTTGCATTTCAAAGTTAGTTCTTTTATATGTGCGGATGGATTTGTCTTTGAACTGTAGAAAGCTATTGGCATGTTCTACCAGAAGCTTATGTTGCTTGTGCCTCCGTGTTCCTCCTTTCTGTGTTTGCTTATTTTTATGTTGCCAGGCGTAACTTATTAAGATCTACCTGTGCATCGTTCTTCACATATGTAAAGTTGAATTTCCATCTTTGATTGGTGCCTGAAAATTTTCGTTTCTGTCTGTTAGTCTTTGTGAAGATTGTGCTATAGTACCGGCTCTCTCTTACAGGGGAACTCTTAAATCATCATGGTTACGGAAGAGAAGAAAGCGCGGTCTTTCTCGTCAACAGTGGAACAGTCTCTTTTCACCAGATGGGAAGCTTCATGATGAAGTGAGGTTCTTGAAGAAAGTTCGCAGTGGAGTGAGCACTTGTGGCACTTGGGACATCTGTTTCCACTTTTTGCAGATTTGTAAATGAGAATGCTCATCTTCCTCTACTTAAGATCCCACCTTCTTAAACAGTTTATGTGCATGATGATGTGCTGCCCTTTGTTTTGATTCAGGGAATTGAACCAAGGATCAGGGAGAAAGTCTGGCCTTTCCTCCTTGGAGTGTAAGGTTCTTAAACTTTCCCAGTGTTTGCCTATTGATGTCAATTTAGCTGTGAGCTTTTGCAAGCTGCACTTCCCACATGATTGCACAGTAGGCATTGGAGCCCTCATCTGTAGGTACAGGCGGTTTTACTCCTGCCTTTCACTTTAAAAAGACCTTCCTTATGTACTAGGGCCCAAGTAAAGTTATTACTGGCCTTCCGATTAAAGTTGATTTTCTTCTCATTTCCATCATGTTGGTACAATGTCAAAACTTTGATCCATTATCTTTATATATCTTGTATCACCCTTTTCTTCTAGAGAGTTGAGTGTTTCCTTTTTGGTTAGGCTGCCAAGGATTTTCCAATCCCTTAGTGACTTAAATGTGCTAACATCAAAAGTTCAAGATAAAGGTGTTTACTTCAGTTGAAAATCATTTTTTTTGGTAATCCGGAATCCAGCACAGTTGGTCTAGGACTCAGTCCGAGCACCTAGCATCTTGAGTTCAAGACTTACTAGGGCCACTAATTGGCGTATTATCTTTTTACAACCAACATGCCAGCAAACTGGAGATGTACAGCCTGGAACTGCACACTGGGTAATTTTTCACTCACCTTATGCCCGGATTCGAACACATATCCTCTCAACCATGTGGGAGGGCACGGAACCACTCAGCTACTGGGCTGTTCCCTACTTCAGTTGAAAATCATGCAACTTTATTTTACATAAGATTTCCATTATTCTTTATAAATGTATATGAAATTGCCTTCCTCGTGAATCTCACTCGAACACTTAACCTGCACACCCAGCAAGCACTCAGCAAATCTATGCAACTGTTAGACAGAACCACGTTAGACACGGTGGATTGCGAAGAGCTTAGGATAAATCTTTGCAATAGAACCGCGCCTAAGTAAACATCTACCGTGAGTCAAAATTACAATCTAACCAAAGATGCAAGGAGATTTAGATTGTTTGGTATGCTACCACAGACCTACGTCCATCCCCCACTCAAACCAGAGTGAGCCTTCCTACTCTCTAACAGCTTGAACCGCTAAGCATCACAGCTTACTTACAACTGAGCATCACAGCTTGCTTCCACTGATTCACCGCTTTGACCGCTGAGTATCACTGCTTGCTTACAGCTGAGTATCACAGCTTGTTGTCTGAGATACACACCTCGCCCGCTGATCATCACAACTTGCTCTGCTAAGATACAGCTTGATGTTCAAATCGAAAACAAAAGACAAAACACAACACCAAGAAGCCTGAAATAAGGACTAAAAAGATATAGCTCTTCAAAGTAGCAAACTGGCATGGATCTGATCAAGAGGCCAATAATGAGGTGATAGAATGTCTTTGGCACTTCAGAACAGGGGACCGAAGGTTCCATTGACAGAAGACTCAGATGACCCGACATGGGTATGTCTTCTCAGTAACTAGGTCCGATAGCAACCAAATGATCGCCCAGTCGAGGCAAAAGCATCCCAGGTAGTTTTCCACTCCCCGAGAAGGCCACAAACACAAGTCAAATTGAGCCAGCGGCACGTACCACAGTACCAAAGGCCATGTCGACAAAAAACCCGCCTGTCTGAACTAAAGATACACGAGGTTCCGAAAGCAAGCCGCCTAGCGGCCTAGAAGCTTCACCAAGACTTCCCACCATGGTTTTGCAAGATCGTGGCGAGATGAAAGATCAGAGTGACTCTCGAAACCAGTCTAGGGCCCACTGTCTGGCCCATGTCAAATGGACACGATGAATGGGGTTAACCCGGTGTGCTCCCTCACTAGCATGCTCGCTTCTTTGGTGCCACTTTTCCTGGCATGCAAAAACAATAGCCCGAAGCCTTCTCTTCTGCGCGCCTTCCCACGCCTGGCAGAGTCATGCTAATGGCCTGCTATATAAATGAATCATCTATGAAAAAAAAAGAAGAAGAGAGAATGAGTGGAGAAGAAAGCAGCAGAGACTAGCCAATCGCTTGAGAGGGGAAAAGCTTGGGGAAGAAGAAAGTGTTTCTAGGGAGTGAAACTCAAAGAGCGGCTCTCCTTTCACAGAGTTGGCCTCTTTTGTCCGCCAGGAGGAGCCCGACACCAAGGAGGAAATGATCATTCCGATACCCTATTTTCGCGGTTGTTAACAGAGGTGGGTGGCGGTGATTCTCTGTGTTTCTTCCCTTCTACTCTCAGGAGCCCCCTCCACATATGATCTTGTAATGATCAGGGCAATGAAATGAGCCCAATAATATTTGGTCCTTTTTTTTTTCTCTTCACTTTCATCTATCCCCTCGTCCCCATTCTACGTATCGATCGCGTATGATACGGCAAGGCCGCAGTATATGTAATGATCCATCTACTTAACAGATTATATATTATTGTTTCTTTTCCTCTGTGGGCTCGAACAAAAGAGCTGATGCATGGCTAGATCCCCTTTTTCATTTGATTGCACTCCCTCTTTTTATAGCCCATGCATTATTATCCGATTTTCCCATGCTGACGCTGAACACGCCCTGGGTCTCTCCGGGGCAACATTAACAATGCCACCCCTCTCCCCAGGGTTTCTTTCTAATGGGATGATCATATTAAGTTCTCAATACCTTTGTCAAGGGTTTAATCACTAGGGGAGTATGCACCTGTGCCTCCCTGGTTAACCCTAGGACAAGCCCTCGTTGCCTCTCCATTCTCAGTCATGAACCGAGGAGAATGGGGCTGTCCCTATAATTTGGGCGCACGATTTACTGGCATCGTCGCCCTCCTGTATGCTATGCACCGACTGTATGAAGGGTTGACTTCTCCAATTGTCATAGCCCTCATTCTAGTTTACTAGTTCTGAAGGCTAATTTGCTAACATGCTAATCCTCATGTTAACTTACTAACCCCTTTTGCTAACCCGCTAACCAGCTAATCCATATATATACATAACTAATCGTAGCCAGTCCCATGACTGGGTGCATTCTGCACACACATTACATGTGATTGTTCTTCTCGAGGAGTCCAATGGCCGGGGAGAGGGGGACATTCCCTATCGACATTTCTGAGTCACCATTGGATCATAGGATCATGTCCCTCGATGGCATGTATCTTCATGAGCAGCCAGGTGAACATTAATGGGGCTCTTAGCCCAACTTTAAATCCACTATCCTTAGGGGAATTAGTGGTGACCATGGGTTGTGTGCCCATCGTAGGCTAGCCCTTGGGGTTTCCTTCCCTATCAGTCGTCCCTTTAATCATATGTTGACCACAGGTTGTGTGCCCCTTGTAGGCTAGTCCTCGGGGTTTCCTCCCTCATTGGTCGTCACGTCCTATCGAGTTTCAACCCACGAAAGAATGGTGCCCCTTGTAGGCTAGCCCTTGGAGTTTCCTATCCGTTTGGATTTGCTGGTCGCCGTTGTGCCACCCAGCTTTAAGGTGCTTACTCTAATTATGTGAGTATGTCTCTGCTTCCCCCCCGTAATTCTCTGGGGATGGGGAGATGCTGCCCAAATTTCACCAGGATTAATGGACGAATTGCCCTCATAACTCGGGCTTAATGAGATATGTTTATGAAAGAACGAGCTTCCGTGCTCGAGTACGAACCCCGCACGAGCTCCGACCCTATCTCCTGGGCATCCAGAACTCCAATTCACTGATCAATCAACTTCAAAACACCCATAAACATCTTAATAAATCAAATAAACCCAAAAATATCTAAAAAGTCAACTAAACCAGCACGGCGTAATCCGGCGCGCCCTAATACGGTGCGGTACCCCCCGCACCGGTTTAGCCTTACACTCAAACCAACTGAATTCCAAATGGTCTTCACCCGGCGCGGCCTAATTCAGCGCGCCCCAGGCGGACTGTGCCAGCTAAACCCGTTTCCCCTCCTCTGCACCGTTTCTAGCCTTTACCTACGCCACACCACGTCATGGAACCCTTTACCTATGCCTGATCGCACCGGTTCTGAATAAAACCTCTCCATCGCACCGTTTTAATCCCCCCGCTCATCCTTGAGCTAACCCTCTCCATCTGAGACACGAGCTAATAAATATGATCAACTATAAACCAAATAAAAGATACTATTCAAGTCTAAACCGTCTATCATCATGCCTTCATCATCATGCTTCTGTCATCATGCTTTAATGTATCCATGCGTACCATGTTAATGCGTGCTTGCCTGTATGAACCCTATGGTATATCAAATGGCACTGATGGAATGTCGGGCCACACCCGACTAGAAGTTGTCGCTATACGTGATGGTGGTCCTCAGACCTAAGTTCTCCGCCACATACCAAGGGATCAGACTCAATGAGCTATGCTTGCCCCACATGATAAAAGAACTGTAACAAATTAACCATTTTATGTGACCTCATAAATTGCATCGTCACATGCATTCTCCCGCATTTTATTTCAGCCTCGGATGGCTCATTATCTCGATAATTAATCAAAGATTTTCCTCCTTATCGGAGGATGTAATTAATGCCATAGCCTTTATGGTGTGACAGACTTTTGGTCCCGACACGAATCTCACTCTCGCCTGACGCAGGTGAGATTAAGCGCATAATAAACTTGTCACTCAGTGACTGGCATGCCCCCTAAAATAATAAAAACATAACAGACGATAAAATCCATCTTAGTCCCACAAGCTTGGCACGCCCGGTGGGACCAAAGTCTCCTTTCATCTCAGTGCCGAGACAAATGGGCCCCGAGACCCTCCCAAAGAATGCGGATCGTTTGCCTGTTCTATGATTGCAGAAAGAAGTTAACGATGGCTGCTGGATTCGCTACACTGACCTTCAGCCATGAGATCATGGACAATCATGCTACTGCTGGGTACCTGGCAGTACCAACTATCTTTGGCTCTTTCCCACCGGTGGTTGGTTTCCCCAACTTCTTCGGGGTAGCCTCACCGGCATGCGGAAGGTCGAGGTTTCGGAGCCGGTCGGAGAACAAGCTGATGAGAAGCCTAGGGCCCACAACACCTGATGCCACAGGAGTCTGACAACAGGTCAGACTCAGCTATCCAGCTGCATGGTGCACCATGTAGCTCAGGGGGCTCGCCCCATCTATAATCACAAGCCTGGGGGTCACCGTCAAGGGAACTCCCGCAGAAGAGTTGTTGCCCCTATTATCGGATGACTATCGGCGTCCGAGAAGTCTGTGCTGATTGGAGGAGTCCATATATTCCTAGACAGATGAGATGTTCAAGCAATTCCAGACCAGGTGGTTGCTGCTATGCCAACCCGCAACTCCTTCCAAGCCCTTTCTGGGAGGAGAGCTGAGAAAGCAGAAGAAGGCCGACAAGGCTGGAAAGAGCTGGCCCGAAGGCCAAATAAGTTTAAGCAAGTCTAGGTCCCTAAACGGATCCAACCTGCTTGCTGAGAGGCACCTATCTACTGCTACTCCAAGCCCGCCGAGGTGGAGAAGAAGAATGAGAAGGGGCTGGCCCCAAGGAAAGAAGAGATCGTCGCGTATCCTCCACGCCGCGCGAGTTTCAGGGCATGTGCCCAACAAGATGATGTCCCCATAGCAGGGAGAAGATTTGATCAACTTGCCAGAAGATTTTGGCTAGCTCATATCCCTCCAGTAGGGGGTCGACAACTTTCCCCAGTCCTGCACCAGGGATTAGGTGTAACGACCTGGAGTTCAGGGTACCGATAACCCGATATAAATATCGGGCTACCGCTATCAAGAATTGGGGACGCCACCCAAGAGGCTGATGAGGCCCCCGAAGGGTTAGTGGGGTTTGTCGAGGGATTGCATTAGAAATTAGAATTCGTAGGTGTTAATGCAAGGATTGTTCTAATCTACCCCGCCCCGAACTAATAAACGAACATGCATAAATATGCGACGTGAACAATGAAAGTAGGGGCGATGAAGAGAAGAAATGAACCGTGATCGCCACCAAGGTTCTACAGCACCAAAAGGATGAAGAACGGATGAAGATGGTGCCGTATACCTTGGAAAATGAGGAAGAAGATGCGGCCCGAAGGGGAGCCGCTACAATGTGATCGCGCCTTGAAGATGGGTGCGGGAAAATCGTGGGATCGTACCTCCTCTCCTTCCAGCCGGCTAGAGGAAGAGGGCCTCACGTCCTATTGATAGTCTCCTGCAAAACAAATGAATTTAAATCTAACAACATTTAACTCACGTACATCTCTTTTAATTTTCTAAGATTATTAGATCTTGAACTCACATATGTCGAGAATTAAATGTGAATTAAATGTCGAGAATTAAATGTGAACCCGATAGGGACTAATAAGTACAACGATGAAGATTTGAGGGATTTTAAAAATAATAGCTATATTTAAGGGACTAAAAGGAAAATATGCTTATTTATAGGGTCTAAAAAGAAAAAAGCCCCTTATATTTATTGTGGCTAAGTTACACTACCAAATAAAGGCAGAACTACAAAGCCTGAGGAAGAAGAATAAAGCTAGAATACATAGTTTAAGAAAGAGTAGAGCTAGTCTCCACTCGTGAGCTAAGCTTCGGGGCCATGCTTTCGAGCGATCTATAGCTGGGCACAATGCCTTTGCTCTCTTAGACTTTGGAGCCTCTCTTTATGATCTTCATGATGCTTGTACATGATGGAGCTTACGCATGGGGGCAGAGGTCCTTAGTGCAAGTGAGCTGAGGGCCAAGCTTCATGGTTTGACCGAATGTGGTCAGTGTCAGACCAAGCCACTAAAAGATGAGAAAACAAGGAGAGGGAATATGGCTGAGGGCCTTACTATCTCTCTGGATATCCTCCAGGTGCTGTTTGATGATCAATCCTCTGTGGGACCTGACTCCATGAAGGATGCCAGATTACAGATTCTGAGGCAAGATAGGACAATGCAACTCCTTGTTAGGGTCCCTGAGTAGAGCCACGAACGATGTAGCTCCTAGAGCTCAGCTAGCTAGATGGAGTAGGCTCAAGGATGACATAGTCGAGCTATGGGACATCCAGGAGGAAGCCCTAGAGCTAGAAGGAAGCCGAAGTGTAGGGGCATTGTTTCCTTGCCTCAAGACTCATACTTTTACACTAGGAGGACATTGCTGGCTTTGGCTCTGAGCGCCTCTAGGGAGGCTATGCCATCTCCCCCACTTGGTTGCTCAGGGCTTCATGGCTAGCAACTTGGTCGGCCGCCTCATGTTCATAGTTGGGGGCAAGAGAGTACCTTGTTGAGCTTCTTAGTTGGGCCAATCTGAGGTAGCTATCATTATAAGAGTATACCTTGCCAAGCTTCTCTTGTAAGAAAAAGTTCTCAATGGGGTGGGTGTTCACCAGGAGAACCTTTTGATGCTTAAGCTAGTAAATTGGTAGGAGGAAGAAAGGAGAGTGGTCATAGGTGGGACATGGCTATGTTTTGCTGGAGTGGTTGGACGACGGTGGAGTATGAGATAGGGGCCTTTACCAGAGTGGCCTCACCCTCGAAGCGCCTCATAGGTAGAAGGCTTTTATATGGGAGGCAGAACATTATCTGCCTTGCATGGCCTTTGTGGCATAATTGCCTTGCATACCCGGAGGGGCCAGCAAGACCCCTATTTATAGGTAGAAGCCAATGAAGAGTGCCATGGGCGGTAAGGTTTGAATACCTAAAAAGATCGCATGGGGCGATGCACCAAATCAGAGCAGCAAGAGTTACGTTATGCTGAGCAAATCACGGCTTCGCAGATATGTTGACACTAGCCCATTATGATAGCAAATTCAAAATCTCGAAAGTCAAAACCCAGTAAAAATCTGGATTGTGTGGGAGCTGGGACACGAGGCAGGGATCAATATTGTACCCGTACACATCACGTACGTATCCTGATAATACACTAATGTAGAAAAAGGACATGCATGGTTGGGTGCTTTCTTCCAATCAGCCCAATGTCAAGGTAGGAGTAGGTTTCAACGAACATTTAGCTCAAATTCCCCAGTAGAATGCCATCCTCATTAAATCTGACACTCAAATAAGATATAGCTTTTCTCGATGTAAGAACACCTGATGATCTCAAACTTAATATATCCTGTCCGCGCACTAATATTTGCCTTAGTTCGAAGGAATTTGATAAGAAATCGTTAGAAGATTGATTCATATTTACGATTCTAATCCCCATGGTACTAAAGAGTCTGAAACATAAAGTGGTGTACATGCTCGGTAGACCATTAGATGAAAGAGTAATGCTTTGTGCTCCGCATGCGGTGCACTTTCGCCGCGTTAATGTGCAACACCCGTATGGGATTGGTCCAAGTAGGCATGCCATGAATTGGATGGGCGAACGAACCGAGACTTGGAGGCAGAATTAATGGCATTGTCATAAAGACATTAAATGGTGACATTCTTTCATAAGTCTCACTTTTTGGCATACCAAAAATATCCTTCTGTGATGGATATATTAAGTCCTTCATTTTATTGCTACCATGGGCTTCATTTTCTCTCATTTAATGCCATGGAGATAGGATGGAGGTCTGATCAGGAGAAGAAACAAAAATCTGCGGAGCGACTGAGCTAAAAGGAGAAAAAACAATACCTGCTGCAACATTTTCTCCTTCCGTTTACTCTGTTTACCTTTTTTCTCTGAAGTAAATGTGTAACTGAAACTGGAGGAAACGTATTCAATGTAAGGCAGATCAGAGAAGACATTCAAATTTAGAGTGGAATGAGAATCTCTTATCCAAGAGAATTGAGGTGCAATTAACCATTGCTGAGGAGAAACTCTGAAAGAATTAGAGAAGTGTGTAACGTCACGTACTCTATACCGTCGAGGTATTGTCCGCTTTGACCTACCGGCCTCACAGTTTTGCCCCTTTCTAATAGTGATCGGCTCCAGAATGGGGGACTTCTCGGGAGGTCACCCATCCCAATACTACTCCCTAGTAAGCACGCTTAACTTCAGAGTTCTTTACAAGAACTGAGCCGATACTTCAAAAGGCACCTCGATGATATAAAATACAACTTAGCTATATTTGAGGGTGTTACAATCTACACCTCTTATATAGGCGACGTCTTCGTCGCTGGGCACATAGAGCACGTAATCACGCAATCAAACACCCAGGCAGGTAGGACTCTAGAGATGGCCCCTACAGGCTCAAGAGATGACTCCTGCTATGTAGCAGTTTGTCCCATTGCGGGTTCAAGAGGTGGCTCCCATAGCGTAACACGTTGCCCTGCATAGCACTTAGTTCCCACACTTCTGACTGGGGTATAGCTCTGATACCATTCTGTAGCGCCCCGTACTCTATACCGTCAAGGTATTGTCCGCTTTGGCTTACCGGCCTCACAGTTTTGTCCCTTTTTAATATTGATCAGCTCCATAATGGGGGACTTCCCGGGAGGTCACCCATCCCAGTACTACTCCCCATTAAGTACGCTTAACTTTGGTTCTTTACAAGAACTGAGCCAATACTTCAAAAGATACCTCAGTGATATAGAGTACAACTTAGCTATATTTGAGGGTGTTACAATATTCTGTTATGCCCCGTACTCTATACCGTCGAGGTATTATCCGCTTTGACCTACTGGCCTCACGATTTTGTCCCTTTCTAAGGGTGATCGACTCCTGAATGGGGAACTTCCCGGGTAGGTCACCCATCTCAGTACTACTCCCCATTAAGCATGCTTAACTTCGGAGTTCTTTTCAAGAACTGAGCCGATACTTCAAAAGGCGCCTCGGTGATGTAGAGTACAACTTAGCGATATTTGAGGGTGTTACAATTTTTGTCGATTCGGACGTAAGTCCCGTAATGACGATATTGTGTGAAAGTTGACTAGGACACAAAGCCTTGAACTGATAAAAGGGGCTTATTCATCAGCAAGAGGATAATGCCAACGTAAAGGAAGAGTTTCCACTGATTCGGTCATAAGGCCTGTAACGGCGATATTGTGTGAATGCCAGCTAGGGCACGAAGCCTTATGCCGAGAAAATGGGTTTGTTCGTTAGCAAGAGGGTAATGCTAATGCAAAGGAAGAGTTTCTGCACCGATTCAGATGTAAGGTCCGCGATGACGATAATGTATGAATGCTGGCTAGGGCATGAAGCCTTGCACCGAGAAAAGAGATTTATTCGTTAGCAAGAGGGTAATGCTAATGCAAAGGAAGAGTTGCTACGTCGATTCAGACGTAGGTCCACAATGGTGATAATGTATGAATGCCGGCTTGGGCACGAAGCCTTGTGCCGGGAAAAGGAGTTTATTCGTTAGCAAGAGGGTAATGCTAATGTAAAGGAAGAGCTTCTGTGTCAATTCAGACGTAAGGTCTGCAATGGCGATAATGTATGAATGTCGGCTAGGGCACGAAGCCTTGCACAGAGAAAAAGGGTTTATTCATTAGCAAGAGGGTAATGCTAACGCAAAGGAAGAGTTTCTGCGTGGATTCGGACATGAGGTCCACAATGACGGTAATGTATGAATGTCGGCTAGGGCACGAAGCCTTATGCCTAGAAAAGGGGTTTATTTGTTAGCAAGAGGGTGATGCTAATGCAAAGGAAGAGTTTCTACGCAGATTCAGACGTAAGGCCCACAATGGTGATAATGCATGAATACCTGCTAGGGCACGAAGTCTTGTGCCAAGAAAAGGGATTTATTCATTAGCAAGAGGGTGATGCTAATGCAAAGAAAGAGTTTCTGCGTCAATTTAGATGTAAGGTCCGCAATGGTGATAATGCATGAATGTCAGCTAGGGCACGAAGCCTTGTGCCAAGAAAAGGTGTTTATTTATTAGCAAGAGGGTAATGCTAACGCAAAGGAAGAGTTTCTGCACCGACTCAGATGTAAGGTCGGCAATGGCGATAATGCATGAACGCCGGCTAGGGCACGAAGCCTTGCACTGATAAAAAGGGTTTATATGTCGACGAGAGGATAATGCCAATGCGAAGGAATAGGGTTTACTCACCGTGCAGACGTAAGGTCCGTTAGGGCATTGTTGAGTGGTATTCGGTTGAGGCATAAAGCCTATTACCACAGGGATGTATTCGTGGGTATGGGGTTAATACCCGTGCAAGGAAAAGGTTTTCTTCATTCGTACGGACGTAAGATACATCGGGGGTATTATGGCCCAGTGGGATATTATTTGGACTATGAAGCCCTTTTGAGCTTTGTTTACTTCCTCCAAAGGTAGTGGCGGCAGTCCAAAAGAAGGAAGAGGACGTGCCACCACATGTCGAACCCTCTTTCGAGCTGCCCGCTGATCGTCGAATGCTCTTTGGAACTAGAGAAGTAGGAACCTCCCCCCTACTACAGTCTGCATCTTCGTCCTCCGAAACGCCTTCCATGCTTCACCAAGACCAACAACACAACACTTCGCGGAGAGGAGAAACTACAGGGATGACCTTAAGCGGTGAAGAGAGGAGGAAACGTCGTTCTGGACCTTTTATAGGCCAAAGGGAAGCTGTTGCCTTAAATGACTTTCCCCTCGAAGAAGCGCAAAAGGCAAACACCCTTCCCCCAAGGTGGTTACCTCATTTTCCACCACCACCCCCTCGATGAAAACACATGAAGTGGCAAGTCATTTAAAGCAGAGGAAGATGGACAGGCGCTAGCGCCGCGCCAATTACCTGACCAATCAACACGCGAGATATCCATAGAGAAGATCGCTGCCTTTCCAAAAACTACATATACGGTAGTTAAATTACGGCAAAGGCGGTAAGGAACAGTCAATTCAACATTTACTACTGCCGCCATTACATGCACAAGGAAAATTTTTACATGGCTACATTAAAGAAATGATAGAAAGAAAAAAATACATCAGGCCTCAGGCCCACCTTGGAGCTCGGCAGGCAAAAGGTCCTCGGCACCAGGTGACCCACCCCCAGCGCCCTTGGTGACGATCGGTTCGGACGCTGACCCCACCTACATGGGAACTATCTTAGCTGCGTGCCCTCCCGAGGTTCTTGGAGTTGGCAGTCGCTCAAACAAAACCGAGGCACTCTGACTTCCACCTTCACTTGACGTCGGGGAGGAAGAATTCATGACATCCTCGTCTAAGTCATAGTGTTGCCCGGAAGGAAATTGGAGCTTTATGTCCACCTGCTCAAGGGCCAGAGAGGTCGCTTGGTGGAAGTCTTGGGAAAACCCCTTCCGTAGGCCTCGACAATAGCTCAGCTCGTAGTAAGAAAAGGTGGCCCTCTAGAGAGTCACCTGATAAGCCTCCGAGCACTTATATCTCTTGAGCGCCTCAGCCCCAGCCTACTCCGCCTTCCCCACAAGCTCGACGACCCTCTACTCTACCTCAGACTGTCTCTCCTCGACTTCGGCTCGCGCGCCCTCAGCTTCTGCCTGCTACCGATCGGCCTCCTAGATCTGGCCCTCAAGCTCCTCACGCTCGGCCCTCCACTGCTCCTCGCTCTCGGCCTGCACCTTGCGCTCCACATCTAGAAGCTTATCCTTCAGCCCAACCATAGAGCGGGCCTGAGCCAGCCGCTTGGTCGATTCCTGAGCCTCCTTCTAGCTTGACTCTACCTGCGCCCTAAGTGAGGCCACCTCCCGCTGAAGGTCCTCGAGGTCGAAAGTCAAGCGTTTGATTTTTCGATCGGACACGCCATGGGCCCAGGACAAAGACTCCCTCTTCGAGTCCACTTGAGCAAAAAAATCGATCATCTCGGCCCCCAGCTGGGCTTGAATCAAGCCGCCTTCCATGACTCGCTCGAGAAGCACGGAAGGGGGGCTGCACCCGAGGCCTCCTCGAACCGCTTTCGACGTTGCAGAGTGGCACCTGCCATACAGGGAGGCTCGGACAGTGAAAGCACCCGCTGTAGGAGAGAATATCCTCTCTGGGACAGCCGAGAATGGGGCACCCCCCCGAGTACTCCTGCTTCAGGGGTCCCACTGGTTGACTCAGATCGAATAGCCTCACCTCGCACCTTCGTAGCTATGGTCGGCTGAGATTGGGTGGCATCATCTCGTGACTCCTCAGCCTCGACTGGCTCGGATTTGGTTCCACTGTCCTGTGCCCCCTCAGCCTCGGTAGGCTCCCTAGCATCAGCCGCCTCTGCCTGGGACGCATCCGCTTCGGCTGTGACTCCTCTGGCGGTGACAACCCCCTCTAATTTGACCGTCGGGAGAGCCAACTACGCGCCCCCCTTGACTAAGCAAACGGCCTCTGCCCTTTTCGTCTACTTCCTCTTTGCAGTCACGGCCCTCATCGAGGACCGTAGTAGCTTTTCCATGGGGTCCTTACGCTTGACCCCGTGGTGCTCGGAAGCTCCATCCCGAGCAATCTGATTGCCCTTGTCTCGGGTGCGGGAAGAACTCTTGGAAGTGTGAGGTCCACCGGGAGCAGGCGTCTCCTCCAAATCGATGATCTCCAGCTCGCTCGACGACGTCCCCTCATCTACCATCCGCCTCGAATCTAATAGAGAAAAGCGGATCATCAGAAGGAAGTCTGTTAATTCGACTTAGCATTAATACAAGACCTTGAAGCCCTTACCTAGAGGTGCCACCTTCTGAGAAGGATACTCCTCAATATTCGCCTCGGTCATTAAATCAACAGTTGACCGGTGATTCTTCTGAACAAGGGCAACCTTCTTCTCCACCTCAGGGGAAGCCTCCGCTTGCCTTGGAGGAATGTTCAGATGGAAGGATTATTTTGCGGTGACCATGACTGTAGTCTCAACGTTGCCGGCTCTTGGCTGAGTCAGATATGTCGCCTACAATGTTCATTCGGACAAGTAAAACAGGAAATCTAGTAGAACATAAAATGGGGAACATACATAAAATAGACTATGTTATCTGTAGATTCCAGGTTGCAAGGAGAAGATGGGGAAAGGAGAATGGACACACAAGGGATGGCTGCGGATTGTGGAGAAACTAATTATTTGACATAATTGCCCTGGGTTGAGTACTGAACCAGGGCGCACAGAATAGAGAGAGATGAACAAGTAAAACAATGGAGAAAAAGACCTAACTACCCCTGGCCTTCTCTGCTCCCCCTCATGCCCATCTTCAGTTTGAAGTCTTCTTTTGACATGCCTTTAGTCAAAATATCAGCCACTTGATCTTTAGACTCTTCTCTCAGATGAAGTGTCTATCAATCTCTGTGTTTGGCAGGGTCATGCTGAACAGGATTATTGGCTATATTGATGACAACCTTGTTGTCACAGTAAAGCTGCATAGGGAGCAAAGCCTTTTGGCCGATGTCCTTCAGTCGAATCTTTAGCCACAACAACTCTGTAACTGCCTGAGCCATGGCCGCAAGGGGGAGTTGTAATCTTTAGCTTCAGCACTCGACCTTGCACAGACGGTTTGCTTTTTTACTCCCGGTAACACGAGTGCCTTCCAAATAGGTACATTATCCCGAAGTAGACCTGCGATCATCTTGTGATCCAGCCCAATCAGCATCAAATAGACCCTCTATAGTCAGCTGGCCGTTCTTGCTGAACAACTCCCCCTTCCTTGAACAGGACTTAATACTTCAGGATTTTGTCCACTGCTTGCATGTGTGCTGTCTGAGGAGTATGCATAAATTGACTAACCACATTAGTGGTGTATGCGATATCCGGTCTTGTGAGGACAGATATATGAGCTTACCAGCAATTCTTTGATTTTTTCCCATTTCACCCTCCCAAAAGGGGTTCTCCATCGGGATCACTGAGCTTGTGATTCACCTCGATGGGTGTATCCACAGGACTATTGCCCAATTTTCTAGTTTCCTTCAAGAGATACAATGCATACTTTCTTTCTGATATGTGGATGGCTCCTTGAGACCTTCCAACTTCAATCCCAAGAAAGTACTTCAAGGGACCGAGGTCTTTTATTTCAAACTCTTTAACTAGATTCTCTTTCAAGCGCTTGATTTCTTGCAGAGTTTAACTGCATCCTCATGAGCAGGCAAATTATCACACCTCATGCAGAAATCACACCACTTCTTAATAAAGTCTAAGGGAGACTCCTATCTTTTCTGTTTTAGGGATATGAGCTCCGCTAATGTGACTTTCCTTTCAGCTACCTGGAATCTGTCTGGGAACTTTCTTTGCATATCATCCCACCCTATGACAGAGTTGGGCCTCAGTTTGGCATACCATTGTAAGGCCACACCTGTAAGTGGCATGGCAATGTAATGCAGATGGCATGATTCATCTACTGCCAACTCCCCTTGGTAATACAATGTGCCAAGTGTTCTTGGGGAGAGCCTTTGCCATCAAATCTTGTGAATTTTGGGACCTTTGGATGGTCCAGGGGTAGCTTCTTGAATTGATGGTGGATAGGGTATGGCACTCTATAAGTCAAAGGTTGCCACTCCCTCATCATGTTCCTCCATCTTAGCCTTGATGATCTGCTCAATCAATGCCCTTGGTGATGCGTCAGTATTCCCAACAGGTGTATGTGGCTGCTGAAGATCATTTGAGTTCCTTCTGGGCATTGCTGGCAGATCCATGTGGATTGAGTGAGCCTCCGTGACTGGCACTTTGGCTGCTGTTGCCGGCCTAGCATTCATCATTGGCATCACCGTCGGCAGTCTGGGATTTAGAGTAGCTCGAGGATTTTTAGTGATAACAGGAACCTCCCCTATTGGTTCACTTGGCATTGCCACCATAGGTGGATTGTTTACAGTGGGTATTGCTGTTGGTTGTGTGGGATTTGGGGCAGGAGGTAATGGCTCTCCTCCATGCATTGCCTGCACCACATTTTGCAGCAATTCTTTAAGCTCCCGATTCTCCCGCATCATCTCTTGGATCGCCAACTCTTACGGGTTGCCCCCTGCATATTCCGCACTCCTAGGTTATTGTCATGGGGGGTGTCATCATCATTTTGGCCAACATGGCTTTCTGGATTACCAACGGGATCAATAGGTTGCCTGTCTGGAGTTGCATTCAACTGGCCTAGCAACTCATTTGCATGTTCCCCTTTTTTGGTTTAGACCCCTCGTCGATTGGCAATATCACCTACTTGGTTGGGATCATTTGGAAGGGCAGCATATGGATTACCAGAGCTTGAAGCATTGCAACTATACACTCTGATATTTTGGTTGGATATCCTTGCCGTTCTCCTTTTCTTTTGGAGCGGGCGTAACATCGTGCTCAAGCATTCAAATACGAAAATTCTCGGCCTTTCGGCCAAGCTTAAAGGACATGAATGATGCGGCTCACTGAAGCAAAGAAGCTGAAGGAAGCCAATATACCAAAGCCTTCTCAAGCTGCCAGAGCCCGAAGTCACCCGGTATGAGCACCAGGGACTTCACCTCAGGAGAATCGAGGAGAATTCACAACAAATCGGCAGTGTCGACAAGCCTGCCCAATGAACCAGTATCGACTCGGTCGTGCCGCATAAACCACATCCTTTGTTCGACCAAGGACAGTGGTATACCTGGTGGTCCGTAACCTGAATGAAGGATCCTCCCGAGGTGAAAGAACGCCCTTGGCCCCTCAGAACAAGGGACCGAAGGCTCTGTTAGTAGAAGACCCCGATGACCCGGCATGGGTACGACTTCTCAGCATATTGGGTCCGTTGGTAACCAAATGATCGCCCAGTCAAGGCGAAAGCACCTTGGGTGGTATTCTACCCCCAAAGAAAGCTTTGAGCACGAGTCAGGCCGAGCCAGTAGCATGAACCACAGTGTCGAAGGCCGTGTCAGCGAAAAATTCACGTGCTAAAGCTGAAGATGCACGAGGTTCTGAAGAAGGTCGTATGTCGACCCGAAGGCTTCGTCAAGACTTCTCACCAAGGTTTTGCGAGATCGTGGTGAGATAAAGATCATGGTGACTCCTGGAACTAGTCTGGGACCCACCGTCTAACCCAAGACAAGTGAACGGGGCTTATCCGGTGCGCCCCTCTTCCCGGGGTGCCAAAATGATCAAGGAAGCCTCTTCCCGGCACGCCATTCTCCACGCCGTAATAAGGCTTCGTCTATATAAGGCTAAGTGGTTCGACCAATTAAAGGGGACGAACTGGAGAGGCGAATTAAATTGAAGAAGAGAAGGGAAGTGAGAACAATTAGAGGGGCTAAGAGAGAAGCACAAGAAGATTGGGGAACAAGTCCAGGTTTCTTCCCTCACTAAGAGAGAGAGCCAGAGGAGAGTCGTCTTCCCCGTTCGTTCGTCCAGAGAAGCCCGGCGCCGGAGAAGAGCCTCCTGCTTCCGATACCCTATTTTCGCGATTCTGTATCGAGGTGGGTGGCGGAGCTCCACCAATCTCCTTCCCCTTCCCTCTTCTCAAAGAACCCCTGTGTGGGTGCGATATTGTAGCATTTCGGGCGATGATATGAGCCCGATGATCTCCTGCTTCTTCTGATTTTTGTTTATCCCCCTCATTCCCAGTTTGAATGTTGGCTATGCGATATGAAGCACTTGCAATGATCTGTATGGGCATCCATCTTTCTAATGTTTAAATGAAAATATCAATATACTTTCTGTTTGATTGTGGCTCCTTCCCTATGATTTCTCTGATTCCGAATATGCCCTAGAGCTTCCAAGGGCAACAGTAATATCGTCACCCCTCTCCCCGAGGGTTTCTCCTCGCATTAGCTTCTACCATATCTATGGAAGGTTTATTGGCAAGAAGAGCGCGCCTCGGTGCTCCCTTGGTTAGAGTCCCAGGACCTTCCCTCATTACCCCCCTCCGTTCCCAGTTATGAACAGAGGGGAATGGGATTGTCCCTATAATCTAAACGCATTGCCCGATTGGCATCATAACCTCTCCGCTCTCCATGCCGATTGTTTAATGGTTTGCCACCCCCCCTCTCAGTTGTGGAAGCCCTTGCATTAACCAACTAACACCCATGCTAACAAGCTAACCTCCGTGCTAACATAAGCTAATTCTCTTGTTAACCAGTTAACTAACCGGCTTAGTGTTATGCGTAGTCAAGTCTAATTGAGTCCATTCTGTCGAATGCATTCTATCCTGCTCTACTCATGACTATTTTCTCGAAGAATCTACCAGACGGGGAGAGGGGACATTTCTTGTTGATACTCATGAACCACCGTCAGATTGTAGGGTCATGCCCCTCGATGGCATGTACTACGGTCTATTAGAGGTGAATATCAAGGAGGCCTTTGGCCCAACATTAAATCGACTATTCATAGGGATATTGTGATGACTGTGGGATGTGTGCCCCTCGTTGGCTAGCCCTCGGGGTTTCCTTCCCAATCGGTCGTCCCTCTTCAGATCATGAGTTGACTACAGGTCGTATGCCCCTTGTAGGCTAGCCCTCGGGGTTCTCGCCTCCCTCATTGGTCACCTTACCTGATTGATTTCAACCCACGGAGCAATGGTGCCCCTAGTGGGCTAGTCCTTGGGGTTTCCTATCCATTTGGGTCTGCTGACCGCCATTGTGCCAATCTACTTTAAGGGGTTTGCTCCGTCACGTGAGCATATCCCCGCTTTACCCCCGTAATCCTCCAAGGATGGGGGGATGCTACCCAATTTTCACTGTGTTTTAACTAATAAGTTACCCTTGTGATTTGGACTTAATAAAACATGTTTATTAAAGAATAAACTCCATGCTTGAGTACGAACTTCGCACGAACTCATGACTCTGCTTCTGGGGAGCCCGGGGCTCCAACTCAATAAACAATCAACACAATTAAACCCAAAGACTCTCGGGGGTCGATTGCGTTAATCGATCCCTATTAACATCATGTGTGTGAAGGGGAGGCAGGATTTATCAAAGATTTCTCTCTCACTGATTATGTCATCTGTTCGACAATCTCGCTATCAAAGTGGTCTTAAATGTTATCAAACGTCCCGTTAGTTGTGCGTTATATGTTTGATCGAGTAATCATAAACTGAAATTCCAAAGGGTGGTTCGGTGTGGTGTAAAGTAGGGTGATTCGTCATAAAATTATTTTGCAATATTTGTTTCATGTTTCTGAAGTACTCCCGGTCACACAACGCTACTTGTTACCACTTACCACAATCTGCAAAATTCTCAGTCCGCCGCGGACCGCGAGGCTTCCTGGCCGTCCATCGCTCGCGTGCGTTTACAGGCGGTCACGCGAACAACGGTTCGGACCTCCGGGTCCGGGAAAACCTACTCTTCTGAACTTCGGTTAGGGCAGCAGCCGCACAGAAGTAGCGCTCTCCTCTGCCTGCGATCACCTCTGCCACTCCGCAAGCGCCATGTCCGCCTCCACTCCACGGCCTGGATCCTGCGGCGATGGCGGCGGCGGCGGCGGCGGCGAAGAGGGAGCCAAGGAGAACGCGGTGTCGAAGGCCGCGGGCTTCGTCGTCTTCTCTGGCATCGCCATGAACATCATTAAGGCCCTCACTCCCAAACTCCCGCAGCCGCAGCCGCCGACGCCGCCGTCCCTTCAGCCAACGCCACTGCCGCTTCAGCCATCGCCGCCCCCGCCTCTCCATGCCGCCTCGGCCGCGGTAATATGCCAGATACCCTTGTTTTTTTCCTCATCGGAGTAGAAAAACCTCGCCTGATCCAGTTTTCGCCCTCCGCAGAAGCCCCCGACGAGAGAGGAGGAGCCGTGCAGGTCGGCGGAGCCGCCGAAGGTGCCGCAGATCATCGAGATCGTGCAGGGGGACACCCTCTGGGGACTCTCCAGGAAGTACGGGGTGGGTGGCCTCATCACACATCATTCCTTTGGACCTCCTCCATTCCCCGCCTTCTGTGCATCCCTCCCCATCCCATTTCTGGTTCCCGTCTCATCATCATCATCCGGGGGTTTCTGCAGGTTCCGATCAGCGAGATCAAGAAGGCGAACGGGCTGACGGGGGACACCATCTACGCCGGGAAGAAGCTCATCATTCCGTGATCTCGGAGAGCAAGGCGCTGCCTCCCCCTCCTGGGGCTTACCATGTTTGTTGTTCTCGTTCCCGATTATTTTCGCTACATATCTCGGGGCGTGACAGTTAAGTTGGTATCAGAGCCTAAGTCTAAGGACTTAGGGAGAAAAGTCATGTCATTGGCTAAGCCCAAGGCTTGGGGACCCATGCCTATGAACTTAGGAAGAAATTTTCCACCCATGTGAGAATTGGGTAGAGCTCGGGATGAGATAGTAAATTAGCTCTAGATTAACCCTTTTAAATTTCATGGGAGTTAACAATTTGTTATTTCTCTTAGGTACCTTATTTTCACAATGGCTCATGGTGTTGATTGAGGAGGTATGCAACAGACTGTTGCGGGTCTCACCCAAGCATTACAAAACTTGGCCCAAGCCGGTGCTAGGGTGGACAATGGTGATTTACATCGCAACTTTCAGAGTTTAAACCCTCCATGATTCTATGGTTCTTCTAATCCAGACGAAGCTGAGAACTGGATTGATAAGATGAACCATATATTCGAGGTCATGCAATGTGCTGACCAAGTGAAGGTGCGTCTTGCCACTTTTCAACTTAACAAAGATGCATATACATGGTGGAAGTGGGCCCCGACACCGCCAGCAGATGCACCCCATACATGGGAAGATTTTCTTACACTATTCTGCACCAAGTATTTCTCTGAACATGTCAAAGAGCGAAAGGCAATGGAATTCGCTTCTTTACGCCAGGGCATGATGTCGGTGGCAGAATATGAACTTTAATTTTCTAGGCCGGTGTCGTATGCACCTCATCTGGTCAGTACCGACTTATTGAAGGCTAATCGATTTATGGATGGGTTAAGACCCAATTTTATTCAACAGCTCGGGACTCAAAATATCCGTACTTATGCGGAGATGGTCCAACTAGCATATTTGTGTGAAAGGACCTTAGAGAAGGTCAAAAAATTAAAAGGCAAAGGGGAGGAGTCAAGCCGAGGGTCTGATCAGCGTAATAAGAAAGAAAAGTTTAGCATCACGGAGCCCTACAAATACCATGATAGCAGGAAGAGATCCAGGAATGGGAGTGGTAGTGGTTCCCATAAGAATAAGAAGGTCAAGGAAGAAGAAAAATAAGTCATGACGGCGTGCTCTTTCTGTGAGAAGTTCAGCCATTCAACCGAAGAATGCTGGAAGCATCTCGGCGCTTGTTTACGGTGTGGCAGCTGGAAGCATCACATGCCAGACTGCCCTCTTATGAAGGATCAACCTTCCGGTGGCGGACGTAAGAGACAGGCTCATCTCAATGCTGTTTTAGATGCTTTTGCACCTCTATGGGGTTGATTATGGGTTTAAGAAGGGGTTTAAGTGGTAATGGCAGAGGGACAGTGAGTGGAGCAGGTGTGATGATGGGTAAGGTGATCTTAATGAGGGGTTTGTTTGATGGCTACAGAGTGGAAGTGGATGGGGTCTTAGATGGGTGGTGAATGATGAGATGTTTAGAAGGCATAGGCAGAGGCATGGCAGAAGTAGATGGGGCCTCGGATGGATAGTGAATAATGAGGGATCTTGAGGGTATGAATAAAGGTATGGTAGAGGATTTTTACTGGTGGATCAGTGTGGGTTTTGTGGTAGGGGTGTAGATAAGGGGGCGTGACGGTTGTGGGAATGGAGAAGGTTTAAATGTGGGTTATAACATGGGTCGAGGAGGATGAGGTGCTGCTTGGATAAGGTGAGGGGGGTGGCTGGTGACATGGTTGGTGGCGAGAACAGAGGTGTTTTCTACATGCCAGCCCTACCCTCTTCCAACTTTTGGGAAACAGGAGATGGGGTTTACTTGTTGGCCGAGATGGTGATGCTCTGGTAGTGGGTTCTGAATGATGCCCATATTTGGATGCTACTGTTGGGCCTACTGAGGTTGTTGCTGTTGTTGTGGCTGTTGTAGTTATTGTTGTTGCTGAGGTTGGGGCCTAGGAGGAGGTCTCCCGGCCTTTAGGATGGCGATGCATCGTCTCATTTCATCCCAATTAATTCCACCTTGATCATTTATATCATAAATGTAATCTTTAAACTAGAAGCATGTTTCCACTGTATGACCTGGCTGTTAATGAAAGACACAGTATCTGGAGGTGTCGACATTCTAGGGCCATACAGGTCTCTCCCTAGGCTGAGTGAGTGCATTGGCAGTCATATGATATGCACAGAGTGTTGTGGTGATCTAGAAGGGGAGGGGTTGAATAGATCACCCCTTTAAAAAATTTAGCGGAATGTAAACAGAGATCACGAGTAATTAAGATATCGATGAATACCAGCACATAAGATCTAAGAAACACTAGATCGAGCACACGATCTGCACTGAAGTTGAAGCGGAATGCAAACAACAAACCACACAGTAGACGGTCATTTTTAAGGTGGTTCGATTGCAAACCCGCAATCTACATCCACCCCTTACTCCTCAGAGTAAGGCTTCCTTGCAATACTTTGCAAAACCATGTATACTCAGTTTGCAGACAGACGCTGTCTCACAGCTTGACCCTGAGGAACACTCTCCTCAGACTTTCTGACACTTGTCAGAAAAACATGACCAGAGGATCTTCCTCCCTTCCTCTATCACACGCAGAGAGAAACTCTAACCGGAGGAACTTCCTCCCTTCCTCTAACAACCACAGAGGGTAACAACCAGAAACGACTGAAGAAGAATTCGAAACAAAAACAAAACAAGTTGCAGCGAGGACTGAAAAATGAAACTTCGACAGATCAACAAGTGAAACTACAGACTCTGGATTTGATCCACGAGTCTTACACTCAACCACTTCTCTCTCCCTCTTCTTCTCTCTTCTCTCTTCTTCTTCTAGGCACTCTTGTACTTCTATTAAGCTGGGTCACTCTGCTTCCGAGAAGTAATTCTTCTTCTGCAACAATTGCGCACCAGTCTTGGACGAAGACCAGTAGTATTTATAGCTCCTTTAGAAGGGCACTGAGAGTGTGGATGGCGTGATCCTCTCCTTGTAATCTTCCGGAGCCCAAGTACCTCTGATACACGTGTCAGAGGACTGCAACCTCGGATCACGTGACCTCGTCAGTGGAAGAAACGTCTTCAACTGGACAGAAGATACTTGGCAATCTGTCGAACAGTCAGTCTGACAGGCATCTTTCATTGAATGAAAATGTGCTCAAGGCATCAGGCAGATAACAGGACTTGCACGAAGACAGTTTGTCAACCAAGAAAGTCAGACATGCACACAGTATGCAACTTGGTGCAAGCAGATTGATAAAAGTGGAAAACACCACAAAGTATGCAACTGAAAGATCTGCACGAGGTAAGCTAACCTCAGAAAGAGTGCACGAAGTACAACAAGTGCTTTTTGTGCAAGAAATATAATGAGAGCAAAATGACACGAGGTATGAGATGAGAAAACAACTCCAAGTAAAACATTATTAACCAGAAAGCTGCACGAGCTATAATAGTTGAAACCTGCATGGGGTAGGAGGTTGGAGGAAAATGACACGAAGTATAACCTTGTTAACCAAAAACTGCACGAGCTATGAACACTGTTCATGCTCGAGGTTTTCATGGAGACTGAAATCAATGGTAGGAAAAATGACACGGGGTGAGTTTCTTGAAAATACTGCTCGAGGTAAAAAGCTTGAAAACAGTACGAGCTACAACAGTAACGAAGATGCACGAAGTATAACGTAGACAGCAAAACTTGCTCGAGGTATGTCTTGCGAAAATGACATGAGATACGTTTTTGAAAGTCAAAACCTGCTCGAGGTATGTCTTACGAAAATGACAACGAAATGATGGGGGATTGATAGAGAAATCACTATGACCCACCTACAGAATCAACAGAGTGGAACTCTTCTTCTCCGGCATTGGAGGACTTGTGCACAGCAGAGGACGACGGCGGCACGGGAATGGACTCTCGGAGAAAGCCTTTTCCCCCATGAAACCTAACCTTCCTCCCCTCTGATTGCTGGTGGCTCTTCGGCAATCAGAACCACTCTCTCCCCCAGTTCCTCTCTGGCTCTCACTCTGCGTCTTCACTCCTTGGCCCTTTGTTCTCCTTCTTCCAGCCTTTTTCTTCTTCTTCTTCTTAGTTAGTTGGTAGAACCAAGTAGAGGAGGGATATATATATCTAATGTTAAAACGGCGCCACGGAGGGCACGCCGGGGAGGATGGCGTCGGGAAGCAACATCCAACCTCCTTTTTGCGTGCCGTATTAGATGGCGCCGATTAAAGGGGCGCCGGAGAGCTCCTACGCATCGTATTAGCTTGTTCGCTCAACGTGGGACAGCCGAAGAGTCTGGGGATGGTTTCGGAGGCCACTGTTGACTGTTCCTCTTGCCGTGGCTCTTGAAGAACCTTGACGGGACGTTGACGAAGCTCTCGGCACAGCGTACGGCCTCAATCTGAACTTCGAATGAGTTTAGCTCGAGCATGCGGGCTTTCCATTGACATGGCCTTCGGCACTATGATCTATGCTTCTGACTCCGTTCGATTCATGCTCGAAGTTTCCTTGCGGGATGGTTTGACATCTGAAATAATTTTGAACTAACTGGACGATCATTCGGTCGCTGATGGACCCAATATAGTGAGAAGCCGAACCGGTGTCGGGTGATCGGGACCTTCTACTGATAGAGCCTCCAGTTCCTTGTTATGAAGGGCTGATGGCGTTCTTCCTCCTTAGGAGAGTCTTCACTCAGGTGGCGAGCCGCCCGGTAGACCATCGTCCTTGGTCGGGGGAAGGGTGTAGGGTATGCGGCATGACGGAGTTGATGCCGGATCATTAGGCATACTTGGTTGCACTGCCGGTTGGTTGTGGATTCATCTCGACTCTCCTGAGGCCAAGTCCCCAGCGTTCATTCCAGGTGACGTGAGACTCTGGCAGCTTGAGAAGCCTTCAGTAGGGTGACCTTCATCGGCTTCTGTGCTTCAGTGGGCCGTATCATTCATCTTTGCGGCTTGGTTGCCGATGATCATATTCTGAGTGCCAACAGTCCTCCAGTGATGGTAGTATGTCAGGCTAGATCTGTTGTGAGCTACCGTGCTGCTCCTCGTCAGGGAGTTGCACCGCCTTGCCCTTGTAACTGGGATTGGGTTGACTCTGGCCACCCGCAGACTCTTGGAAGAGAGAGGCCAACGACGGCTCTTCCAAGGGAGGCTGAAGGGCTGGCCCATCCTTGTCGGATAGCCCTGCTTGCTCTGCAGGACAGGTCAAAACTGGTGTTGGCACTGGAATGCTGGCGGCGATCTCCTCGACGTCAGCTGGGTTGAAGATGCTGGGTTACCCCTGGATCTCCACTGGTGGGATTCGGGCAAGTTGTTCCCCCCAGAGGAGGATGACCCGTTCGGGATCGAAGGGAGACAGATGAAGTGACGACTCAGGGACTCTTCGACGGTCTTTACCGCATCCACGACCATGACCCTGGCCACAGCCAGTGTGTTTTGGAGCTGGTTGTAGTTTGAGTGGAGTCACAGCCCTTTGTCTAGTTCTGGATGCCACCGGCTCACCTTGCCCAGGGGCATTGATGTTATCTGGAGGTGGGATAGCCACCATGTTGCAAGCGCAGCCACGAAGCATCTATTCCAGCTGTTCCATCGTGATCTCCTTGTCCTTATAGAACAAGGAGAGTTCTTCTGGAATACGAAGGTTTTCGCCCTCTTTGACTTTTTGGATCATTTTTTGGACCCAGTCTCTGAGGCGAGCACGCTTCTGCATGCCTTCCCACGGGATGTAACTGTCGAGTGGGATAGGCCCGGTAGGGTGGAGAGGAATATATTCCTCCAAGTTGTCGATGAGCCGTTGTAGGCATTAGCTCTGCTGGGGATTGTAGGGCAGCCGCTTGTTCAGCTCGTTTCTTGAGCTGCCTCTTGAGATTCTTCCTTCTGTTCCTCTCCTGTTTCTTGGCGATGGTCGTCTCCAGGAGAGTAGGAGGAGGAGGCACTAGAACTGGAGCTAATGGGTTCGCACGGAGATGCCGTCGAGATGATGGGTTTGCGAGGCGAGGTCAGTGACTCCTTTTTGCCCGGATCTTGATCCAGGCACCTTCCGATTGCTGCAATTGGAAGGTGACATTGATCGCCTGTTCGATGACTTCGTGATGGGGGCATCCCTTGCCCCTCCACATTTTTTCGAGTCTCAGATTGTTCGTCGGCATGTGCCATTGTGTTTGTCATGTTTTTATGAGTATAGTCATGTAATTTTTATTTTATTTGAGTCATGTATGTGTCATCTTTCTTTATTTGAGTCAGTTAATAGGTTAATGGGCATGATGTTGACAGTGGCACCGACGTCCACTAGGATCCAATTTACCTCATGCCCAATGATTTTTCCCCTCATGTAGAGAGGGCGATTATGACACTGAGGGGAAAGCAACATGTGCTTCTCCGTGAAAGTGACAATGGCAGCTAAGGTTTCATATATGGAGGCCTTCATTTCTACTGCATGTGCTTCATAGGCTTCCTGCTCTTGTAGTATCTTAATAAGAGCTTCTCTTAACTCTTTACTCCAAGAAATGGCTTCCCAAATTGTGATGCTGGCGAGAAACCATTTCCTCTGGTGGAGGACTTTCTGGTCATCTCGAGCTCGACCATCCTCCAATGATGGTAGTATATCGGGTTGAGCTTTTTGTGGTCTGCCGCACTACTCCCCATCGGGGAGTTGCACTGCCTTGCCTTTGTCGCTGGGATCGGGTTGACTCTGGTCACCCGTGGACTCCTGGAATAGGGGTGCCAATGATGGCCCTTCTTGGAGTGGCTGGCGAGCGGGCTCGTCCTTACCAGACGATCCTGCTTGTTCTACGGAAGAGGACGGAGATGGTGCAGGGACTGGGATGCTGGCAGTGATCTCCTCTATGCTGGAAGGATCAAAGATGCCAGGCCCTTTCCAAATTTCTACCTCTGGAATGGGGGCGGGTTCCAATCCTCGAAAGAGGATAATTCACTCTAGGTCGAAGGTAGACGAGTGGAGAGGTAACTCGGGGATCCTCCGGCGCCCTCTGTCGCATCCCAAGGCATGACCTCAGCCGCAAACTACGTATTTTGGAGTTGGCTGTAGCCCGAGCAGGGTAGTAGTCCTTTGTCTGGTTCGGGAGGCCATTGGCTCGCCTTGCCGGGAAGCGTTGATGTTGTCAGGGGGTGGAATTGCCACCATGTTGCAGGTGCAGCCCCGAAGCATTTCTTCCAGCTGCTCTATTGTGTTCTCCTTATCTTTATAGAACAAGGAGAGTTCATCTAGGATGAGGAGCCTTTCACCATTCTTGATCTTCTGGACCATCTCCTAGACCTAGCTTCTAAGGCGAGCCCGCTTTTGCATCTCTTCCGACAGGATGTTGCTATCAAGTGGGACAGCCCCCATAGGACAAGGAGGGATGTATTCCTCTAGGTCATCACTGAGCTACTATAGCCTCTGGAGAGGCATTGGCTCAGCTAGGGATTGTAATGTGACTGCTTGCCTGGCTTGCTTCTTAATCCATCTTTTGAGGTTCTTCCTCCTATTCTTCTCCTATTTTGTGGCGATGGCCGCCTCCAAGGGAGTAGGAGGGAGAGGTGCTGGAGCCGAAGTTGGTAGTGTTGTATCCCTGTGGTTTGATGATGCCAAACACTATGACTCATTATGCATGATGTCCTATGTGTTTATGGTCCATTGATTAACTATGTTTTGATGATGCCAAACACCATGTTCATATTACATTGGATTTAGTATACTTGCATGTAAGACATGGGGTTGATTGTTGTGTTAAAGACTGTTTCATACATAAATTCATTGATTGGTCGGTACATACATGTACCTAGTCTATGCATATGAGGTCAATACAGTCTTACAGAACTTTGACATGCAGGTCGATGCATATGATCTAGCAAGGTTCATTAAGGTTAGTGGATGGTCATTAAGGTCAGTGCATGTTCATTAAGGTCAGCACAGGTCAATGCACATTCATATCATTAAAGTTAGTGCACATGCATATTGCATGTTCAGTAAGGTCAGTGCAATAGAGGACCTTGCGCTTACTAAGGTCGATGTATATGTGTACCATGTGTGCTAAGGTTGATGCATGTGCATATAGTGTGCAGCTAAGGTTGATGCATGTTTAGACAGTGTGTGCTAAGGTCAATGCATGTGCATATTGTGTGTGCGACTAAGGTCGATGCATGTTCTACCTTGTGCACCTCAGGTCAATGCATGTACTGTAGCACACTACAAGGTCGATGCACATTCTTCAACATGTTGTACTAGGTCAATGCACATGCAGTGTCTAGAGCCTGTGCATACATAAGTCTGTGCACATATAGGCCTGTGCACTTGTAGATTCCAAGGTCAAAGCACATGTTGCATCTTGCATTCTAAGGTCAAAGCACATGTTGCATCTTGTTCATTCAGGTCAGTGCACATGAATAATCTAGTCCGTGCATCTTTTCATGATAGCTTTATAGGCTTACCTGTGCATAACACAGGTCGATGCACATTCATGTTCCTTCATAGAAGGTCAGTGCACATTCATGTCTTATGCATACAAGGTCGGTGCACATTATGTTAAACTACATACAGGGTCAATGCACATCATGTTAGATAGTACATATAAGGTCAATACACATTTGCCTTGTTCATATATAAGATCGATCCACATTTTTCTTGTTCATATATAAGGTCGATGCACATTTGCTGTGTACATATATAAGGTCGATGCACATTTGCCTTATTCATATACAAGGTCGATGCACATTTGCCTTGTACATATAGAAGGGTTTAAAAAAGACACACAAGGTGTGTTCACTCTTCACCTGCATACATTCATCATTATCGAGAGTTGATACTGCACAACCTTTATCTAATTCAGCGTTTTCTTTTCCTTTTTTGTGCTTGTTTCAGGGTAATCAAAAGAAAAAGATCCCCTTTAGCCGGTCGGCCAGTTGGAGGAGGAAGCAGAACCTATATCCCCCGCTTTCATCAAGTATTTCTCGCAATCAGTTTCTTTTTCATTAGTATTGAGGATATTTCCTCTGGCGATCACACTCCCATTGAGCACCACGTGCTCCCTTTTTTTCTTCCTGTCAACACATACATGTTATACTTCACACACTGATAGCATATTTTCACATGCTTAAGTGACACATTCACACCTGCAATCAGCATAAGTGACACGTGATCCCAGGAATGGCAGAGAAGGTGGCACGTGGATCCAGAAAGCTTATGATTGGGCACGTGATCCAAGGCTCGATGATTAGAGAAATAATCTCATCCTATCACATGGCCCAATGGGATAAAAAGTAATCAAATTACTTTATCCAAAAAGCATCACTGGAAGCCCTATTTTTCATATAAATAGGAAGCATCCTTCTCTGAGCTGAAGGGCTGCAACTGAAGGGAGCTGTTACATGAGCCGCTAGAGAGGAGCTACGAAGAAGGAAAAAGAGAGAGGGCCTTCAGAAGAGAAGGGTAGAGAGTGTTATGCCCCATGTAGATTTTGACGATGACAAAATACTATGCTAATGAATAATGCATTTGGAAATCATGGTTTCTTCATTTGTGTCATTGAGTCTATTGAGTCACTATAGTTAAGAAACATCATGTTTTCATTTGAGCATTTAGCTCCCCCTCTCTTTATGTTTCATGCATCCAGCCAAATGATAACTTCTTTATGTTAACTACAATTCTTCCTTTCCTTGTGAGTCTCAGTGGTTTGTAGGATAGTAAAGGCAAGAATTTCAAACATTCACCAAATGGAGTGACTTAATGCGAAGTGGAGGTATGAAAGGTGTGGTCTTCATCAAATGTGAGAAAAATGGTTAACTAATGCCAAAAACTGGTATGAATTTCATATCAAAAATCCTTAGCTTCAGCCTATTCAAAAGTCCTTTGAATTGATCGAGCTCCCTTGAAGCTTTTCTGACTAAGATGTAATGGGTCGACCCCCTTGGGTGATGGGTTGACCCTTGTCATCACTAGGGTTCTATCTTGGCCTGCTGGGATAGATGGGATGATCCATCTGGCAGATGGGTCGACCCCTGAAAATTCAGGCATTCTGTTTGCCTCCTGTGTAGCAAATGGGATGACCCATTATGGAAATAGAATCTGTTTGAGACAAGGGACGACCCACCTGCTAGATGGGTCGACCCTTTTTTAGTCTGCCCATTTCCTCTGAATTTTGAGTTAAGTTTTCTCCTAAATAATAAGGGCTAACTTTTGGCTATTAAACACTTGATTAACATGGGTTTAACCTATGGGGAAGTGGCTAGCTTCATTAAACTCCTTTGATTGAAACTTAATGAGCTAATTGTAGGCACCCAGAGATGGTGGTTGATTGATGAGCGGGCTTGCTTGTGCTTTGGGGATGAGATCTCTCCGTGTGGTGGTACCTACAGAGGAACAAATTCAAAACGTGATTGCCAGAGGTTTGTTTTACCTGAACCTCGCAGGGTGATTATCACGGGGAGATGTTCAAGATAAGGAGGCATGGGTTCCCTCTTCCTCGTCCTCGGTCGGCCAAGGGCAAGGAGCCCTACTCGTCACTTGTGCTGAAGTCCTGCAACGTAGCTCAAAAGAAAAGAGAAAAGGAGGCCATTAGTAAGGTTTATAGTGTAGCATCTACTCTAACAAATCGAACGACGGGAATGATAGTGGCAAAGGTACCTGGGGGTGGTGGGAAGGAGGGATGGCCGAGACTTTCGACCACCCACCTCCCCTTTATTTTTTAGGAAGAAACCTCTTAAGCTTGGGATCTAAGGAACACTACATGCAATACTACACACTTACCTGGAAGCCGTAATGCAAGTAGGAAGTAGGGAGTATGGCGTTCAAACCACGGGTCATAGGAAGAAGATGGTAGCCTCCGGGATGAGGTTCGACGGGTTCTCCTCTGCCAGAGCTCCGTTCTCCTCCCGTGCGTGAACTTCCAACTCCTCCCCCAATGGAATCTCCCTCCGAACCAAAATGGAAATCCACCCAATGTGTTGGAGAGCCTCCCTTTTGTTCGTGGATTGGGAGTTACAAAATCGTGGGTGAAGATCGTGCAGAACGGGGGGAGGGAATGTGGCCACGAGCTAGGCCACGTTCTCTGACCGGGTAAACAGGGGAAGGCGGCCAAATTGTTGGCCACCTTGAAAAGGGAGGGCGGCCGGGAGGCTGGCCACCTAGCTGGGGAGGGCGGCCAGCACCCTGGGCGCCTAGCAGAGAGGGCGACCAGTACTCTGGCCACCCAGCAGACCAGGGCGGCCATCGGAACACAGTTAGACCACAATCACAAGCACACGCTCTAGGCTGAGCACGACGCGAGTGAACATAAGTCCAACACCTCTGAAGCAGGGCAACGTCGCTTACGTCTCAAGGTAGGAGACACGACTGCCACAACAACAGATATCAGGGAAACAAAACGACAACATGGCAAGCAGCAGCTTACCCAAGGAGGCACCGTCCTCACAGCTGACAACTCGACCAGATCATCGGCTCTAGTGCTAGAGGTAACAGGGAACACCAGGCATATAGGATGCCAACAACAACAATACCACTGGACCCCACACAGAATCAAGTCAGTCCTCACTCAGATATTGCATCTGATCGTGTCGCAAGCTACTCTACCAGGAAAGAAGAGTGCGGCAAGCTACTGACAGAACAATGGTCCAAGATAGAGACACATAATCATACAAAAATAATTCTCAGAACAACACAATGACAGCACTCGCAGGATTTCAGCTCCGTACAAAACATAGAACTACGGAACACTATTGCAAGTAGGGTCATATCAAGGCACAGCAATAGCCGAACACACGACCATAAGGAACCGGTCATGCATCAGATAGCTCACCGAGGAAGACCCACGACGATGAGAATCGACAAGAAAAGTAATATTCTCAGGGAATGCATCTCAAGGACCGCGAGAATGCCTCAAGAGCACAGCACCCACGAGAAGAAATGCAGAGTAGAGGGTATTCAATTCGCAGGAAAGCTGACAAATTCCCCAATACTCGCATGTGCCAATGCCAATGCCGAAAAGTTACCAGCAACAGTATGGTAATAGACGAAATCAAGGCACAGAAAGCCAAGATAAAGTCACATCGAGAAAAACAATTCTCTCGACCAGTGGGTAATTATCCCATACGCTTCCACTGCGCACTCAGGCAACGCACACCGGCGATACACTATAGAACTCACAAGTAGTGGGAAAAACCTTCTCAGCACAATTGGACACATAGACCGAGGTGAAACGATACCTCGAGGCATCCATAACCAACGTCTCGAACTTGGCAAAATCTTTGAGACACCCAACAAGGCCATCGGTCAACCCCTGGTCTCACCGGGTTGACCGGAACCCAACATGACATACACAGACACGCACACAAACACTAGAACATGCACAAGCACACTTGGCCTTCTCATCAAGGTCACAACCCTCATAGGATATCAACAGACATCTACGGGTCATAGGCAAACCACGAGATTGAGCCAAGTCAAACACAAACAGCGGCGGTGGATGAAGGCAACCCTCTGGGCAAAGCGAACTATCAGTCAACCGCTAGGTGAACCGGACAGTCAAGGGACAACCACTACGCGACTAGAGATAAGGACACTGGCAGTTTTAGATTGAGTCGTTAGGGCTCCATCGCAGTCAGGGAAGAGACCGCACCCAGTCACCTAAACTGACTTATCCAGAAAACTACCGACAGACAGACACCGCCCTAGGACTCGATCTACAACAAGTCGACACAGAACAGAACAGACCAATGGCCATCACGCCCAACAGAACTGTAACAGACCTCTATAGGCATGTTACAATAGCCTGACGCATTAATGTAGGGGCGTCAGAGCCAATAGACCCAAAACCGCGGATATGGATGAACAGCATGTAACAGACCAGCCTAAGCCCGTTACAGCAACCTGGCGCATAGGGATAGGTGTGTTATATCAACCGCCATAGCCAGTCAACCATCAGTCACGCAACATAACAGACTAGCAAAGGCGCGTTAACTAACCATAACGTGCAGGAAGAAATCTGTTAGAGCAAACCGACCAACACGGCCTACGAGGAAAACACGATCTCTGAGGAACTGACAGACACAGTCCTCGAAAGACAACCCGAGTGTAACGCTTCTGCATTGGCGCGTTACCGTGTGGCGGTCCTGTACTAGTCCGTCACACCGACCAATCCTCAAAGAGCCCGAAATGACTAATAGAGATAACGGTCTATTATGGGACCGTTACAAAAAGTGACGGTCTCTAGGACGACCGTTACACTAACACAGTAAGCAAAACAGTGGAATGTCCAAATCGGCCCGTTCCACGCCTCATTCACGTCGAAGCGCAGGGGAAACAAAGCCATACAATGATACAACAGATTCACAGACTCAGATAACAAGATAACTAAAGAAAATGAGCAGAGTCAAATACTCTGTTGGAAGACATAACGCACAACGTGGACTGCTCACATGGCTGTCGACATTGGAGGTGACAAGCCACCTGGCCCACACAGCGAAACTGACCTCTAATCACATGCAACAAACAATTAAACCATGCGTGCATAGGATCCACCCACGAATCTTGCTAACGTCCACCTCATCCGTCATTTCATCACGTTCTATCCCATTCCGTCGCGTCTCTACCTCAGTCATCTTGGCACGGTCGCGCGCCCCGCTTCGAGAGAAATAGAGGGAACAGAGAAACGAGGGAGAAAGTAGAACGAGAGAAATAAGAAGGAGGGGAGACCTTCCGTCCAAGTCAATGAATAGAAAGATCCACCTTGCTCAGCTCGGACCCTCCGTCCAAGCTGATAAATGAAGAAAGAAAAAATCTCTTGCTCGGCTCGGACCTTCTGTCCAAGTGGATGAACTAAAAGATCCCTTTGTTTTGAACTTTCTGCCCGAGCACGTCAGCTAGTGCATAAACTCCTCCCGTCCCATCGGGCTCCCTACAAAGCCTTCAGCTCAGACTTCCCCATCCGAGTTGATGAGTAAACACCTCTCCTCAATTCAACATGAGGCACCAACCCCCCCTGGTATTGGCCACATCTAGTCGGCTTAGGCCTTTTGTCTAGGTCAACGCATAAACTCTGTCTCTTTGCTTCGGTATTAACCCTGTACCGATAACTCCACCCGGGCTAGACATCTTGATCCACGTGCCTACGCGGTGAAGCAGTCCCCTCATCCCTTCACTGAAGGAGTGAGCGCTTTCTCATGAATTTGCACTGAACCAATGGCTTACTGGCCCGAGGAAGAAATGCTGCACTAAAGAGATCTACACCCACAATCCCCACGCACTCGTCCCTCGCTTGCGCCACCCACAGCTGAGGGGCATTTGTGGACATCAAAAAATGGTCATACGGCATGTACGTCTCGGCATCTGAGAGTAAGTCAAAGATGAAAATGCTAAATAAGCCCCATACCTCATTCGGCCAGGACAAAAACACACCTGGTGGTCCGCTACCCGTTAAGGAAGCTCCTCGAGCTGAAGAAATGGTCTGGGCACCTCAATCCATAGTGCCGAAGGCTGAATCAGCACAAAACCCAAGTAACTCGGTCGGGGTACACATTATGCCGGAAAGGTTCATAGAAGGCCAAAGAATTGCCCACTGAGGGTGAAAATACTTTGGGTGGTTGCTCACGTGAAAAGGACACTCCCCACAGGTAGAAAGCAAGGTTAAGGGCACGACTCACAATGTTGAAGCCCGAATCAGAAAGAAACCTGAGTAATCTGATGTGGGTTTGACACGTGTCAAAAATCGTTTGGAATCATAAATCGAGGCCCAGAAGCTCTGAAATCGACACCCCAGAGGCGGTTCATTAAAGCTAAGATAGTACTGCAGGACAAGCATTCGCCTGAACCACCTCGGAGCCGAGGCAAGACCCCTTGACACTTAAATTGGCACGGCCAACCTCTTGGCCCCTAAACCGGCACGCCTCCCTCTCTTGCCCTTAAACCAACGTGCCCATCAATCGTTGCTGAACCGCTGCGCCCCTGTTGCTAAACCAACGCGCCAATTGCACATGGTCTAAATCAGTGCGCCCCCTGGCCTTACCTATTTAACCCAAGGCCATCCCATCCACACTCTTACACTCTATTTTCCTGCAATCTCGTACGAAGAGGTGAAGAACAGAACATTCAATGCCGTCAGGTAAATCTAGAGGTCTGTCTGCACCTCAAGTCAACAACGCAACACCAGTAGTAGCGACGGCAACCGATGATGATGGCAGCAACAGCAGAACCCCTGGACAATCTACAAACATCTTGTTCTTGGATGTGTACTAGTGTACTGTGCGAACCAACGGACGACAGCATAGTGGGTCAACTCTTGACATTCCTACGAATGAGGAGGAGGTGGCGGGAATACTTCTCCACCGGCCATTCTATAAGAGGCAGGCTAAAGACGATAAAAAAAGGAAGTGGTGTGGCGAAGGAGAGGTCGCTCAGACAAAAAGAAGATACTGAGAGAAGCAAAAGAAGGCGCGCCCTCTGCTCCCATGTGGGCAAGGTGAAGAGTGAAGAAAGGAGAGAAGAGAGGTGAGAGTGAGAGGGGGGGAGGGAGGTTGTGCTCTCTCTCCCCCCACACCGATGTATCACGCTTTTTTCCCCCTGTTGTCTTTTTTTTTGGTTACAGGTGTAGACGCCTAATTTTGGACTTCCTGAAGATCCCTAGTTAGACCGTCATATAAGTGAAGGCAGTCACTTTCCCGGGTCAACGACATTTTATGCTTTAAAGTCCAGCCCAAATACACTTTTGTTGATGGGCCACCCTTGTTGAAAAAGGTCAAGAGCCCATGGGTTGGGTGGCCAAATCCATAGCCGCCCATTCCTCGAGAAGGCAAGGGCGATGGCCACCCTCTGCCCCTAGGAGGCCCTAACTCTGGTCACCCTCCACTCCAAGAAGGCCACTAGGTTGGCCACCCAAGTCACTAGAAGGCCAAGTTGCTGGCCGCCCTCCCCATCTGAAAGGCCAACACCCTAGCTGCCCAGACCCGTGGAAGGCCAAATCGATGGCTGCCTATCTCCTGGTAGAAGGCCAGTCATTTGGCCGCCTTCTGGTAGCTGCTGGTCAAAAGAATGTGGGTTGTCTTCCTGCCGCGTCTATAGTCACCTCTTCCATCACTCCATGATTAATCACATGTCCCGTTCGAGGCTTCTAGATGGAGCCTTGGAATACAAAACCATTCCCTAGCCAACGAGGTGAAAGGGAGAGGTTATAGTACCTTCACCGACTGGAGGGCCCACATCATCAATGTCGTGGGCTGCGTGAGCCCCGTGGAGTATATTTCAGATTTGGAGGTGGCTGCCACCCCGAATGCCATCTTGGCTATTGTCAACAAGGTCGCTCGGGCCCTCGGTCTGAAACCTGAGCAGATCATTCTGAAGCCCTAGAGGATCATCGGGGAGCCAGGTATATGCTAAATTATTCAGCCCTGTCCCTTTTTGCTCTGCAGTTTAAGTTGCTTACTTCATGCAATCTTTTACCATTGCAGACCGTACCAATGGCCAGGAGACTCAGGCTTCTGGGAAGAGACCTCGAGCTGAAGGCCAAGAGGATGATCAGCGGCCCGCTGCCCGCCTGCGTTCCGAGGAGGTGTCTCCCACTCTAGCGGACGTTTCCAGTAAGGGCAAGAGAGCTTTATTTCAAATCCGCATTACAACATGTTTATGCAATGTTGTAACCCAACTGTTTTCTCCCTTTTTGATGCAGCTCCTCCTGAGACTCGGATTGCTGTGAGCTTTTCTCCCCGCCCCGGGAATGTATTCACAGAGGCGGGATTGGAGGTGGATGAGTCCCTCCCTGATATTAGTGTGGACATCCAGGGATTGGATCCTCTTGCCGACGATTACACACCTGTGACTGGCGATTCTCCCGCACTTGACACGGGAGGGACCTTCGTTGCTCAGGATTCGGGTAGGTGCTTTTCACACCTAACCCTTATTTCGCTCTCTCTTAATACTTGAGAAAGTATGTGCTTTGGCTAATATAACTCCTAGAGTTCAGCCCACTCTCCCCGTCGTTGAAGAAGGGGGGGAGTCTCCTAGTAGTGAGGGGACTTCTTCGTCATCAGACTCCTCGAGCGGGGGAAGCTCTAGTACCTCATCGAGTACAGGGACTTCCAGCACCTCTTCTAGTGGGGGCTCTTCTTCTCTCCATCAAGCTCTTCTGAAGAAGGAGAGATAAGGACGAGCCCAGGTAATTTAGGGCTAGATTCTCTTCATATGTTAAATTATGAGCCCCTCTGACTTATTTTATTACTCATTATGCAGCCGCCCGGACGGCCTCCTCCCTGGATGAGCTTTCTAGGCTCATTGAGACAGGGTCTTTCGCCGACTTCCCGGACTATGATGAGGATGTGAGGGCTCCAATCACCAGGGCCAGAGTACCTGATGAGGGACCACCACCCCTAGCCATGGGGCTGTTGGCAGGTACTACCAATGTTGCAGAGTCCAGCGGGGTGCAGGCTTCCGATATGCACGGAAATATTCCATACATTCTTTCTGCCATATATTGCTGCATATTGACATTGTATGATGCCTCTGCCTTGAATAGCTGATGGTCACCCGGAGGAGAGGCAACCCCCCCAGCCCGCAGGGGTTGGCATAGCGGCAGGCTTGTCCCGGACACCTTCAGAGGAGCGGGACGTCGCTGACCAGGCGGCGACCTCCACTGAGTCCCCAGTTCCAGGTATATTGTTGTCGAATCAGGAGCTTATGCCATCCGCCTGACGAGGCTTCTTTTCTCCGTGATGTTGACCACCATTCTATATGTTGGTGTCTTCTTTCAGCTGGCTCTCCTTCCATGGAACCTATGACAGAGGTCGACACCGCTGTGACTGAGGAGAAGACGCTTGTAGAGACTGGTATGTTTTCATCACTACGAAGTGCTGATTTGGATTATTGGTGTCAATGAAGTGCTAAGACTTTTCATGCCTTGCCTCGCTTGCAGAGAGATCGGCTACTCCAGCACCGCCCACAGAATAGGGACCGACACTTGTCAATAGCCCCCCTCCAATCTTGGAAGAGGGGTCTTCTCTCAAGCCTGACCCGGCGGGCATGGCTGCTTCAGGTAAGGCCATTGTGACTTACACCTTTGGACCTCTACCATGGTGATTTTATTATGGTGGTACACTCACAAACTTTTGTCTCCTCTTCTTTTTCCCAATTCAAGGGGAAGCAGCAATGCCTGCGGACTTCCCTGCCCTTGGGGTTGAGTGGCCTGACACCCCTCAACTTGGGGTGATGCTAGGAGATGTTGATATGACCAGTAGGCTTCTGGAGGGCCTTGAGCAGTTGATCCGGGTCGACCCTTTATCGACGGCAGAGGCTTTGAGGAGCAGCCTGGAGACCTTCACCCAGGGCTGGGAGGCTTGTGGAGTGAGTTCGCCCATCTTCACATTGCACAGGAGCAGAGGCGGAGGACCCAACTGATGATCCAGCAGGAGGAGGAGCGGCTTGGCGGGCTCCGGGCGGCCCAGGCTGAGGTTGGCCTTCAGGTTGAGAGTGTCGAGGAGCGCAGCTGGAGGGCCTGCCTTCGAGTTGAGGAGCTGTAGCGGGCTCTTCGAGTTGTCGAGGTGGAGCGCCAGAGCGCACAGACTGCAGTAGAGGCGTCCTGTCATCGACTTGGGGAGCTCCAGGAGGAGACTCTTCAGAGTGAGACTCGCCTTGCTGGCCTGCGGAGGGGCGAGTCTCTAATAAATTTAGAAATAAATTTAATAATTCTGGGTCACTACAACCAGAGAGAGAGACTAGCCACCATGGGCTTTGGGGAGGTGCTGAGCATCGAGGTGACCAGGATCGACACAACACTCCTGTACGCTCTGCACGAGCGATGGGATCTAGTCAGCAGGGCTTTTGTCTTCCCATGGGGCCATATGATCTCCACACTGGAAGATATAGCGAGGATCACCAGATTACGAGTCCACGGAGCGCCGGTGATAGGATGGACCTATGCAGACTACCGCGAGATGGTGCAAGAGCTGCTCGGATTGGACTTGATGAGGCCAGGACACCACTCATCCCAGCTAGCATGAGCGACGCTCCAGGAGAGCCTGGGGCTGAGACGTGCGGCGATCTCTGTAGGAGAGCTGCCAGAGGAGCACATTGGGAGAGTGGTGGAGCAGGTTCGACCGAGAGTGGTAGCAGGATTGGGACTAGAGGGAGATATCACTCTACGGCGCTTCCTGATCTTACTGTTTAGGAAGCTTTTGTTCGCAACCAGAGCTGATGGAGTGAGCTGCAGGCTCCTCCCATTACTGAGGGACTTGGACAGAGTTGGAGGGTTCGCTTGGGAAGCAACGGTGCTAGCGTTCCTATTTGACTCTCTTAGCACGACCGACCGGTAGACGATGCTGGGCAGCTTCTCACCTTTCCTACAGGTAAACAATCTAAACTCTAAATGCTTCTATTCTTATGATTATGCTAGCTAGATGCTATATGCTGATGCTGACATTTGACTAGATGCAGATCTGGAGCTTCCTATACATCCCTGGCTTAGGGCGAGGGACGAAGGTACACCCGGAGAGGAACCCCATCGTGAGACGGTGGGTAGTAGCCAGAGACATGGGATCGATCCAACTACTGACCCAGACGATCCAAGACGACATCGACTCATTCCCTTATGCATCGGTAAACTTCTAAACTCAAAACTCTTCTATATGCTTTAAATGCTTCTAATGCTGACATGGATTCGGCTACCCTTTCAGGTGCGCTGGACACTGTATCGGGATGAGGGACATGACGGACAGCCATGTGTAGAGGTAGCCCTGGGTTACGGAGGGCGAGAGATCTTGCTGCACTACCTCAACATCATCGAGCCATTACACCATCGACTGATCATGAGGATGAGGGGAGTTCATCAGCCTGAGGTGGAGTTCCCTGCTAGAGACGACGAGCACAATGGGAGGTCCTCGAAGGGACTTAGCGGAGACATCGACTGGAGTGTTCGAGTAGCCGACCAGGTTCGGGACTAGACGCGGAGGGGTAGGGTAGTGAAGACCCGAGCTGACAGTGACAAGGCCGACCTGAAGGCCTACGCCCACAGATTCGGCGACCAGGTTTTTCACGGCATCCGACGACTAGTAAGAACTTCTAAACTCATGCTCTTTCTGTCATTTGAAATTATTCCTATGTGCACTGACACTGTGACTTGCTATATGCAGCTAGACCCGTAGGGCAGGATAGCGGAGTTACAAGGACTCCTCCCTGCTACGATTCAGTAGAGGGACGAGTACCGGGCCACGTTGGAGCTTCTGCTAAGCTTAACTAAACCTTGGACTTAGCTTATGTTGGAACTCTGGTTTTGATAATGACAATCTATGGATCATGCTAAGACTGAAATAAATAAACACTTTAATCAATTTTAGTTTATCTCTTTGCATCACATCACAAGCTGCTGAATATTCTTTCAAGCGTTCATTAAAGTTGATGCAACTCTGTCTCTGCATTTGTTAAGGTCAGTGCTTATATGCTCTTCTTGTTAAAGTCCGTGCAATATTCAAGTCTGTGCATATTTTACTTAACTACGTGCATGTTGCACAAAGTCCGTGCAACATTCAAGTCTGTGCACATTTCAGTTAACTACGTGCGTGTTGCACAAAGTCCGTGCAATATTCAAGTCTGTGCACATTTCTGTTAGCTGCGTGCGTATTGCACAAAGTCTGTGCAATATTCAAGTCTGTGCACATTTCAGTTAACCGCATAGTAGGTTCGTGCAGAGTTCATTTCATATACATAGTCAGTGCATTTGTATTGTCAAGGTTCATGCATATCTTTGTCAAACTCATACAGTCTGTGCATGGTTGCATTTGTCTTTACAACGTCCGTGCAAACTTTGTAGAGGTCCATGCATATCTGTCTCGTGCTAAAACAAAGTCTATGCATATTTTGTATTAGGGCAAGACAAGGTCCGTGCATACTTTGCTTAACATTTCACGGGGTCCGTGCATGTTACAATTTTGTGAACACAAGGTCCATGCATATTTTGCTTTACGCTACATGAAGTCCGTGCATGTTTCAAATTTGTGAACATAAAGTCTATGCAATCTTTGTAGAGGTCCGTGCATATTTGTCTCGGGCTAAAGCATGGTTTGTGTATATCCTGACAGAATGCATATAAGGTCCGTGCAAGGTTTGTCTTGTGCCTAGCGAAGTCCGTGCATATTAAGAAAGAAAATACATCATACTATGAAGGAATAAATATCTGAACCATGGCTGAATCCATCTCGAGGGGCCGATGTCGAAGTCGGGGCTTGGAGGGTCGCTGATGTCCCCATCAGTGCTCCCTCAGCTTGCTGCATTTTAAAGGGGTCAAGTCAGTCAGTCCATGAGCATTCGCATTTTAAGTCAAGGGATTAATAGAACTCACCAGAAGCTCCAGTGTGTGCTGGAACTCATCCCTTTGTTGTATGGTGGAGTGAAGGAGACCCTGGAGCTCCGCTATCCGTCCTTGGGGGTCTAGCTGCATGTAGCAAGTCCAGGTGTCAGTACATTAGGAATCACTAGCAAGCTTAAGTTTAGAAAGCCGTACTGATCGTCGAGTGCCACAGAACACCTGGTCTCCATATCTCTTGGCATAGGCCTTCAGGTAGGCTTCATCACTGGTAGCTCGGGCTTTCACCTCCCAGCCTCTCCGTGACCAGTCACGCACTTGCTCGATCGCCCGAGTGATCTAGTCAATTTCGCTACTCAGTCCCTTCGAGGACCATCCCTGGCAAGGAACTCCACCTCTGGCTGGTGGACGCCCCTGGTCCTCATGATCAGGTGGTAGTGAAGTGGCTCGATGACGTTCATGCAGTGTAGCCACACGTCCCGTCTTGAGTATGCATGGGCCACCTCCACCCAGGGCTGTCCCTCGTGACCCTCGTCACAGTACGGTGTCCAACGCACCAAAAAGGGTAGGCAATAGGGTCAAGTGTCAACATTTAGAAGCATCTTTAGTGCATTTAGAAGCTTAACTCCAGAGTCTTACCGATGCATAGGGAAATGTGTCCATGTCATCCTGGATCACCCATGCTATGCATCGCAGCCACCTGGTGTCCCGAACCGCCATCCATCGCCTCGCGATGGGCACCCGGTCTGGATGTACCTCTTTTCTCCGCCCTAGGCCAAGGAGGTACAGGTAGCTCCATAGTTGCATTTGTCAAAAAAAATAAAAAAATGATGATCATAAGCATAAGCATAAGCATTCAAAGTAGAGCATTTTACCTGAAGCAAAGGTGAGAAGCCGCCCAGCATCGTCTGCCGGTCGGTGGTGCTAAGGGAGTCAAACAAAAATGCCAACACAGCATCACCCCAGGCATACTCCCCGACCACGTCTAAGTCTCTCAGTAGTGGGAGAAGCTTGTAGCTTACTCCATCTGCCCTCGCCGCGAAGAGCAGCTTCCCAAACATCAGCATCAGGAAGCGACAAAGGATGATATCTCCCTCCGGTCTCAATCCTATAGCCACTCTCTTTCTGGCTCTGTCTGTCAGTCTCCTGAGATGCTCCTCAGGTAGCTCTCCCATGACTATCACTGCTCCTCTCAGCCCCAAGCTCTCCTGCAGGGTCGCTCTCGCCAGCATGGACGAGTGGTGTCCTGGCCTCGTCAGCTCTAGCTCCAGCAGCTCTCCCGCCAACTCTTGGTAGTCGACGTACGTCGTCCCTATCACCGGCGCTCCGTGCACTTGAAGTCTAGTTATCTGTGCCACGTCCTCTAGCGTGGGGATCATATGTCCCCACGGGAACAGGAAGGCTTGACTAGCTGGGTCCCACCTATCATGTAGTGTGTACAGGAGGGCAGTGTCTACCCTCATCACCTCCATTCCCAGGAACTCAGCGAACCCCATCGCCGCTAACCTCTCCCTCTGGAAGTCTGGCAATGTCGGGGTACACTGCTCAGACCTGTAACTAGGAGATCCTCATCCGCCGTTTCCCATGCATGCATCCAAACATTTAATCAGTCATTCATATAGAGCAAGTAAATCAATGCATTGAAAAAAAAGAAAAAAAAATGTTTTTGCTTCTCAAAATACCAAACGGTCACCTCTAGACCATTTGACCTCTCCTAACGGTCTAGGCTAGACCACTTGGTTCCCTAGCAGTCGTTGGAAGGACAGCTAGGCTCCGTCGTGATGGTTGGTTTTCTCCCCGTTCCCCCATGTTGGTGGGATGGCCCAGAGGGCCTCTACAAAGTTTTAATGGGTCCCCAGACCCATTCCGAGCCTAATCTACCCACATGCATGCCCTTAATTGAATCAAAATTGGAGTTTTTAGGTTTTTGGCCTACCTCGAATGTTCGACGTCCAGTGGCCGCTCCGGGGGTTTCCTCAGCCATATGCTCCCCTTCTTAATCTTCAGGAGCTTCTGCAGGCCCCTCCACTGTCGTGGAAGGTTCCTCCGCCGCTGTTTGGGCCAACGGAGCCTCTTCCTCCTCTGGTGGATTCGCCACCGCCAGAGGTGTATCTTCCTCCTCCTCCATTCACCGTTGAAAGCACAATACCGCCCTCCTTTTCACCATCCTGGAGTAGATGTGGGCTTGTGGTGATCGCCAGAGTTCATCAGTCACCGGAGAGGGTGGTTGTGTTGAAATGAAATGGGAGAATAGTGTGGGGAGAGGGAACGGCCGATCTATTTTTTGATAACACCCAGAGCCATTCGGTCTAAAACTCTAACATCCCCAGTTTCAATTGCAGGGGGAGGGGAATTAATTCTGGACGAGCTCGATGGCGGTCACGTTTGGACCACTTGTGGTGGCAACCCACGTCGAGCACGACTATCTCACCGTTCAGATCAAGTTTGGAGACTTCCCCCCTTGTGGTTGGGTTCCCCAAGTTCTTGGGAGTTATGTTTGTCAAACTCTTGGAAGTCCAAGAGGCCGAACCTGCCATCGCTGCAAGAGTAGCGATCGAGAAGGGAGCAAAGGCGGTGGGTTGCTTCATCCACTATGTTGATACAAGAAGGAAGCGTACCCCGACTGCCAGGAAGGCAACTAAGAGGGCCACCTGGACAGTTCAGAGTCAGTTCTCTAGCTCAGGTAAATCCATAATGATCAAAGGAGTTTGAGTGTATCTTAATGGGTGCCAGGCCACGATTGCACCCGATAGGGTGATACTGGTCGTCCCAGTCCACAACCAGTTCCAAGCATTGGATCGGGACCGAGCGGACCGCACTAGGTCTGCACCAAAGGAGGGGCCACCCCCAAGGCTAACCAGATTCAAGAAAGCATGGATGCCCAAGCAGTGGGTCCCAGCCCCAGTCCAGCCAGAACCCGTCATGATGGGAAGGTTCGAAAGAAGAAGAAGAAGTGAAGGAGAAGAAGAGCCCGAAGTGCTAGCCCCAGTGTCTCGGAGGCTGGCCTTCCAGGCTTATGGCCGGCAGGCCAATATTTACTTGAATGATGGAAGAGGCAGCAGGAGGTCCGAGCGGTGACGCCTTGCCTATAAGCCACCGACACTGGTTAGGGTGCCACCTCCTATGGTCTGTCCTGCCAATGGGCAAGACGACATTACTCAGGCCGTGCGAGGATATCTTCGCGGACTTGGAAATACTCTACTGGGGACGCAGCATCTCCTTGAAGCAGTAAATGATGAAAGAAGAAATCGGGGGTAGCCAGTCAACCCAGAATACATTGAAAATGTGGAGTCGAGATGCTAAGGCTCGTCCCCCCGCGGAGAAGTTACACGGTTTTGGTATTTGACGGCATTACTTTCCCTGGATAGTCGGCCAGGAAAGCGACCAAGAGGAACAAGAAAATGAAAATTTTTACCTGCAATATGACCGGAGTGGCCAACCAATATGGGGCTTTGCCCGAGGATCCAGATGAGGTGGCCAGGCTCGCCGAAAGACCGGGACTCATCACCAGAAGACAATGAGCCACAGTTGAGGCGATGCAAGCCCACGCTGGCGAAACAAGCTCTTATGTGATTACCATGGAGGCAAATGTGATCACTACAGAAGATGAAGGAGAAAGGGCCACACATTCTTTAGAAGCTCCGCTGGAAGGGGGAAGCTAGGAGCCCAACCCGGCCACCCTTGACCTGGCCATGATGATGCTGCTTTAGGCCTACCAGCAAGAGATAGAAGCCTTGAAGAGGCAAGTGGGTGACTTGACCATGCATGCTTCTACCTCAAAGCAAGTCGAAGCCCCTCTAGAAACATCCAGGCGAGGAGCCGATGAATTCGAGGGTTCGGCCCAAATGACAGTTCCATAACCAATTCCTAACTATACTGGGAGTACAACCCTGACACCACCTCTAGTTCCTCAGTACCAAGGAACCTCCACTACACCTCAGGCGGCAGTGCTGACAACGCCACAAATGCAGGCAGCACATTTTTACCCAGAACAGGTGGACCCAGTAGTGGCTAACAAGCTGATGATTGAGTAAATGATTGAAGTGAAGCTGGCCGATCGTAGGAATGATGAATACTCTTCTTTTGATGTATACAAAGTTCATATCCTACCTATCATGCAGTGAAGAGATTGCCTATGGGCGTCAGCAAACTACCCAAATTTGATAAATTCAATGGGCAAGGTTCGCCTAAGGAGCGCATAGCCTATTACATCAACATGATGGGTGACTTGGCAATTGATGACTCATACCTTTTGAAGTTCTTCGGGTCCTCACTCACAGGGCTCGCCTTTGAATGGTACTCCAATCTACCGGCAAGAAGCATCAGCGACTGGTCAGATATGCAGAAGAAATTTTGGGAGTGATTCTACGTCACCGAGAGAGAAGTCACGGTGGCTGAACTCTACGCTACTCGGTAGAAAAATGATGAAACTACTTTAGAATACATCAAGAGATGGCGGAACCTCAGTATGAGATGCAAACGTCCGCAATATCAAGAGGACGCGGTCCAAATCTGTAAACGAAATTTGAGAAGAGAAGTCCTCAAGAGGATGATTGGCATGAAAATCAGGTCATTTGACCGATTGAATAATGTGGTGGCAGAAATTGAAACCTTCCTCGCTAGGTATTCAGCAGCACCAGCTACATCAGCCCAAAAAATGAAGTCGACCGACAAGCAGTCTGCACCTAAAGAAGTCAATGTAGTTGACTTCAAAGACTTCGAGAAGCAGAAGGATAAAGATGAGAGGGTCGCCAACACTCCTCCTGCCAGGTCGGCCGAACAACAATCCTAATTTCTTTCTATTTATTTCTTCTTCACCCTCTCTCCTCCCTCATTCTCACCATCTCTTTCTCTCTCCTCTCTGGGTCTCTCGACGCGGTGTGCACACTGTTGGCGAGCTGGTCGAGGCAGGAACGCGATGGAGTGATCGGGACGTGTGATGGGGCGACAAATGGAGCATTGCAAGGCGCGATCCCTCAGTGGATTCAAAGCCGGCGCGGTTCGTTGTTTTGGTAATTTTCGACACAGTTTAGTTGCTTCGGCGCACGGTTTCTTCGGGGGAGGTAGGGAGACGGATGCTCTACTTCTCCTCTATGTTTCCCTGTAGTTTCACGCCGAACGATGTGCGTACGAGTGGGTTTTAGTCTAGTCTGGGTAAAGCATGCTTGGGGAGTGTGCGTTGGGTTCGCCAGAAAATGGCAATGGTTTCCCATCTAGTTAGTTTCATTGTGCCCCCCGGCATGTTTGCGTTCTAGATCTGCTGATTTCATGTCGATTGGTTGTCATTTGGGGCCGGTACGAGCCAGGAACCCTGGTGACCCAATTAGGGTCGATTCGATGGAATCGCCCATTTCTTGCGATTCGACTGTTGCATGTGACCCTTCCGGGCAGTGGAAGGTGTTTTTCATCATCTAGGGTTGTTTCCCCTACGTTTAGACGTGAATGGGGTGTGGAACAGCCAAGATCGGCCATTTCTATAGTTTTCCCATTGTAGCGTGTTGGCGATCATTCCAGAGACCGCCACAGGTCTCTGGCGGCCCCACGATAGCCGGCCACACTCCATCGTGTGTCGATAGGTTCGAGGTCGGTTCAGGTTGGCGGCCCAACCTTAGACCGCCTCTTAACTCTTGCGGACCTATGTCGGTGCGCCAAGCTCATGGTTCCTCAAATTTAGTGTCAATCGATTCGAGTCTTGGCGGTCTTACGATAGACCGCCATGTTGCTCTAGCGGCCCTTTCTTGGAGCGCTATGAGTCATTGACGTCAGTCAACGGGTTAAGTTGGTTCGCATTGGCGGTCCTAGTTCTGAATGCCAATGTGCTATAGCGCGCCTTGCTTAGGCCGCTACGGTTTGTCTTACCGAGTCAATATTTTAAGTAGGTTGGCCTTGGCGGCCCAACCTTCGACCGCCTCTTCATGGTAGCGCGCCTTCCTTAGGCCGCTACAGTCCGTTTGTCTTAGGTCAATGTCCTAGGGCGGTTAGTGTGGCGGTTCATGCTTGGACCGCTGACTCCGTGTAGCGGGTCTTTTATAGATCACTAGGTGGTTTGACTGGGTAGGTCGGTTCGAGGGTTGACTGTATTGTAGCGGCCTTGTCTTTGATTGCCACAGTCACCTCGTGGCCCAATGTAAGACCGCCAGAGTCCTTGCCTCTGTGTGTGTAGCGGCTTCTTCCTTGGTTGCTTGTGTTGATTAGCGGCCGAGTGATACACCGCTCGTGTCCCAGAGGATGGTTTGCTGATGCTTTGGTTTCTGACTATCTTGGCTTGACCTTGTGGTTCGCCCGCTGACCCGTGGACGTCTGCTGATGTCCTATGAGGGCTATGACCATGCTATAAGGTAGCCAGGAGTGCTTGTGCATTATGTAATGTTCTGTGGGTCATTGTCAGGTTCTAGTCAACCTGGTGAGACCCAGTGATTGACAAGTAACCTTGTGTGTGTCTCGACTATTCTGTTTAGCTCGAGACCTGGTACTGGATGTCTCGAGGTACTATTTTACCTCGGTTTGTGTATCCATGGGCGTTGAGGGTCTTGGTGTTCCCTCATGTCTCCGTGTGTCGTTTTATGCGGTTGTGTCATTTCCTCTGACCTAGGATTAGACCGATTGGCGGCGTGTCTCCGCCATTGTACGATGATCTTGACTTCGAGTCGTAAGACTCAAGGATCATTGTATCAGCAGGTCTAGTTGTCCTGTCCTGAGTCTGTTGGCAGTTGTTGTGCTACTTTTGTGCTTCGTAGTACATGTGATAGTACAGCACTTGTGTTTCAGAGTCTCTGTGTCTAGTGATCCTCCACTAGTCATAGCCTGACGACACGTTCCTGGTGTCGGCCCACCTGGGAGTGGTGGTTGAGGCAGTTCCTGAGTTACGATTCGTAAGCTAGTTCCGTGGGCTCCCGTGCTTGCAGTAGCGTCCTGCTGAGGGAGAAAACTAGCTAGAGGCCTGGCTCTAGGTAGAGAGCTTGTGTATGCACACGTGGTCACGGGCGCTTGGACGAACGTCGATGGGCGTGTGATGTGGCGGCGATGTGGAAATGGATCGACGGCAACTCCGGAGATGCGAACGGGACGGGATAACTTGCTACCTCGCGCAGCTCGGCCTCACGCCGGGCGGCCTCACACCGGGCGACACTCGAATCTCACACGGGAGAAAGGAGGGAAGGGGGGAATGAACAAAGGGGCAAGGCACCTTCAACTCAATCTTTCTTTCTTCATATCACAACATAGGTAAACAACACCCTTAGCCTCCTATTTATAGGGAAGGAAAGACCTAATAATGATCCGATAAAGATCCAGGGCATTACAGCAAATTCCCATTCCTTCTCCCATGGTCAAAATAATAAAAAATATAATAAGGGGAAAGAAGGGAGGTGCCCTCCTTTAAGAGGCCAACTTGGACTTTCTTACCTTTGGTGCAAGTCCACCATGGACCATAGACCAGCCCATATGGGCCTTAAAAGCTAGGAAGCCCAATGAGAGAGAGGATGGCCCAATTGGGCCTAAATGGCCTTGAGGCCCAATATGAGATTAAACACCTATTGGACTCTAGGAAACCCATTAATTCCTAATAACTAACCCATTGGCTTATAATTAGCCTTACAAGTGAACCCAAATAACTCAATGATAAAAAATATAAACTAAAAAAAAGTGAGATGCTTTGCTTTGATATCCCCATCAATTATCCCAGGGTGGGAAGAACTCGACCCCGTCAAGTAAGGGGTGTTGTTGCTCTGGTATCCTCCAGCGGATCTGGATCCATTCTCTGTAGCTCTGCCCGGGTGATCCACGTGTCATCAGATGTGGGCCATTCTCTCCACCATACCAGGTAGTGTTGGTATGCTCCACTCCTAGTAACCATCCCCGGGTCATCCAGTATATGTTTGATATGCTCACGCTGCTGTGGGAATGAGGCTAGTGGTGGACACTCAGGGGTGGGGTCACTCTCAAGGGGAGGAGTCGGCTCAAAAGGCTCACTAGGAATCACCGCTGGGTCCCTGTAGGTGACTGGATCTGACACATTGAAGGTAGAGCTGATCCCAGACTCTTTTGACAAGTCTACAACGTACGAGTTAGACCCAACTTGCTTCACACTCGAAAGGGACTGGCTCCGCGAGTTTGCAATTTCCTCATGGTTTCAGAGGGAAATCGTTCAGGTCTGACCCTGATCATGACATAATTGCCCTCTCGGAACTCACGATTGTGCCTTGAGCATCAAGCAACTCATTGCATCGTGCATTGCTGGCCTTTTAGACGACGACTATGCAACTCCTAATATGCTCGGCACATGCATGTGCAGACTCCTAACAAACTGTACAAATAAAGAAAAGCAGACAAACCTAATGCTATGCAGACCCATACATATGCAATGGTGGTCCAGGACATCCGAATGTAGATTTAGGGTGCATAGGACCTCTATCAACTTGGGATGAGTCTAGACATCCTAAAGTGAACTAATCATGCACAGGCTCCCTAATAGATTTGAGAGTTTTGGGAGGGCCAGGAGAGCCAAAGTCACCTTCTTCATCACCCCTATGTGATGGTAATGCATGTTGAATGGGCTCTGTAATAACCAAGCTCCAAAGTATGAGTTGATTGACCTGTGTGAAAGGGGTGTGATAGTGGACTGCCTTGACAGAGTGGAGTAGAGATGGTGGGTCAAGAGGCTCACTAGGGAAGGGGTCGAAGGGATTAAGGAATGTGTGACCCCTCGTGATGGGTTCCCTCACTACACTAGCCCATGTTTGGAATTCGTTAAGGGGCAGATGGTCATCTTCCATCATCATGGTAGATGGTGTAGTGGTTTGATGTGGAAGACAAGGTTCCTCCCTCAGGACAAGTGGAATGGAGTTAAGCTCATCAGGCATGGGTAGGAGCAAAAGAACCTCTGTGGTGATATGACCCACGGTGCACATAGAGGTAATGGACCCCAATACTAGATACGTGAAGCTGCGACTATGGGATCGGTCGAAGCCTGTGGCCAACATATACATCCACGTCAATTGCCAGTCTAACCCCCTAATAAGGTCTTCCAGAGTTTCAACAAAGCCAAGGGACTGGAAGGTCGTGTGAAATGAGGTGGCAGGCACTACTTGTAGTGCGGGATCCATGAATGGATAGCATAAAGCTTTAGGGACCAAGCCCTTCTTTAGCCAGCTAAGTAGTGGCTCTTCGATGATTAATGCACCCTTTAGAAGCACGGGTGACTCCGTAGGAAGTTTGAAGGGTGAAGGCTGTGGTAAAACATCTCCCTCGGATGAGGAGAGGATGTCCTCTATGATGGGGAGAGGACCTGGGGACTCCATAGATGGCACCGAGTTAAGACTGCCAGCTACGACCTCCTTAGGCTCGGGCAGGAGTTCGTCAATATGAGAACACATCCTATCCAACCTATCTGAAAAGATTTTCAAGAGTTCGACAAAGGTGGGATTTAGAGTAGGGGCATCATGGTGGATTCACTCATAATCACTCAACCTAGTCTTGGACCTAGGCTCTTCTACATGTGGGACTCTTTGCCTCTGACTATGACTTTCCTGGTGGGAGGTGACTGAGTGGGGCAAGTAGATCCTTCTAAGCTCATCCTTCATCTCACACCATGACTCGATGGGCCATTGCCTTCTAACATCCCTCATGCATTCAATGCTTCTCCACTTATCGGCAGCTTCGTGCAAAAGCTTCGCCTTGGCAAAACTGACTTTCACGGCATTAGACATGGGGTAACAATCAAAATATTTATCCATGGCAACTTCCCAGTTTAGGTAGTCACTCAGGATTTTGGAGCCATAAAAGTTCGAGGCTTCGAGCCTACGAAAGAAGAGGGGTTGGTTTCTAAGTTCGTGGGTACTATGCCACCATTCATATCGCTTGGGCGACTAGGAATCCATGGGAAACTGGGGAGAACTTACAGGATGGACATGTAGACACAAAGATTGTAGTGCATGGACCAATGCAAAATGATGAACCTAGACTTAACTAATATCCAGTACGTGGTAGAGGTATTGATCCAAAGACCCAACTCACGCAAGACTGCTACCTTCCCAATAGGTGTAACCTATTTTTTTGGTAAATCTTTTCATATACCAGATATAGGGATGAAATGCACACCTAGGACAAGACATTCCTAGACTCAAATCGTACTCTGATGGCTACCCTAGACTCAACCATGCTCTGATACAAATTTGATGCGGGATTAATGAGCGACTCGAGACCTAATTGATGCGAACCTAAGACTCTAGGCGACGACATGACTAAATTAATGACGCGACCAGTGACGATACGAACAACTCGACACCAAAGAGCTCCAAAGATGATTATGTGTCCTCAACAAGAAATGCAAGGTCACTATCATCTCAAGTGAGGGAAATGCGTGGATCTGCACAGTTGAGAAACTGACAGTGAGTCAAGGGTGCTCAGCTCACACTCGTGCTCGGATCGAGTCACGGACGGTCACTCTCTCTTTCTCACAGCGGTGACTAAATTTGATCGAGCTAGATTTCCTATCTCACGTAAATAGTGGCATTCAAACATACACGAAATAAGCAAAGTGACAAAAGAGGCGCGAAAATGTACCTCCACGTTCAGGGAGTGGGGAAGTCTTCCCGGCCAAGATGCGTAACTCCCGGTATAGTAAATACAAATAAATATGACACTAAATTTATGGCCCACTCCAAGCAGGGAGGTAATGGGCTACAACAGCAATCTGGGAGCGCCAATCTTGGGTTGACAGGCAGCAAGCCGAAGGGGTTCTTCGGGCGGATGTAGGCTGCTGGTCCAGATTGGTACGATTTAGTTCTGCAAGACAGTAAGCAATAGCGGCACGTGAGACGGTGGCTTTCGGTCATCTTCTGGTAGTGGAGGTTGGTTGGGACATTGGTGGGATGTCCCTCTTTGATCCTTGACTTCGGCGGCGGTTGGATCGCAGCTGAAGGACTGATGGGATTTTTGAACTGCAGATCTATCCCGCAGTCTTGAGACTGGGCAAATCTGTGCGACCTAGTGAAAATGCTTGCTGTGCTCAAATCCAGAGGCAGATCAAAGCGAAACCAATGCCATTGCAAATTAGACTTAAAGAGCTACAACATATATGAAATTGACAACCATCCAACGGTCAGATTTACCATGAGAAACTCTGCAACAGGGGATCTCGATCTGGCAGGGGTGTAGGGAAGACAATGATCTGCCTGAAGAAGGGGTTTGCCAATGGGAAAATGATGGATCTGGGTAATGGGATTAATATGGGTGAAAGAGGGGAATGAGGGGATCATGCACAAGAATTTTGGTGATCATCTGAAATGGTTTAGGGGGTGGGAAAATTGATTGTGCAGGGTTCTGCCTCGCAGATCTGTAGACAGGCAGATTGCACAGGTGGAAAGAAATAATTGGGAGGAGGGGAAAACGGTGGCGGATCGACGTGAAATTTGAACTGGGAAGAGGAGACAACGTGGGTAATGATCTATCCAACTTTGATGATCATCAGATGGCTGGATTTGACGTACCAACCTTTTTGTTGAGGTTCTGTCCTGGATCTCAAAATTATGGACAGTAGGGTGAAGATGGGGTTGGGGCGGGTCGATGGCGGCACAGATGGCAGCGGCGGTGGCTGAGAGTCACACCTAGTAGAGGTGATAGAGATGAGAATCGCTCCCACGAATAGGGCATCGCACCGTAGATCTACAGTCGTCGCAGTTACAAGGGGGAGGGACAGAGGAGAGAGGGGGGCGCCCTTGGCTCCTTGGAGAATTTCCTGAATTTTCTTTCATTAATTCTCATGAAAATAATGTTTACAGGACATTTTATATGATAGGTAAACCCTAGATAAATGACCATTAGTACCCTCATATCTAGGGTGGTGAGGACACCCGAGCTCGAGATCGAAGTGATGCGGTAGAGTGACACTACAGGACGCGTAGCACTATTCGGGACCTGCATGCTTCTTTATGGCTTGGAGATGCTTTGAAGGATTAGACTGGGGCTTGGAGACTTTTACTTCTTTTATTTTGTACCTTTGTAGGATATTTTGAGGCCAATTAGACTCCATTAGGGCCTTATGTGAGCTTTGTAGGCTAATTCAGGGCTAGTGGGCCACTTTTGGTTCACTCCCGTGGCCCAATTGGGCTGGTCGCCCATGGGTGAGCCCACCTTGGGCCAGCCCTCCTTATCCCCTCTCCCAGACCCATTAGGGTTGGGAAGAGGTTGCACCCCCCACCTTCCCACTTCCCATGGGAGGCGCGCCCCCCCTGTTGACACTAAAAATACTCCTAATATTTCCTAACTTCTGCTTCTGCAGGTCTTAAGTTCTGATTGGGTGCTCCTATGCCGACAGAGAAGAAAAGAAAGAAAAAGAAGAAAAGAAAAGATGCGCGGCTGCAACAGACAACCGCTAAAGCAAGACTCGAGAGCTTGACCAAAAATTCGGGACCATCCCCGAAGAAACAAGCAGAAGCCTGCACAACAAGTACAAGCCAGTCGATCGGCCAACCTTCGTAAAAGAAGAAAATAAACACAGTTGGGCCTAGATAAATTAAATGGGCCAAAGAATGACCAAGCTATTCAAGAAGCAATCAAATGGGCTTAATGGGCCAAAAGAAGGGCAATCAACAAAAGAAGCGACTCAAGTAACACACAAAAAAAACTCATATATATATATATATATATCTGTGTGTGTATGCATGAATATTTGTGTACAAAAGCAAGGAGGTGGTGTACAAATGATCCCTCTAACTCTCACCACCACTCCTCTGGTCTCTCCCTACTCTTTGCCTCGTCTTGACCATGGGACTGCGGTGGGAGCATGGACCCCCGGGAAGTAGTCGGGCCCCCAGCCCAAGCCTACTCCTCAGCCTCGTTCCTCTGTCAATTAGAGAAACCCGACAAGTATGTCATGCTGGCGAAGGCACTCGAGTGATCCGCAGCTCCTGCCCGCTCTCTGCCTCGCTCAAGATGCTCCTCAATGGCCCGTACTCGCTCCTGAACTACGGCCAGCTGTGCCCTCGAGGCTGCAAGCTTGCACTTGCGCTCCATCCGCTCCTCCCGCTCACGAGTGTGCTCCCTCCTCTCCAACTCAAGGAGGATCCTCAGCTCTGTCACGTCGTTGTGCAGCTGCACTCACCATCTCAGTGCCTCCTTTAGCTCCGTGACATGTTGATCACGGATCGCAAGTTCGGTGCCAGCTAGGGCGACACGAGTGATCCCCTCCAGCAACTCTGCAACCTGCACCATCCAACCAATTATCAGTTTCCAGTTCCAATCCTATAAATAGTTGAAACAAAATTCATAATCCAAGCTTACCCGCTCAGCAAGGTCATGCTCTGCCGCCTGAGCTCATGCTACTACCCCTGCAAGGCGCTCCTCCAAGGCAGTGATCTCGACGGTCGGGTCCCTCGAACTAGACGCACCTTCAGCATCTCCAGCTACTACTCCCTGCTGGGCACGCTGCATTTATTGAACTGCCATTGGCTAAATAATGAAAAATTCAGGGAACAACCAACAACATATAGACAATGCATACTCATAAGGGTCTCCAAGTCCACACGCGCGGTCGCCAACTAGGCCTCCAAGCTGTGGAGATGGGCATGTAGGTCTACTGTCGTTGCATCCTGTATAAGTCATTCATTAAATTACATATCTCAAAAACATAAATTAATTTAGAAAGCATGCACATATCCCTCTTGGTCTCATTTGAGGTAGCCCTCATATGTCTCCCAATAGCGTCGAAGGTACTCCAAACTATCTGGAGCATGGGAGAAGACTGGGATACCACCTCGCTACTAGTCGACGTACTGATCAGGGAACCACAGACGCAAGTCGGTCACCTTCGTCCACCCATGGGTCTTCTGCCCAATCCCGTGAGGCTCAGCTATCTCCACTGACTCCTAGTGAAGGCCAAGTGTCCTAATCACCAGCGCAAGCCATAGCAGCTCGATCTCGTTTGGGCCGTGAACCTGAATGTTCCACCTAAAGTGAGGTCGTCCCGCTACAACCCATTGCTGGCCTTCATCTAGCATCCCCTCATATGGTCTCCATACGACCTGCATACACAGCATCACATCACCAAATTTTTATAACAAGAAATAAAGATAGAATGCATCATATTTACATATGTACCAGTGAAGGGGGATAGTCTCAGAACTCCCGTCTCACAACCACAAGCTCATACGCGTAAGGTGCTCCAGACATGCAAGGTAACCACCGCCGCGCCAGGGGGTACGCAGCCTCGTCTCCAGGTCGGAAGCTGACTCGGTCCATGGGCATGTATAGATGGCTCCACACCTGTAGTCATTAGCGTTTCATTGGTCACATGCATCAAATATAATCATAATTGCATTCATAATCATCATAAGCACTTAATGACAAAAAGAAACAAAAAAATGCATACCTGAAGGAAAGGTGAAAAGCCACTAACAGTCGTCTCTCGACCTATCTCCGTAGACAGGTCGGCTATCAGGTGTGCCAGTAGGGTGGCTCCCCGCGCATACCTCCCCACTCCCTCCAAGTCTTCAAGAATGCTCAGGAATCTATAGTTAATATCATATCCCTTCATTGCCAGTAATAACCTCCCAAGCATCAAAAATAAGAATCTCCTCATATCCATGTCAACTCTCTCTCTCAGCCGGGTCCTGGCAGTAGGTGGCTCGGGCACTCCCAATCATGCGCTCTGCATACTCCGTCAAGGACTCTCCCGACCTCTATCGAGCATCTCCTAAACCCATGGCCTTCGTCAAGTCTGTACAGGCAATCATCTTGTATGGTGGCTCGTACGCTGTGTCTAGGCCTAGGAGACGCTGGGCAATCTCACTGTTGTCTGGGATGGTCACTCCGCTCACAGCTTCACCATCCACTCTCAGCCTGGTGTTCCTAGTGATGTCCTCTAAAGTCAGCACCATATGCCCCCAGGGCATTAGAAATGCCTGACTAGTCCTATCCCATCTCTCTCTCAACACCTGAATATGGACTAGGTCAGGGCATACTGGCTCAATGCTAAGGAATGGACCAAAGCCCATCGCCGCTACCCGTGCCCTCCGGAAGTCGGGTAGTCCCTCGTAAGCGGCCACCACTTGGATCCAATCAGTATTACAAGAAGGGGGCCACGGAGCCCCTAATTCCGGCAAAGAGATGAAAGGTGGATGGGTCCCACCGGGCATGCCAGACTTGTGGATGCACTATTCGTTGAATTAGATTAGCGCAGATATTAATTTTTCGGTTTATTGAGTGCGTGGGCGTGCCAGTCACCAAGGTGACAATTTATTCGGGCCTCACGGAAGCCCATGGTGCGCTCGATCTGACTTCGTCAGACGACTGTGTGGTTCAGGTCGGGACCCAATCCCACCATGCCATAAAGGTCATGACGTCGTTTACATCCCCCATATGAGGGAACACCTTTGATTAATTGCCGAAATTAGGGGCTTCGCAGCCAAAGGAGAATAATACTGATTACAAAAGACAAGAGTAGGGGTAGAACACACGCGAGGCTGTGCTAAGGCATTGTCGGCCGGGCATATTGGTCACTCACGGACTCTCTCGCATTCGGACAAGAATCCACGACAGGGACACGGTGGAAACATGAGTAAACATGCTTAAATGTCTGCCGGCTAAACGACGATTTCAATGGTGATCTGGGTACAATCTGATTCAGCAGACAGATCCGATTAAACCAAGATGTTGGCCTAAAGCAAGGCCGGGTCACGGTTGTTTTGGGGTAACCCACGAGGTCCGGACCCAGCCTGCGAGGGCATCCTCACTGTTCCTCTAGCACCAGGTCGCAAGGAGGACAGAGCTGCAGTGTGGCAATTTTTACTATTGAGATTAGTGGGGTTTGAGTTGTTCTTTTACTACCGGCCGTTTCCCTTTTTCTTATCCTATGTTCCAGAGCAATTACAAATCTTTATTATTTAGTCGGGTGGATCGCTTCGGTTGTTCTATTGCTCCCTCGTTCATCCGAGCCCCGAGCCCATTTGTTGTATCTATTTATGTACATGTTTCTCCCCCTTTCCATGTAATCTAAATTTCTAACACATTTTTTATTATTACGTAGATATATACATATATTTTTTATCGTTGTAATTATATATATATATATGTTCCCTTTTTTTATTTCATTGCGGGGAGTGGGCCATCAAAAGGGCTAAAAACGGGTGCACCTGCGAAGGGCAAGAGCGTACTGGCGAAGGGCACGCGCAGGGGGGGCGTACCACTGAAGGGGTTATAGGGATGTGTACGTGTGTGCCGCTGAAGGGGGGGGGGTATTAGTATGTGTATGGGTGTACCGCTGAAGGGGTGTTCATGTATGTGTGCTGGTGAAGGGAAGGCAAAGGGGTTGAGTGTACCGGTGAAGGGTATGCAGAGCCCACTCTTTATGAGGGTTTTAAGGCCTTTCTTTTCTTCTACCTCTTACTTTGACATATCTTTGTACAAATTAATTCTTCCCCTTGCAGTTGTAATTGTTCGAGGCACTTAGTCGTCGCCCAGTCTGGATACCGTTGTGATGTACACAGTCCACTCGTCTTAGTTAGAAGCGTTTATTAGTTGTTATTCCATTTATTTGTTGTTCCTTTTTATCCTTGTTATATTATTATTTCTGACAGAAATTCGACAGCATCTCCCCTTGACCTCAGGCGTAAGGGAGAAGCGGGGAACGCGCCCACATGGAGTGGCGGAACCCAACAGGTGGAGGTGGGCGCCCAAGGACGGCAACACCTTAGACAGGCCTCGGAAAACACGATGGGAGCGGTGAGGGAAAGGCTGCAGGGCTGGCCATGGATCCTGAGCAAAAGGGGGCATGGACAGGCGTACCGATCAAGGGATTCAAGGAGTGTGCCGCTGGAGGGCTGTCTTGGGGATGGGGTTGTACTGCTGGAGGGCTGTGCTGGCGAATGGTTTTGAAGAGGTGGAGGGTGTGCCGGCCAAAGGCTATGCCGGCAAAGGGGTTGAGGGGTTATTGAGTGTACCGGGCAAGGGCCGGGCCAGTAAAGGCATTGAAGGGTCATGAAACACACTGGGAAAGGGGGTGGCATAAGTATACCAGTGAGGGAGGTCCCAGGGTGCACCGGGGAAGGTAAAAAAAAGGAAAGGGGGTGCACCGCTGGAGAGGGAGTCAGGGGCGTGCCGCTGAGGGAGTGCACCGGTCAGGGTGTCCAAAGGTTACAAGGTGTGCCGTTGAGCAGGTAAGGGTGTACCGCTGGAAGGGTGCGTCAGCGAAGGTTAACCCAAAGGCACGGAGTGAAGTGGGGCGAACGAGGGAAAGGGCTCAGGCAGCTGTCTGATCCTTGGCCCGGCTGGATGAGAGTTCCCATGAGGAAACAGAGTTAGGGGCTGACCATTCGAAGGAGCAGGGGAGGTATGGTGGGATGAAGGTGAGGATGCCCTCACTGCAGACGACGAGAGCATCGACGGGGGACAAGAAGAAACACTACCGGAGCGGGGAGGAGAACCCACAGGCACCAACACAAAAGCCCAAGCGAGGGGGAACAGCGGAGGACCAGAAGAAACGAGTTTTCATTCACGAAGAACACGGAACATAAACTACACAGAGGGGGAGAGGCAAATCGTCTGATACGATGCACACCCACGGAATGAACCTCCACATATGGGGGGGGCATGTCTCTTTTCAAAAAGAGCACATTTTATATTTGTTTAAAAAAAATTCCGTGGCCGACGGACTGGCGCGCCCGGTGGGATCTTTCCCGCCTTTCTTCTTTCTATCAAAGAAAGTCCCCAAACCTTCTTCAACCCAAACCTTCTTCAAGGTTCTTATTGCCCCTCTTCCTCTTATAGGACGGGAAGAGGAGGGCACATCTCTCTACTCGCTTGAGAGCTTTTTGTTCACTTGCACGCCACTCCTTTTGTGCTACGCACCACCACCAACCACCACAACAAGACGATGGCAGCCGTTACCTACAGATCCCAAGTTGTCACCAACCATGCCAGGTTCGGATACCTGGCAACCCCGCTCGTCTTCGGCGACTTCTCGCCAGTCGTCAGCTCGCCCTTCTTTCTGGGCGTCGTAGCCGTGGTTGAGGCTAGCTCAGCCACGCCTGTGGCCGCCACCATCGGGGGTGTCAGGCCCTCCACTTCAGCCACTGGCCGGGTCCGCTCGGTCAACAAGACCACCGTCGGGGGTGTCAGGCCCTCGGCTTCAGCGACTGGCGGGGTTTGCTCGGTCAACAAGCCAACCATTCGGGGTGTTAGGCCCTCTGCTTCAGCAATTGGTCGGATCCGTCCGGCCAACTCTCCACGGACCAGGGGTGTTAGGCCCTTTGTCCTAGCAACTGGCCGAGCCTGCTCGGCTGCCATGACAACCGCTGAAGGTGTTAGGCCTTCTGCCCCAGCAAATGGTCGAGTGTTCTCGGTCAATCAAGTCACAATTGACGCCGCTCCCACACAACGGGGGCAACGCCGTCGCTGTAACGGCCCAAGTTCTATAGCGGGCACCCTCAGAGGTGCTGTCCCTGCACAACAGGGGCAGCGAGGCCGCCACCATGACGCCACGCCTACGGCAGGTGTCACCAATGCCGCTCCCATAATTGTCGGGGACATTCGCATTCGGCTCGATGGAGGCGAGCCGATTTTGCCACGGGACCGCCACGTCCCAGCCATCTCAACCTCCAACCACTTCGAACCTGCCGGAGGACGGAGCAAAACTGAAGAGTCCCGCCGTACCGGCGGCAACTCAAGGTCTGGTGCAACGACCCAAATAGCTAGCTCCCTGATCAAAATCAGGGGGCAACCCAATTGAGGAGCGTCAGCTCCGTTTGAAGAAAATTTAGGTCTCCAAGGAGGCGGCCCGGGTTATTAAGCGAGCAAGGGCGGAAGGGCCCTTCCGCATGTCGGATCGGCAACAAATGCGGAGCCCGACAAAAACTGAGGCCTCAACATCCCTGAGGTGTACAACTCAGCTCCCACGTGGGCAGAAGCGCGGGGAACCGGCAAGAAGGTGCGGCCGACCTCTCCGTGGGCCAGTTCAACGCACACGGAAGAGGATTGCTCGGCTCAGGCCTCCATGTCCTGGGTATCTATTTTCGACAGACTAGGGATGGCGCCCAAGCCCGGAAGACAACCGCCCAGGAAGAAACGAGTGGTTCTGGTGACCAATGACACTGTTAAGGTGTTCACCTGCTACACTACCTCCGTCGACAAGCAGTCGGAGGACACATCGGGAGAGCTAAACTAGCCTCTTCAGTATTTGAGGAGGTCGAGGTCCGTTTCCCGAATCCTGGCGCAAACGCAGCAAATGCCGGCTGTCGGGACATCTCAGCTTGAGCCGGCGTGACAAGAAGAGCGCCAGGAGGATGTCCATACTGTCGATGGGGACAGCAATCCCGGACACGAGGAAGACCTTGGGAAAGAGTCACAGTGTAACGCCCTGGAATTGTTCGGATCAGGATCCGTGGGTTTCTGATCGCTTTCGTGGGTCCCGGAGCGTGTTTTTTGATTCACTCAGGTTTTCGTTTGACGAGCCTTCGGAACCCTGTGTAGGGTGAACCGTCGTGTTGTCGGGCTCCGGGACACTGCGGGGGCAAAGAGCGTGTTCCGAGGATCGGGAAAATGATTTTTTCCTATTTTTTGTATTTTTCAGATTTTTTGGATTTTCTATATATATAACCCCCCTCTCTCTCTCTCCTCACAACCCTCACTCTCTCCCTGTCTCTTCTCACGTCTCTCTTCCTCCCCCTCTCACTCTGGGTGGCCGACGGAGGCGGCGAGGGCAAGGCGGACGCGACGCTAGAGGGGCGAGGATGGCGTGTGGGATTGAGGGCGAGGGCGTGGCGAGCTCGTCCGCGAGTTCGGGGCGCCGGCTGTGGTCCGTGCGGCGCGGTGGATCAGCGTCCTCGGCGCTGGTAATCTTCGGTGGATGTAGGGGGATGGATCCTTGACCCCTGTAGTTCATTTCCCCGCGATTTGGTACCCCAAGGCGAGCCGAGAGGGTTTATTTTCCACCGGAGGTTTAAAATCATGATTTTGGGGTGAGTGCCAGATTTCTCGTTTTGATCGCGTTTTTGGAGTTTAAATGGGTCCTAAGATAATTCTCCCAAGAGTCCATAGAAATCAACAGAAGGTTCTAAGGATCAGATTTGGGGGAGAAATCAAGACATCAAACTCTGTAATCCGTCCATGGAGGAGCAGAGAAGAGCAGTTCTGCTAAAACTCTTTCGTTTGACATAACGCATCCACGATAGACCGCCATGGGTATATGACGCGTCATCATCAGTCCGTTATGTGACCTTATCCAATAGAAGATAAGAACAACAGGCGAAGCGTTCGGACTTAGGACTCTGGTGAGTATAACAGATAGTAATAAGGGCGTTATAGTGAAATATAATGGATGGATGATGATCCGTTATGGAAATGAAGACGTCCAGGCAGACGGTGGCTGGGACGACGAGGAAGTCAGTGGAGGAGGTGGTAGACTCGACCTTAGGGAGTATATAATGGACCACTAGAGGTGCGTTATGTGATATGTATGACAGATGAACGAAGATTCGTTAAGCAGCAGAGACGCTAAACGAGACGAAAGGAGAGACGATGAATGAGACGGAAGATGAGACGGAAGCCTTCAACTCTGAGAGAAGGTAACAGACAATGCTGAGGGCATTATATGATGTGAATAATGGACGGGTATAGGTTCGTTAAATGATAGAGACGCAATATGAGACACTGGATGAGACGGTGAGAGGACTATAACGGATCTTATGAGGGGCATTATATGACTATAACATGCCAGTCATGATGCATTATAGACAAAAGGGTGATAAATGGCACGGAAGTGCTTGCCTAGAAATAAAACAAGAATAAGACCCAACCAAGGAAGGCAATGACCCATGAAGGAGACCTCTAACATGCCCAAGAAGACTCGACAAGGGTGAACAACTCAGAGCATCATTAAAATGAGCAAGGAGATGACTCAACTAATTAGTCATAAAACGGGTGTCAACAAATGGTCTTGACCCCGAGTCTCATGACTCAATGACCGTTGGATTTAGAGAGTCTAGAGGACTGTCTAGAGTCCGGTGGCTCAACGCCACTTGGTTCTTTGTGACATTCATGTAGGGTGCATGCATGATTCTCAGAGATTCTCCTCGGAGAGTGGTCACATTAGTGGCTCCCCACTAGTCGTAGCCTTTCGACATGCGTGTGATCCCACCAGGGAGTGGTGGCGAGGCTACCTGAGAGAGATGGCTTTAGGCTAGTTGTCGTGGGCCTCCTACTATGGCGGCTCGAGTCTGGGCCGGGAGGAAGAACCAACTAGAGGGCCTGACGTAGCGCAGTCAGTCAGTGTGTGCACACGTGGTCGGGGACTTCGGACGCGTGTTGACGAGCACGACCCCGACTAGACCCTTGTCAGTATTACTTGTGAGTGTGTCTCAGTTTCTGCCTGGGGCAAACAGGGAGACACTGCGGCGCGGTGTAAGTCGTCAGGGGACGCATCCGGCTGTGCTTCTAGTGGAAGGCACTCCTGTCTTTATCAGGTAGCAACTCTTAGTTTTCAACGTGACGTGTGTCTCAGTTTTCATGCTGTGAGATTGGCGTCAGACATAGCAGGGCTTTTCTGTTTATTTATTCCTATTGTACTCGGTTCTACGTTTTGAGTAGGACTCGCATTTAGCTGCTTTACATTGCAGTTTCTCGTTTTACGAGGTGGGGGTCCGAGTGATCCCTACTGAGCCTTTTGTTATGAGGCTCATTTCCTGTGTTTTTACCGCATTTCAGGTGAGGTGAGACTTCAGAGGAGCACATCTGAGGCTCCACGTTGTTCTAGTGCCTAGGGTTAGTTGCCAGTTGTCAGAGCCGGGGTATGTCCCGTGTAGTTATACTTTCCCTTCTTTACTGCATTAGTTGTGGACTACTGTTGTATCATTAAACTGTTGTTATATTGTGGACCATGTAATTTGCTTAATGTTAATTCTATTTCTTGCTTACTCATATTAATTGAGTAATTTTATAATTATTTTAGATTCTCATATACTTTCACACCATCCCTTTAACCCTTCCGAGTCTTCAGACTCGTGGGTGGCAATTCGAGATTCGGATTATCGGGCATTTCCCGATATTCGGATCCCGGGTCGTTACACTGACTCAGGGGAAAATCGGCTAGAGGACCGGACCAAGAATAGATGGTCTGTGTGTGCACACGTAGTTGGGGGTGGTGGACGTGTGCTGACGAGCATGACCCCGACTAGTCCTTATCTTGTGGTACTATGTTGGTGTCTCAGTTTCCACCTTGGGGCATATAGGGAGACACTGGTGGCTATGGTATAAGTCGTCAAAGGATGCTTCCGGCCTCATCGCTAGTGAGGTAGTACTCCGATCCCTTGAGGGTTCCAGTGCGGGTTTCTCTTCGTATGGTTTACGGTACTGGTGGCTCAGTCTATTCCGTTCCGCGTGGTCGAGGTTTGTTTAGTGGCTGGTGTAGTGGTCCTGTGTAGAGTTCTTTTACTTGTAATTCCTTTCCTCCTTTGCTAGTTATTTATCATTCTTATAATTGGATTATCGCCTACTCCAAGCAGACACTACACCAAATAAAGACAGAAGGGTGAACTCTGAACTAGGAAAAGTCAAAAGCATACCAAACTGTCGACAAGATGCCAGGCTCCAAACGAAGACTTGCAAGGACAACAATAAAGCCTAGGAAAAAACCTAGACAGACGATAGGCAACACGACTAGAACGTCGTGCACACTGCCCCATACGCGACCAAAATGTCGTGCAGGCAACAGACACTGACCTCGAGTACAGCCATGAGAGGGCTAACCCGGTAGGTCACGACGCACAAGAAATGCGAAGAGAACCACAGAGAGTCACGTGCCACGTGACTGGAGTGACTCACCACCAGAAGAACAGTCAGCTGCGTCCATTGACGTCTTATGCTGCACCTACTAGCGTCTTATCCACATCACCTACCGCAAGGACTAGGCCGAGACAAAGACACTGCTAGAACCAAAACAGTACCATAACGTGAGCGACTAGTCAGGGTCACGTCTAACGACGCAAGTCCAAAGCCCCTGACCACGTGTGCATACACTAGCTATCGTCTAAGCCAGGCCTCTAGCTAATATTCTCCCTCCGAAGGACGCTACGATTGACGAGGGGCCCACAGAACTAGCCTAAGAACTGTAAACCAGGAAAGTGCCCTGCTACAAGAGCCATCACGCTGAAGTGTGCCATAAGGCTACGACTAGTGGAGGCTCACAAGACACAGAGACTCAAAACACGAGTGCGGAAGTACAAACAGGCAAGAGAGCACTATCGCACGTACTCTGAGGCACCAATGGCAGCACAGCCACTGCCGACAACTCAGGACAAGGCAACTAGACCTACTCACGTAACGATCCTTGAGTCAGACGACTTAGAGGCAAAATCATCACAGACAACAGAATAAGTCGCCAATCGATCTACTCCTAAGCCAGAGGAAATGACGCTCTGCAGGAAATGACTCACGGAGACCTGAGGGGACACCAAGAACCCTCAACACATCTGGACATGTAAACCAAGGTAGAACGATACCTCGAGGCATCCAGAAATAAGGTCTCAAATTGGACAAAGCCGTCGAGACACACACAGCATGCACAAGCACTCCTGGCCATCCCATCATGGTCACAGCCCTCATAGGATGTCAACAGACACCCACGGGGCATGGGCAAACCACGAGATCAAGCCAAGACAAGCAGAAATCATAGCGGTGGACAACGACTACACTCTGGACAGAGTGAACTATCATTCAACCACTAGGTGAACCCGACAGTCAAGGAAAGCCGCTACAAGCCTAGAGATAAAGACACTAGCAGGTCTAGATCAAGTCGTTAGGGTACTATCGCAGTCAAGGAAAAGACCACACCTAGTCACCTGAACCGACCGATCCAGAAACCACCGACATGCAGACACTGCCCTAAAACACAAATCTAAGATAGACAGACACACAGAATAGACATAGAACCAAACAATGGCCATCACGGCCACAACAGGACTGTAACACACCTCTATAAGGCGTTACCTACTATAACGCACCATCACAGGGGCGTTAGGGAAAGCAGACCTAACATCCAATGCAGACCATGTAACGCACCAAGACAGGCGCGCCACATCATCATAACACACTAGGATAGGGGTGTTATGGCCAACGGACCAGAACTCAAATGAAGGGCATGTAACGGACCTCCATAGGCGCGTTACACAAGCTTAACGCACCATAACAGGGGCGTTAAAGCCAACAGACCCAAAACACTAACACGGACAAGAGGCATATACCAGACCAGGCTGAGTCCGCCACAGCCACAAGGCGCATGGGGGTAGGCGCGTTACACCAACCACCATAGCCAGACAAACGTCAGTCAAACATAATGTAACAGACCCACACAGGTGCGTTACCTACCATAATGCACGGGGAGAGATCTGTTACAGTGAATCGACTCACACGATCTTCGAGACAGACACGATCGTCGAGGGTCTGACACAGCAGCAGGCCTCAAAAACCACAGCACATAATGCACCAAGCCAAGCACGTTACAGGCATGTGACGGTCCTAAGCTGGTCCGTCACACCAAGGACATAACACACGACCATAGGCACATTATAGTGATGTGACGGTCCGGTACTGATCCATCACACGACCCCTACCTCGAAGAACGTAAAATGGCCACAGTTGTGGCGGTCTATCGGGGGATCATCACACAGTGTGACAGTCACTAGAGTGACCGTTACACGAATCCGGCGAGTAAAATAGGGGAACGACCAAATCGGCCCGTTCCATGCCCCTTTCATGTCGAAGCACGGGGGAAATAATGCCACATGATGAAAAACAACCCCTGGAGACTAAAAACACCACATGCATGCACTAAAACGTGAAATCAGGACGATTCCAACGAATCGACCCAAATCGAGTCACCGGGGTTCCCAGACTCCTACTGGCCCCAAATGACAACCGATCGACACGAAACTGGTGGGGTTGGGATCCTGACATCCCAGCGGTCAGTATTCTCTCTCCTCTTTTCTCCTCTCCCCCAGACACGTGACCCTAGTGGAGCTAGATGAGGTGGTGATGCCGTGGAGTTGATCTGAGGTGTGATGGTGCGAGTATCGGAGCGTGGCGTTAGCGTGATCCCATTCGTGGATTCAAAGCTGACGTGGGTTATTCCTATGGTAGTTTTCTATGAGGTTTGACCATTTTGGCTCGCGATATCTTTGGTGGTGGTAGGGGGATAGATGCCCTACTCTTTTCCAACATTTTCTCCCGATTTGGAGCCAAACAGTGTGAGTTTGAGCGGGTTTTGTCCTATTTGGGTGAACTGCATGTTCGGGGGGTGTGAGTCGTGTTCGTTGTTACAGGTGACGGCTTGTAGTTCAAATGGTTTCAATTGAACCTCTATCATGTTCGGATGCCATTCCCGCCTATTTTGTTGTGTTTGGTCGTGATTTGGGGTCGGTAGGAGGCCGGTTTCCCTCGTGAGTCAGTTTGGGTGGATTTGTGGAAAATCACACGTTTCGTGTCATTTTGTGTTTTCTAGATCCCTTCCGACTTGTGGAAGGTGTATACTGTGTCTAGGGATGTTTCCCCATCGTTTAGAAGTGATTGTGGCGTGGAAAGATCAAGTTTTGGAGAATTCTGTGATTTTCGCACCATGACGAGAATGCGCTGGTTGCATTAGTCTCGTTCTCAGTATAACACGCAGTATCGTGTAGTCACGTTCATCGAGAGAGATGAACAATTGGGCGGTTGGGAACGTAGTCCTTGTGTTGGATGCGATCCTAAAGAATGCGACCCAGGCTATGGCCACGATCTTATGTTAACGCGCCCTAGGCTACGACCGCGTTATTATGTTATCAGGCTTGAGGTTTTGGCTATGTCTATTTAACGTATCCTAAGCGTACGCCGCGTTAACAGGTTGATGTGCTGGAGGTGTTGGACACGTTTTGGTGACATCACAACCCACCGTGGGGGTGCGTTAACCATCACAACGTAGGCAATGAGCGCGTTAATGTCTTCTGTTTCTAGTGTTTTTTTTCGAGTTGTCTCGTGCTTTGGTGAACCCAAGATTCAGTGCCTTGTTGGCATTTGACTCGACGGATGCCTTGGGTGTTCCATGAGAGTCATATATGGTGTCGAGGGATCCCAAAAGAGTGGCTTCATCTCGAGTTGTGTTCAGTGTTTCTTCCTTGTTTGTTGGCTTGGCTTCGACCCCTTGGTAAGCCCATTGTACGTGGATGTCTTGGACGTCCTATGAGGGCTGTGAGCGTGTTATAGGGTGTTTGGAAGTGCCATTATATCGAGCAATGTTTTGTGCATTTCGAGGGTCATTATGATTTCTGGTCAACCCGGTTGTGACCTAGTGGTTGACAGATGACCTCGTGAGTGTCATGGTTATCCTGTATGGATCAAGACTTTAGTTTCAGATGCTCGAAGGTATTATCTTGCCACAGTTTTTGTGCCTATGTGGTTTGAGGGCTTTGATGCTCCCTCATGTTGTGTGGTTTGTGTTATACGGAATCGAGAGCCCTATGTGCAGCATTCAGGCTAAGGACTTGTGTTTTATCATGATTTGGCTAAGGGACTAGGTTGATTAACAGTATGTTACCGCGATGTGTGACGATCTTGACCCAAGTCGTATGACTCAAGGATCGTTATATGTCGGTCTAGTTGTCTATCCTGAGTCTGGTGACTGTTCTGTGTACTGCCTTGTGCTTCGTGGTACATGCGATAGGTGAGTGCTTACCCTATCTGTACTTCGATGTTTCTATTTTGAGTCTCTGTGTCTAGTGAACCTCCACTAGTCGTAGCCTGACGACACTTTAGCCTGTCGGCCCACCTGGGAGTGGTGGCGGGGTGAGTTCCTGAGAGATGATTTTTAGGCTAGTTTTCGTGGGCCCCCTTGCTTTGCAGTAGCATCCTATTGGGGGGAAACTAGCTAGAGGCCTGGCTCAAGGCAATGGGCTTATGTGTGCACACGTAATCAGGGGCATTTAGACGAGCGCCGATGGGCGTGACCCTGACTAGTCACTCATTACTATTGTTCCTTGCACTTGGTATAGTGTCTCAGTCACCGTATTCGAGGCGAGTGTGAGACGCTTGAGGCGCAGTGTAAGATGTCAGTGGACGCATCTGGCTTTGCTTCTATGAGGAGGTACTTCTGTCACATGACACGTGACTTGTGGATTTATGACAGGTTCTCCATCATGGTTGACGTGGTGCTTCGGGTAGTTGTCTCTGGCTTCTCCGTGGCTTGTGTAGCGTACACGACGGTGAGGTCGTGGTTGCGCTGGTGTTTTAGGTGTGTTTTCCTACGTCCGAGAGGTCGTGATGTGGAGCCTACACGTCTATTGTAGCATGATGTGTTCTGGCAATGTAATCGGGTTTTCTTGAGATTAGTTTGGCAACTCCCTACAAGGTGTGTGGAAAGTTGTATCTTTCCCGATTAGGAGTAGTTTAGAGTGCCGAGGTCTTATCGACTGTCATGTATATATATATATATGTGTGTGTGTGTAATATAAGTATACGTATGGATGTACGAATATATATATACACATATGTATACATGTACATATATACGCATGCGTATGTGCTTCTATAAGTAAAACACCCAGTCGCATATGTAAGTACGTCACACGATGGGTCAAGGCCGTCTCCTTCGCCGGACGATGGAGCCTCGGGACCGACCTCAAGGAACCAGTGCACTCACGGGCACCGCTCAGCTCATCCTTCGCCCGCGCTACCCGTGGGTGGGGGGCATTTGTGGACGTACAAAATCGCACGCCCATATGTCCCTGCCAGTCCAACAACAACAAACAACTTCGACCGAAGAGTCCATGGAGGGGACGTCCCACCCAGACCCTCCGAACAGACAACATGCTGCCATGGAGCTGTCTCTGGAACAACGACAACGAAGAGAAGATAGGCCCTGGGGAAGCTCACTGCTCGTTGGCCCCCAAAAAGAATCAAACAGACCGTTGATTGGGTCCGGAATAAGTCATGCCGGCACGCTCCTGGGGCTTCTTCGCCGGCACACCACGTGCCTTCAACGGCACACCCCCGCAAGAGCCCTTCAGCGGCACACCTCCAAGCCGTTCAGCGGTGCAGCCGCTTTGCCCTTCAGCGGCACACTCAGGCAGGCTCCTCAGCGGCACGCCTTCAGGCCATTCAGCGGTGCAGCCGCTTTGCCCCTTTAGCGGCATAGCGTACAGCCCTTCAACGGCACGGCCGCCTGGGCCTCTTCAGCGGCACAGCCTTACTCTCCAGCGGCATAGCCCCCCCATGTCCGTCCGACACGGAAGATCTCACGCCACCCTACGGGGATTTTTGGTGCATAGTGGGTATAGCTGAGCTGTCACCCCAAGAAGGGGCCACGCTGGCTATCACCCTACGGGAGGTCAAATCCCATTTAATGGGGCATTTCCCGCCACCCGACTAAGCACGCTGCGGTGAAGGGAGGTATAAAAAGAACCCCTTCTTCCCCACGCACCGGGGCAAGCAGAGACACAGAGGGACAGGCAGGCTCACCGGGAAGAAGAGAAGAAGAAGAAGAAGGAGAGCTCCGCCGTGGAAGATCCTCCTACCACGACTAGAAGAAAGAGTAAGGGAGAGAAGGAGAGAGTGAGAGGTGTAGGAGGGAGAGCAGGGAAAGCAGGGTGCTGTCGCCCCTTCCTAGCCCCAACTCCTCCCTTTCCTTCTTCCCTCTCCGTTGTAATCCTCACTCCGTGTTCCTCGTAAATGAAAGCTCAGTTCCTCGGGTTCCTCCGCCGTCCCTGTTCGCTTGAGTTTGTGCTCGCATCCGATGGTTTCTTCCCCCCGGCAGTGCTCTTCTCTTCCCCATCAGTGATCCCGTCACCTCGGGTGAGGGCCCTTCTACCTCCATTTCCCCCCTCTGTGGCCTAAGCCCTTCTACCTCTAGCCCCCCTCGAGCACCCAGTCCCCACTTCTCCCTCTCCTAACTGAGGCTTTCCCTCCCGCCAGGTCGGGCTCGAAGACCCCATGGCTTTCTTCTCCCCCTCACTCGTTTAAACTCGCCCCGTTTAGCCAGCCTCTGGTCTTTAGGCCCTTGAACCAACCTTCGTCGGCACACTCCCTCAGCGGCATGCCCTTGCCCCCCCTCTCCAACGGCGCACCCCTATTCTATCTCCCCAACACACCCTGGGTCTTCCCTACCCGGCACGCCTTATAGACCTTCACCTTCTTCAACGGTACGGCTCCTGCCCGGCACACCCTCCACGCTTTAGAACTCCTCACCGGTACAGCCTTTCAATGGCACACTCCTTGGGCTTCTTGACGGCACACCAACCTTTGCCCCTCAACCCCAGTGTCTGTGTCTAATCCTACAGCCCTCCCTTCGTTGCTCCCTTCAGGTTTTTCAAGGTCTGTCCCAGGTGTTGCCGTCTTCGAACGCCCACCTCTATTTGTTGGGTTCCGCCACTCCATGTGGGCGCGTTCCCCGCTTCTCCCTTTCGTCCGGGTCAAGGGGAGATTCTACCAAATTTTTGTTAAAAATGACAACATGACAAAGATAAAAAGGAGTAACAAACAAATGAAATAACGATTAATAAACATTGTTAATGATGACAAGTGAACCCTGGGCGTCGTAAGGATACTCAGACCGGATAACGATTAAGCACCTCAGACAATTACAAATCTAGGAGGGAGGAATGATTTATATAAACCTGTATCAGATTATGAGACAGAAGAAAAGAAAGGCCTTAAAATGACCAAGGGAGTGTGCCCTTCACACCCTTCAATGGTACACATCCAGCCCCTTCTCCGGCATGCCTCTCTGGCCGACGTACATCCTTGGCCGGTACACCCTCCAACGGTGCACACTCCTTCAGCAGCACACACACCCACATACACAAACACCCCTTCAGCGGCACACACACTCACATACACAAACACTCCTTCAGTGGCACAGTCCCTTTGCATCCCCCTCGCCGGTACACCTTATTCTGTTCGGAGGGTCCGGACGGGACGTGTCCTCCAGAGATTGACTTCTCTTCGCCATTGTGATTCCGGGGGATGGCTTCACGTTGGCATGGTGTCTGTTCGGAGGGTCCGGACGGGACGTGTCCTCTAGGGTCTCTTCTGTTGAAGATTTGTTGTTGCTGTTGGACTGGCGGAGACACGGGGGTGTGCGATTTTGCACGTCCACAAACGCACACCACTAGGGGCGTCACAGTACCTAACGGACCACTGCTGGTGCGTTAGGCCACGGAACAAAGCTATCTTTGGCGCACTCCCCTCGGGACATCACAGTCCCTAACGGAGCACTGCTAGTGCATTAGGTGGAAAGGAGGCGTCAGCCCTGACACTCCTACAGAAACACAGTGTCTCAGTTTGGCGTAACACGAAAGCCCAGAACACGAGAAGTCACCCGGACTCTCAAACCCACAGACACGCTAAACGAGGTAGCACGGTCCTCCCGACACCCTCAAAACACAGACACAGAACCCACGGGTGTCTGGGGCATTCAAGAGACCGCACGTCGACCACTGGGTCACAACCGAGTCGACCAGGGATCCATACATCATGGAACGAACACGACGAACACGAAAACTCACCTCGGTGCAACACAGTGCCTGGCGGTATAACATTGGGCCGTCACAGTCTGTAACGGTCCAAACCTCGACCGCCACAATAACTCTGACGGTCCAACACAGGGCCGTCAGAAGAACAGGGCACCCTGGCTCTAACGCACCCAGCTTGGGGTGCCACAGCCCTAACGCACCTGTCCAGGGGCGTTAGAGAACAGGCCACATCAATTGTGACGCTCCTATCAAGGGGCGTCACACAGCTCTAACGCGCCTTCCTCAAGGCGTTAAATGACGGGCAGCGTCAACCCTGACGCTCACAGCGAGGGGCGTCACAGTGCTGCAACGCGCCTACCTTGGTAGGTTATAACGCACAAGCCACCAATGGTCAAAAAACACGAGAACGGATGTAACGGTCGAACCCTAGGCCGCCACAGCATGTGACTGTTTATTGTGAGGCTGTCACATGACTGGGGGACCTGCCGACACTACAGGGACCTGTAACGCACCCTTCCAGGGGCATTACAGACTGTGGCGGTCACTGGAACGACTACCACAGCGTCCCAGGCACGAAAACGGCGAATCAACCCAAAAATTCCATTCCACGCCCCGATCATCCACAGATGATGGGGAAAACAACGGGGAAGCTCCCCTTTGGCCCCTAGCATGCATCTAGACCCTCGAATCGGTCCGAAACGCGGTAGAATGGTAGATCGTCTCACAATCTCAAAATCATGATTTTTTCCCCAAATCGCTCAAATAAACCCGCTCGGCTCACCGTGGCCTACCAAAATTGCGGGAAAGGAAGTGCACAAGCTGGGGATCCATCTCCCTACCTCCACCGAAGAAACAACGTGCCGTGGATGCCGATCCACGAAGAAATCACCGTGAAACCCTCGCTGGCTCACGAACGCGCCCCCCGAGCTTTACCGCGCCTCCACTGCCTCGATCCTCACCTGTCCTCGCCCGCGCTGCCTCACTCCGTCGGCCGCCAGAGAAGGGAGGGGAGAAAGAGAGTGTGAGAGAAGAGAGAGGGAGAGAGGGTGAGAAATGCGAGATGTGGGAGAGAGAAAGGGTTAAGGGTTTATATAGGGAAAAATCTAAAATTTTAGAAAAATATGAAAAAATTACCTCCGCAATCCTCGCGAAGAGTACATCACAGTGGTAACGTTCCGGGAGAACGTAACGGTTCACCCTATACAGGGTTCCGAAGGTGAATGCCGATACACGATCGGGAATCAAAAAACGTGCAGAAAAACCCACGGAACGCACCCCAGACCTCCGAAATAGCTCCGAATAGCACATATCCGAGCACGGAAGATGTCCGAAACACAATTTCGGACACAACGGAGCCGAACACTCCGAGAAGGCAGATTCGGGACCCATAGAGGAGGTTCCGAAACCCACGAAACCTGACCCAATAAATATCTGGGAAATACCCGAAAGGTCCGGGGCATTACAGCCCTCCCCCCTTAAAGGAATTTTGTCCTCGAAATTTGGGACAAACACCGAAACACAGGGGAAGCATGTCGTAACTTACTGACAACGTCGACAGAACACCAACACAAAAAATCTTGATTCTCACAAAACTCCATACCCGAGGGACACAGCCAGATTACAATCACCAATAACACCTCGCTGTTGTAATGACCCAAGATCTGGATGCTGGGAAGAACCCGATACCATTCAAATCCTAGCCTGTCGAACATGAGTCAAAGGACTCGGAAGGGCTAAAGGGAGTGTGGAGGCACAAAGATATAGGAAATAAGGCAGGACAACCCAACAATTAATAGAAATAAATTAGCAACTAACTACAACAATAGAGTCTAGTCCAATAGAAAGTACAGTCTAAAAGTAGTAAAACATACCACATGCCAAGTGAACACTCGGCCGTGAAAAGAGGGGTAGATCTATTCACCCCTCCCCTCTAGATCTGCCATCCACTACTCAACAGCGTGGTCGTTTGTTCATCCATAGAACCAATACCTCAGGGAAATAGCGACCGTATACAGAGGCTCTATTTAAATAACGCCCATCCCTTGGTCACAGTATTCAAAAAGATCAGAAAAATAGAAAAATCTACTCATTAAGTCATTAATGAAGTTCACTTTGGGGCATTATATTGTGACATGAAATTTACTCAACATAACATCACTTTTGGCGTGTCTATAGTGATCAGTTAGGTCAATGCTCGAGGAGTGGTGAATTATAGTTCGAGGAATTACAACGATGGTGCATCTGGAGATGCTGTGAATGCAGTCCGATGGAACACTTGGCGAGTGTTGTCAGAGGAACTGACCTGATGGTGGTGATGGTTTATCGAATGTTGGAAGATGTAGTTCCCAGCGTGCACGAGGTTTAAGGTTAGGTCAAGCATGGAGATCTCCCGATTTTTCGGAGGTATGCTAGCTTCTCCTTGGTCAGAGAGGATCGCATTTTGCTAAGTTCCCTCATTTTGCATCGTATGTTTGGACTAGCTGGCCTCCTCTTGTGTGTGCTATGAAGTGTGTGCGAGATGAATTTGGGGTTGCGGCAAGGTGGTTGTCTGTAAAGAGCAATGCCCATCCCTTGATGTGTAAGGGTGTGTTGGCACTATTTTAGAAGGATGAGTGCCAGTTAGGTAGTGCTTGCGAAGACTCCTGGTTGGCATTGTGATTTCCAATGTGTTGTGGATCAGAGCCCGTGGAGTTACATAGGATTACTAGATTAAGAGAGAGAATCTACGCTCTGTGTTCGAGGTAATGGAGCTTTCCTCACCCTATTTTCAGAGTTAACCAGTCGAGTTGAGGAGTGTCGGGATGACGGATCTCGAGTCATTGTGGTGGCTATGGGCGTGGATCAGAATGCACAATGGAAGCCTGGTGGGCCCATAACCCACAGGTCCAAGATCATAGCATTGGTTGCTACGAGCAGATTTTTGAGGATGAGTAGAGCATTAGAGGATCGGTTCCCCAGTGTAAGATTGTCTCAAGCTGCGTGAGCCCTGTTGGTTGCCATGCCATTGCTGAGGCATTGTGGGTTGTGGCACTGGCAGGATGGAGAGTTTGGGAAACGTGATGGCAACTTTGCCACATGAGTACCCTATCCATGCATTGGAAGCCATGTCAGGTGTTTGGTGCTAGACCCGGATGGGGTCGCTGAGGAAGTCACCTGATGGAGGATGAGGTCATAATGGTCAGAGTCGGAAGCTTGCTACCCGACTTATGTTGGAAGTTGTGTCCTCGGTAGGATCATGGTCTTAAGAGAAGTGATCTCTGAGAGATTATGGGTCCCAGTTGGTAGCTATGAGAAACTGGTAAGGCTAGCCAAGTGGTCGACCATGGCAAGGTCTGCATTATCAGGGGACCCGTGTGCATTGGTCACGGCATCATCGACTAGGTTGCTATGATAGCAAGCGACACTTGGTTGCCTTGGAGATGTGTGTTGTGGTTTGTAAGAGATTGTGTTCTATGGCTCGATGGTGCGAGCGGAGGTGAGGATTGGCAGGCGTCCATTTGGAATAATTAAGACAAGATGGGATTAGATTGTGTAATGGACGATGTCTGTGTATGATGGTCCCTGGAGGGACGTTGTCATTGGATGGTGATCCTTGGTCTGTGACTAGCAAGGAAGGATTTTCGTGTAAGCCTGAGTCGAGTGATGTGAGGACCAAGGATTGTGGAATCCTATCATTTGTTTTCATCGTGCTCCCCTAAAAGGGTAGAGTTAGCATGAGAATCGTAATCGGATGCGACATTCGAGTGAGGATTGGCTTGAGATGTAGTGATGGTCTGTGCGTGAGTCAACAGATGGCCTGTTGAGAGTTCGATTGTGCTCATCAGATCTAATGAAGGACCGAGAAAGAAGGAAGAAGTTGAGCAAGTCAAGGTTTCCCATTGACGAATAGATAGTGACCGACGAATGGTCTTTCATAGACAGAAGATGCTGGTTGTTGTGGCTCAAGAATGGTGAGAGTCATGTTCCAGTGAGGCCTTGGGTGGTCTATTATATGATGTGTCTCTTCCCAGACTGGATCTGGGATTTGTTGGAAGTTTGCATTTTGTCAGAGTTGGTCCAGTGCTGTTACGAGCGTTTAACTTGCCAGGTGTGAGATGGTTCATGGTGTGGAGCTAACGGATTTGTCGCAGTCAATTGGGGTGACTGTGTGAGCTGGTCGAGACTCAATGATGGTTGTCCTTGGCGTAGGGCATGAGACCAATCAGCTAGTAGTGAAGTTGGTGATCGATTGGTCCACAGAGCTTGAGATTTTATCGGTGGCTATTTCTCATGACGAGGATTGCGTCTCCTCGGTGAGTGAGATGGTGGCAGCGATGCTGTGGTTGGATTCCCGTTGTGGATGAGGTGATCCCAGACTCATACTCGTTCGTGTGACGCCTGCTGTAATGATCGATGTGTATATGGTGTGTGGAGCGAGGCATTCTGTTCGTGATCAAGGTCTGGCTGTGTCCCTCAGGATCTGTGTTTTTGTGAGTATCGAGGTTTTGGCTAGAGCTCTGGGAGCATTGCCAGCTAGGTGTGTTATTCTTCCTCTTGAGTTGTGGTTGCCTCAAATTTCGAGGATGAAATTTTTATAAGGAGGGGAGGACTATAACACCCTGGATTTTCTCAGATCTGAATCTGTGAGTTCAGAGCATCTTGGTGAGTCCCGGAGTGTGTTTTACGACTTACATGTGTTTTTCCCTGTCGAGCTTTTGGAACCCTGTGTAGGGTGAACCGATGCGTTGCAGGGCTCCGGGACATTGCAGGCGCATTGTGCATTTTTTGAGGATCGTGGGAAGTATTTTTCAAAATTTTTATATTTTCTAGATTTCAAAAATCCCAAATTTTCTGCTATAAATATAACCCTCACCCCCCTCTCTCACTCCCCATTCTCTCTCTCATCTTTTTCTCTTTGCCTCTCCCTCTAGTAGCTGACGGTGGTGGAGGAGGGCGAGGCAGAGATGTTGCGAGGGCGGGGAGCGAGGATGGGTTGAGAATCGAGGGGCGGTGGCGCGTCAAAGCTTGCTCATGAGTTCATGAACTGGCGGGATTTTTGCAAGCATTTTCGCATGGAACTATGTCCACGGCACGCGGAATCTTCGGTGGAGGTAGGGGGATGGTTTCCCAACTCTTGTAGTTCATTTCTCGTGATTTTTGTAGGCCGTTGTATGCCGAGGGGAGTTTATTTCACTCCAGGGGGGAAAATCATGCTTTTAGGGCGTATGGCGATTTTGTCGGATCGATCGACGTTTTGCTGTTTATTTCCTTCCATTTTGGTGTTTTGGGACCTTGGGGATGGTCCCCTATGTTTTCCCCGTCGATTGGGATTGATTGGGGCATGGAAACGAGCCCCAAGAGTGGGTTCGAACGAGGTTGTCGATGCTTTCGATCGATCAACCAGTTGTGGATGGTCGACCAAATGGGCTAGCATGCAAGGCTGAACTCTACAGAGTTCGGTCGATCGACCCTAAGGGGCCGGTCGACCGATCTCTACATGGGAGGTCGACGCAGCCGCGCTGCGTCGACGCTCCTTGCTGGCAAGTCAACCGACCGGACTGGTCTGGTCGACCAACCAACACAGGATGCATTGGTTGACAGACCCAAGTAGGTTGGTCAATCGAAATTCCTTAGCCTTGCCCATTTTATCTCCCAGTCAACCCGGTTGAGACCCAATGGTCGACCAATGACTGTGTGGTTGTCCCGAACACCCCGTGGGGACCATGGCCTTATTTTTGGGTGTTCGGAGGTGCTGTGTTATCTTGATTATCATGCCCATGGGTTTTACGATTCTAAGTGGCCCTCTGGTGTTCCGAGATTTTGTGTTATGCCTAATTAAGTCCCCGTGCATCGGCCTAAGTGCGGAGGGTCATTCACGCATGCTGATAGTTTTTTTCGAAAGTGATTTTCATGTGGGCCATGTGTATGGCCTATGGACTACGAGTCCAATTACCCAGCCTGGGGATGGAAGGTTCTTAGCTTCCCTTTGAAAAGGGATTAGGGTTGGTGGTCATGAACTGCCATAATAAGTATTTTACCATGGTTTCTGACCTAGGGATAGGCCAGATTGACGACATGGAGCTGTCCTTGTTTGACGGTCTTGACCCTGAGTCTTGTGACGCAAGGACCGCTATTTTAGTAGGTCTAGTGTATTGCCCATAGTCCAGTGGCATCATGTCACTAGTTATCCGAGCTAATTATGATGGGCTCATGAGCAGCCTGTCTGTATTCTGGTGGTTTCTGTCAAGAGTTGTCTGCTTAATGGCCCCCACTAGTCGTTGCTTGTCTGGGCACGCGTGTGCTGACCAGCCTGGGAGTAGGCGGCGGGCAACACTTGGGAGAGACAACTTTTAGGTTGGTTGCCGTAGGGCCTCCCCTGTAGCAGCTCGAGTTCGGGCCGGGAGGAAAACCTACTAGAGGGCCTGACTTTGTGCTGTCGGTTAGTGTATGCACACATGGTCGGGGACTACGGACGAGTGTTAACAAGCACGGCCCTAACTAGTCCTTTGTTCTGTGGTTACTATTACGGTGTCTTAGTTTCTGCCTGGGGTGAGTAGGGAGACACCCGAGGCACAGACTAAGATGTCAGGGGACACTTCCAACCTTGCTTCTAGTGGGTTGTACTCCCATCACGTAATGACACTCTCATGACCCGAGTTTCAGTTTCCCGTCTGTGAGACATGGTTTTACGAGTAATTCTCACATGATTTCCCACTATAGAGGTCTAGGATTTTCGGTAAGGATTACCGTGGGTTTTCCTTGGACGGCATAGGGTTCATGACAGTGAGGTCGTGATCGTGCTCCCAGACAACGTGGTCTTGGGTTGGGCCTTCGTCTGTGAGGACATGCCTCCACGATAGAGGTGTCGTGGTATTTCTTCTGGTAGTGTAGTCAGGGTTTTCCCGGTAGCCCGATGGTCCCCCGACTGTGAGATCGTGGTGTGTTTCTGGTACTGTAGGAGTAGCTATAGAGCTGAGATTTCACCGGCCACCGTGTTCTCTTTTATGGCTGTTCCTTCCACCGTCGTTGCTATTGTTGTTGATTGTTGCTTGCGCTGCTTTACTGCCATTATTTTCAGTTGGGGTTCTGCGGGACCCCTACTGAGCCAGTGATAGGAGGCTCACCCCCTGCTTTTCAGGTGTGGCGGTCCCTCTGGAGGTTCGGAGGCATGGAGCATGGTTCGTAGTTGCCAACTTGCCAGGCCGAGTGTTCACTTGATGTTGGGTATGTTTCACGTTCGCGCGATAGAGCGGCGGTTGGAGCGTGGCGGGCGTAGTCCCTCGGTGGATTCTGAGAAGGCGTCGTTCATGTTCTGAGTGGTTTTCGACGTGGATCAGTCGCTTTGGCCCGTGATTTCTTCGGTGGAGGTAGGGAGATGGATCACCACTTCATCCTCTATGTTTTCCTTGTCCCTACACACCGTTTAGTGCTCAAACGAGTGAGATCAAGCTCGTTGGGATTTCGTGGGTTTCGTAGGCTTCGTCGGAAATCGGTGACAGTTCTGTGATCGATTAGTGTCAATAGACTCCCTGGAACGTCAGTGTTCCATAGTCACCGATTTCATCTCGATTGGTGGTCCTGTTTGACCGTGGGGAGCCAGGGAAGTCCGGTTGTCCCATTGGGGTGATTTCGTTAGAATTGCCCATTTCTTGCGATCCGTGTATTGTTTTGGCTCCGGATGGTGTCCATGTGATTGTATGCGTGTCCATGGCTGCATCCCCTTCGTCTCGGCACGAATGGGGTGTGGGAAGGCCAAGATTGGGCCAACCCTATGGTTTGCTCGTCGTCATAGTTGGACGGTCGAACCAGGTGCCATTCATCCCCTTGAGTGGCCAGCCACAGACCATTCATCTCCATTCAGTTTTGAGGTTGAGTGGTCTATCGTTAGACCACTCATGGTATGGGCGGCCAGGTGTGGACCGCTTATCCCCTCGTGGGTGGCCTGTCTCTAGCCGCTTGTCTTCCCGTTGGGATGTGCGTCCAGTCTTTGACTATTTATCCCAGTTGACATTTGGGCAACAGTTGCGTGTCGGTCGCGTTAGGCGATCTGGTCAAGGTAGTTTTGACTGGCACTATAGTATGTCGATTTCATTAGGCGGTTTGGTCAAGACCATTTTGACCATGAACCGTTCTGGGTCGTGGGCTTGAGCGGCCAAGACATGACCGCTCATCCCCTTGGGCGGTTCTGCCCTCACCGCCTATCCCACTTAGGATTTTAGGTGTCTAACCCTTGAGCGGCCCTCTCTGGACCATTCATGCCCTAGGGCGGCCCCCTTGTAACCGCCCATCCCCTTTGATATTTTTGGTTGGCCGTATAGGTTTGTTTTGTGTTGGTCTGTCTTAGGTTTGTGTTCTAGGACGGTGTCTGAGCGTCGTTTCCTGACGTACTAGTTTCCGTGCATCTTGGCGTGGCCTTGTGGTCTGCCCGTTGTCCCATGGATGTCTCTTGATGTCCTATGAGGGCTATGACCATGATATGAGGTGGACAGGAGTGTTCTTGCTGTGAGAAGTCTTCTGTAATACTTTTTAACGTCGTTGTCTAGCTCCGGTCAACCCGGTGTGACCCAGTGGTTGACAGGTAACCTTGTGTGTGTCTCAGCAGTTCTGTCCAGTTTGAGACATGGTTTTGGATGCAGTGAGGTGTCGTCTTACCCCGTTCTACGTATCCAAGTGTGTTGAGGGTTCTCAGTGTTCTCTCAGGTCTCCGTGAGTCATTTCTTACTGTGAGTCATTTCTTCTGGCTTAAGATTAGACCGATTGGCAGCTTGTTCTGCTTGTACGATGATCATGACTCCGAGTCGTGAGACTCAAGGATCGTTATAGCTTCAGGTCCAGTTGCCTTGTCCTGAGTCTGTCGACAGTTGCCTGTACTAGCATTGGTGCTTCGTAGTATGTGTGATAAGACTTCGTTGACTGTCTGTACTTCGGCACTTGCGTTTTAGAGTCTGTGTCTTGTGATCCTCCACTAGTCGTAGCATTACGACATGTTACGGTGTGTCGGCTCTTGTAGCGGGGCACTTCCCGATTTACGGTTTTTAAGCTAGTTTCTGTGGGCTCCCTTGCTTTGAAGTAGCGTCCGCTTGGGGAGAAAACTAGCTAGAGACCTGGCTCAGGACGATGAGCTAGTGTGTGCACAAGTGGTCAGGGGCTTGGACTGATGCCGACGGGCGCCACCCTATATAGTCACTCGTGACTGTAGTTCTGTTCTGGTTCTGACAGTGTCATAATCTCTGTCGTGCCTGTTGGGCAACAGCATAGATGAGATACTTGTCGGCGCAGCATAAGACGTCAGTGGATGCAGCTGGATGTTCTTCTAGTGAGGGTTGTACTTCAGACACGTGACTTTTACGTGACTCTCGTATTTCTCGAGTGTCATGACCTTTCTAGGTTAGCCCTCTCGTGGCTTTGCCTGAGGTCATTGTTATGTCATGAGCACGATGTTCTAGTCGTGTGTGTTTCGGTGGCTGTCTAGGTCATTTCTAGGCCTTCTTTCCTATCTTTGTAGTTTCGATGAATCGGCAACTTCTGAATTAGCCAGTTCAGAGTTCGCCCTTCTGTTGCTGTTAGGAGTAGCTTCGGGTGCTGAGGTTAGTTCAATAGCTATTTGTTTGGTACGGGTTATTCCCCTCTTCATTACCTGCTCCCTACTCCTACTTCCTTTTCTTTTACAGCTTTCTAGTGTAGTTTTCCTGCTTTACTACCTGCTGTTTCACCAAGTAGATCAAATTTCAGTTGGTGAAAAAAAAACATTTTTTGACAAGTCGGACTTTGTAAGGTTTAATGTACAGAACAGCCGAGTTAAAAAACGACATTCTACTAGAAGACAAACAAATTTCAGCTTTAGCCCTTTTCGTAAGGGATTCCTATTTAATAAATGCGAATCAAAAACAGCCAGTTCCACCTCCACTTCAGGTCCCTCCCCGCACCGTGATTGTGTCTTATCCGAATATCATGCCGGCGCCACGTTATCCTCTCTCTCTCTCTCTCACACACACACACACACTGAGACCCTCACTAAGGAGGGGCAACCATGGCGGTTGCCTTGTCCGAACTCCATCCCACCTGCTACTTCTCCCACCACTCCCGCAGAACACCCTCACCATCATCACCATGCCCCTGCAGGGTCTTCCCGACTTTCCATTGCAACAGAGTCTCCAAGGTCAGCACTACCCCAGCAACCATCCCTCGAAGAAACCCATTTGGGGCCGGGGCTTCCCTGCATGCCAAGGTACCACCGTTGCAGTCCCTGTCCCAGTCTCAGCCCCAGTCCCTGGCTTCCCAGGAGAGCCGCTTCATGAGGCTGCTCAACCGGGCCTGCAAGGCCGGCAAGTACGGCGAGGCCCTCTACTTTCTTGAGTACACGGTGGGCAGGGGCCACCCGCCGGACGTCATCCTCTGCACCAAGCTCATCAAGGGCTTCTTCAACCTGCGGGACGTTGGCAGGGCCGTACGGGTCATGGACATCCTGGAGGCACACGGGGAGCCCGACGTGTTCGCCTACAATGCCCTCCTCGGCGGATTCTGCAAGATGAATCGCATTGAGTCTGCCATGGAGGCACTGGACCGGATGCGGCGGCGCGGGCTCTCCCCGGACGTCGTCACCTACAACATCCTGCTAGGGAGCCTCTGTGGCAGGGGGAAGCTGGGTTTGGCGATGGAGGTGCTCGACCGGCTGCTGGAGGACGACTGCTGCCCCACGGTGGTCACCTTCACGATCCTGATCGAGGCGACGATCATGGAGGGCGGCGGCATTGAGCCTGCGATGAAGCTGCTGGAGGAGATGGCGTCCAAAGGGCTGAAACCTGACAAATATACCTACAACGCCATCATCAGAGGGATGTGTAGAGAAGGGCAGGTCGATAAAGCTCGTGACTTCGTCAGGAACATGCCCTCCAGAGGCTGTGAGCCCGACGCCATCTCCTACAACATCCTGTTAAGGGGTCTACTGAGTAAGAAGAGGTGGGGGAACGCGCAGCAGCTGCTCGACGAAATGATATCCACGGGCCGAAAGCCCAATGTGGTCACTTACAGCATCTTGATCAACTGTCTGTGTCAGGAGGGCATGGTCGACAGGGCACTGGAGGTCTTGAAGGAGATGATGCAGAGGGGCCTGAAACCGGACACCTACAGCTATGATCCCCTGATCTCTGCTTATTGCAAAGAGGGGAGGCTGGATTCGGCGATCCAGTTCATGGAGTACATGATGGCTAATGGGTGCGTCCCAGATATCGTCAACTACAACACCATCCTGGCTGCTTTCTGTAGGAACGGGAATGCACACCAGGCGTTGGTGATCCTGGACAAGCTGAAGGAGACAGGTTGTTCTCCCAATGCGAGCTCCTACAATGTGGTGATTGGTGACCTCTGGAGCAATGGGGACAGGGTGAAGGCCCTTGACATGGTTTCAGAGATGATGGCGAATGGAATAGAGCCCGACGAGGTCACTTACAATGTCCTGATATCGTGCTTGTGTAGAGATGGAATGGTGGAGGAGGCCGCGGAATTGATGAGAGATATGAACAGTAGCGGGTTCCGGCCGACTGTTATTACTTACAATGCTGTGCTTCTGGGATTCTCCAAGGTACACAGGATTGATGTAGCCATTGATGTGTTTGCAGAGATGGTGGAGTCAGGATGCCAGGCAAATGAAGCTACTTTTGTGATTCTAGTTGAAGGCATAGCTTATGCTGGTCACAGAGCCGAAGCTATGGAGTTAGCAAGTGAGCTTGCTTCCAGGAATGTTGTCTCTGAGGAATCCCTCAAACGTTTCAAAAAAACCATTGCTGTGTTCAATCCTTACACACAGAATCCTCGTCCAGATAATGGGAAATAGTGGAGTTACCCTAAGTTCTGTTCTGGACCTTTGAAGGCCACTGAGGAAGCCGCTCGAGTGGTGACTGTGATCCCTTACATGAAGATTTGCATAGCTCCAGCACATGCTCAGTTGAATCTTGAGACAGATAGAAGAAAGATGTTGGAGTTTCAAATGAACTATCAAGACATGGAGCTGAAGATATCAAAGCTTCTGTATTCAGTATGCAGAAATTGTTGAGAAAAGAAAAGGCAACACCATCTGGAAGCCTTAATTTCCACTTACATATGATCAGAGAAAATTAGAATAGAGATATTTCATAATTGCAAATGGAGGAAACTTTAAAGAAAAAGAAGAAAAAAATGAAAAAAAACAATCCAAGGGAATGACTCGATGGCTTATAAAGCCTTACAATTACGTACATACTTTCCCAAGGATATAAACACAAACGAAAAGGACATAAATGTAAATTTAACTATACATGCTCGGCGTCGATTCCCATCAAAAGGGCTACATCAATGGACGTCGTAAGATGTCCTCCAGCTCTGTGATGCCCAAGGAGGGGTGACAGACCAGCTCCTGCAATCAAGACTCGGCGGCTTGTAGCTGTGATAATTTCTCTTTAAGAGAAGCAGCTTGTCCTTCGGCCAGCTCAGCTTCCTCCATACTCTGAACTTCCTGATGCTCAACCTCCTAGAACTCGGCCTCAGCCCTGGAAAGTTTAGCATTTAGCTATCCTAGCTGTTATAGAGGTCCGACACTGCGAAGACATGCCGGCCACACTTCTCATTTGCTCCGTAGTCCCTCTCAGAGAGGCAAGAGCAATTCAGCTTTCAGCTCACTCCAGTTTCATGGCCGTCAGTTGATCAGCTATTTCTCGGCCCAAAAATTCCCGTCTATTGACATGTTTCAGCAATAATATCACCCGTGGCATCCAATCATCCATGGGACAGGCAAGAGCCATCAGTGAGTGGGAAAGGTGCTCCACCAAGCCCCTTAGTTGTACATAAGTCAAATCTCGGCTGGCCGCTATAGTCTACTAAAGGGTTCAGAAAAACTGCCACACTATGTCGCTAGATGATTGCAGACCGAGTGGTGACGTCTCGGGAAGCTGGAAATCCACCCTACTATCCACGGCGGCCCAGATATCGTCGCTCGGCTCAAAAGATGATGATGCCATAATTTGTAGAGCACCTACACTACAGTCAACCCCAACAACTGATATAGTGGGCGGGGTCTCGACAACAACAACTTCTTTGCCTGCCTCTCAGGGTGGAGCTACACCAAGAACCCCAAGGGCTGAGGACACTTGCTCCTTGTACTCAGCCTGGTTGACCTCCATAGAGGCAGTATCAGTAACAAGGGCCAAGGCCCTGGAAGCCCCGACTTCTCCTTCCACAATTTCCCCCACTTCTATCTCAGGAGGACTACTCTTCTCTAGGGATGGATCTTTGTCGGCACCAAGTGGATGATATTCCATGATTGTTGTCGATTCATCGGCCCCTGCAATTACGCCAGGTCCCTGCAGGCCCGCTGCCGCCATATAATCTCTGGGATATCGTAGAGCGATAGGCCGCAAGACTGGCGAAAAGGTTGGTTGACCCACACCTAAAGCCGGGAGAGGTATCTACACTGTTATGGTTGTCAGTATCACTTCAGTCTGCACCATGAACATATATGTCAGCCAGCTGATATAAAATGGTGAGAAGAGCTGTAAAGTGAAGATCGTGGAGGATTTCCTACCTCGACTGATACTAAGCTCAAATCTCCAAGGGCAACCTCCGCAGACCGAGCCCCTTCACCTATAAGTGGACCTGACGGCCCAAGCCAACCCCATGCGAACTGGGGTGGACTGAAGGTTGTGCAATCACTTTCATAGGTCGAAGATGCCCCGACATCCTCGGTCTCTGTTTCAACAAGTGGTAACCCCTCGTCATTGGAGTTACCACCGTAATCAACTTGTTCAGAGGAGGAAGGGCTCTCTACTTGCTCCTAACACTCCACTATCGGAGTAGACACATCGTCGATAGGAACGCCTCCCTCAATAGGGACTTCCTCGGCCGATCCCACACTGGGAGCAATGGTTGATCGAATCTCTGGAGCAGGCTCGCCCCTTGAAATGGCTTTCTCTCCAGCAGTAGCCCCCTCCACAGCCTAGGCTTAGTGGAGCAATGTCAGTTGCATTTCAACTGAGATTTGAAAGCAAGACGCAGTCAAGCCGACTGAAAGCATGATGAGTCTTGGAAGCCCTATGAACAAATTGCAAGTTACCTTCCATTTCCTGGCTAGGCATCGGGGAAGGTAGATCTCCCTCCATAGGGGCTACGAGAACTTCCTCTGCCCTCTCTCTGATCACGGCACCCACTACTGCCTCCAGTCCAATGACTGCAGCAACGGTGCCAGCAACTGTAAAGAAGAATCAGCCAAAGCGGCTAGAATAAGCAAATAAATCATAGAAGAATGAAGAATATACCTTCAACTCCAGGCTCCTACACATGAGAAGCCTCAAAATCTTTGAAAGAGACAACCAGAGGAGGGACGATTGCTGGTTCCTGTTCCGTAGTCTTCCTCCGGCGTGCCAGTGTCACCTGGGTCACGGCCTGTCTGGCCTTGCTAATGGCCTCTTTCACTTGGGACCTGGTCCGCTTCTGCGAGTCACCAGGAGGCAATGGTGTCGTAGTCGGGGCTGGCTCGGGGATCCCAAAGTATGTTGGCTTCTGAGCCTTAATTATCAACTCCCTGAAATGCCGAGTCTCCTCTGAAGAGAGTCAGACTGCACAAGCACAAGGGTGAGAATGACACATGCTAAAATGTGAAAGAAATAGCTCAAAGCTGAAATTAAAGAAATTTTTCTACCAAATGGGCATAAGATAACCGCAGCCCCCCACCCCTCTCTCTTCCTCTCATTTCTCACTCTCTCCCTCTCTCTTGTCTCACGCTCTCCTCTCACTCTCTCCTCTTCGGCGGCAGACGGACCAGGGGGGAGGTGGGGCGACGCGGGTGAGGAGGAGGACGAGGATGGGTCGAGGATCATGGGACGGGGCCGCGGTGAAGCTCGGCCGCGAGATCGGGGCGTCGCGGCAGTTCATGCGGCGTTTTCTTTGTGGATCGGCATCCACGGTGCGTGAAATCTTCGGTGGAGGTAGGGGGATGGTTCCCTAGCTCGTGTACTTCATTTCCCGCGAGTTTTGTAGGCCGTGGTGAGCCGAGCGGGCTTAGTTGTGTATTTTGGGAAAAATACATATTTTTGAGGTGTGAGCCTGATCTAGTATTTTGACCGTATTTTTAGGGTTTAAATGGGTCCTCTCGATGCTAGAGAGGTAGGGGACTAGTTTCCACTTATTTTTCCCTTCACGTGGGTGTGAACAAGGTATGGAATGGAGTTTTCTGTGTGATTCACTGTTTTCGAGTTTAGGACGGCCTAGCGGTTCTTCTAGTGACCGCTAGGGCACTAGGCGGTCTTGTAGGGGATCGCTAGGGTCTCCCGTATGTCAGTTAGAGCCTTGCGGTCGTGCGATGGGCCGCTAGGCTCTGCCTTGCGGTTCGAGGGGTTATCGTTTGACCGTGATTTGGTCGATTAGAGGTCAGTGGGGTAGCAGTCTTGCAATTGACCGCTAGGCGAGGCAAAAGACCGCCACTCTGCCTAGCAGTCCGAGAAGCGACCGCTAGGGGTTTGTGAGTTCCTGGAGCTTAGCGGTCCAAGGGTGACGTGGGACGAACCCGGTCGAGACACTGGGATGTAAAGCTAGCAAACAATGAGCACAAATGTCTAGGCGACAAGGCAAACACTCACGCGTGTAGCGGACTCCACACGGGACTCGTAGTGATGGCTAGGCGAGCCGAGGCTCGCGAGGAGGCCGGACACAGTCCGAGCAGCGACGAGGGTGGAGGCAAGCCACCTGGGGGAAATGATAGTGGGCACCGGACTCAATCGGGTAGACCGATACCGAGGGAATCGGTTCAATCGACGCTCACAAACCGACAGCAATTACTCTCGAAGGTGGAAGTTTTGGAACGGGCACTCCTCTCACGGCGCTGCAGTTGGAACCAATACTAAGAAAGTAAACTTAGAGCGACAGTTGCACGTACCTAGCCATCCGATGGACCGGCTCCGGTCGGAGATGAAGTCGAGCCGGGGAGCATGCGCACCGGGCGGACACACTGTGTCGGTGTAGCTCGGCGTCGGATCCTGCTAATACAACAACTACACTCCACACAGGGAGGGGAACACGGGGATGGGCAATTATTACAAGAACTACCCTTACGCAGGAGGGGGGAGCAAGGGGAGGGGAGGCCGGGCGGCCGATCCGCGAACAGCTTGTCGGGAGGGAGCCACTGGTTCCGAATAGCTCATGAAGCACCGACGTCCGACTGAAGCGTCGTCAGTGCTCGGACGAAGCCTGGTGGACGTCGGCGGGTTCTTGAGATCCTGACGTCGCTCCGAGGTTGCTGGAGGGTGGGGATGGTCGCAGTCGAGAGCCTGCACAATTCTATCACGCCGGACAGGTTGGCGCGGTCGAGGTGCGATGACTGGTACGCTCGCTGTTGGGCTCCAAATGCGGCGGGACCAACTCGGTGTGGTAGCCTACAGAGAGCACTACGAGCCCTCAGAAGCTGGCTGCCGTCGGTTCACCGTTCCGATTGTGGTCGCCGAAATGGTTGGCTTCTAGTTCCTAGGCAAGCAGTAAGACAGGTCAACGATGGCCATAGTGGAATCTTCTATGCCGATGTCAGAACGAGACGAAGCTACTTGGGTTGGTTTCTTATCGTCGAGAGTCGCAACTTTGTATAAGACAGCTCGGCCCAAAATTGAGAGGAGGAAGGAGTCCCGTGGCCGACTAGGTGGCCGTCTCTCCTGGGCAAACAGGGTCTACCGGGTCTGGCGCAGTCGTAGAAAAATGGACGCCCTGGGCGGAGGAATTGTCTAAAGATGGCGGGACCACCTCCAGATCATTGGCGACTCAAAGACATAGAACTCTTTTGAAGAGGGTTCTGGCCTATTCGCAAAGGGGTGGACGGTGTAGCCGCTGCCAAGTGACCCTTGGAATCTGGTGTGGTTCTGGTGCAGTTGCACGGAAATGCCTACCGCGGTTGATGCCAATGACGAAACGAGGCAGGATCACTTCAGGAGCATTGCAGACTCGAAGCAGGGTGACTTTTCAGAAGACCTCATGAGCCGATTCTAGCTGTGGATGCCAAGAGAATGTCTGCCAATCGAGCTTCTGGTGCTGTCTTGTAGCAGGGAGTAACAGAACTAGGTTCTGGCTCCACTAGGGAAAGGGTGCCGACGGAGATTCTCTGGGGTTGTTGTGGGCAAGCTGAGCTCGATTTCTTCGGTGGAGGTAGGGAGACGGATCGCCACTTCCTCCTGCACGTTTTCCCTATCCGTGTGCGTGGTTTGGTGCTCGAACATGCTTGATCGAGACAGTTCTAGGAAAATCATCATTTTTGGGGTTTATAGGGTTCGCCAGAAAATGGCAACCATTCTTAGTCTAGTTAGTGTCAAAATGACCACTGGGATGTCCGGATCCCATTCCCGTAAGTTCCGTCGCGTTTGGTCATCATTCGGGGCCAGTAGGAGTCTGGGAACCTCGGTGACTCGTTTAGGATAGATTCATCGGAATCGCACCGATCTCGCGTTTTGATCGTCGCATGTGCCCCTTCCAGCTTGTGGAAGGTTAGTTTTGTCGCCTGGCACTATTTCCCCTGCACTTCGGCGTGAATGGGGCATGGAACGGGCAGATTCAAATTTTTCACTGTTTTGATCATCGGATCGCTGTGGCGGTCGTACTAGAGGCCGACACATGCTCTGACGGTCCTACGATAGACTGTCACATGCCTTCGGGACTGTGGGTCAGTTCGTGGCTATGGGAGTGTGACGGCTCACCATTGGGGCATCATAGTCCTCTGACGCATCTTTCTTGGTGCATCACAGCCTTGTCGTTTCTCGAGGTTCGTGTTAGTCAGTTCGCTCTGACGGCCTTGCCTTAGACCGTCAGGGTGCTGTAGAGCACCTACCTTAGGCCGTCATATCGTTTGACCAGGGTTTGACTAGTTAAGTCAGTTGGCTTTAACGGTCCTTCCCCTGTGCGTCAGAGTCATGTAACGCACCTCTCTTAGGCCGTTACAATGTCGTTCCTCTTAGGTTACTATTGTAGGGCGACGTTTGTGACGCTCCATTCCTTGACCGTCACATTCGTGTGGTGCATCTTCAGTAGATCGCCAGAGTCCTGTCTCCTCTAGTGTGTAATGACTCATCCTTAGACCGTCACCTCCGTGTAGTGGTCTAAAGGTAGACCGTCAAAGTGCTAGAGTCCTGCTTTCTATTATTTTGGTTTCTGATTGTCTTGGCGTGTCCTTGTGGTCTACCCGCTTTCTCGTGGACGTCTCTGGACATCCTATGAGGGCTAAGACTATGTCATAAGGCAGCCAGGAGTCTTCTTGCTTGTGGTAGGATTCTCTTTCCTACTGTAGAGTCGTCATTGTCTGGTTCCGGTCAACCCGGGGTCACCCAGTGGTTGACAGGTAGCCTTGTGTATGTCTCGACGGTTCTGTCCAATTTGAGACATGGTTTCTGGCTGTAGTGAGGTATTGCCTTACCTTGGTCTGCATGTCCAGGTGTGCTGAGGGTTCTCAGTGTTCCCTCGTGTCTCCACGTGTGGTTTCCTTCGACAGAGTCATTCCCTCTGGCTTAGGATTAGACCGATTGGCCGCTTGTATCGCTATTAGTGATGATCTTGCCTCTGAGTCGTTTGACTCAAGGATCGTTACGTGAGTAGGTCTATTTGCCTTATCCTAAGTTTGTCGACAGTGGCTGTGCTGCCATTGGTGCTTCGAAGTATGTGTGACAGTGCTCTCTTGCCTATCTGTACTTCCGCACTTGTGTTTTAAGTCTCTGTGTCTTGTGAGCCTTCACTAGTCGTAGCCTTACGTCACGTTACGACGTGTCGGCTCTTGTAGCGGGGCACTTTCCCGATTTACAGTTCTTAAGCTAGTTCCATGGGCCCCCGATCCAACCGTAGCGTCCTTCGGAGGGAGAATACTAGCTAGAGGCCTGGCTTAGGTAGTGGGCCACTGTGTGCACATGTGGTTAGGGGCTTTGGACTTACGTTGATGGGTGTGACCCTGACTAGTCACTCGTTACTATAGTTCTATTCTGGTTCAGCGTGTACCTCAGTCTCTGCCATCCTGAGGCGTCCGTAGGGAGGTACTTGTGGCACAGTATAAGATGCCAGTGGATGCATCTGGCCGTTCTTCTAGTGAGAGGTACTCCAGTCACGTGGCATGTGACTCTCGGCGTTTCTTGTGCATCGCGACCTTCCGGGTTAGCCCTCTCGTGGCTGCGCTCGAGGTCAGTGTCCTGTCGTATGCATGACATTCTAGTCATGTGTGGGCTATTGTGCATGATGTTCTGGTCATGTCGTCTGGGTCTGCATCTGTCTAGGTTTTTCCTAGGTTTCTTTGTCTATTTTGCAGGTCCCTTGCAGCGTCGACAGATTGGCAACTCCTGACTTCGTCAGCTCAGAGTCACCTTCTTGCTGCTGCTCGGAGTAGTTTGGGGTGCTGACGTTAGTTCGGCAGCCGTTCGTCTGGTACAGTTTCTTCCCCTCTTCCTAGACTATTCCCTACTCCTGCTCCGTGTCTCTTCTTTTACTGCTTTTTAGCATAGTGTTACAGCCTTGTAGTTTAGTTTTTCTGTTTTACTACCTGTTATTTTACTTGTTCTGTGTTACTGCGTGTTTTTCAGTGGGGATCCGCGTGACCCCTACTGAGCCAGTGACACGAGACTCACCCCTACACATAATAGCATGAAAAGGCATGGAAGATGATGAAGAAAGAGTGATGAGAGATAGAAGAACTGACCGTGATCGCCACGAAGGGTTAACAATGCGACAAGGATAAAGAAAAGAGTGCAACGGCGTTGTGTAGCTTAGAAAAAGATGAAGACTTGATCGCGTGTGATGAACGGGGTGAGGGGAACATTGTGGGATCGACCTCCTCTCCTTCCAGCCGGCTAGATGAAGAGGGGCTCATGTTCATATCATGCTCTCCTGTAAGACAAAGCCAAAACACAAAGGCAAAAGTCTATTAGAAATATGAAGTGTAGCATCAATCCTGGAGTGATAAAATAGGGGTAGAAATTAAGGGCAAACTCACCGGAGGGAGATTTTTAACCCCTGTGGAAGGGTGGAAAAAATAGGTGTGTGTATTGTGCATGCCTGAGATTTGAAATCTCAAGATTTGATTAAGAGAATAGAGAGAAAATAATGATGTAAAATGTGAAAAATACATGTGTAGCAGAAAAGTGCAGAAAATTGTGATGATTTGTGATTTTGAGAAGGAGAGAACTAAGAGAATAGACCATGAAATCAAGCCCAAAAGGATGTATTGAAAAGTTAATACTTCCCTCTTCAATCTAGGGTCGAAGTTGTGAGTTAGCGTTGCAGCATGGCTTCGCCCCGAATCGAGAAAGAGCCCCTTTCTTTGCAACTGCAAACTGGGCAGTTTATAGAGTTTGCAGAAAACCCAGAAAGTTCTCCCACGATTTTAGGAGATAGAGTCCACCAAAATTCATGTTCCATGGATTAATCTCGAGATAATATAAAGGATAAGAGGTAGGAAAAAGTGGGACTCAATTTGGTGGAAAGATTTGGAAGATATGGCTTCTAGAAGGGAGTCCCGGAGCTTAATCTGTAGAGTTTGAGTTGAACCAGGACACCTAAATCCACAACTTTCGTCCACGTTTTCGAGTAAGATAGTCAATAAAAATCCAAGATCTATGGACCAAATTAAAGATAATATCAAGGAGAAACCATAGAAACAAACAGCACTCAATTCGGAGTAGAATTCAAGAAGTTATGGGCTCTGCAAGGGGGCCACAGCGCACAGAAATGGAGCAGAGTCCAGCATGAATTGGACTCTGGTATGTTTAACGGTCTATCGTGAGACCGCCAAAGTGATATAACGGACTAGGGTAGGTCCGTTATGCTCTGGGGGTCAAACGGGACAATTTCGAGCATGTTTTGGGTATAACGGACTAGGTAGGACCGTTATATGACTTTAACGCACCAATACTAGTCCTTTACATCAATTTTGGGTAGACTGCGTATGACTTTGGAAATCGAAGTGTATCTCTCAAACAATGCAGAACTAGCAAAAGTAGTTGAAATAGAAATTGTATATAACTAAAAGGGGAACAACTTTTATGAAGAAAGTGAGTTGAGAAAATGATCAGAAGGGAGAGAAAATGGGGATGGAAGAGAGAGAAATGTTGGGCTCCTAGGTGAACAACATAGTAGGCCAGAAAAACACAAATAGCTCACAATCGGGGCACAATTGGCCAATGGCATAGAAAGAGAAGTTGTAGATCTAGAAAAATCAAACAATGTTGATGAAGATTACTTTTTCAATGGAGGAAAGGAATAGGGTGAAAAAGGATGACTTTCTAGACTGTGCAGTGAGAGAAAGCCGATTACTTGATGGAAGCGGGCCTAAATGGGCCGAAAGTTGACTTAGAAGCTGGAAGTTGACAAGATAAGCTCCAGGGCTCTAAGAAATCATGATCTCCAAAGCTCAAAGAGAATGGAACAATGAAAATAGACTCGAAATCCATCCAAGGAAGGCTCCAAAATAATGGGTAATTTGGGATATCAAAATGATAAATAAGAGAAATGACTAAACTTGTGGGCTAAAATGGGTGTCAATAGATGCCCCTCCTTGATGCCCTCTTTGCAAGGGAATGAGCGAAAGTGACGCGGAGGCGAAATGGAATGGAGATGGAGTGAAAGAGAAAGCGACGTGAAATGGAGATGATGCGGAGATGAAACGGAGAGAACTGATAAGCAGCCATCAAGGCAAACGACACCCGTCACTACCAACAAGCAATAGGAATTCTCTCAAAAACACCAAACTAACCACCCGGAATGGTTGACGCGGATGAGACATGTCTGGAGAACTAAACTAAGGTAGGAAAAAGAAACATGACCAACCTCATCGAGGACACAATCCACGGACAATGAGAGGATCGGAAGGAGCACAGCGTAAAAGCTGGAAAAGGAAAGATAACAGAGATAAAATCCACGCAGGAATCACACTGGCCAACCAGACCAAGTGGCAAGATCTGAGAAATCAATCAGATTCGGAGTGGAATGAGGATCTCTTATCCAAATGAACTGAAGTGTAATTAACCATTACTAAGGAGAAATCTTTGAACGAATCACGAGACGTGAGTGCTCAAAATGACATGATGCATGCTGGGCTAAAATAAAGAAATCGACAAATGATCGACTTCCAAATGAAACTCCATACGATCGACTCAGTAATCCTGGCAGTAGCTTCGGCTTCAATCCACTTGGTGAAGTAGTCGATGGCGACGATGATGAACTTCTTCTGGGCTTGAGCTATAAGGAAAGGCCCCAGGATGTCGATCCCCCACCGAGCGAAGGGATATGGCTCGGTAAGGGTGACAAGCTCGAAGGCAGGCTGGTGGACTAGATGGTCGAAGCGCTGGCATCGATCACATTTTTTACACATAGTTCGAGCAATCAAGCTGGAGAGTGGGCCACCAATAACCCTATCGAAGCAAGATCCTAGCGAGCGATCTCCCTCCTTGATGCGCACCGCAGATACCTTTGTGAACTTCTTGAATTGCTCGGCTGGCTTCATCGGCGCCAAGGCACTTGAGGAGGGGATTAGAGAAAGACCGACGGTACAGGGAGTCATCCAGGATGGCGAAGTGCCAGGCTTGGTACTTCAATCTTCGAGCTTCCCGAGGGTCGGGGGGCTCTTGGGAGTCCTGGATCCAGGATATGTAGGGGGTCCGCCAGTCACTCGGGGGTGCCAGGTCAACGGTCATGAGCTCGGATTCAATGCTCGGTCGTTCTAGCTCTTCAAGGAAGACTGACCGAGTACCTTCGGGGCTGAGAGAGGAGGCCAGACCTCGAAATTCTTGAATAGTTGGGCCAACCCTCTGACCATTTGGAGGTACTTGATCATTGGCGCTTCCCGAGCTTCGTAGTCACCGTTGACCTGGCTGGCGATCAACTGGGAGTCAGTGTGGATCCCGACTCGCTCGGCCCCTAGTCGTCGCACCATCTTGGCTCTCGAAATGAGGGCCTCGTACTCGGAGGCATTATTGGACACTGGGAAGTTGAACTTAAAAGCGTACTATAGCTCTGCCCCTTCGGGGGCTTTGAGGAGGACATCAGCGCCACTTCCGGCCGAGTTGGAAGACCCGTCGATGAACAAGTCCCACGTGGGTCCGTGCGCAGACGGAAGTGTTTCTTCGGTCGGGATGGTGCTCTCTGCGATGAAGTCCACGAGGGCTTGTCCCTTGATGCCCGAGCGGGGGCAGTAAGAGATATCATAGGCCCCAAGCATGATGGCCCACTTGATGAGGCGTCTCGAAGCTTTAGGGTGAGAGAGGATCTTCTTTAGGGGTTCGTCGGTTAACACGACGATGGAATGCCCTTGGAAATAAGGTCGGAGGCGCTTGGCTGAGGTCACCAACGCTAGCACGAGTTTCTCGATTGCGGGGTACCTTCTTTCGGCCTCGTTGAGCACCTTGCTGCTGTAGTAGACCGACCTCTCAACTCCCGCATCGTCTCGAACTAGGACCGAGCTTACTCTGGAAGGGGTCACCGAGAGGTAGAGGTGTAGCGCTTCGCCCGGGACCGGCTTGGATAACACCGGGGGCGAGGCCAAGAATTCCTTGAGTTCTGCAAATGCCTTCTGACATTCCCCATCTCAGGCGAACGTGGCAGATGACATTTTGGGCCCCCTCAACAATTTTAAGAAGGGCAGACATCGTTCGGCTGTCCGAGATAGGAACCAATTGAGCCCAGCGATGCGCCCGGTAAGGCGCTGGACGTCCTTGATGAAGGTGGGTGGCCGCATGTTCAAGATGGCATGAACCTTGTCGGGGTTGGCCTCAATCCCTCGCTAAGTTACCAGAAAACCTAGGAATTTCCCAGACTTGACTCTGAAGGCACATTTAGCAGGGTTGAGCTTCATTTTATAATTTAGGAGGGTGTCGAAGGTCTCGGCTAGGTCGGCGAAATGATCTTCGACCTTCGACGTTTTGACGAGCATGTCGTCAATGTAGGTCTCGACGTTCCAACCGAGTTGTCCCTCGAAGATGTGGCTGACCAGCCTTTGATATGTTCCCCCAATGTTCTTTAACCCGAATGGCATCCAGGTGTAGCAGTGTGCGCCGAAGTCAGTGATAAAGGCGGTCTTCTCAATATCCTCTGTGTCTATCCTGATCTGATGGTAGCCAGAGTAGGCGTCTAGGAAACTGAGTAGCTCGTTGCCAGAGGTTGAGTCGACAAACTTGTCGATGCTCAGCAGTGGGTAGCAGTCCTTTGGAGTGGCCTTGTTAAGGTCGGTGAAGTCCACACACATTCACCATTTTCCCGAAGCTTTTGGCACTAGGATGACATTGGCGAGCCATGTTGGGTAAAGGACCGGACAAAAAAGGTCGGTCTCTTTCCCCTTGATGTTTTGCTGTTTGATGATCGTCTGCTTCTCCGGGGTGTGTTTTATCCTGCGTTGCTGGACAGGCTTCACCGTCGGATCGAGGTTAAGCTTGTGCATCACTATCTCCCCAAGGATCCTGAGAAGTTGATCATCAGACCACGCGAAGACTTGGATATACTTGGTAAGGAAATTTTTATATTGTTCTTGTACATCCGATGGTAGGTCGGCTCCAATCTTGACTCCTAGGGTCGGGTCACCTTTGAGGAAGACTAAAATGCATTGTTGCCAATCATCAAAACTGAGTAATATATTAATTACAGAAAGTGAGTCAATCATGAAACACGCATTACCCCACTCAACCTCCTCACAACATTCCACCCCTGATTGGCAACGCCCAAGATGAAGAGGTGTTCCTCTGGAACCCACCCCCATGCAGGGACATAGGGACGACCCCATCCTCTCCTTAGGGACCGATCCTAAATGGCCACAATGACGAGGCACCTCCACCTTGGCTTGACACCAAAGCAGGAAGCAGCAGTGCGTGTTGCACTGTGGATTTCCCTCAATACGACCATGTCATGCTCACCCTTTGCTATCAGTAGCAGCAAAAGATTGAGATGTTGAAGGCACAACTAGCCGAAACAACTTCACTTCTGTCCAGTCTGATCGAGAGCATCGCTGCCCGATAGGACACATGTGAAAGCCAATCCTGGAGCACCAACTCCAGAGTTCCTATGCCCCCGAGCAGAGAAGATAGGGAGGTCACTGCTCCCTCAGCCAGTCGACCAGCAAACCAGGCCCCACACTACGGGAAAGGATGCAGAAGCCCTACTCCTTCCCTAGGAACAAGACTCGAGGGATCTTTGAATGGGCTTGTCACTACGACAAGGTTTCTCTCCCAGAATCTAAAAGGCCACAAGACGCCCGAAGAAATGATGACCCCCTATTCTACCCCTATCACCTGGTACTGGGTCACCCTATTGAAGATTGCTATGTCTTCAAGGACATCGCTCAAGGCCTAATTGAGAAGGATGAACTCAGAATGTGAGACTATGAGGTAACTCCACCGCGCCCCCATGTGACAAGTGTCTGCGAAAGGGGAATCTACATGGTGTCAGTCCACCACCAGACCTTCGAAGATGCAGCAGAGGGTGAACTGCCCTGGTCGCCAGCGGTGGAGCAGTCACACGCATGGCGAGCAACTACCTCGGCCCCCGTAGAAGCTATCTACAATGACTACCAAGAGGTACTTGAAGAACTTGCCCATCTCTCCTCACCGGAAGGCACCTCACAGTCATTGTCACTGACAGGTGAAGGGCTGTACGAGGACACCCCTTGCAAACGCTGGGAACACATTGAATTGAAGGTCGCCGCAATCTCTGATGATGTCCCGCAAGGGCAAGAGACTAAAAAGTCCTCTACCCCTAGGGGTAGCATCCCACCTCCCAGTGAGGCGAAGCAAGACAAAGTATATGATGTCCTCGAGGCAGGGGAAGAAGAAGATCAAGACTTCATCGACTTACTCCTGGCGCCTCCGAAAATTGAAGATGGTGGCTAGGCCACCATTGATGAACTCATCAAAGTCAACCTCGGCACAGAGAGCGATCCTAGGTCGACCTTTTTAAGTGCCCTCCTGTCTCTCCAGGAGAGAGAACAATATATGAAGTTGCTGCAAGAATTCCAGGACTGCTTCGCTTAGAATTACAAAGAGATGCCTGGTCTTAGCCCTGCCGTGGCTCAACACATTTTGGCCATCGATCCCAAGGTCAAGCCAGTGAAGCAGCCTCCCCAGTGTATGAGGCCAGAATTAATCAGCCAAATCTGCAAGGAGGTCGACAAGCTCATTGACGTCAACTTCATATCTGAAAACTAGTACACTACTTGGCTGGCCAACATTGTGCCGGTGAAGAAGAAGAACGGGCAGATCAGGATTTGCGTGAATTTTCACAACCTGAATAAGGCATGCCCGAAGGATGATTTTTCGGTGCCCATCACTGAAGTGATGATTGATGCAACTACTGGCCATGAGGCCTTGTCTTTTATGGACGGGTCGTCCGGCTACAATCAGATCTGGATAGCGGAGCACGACCAAATTCACACGGTCTTCCGGTCGCCCAAGGGGATATTCCACTATAAAAGGATGCCCTTTGGTCTCAAGAATGTTGGTGCCACGTACTAGTGAGCAATGACCAAGATATTCGACGAGCTACTGTACAGCAAAGTCGAGTGTTACATTAATGATCTAGTCGTCAAGACTAAGAAGAGAGAATATCATCGCAATGACCTCAGGGTCATCTTCGAGAGGCTCCGACAGTATGAGTTGAAGATGAATCTGATGAAGTGCACCTTCGACGTCTCCAACGGGAAGTTCCTCAGCTGCATTGTCCGCTACAGAGGGATCGAGATCGATCCTGCCAAAATAAAAGCCATCCAGGAGCTGCCTCCTCTGAAGAATTTAGGAGAATTGAGGTCCCTACAAGGCTAACTGGCTGACATACGTAGTGATGCGGGACGACGGGGAGACTCGACAGGTGGACACGAACCTATGACCTAGACGCCAAGACACGACTCACTAGAGGACGCGACCAGCAACTGATGACCAAGTCATCACCTAACGTGGCTCCCGAATGGGTAAAGATGCCCAAACAAGAAGCACTCGCTCACGGTCATCCCCGGCGAGGGAAACGAGTCGATCTGCACGGTTGAGAAACCGGCGATGAGTCTTGGGTGGTCGGCTCACTTCTCGGCAGGTGTCGCTTATCAGAGCGCATACACGGCATAACCTAGAATATGCACAGTTCTACCCGATCCCTGCCGATGACAGCAGCTCTTTTTAAGAGGTATGCCACCCCTTAAAGTGACCTCACATCTCACGAGTCACGTCTCCCCCTTCCCCTAAACTCTAAATCTTAAACTTAGCCCCCTATCTTCGAAGGAGCAAAGCTCCTCTAGGGCAAGGAGACGTTGGTCACTGGCATCGTGGGCCCCTTCGCCATCACAGGTCAGCCGGCTATTGTTGCATCAGACGTCGAGAAGGAGAAGCCACTGTCGACGAGCCGCCACGGGCCACACTGCCATCACAAGATTGGCTGGCTACTGCTACTGTTGTCGGCTTATGTCATCGCCACCGGAGCTATGCCGGAGCTACGACTGCTGCTAAGAAGGGGGCAGAGCAGTCTTTTGCTCGTCACCTATGAAAGAATGCCACTCGAGATTTCAAAGTGACACACCCTGTGCCAAATAAGCGAGATTGGGATTTTCTTAGAAATCCCTCACATGTCAGCCTGCATATGGAAAGGAGGATTTTGCAAAATCTCCCTAAGCCTGAAAGTCATTTCTAAACACGCCCTCCTGATGCGGGACGGACGCGCAACTCGACTCCAATTGGATATGTGATCTTTGGACTCTAAGCAAGCTCATGATCGCCCCTAACGAGGGAAGCGTACGGACGTGCACGGTTGAGAAACCGGCAGTGAGGTAGGGTGGTCGGCTCTCTCTTGTGCCCGGATCGAGTCACGGGATGGTCTCGCTCTCTCTCGCAGCAGTGGTGATATAAAAAGTAAGCGGGCTATGATCCTAGCATGCTCTCTAGCAGCGGCATATGAAATATATATATGAATAAAGTAAAATGCCGAGTCAAAGGAGCGAACACGATACCTCCACACTCTTGGCATGGGGAAGACGACCACGGTCAAACTGATACTCCCGAAATAGTAATGAAATTAATTACAGCAGTGATTTCTATGCCCACTCCACGTAGGGAGGTAAAGGGCGATACAGTGGGACCCGGGAGTAACGGGTTCGGGTTGACGGGCAGCTTCTTGTGTAGCTTCGGTGGCACACGTACTCACGACCGTGGGGCCCACGTGCTGGTCAGTGGGGCTGTGTGGGACCGGGGTGGCACCACTGTGGTGGCGACTCCTAGAGGGGCGCTCCCTGGGTTGGTGGTGCGCTGGTTCACTGGCCGGAGGTCGGGCGGCTCCGATCGTCACCGGTCAGAAAGGGTGCCCACGGATCTGCTTCTTCTGTTCTCAGGCGCGTGACCCAGCGAGAATCGCTGCTGCGATCACTCCCGACGTCAGATCGACGCTCAAGAGGTACCGTTGGAAAGCTCTTTTGAAGTCCTTCGATGTAAGACCAGAGAGAAAAAATTGACTACTCTAGATCTGGCCTTGACTGAATTTCTAAGCTGCTGTTGGACAGAACCTGAAATCTCAAGGTAGAAGTGGAGTTTCCTGAGAATTGCCGTTGGCCGCAGGGTAGACCTCAGATCTCAGGGGAAAGATAGGAAAACGACAATAATTTGTATGAAAGGTTTTGTTGAGATCTGGATGTGGAAAAGTATTTTTGACTGGCGGGTGGTCGGATCTGGACAGCTAAAGATAGGACTGGTTTGGGATCTGAAGAGATTTTTAGAAAATAGGTAGAGGTCTTCAAGAATTCCACGAAAATTTGTGGATGGAGGTGGTGTTTGACAGAACCTCCGGTAAAATTGGGGGTTTTAGGAAAAATCGAATGAGGGGTCGAAGAGGGGAAGCTCAGGGTTGCTGTCACAGTAGATCGAAACCTGGCAGATCTGGAATAAGAAGGTGGACGAAAATGGAAAAATGGATTTCGGAGATTAGAGACCAAACCAATTTTTGTAGAACATGGAGGGGATCTCTGGAACACGTCCTGAATATTTGAGCTCAAGAAGATCTTGGATCTGAGAGCTAAAATTCATGGATGAGGCTGCTGTTGGAAGAAGACAGAACTCCGACAGCAACCGTGGTGGTGCGATGGCGGCACGTGGCGGTGGCGGCGATCACCAGAACTGATTTTCATAGGTAGAGAGGAGGGGATAGAAGGGATGAACACTCTAGAAATGCAGAGGAGGGGGAGGGAACCAGAGGAGAGAGAGGGAGGGGCACAGGTTTGCTCCTTGCTTTACAAATTTTTCTCCTTCATTAATTCTAACAAATGGAAATTACAAGGTTTATATATGCCCATTACATAATTTGATATCCACCATTAGATCTAGGGTTGGGGAAAGAATGGATGAGATTCTCCCCATGTGAATTTGACCCAAAATAAAAAAATTAAAAGCCTTTGAATGGGGTGGGGCGCCCCTTTGAAAGAATGGTAAGGAATATTGACTTTTTCATCCCTTTGTCTCCCATGTGTCTATTTGACATTCAACCCTTCTAGAAGCCACCTAGGATGGTTTGACCAGCCCCACATAAATAACCAATGCAATTATTTTTAAAATGTATGTAGGGAAAGCGTAGGACCCGGATCTCTTGGCTGCAGGTTCGGGCAGTGTACCTTGCACTGCCTGACTTTCAGCGGGAGAGGTTAGCGGCGATGGGGTTCGCCGAGTTCTTGAGCATAGAGGTCAGCTGGTTTGACACACCACTACTCTACGCTCTGCATGACCGCTGGGACCCAGTGAGTCATACATTCCTCTTTCCATGGGGCTACATGATCCCCACGCTAGAGGACATAGCTCGGATCACTGGCCTACGTGTGCATGGGTCCCCGGTCAGTGGGAGGACTTACCCCGACTACTAGGAGATGGCCCAGGAGCTACTAGGACTTGAGCTGCTGCACCCGGAGCGACAGTCCACTACTTTGACGAGGGCAGCACTCCAGGACAGCCTAGGGCTGAGGCAAGCAGGGATCGCGACCAGTGAGCTGCCCGAGCAGCACCTCCAGATGGTCGTGGATCGAGCTAGACCGAGAGTTGTAGTAGAGCTAGGAGCAGAGGCGGACCGGGTGGTAAGGAGATTCTTGACTCTCTTCTTCAGATGACTGCTGTTTGTGACGAGAGCGGACATCATCAGCTGTCGCTTCCTACCGCTGCTAGAGGACTTAGCACACGTCGGCGACTACGCGTGGGGAGCAGCAGTTCTCGCCTTTCTCTTCGACACCTTGAGGTCCACCAGCTGACGCATGATGCTCGGCGGCTTCTCCCCTCTACTCTAGGTATGACTCTACCCCTAAACTAGTTATGCAACTTCTATATGCTTCCTATATGCTGATGTTTAATGGAGTGCGATGTAGGTGTGGGCCTACGTGAGACTGCACGGGTTGGGGAGAGGCGAGGAGACCCACTCCGAGCTGCTGCCAATCGCGAGGAGGTGGACCACACCTCGAGAGACTGGAGGCCTCCGGAGACAGGTCTGGGGGATCCAGGATGACGTGGACACCCTACTGTACACCTTGGTGAGACTCTAAACTCAGACTCTTTAATTAAATGTAATCTATATGCTTATGATGCTGATGTGACTTTCCTATTTTGACAGGTTCGGTGGACTCCCTATGCAGATGAGGGGAACGAGGGCCAGCCCTGGGTAGTGGGGGCCCTCGCCTTCTTCGGGCGTGATGTGTGGCTTCACTGCATAAACGTAGCGGAGCCACTCCACTTCAGGCTAGTGATGAGGATGATCGGCGTCCACCAGCTAGCAGTAGAGTTCCCAACGCCGGAGAAGCCAGGGGAGCGTGTTGGGTGACACCCACGGGGCCTGGCGACGGTCCTAGACTACACAGCATGAGCTGCAGAGTAGATCGCGGACTGGATAGCACTCGGGCGAGTCGTGTCCACCCGAGCAGAGAGCGAGGAGGCGTACTACATAGCATACGCCCAGCACTACCGAGACCAGGTGTTCCAGGGTGCCCGCCGATCGGTACGACTTCTAACCCTAGCACTCTTTAATTATGCTTATGCTTTCTATATGATTGTGCACCAACCCTTAGACTTCCTACATGCAGATCAACCCACAGGGCAGGATCGTGGAGCTATAGGGGCTCCTCCACGCGACCATCCGGGAGCGGGATGAGGTCCGACAGGCACTGGCCCTTCTGGTGAGTTTCCTTAACCCTTAAACTTAATTATGCATTTGATTATGATTATGCTTATGAAATGACTGACCCTGGAGTTTCTAAAATGCAGCGAGCTGAAGGAGCCCAGCGATAGGGGACCGACGCTCCGTCTTCTTCCACCCAAACGCCTGCCCACTATGCCGAGCGGGAGGCGGAGTTCTCACGGATGGTAGCTCAGGCCGAGGCAGCCGAGGCGGTGCTCTCCGAGAGGGTAAGTTCACTACGCTTTCCCTATTGATTATGTTTTATTAAATGCAATTGACTAATGATGATGTGTGCATGCAGACGACCGAGCTGACAACTGCCTTGGGCAAGAGTACCCGGCTACGAGAGGAGCTCGAGCAGAGCTGAGTCGCGGTACGAGAGGAGACGGCCCACCTCTGGGAGGAGCTAGCACGGAGCCGACTGGCAGACACGGTCGAGACAGCACTCCTGCGGGCAGAGCTTGAGCAACTCCGGGCGGGGGCTGAGGAGCTGGTCTGAGTCCGAGCCGAGGCAGAGCGCTACCGGTCGAAGCGGGACCACGCTCTGATTGAGGCGTCAGGGCTGAGCGAGGAGCTGCGGGCTTATAGGGAGATGAGCAGGGAGCGGAGTAGAGTATCACCGAGTGGTAGCACCCACGGCACCCATGGCTCCTTCCGTAGCTACTTCATGAGTTCCTCCGGTCGTCGGAGGAATGAGGAGGACGAGCGATGCTGACGGCGCCAGTGAGAGGAGGCGACTAGCTCTACGATGGCCTGGCCATCGAAGAGGCAGGAGGGAGCCGGTGACAGCGACAGGCCAGAGGGAGGGGCCTGATGTAGCTTGACACGACTTTGTACATGGATGGTTATGATATGACATGACATGATTTTTAGTTGATTTTTCTTTTGTTATGAATGAATGTGTGAGTGAATGTATGAATGTGTGGATGGAACACTAATTGACTAACTACGCTCTTAGAGAGGCACGGGAGAGTGAGTGAGTGAGACGGATAGTCTTAGAATGCAATGTTGCAAGAGGAGATGAAATAGTGTGGCAAGGAACTACATGGTCGTCTAGCGGCCGTGCCAAGGCCCACACGGCCCAAAGATAGACCGCGGAAGGCTACTTGGCCTTGGATCAAAAGATGCAACTGAACGGCCCGAGTCTGTCTGTCCAAATTATGTGAACGGTTAATTATTGACCATTGTGTCTATCAGAACGGCTTCGTCGAGACCGTTGAATCATCAGAGATCGAACTGTGTAGAAGGTTGATGAACAGTCTCATCTAGACCGTTCAAGGACAAGAGTGGTCTATCGATAGACCGTTCAAATGGACGCCCTATTAACCCGACTGGGACTCTGCAGGAGAGTCCTAATCCGAGAGATGAGAGCTCTAAACCAACCCAAACTCTATCCTAACCCGATCTAGACCCATCCTACCTTAATCTTAGTGGGTTTAGGCCTCTAACCAAGTTCTATAAGTTGGAGGGGATCCCAAATTCGCTCTTCACACCTCAACCTTCTTTCAAACCTTCAAATCGTTCCCAATCTTCCTCTGATCATCATGAAGAGGGCCTTTGAAGGGAGTTCAATGGAGGGGGTGGTCTATGAAGGGCCTAATCCAGCTAGAAAGGAACATGAAGTGCTACAGCGACTGACTACAATCCCCCGACACATGAGCTCCAGCCCATTGAGGAAGGTAAGCTTGTATATACTTATTCAATTCAGTTCATTCAATTACTTACATGTCCTTCCTTTTTCCTTCTTCCTTTTCTTTCTTTTCTTCTCCACCTCAGCTTCTCCCCGGCCCTAGGCACTACTCCACCTTGAAGTGGATGGCTCCCATGATCCGTGAGCTACCCCTATCGGTGATATCTATCCTCAAGTCCTAGCACCTACACCCTCTCCTAGTGTTAGGCAAAAACTACCCCAAGCTCTCCTTAGATTGGCACAGCATCTCAGCCTTGGTTGAGAACCCTCAGACCCATACCTTTATTTTTTCATCTTTTGAGGCCACTATCCTGCTAGAAGAGGTAGAGACCTACTTGTCTTTCCCCAGGTCCAAGGTGGGTGAGGAGGACTTGATCTGCCATACCGTTGCCCCTACAGATCCTGCCCTCATCTTAGGGGAGTTTATACCCAATAGCAAGGACATCCACACCATTGTAGGCCCACACCAGATCCACTTAGTACCCCTTAGCCAGTGGGTGATAGCTCATTGTAAAAATAGATGTGGGTGGGATGAGACCATAGCTAAGGCCGCCTCTCTCTGCTTGTGCGGGGCTATTCTTTTCCCCTCTATCGACCATGTCTTAGATACCCCCATCCTTAGCACTATCAGTGGTCTGTGGCAGGGTCTTTCCATCTCCCAGGCTGTCCTTGCCTACTCGTATGAGGGACTTAGCTCAGCTACTCTAGGGGGTCCACTTTTTGGTTCCATGATCCTCCTAGAGTGCTAGACGGGTGTCAGGATGAAATTTACCCATAGGGAGAATATCTCATCGGTCAGCCAGATCTTCGGGAGCCATCCACTATTCTTCATAGGTGGCGCCTTCAAGTTCTCTCCACAGGTTGAGTGCAGGACAAGAAGACAAGGGATGAGTGGCATCTGTACATCAACACTATGCCCCTGGGTCAATTCGTGATGCGCCCTGCTTTCCTTCGCCACACTACTGTCAGGCTTCCTAGGAGGCCTAGTTTGGACTTGAGGCTCGTGAGCGACACTGCCTTGGTGATGTACAGCCCGTACCGATGCTTCCTACAGGTCAGACTATCTCGGACTATACTCCCAGTGCGACCCCACCTTCCCGCACTATAGGCGAGGAGGTTTGGGACAGAGGAGGACGAGCAAATGGTCAGGAGCGCCCTGATCATGTGGGAGGTTAGTAGGGTGCGCACCCTACCGGCTGAGGTGATAGAGGTTGCAGAGGATTATCAGTCCTATGTGAGAGAGCTGAGAGAGATTAGGCCTCGTGGGGATGCCCAGCTGAGGATTGAGTGATTTTCTTGTTCATGATGTTTATATGTGGAAACTCAATGCTAGAGATGTTTGCATTTGAATGAATAAAATTGATGATTGGGTTGTCTTGAGTTTGGCCTTTCCTTATGTGATTGTGTGAGTTTGAATTAGGATCTCGTGATAAACGCGGTTGCTATCAGACTGCTCCGTTGGGTGCACAGTTTAAGTCTAACCGCTCCATAGAAGTGGACGGTCATACGGGGGCCGTGTAGAAGATCACCCACAGGGTTTAAGGACGAGAAGCTTTGAAGAATGGGACGGTCTCTAGATGGACCGTGGATAAGATTGAACGGCCAGGTAGGAACTGTGTGGATTGATGAACAGTCTAGTAGAGACCTTTGAAACCTGAAAGTTCTGGGAATTGTAAGAGGTCTTGATGAGACCATTTGAAAAGCGGAACGGCCTTTTGTTGGCCGTTGGAGAGCTTGAAACGGTCACCAAAGGATCGTACAGATATGGGAATGCTGGATCATGTCTCCAACCTGCCCCTGAACACATAAAAAATAAGAAAATAGATTAATTTCTATTTTAGGCTTAACCCATTGCCTGGAACAAGTTAGGAAATGACCAGTCCTTGATTTTTGGTCAAGGGGTAAGCCTTATTAAATAGGCATATGACACAAAGTAAAATGAATGCAATGAATGCCATGAGTGCAAATCATGGTGATGAAGATTTTTGATTTTCAAAATATGTGAGAGAAGTAAATGATCATCCCTAAGCATTCATCTAGTAGGATCACAGTAGACAATCAAACCACGGTGCACGGAGGTTTTTTAGATGGTTCAGTCTACTGCCCGCAGACCTACGTCCATCCCCCACTCAAACTAGAGTGAGGCTTCCCGCTGATATACAGCTTAAACCACTAGGCATTACACCTTGCCTACAATCACTGAGCAACACAACTTGCTGTCCGAGATATCCACCTCGCCCGCTGAGCCTCACAGCTTACTGTCTGAGGTATCCACCTCGCCAGCTGAGCCTCACAGCTTGTTGTCCAGAGAAACAAATTCTCTGCAACCGCTGACACACGACTTGAAAGAAAGGTTTAAAAGAAAAAACAAGAAAACGAAATCACAACATTGAAAAATTGAAATGAAATCAGATGGAATATGGCTCTCGCAGGAGTTGACTGGCTTGGATCTGATCCAAAGTCCAGTTTGAGCAGATCTTCGATCAACTTCACAAACTCACTCACTCTTTCTTCCTCTTCCTTCTTCTTCTTGCTAACTCTCTACTGCTCTCTCAATCTCCCCTTTTTACTCTTCTTTGCTGCTCTCTCTCTTTCTCTTTTCTCTTAGAATCTCCTCTTCTTTTTCTGTTACAGATCTCTCGCTCAGCTCTCTTCTTCTCAGTTCTTCTATTTTTTGGTTCTCATCGCAGAGGCAGCCTTCTTATAGAGCTTCAGGCTTGGGACCCACGAGCTTACTGATTGGGCGTGTGGTCGCCACAATTCCCACCCAAAATTGCCAAGTATATCTGATCCAGAGCTTTCCACGTGTCATCATCACTGGGCTTTTTCTTTCCACGTGGCAGGATCACTGGCTTGCTCATTATCTTGGATCACGTGCCAGCTTCCATTATTCTGGGAACACGTGCTTCACTTATTGGATCATGTGCATCCTCAAATTCCTGCGATTTTAGAAAAGAAAAACATAGTTATTAAGCATACAGGATTAACTGAACACCTAAAATAAATTGTCGACTCTTAGAGTCAACTTTTCATGCTAGCATTGACCACACATGTAACGTGCACTGACCTTGGTTTATACTAAGTTCAACTAGCACAGACCAGAGTTCGGTTGGCACCGACCTTAGCATGCACATGATGCAACTAGCACAGACCTATTAGACCAAGGTGTAAACATGCACAGACGGTATAGCAGAATATGCTCAGACCATGAATAGCGTAAGACCATGTATGCACAGACCATGTATCACACAAGGAGAATGTGCACGGACCTTAATAGCATATGAACTATCCTGCATGGACTCTACAAACGTTATGCACAGACTTTGTATGACTATAATATTAAGAAGTGCACAGACGTCTTGTGATCATAAGCAAAGAATGCACTGACTTGCTATGTGCAAGATACAAATGCTGCACAGACTTAATGTGCCGTGAGCTATCTTGCACAGACTTTGCGCGTGCAAGAAATAATGGTTGCACAGACCTTTAGTGTTGTGCTCCAGTGATTTGCACAGACTCAGTTATCCCCAAGCCGAGACATGCACAAACTCTAGATCCACAAACCTCTCATGCACAAACTAGCCAACGTAATGTGCACGGACTCAATTGTGCACGGTGCGAGAGTTGCACCGAGTTGATTGAGTGCAATGACAACTGTTGCATCGACTTCATGTGCCTAGAACTCACATGCACCGACTTAGTCACGTGCAGCAACGAAGGGTGCACAGACTTAACATATGCATGCACAGACCTTATTTACTTGAAAAGCATCAAATGCATTGACTCAATACAGAACAAACATGGAAATGCACCGACTCTATTACATGCATATGACATGCAGACTAACGTCGACCCTAGTATGCAAGTGCAATAACTAACATTGACTTTACTTCAGTTTTAGCAAGACATGCACAAACTCTATACCATGTATGCACACCCGCACCGACCTAGCTGGCGTGCAGCAACAAAAGTTGCACCGACCTTGTACCAGCCTACACCGACTCTAGCAAAAACTCACATCGACATTGAACAGTGAATTGCACAAACCTTGTGACAAGCAAGGGAACAGTAATATGCACGAACTTGAACGCACAGACCTATATTCACGTGAATAGTGATATGCACCGACTCCATGAATCAAAAGATGCATCGACCTTATGTCTAAGCTACTATGTACATGCACCGACCTAAACATGCATAGACTTGAATGTGCACTGACTTGAGTATGCGATCAACTAGAGCTGCATCGACCTCAACAGTGAAGTGCACAGACCATTATGCTTAGCCTAAGACTGAACACGCATCGTCTTGCACAGTGAAGTGCACCGACTTAACCATGCAATGTAAATGTGCACGGGCTTTGAATGTTGCACAAACCTTGTATAGCACAAGGCAAATGTGCACAGACCTGATAGCACTAAATGCACTGACCTTAAGTGCATATAGCACAGACATGCACCGACCTCAAATGACCAAACCATGGGTTAGAAAAATACTTCAAACCTCCATGAATCCAAGGGAATAAAAGTGATTAGATGTTACCATAATCCCATGAAGATTAATCATGAATATTCACCCTGAAACACATGATAAAACAAGAGATTAGTTGAGAATCAAATTCCTTGCATCAACCATTAACTCTATGAACTTGTTCACAATAAAATACATCATAAGCACATTCAAACATGTATTTGACTTCTCAATTCAACCAACCAAAACATGTATCACCAAATACAACGTCATGAAAGCTTTAATGTGTAATTAACATCTTTGGCCACAAAGATCGCAATAAGAATATGCATGAACATATGCAAGTTGAATGAGCACTTTCATTGAACATTTTAAGCCTTTCCAAAACATGATTGTTTCATTAAAGCTCACATTGAATTAATCACTTACACAATGAATTAAACATTAGTCCATCACAAGGCAACCAAACATCTTGACTTTAACAGTCCCAAAATCTCATTTGAAAAATGCATGAACCACCATCAATGCATTAAGATCTCATGAAGGATGTGCAAGAAAATAAGTCGAAACTTAACATAAAAATGGTTAGATGTTACCATCATCCACTTGACATGAGAGGGTATAAAAAATATCCTTGGACCTGTAAAATCACAAGAGTATCAAGTTACCATAGGTATGAAAGTTAAGAGCTCATAAACTTGATTCTTCCAAAAGAACCTCCATAACTTGTCAATCTTCCAAATGCTCATTGCATCAATTTGATGTTTTCATAAAAGCATGAGCCACAAGTTTTGGCATATAATGAAACTTTGAATCTCTCAAACATTCAAATATAAAATCATGGAAGCTCATATTTAACTCTCCACACTCATTCAATACAAAGCATCCTCAATCAAGCTTTGAGTGCATTGTTCACAAGACCAAGCATTCATTCTAGAACATTACTCCATAGCAAGAGAACAAGGATAATTCAAGCACATGAAACCATGAAGAACCATTCAAGCACAAAGCTCCATTCAAGCACAAAGCTAAGCAATAAAATCATTTTGTAATCATCAAAATCACATACACAACAACCTAGACCTGCACGTCCTTTAGAGATATTTAGCCTTGCCCTGCAAGTCAGACCTTGCTCATGCTGGCCCAGACCTCTACCCATAGTGAAGCCCATCCTTGCCATGATTTCCCATCCTTTGTCGAATGGGATGTTGGAGTAAGTGATTGGTCGAGGAGTAGGAGAACTTGATGGACACAGGGCAGAGGGCCCTATAACACTAGCTATAGAAAGAACTGATTTCTTGCCCTTGTCTGGAATGGCCATAAAGGGGATCTATTCGGAAGTGATGGCATTGAGCGTTTCCACCAGTGGGACACTCTTGATTTTGATCACCCTACCATTGTAAGGAAATTTGAAGCATTGATGGGCCGTCGATGGGATTCCTAACATCTGCTCGATCTAGGGCCGCCCTAGGATGGCCTTGTATGCGGGGTCCACATCAAGGATGAAGAAGTCGAAAGACATGACCACGGGACCTAGGCTGAGTTTCAAGGTCACCTTTCCTTTTGAGCACCGCCTTGAGTTGTCATAGGCTAAGATCGTGGTGCATACTTCTTCTAAGTTCTTTTCTTGTAGACCGATCTGTTGGATGGTCTTCATGGGACAGACATTTATTGATGCTCCCATGTCAGTCAGAGTGGAGTTGACCTTGACTCCGTTGAGTTATGAGACAAAATAGGAGTGACCTACTTTCAGGTGGAGTAAGATCTTTGTCTGAGAATGATATGGAGGGCCCCTAGGTGAGAGCCAAGATGGCATCAGTTACACCACTTGCCAGAAGGTCTTCATTGACCGTGATTTTTTCGAGAAATTGTAGCAGAGTGGATTGATGTGAGGGAGATTTCCTGATGAGCTCCAAAATGGAGACTTTGGCCGGTGTCTAGTCTAGATGTTGAAGGATGTCGTACTCCGCAGGGAGAACTTGGGAATTGACCCCTTCTTCGGGATGAGATTGCCTTTGAGATGGGGGGATAATGCGATTGTGGAGAGTGACATTGACCGTGGGTTCCCTTGGGTCTTCCGACTCTGAGAGTTTTGGACGAATCAATTGCAAAGGAGCAAGAGATCCGAAGATGAATGAGAGAGACACTGCTCCCTCAACAGGAGTAATAGGAGTAGGAGGAGAGATCGACTTGGGTTGGGGAGGTCTTAAGAGGACCAAAGGGTGCTCTTGCCCCACCCTAGAATCCTTAAGGACAGTGGATTCTTTCCACATTGGTTGAGGAGGAGTGATCAAAGTGAGAGGCCCTTGGGTAGTAGTCGAGGATTGGCTAGGAGGTGAGATCAATGTTGTGTATGGATTGAATAGATCTAGAGGGGGGCGGTGAATAGATCTTTCCCCCTTTTTCAAATTTTGGTTAAACTTATTTAGGAGCTACTTGAGATAACAAGAGAAGCTAAGACTTTGATGATCATTTGCATCTCAATTCCTGGGGTATATGAATGACCAGCCGGTTCTCGAGCTTATATATCATATTTAACATATAGTAATGCATTAAGGGATAGAGAACATAGAACAGAGATACTTACCTGACTCACCTGGACGATGGATGACTAAGTGATTTTTCATGATTGTTTTCACATCCTGCAGCAAAGGGTTAGCCAGCAAATAATGATAATGACAATTAAGCAAGGCATGATGTGTAAAACATGTAGATCAAACCATTTAACGGACTTAGACAGATGCGCCATGATTAAACATAACGGCTTCACATCAGGCCGTTAAATATTACCGAACTCAAATTTTGACTACCCAACACCTCAGTTGTATGACGGGCTGGACACCATGCGTTATATTCATATAACGTGTCTGCGATAGACCGTTAAGATCTCTGGGGTGTTAAAAAAAACAACGGCCCCTCTCTTTTCATTTTGCTCATTCTAAACCGTTGAATCCCAAAAAACCCTCAAAAGAGCCCCGTTCTCCTTCTCCCGGCGCAACCCACCTCCGACGAGCTCTCCGGCTACGAAAATGGCAAGGGAAAAGGGCAAGAAACGAAAGGCGGTGAGGAAGGTGAAGGTTCCAGCAGAGATCGCGGTGTCCCCGCCGGCGAGCCCTTCAACGGAGGAAGAACAACCGGTGGCGGCGGCGACAACTCTTCCCACGGAGGGGGAGGCTTCCACGGCGCCCAGGGAGACAGAGGGGAATGCTGGGGAGGCCACTGGCGTGGAGAGGGAGGTCGTCCCGCCAGCGAAGAGAAAAAGAGGTCAAGACCGGGAGGTAGGTTTCCAATGCCCTAAAAAATTGATTTTGATTTTTATTATGGATGCATGTGAGTGGGGAGGGTGTAGATTGAGTCCACGGACTCATTAGGATGATTTGTAGGCCTTTTAGGCCAGTTTCACGGGTTCAAAAAATGGATGAGCCTGGCCGGATGCGTTGGGAGCATAACGGTCTTACCAGTAGCCGTTATTCCCTTAACGCATCAGGCTAAGTGCGTTAAGTTCAACAGAACAGATAAATTGATTTTCTGAGTTTTCTGCTTTTTATTGTTTTTTGTTGCTTTAAGTGTGATGAATGCAATGCAATGACTCTTTATGACTATGTGACTAACCCTAGGACTTATTTGTGCAGGGGAAACGACGGACACGGATTACGTGGCTTCAAGTTCGGGCCGTTTTCCTCGCGTTGCCGGAGTACCAACGCGAACGCCTGATAGCCATGGGCTTCGGAGAACTGCTGAGCATTGAAGTGGCCCGGGTGGATACGGCGCTGCTGCTTGCTCTACACCAGAGATGGGACCCGGTGAGCCGGGCTTTCATATTCCCGTGGGGGCATATGATACCGACTTTGGAGGACATGGCCCGGATCAGCGGCCTACGAGTGCATGGGAAAGCAGTGACCGGATGGGCGTATGTGGACTATCGGGAGCTCGCACAAGAACTCCTTGGCTTGGATTTGATGAGGCCGGGGCACCCGTCGTCCCAATTATCGCGGTCAGTGCTCCAAGAAAGCTTAGGACTCCGGGGGGCAGCGGTAGCAGTGGGCGAGTTGCCCGAGCAGCACATAGATCGAGTGACCGAGCAGGCCCGTCCGAGTGTGGCGGCAGGGCCAGGGCCGGACGGTGACAGAGTTTTGAGGCGCTTCCTAATGTTGCTGTTCGGGAAGCTATTGTTCGCGACGCGAGCCGATGTCATCAGTTGTCGGCTCCTCCCCTTGCTGGCTGATCTGAGCCGGGTGAGGAAGTATGCATGGGGAGCGGCGGTGTTAGCCTTCTTGTTTCATTCCCTTGGTGCCACCGACCGGGTGACCATGCTTGGCGGCTTCTCCCCCTTTCTACAGGTAAAAGCCTTGACTGCCCTTCCTACATGCCCTTTTGATTGATAAAATGCTGACATTTTTAAGGACACAGTTCTGGGCCTTCCTCTATTTACCGGGGATTGGGCGCGGAGTGGAGCTATACCCAGGACGGCTTCCTATTGCGAGGCGATGGAGCGTTGCCCGGAGCGCGGGGTCGATTGAGCGGTCAACTCGGATGATCCAGGAGGATCTTGATTCATTCCCTCATGCATCGGTAAGTAGCCTATTTCTGATATGCCCCTATATGCTGCCATGTGCTCTTAAATGCTGTGGCTAAATGCAGGAATGACTCTTTTTCAGGTGCGATGGACACCGTATCAAAGTGAGGACCACGCGGGTCAGCCGTGGGTAGAAGCCTCCCTAGCTTATCAAGGGCGGGACATCTGGCTGCACTGTATAAACGTAATCGAGCCGCTGCACTACCGGCTGATTATGAGGACAAGAGGAGTGCACCAGCCTGCGGTGAGTTTCCCGCACCGACACGATGAACGCCCAGGAAAGTCTGCCAAGGGGATTGGCAGTGATATTGACTGGAGCGGCCGAGCCAGAAAGTATGTTCATGATTGGAAGCGCAAAGGCAAGGCTGTGACCGAGCAGGCGGACCCGAACTCCGATGAAGGCGAGACTAGTGCCGAAACGTCCGTGACTGGCGAGGGTTGGTCCAGAAAATTTGGCGGTGTCCGATCACGTCGTCGCCGGTCGGGGCGGGGTTGGATGCAGAGCCTCTGCCTTCTGTCCCGGACTGTTGCAGCACCTCAGCTTCTGGAAGAAGAGCTCGCCACGGACAACCCTGTATCTTCTTCACAAAATTGTACTGCATTGTTCTGTGGATCATTTATGAGAAAAATTTGTCTGCATCCAATAATCAAGCGGATGGCTCCCTACTTAGTGATATATGGCTTTCTTTCTCCAGATGTGTGGCTCATCTGCTCTTCCTTATCCTCTTATGAAACAATGGGAAACTTTAACAGGTCATCGCCTCTTGGAACGCTATGGCATGACTGAGGTGAGTGCTGCTTTATCTAGCTAAAGTATCTCTCTTATAGATTGTGCAAATATCTAGCTACATAAATTACTTATTGGAGCTATCCACATCGATCTTCATCTATAAAATGTGCATTAACCAGTAAATTGTTCTTTGCAGTTTGTAATGGCATTATCTAATCCTTTACGGGCCACACGAAAGGGAGGCACTGTTGGGAAGCCTCTCCCCCACGTTGAGGTTTGCCATGTTCCCAATGGTGTCAATTTATTTGTAGTTCATTCAGTTGGGCAAGGACATTTTGCAGATTATGCTTTTAGAATCCGAGCCTCACATGATACTGAATCTTTTATCTTTGGTACATTGTTAAACTCCTAAGGCCATCCAGGCGGCTCAGCCAACAAGCGGAGCTTACCTCAGGAAGTGAGGTTGCATGTTGAATTCTCACAAACCAGAAGCTGGTATGCTCTGTGAACAGGGGTACATAGGCCAATGCGCCTCGATTTTTCCCCACCCAGATTGTCACATACTGGAAGAGTTTTTCGACCAGACAGCCCACACGAAATTGGAGCTTGAGGCTGGGACCATTTTATTACAGTGAATTAATGGAATGGAATTTCACATCGCAATTCCGATTCCCAGTATAAAAAATTACAATAATGTGTGATTAACTTAAAAAAGAGAGTTGACTATGCTCACATTGACCATATCTTCATAATGCCCAATGGTGACATGCTGTTGGTTTTGTTGAAACCAGATGTAGGTTCCATTCTGAAGTGTTGTGCAAGTGAATGCTGAAAAATTTATGTCATCATCATCTAGTAGACTGAGTTCTGAACTTTTTTGGTACTGTCAGGGTCCTAAGAACATCAAGAGCTTGGTTTTCCCTGATGTTTTTTAATGTAGTTAAGAGAGAGAGAGAGAGGAAGGGAGAAGAAGAGAAAAGAGAGAGGAGAGGAGAAAACATGTATGCAGGGAATAGGTGGCCTGTGTCCTTGGAAAGAGAGACATATGTCCTTCTCTTCTATTTAAACCCTTGGGGCAACCCAAAAAAATATGCAGCGGGCAAGTATACTCCTCATAACAGGCGTAAATAACCAAAAGCCCTAACTAAACATGCGCCTACAATAAACATAGCTACAGAGACAAAAATGCCCCTCTTCAGCCACAGTCACGGTCTCTGCTACATTCCTTATTTCTGAGTCATGCAACTGTGGATATTTTTCTTGTTGGGAATGACACTGTCCTAAAATGCGCTATTGACAAAGAATTGAAACTATGGGCATGGGTGGGTAGAAGATGTAGGAAAAGAGGTAGAGTGCATGTGTTGACAAGGAAGTTAATGTCCTTTACCCTTGCTCTTGATTAATTTCGATAATCTCACTTTTACATTTCTGCATTTTTGTGAATGATATTTCTTTGATTAACAATTCAGAATCCACAGTCAGATATTGAAAGCTAAGAATTTGTAGGATGGCATTTCTTGTGCACTATGGCTTCCTAGGGCTCCCTATCCTGGCAATCCCCTTTATATTCTTTTGATGTTTCTATCTTCTTTTATGACTAGTTTGAATTTTTGGCGTTGATGTTGCCTATTGATGAAGGATTTCATCTTTATATTCAGTAGATGATGAATAGATATTGTTGCAAACTTGTTCTGGTATGAATGCTACACGTGCATGATTTTAATCAGAATTTCATTTGTGAGACTGCTAAATGTGGGAAAAATATCTTTCATGACTTCCTCTTGTGGAATGATGTATAGGTCAAAATTCTTAGTGAAGATGATGGTGGACCGGATTCATCAGCTGTGGGTGAACTTTGTGTTAGAAGCCCTTCCTTGTTTAAGGAATATTGGAAACAACCTGAGGTATGTTTTATCATTCTAAGAAATTCCATTATATTTTACACATATTTGAATCCAAGTTAAACATTGGGCTCTTGTTGGGGGCACCTTAATAATCCAAGTAGGTTCTTAGTTGATGTGGAACTTTTATGAATGCCGATGTTTATTGCTAGGTGAGGGATCTTGTGTCAGGATAGAATTCATAGTTAATGAATGCTATCTTTCCATGCTAATTGACATTGAATACATTAACAGAACAAATGATGAATGAAAAGGAGGGGAAGAAATAGTGGACCCATAAGTGCACAATCAGTGGCCCTTGAATTTGTGTCGTCACCTCTTCTTAGGAAAAACTTCCTTGTGATGGACCCACCTGACGCGGGCTCTGACCTTCGGGATTCTTAATTTGTAATGCCTTCCCAAATAGCGGGCCCACATGGCAGAAGGCCTGACCCAGCTATGAACATGCAGCTTCGTCAGGGCAGTTGCCCCAAGACACCCAATGCTAACATCATGTAGACATCCTTGGACAGATAACTCCTTGAAATGAGCATCATGAAACCATGGAGTCTTATCACTCGGCATTAGAAGCATGAGGTTTGACAAGTCCACTTGGTAATCAGGAATAAAGTATAGCTCCCTTGATAGAGAGGAAGCATGAAACTAAGGGAGAGTGATACATGGCATTGACATGGCCGGCTCACTATAAATCGAGGGAGATCACATAGAGTGTGCAGAATGTCCTTGAAGAGCTTCGAAGATATGACAACTTGCCCCTTGAACATGGAATCCATAATATTTCTGGTATCCGTATGTGTCAGCATGATCCAAGTAGAGAACCCTTCTTAGCCAGTTATCTAAATGGTGACAAAGCGAGGAGAAATAATAGCATCAATAATAGACCCTCCGGTGAGCAATGAGATTGCCACTGGTCTCGCTTTTGAAGGAACTGGCAAGAGTGCAAGGGAACTCTTCTTGACAACCGCCTTCAGAAGTATATGCTCATCAGCCCCAAAATAGCCAGAGATCAAGACTCGAACTGGCATGCTGTAAATGAAATCTTGAACCTTGAAGCACACAATTGGGACCATAGCGTCTTGACCTGGCTCATTATCTCCCTGGGGACTAGACCCAAGGGGCACCAGAGGCAGCGCACACCCACTCCGTGGGGTGGAAGTAGATGAAGAAGTAGAGTTAGAGGGCTTGGGTGGCGATATAGACAGTGGAAGGATAGTGGCAATGATAGGTTTGGGAGAAAGAGGAGGTGAAGGTGGCAAAGGCAAGGTGGTAATGAGATGTTCAGACGTAGGCGAGGGTGGCAAAGGCAAGACCTGCTCAAGCTTGGGCAATGGTGATAGTTGAGATGGTGAAGGTGGTGGAGATGATGAAGACGGTGATGAGGAAGGTGATGCTGACGGAGGAGGCGGTGAAGAGGAGGGTCACGGGGGTGTTGACACTAAAAAATTTTTTAATTTGTCTTGACCTTTACTTTTACATGTCATAAACTCTGGTCGAATGCCCCTGGTTCCTCAAAATAGGGAGCCGAAGGCCAAATCAGCGGAAAACCCGCGTGATACGATCAGGACGCCAAGAGACCTGAAGTGGTCCGTAAGTGACCAAAAAGCTGCCCCATGGGGGTAAAAATCTCCACAATGGTTTCCCACTCACCGAAGACGCTTCCTACAGGCGTAAAGCAAGCCCGAGGGCATGATTTGTAGTGTCAAAGGTGATATCAACAGAAAACTCTTGGAATCTACTCAGCACATGCGGAATGCCGTAATGGTCCATAATTGACAATAAAGACGTCTCATCAGGGCAGAAATGATTCGAGGGATAGCCCTCCCAATGAAGAGGGTCCATGTGTCCACGGAATGAAGTTGGCGGCACAAATCGTTGAGCCGAATGCTAAATCAGAAGAAAATCCATGTTATCCGATTCGGGTACACGTTGCATTAGAAAGGTCCGTAGGTGACTAAAAAGTTGCTTAGTCAAGGTGAAAATACTTTGAGGGATGGCCCACTCAATGAAGAAGCTCCCTGCATTCTCAAACAAGGTCTGGCAGCACAAATTATAGTGCCGAAGGCCGAATCAGGACAAAACTCGAGAAAATCAGTACAGGTTCGGCACACGCCGGAATCACCAGAAACTGTAAATCGGGGCCCAAAAATGATGAAATATGTACTCTGAGTCTACTGCATCAAACCCAAGGTTGCATCGGACACCATGCTTCTGTCGAGGTCAGTTTCAGGACAAAACGATGAGAACTGTGAAAATGCCATTGGATGATTCGGTGGCACACTTTATTTAAGGAAAAAAATGAAAAGTGAATTTGCAAAAAGATGATGATTCGGTGGAACTTTTTGAAGTGAGTCGGTGACACTTTTTGAAGTGGATTGGTGGCATTTTTTTGAAGTGAATCTGTGGCACACTTTTTGCAAGTTAGTCGGTGCCCTTTAATTTAGTCGGCGGCCCTCTTCAGCGTGAGTCGACGGCGCCTGGCATACTTGGCGGGCGGTGAGTCGGTGCAAAGCTGTCGGTCCCATCCCAGGGGTGACCCCATGTTCTGCCTATAAAAGAAACCTTGCCCTCGAAGAAGAGAGAGAGAAATCAGACAGAGAGAAGCACAGAAAAGAAGATAGATAGGGAGATAGATGGAGAAGAGAAGCATGGGAAAGTAGAGAGAGAGGAAGAGAAAGTAGAAGGAGAGGAGTGAAGAAGGTGGGTCTGAGAGGGGGAGGGGGCTCCGCCGGAGGGGGCAAAGCTCTCTCTTTCTCTCTTTGGTTAGCCCCAGGAAGGTGTTAGAGCCCTTGGTAGTGGTGCTGGGCTAAGGGTGCTGAAACCCCTTGCCGGACCTCCCCCTGCAACCCCCCTCCCCTTATGTTGGACACCTCCGTCTACAACAACCTCCCTCCCTAGACATCTTGTCAATCTCGAAGATGCTAAGGCCTCGTGGAAGGGCTCCAAGAGGATGGCCTAGGCGGTGGTGCTAGGCCTCGCAAAAGGGCTTCACCGGTCTCGAAGATGTCCCAAAAGGTACTCTAGGAGGAAGGGAATCACCCCTGCTTCTCCCCTCCTTTGCAACAACCCCCTATTCCCATCCAAACCCTAGCCCCACTGCCTCCCTTCAACTCTCTTTTCCTAACCCCCATCTCCACCCCACTGCAACCACAAGGAACAGGCTGTGGAGGGTCACCGTCGGCCCCTCCCTGTGATGATGTCGCCCCCTTCACCATCATGTGCTGGAATGCTACTCCAACATCACCCCGGTCGCCCTCACCCCGACCCTGCTTGCACGGGTCCGGCAGCAGCACCGGCCTCGCCCGCCAATGCTGCCAGTGCCACTGGCTGGCCACCACCCTCGACCCCCTTCTCCACCCCCTCTCTTTCCCTTCCACAGCCACCACCATGTCGCCCCTGCTCCGCCTGTGGCTGTCAGCACCACGCGAGGCCCCCGTTGCCTGCGTCCACCCCACCAGCTCTCTCTCTTTCCTAATCAGGGGTAATTTGATCTTTTTCTAACATTGGGTCAAGTTAATCATGGTTTGGTTAACTTTCATCGAACGAAATGAACGGTAGAGACTTATTTGTACAACGGCCATGATTGTAGGGACTTACGGGAAAATAGTTATAACTCAGGGATTAATCGACATTTTGCTAAGTTTATGAGGACTTATTCCTAAAATTTAACATTTGACTGGCCATTTGGCCCCATTTGGGGCAATCCAAAAGCCTGGGTTTGACTCGACTCTTTGATGGGCTCGGACTTTTGCATCCGACCAAAGGTCCGCGGGCTGAAAATGGGGTGGCAATCTGGCCCAATTTTGGGCTAGGCTCGCGCGTCCGCCGGGCCGACTCACTGACAGCCCTACTAAATATATTTTAGAATTTCTTTCTTGAAGATGTAATCTTTCTTCATCGTTGTTTTTGCTTATAGACGCCACGTTTATGCTGTTTTCCCGAGATTTGAGACATTTTAATCTTTGGCATTCTCCTGTTTATGGGTATTCTGCTGATCCAGAAAACCAGCAAGAGGGTGCACTTCGTCCGCAGCCTAACTAGGGAAGTTGCCGGGTTTGCACCATATGAGAAGAGGATTGCTGAGCTTCTGAAAGTTGGCAAGGACAAGCGTGCGCTTAAGTTGGCAAGGAGAAAGTTGGGCACCCACAAGAGGGCAAAGAAGAAGCGTGAGGAAATGGTCAATGTGCTAAGGAAATGGTCAATGAGCTAAGGAAGATGGTCAATGTTGCTATTGAGTCAGTTGCTGCCTGAAGTGATTGTTAGTGCTATTTAGTGCATGGATCTCATGTAGCCATTTGTTAGCTAGAAATGCTAATGGGATTTTGAAATGTCACCAAATATTCTGCTCATTTGGACTACTTTACCTTTCCATTGCACAACATGCACTCGACCCTTGCTATTATTAGATGGAGATTCTCTCTTTGTATGGTTCTGAAACTCCATGCCCCTGATCTAGTGTATTTTCACTCTCACCTTTTTTGCCCATTTACACTTGAAGGCTGTTGATAACTTGACACCAGTGCATTCAAGTTCAAGAGAGTTGTGGGTGAAGTCCATCACATCCTTCCCTTAGTTTCTCCTAATAACATCCTTGAAGGACAGTTTGCCTTTTCAGATATAGTTCTGCATAGTCCATTACTTCAGGTTGGGTGAAAAGTGAATTGTGTGTGCAATTGGGTGGTGAAGGTGATTTGAGGGCAGTTGGAATTTTAAGATGGGAATACAACTTGAGCATCACGCTTCTAACTTGATAGATAAAACACACAGGTCCAGTTGCGGCTGTGATGCAGTGGATTATTTGAAATGCAGGTGGCCTGTGAGGCTATTGAGAACATGAAAGATATAGATCAAGGTTTTCTGTCTCGAATATTAGTTCCATTTTTTAAGAGGCGGAAGAGAAGAGATCTCAGACAAATCTTGGGAGATCGGGTTCGGTGATTTCAGATTTATATTATATAGTCTATTTATAAGAAAATGTTATTTTTTCTACTAATCACTCAATTTCACTATCATATTTTTTCTAATTGGCAACTCAATTTTATAAAATAAAGAGTTATGATAACAAAAATAAATCCATTCACATGCACTAATGTCAATATACATCAAAAGTTACGTCAAAAATAGATACATAAAATGGTACATGAATCACAAATTAAAGAATACGTCAAAAATCATAAAAAATAGTTTAGAAGAAGTATTTTTCGCTGCCCGCGATTTTTTGGGTTTATCTTTTTGCGCAACCGTATCCGGTACTTTTACCAATTCAGTCCCGGCCAGCAAGCGCGCATTGCGTATCACCGGCAACTGCATGGGCACATCGTGCATATTGCCTATGGTGACGCTGGGGCTGGCACCTATCTGCATCAGCACATCCAGGCCGCGCACTATGCGACCGAACACGGTATATCCCTCCAGCCCCTGTTCGTGCCTGACGTAATTCAGGATATGGTTATCGGCCAGATTGACGAAGAAGCGCGATGTCGCGGAATCTGCCGAACGGCCATGCACCATGGCGATGCTACCTAGTTCGTTGAGTAAGCCATTGGTGGATTCGCTGGGGATGGGGTCCGAAGCGGGCTTAAGCTCCAGCGACTCCGTGAACCCGCCGCCTTGCGCCACAAAATTGGGGATGGCCCGCTCAAATACAGTGCCTACATAATAACCGCTATTCACATATTGTAAGAAATTTTCGACGGTACGCGGCGCCTTGTCCGGATACAGCTCCACTACGAAATCTCCAAGCGTGGTCTCGAACTCCACCTGCGGGTTATCTGCCAGTACGGTCAGACTGCTAAACAAAACCAGACAGAGCAGACCGCGCAACAACATCAGGCCGCGCCTTCATACAAGATCTTCCAGTGCCCGTCCTCCAATTCCCAATACTGGCGCTTGCGCATCTTGTGAGTGAAACTGTCTGCCCGATAATCCTGATTGAAATTGACCTCCACCAGTTGCCGATGAGGATCGGGATTGCGGAACATACTCATCTCGGACAGGGTAATACTGACGTTGGCCTTATGTTGCTGAATGCGGCGCTTTTCCGCCGACCACTTCGCCAAGTCCATGTTCTGGGTAAAGAAATCACGGGAATAATGCTGCAGATAGCGGTCGGTATCCTGCTGCTGCCAATGCTTGCGCCACGCTTCCACCTCGTTCAACAATGCCTGGCGCTGTTCGCTGGTGAGCGTGTCGGCATCGCCGCTCTCACCTCTGGCAATCACCACCGGTGTGGCACCGCTTTGCAAAATAGGCGCTAACGATAAAATGTCTGCATTGGTCAACACCACGCATCCATCCGAAGACCGCGGCGGACGACTGTAGGTATCGCTGGGCGAGCCGTGCAGCCAGATACCGTGTCCGGTCTTGCCCTGCCGTTCATCCCATTCGTTGGGGTAACTCAGCGGATAAGCGGCGCTGCCATACAGATCGGGCAACTTTTCCTTATCCAACTGCTTACCGGTGAAATAAACGCCCAGGGGAGTCCTCTTATCGCCCTCCTGCTGTTTTTCCGTACCATTCTTGCCTACCGTGACGTAGTAGTCGGCCACATAACTCGGCCTGCCGTTTTCGTTGCGATACAGATATAGACGGGATTTTGCGGTATCCACCACAATGGCGTAACGCTGGCTGGAATCGAGTTGCCAGATATCGTCCGGGACTCTCGTATCATGTGCGATATAGCGTTCCAAGCGTGCCTGCGCCTCTTGCCTCAGATCTGCGATCTCCCCCGACGGCGCATTCGATGCGCTGCCAAAACTGGAAATCTGGTGCGCCTTGGCCTGCAACAGGTCGCCGCGCACCAGATAGGCCAACTTGAAGTTGGGCACGCGGCTGATCACCGTATTGACGTCGTTGAGCGCTTCGTCCAGCTTGCCTTGCGTCACTTCGAGCAGGCTGCGCACCAACAAGCCCTCGATGCCGCCGTGAGGCGCGCCGTGCATGAAAGCTTCCAGGCGCGAGGGCTGGTCGGCCTGATGTATCGCCGTTGCATTCCAGGGGATCGCCAGCGTCAACACCAACGCCAGCAATAACCCTTTGCGTGAAATGATGTTACGCATTAGTTATCCGCCACTTCTTTCTCAATCAGCCATTTATCTGCAGATTGCCTGAGTTGCAGCACTTTGCCGGTACGTTTGCTGATGTCGCCAGCACGATAATCCTGCCTGAACGAGACCGTGGCATGGTCGCCTTCCACCGTCACCTTGGGATTCAGCACCTGTACTCTGATCGGTACCGGCTTCTTGATACGCAATTCACGCCCCTTGGCCCACTCGGACCGGGATTCACCATTCGGGGTTTTGAAATCCTGAGCATAAAAAGCCAGATATGCCGCGACATTCTTACTCGACCAGGCCCGTGCCCAATCCTGCACGGTAGTAAGCACCGCCTGTTGCGGATCTGTTTTTGCAACGACACTCGCCGAGGCATCCCCCGGCACATTCTTGACCGCCTCTGCCTTCTCCGGCGTGTTTGCTGCCACCGTAGTCGGTGGCTTAGGCTGGGCAGCAGCCGCTATGGATTTAGACTCGAGGAATGCGGGCAGGCGCGAAGATGGTTTCATCGCAGACAGTTTGACGGTACCCACCGGAACGATCTCCTTGATCATCTCCAACTGCGGGCCTGGATGATTGTTGCCATGATCCACCTGCAACGCTTTGTCTAACAAAGGGCTGACATGCTTGAAGTTTGTGGTTTTACTCGGCAACTCGCATGGCACATCCTCCTAAGTTCATCTTCGCCGCCCTCGAGCTTATGGTGCACCATGAAGGCAGAAGGAAGAAAATAATCGGGTGAAGTTCATGAGGGGTTCTGAGAAGTCGGCAGACTTCCCTCCCCTACCCTATTGCCTGTTGGGGTTCAGTCTTTTGCTTTGAAAAATTTTGGTTTCCCTTGCCCTTATGGATTGCATGCTTACGACCATGGTTTTCCCTGATGGGACTTTGCCATCTTATCATGCCCTTTTTTTTAATTAATGTGATTGACTTTATGCATGCTTATGCCCAGGGTTTTCCTACGGGACTTTGCCCTCTTGACATGCTCTTTGACTCTTTTGCACTGTACTTAGGCTTTTGGCTGATTGTTCCCTTTTTGGCCATGACTTCTACCTACTAGGGTGGCGAGTAGGCTTGGTGGTCCGACTGAGAGCTGACTCCTCCCTCATGAACCGAAGAGAAGAGAATAGGTGATGACTTTCACTCTCAATTTGGCTTTGACGTTTCTCAGATTCTGTGCCGTTTGAGCTTAAGAGTTAAGCATGTTGTGTGTGCGGATATTGACCCGATGTTAAATTACAAAGAATGAAGAATGAATCAAATATTTGATTTTTTGAGCCTCTTGGCCTGCGTGCCATGCCAACCTCAAGTTTTTCTGACTTTTTTTGTTGACATTGACTTAATTAAAGATCTGGGATAAAGGCCTAGACCACCACTCTTGATCAAGTTAAGAAGCACTTCATTTTGAAAACCATGCGTGGAAGAAGGAGATATTGAAAATGCACACTTACGCAAACATGTTACCTTGCAACCTTTTGTCGAAGTAGCTACCGGAGGCGATCTTGATCATCATGGGATTTGTCCTCAATTGACAGATAGAAATAAATAAGCAAGGATTGGAAGTGGCTTAACAAGAAGGAGTGGTACCAAGACAAGGCTCAGATGAATTAGAAGAAAAGAAAAGAGGTGAGGGTTAGAACTCCCATACTAAGGTACAGAGACCCTGATCACATGAATGGTCTATAGAAGGAAAGAAAAATTAAGGAGAGGAGTGAGGACTAAAGTCTCGAAAGCAGTGGGAGAACGGGCAGATGCCCAGAGCAGTGGACGTCAAAGAAGTCAGGTCGAACCCGAGATCGGGAGGAATTAAAAGGAGGAATTGATAAATGGAAAGTAGTGGATCCGGAGAGTCTGGAGGCGAAGGGGGAGAATCATGATGTGGGTAAGAATCATCTAGAGGCTCCAAAGGAAGAAAATACCGAGGGACGTGATGCCCTGGGAGAAGGTATGAGAAAAGATAAGTTAAGAGGAAGAAGAGACAAAGGACACGATGTCCCAGAGGAGTAGAAGGGTGAATCGTAAGAAAGAAAGGAAGTCCGGAGGTTTCAGAGGTAGAGAATGGGAAGGGGCGCGATGCTCTGGGAGAAGATAGAGAGAATAAGATGGAAAATCCGAAGGTTCTGGAGGAATGGAATCAGAAGGGGCACGATGCCCTGGGAAAAGATAGAGAGAAAAAGATAGAAAGTTTGGAGGTTCCAAAGGAATGGAATTAGAGGGGGCGCGATGCTCGGAAAGGATAGTGATAGAAAAATTTGGAAGCTCCAAAGAAGGAAGCAAGAGGGGGCACGATGCCCTTGGAAGAATGAGGAAAAGGTCTGGAGGGTCCAGAGGAATAGAGTAGGAGGGGGCGTGACGCCCAGGGAGAATGGGGGAATGAAAAGATTCCGGAGGTTCCGGAGGAGGAAGGTATAAAAGGGCGCGATGCCCTAGAAGGAGAGAAAAATCTGGAGGATCTGGATGTAAGAGATAGGAGGGGCGTGATGCCCTGAAAGGAGATTGGATGGGCACAATGCCCGGCAAGCTTAAGGGGACCCAGAGATCCCGAAGATGGAGATGAATAAGAAGAAGGATGTGGAGGATCCGGAGGTTCCGGAAGGCGGGGAAGATACGGGTTTGGAAACCCGAGAAAGAATGAATGTAAATACATGCAATGTAATGAATGTGGTGAATGCATGAAATGCAAAGGAGGTAAGGAATGCGAAGAACACGAGTGGTTAGAGGATGAGAACTCCCTCCTTACCTAATGGGTGGCCCATAAGGAGAAATTGGTGGTTAATAAGAATGTGGATGGGATAGAATAGGAAGTGGATAGGGTAGCGAAAGGTCCCATAGCAAAAGAATAACCGCCCTTCCATAGCAGTGAAAGTGTGCGGTCAAATGGCCCAGTAGATAAAATTAATGCCCATGACGAAGCTTCAATAATGGATGATAACTCCCTTGGAGGGCGAAGGGCCATAAGGTGTGGGAGTTGAAGTGTTGGAATGGGAAGTTTCATCTTGCCCAAGAATTGTGGTGTATGAAAAGCATTGAAAAAAATGGGCATTCGTCCCTTGCACGGAAGAATGGACTTGATATTGGAGGGTTCAGGCGGGAAGAAACAAAAATAGGAGCTTCTCACACTAAAAAATTAAGCGAGCGAAGGAGAAGGAGAAAAGAAAACGGGAAATGGGGGGTATTTATAGAAAATTCAAAATTCCTTTGTTAAATTTTCTATAAATACCCCCCATTTCCATTTTTCTTTTCTCCTTCTCCTTCTTCTTCTTCTTCTTCCTTCTCCTTCCTGTGAGCATGTCCCCTCTCCCCCTCTCCCGTGTTGTGACCGCGACGACCTCCCTTGACTGCAGACGGCGGTGAGGTGATGGCATGGCGACGACGGCGGCGGCGTGGTGATCGTGGAGGTGCCCGTGGATCGGGAAGAGCTCATGGGAGCTCGGGGGTTTCAAGCGAGGTTTTGAAGATCGACGACGATCCGTCGCGTTTCGAGCTTTCTCGAGGTAGGGTGATAAAACCTTAGCTCGTTTATTTCCTTTCCCACGATTTCTAGGCCGAGGTGAGGCCGAGTGGGGTGTGTTTTCGTGCCGGGATGGGAAAATCAGGTTTGGGGATTGAGCGCCTGATCTAGAGTTTTATCATGCTATTTTGTGGTTTGATGGCATCAAACGATGCTTTGGGGCATGGGGAAGAGTTTCCCCTTCACCTGGGGGTGAATGGGGCGTGGAATGGCATTTTTGGGCCATTCCCGTCGTTCTTGGTTTTTCGGAATGAAAATGGTCCTTCCAGGAACCATTTCTATTAAAGGCAGCCCTCGGTGGGCCGTTTTCTAACCCCAAGTGTCGTCAGGGCTTGGCAGTCACGCGATGGACCGCCAAGGCCCAATGGCGGCTAGGCGGCTGACGGCTACCCTCAAGGAGCCAGTGCGATTCACGAGGCATTTTTGACTGTTGTCTTCCGACTGTTGAAAAGATTTTGGGAGTGGCGGTCATGGGATGACTGTTTAAACCCTCTTTGCGGTCCGAAGGGAGACCGTTTTAAGTCCCAACAGTCACAAGGTGACTATTTCATTCTTCTCGCAGTTCCATGGCATTGTGGTCCCAAGAGGACCATTTACACCGTGAGGCGGCCCAGGAGTGGACCGCTTTTATTTTAGACTGTCTGTAGGAGACCGTTTCTCTCCTGGTCTCTCTTGCGGTCTAGGGAGGACCGCCTCCCTTTGGGGCGTCCCAGCATCTGATCGCCTTTGCTCTGGGATGGTCCAGAGTGGACCGCCACTTGTGTTCTGTCTGACTGGAGTTCGTTTCTTGTCGATTCAAATCTCAGGTGAGTCGATCTCGATCCACATGCTGACCTATAGTTTGACGGATGCTAGGCATCAGGTGGGGGCTGTGTGTGGGTGTCGTGGGGTCCTGAGAAGTGGTGTGTTCTCGACTAGTGTCACCGTGAGTCGGTGTTGGCACAAGGAGCTATCCTTGTACCTTGTCTGGTTCAGGCATTATTTTCCATTGACTAGAGAGTCTACTTCTTCAGCGACCCTCCACTAGTCGTAGCCTTCTGACACTCGTGTGGTCCCACCAGGGAGTGGTGGTGAGGCTACCCCAAGAGAGATGATTTTTAGGATGGTTACCGTAGAGCCCCATGTCTTGCAGCCAGAGTCCGACTGAGGGGAAGACCAGTCAGAGGGCCTGACCTAGGACGCATGGTCTGTGTGTACACACATGGTCGGGGGCAGCGGACCCGCACTGACGAGCTCGACCCCGACCAGCCCTTGTTCAGTGGTTACTTGTACGGTGTCCCCGTTTCGCTAGGGGCGATGAGGGGGACACCTGAGGCGCGGTCTAAGATGCCAGGGGGCGCATTCAGCCTTGCTTCTAGTGGGAGGTACTTTTGTCTTTGTCAGGTAGTGACTCTTGATTTTCTGCCTTGTTGCCTCAATTTTCATGCCGTGTGGTTGGTACTAGACGTCACTGAGCTTTCCCGTTTAGTTATTCTTGTTGCTCTCCATTCTCCGTCTTGCTAGTTCCTGCTTTGGCTGCTTCCCGCGTAGTTTATCATTTTGTGTGGTAGGGGTCCGAGTGATCCCTACTGAGCCTTTTGTTATGAGGCTCATTCCCTGCGTTTTCCATGGTTTCAGGTAAGGCGAGGCTTTTGAGGAGCGTTTCTGATGCCCCGTGTGGTTCTGTTGCCCAGGGTTAGTTGTCAGTTACCAGAGCTGGGGTATGCCCCGTGTAGTTGAACTTTTCCTTCTAGACTGTACTAGTTGTGGACTACTGATATGTTCTAGACTGTTGTGATATTGTGCACCATGTAATTTGCTTAATGTTAATTATTATTTTCTTTCCCGCTTATTCATATGAATCGTGTAGTTCTGTAATTATTTTAGATTCTTGTATATTTCCACACCACCTCTTTTAACCCTTTCGAGTCTTCAGGCTTGTGGGTGGTGGTTCGAGATTCGAGTTATCGGGCCTTCCCTTGTATTCGGATCTCGGGTCGTTACAACACTGCTACTATAGAAGGTTCTGGAGCCAAGCTATAGAAATGTCCTTATGGGGAGGCTCACTCTCGGACCAGCTTCAACCCCTCAAGCCAATCCGCGTAAACCCCATCCAGGGAAGGGGGTTTACGCGGACTAACTTCACCCCCTCAAGCCAATCCGCGTAAACCCCATCCAGGGGAGGGGGTTTACACGGACCAACATCACCCCCTCAAGCTAGTCCGCGTAAACTCCTTGTGACCCTTCAACTTCCCCTATAAAAACCCCCTAGGGGCTCAAGGGGAAAAGAGAGAGGAAGAAGAACTCAACACTTAACACAGAACGCCAACATCCGGCGACTCCAAGGCTTCGAGCGGCTCCCTACAACGAGCCAAGGAGAATTGCGTGTGTGTGACTTGTCAGTCGGCTTGGCACGCCGAGGGTATGGATTGACTACGCGTGTGGACCCGACGTGTGACCCCGTGTCATTGTTGTGCCTGAATCCCTCCACGCAAGGTATGCCGGTTGACTTTGCATGATCCTTACACGAACCGAGAGCACGAACTGGAAGCAACTGGACTAGGGAATGGTCGGGAGGCCACTAGGTAGGGAGGATGGCACGCTCCCCAAGGGGGTTCGCCCTCCTCTAGGTCACGATCGTGCCCAGGGCGAACTCCCCCCGGGCAAGCCGTAGCCCCGAGGGATGGCCCTCAGGGGTCTTCTTTTATTGTCTGGGGGTGTCCTTTAAGGGACACGAGGCTCTGGGATGCTGGGATTAGCCCATGGGGGCTGTTGTCATCGAGTTGTGGCTACCGCTCGCAAGGTGTTCAGGTAAATACCCGCCACATCCCGGGTTGTCGAACGGCCTAGATAACTAGATGAGGGGTCTCGGGATGGGCCTTGGGATGAGGATATGAGCTCGTGGGAGCCAAGGAAAGGCACCTTGGGCACGTGGGCCTGGCCTCGGGATGTGTGTCGTGTTACACGGCTAGTTGGCAGGGTAGCTTCGGGTTGGCTCGAGAGCTAAGGATAAGTGGCTCGTTGTCGCGTGTCTGAGGGTCGAGGGTGGTCCCGACCTATTGGGGGGTCATTGTACAACCCGGATGGCATGCGGGAGTCATGAGTCGGCCCGTGATTTGCTGTAGAGATGTCGAAATATATGCACCCACAATGTGTTCAGGAAAATGCCCAACACACATGTGTGAGCCGTACCTATGCATTGTGGGCCTCCAAAGCCTGTGGTTGACTTAATTTAGTCTTCGCTGACCTTGGAGGGTTAAAAGAAGGCATCTTGTGGTAGGCCCCCGCCTCGTTGTTGGGTGCCAAGTGGCGTGTCTTGTAGTCGGGGTGTCCCCGGGTTGGCCCAGGTGGTCATGTGGAGCGCGGGTAAAGTCCGCAATTGAGCGATCGAGAGCGATCCCGATTAATTACTGGCGTTGCTGTATGCCATGGCTAACTAGTTAGGGCCCCGGGTCGAGCCCACTGGGTTATAGGAAGGGCTGGGTAGCCCATGCCTTGAAGGTGTTCAAGGAAATTTTCGGACCCTTATTCCTGAGTATTTTGCTAGGAAATTATCCGGGTACAACAAATGCCCCCCATGGGGCGTGCGTCGGAGGTGGAGATGAGGGCGTACAGCCCGTAAGACCCCTGATCTGGGCTATTGTGGTTGTATTTTGACACTTCATGTGCCCTTACTTTGCTGTGTTATACATGTTGATTTGCTAGTGCTCTGACCCTTTTTGTGCACCCTATCTTGCAGCTATGGCACGCTTTGGTAGAGATGGGCGAGTCCCAAGGCGCGTGGCTCGGGAGGAGGATCACTGGGTGTGGCAGACTGATCGACAGATGCCCCCTCTGGGTGCCCCAATGATCACTATGGCTGGTGTAGAGCAGTTGGACTGGGGCCATACGACAGTGGCTGAGGGTCCGATTGGTGAGAGGGCAGCTGGAGTTGGGACCGTTTAGGTGATGAGGATTCTGGAGGCAAACGGTTTGTACAACTATGACTAGAGCGGAGGCTACTCGTTGGAGTTCCCGTTGGATTGTCACTTGTTTGAGTTTATCAGGAGCTATGTCCCTCCTGGCCTGGAGGAGGGTGACTCAGAGATTCCAGGGGCCCATTGTTGGCTTGAGCGGGCTATCTTGATTAGCAGGGATAGCCTGCAGGGTGTAGCCTTTTACAGCTATACGAGCTTCTCGGAAGACTACTAGAGGCAGCGACAGTTTCCCAGTATTAAGTGCCTAGGGTTCTTCGACTTGGTAGAGTGGTCTGGAGTCAGGGTTGGGCCACTAGGCCCTGCTTCCTTGGACTTGCATGGTCACCACTGCATACAGACAGAGGGGACCGCTGGGTTGGTGCTGGAGTTCGCTAGCTTGCAGTATGCTGGAGAGGGCTACGATGACCAGAACATCCTAGATGGAGTTATGCAACAGGCCATCATTAGCTGGTACGGTCGCTGGGTGGTGATCCCGTCACACTACTACCGCCAGGGTGCTACTGAGTGGCTGATGGGGATCGTTCACCACTACCGAGTGTTGCTAGATCGAGCTGGGCTCAGGTACGCGGGATGTCATCTTGGGCATGGATTGGCTCGAGGCACATCATGCTTTGGTGGATTGCGGCTCGAAGAAGGTCTACTTCTGATAGCTTCGTGGACCCACCTTCTGTTATCGAGGTATCCGGTCTTCCTCTTCTCGCTTGCTTATTTCAGCCATTAGGGCTCGTCGTATGCTTGATGCGGGCTGTCAAGGTTTCCTTGCTTCCGTGATTTTGGTCGAGTGATAGTGTCCGGATCTGGAGGACATTCCCGTTGTGTGTGAGTTTTCTGATATTTTTCCTGAGGAGTTGCCAGGGCTGTATAGGAGACCAACTTTATAGGCTCATCCATGAAAAGGACAAGTCTATTCTCCTCCATTGTCTCTCACCAAAAGAGGCCAAAGTAATTATGTGTGGGGTCCATTCGGGGCTCTGCGGCGCTCATCAAGCAGGGAACAAATAGAAACTAATATAAAGCTCAAGGACTTTTATTGGCCCACTATGTACGCGGACTGTAACCATTACGCTTGCATGTTCCACCAATGCCAAGCTTTTGGCCCTGTACTGAGAAGATCTCCTAACTCACTACACCACATGGCTCCTACATGGCCCTTCGCAGAATGGGGGATGGATATCGTGGGACCTTTCCCACCATCGACAAAAGGCTATAAGTATATCCTAGCCGCAACTAATTACTTCTCCCGGTGCGCCGAAGCTATTCCTTTGCGGGAAGTTACGGGAGAGGCAGTCGCTCGATTTGTCAAATATTGCATTATATATAGATTCGGCACTCCCTGTCGAATCATGCCAGATAATGGTACTCCATTCAAAAATATGACCATTTATCAGTTGGTAGTAAAGTTTCATATCGATTGGAGAACTTCAATAGTCCATAATCCCCAAGCCAAGAGATTGGCTAAAACATTTAATAAGACCCTTTGCAAGTTCGGCATACTGAACAGCCTACAAGACTCCTACCGGTTGTTCCCCATTCTCCCTGGGATATGGGGCAGAAGCTGTAGTACCGGTTAAAATTGAAATGTCTTCTTACTAGGTAGCTGTGCACACTGACCTACAGACCCAAGAGCAAGATGAAATAGAAAGGAGACTTGAAGAGCTCTCTAACCTAGAAGGCAAAAGGTTGGAAACTTATAAACACCTTCAAACATATCAAACCCGCATGACAAGAGCTTATGACAAGCTAGCATTTAAAAAAGGTGACATTGTCATGGTTAAAGAAAGGAAAGTTAATGACAGGTAAATCCAGCGGGAAATTACAACCCAACTGACGTGGGCCCTATGTTGTCAGAAGGGTCTATGAAGGAGGCGCATATACAGTTGTTGATCATAAGGGAGAAATGCCATTCCCACCACTGAATGGGAAGCATTTATAACTATACCATGCTCTTGAGCATGAGTTTGAGCAGTGATCAACACAAGGCCTTCCCTCTTTTGTAGAGGAGTAAGGGAAAGTAAGGGAGTTACCTCACTAGAAAACCCAAAAGTCGCGGCTGCTTTAAACAGCTCTTGTTCATGGGCCACGATGCCAAATGCCAAATCTCAAATTTTGACTTTCCACTTGGTCAGCCTCAAATCTCAGGTTTCGGCTTCCCAACTTCGTTTAGTCAACCCCAAATCTCAAGTTTCGACTTTCCAACTTCGTTTGGTCAGCCCCAAATCCGTAAGTTTCAACTTCCCAATCTCGTCTAGTCAGCCCCAAATCTCAAGTTTCACCTTCCCAACTTCATTTTTCGGCTTTCCAACTTCGTTTGGTCAGCCTCAAATCCGTAAGTTTTGGCTTCCCAATCTCGTCTGGTCAGCCCCAAATCTTAAGTTTCGGCTTTCCAACTTCATTTGGTCAGCTCCAAATCTGTAAGTTTCGGCTTCCCAATCTCGTATGGTCAGCCCCAAATCTTAAGTTTCAACTTTCCAACTTCGTTTGGTCAGCTCCAAATCTTCGGCCCCAAATCTCAAGTTTCGGCTTTCCAACTTCGTTTGGTCAGCCCCAAATCCGTAAGTTTCGGCTTCCCAATCTCGTCTAGTCATCCCCAAATCTCAAGTTTTAGCTTTCCAACTTCGTTTGGTCAGCCCAAATCCGTAAGTTTCGACTTGCCAATCGCGTCTGGTCAGCCCCAAATCTCAAGTTTCGTCTTCCCAACTTCGTTTGGTCAGCCCCAAATCTCAAGTTTCGCCTTCCCAACTTCGTTTGGTCAACCCCAAATCCGCAAGTTTTGACTTTCCAATCTCGTTTGGTCAAACCCCAATCTCAAGTTTCGGCTTCCCAACGTCGTTTGGTCAACCCCAAATCTCAAGTTTTTGGCTTCCCAATTTCGTTTGGTCAGTCCCAAATCTCAAGTTTCGGCTTCCCAATCTCATTTGGCCAGCCCCAAATCTCAAGTTTCGGCTTGCCAACCTCGTTTGGTCAGCCTCAAATCTCAAGTTTTGACTTCCCAATCTTGTTTGGTCAGCCCCAAATTTCAAGTTTTGACTTCCCAACTTCGTTTGGCGGTCGCCTTCGGGGATCGAGTGCGCCGTGAGAGCTCACCGTTCGCGCGAGTCCGTTGTCTTCACTATATGCTTGCTAGTCTAGGTCCAAGGAGTCATCATTGCATCTTAGGGTTGTGCCACATCATCTGAAGCTCAAATTTTAATGGTAGGTTCCCCATTCCAAGCACGAACTCCACAGTAAAAACCAGCTCTAAAAGCCTTCCATTTTGATTTTTCCCATTTTCACCTTTCCCCTGTGTTAGATCTGTCCACTGTGTAGATCTGATTACAGCAAACCTATTTACGACCCCTTAGCCAACCTTATCGATATGCAAATCACATGAAATTTTAACTGGAGCTTCTGTCCACCAAGATACACCTCTTAGAATGTTTTCATGAATTTAGGAATTTTCTATCCCTCCCTAAAAATTCCTGCAATCCCCCATTTCTTGTCTATCCTCAATTTTCCAGGCCCGACCCCTGTCCACTAGAAAATCTGCCAAAAATTGATACCTCCATAAAATCTCACATAAAAGGAATCCCCGTTCTTATGACCTCTAGATCTATAACTTTTGTGAAGGACTCATCACCCATATCCATCATAAACCCCTCGATCAAACTATGTTCTCAGGAAAATCCCTTTTCTATCCAGTCAGATCCAGTTCTGGGAACCAACAGTTTCTAAAATCAGCTACAGCCAACACAGGGAGTTTTAAATTTCTGTTCCAAGTTGGGATTGTAGCTCTTCGAGAGAGCTTTCCAACACCGCTAGTCTCGCATCGATCTGACATCAGGACTAATCGCAGCAACCATTCTCGCCGGGTCGCGCTGTGCAAAATAGCAAGTTACAGCTCGTGGACAACAAACCCAAAGCTTGAAGACCGGAGCCTCCTCGCCTCCCACGAGGTGAATCAACGCGCCGCCTTCCGAGGGAGCATCCCTCCAGACGCCCCTGCCATAGCGGTGTCACTCCGGGCCCACTCGGCCCCACTGAGCAGCATGCGGGCCCCACAACCAACAGCAAGTGTCTTCCAGACGGCACCGACGGAGTGGATCCAAGTGCTACCCGTCAACCTAAGAACGGTCCTCCCGGACCCGCTGTACCCCTTTACCTCCCTGCGTGGAGTGGGCAAATAGTTCATTGCTGTAATATTGTGTAATTAACCTTCACCGGGAGTTACCGACTTGGCCGGGATCGTCTTCCCCATTCCTCGAGCGTGGAGGTACACTCGGCACCCCCTTGTAGTCGTACTTACTTTCTTAGTATATGCTTGTTTACCGCTGCTAGAGAGCGTGTGTTAGGACTATTAGCTCAATATATTTATTTCACTGCTACGAGAGAGAGCGAACCGTCCCGTGACCTGACTCGGGCATGAGAGTTGTGAGTTGGCCACCCTTGACTCGTTGCCGATTTCTCAACCGTGCAGGTCCGAACGTTTCCCTCGCTAGGGACGAGTGTGAGCTTGCTAGAGTCTCAGATTGCATATCTAACTCGACGTCAAGTCCGCGTCTCCGTCCCGCATCAGCGGTGGGCTATTTTCACATGCTGTTGGTTTCTTCGATAAGTGGTTTCCTTATGGGCCATATGTATGGCCTATGAATTATGAGTCTTCTTATGAGTTATTTTGGTCTCTGGTCAACCCAATTATGACCAATGGTTAACTTTTGACCTTGTGAGTGTCTCAGTTATCTCGTGAGGATCGAGAGTACGTTTCGAATGCTTGGAGGTATCATGTTACCTTGATTTGTGTGTTCGTGTGGGTTGAGGGCTCGAGTGACCCCTCATGTTCCATGTTTTTATCGTTATGTAGAATTGTGAGTCCGATGAGCAGCCAAGGGGCTGAGGATTTTTGATTGATGAATGGATCCGACTGTTGCATGCTGTTTTCATAGTGTTTTACCATAGTTTTTGACCCAGGGACTAGGCTGATTTGACGACATGTTGCCGTATTATACAGAGATCTTGACCCAAGTCGTGTGACTCAAAGATCGTCATTTTAACAGGTCTAGTTGACTGTCCTTAGTCTGGTGGCTGCGTGCTGCCTTGTGTTCAGTGTACATAAGATAGGTCAGTGCATACCCTATCCGTACTTCGATATTTTTTCTTTGGAAAGTCTCTGTGTCTAGTGAGCCTCCACTAGTCATAACCTGACGACACTTTGTGTCGGCCCACTTGGGAGTGGTGGCGGGACAGTCTCGATAGAGATAATTTTTAGGCTGGTTTTCGAGGGCCCCCTTGCCTTATAGTTAGAGTCTGACTTGGGGGGAAAACCAACTAGAGGCTTGGCTCAAGAGATTGAGTTTATGTGTGCACACGTGGTTAGGGACGTTGGACCCGCGCTGACGAGCATGACCCTGTCTAGTCCTTGTTTCTTGGTTACTGTTATGATGTCTCAATTATCATGTTCGAGGCGAGTGGGAGACACCCGAGGCATAGTGTAAGACGTCACTGGACGCATCTAGCCTTGCTTCTAGTGATAGGGTACTTCTGTCACATGACATCTAACTCTCGCGACTAGTGTGGTTCTCGTGTAGCGTGAGCTTCTTGATGTGGTTTTTCAAGTAGTTTGTATTCAACTTTATCCATAGTCAGTGTAGAGTACACGATGGTGAGGTCATGTATGTGTTGCTACTCTTAGACCATGTGGTCTTGAGTTGGGCCTTGTCACTAAGGACAAGCCTGCACGACTAAGATGTCGTGGTGTATCCTAGCCATGTAACCAAAGTTTTCTTGTGTTGGTTCAGAATTTCACGATGATGGGATCAGGCTTGCTTTTCTTGCTGATAGGTGTAGCTTGCGGCTCAGCCGTGATTTTCTCGACTGTTGTCATTACGGCTGTTACTTTTGTTGCTGTTGTTACTATTGTTACTATTACTATTGTTGTTTTTAGCATTGATGTTTACCGTTGTTATTTCATGGTGGGGATTCGCAGGACCCCTACTGAGCCAGTAAGACGAGGCTCACCCTTGACTTTTCAGGTGTAGCGGTTGTTCCTCGTGGTTCGAAGGTGTAGTGCAGTGGTTCTTAGGGCAAGCTTTACCAGTGTCGAGCTACCCCAGACATCAGTGTACATTTCTTTTCCTGTGAACTATACTTTAATTAGACCGAACTCTGTAGTTGTCTATTAGCTCTGTAGTTAATTTGTTAATTGAGACTGTAATTTATTTCTATTAATTTAACAGTCTTGTTCATAATTATATAGTTGTTTCCTACATTTATTTAAATTTCAATGTACATCTACACACCTTACTAACCCTTCGGAGCTTTCTAGCTCTTAAGTGGCGTCTTAGGATCCAAATGGTATCAGGTTCGCCCGGTATCCGAGTTATCGTTACACGGCTTCTTTGGATGACTCTCCTAGCCGGCTAACCAAGGCTGGTCCATCTATCAAGCATCGAGCTTGTCGGTGTAGTATCTTCGCATAGGGGCGGCTTGTAGTAGCTCGATCATATATACTTCATTTTCCTTAGGTTGGCTTGCTGCTCCCGGTCTTCGTTTGTAGCATTTGTAGCTTCTAGGGTTACTGTGCCCTTGAAGAGGTGTTTACAAGGCCGCGGGAGTGCCCCCGGACAGCCCGAGCAATATCATTTTGCCCTTTGACAGGGCAGGTTATAGCTTGTGGCACGCTGGCTCATGTCGGAGATTTGTAGGCGAGGCGGCTTTGTCTAGTCGTCCCATCATATCTTCTATCGTATAAACAAATATTTGCTAGCTGAGCGTAGAGCCGAAGTGCTGGTTCGTGAGATGCCTAGACTGACATCTTGGTCTTCTCTTCTGATTTCTGTTCTTTTCTTGGAGCCAGGGCCCGTGCCTACTTGGGCACCCAAATCTGTTTAAATCTGATTGGCTGAGGGGCCAACCCTCCCTTTGATCTGGACTCAAAGTGGTCCCCTCTTCATTGGGTTGCTGACTGAAAGGAGTTACGCACCGACACCGTGAAAATCACCCTATCAGGTGTGATCTTGGCTTGTCGGCCATTCAGAAAGACTCGGACGCCTCCAATGAGTATGCATTTACCAGAAGTTGAGAGCCAACTACGTAGTGTGCCGGTGTTCTTCTTGACCGCCCTCCTGGTAGCCGGAGTGCACCTCTTGTTGCTAGAGGCGGGGTGGTGAGCGTGGTGGACATAGTAGCCCGCCGCTTCGATCTTCTTTGGTGTCACCGTTGCAGCGACGATGACCTTCATCTCCTCAATGTCCAGGAGGTCCACAAAGGTCACCCCCAAAAGTTGGGGAAGCCGACCATGGGAGAAAAGTTGTCGAACTGGATCGGCACTACAAGATAGTCATGTTCGACATGGCTGGTGACCACGAGCAGTCTGAATGTGACAGCCATCACGATTGTTGGAATGCAACCTTGTAATTTTAAATTGAAGGAGGGTTAGAGTTTTAGGAAGAGGCCATAGGGCCTCGAATCCTAGCGAAGAGATGAAAGGTGATCCAGTCCCACTGGGCGTGCTAGACTTGTGGATGTATTTTTTGATGGCCCATCTTATTGTATCGTTATAGCATTTATCTTTTATATCGGTTCATCAGTGCGTGGGCATGCCAGTCACATAGTGACAATATGTTCAGGCTCTGAGACTGGAGTGGTCCAAAGCCAGTGGTGCGCACCGTCTGACGTGCCATAAAGGTCATGACGTTAATTACATCCCCGCGGAGAGGAAAAAATATTTGATTAATCACCAAGATAAGGGGCTCTAAGGCTTGAAATCATTGTTAATGAAATAGATGAGAGACATCTCAAAGTGCGTAAGGGCATCCTATATCAAAGGGGTAAAAACATTCAGATCATGTTGGTCATTCGTTGACTGTTTTATGTTCAAAAAAAGTCCAGGTTGGAGGCATGATGGATAAGTAAATAACCTTCAAGCAAATGTCTGTCGGGACACGATCATTTCGATATTCAAATGGTGAAGAATCAGGGGTAGACCCCAATGTCTGTCGAGGCACGACATGTTCGATATTTACAAAATAATTGGGGTTAAACCCCAGTAAAAATGAGTTAAATTTTGTGGGTTATTGGCCTGGGATGAAGTCAGGCCATGGCCATGATCGGGGCGGTCCTCGAGATCCAAGCATTACTTACCGAGGCATTATTGATATCTCGTTCGCATAGGGTCAAGGAGGGTGAGAGCCCCGGATCGATCACCATTAATTTCTTAAGGGTGGCATTCGAATTGATTTTTGTTATTATTATTATCATGCTTTTATGGCACCACTTTCATCATTACATTATCATTTTTATCATTTTTTGTTCATTTATTTCATCGATTTATTCATTTTTTATTTATTTTAGTTTTATTATGTTATTCTTTTTATTGTTTGGCTTTTGCCCTAGGCCTCTCCCCAGTTGGTAGCCCAATTTCAATATAATAGACTAGCCCTTAGAATCTCAAATCTTTGGCTTTTCTTTAATATTCAACGGTGTAGTGGTGGGCTTGCATGGCGCATAAGCCCAAGGAAAGTCCAGATGTAACACTGAGATAATCGGCTGATTACTGGGCCATAATGTTGGCAGAATTTTCTCTAAGATAGCCTTGACAGACTGAACCGTAGACATACTTTTCACCTTAACCACCCTCCCTTGAAAAGGGAATTTGAGACATTGGTGGGCAGTGGATGGTATGGGGCTAAGATTATCGATCCACGGGTGACCCAAAATAGCCTTGAACATAGGGTCGATGTCCAGTACATAGAATTCAATGGGCATTTTGAGAGGACCGAGCTCAACCTAAATAGTAACTACCCTATGACATGCTCTTCTCGAATTGCCATATGTTGCTATGGTGGTTGGGGTTGGCCGTAACAGTTCTTCTAATAAGTTGCAAGCCCTGAGAGTGCTGAGGGGACAGACATTGATGGATGCTCCTATATCTACTAGAGCTGCATCTATGCTTACTTTGTTCAAGACATTGGAAATGCATAGCGGGATCTGTCGAGCTTCAGGAGGTGCTAGCTCGATTTCGGCGAAAGTAATTGCCAGCCTTTTAGAGATAGCTGCTAGGGCTGTTCGTTTGCTGTCTACTGCCATATCTTCATTAACCATCACTTTCTGAAGAAAATTCTACAGTGCATCCTGATGAAGTGTGGACCTCTTGATCAATTCCAACACAGAAATTTTGGCGGGCACTCTGTCTAAGTGATGTAATAGATCATACTGAGTTCCCGACAGTGGATCTGCCTCTTCTTGATCAACAGCTAGTTGCAAAGACTGGGGATTGGGTGCAGGCACACCAGTGGAAGGATAGTTCCTGTGGAACAAATGCCCGCTTTGTAAGGTAAGATTTTGCGCTAGCATGACATCAGATGGCGGCTTAATGGACCTAATGGGGTGGATGAGTGGCTTAGTAGAGGGGGTGGTGGAGATGGTGGGGGTAGAGACAATGGGTTGCGGGGAATGGATGACGGGTGAAGGGTTAAATGGAGGCGTGACCATGGTGGGCGAGGTGCTGGTGGTGTAGTAAAGGCAGTTGGAGGATGGATGACAGGTGAAGGGTTGGATAAAGGCATGGCCATGACAGTGGGAGTGATGATCAAAGGAAGAGATGGAAGGATGGGTATGAGCACTGGTGGTGGAGTAGAGGTAGGTGGAGTAACGGTGGTAGTTGGTGGTAAGACGACTGGTCTAGCAGACAATGGAACGGTTTGATGGCTAGATTGGAAAATGATGGGGGTAGCAGGTGGAGCAGGGTTGCGGTAATTGTGGTGAAGGGCCATAAGCCGCTGAATTGAACCATCGTCGTCATATGTCCACCCGGCATGAGGAGCCGGGGGTTGAACAACATTTACCTGAGCCGATGTCGGCAGCTGAGGCTGTAGAGCGGGAGGATGATTAGGCATGGGGTTTTGATGGATCCCCAAGTCTTGAACGGGCTGCTGCTACTGTGATGGCTACTACTGTGGCGGCGGTGCTTGTTACTGCTACACTTGCTGCCTCGATGCTTGTCTTCTTTTCTCCTTAATCTCCATAATGGCCTTCTGCATCTCAGCCAAATCTATTCGGTGTCCTTCATGTAGGTCATAAACCAGATCTCTAAATTGGAAACATCCTTCAATCATGTGCCCAGGCTGCCTGTGGAACATACAATATTTCGACTGATCAATGACCAGATTCCAATTGGGCCATTCCAGAGGGAGCTGGATTGCACTAACTGACATAAGTCCTGATAATATGTTAGTGAGAGGTTCTGGCAAAGGAGGGTACTGCACTCTCTTCGGAGCCGGGGCGCTTGTTGGTGTAGCCATTGGGTGGAGGGATGTGGTGGTATTGCCGGGGTTGCTGGGGCTATTGCGGAGTGGGGAAAGCATTTTGTGGAGCGGGGAAAGTAGGCAGTGTGTTTGGTGGAGCGGAGAGAATGGGCTGAGGATTTTGCGGAGTGATGAACCGGTGATTGCGGGGGGTCTGGGGAAAGCGAATTTGGGTGGACTGGTTGGGAAAAGGGAATGCAATGGGTTAGACTTGCTCGTTTGTCTGGACCCCCTTAGTGACAGGCCCCTGAGGTTTTCTATTGTACTTAGGCTTTTAGGCCTCGAAGAGAGAGTGGATTGGGGAGCCCTTGAACTAGGTTTGAATGAATCACGCTCGGCTATAGAGTTGGTGCATGTTAGCTATGTCATTCATGGCCAATAAGTTTCAAAATGTGGGGGTAGCATTGGAAATCAACAATTTGACCTTTTCTTCCTCCGGAATGTGACCCGGCACACGGGCGGCCATCTGCCTCTATCTATCGGCATATGTAGCAAAATCTTCATCTGCCTTCATTTTCTCGATCACTAAATCTGTAAAGGAATATTCCAGGCTGACTCGGTCTTCTCAGAATAAAGTGACAATCAAGATGTAGCACTGCTGGCGATCATCAGGAGCTCCAAAAAATGTGGAGTGGTCGGGGATGTCCCCATTAGGGGGGCTCTCCCGAGGGAGTCGCGACTTCTCCTCCCTGACTGCCTAGGTCCTCATTAGATCTATGAGGCTGTCCAGTTTGGCATTGAGGGTTTGAAGAGCATCCGCGCTCCCAGTGGGAGGTTGCCCTTCCACCGCTGGTAGTGGTAGTCTGCCGGCTGGGTCACTGGCATAAGAGGGGGTATCCCCCGTCGGAGGGGAAGGTGAGCCTTCTTCTGTCACCACGGCCTTTCCCTTATCGTCAGTGGTCCTCCTACTGGAGCTTCTTCGCACCATGCTGGCTCTTTGCTCATTTCCCACAGACGACACCAGATGAAGAGGGGTTATCTCACGTCTCTCCTGAGCTGAGGTTGACGACCACGATTGTGAGAACTGTAAGATGGGAAATGGATCAGGGGCGCCCAGGGGTGGTTCCCTGGGGAAAACCAAAGCCTAAGTCAGCAAATCAGGTAGAGCTCCGGTGCTATGGAGAGAGGTAGGAGGAGGTAGGGGCGCGAGATCCCTCTCCACCAAGTGGTGAAGTGGCTCTTGCTTAGGATTAGAGTGGCTTAGTAGTGCTCACCTTTTCGTAGGAGGGCTTCCCAGGTTTATATAGTGACTCATGGGACGTAAGAGCCCTGTGAGCCGAGGAGTTTCAGGGAGGGTTACGTCCTCTTTGTGGGCTCTTTATATCACAAGGACTCTTGATCTCCCTCATCCCCTTCATCTCCTTGCTCTTAAAGGGTATGTAACGATCGCACGGATAAGCTTTCATCAGTCAATCTAAACATGGGGCACTAGCTCAAGGTGGCTCCTAAGCGATAGGTGCAAGGCTCGGGTGGGATATATCAGGTTCCCGAAGGGACCTTCCCGATCGATCTGACGCTTAGACTTCTGAACCCGAAGGCTGCCTAGGAAGCACTTGATCCGAGTGGGTTATTGGGCTTGAAGCTAGTGGGCCCTGGAGGGGCTGTCACTCAAAGGAGCTGGGCCTCGTTCGATTTGGTAGGACCTCATTGGGCCGATCTCTCCGGGCGGTAGAAATCCCCCTCTCCAAAATGGATCAGGCAAAAATAGATACCGAACATATAGTGCTCAATCAAACATGCTAACCTAACCTGTGAAGGAGATAGAAGATATGGAGTTGGACAATCACACAATCACAAAATCACAAATCATAGTGCACTAGGATTTTTAGATGGTTCGGTCTGCTACACACAGACCTACGTCCACCCCCCACTCATATCCGAGTGAGACTTTTTGCTGACTCACAGCTTGAACCACTGAGCATCACAGCTTGCTTACGTCAGTAAGCAACAGTGCTTGCTATCCACTGACCCCTATAGCTTCGCTAACTCAAGGAATCAATCCTTGCTGCTGAGCAACACAGCTTGCTGTAACAACAAAGAAAAATAAGAAAACTCAAAGTTAGAGGCTTAAAAACATATAGCTCTTGCAGGAGCAAAACAGTTCTGGATCTAATCCAAGAACTGATGGATACACAGATCTTCAGTGAGACCGATTGCTTGAACTCAATCTCTCTCTTCTCCTTTCTTTTCTCTCGTCCTTCTTTCTCAGCTCCTCTCTATTTTTCTCCTTTCTATTTCTCTACTCACTCTCTCTTTCTTTTTCTTCTGGAGCTCGCACTTTCACTACTATGGCTCTCCCTACTTCTTCTCAAGAAAAAAATTCCCTTACATATAAACAGGGGCTCCAGAGATGCTTTGGATAAGTTGATTCCATCCTTTTTCCATTGGTGTGATTCTTGTGGTCCCCACAAGATTTCATCAAGAGCATGTGGAGGGAATGCTCCAACCAGAGGAGTTCTGGAAGGTGCTTTGATCTGAGAGACCACGTGTCAGGTAGAGGTGAGAGGCTTTCCACGTGGTAGATCCTTCTATTAGACTTTTCACTTCGTATCGTGTGCCCATCATATGCTTCCTGGGATTACGTGCCAGTGCTTCAAATTGACCTCACATGATTGCCAGTTAAGTGTCGCTACTGTCACCTGAGTGTTGCTATTGTCTACCCTTTAGTTACTGATTTTCCACCCTTAATTGCAAAAGGACAATTTACAGAATTAGCTTCATTCCGATATCCAATCTTCGTAACGATTTTAGCTGTTCCCTCTTCTTCTGTAATAGTATTTTCTAGATCGAGTCCCATTTGAGCTTGAATTGATTACTTTAACATGCTCTTGAATTTGGTTTTTGGAGTTCTTAAATTGCTCTTGGTAACAGCCTAATTGACTTTGAGATTGATGCATTTAGACTCTGCTCACTAAAGCAATTTATCAAATAGTTCCTTTTCTTCTTTAAATTTAAGCTCATCTGGGCATGGATCATTGATCATTGCTAAACCACCTTGTAGGAAAGCATTTAGCTTCAGCTGACTTGACTAGAGTATACTACCTAGGCAAAGATTCTAGTGGACATCCAGGCATCGCCTCTTCTCTGAAACCCTCGCATACCATTAGCGGCTGCTCCGTATATGACTTTTCTTCTGTGAACACATCCCGTTCCCAAGTAAAAAGGGCCCTGGAGCCCGTCCATCCCTAATCCTGCAGTCTGCAAATTAAACCCCCGAGGGCATCAGAAGGTAGTGATTGGGTTGGTTGTTCGCGTGAGATATAAAGGGTAGATGTGGGTTTCTGGTTGCTACATCAATGCATAACATTAATAAGCATTTTAATAATAATATTAGTAGTAGTAGTAGTAGACAGTAGTATGAGCTCCTTAGCTATGTTCTGTCAGTTAAGGCCTCTGCACAACAAGATTATCATTTTAACAAATTATATGGATGCTCATGAAGCCTTCAACTCCTAATTAAAAGTCCCTCTACTTATGATCCCACTCTTTACGCTTTTAATTCCTTCAACTATTCATATACTGCATGAAGACGTACTGCTAGTCCAGCAAAACAGAATAAGAATCTGCTTACAAGTTGGGTAACTACGAACTGGTTCCCAAAGGGGTCGTCTTTGAGGCCTCCATGGAACTTCTGCGGGCACTGAACGAATCCGCTCATGGCCTCCTCCTCAAACCCAAGCAGGAGGCACATGGCGTGAAGGATGACTTGAGGGTTGTTCGCAAACGTATCGCAGTCGACATTGAGCATGAAGGGGGCATTCGTAATCACCCCTGAAACCCTCGCCTGTTTCATCCCAACCAAGAAGAAATCCTTACAATATGCCACACATAAATCAAGTAAAGAAAACAAGAGTTTCAAGGAGAACGATGCACATGAGACCTCCTTACCAGAGCGTTCATCGCCCCCGCCTTGTAGTGATGTGGACGTTTTGGTCTCTTCTCTCTGGACACATAAAGGAGATGTGCGATGCCATCTGCAAGATTGGCCTTGTTCTCCCGTATAACCTGCACAAGCCACGAGGAGGGAACATATCCAAAAAAATAAGAGGGGACAAGTGAAGAACACACATTACAACCGAGTAAGAGATGGGAATCGAATGTTAACGCACCTTAACTATGCATGGGTGGTTGCCACGATCGAACTTGGACAGATTTGCAAGTTCGTAGTCAAAGCTTAGGTGTTCACGCCCTCGAGCAGCCTCTTCTATCCTTTCGTTAAGTTGTTCATATCGACTCTAAACAAGCAGATTAGCGAATCGTTTGTTGTAGTATCTATGTGATCTCAATTCTGAAATAACTTGAGGTAGAACTTTCGTCGTGATCACAGTGCAAATTAACACTGATGATTAATTATCAACATTTACGTACGACAAGATACAGATACGAGTGTTACCTTCATCAGTTCCCAATCTCGCAGGAAATCAGATAAGAGCAACTGGTGACGTTCAGGTTCGTGGGAGAAATACACCTGGGGGGCCCGGACTCCGGTGTTGTACTTCCTGCAGAAGGGAACCCACGATTTGGCGAAGTTTGAAGCTTCCACCAGGGCATAGTGGGTGACGGGCGAGCAGGCATCGTCTGAGACGTAGCATGCCAGCTTGTGGGCGGGGTACTCCACGGCCAGCAGCGACAGCACCGTGTTCGCGGTGACGATCGGAGGCTCGAGGACGGGATCTGCCGTCGTGACGAACATGTCCACTGCCGGAAGGTCCTCACACCTGACCAAAGTGACCAGTCAGGAAAAAATTGAACCCTTTGGGATCGACTTCCTGCGCAAGAACAAATCCAGAAGCTGCGGCCTTTACCTCTTGGAGATGTGGCCTGGGTGCGTTCGGCGGAGGACGGGGTTCCATTTGATGTTCATGTTTAGAAGCCAGACGAAGGCGAACCAGGACTCACAGACGAAGGCCAGAAGCCAGGGAAGGCCATGGCGACGAAGCGTGGAGAGACGGTACAGCAGCAACAAGACGAGGAGGAAGAGGATGGCGAGGTGAGAGACCCTCTTGAGGGTGTTCCCCACGGGGATCCTCTCTTGGAGAGGAAGAGCGTTCGACATGGCCGGGTGGGAGGGGAGGCTGAGGGGAGTTGCAGACGTGCCACTGTTGGGCGCCCTTCCCTTGACTTCCACAATCATATTCTATATATTCTACACAATTTTATGATGACGAAGTTAATATGATATCCATTTCTTTTACCCTTGAGATAGGTTTGATGGGATTTTTTTTATATAGTTTTCAGTAGATAGTGGCTATGAAAGTTAAATAAAAAAGTGAACTAATTAAATATCAATCAAATCATGTGATAACAAAATTTAGCAAAGAGAGACTTATTAGGGTCACGGGAGATATGCTCTACTTTTGTCATCATCTCTCTCTTCTTTTCTTCTCGTCCCAATTTTTTAGGGTCTCTGCTTGTTGGTTGCTTTACTCTTCGTTCCTCTCATCTTCTCGCGTGGACAACATGTTAATGTTAAGCTGTTAGAGTGATCCTTTTGAAATCATTTATAGGGTGTTTGGAGAAAAAAAAGAAGAAGAAGAAAAGAGAGAAAAAAAGGGAAAGAAGAAGAAGAAAAAAAAAGAAAAAAAAGAAGAAGAAGAAGAAGAAAAAGGAGAGAAAAGAGAGAGAAGGAGGAAAAGTTTATATAATACATATAATATATATATATAAATAAATAATATAAGCACACGTCTACATATGTGCATAGAGTAACTTTCCCACGCACATGGCAGCGAGAGATGATGGGTGCATGCACCCGAGAGCATTCTACCCATTTGGTCTTGTGCACCGATGGGCGTCCTCGCACATTTACGAAAGTACAAGCATGAAGGCACGGGCTTGGATCGTCGTCTTCTCCGGACGACCAGCCTTGAGTCTAACCCCGAAGGACCAATGCACCGACGGGCACCACCCAGCTCATCCTTCGCCTACGCTACTCGTGGGTGGGGGGCATTTGTGGACGTGTAAAATTATGCATCCATATAGCCCGACCAATTCAGCATCAATAACAACTTCAACCGAAGAGATTGCGGAGAACACATCCCGCTCGGGCCCTCCGAATAAATAACACACTGCCGTGGATCCACTTTAGGAGTCACGACAGCAAAGAGAAACCAACCTCCCGGGAGGCTCACAATTCGTGGGCTCTGAAGAGAATTAAGTGGATCGTCAATTGGGCTTAAAATGGGCCTAGATCCCCCCTCAACGGCACGCCCCAGGCTGCCCTTCAGCGGTACGCCCAGCGAGCCCTTTAGTGGCACGCCCAAATGCCCCTTCAGCGGCATGCCCAAATGCCCCTTCAGCGGCACGCCCCTGCTCCTGCTCGATGGCACGCCCTCGTGCCTTCAGTGACACACCCTAGCTAGGCCCTCAATGGCACGCATGTGAAGACTTTCAACGGCATGCCGAGGCCCTTTAGCGGTGCACCATAAAAAGCCCTTCAACGGCACGGCCTACTTATTCGGCGGCACGCTTTCCCCATGACCCGTCTGGTAGGGAAGATCTCATGCCATTCCCCTACGAATTTTTGGCGCGCAACGGGATGGCTGAGGTGTCAAGTGGGGAAGCAGACACGCTGCCTACTTCCTATCAACAAAGGACAACCGGGGTCAAATCCCCATCAATAAACCATGTTCTCGCCTCCGTCGCTCCGAGCCCAAAAAGCCCCCTGTCGTTGGGATTTTAAAAGAGCCCCTTCCACGGTTAACAGGGGGGAGATAGACAGAAAGGCAAACAAAAAGGGGAGACGCAGAGCAAGAGAGGAGGGACAACCAGACGCCAGGGGAGAAGGAGAAGAAGAGAAGGAATGCCTGCGATTCTCCTGGTCGCTGCTCCGCCACCACCGTCTGAGAGAGAAAAGAGAGTAAGGGGGAGAGAGAGAGAGATTCTGTAGTGGGGGTATTGGAGGGAGCAGGAAGTAGTCACCCCTGCTCGACCTCAACCTCCCTCATTCCTTTCTTTCCTCCTTTCTTTCTCCCCCCTTCCCATCGCTTGTATCTTCCACTCCGGTGTTTTGAAATGTACGAGACCAGTTATGGCCTTCGTCTTTCATGAGCAAAATTTCTCTCTTGAGGTTTTCGCCACTACCTCCATTTGTTTGGGTTCTCCTACGTGTTTGATGGCTTCCCTCACCTTTCCTCGGTGACTTCTCTTCTTCTGTAGCCCAAGTCTTCTCCGGACATCCAGAGACACTCCCCTCTCCTTTGCCCGAGGCCTCCCCCCTTCGGGACTAGCTAAGCCAGGGCCCTTGAGGCTGTCTTCCTCTTTGGCTCCACCACATTCTAGCCCTCAGTCTAGCTTCTCCAGCCCTCCAGTGGTACACCCCTAAACAACCCCCCAGTGGTACACCCTTAGCCTTCTTCACAGCGGCACACCCAGTCTTACCCTCCAGCGGTACACCCCTGAACAACCCTCTAGCGGTACACCCTTAGCCTTCTTCCCAGCGGCACACCCAGTCTTACTCTCTGGCGGTACGCCCTAGTCCTCCAACGGTACACACTTAACGCTTCTCTGTCCTTTGCCCGATACACACTTGAGCTCATTGGCCAGTATACCTTCCATCTCCTTGCCCTAGCTACCCAAAGCCCATCCGAAAGTTATCTTTCTCTCTCATCATCCCCTTCACGCTTTCCGAGATTTCATTAAAGGTGTTGCCATCCGCGGATATTCACCCCCACATTGTCGGGTTCCGCCACTCCATGTGGGCATATTCCCTGCCTCTCCCTTACGTCCGGGTCAAGGGGAGATGCTGTCAAATTTTTGTCAGAATTAACAACAATGCGTTAAAGGACCCAAGGGAGCACTAAACAAGTGGAACAATAATTAATAAACACTTTAATTAAGGTAAGTGAACCACAGACACCACAAAGAGATTTGGACTGAGTAATGACAGGAGGAAGGGATAATTCGTATAAAACTATACAAAAATCAAGAAAAGAAGAAAAGAAAGGCCTTAAGAGAAATGGAGGAGGAGTGGGCCTTCATCGGTACACCTGTCTTGAACCTGGCTGAGGTGAAAACCCGCAAGGGTACCTCAAGCAAAAATGGGTCATCTTTCAGTGTGAAAACCCACAAGGACACACTAGAAAAATCTAAGGGAGGTCAACTTCAGCAAAAACCTGAAAAGACGGTGAAGCTAGTAATGTTAAGAAAAAAGAGGGAAGAGAGAGATAGAAGAAAGAAGAAGTAGACAAGGAGAGATAGAGGCAACAGGCCATACTTAAATCTTTCTTTCTTTCATTCATTATCAAGGTATGGCAAGGTCATAGGAGAGGGCTATTGCCTCAAACTATGCTTGGCGCCTCTCCTCTTCAACTCGCTGAGAGGCAGCAAGTAAATCCTGGGCTTTCTATATCAAAGCCTGCGCCTCGCTCTTCAACTCCTCTGCCTTCGTCAAGGCCTCTTTACTACAGCCATGGGCAGCTTCAGCTTGGACATTTTTCTTTGCCCAAGTTGCCTTCAATCCAGAGTCCTTGGCTATTGTCTCAAACTGTGCCGATCCCAAGGCATAATCAACTCGCCTCCATCAAGCCAGATACGAAGATCTCCGACAATTATTGTCTTGCAAGAGCGAGATGTTGCTGCTGTAGGCTTTGTGCCTTTGCGGCTACGACGTTACCCCCGTTGAGCAGGAGTGGCGCCGGTATCGCCTATCTAGGCACGGCGCCGTTGTGGCGGCGACGCAGCCCCCGTTGTGCAGGAGCAGTACCTCTGAGGGTGGCCACATCAGAACTTGTGACGTTATGGCGACGCATTGCCCCGGTGAGCAGGGGGTAACGCTGACAATAACTTGATTGATCGAGAAATAAAGGGCGGAAGGCCTGACACCTTCGGCCATTGTTTTGGTGGGCGAGGAAACTCGATCAGTTACTACGATGAAAGGCCTAACACCTTTGGCTACCGAGGAGTTGACCGGGAAGATCCGGCGGATTGGTCGGACGGAGGGCCTGACACCCTCGGCCGCTGCAGAGTTGGCCGGCCGAACCCGGGCAGTTGCTGGAGCAGAGGGCCTGACACCCCTGACAATTGCTTTGTTGACCGAGCGGACCCGGCCCGTTGTTAAAGCAGAGGGCCTGACACCCCTGACAGTTGCTTTGTTGACTGAGCGGATAAGGCCAGTTGTTAAAACAGAGGGCCCGAAACCCACGGCAGTTGCTTTGTTGACCGAGGGAACCCGGCCAGTTGTTGGAGCCGAGGGCCTAACACCCACGACGGTTGTAGTGGCGGGTGTGGCTGAGCTGGCTTCAGCCATAGACATGACGCCCAAAAAGAATGGCGAACTGAGGAGCACTGGGAAGTCACCGAAGACGATGGTATCTGAACCTGGCGTGGGAAGTCACCGAAGACGATGGTATCTAAACTGGGCGTGGTTGGCGACGACCTGGGGTCTGTATGTAATGGCGGCCATCATCCTCTCGCTGCTATTGTTGGTGGTGGTGCTGTTGGCACTCAAAACATGTTCATTGGCAGTCACGCCTAAACAAAAGAAGAATGCGACCCGCTAAAGTGCAGAAGCCGATGAAAATTAATACACAATGGTCTTCTCGAACCCCTGAAGCCTCAGGTCATCTGACACGAGCACCAGAGACTTCACCTCAGAATGATCAGAAGAAATTCACAACAAATCGACAGTGCCACTCGGCCTGTCCAATGAACCGGCATCGACTCGGTCGTGCCTAACAAACACCATCCGTCGTCCGATCAAGAACGAGAATGTACCTGGTGGTCCGCCACCTGATAAGAAACCCTCCTGAGGTGACAGAACGTCTCTGGCCCCTCAGAACAGGGTGCCGAAGGCCTTATCAGCGGAAGACCCGAGTAACCCGGCACGGGTGCGTCTTCTCACCAATTAGGTCCGTTAAGCGACCAAATGGCCGCCTAGCCAGGGCGAAGGTATCCCGGGTAGTGGCCCAGTCCCCGAGAAAGCTACAAATGCAAGTAAAGCCGGGCCAGCATCATAAACCACAGTGCCGAAGGCCATATCAGTGGAAAACCCGAATGTCCGAACCAAAGGTACAAACGGTTCCGAAACTGGCCGTTCAGCGGCCCGACGGCTTTACCAATACTTCTCGTAGCGGTTTTACGAAGCCGCGATGACATGAAGGGCCAAGATAACTCCCAGAGCCAGTCCGGGGCCCACAGTCTGACTCTTGCCGAACAAACGCAATGAACAAAACTAATCCGGCGCGGCCCATCTCCCAGCGCCCCCTGACTCGGCGCGCAAAAATAATATGCGGAAGTCTTTATCGGCACGCTCGCCTTGTGCCGAATAAGGGTCATGTATTGGGCATGCTATATAACCCAATCATCTGCGCCAGAACTAAAAAAAAAAGAGAGAGAGAGAGACACACACAATACACACGGAGATACATAGAGGCGAAGAGAAGAAGAAAAAGAGTCTAGAGAGAGCTTGGAGAGAAAGAAAGAAAGAGCGAAGGGTTTCTGGGCGACGATCGGCGCTTCTCCTGCAGAATGCCCACAGTCCAAGAAATTAGTCCAGAGGTCCGGCGGCTTCAGGACTACATAAAAGGGCTAGATGAATATGAATAGCCTGAGTTGAAACCTTTGCTAATAAGGGACCATGTCCCATGGCAAAAATTAGAATGGCTCTCGCTAGAACAAGAAGAAGAAGCTGATAGGGCAGCAGAAAAGGATGACAGTCTGTTCTGGGGGCAGGCGCTAGCTAATGATAAGAAAAAACAAAAGAAGAAAAGAAAGGCCTGCAGGGCCAAGAAAGAGACGGTGCTTTCCTGTAATACCCTATCTACCCTTTTCAATCTGCCCAGTGAGGAAGATGAGGAGGAGATATGCTTTACACTCGTAGCTAGGGCAAGCCAGGCTGAAGCCATGATCGCTACTCATGTAACCTGGTGAGGCTGAAAATGGGGGCGACAACTACCCGCCAACCACAACATCATCTTCAGGGGAGAGCAACCCTATAAAATACCTCCTCCGGAGGTTAGAGGAGTCCAAATCCCTCTTCCGCCAGGACTATACAATCAGAGTGGGGGCAGCAGTTGTGTCCCTTCCTTCCTCAAATTTTTGAAGATGTCCAAGGGCAAGCAGCCGTGCCAGGATGCCAACCCTGCGGTCGGGGGCACTCACCCGCAATTGCAGCAACCCTCTGGTGCTCCCGATGAAGATAAGACCGGCCCGACGGCAGGCGGCAAGGAACAACAAGAGGATGACACCCTACAGAAAGGTGCAAACTTAGAGTCTGATGAAGCAGGTTCATCAGGGACCGCAGCACAAGGTTCTTTCAAGCCAAGATGGGCAGAAGAAATGAAGCTATCCAATGTCTGAGCTGGGAGCAGAATAATGAAGCTGCTGAAAAAGCTCCTGGCAAGGTTCACCATCTGAGAGATCCTCTCCCTAAGTGAAGAGACCCGACAGGCAATTATCACTACTCTGCAGACGTCTGCCCAATACGAAGCTTGCTTGGCCGAAGCACTATCGGAAGCCAATGTGACTTTCACTCAGGAGGACATGCTGAACCCCACTATCAGTCACAATAGATCACTGTACATGAGGGATAGTTGAATGGTCGGGAACTGAACAGAATCCTGGTAGATTCTGGAGTGACTGTCAACATTCTGCCATACAGAATTTACCAGAGGTACTACTTCAATGTGTGCCTCGATAAGGTCAGAGATATGTGTATCTCTGGCTTCAACCAAAAGTTTGAAGTGCCATTGGGAGTGGCAGAATTCACCCTTACTATGGTGGATTTTACCATGAAAGTGCAGTTCCATGTCATTAACTCCAGCACCTTGTACAAAGCGCTACTTGGCCGCCCCTGGCTGCATGAAAATCTAGTGGTACCATCCACACTACACCAATGTATCAAATATAACCAAGAGGGGAAGGAGGAGATGATATTTGCTGACCTCCACCCATTTGAAGTGTTTGAATGTCATATGCTCGATGCTTCTTTATATGCGGAGCAGTCACAGAAGACCTCCAAAGCCAAGGCCCCTGTCAGGGCACCAAGAAATACCTTTGGCGATGACTGATTTCCACCACTGCCACCAGGATATGTAAGTCCTAAAATGGTGTCTCACATCACCAGCACAGGGGACGTGGGCAAAGCCGCACCTCCTACCACCTACCCTGAAGTAAATAAAGTTGAGGTTGATGAGCATTACGGCCATTTCAAGATCCCGGAGGATCTTATCAAGCCTATCACCGACCTTGACCATCTCACTGTTGAGCCTCTCAAGACATTGGAGGTGGCACAGTCTGAAGGCCCTAGCAACTTATTCTATGCTGTGGAAGAGCATGTAGTGCAGGAGGATAGTGATTGTCACCTTCCTTAACACTTACAAAATCCAACAGTCCCTATTTAGGGGCTGACATTTACATCACAGAGGGTGACGAAGATGTTCGTAAAGCAGCACATCCCTTTGGGCCAACCTCACAAAGAGAAAGAAGCATTCAAAAGGCTTTGGTACCCTGCCAACCTGGACAAAGAACTAAGGCGTCTCTCCCAACACCCTGGATTGGGATTCACCCTTGAAGAATATTATTACAGCGGGCGCTATGAGGTGGACACCATCTCTGCTTTCTTCTCAACAAAAGATAGTCCACCGAGGGCAACCTATGATGAATACCTGGCGAAAGCTGAGCATGTCAGGTCGGCTCGATCGAGGGACTCATAATCAGAAGCCATAGCTCCCTACAGGTGCTGGGAGCAGGTTTACCCTGAAGAGATGGCTTTTCAAGCCAAATTTGACACGGCCAGCAGCAGCGAGGCCGAAGACACTAAAGAATTAGGGGTTTCCCTCTCCTGTAGCCCTCCTTTGGTAGCGCCATCAGCACCCCTTAGATTGATCGAGGAAGTTTCTGTTGAGATTGATCGGGAAATACCCGCCACCAGAAAAGAACAAGCCACCTCCACTGAGGATGTGACGATTCACAGCAATACAAGGGCAAAATCGTCCCTACCCATTCTCAAGGCGCGTCGGCCGTTGTGGGGCGCGCCGAAGCTTTTGCGCAAGCTGGAGCAGGCTTTGGGCCCGCAGCGCTGCCACGTGCTCTGCTGGAATGTATCAAGGTGTCGACATGCCAGGAAGATAGGTTGAGGCTATCTTAGTGGTTGCCTTGATGCTTCAACATGCTATGAAGACAGGTAGAGACAATGTTTGAAGATCGTGCTTCCTGTATGTGCTAGTGCGTTGATGCATTAAGAGATAGGTCGATGCACCCTTTTCCCACAATTGAGCTTACACAGCTGTTGACACTTCATAGCTTCGACACAGAGGTCTTGAACGTGAATGTGTTGTAATAGAAGGGAATACTTTAATTGGAGTGCTCAATATCCTTAATAGATGACCTAGTGCGTCGATGCACTATCTTGAAGCTTCGACGTGGCAACACTCAACTTTTAATCCTATACTTGATGCATCGGTGCAGCCTTGTGATGCATCGATGCACTATATGAGAACTAGCTTGGAGCATCGATGCACTATATGAGAACTAGCTTGGAGCATCGATGCATTACTCCAAGTGCGTTGGTGCAGTAGTGAAGATAAAATGCTTCTGGACAATCTGTTCATGCACCTGCCTTTTAGTGCGCTGATGCAGTCCTTCGACTGTGTCGGTGCAGCCAATGAATACAAGCTTCTGAAGATAACTTCTGCGTCGAGGCACAACACTTGTGCTTCGACCTGTTAATTTGGGTACGATGAATGTGAACCTGCTCAATATTCAGGACTTAGAGTTCATATTGATTATATCATGATTCATAGTGTGTCATCATCAAAATCAGAGATCCAACAATCTCCCCCTTTTTGATGATGGCAACTATAAGTCATTAAAACAGTTATAGACTATGAAAGATTCATTCACATTCAATCACAAGAATCAAACATCCATTCTCATCCATTGGTGAATCACACATAAATGGCCAATTTCATTTATTGAAGTGTAGGCAAAACAGTTTCACAAATTTGACAAACATTCTACAGCAAGGACATACAAAGTCAAAAACATAAAAAAACTAAACAAAATGCTATGCTCCTATGCATGATTGTGCATAACTACTGACATGCATGACGTCTTGACTTCTAGTTGAGATCTGACTGTTCTAACTCTGCTTTGACTTGTCTACGGTTCTTTCTCTGATTCTCAAATGACTCACTCTCTACGCTCCAAAATAAATGACTTCTCCCCCTTTGTCATCATCAAAAAAAATTGGGGGTTCTGAGGAAGCATCCTCACATGAATCTCAGTGTTATGTACCCTCAGTCTGAGTAGAGGCATCTTGAGTTTGAGGACTATGTGGAATTCCATGTTGAATTAATGCAATATTCTAGATTGAAGCTTGTAGCTCTTCAGCATTCTGGTTAATTCTTTGAACAACAGATCAGATGTTTCTGTCTGTGGAAAAGTGTCTCTCAAGCAGTGCTTCATGAAACAGATCCATTATTCCACTGAGTACATTAGTGACTGTGCGGATCATATCTGTAATATAAGTAAGTTGTGCATCATTCTGAGAAGCCTCAATGGGGACCTAAGAAGAGGATGTTGGGTCTGCAGGATACCATCTGTCTTCTTGATCATCAGCAGCTGGTTGTGGGTAGTGATCTTTGAACATTGCAACCATGTACTTGATATCATCGGTGATCATCTGCAGTTTGTTTGTTATCTGTGCATAGTATCTTGCCAGACGATCATGCTGAGCCTTGGTATCATGAAAATATTCTGCAGCCATGGTTAGTTTCTCATTGTGACTATTAAATCTATCACTCATCCTCCCAATTTGGCTTCCAACTATATGAAGGACTCCCTGAATGTCTTGGACTAACCTGGTGAAGTTTCTGTTAGTCTACTTGTTGTCTCTCTAAATTCCAGCAATTCTACTGTTCACATCCATCCTCTGATGAGTTAATTGCTGCTCAAATTTCCTTGACATTTCTTACATCCCAGAATTGACTTCCATTTTCAACATAGTCATCTGATGCTCAAAGTAATTTGATTGATCTTTAATAGCAGAGTGTAGTAGTCCAAATTGTGTAGAGTATGTACCAGTAGAGAGTACCGGTCTCTTGTATAGAAGATGTAGAGGGTCGAGAGGTCTGAGGATCAGTTGCCACTGTTTGTGCCTCAGAAGGGATGCTCTGCTGCTGGTGTTATTGTTGTTTTGGTTGAACCTCAGCAACTTCTTGAACTTCTGGAATTGCAGGAGGTGGTACTTCTTGTTCAATCTCAACTCTTTCCTCTACTACGGGATCTGCCGGAGGTAATGCATCTTGTTGAAACTCTGCCTGCTCCTTCAACTATTGAGCCTATTCTGCAAGGTTCATCTTGATGCTGTTCTAGCTATTATTCTATCTGCTCAACCTGTTCTACAAGTACATCTACTTGAGGTGGAAGGATTCCAAGTAACTACCTTTGTATTTTCCCTCCAACCTTCTTGAATTTCATCTATCGTCTAGGTCATAGTTTCGTGTCCACCTTTCGAGTCTCACCGTCGTCCCGCATCACAGATCCATCATTTCCCCATCGGTCAAACCTCTTTTTCAGGCAGATCCATGTCTATCCTATCTGTTCTGTAACTTGAGTCAGAAAAATCACGATGTTATAGAGTTTTTCATTTCAAATCTGACTGTTGGATGGATGCGAATTTTACATATGTTGTATCTCTTTCAATCTACATTACAACAGAGTTAGTTTCGTCCCGATTCGACATCGGATCTGGGCGTGGTGATTATTTTCCTTGGGTTGCGTAGATTTGTCCTGTGACAAACTAGTAGAAGCAGCCCCTGGTTAAATCCTCTAAAAATACACCGGCTGCGATTCAGCTGCTGTCGACTTCAGGGATCAAAGAGGAACCTTCCACCGATGTCCCAGCCAACTACCTCGGCCAGAAGAAGACCAGAAGTCACTGTCCCATGTGCTGCACGTGCTTGCTGTCTAACGAGTTTGAATAGTGTCGAGTCAGACCAGCAGCTCGCCTCCGGTCCGAAAGCCCTTCCGGCTTGTTGCCCATCAACCCGAGATCAGTACTCTCAGGTCGTTGTTGTAGCCCTTTACCTCCCTGGGTGGAGTGGGCCGTAAAATTCATTGCTGTAATTATTTACATTTACTATACCGGGAGTTGCGGATCTTGGCTGGGGTTGTCTTCCCCAAGCCCGGAGCATGGAGGTACGTTCACACTCCTCTCTTTGTTGTGTCGCTTACCTCGTATATGTTTGTATGCTGCTGCTAGCGTGTGATAGGATCATAGCTCGATATATTGTTTGATCACCACTACGAGAGAGCGAGCGTGACCCATCCAGTGACTCGATACGAGAACGTGAAAAGAGCCGACCACCCTTGACTCACTGTCGATTTCTCAACCATGTAGATCCATGTGTTTCTCTCTCTAGGGAAGTCTGCAAGCTCGTGTCTCTTGTTGAGGACATATCCTCCTCTTTTGGAACTCTGTTGATGTCGAGTTGGCCACGTCATTGCTGGTCGCGTTATCAAATTGGTTGCGTCGTCACCTAGAGTCCCATGTTCACATCAAATCGGTATCGAGTCGCATCCCATCCCGCATCACCCTAGGGTAGACCCACTCCAATCTCACCATCACCAGGTTGCCTACTTGGAATCCCAAGTGGCACTCGTGAGCTTTTACCCGCTTCTCGTGAAACTCACCGCTCGTTGCTAGATGCTTGCTTGAACACTCATGCCATGCACTATGATGCAGTGTGGGTGTGAAAATGGGTGTGGGTAAGGGTGGACCTAGACAGCCAAATGTAGACCTATCATGCATTGATGCCATGAGGACTTTGACAGGTTTAGGAGGACCGGGGCATCGGTAGATGATTCAATCGTGCATGGGTGTGGCAAATGCAGAGGGACTTGAACATCCATGAATGCTCCTATCATGAACAAGGTTAATTGTGTTGGGGATGATGAATAGGGGAGGACCTTTACACCCGAATATGGACCAATCATGCATTTGACCTGACATGCAGGTGACATGAACGAGAGGACCCAACTTACTAACCATGCCAAGTGGCGTGATATGCAATGACACGTGCACTCTTAACCCGGAGATGACTTTCATGTGTGGGGGTATGGGATGGCCGTTGAGCTTCCACTCATAAGGGTCGAAGGGGTCTAGGAAGGTGGATAGTATAGAGTGGGACACTACCTCATTTCCTAGGGGTATGTGGCCCAAGGTTATGGACCCGAGTCTAGGAAGTGGTGGGTTAGGTCAAACATGGTGGGTTAGGGTAGGGAAAGGTGGGTGGTGGGTAAGGCGGTTGAGTCATATGGGTATCCCGGCTCCCATAGGAAGGGATCGAAGGGATCATGGTAAGGGTCACCTAGAGAGAGGTACTCTATGTCCTCGAGGTCCTCAAAAGGTAACGAGTCATCCTCCTCCAGTAGAATAATTGGGCCAGTGTCTTGGGTGGGATGGTCGATCATGGAACTTGGGATCACAATGGATGGGGAGTGGACTGGGATGGGCTCTTCTTCTATGGGAGGAATAGGAGGATCTCACTTGTACAATGACCACTCGTGTAGATGGAAGCAATGGAGCCTATGGCAGGGTAAGCAAAGCTAAGGGTGTAAGCCTCCGATGGTTCCATGGCTAGCAGGCCGGTCAAGTGGACTTGCCAATGTAGATAATCCACCAAATCTTCCAGATCCTCCACAAAATAGAAGGTTTGAGGAGTGATGTGGGGAGGTTGAATGGACACAATTTGGGACCGGTGGTCAAGAGATGAGCGGTATGGTGGTGTGCTAGAAAGGGTGGGGCCTCGCTTGAGCCATTGGAGTATGGACTCATCTATGGTGAGGGTGCCATGTGTGAGGGTGTGTGGCTCTTGAGGATCAGGATTATGAGGGGTGGGTGAGAGTTGTGGCTCCTCCTCCCTGTCGATGTGAGCTTGGGTCTCCTCCAGGGTTGGGAGGGGCTCTAGGTCGGTATCTACTTCCAAGGGATCGGGTGTTTGGATCATGGCTTCCTCATTTAAAGGGAGGAGGGGGCCCTTTGGGAGAGTAGGGGTGATAGTCAGTGCATGGTACACCTGGGGTGGTGAGCAAGGGTGGGCTTGGATTGGGGTACATAGGGGAAGTAGTGGAGGCCTAGGTTGGTGTAGGATTGGGGTTGGGAGTGGAAGATGGGTTAGTTGAGGAGGTTGAGATTGGGTGGTATTGGGAGGTGTGTCCCCTTTGGGGGTCGACGGAGGGGCAGTGGTGGGGGCCAATGAGGTTTGAGTGGTATGGGTTGGGTGAGTGATTTTGGGTCGGCCGGGCGGGGTTGGAGGAGTGGTAGTGCTCCTCGGTCTAGGGTTCTCCGAGTAGGAAGGGAAGGGTCGAGGAGCATAAATCTTCCTAAGTTCGATCCACATCTCACTCCAAGAGTCGATAGGCTCTTGCCTCCTAACTTCTCTCAAACCTACAATGTTCTGCCATTCATCCCTAGCTTGGCGCTAGAGTAAACTCTTGGCATAGTTGACTTGCATAGGCCCTAACAGGGTGAACCTTGCAAAGTGTCGATCTCTAGAGCTCTCCCACTCTAGATATATACTAGGGTGGGATCCGTCAAACACAAAGGCCACTAGTGGGTCTAAGGCAAATGAATATGCCAAGTATGAGGTGGTCATGATCGTGGACAAGGGTGATGCACTGAGTGACTCTAAATGCAAATGCATCCTAGGACCAACTCGTAGAGACAAGTTGTGAACTTGCTCTGATACCAATTGATGTGACACACCCTATAGCTCTGATACCAATTTGACATGACACACCCTATAGCTCTAATACCAATTTGACGTGACACCACCTTGGGGTGGCCACCACTAAACCGGTGCCCTTAGACCTAAGTATGTAAGCATAACCACAAGGCTAAGAAGCCTACGTAAGTAGACACTCGTATGGTGTGCACACTCAACCCGGGAGTGACTCCGGGATACCGAGTCGAGGATGTGGGGCAGGACCCTTGTTGGTAGAGGGCCAGCAGAGTTCAAAGTTAGCCTCCCCTTGGGTACGGATGCCCAATTCAATGAGCCGATAATGACCAAAGGGTGCGGGATCACTCACTCACACCCACGGTGGTCGCACGAAGGCGGTGGAGCCTTGGGACCGGGTGCTCTCTCCACTAACCGATGACACAATTGATGAATATTAAATGAACAAGTACAATTAGGAGCAAGGGTTGAGAGCTTACCTGGCCGATTTGAAGAAACCGACCCCAATCGAAGACGTGGGCGAGCGAGAAAGCATGGGATCACCACCCGCACGCTGCACCGATGAAGCTTCAACCTGAAAGTAATGATTTACAATCACTACTCCTCTTGCAGGAGGGGGATCTCAGGGTGGGGGTTAATGGATTACAACCAAAACTACCTCCACTCAGGAAGGGGTGGTCGACCGGCCAGGCGAGGGGGTGGGGAATTGGACGATGAAGACAATCGAACGGGGGAGGCTGAGTTCTGTCGATCTGATTCTGCAAGACAACGAGCTGAGGATAGTGCCACCACGAGCACTTTCGGGCACTGGATGGGGCGGGGCTTGCGCTGGATGGTCCGGGGGTGAGGTGAGAGCTTGCCGATAGTGACCCTCGTCGATCAGGAATCAGACAGAGCGGCGGTGGGGTTGAATCCGCGAACTGGTCAGGTCAGTCCCTGCCTGAACCTACTAGATAGAGTGGCAAAGTCGGGGTAGCCACGAGCTTTCCCGAAGGCTAAATGTGGCGGGGTCGGTGACGTAATGTCCTGGATTGGTCCAGGAAGATGCCAGTGCAGTTGCAGATCGATCTGGGACCGATTGAGGCCGGGGCAGGGCCGAGACCAGGATAGGTCAGATAGGGCTCTGTCTATCCCAGATTCACTGCTGCTGGAAGAGAATGATGCCATAGGCTCTCCCAGAGTCCAATGAGGGCAGGACTAAATCCGTTGCGTTTATGGGCGAGTCCTCTTCGAGCAGAACCCAACGAGGTCCACATGAGAGGTCGGAGTAGAGGATGAGTTGGAGAGAAGTGGAGGGTGGTCCAAATGGGCTCTGCTGGACTAACCTGCATGCTCTAGGGAAAGAGATTTGAATGGGGAGCTCTGGAGTCCAAATGGCACCGTTCTTCTTGGGACTGGAAGAGGACCTGGAGGAGAAGATCTCAGCCAAAATCACATCCAAACTCACACAGGAGCGGCCGTGGTCGCTTCTTCTCTTGGACTCAGGTTTTCTATTGGAGGAGCTTTGCGCAGTCTGTGGAGAATGGCTTCCCCCGATAGGACGGAAGTCGGATGAAGGCAGGGTCACCTCGCCTGCGACGCTCCTTGGATGAGCTTTCCACCGGTGTAGGATATGCCACTTGGAGGTTCGTGATGGGGACGTGGCAGTCTCTATAACTTCATGGTACTCTACTAATGTAGTTTCCAGACTAGTAGGGCCATCGCCACTGCCATGCCCATCATGGCATCGTCCCACCCAGCGTCCACAGCACGCGAGCATGTCGGCGAAGACCACCGCCCATGCCCATGGCTCCGCCATGCAGAGCCAGACGCCCGTTACCGGCAAACTAGCTGTCATCACCATCGCCGTCTCTGTGCCCGTGCCCATGAGCTCACCACCGAGCACTCCGGCAGTGCCATGCAGACCCTGACCTTCCCTCCGGCAAGGACTGCACCGCCTGTGAAGCACCCATCAGCTACCGTTGTCGTCCTCGGTGAAATAGCTGTCAAGGACACCACACCGTTACCTCCAGAGCCTTCGTCTGCCACCGTCGAGTAGTCCACCACAGCCCGTCTGAAAAGCCCAATAGAGAAGCCATAGATAGTTAAAGTGTCATGAGTCATATTGTAATTTAGGTTTCTTCACTGTAATAAGCGGTGAAGTTGATCATGTTATGTAATTTTCCACTTTATTGAGTCTAGTGATTTACTATGTCAAAGAGAGTCGAGTGTCAATGTAAACTTTGATCATTACTATTTAACAAAGTTACAGTTTTGAGTATATGTTGTGTTCACTCTTTTATGTGTGAATGTTGTGCTCTGATTGTCATTCTAGCTTGAGGCTTTATTTGTCGGCTGTTCACGTTCCCGATTTAATTCCGCTGCATATCTTGGGACGTGACAGTTAAGTTAGTATCAGAGCCTAGGATTATTAAGTTCTAGGAAAATGTCAAGTCATAGGTTAAGTCCAAGGTTGTAAGGACCATACCTATGAACTAGGAAGAAATTTTCGAACCCATGTGAGATTGGGTAGAGCCCGGGTTAAGCAAGATCTCTAGTAAGAATTCACCTCTAGGTTAAACCCCATAAATTCCAAAGAAAATGACAAATTTTGTATTTTCTCAGGAACCCTACTTTCCAAATGGTTGGCAATCGTGCGAACTGAGAAGCCATGCAGTAAACTATTGCACGTCTCACCCAGGCCCTCCAAACGGTAGCTCAAGTAGGTGTGCGAGCTGGCGCCGGAGATCTACAAAGGAACTTTCAAAGCATGAATCCTCCTCGCTTCTCGGGATCGTCAAATCCGGATGAAGCGAAAAACTGGATCGATGAGATGGACAAGATATTCCACGTTATGCAATGCATGGACCAAGAGAAGGTCCTGCTAGCAACCTTTCAGCTCAACAAAGATGCGCGTACCTGGTGGAAGGCCACTTCAGCCCATCTTTAAAATCCACAACTCACCTGGGAGGAGTTTCTTGAACTCTTCTGTGAAAGATATTTTTCGGAGCATGTTCGGGAGAGAAAGGCGGCCGAGTTTGCCTCCCTTCGGCAAGGCATGATGTCTGTAGCTAAATATGAGATACAATTTTCAAGGCTAGCACCGTATGCTCCGCATCTTGTTAGTACGGAGTTGCTGAAGGCCAATCGCTTTATGGACGGATTGAGGCCCATTTTTTTAAGCAACTTGGGCCTTAAGATATTCAAACTTATACGGAGATGGTCCATAGGATGCATTTATGTGAGCGGACCCTTGAGAAGGTTGAAAAATTCAAGGTCAAGGGAGAAGAATCCAGTCGAAAGCATGAGAAGAGAGGGAAGAAAGAGGAAAGGTTCAACATCATGGGAACCTACAAATCCCGTGACAATAAGAAAAGGTCGCAAAATGACAACAGCAATGGCAAGAACAAGCGGGTGAAAGAAGAGGAAGAAAAACAAGTCATGGTGGCTTGCACCTTTTGTGAGAAGTTCGGTCATTCGGCCGAAGAATGATGGAAGCACCTCGGTGCTTGTCTTCGCTATGGTAGCCGGGAGCACTGCATGTCGGATTGTCCACTTATGAAAGAACAACCCTCTAAGAATGATGGTGGGCACAGGTGGTAGGCTCGTTTAAATGCCGTGATGGATGATGAAGTCCTAAAGGGTGACATTCTGATGGAAGGTACAATCCATATTTATTCATATCCAGCCTTTGTTTTATTTGATACTGGAGCTTCACATTCTTTTATATCCACTATTTTTGCTAAAACTCTGTCAATTTCACTTGTTCCTTTACCTTCGAACCTAGCTATTACTACACCTTTAGGTTCTGGAACCGAACTCAAAACCCACTACCCAAATAGTGAGGTAACCATAAAAAGTCATAATCTTCCAGCAAATCTCGTATGCCTTGACATGGAAGGCTACGATGTCATCTTAGGTGTAGATTGGCTATGTGAACACTAAATTGACATTAATTGTCGTGATAGGTAAATTTCCTTCCACAAACTGGACCTTCCAAGGTCTTCTTTCCTTGGCATCAAATACAGGAAGCATCCTATTCTTATCTCTTCTCTTCACACCTACAAACTCATCTCTCAAGGTTGTGAAGCTTTCCTTGCTTCCGTAATTATCACCGAGTCTAAGGAACTCATTCTAGATGAAATCCCTATTGTAAGAGACTTTTCTGACGTCTTTCCTTCCGAACTACCTGGTTTACCCCCCTGCAAGGGAAGTAAACTTTTTCGTTGAACTAATCCCTCGAGCCGAACCTGACTCCAAAGATCCCTATAGGATGTCCCCCACAGAACTCAAGGAGTTGAAAAAGTAACTTCAAGAACTGTTGGAGAAGGACTTTATTCGACCAAGCACATCCCCTTGGGATGCGCCGGTTCTATTCGTCAGGAAGAAGGATGGACTCTCCGGCTTTACATTGATTACGACAATTAAATCAACTCACAATCAAGAACAAATATCTTTTGCTGCGTATTGATAAGTTGTTCGACCAGATCTCTAGTGCGGAGTATTTATCTAAAATAGACCTCAGGTCTGGGTACCATCAACTGAGGATTAAAGGACCACCCCTGAGGCGGCCGCCTCGCCTTCTGCGCGGCCAACCCGCACGCCTCCACCCCCAGGACTGCCCAGCCAGGAGTCTCCGATGCAGCAGCAGCCTTCGGCGTCCCCAGTCCGTCAACCAGAACGTGGGCCCCGGATGCACTAGCACGTACCTCCATCAAAACGGCCCCGAGTGCTGCCTGTCAACCCGAACGCGTTACTCCCGGATCCCGTGTGTAGCCCTTTACCTCCCTGCGTAGAGTGGGTAGAAATCATCACTTTTGTAATATTATTAATTGTTGTACCGAGAGTACGGGTTTGGCCGGGATCGTCTTCCCCACGCCTGGCACGTGGAGGTACACCCGCACCCCACTTTAGTGGCTTGCTTTTTTAGTATAGGCTCTTGATGCCACTACTTGTGAGCATGTTAGGCACCTAGGTCGCTGTCATTGATCACCGCTGTGAGTTGTGAGTGCGAGACCCATCCTGTGGCTCGTTCCGAGCATGAGAGTGAGCTAACCACCCAAGACTCAACACCGATTTCTCAACTATGCAGATCGACTCGTTTCCCTCGTCGGGGACAACCGTGAGCGATTGCTTCTTGTTTCGAGACATCTTTGTCCCTTCGGGAACCACATTAAGCGATGACTTGGTCATGTAGTTGCTGGCCTCGTTGGTCCTCTAGTCGTGTCGTCTAGTAGAAGTCCAAGGAACGCGTCCACACCCCGAGTTTCATCATCGTCCCACATCAACAAGGCAGAGTTATAACTTACTCTTCCCGACAACTGAAGAAGCATAAGGACAACTACCCGGTCCATGACCTAGAGTTGGCCGCGGTAGTGTTCACATTAAATATCTGGAGACACTATCACTATGGAGAATAGTTCACTATGTACTCCGATCACAAAAGTCTCAAGTATCTCTTTTCTCAGAAAGAATTGAATATGAGACAGAGACGTTGGCTAGAATATCTCAAGGACTTCAATTTCACCATACAATATCATCCTGGAAAGGGTAATCCTATAGCTGATGCCCTCAGTTGAAAGCCAAGAGCCGTACTAGCCAACTATATGATTCAAGAGTGGAAACTACTAGAATAATTCTCTAAACTTAATATAAGTCTAGATAAGGAGAACATCTGTATTACTCTATCACATATTAGGATACAATCGGATCTACTTTCTGAAATCCAAGGACTCCAAGATAATGATCCCGTGCTGGTAGAAATCAAGAGCAAGATGGAGGAACGACTAGATTTGAAGCTAGCATCAGATGGAAGGTTATTGTTCAGAAAGAGAATCTATGTACTGAATTGTCCAAAATTAAAGAAGAAGATATTAGATGAACCTCACAGATCAAGGTACACGATTCATCTTGGATCTACCAAAATGTACCAAGATTTGAAAAGGACCTTTTGGTGGCCCAACATGAAAAGAGAAGTTGCGGACTTCATGTCACGCTATCTCACATGCCAACAAGTCAAGGCGGAACACCAAAAGCCTGCCGGTAAGCTGCATCCTCTAGATATTCCCAAGTGGAAGTGGGAGGATATCGACATGGACTTCATAATGGGCCTGTCTAAATCGAAAGGAGGACATGATGGAATATGGGTCATTATTGACCGATTGACCAAGTTAGCACATTTCTTACCAATCAAGAGTCGATGGTTAGTTGATGTTCTTGCTGCCTTGTACATCAAAAAAATAGTCAGACTACATGGTGTACCTGTTTCAATCATGACTGACCGAGACCCATGTTTTACTTCTCACTTTTGGAAGGGTCTACAACATTCGTTGGGGACAAGACTCAACTTTAGTACAGCCTTTCATCCTCAGACGGATAGTCAGACTGAAAGAACAAATCAGGTGGTAGAAGACATGCTCAGAGCTTGCATCATTGATTTTGGTGGAAGCTGACATGATCACTTGCCTTTGGTCGAGTTTGCATATAGCAACAGTTACCAGGCAAGTATACAAATGGCACCGTTTGAAGCTTTATACGATAGATGTTGTCGATCACCTTTGTGCTGGGATGAACTTGGCGAGAAATAATTATTAGGCCCCGACATGGTAAGGGATACCACCGAGAAGATCCAGTTAATTAGAGAAAGACTACAAGTGGCTCAGACTAGACAGAAGGCTTATGCCAATAGCAGAAGAAGAGATCTCAAATTTCAAGTAGGAGATCATGTATTTCTTAAGATTTCTCCAGGATGAGGAATTAGAAGATTTGGTGTTAAGGGCAAGTTTACACCAAGATATATCGGACCTTTCGAGATACTAGAAAGAGTTTGCGAGGTTGCTTACTGCGTCGCCTTGCCTCCTCAATTGTTCGAAGTCCATAATGTGTTCCACATATCCATGTTGAAAAAGTATGTGCATGATCTCTCGCATGTCATAGATCATGGAGACCTGGTGATACAAAAAGATCTCACTTATGAACAAAAGCCCATGAAGATCCTTAATCGCGAGGTACGTACACTAAGGAACAAGACATCTCTCTCTTCCTCTCGATTCTCTCTCTCTCCCTCACACGTTCTCTCTCTTCTCTCCCCCTGTCACTCGGTTCCCGGCCCATTCGGCCTCGGGTCGACGTGTGGGGATGGGCTCGACGTGAGGATCGCGTCAGTACCCTTCATCTCTCGGGTTGCGGAGCATGGAGGTGCGTGCGAGCGAAAGGATGGCGTGGCCCCCATCGCCCGATCTACACCGATTCGCGGTCTTCGCCGCGCAAGAGGTAGGGGAACGGATTCCTCATCTCGCCAGGAACCCGTTGACGCCACATGCGTCGCCATCCGCCGCCATTTTCATCATTTTCTGTGTAAAACTCTATTTTGTGAAATTTTGGGCTAATTTCTTGAAATTCGTTCCTCTCTCGACTTCTGATCCAGACGGCCGCTGATCGAAGCGAGGGAGGTACCATTGGATTGGTCACGTCGCGAGAATCGCGTTGACGCCCATCTTCTCTCGATCCGTAGAGCGTGGAGCCGAGTTGGACTGGGAGGCGCCGTGTCGCCCTCTCGCCAAATCGGCATTGAATCGTTATTTTCGTCGTAATCCAGGTAGGGGGATGGACTCCTTGCCTTGTTAGGACACCGCTGGTACCACATGCGTCGTGGTCCGACGCTCTTTTTCTCATTTTTCGTGCATATTCTCGTTTAATCTATTTTTAGTCCATAATGCTTAAAATCATCTCCATGGGTATCATCTTTTAATTCTAGTGACATGTTTAGGAATTGAATGTTGTTATGGCATGGTAGGGTAGTTTAGAAACGTATTTCCCCGCGTCCCCCGCCGATTTCGGTCGATTGGGAGGGGGTTCGATTCTGAACTCCGGAATCTCAAAACACATGTGATTTAACACGCTTGGCCTGGTGCATTATGGTCATTTGGCGCACTTATTTAGGTGCGTTATTTTCCCTTGTGGCGGTCTCCCCTAGGTCCGTTATAGTTCTTTAACACCCCTATTCAGGTGCATTATATCATGCATGAAATTGTGGGTTTTCTGTGGATTTTCGAGTTCGGGTGCCTTTAACGCCCCTATCCTGGTGCGTTATAACCTTTAACGCCCCTGTTCTGGTGCATTATAGACCCTGTCTGCTGTGTTTGGTGTCCGTTGCCTTTAGCACCCCTATCCCTATGCATTATATCCCTATAACGCCCCTGTTTAGCTACGTTATATCCCCCATTTAAACTGTAGATTCTGATCGTTCTGGTGAGCATAACGGGCCATAGGAGGCACATTATGTTACTATAACCCCCCACCCTTAGTGTGTTATAGTTTGTGTGCCTATTTTCCTTGAAACATTCTGGTAAGTATAACGGACTCAGAATGGAGCATCACAGGGCATGTAGCGCACCTTCCTTGATCCGTTATATGTATAATGGTGCTGTGTAGGCGCGTTATATCCTCTGCATGTTCCATAGTGTTGCATGTTCATTCATTAATGCATTCTACGTGTCCTAGGTGCCAGGGTTAAGGTGTACATTCCGATAGAGTGTTCTTCTCTTTCGTGGTGATGGAGCCACTAGTCGTAGCCTGACGACTTCTGTGTCGGCCCACTTGGGAAAGGTGGCAGGCCAATCCCGATATACGGTTTATAGGCTAGTTTCCGTGGGCCCTCTCGCATAGTCGGTAGCATCCTACCGGGAGGGAAAACTAGCTAGAGGCCTGGCTCAAGGTAATGGGTCAGTGTGTGCACACGTGGTCAAAGGCATGGACTGACACTGGTGTGTGTTACTCTAACTAGTTCTTAGTTCGGTACTGTTACGCCTCTCACGAGTCATTAGCCAGACAATGAGTTGCTTGAGACGCAGTGTGTGGCGTATGCAGCTGCTCGCCTTCTTCTAGTGGTCTCTTCCTTTTCCTATCACCCAGGGTGGTTGAGAATTGTTCTCTTTCTAGATGTGTCAATGTTGAGGTTTATGCTTTCGGTAGATATGGTTTCTAATGTGCTCCTCGCAGGTCACGAGCCAGATCGCGAGACGAGTTTCTAGGAGTCACAGTTATGTGTCTCTCACGGGTCACGAGCCTGACAGCGAGATGGATTCTAGTAGTTGTGGTTATGCCTTCCTTGTGGGTAACGAGCTAGACCGCGAGATGAGTTTCTCGTACTTGTAGTTGCATTTATTGGCATGTAGTTAGTTATTTAACTGCATAGCTAGAGTTTCCAGCATTGCTATAACTGTGATTTAATTGTGTCATTACCTGTTTACTGCATTAAATGCATGCTCTAATTACTTTTATATTTACATGCCTGCCTGTTTAGTACGAGGTAGGGATCTACGTGACCCCTATTGAGTCTGACTGTGACTCACCCTTCTTACTTTCAAGTGAGTAGCCACGTCGTCTTCTGGAGCTTCACGAGGTTTTGACGATCGTCAGTAGAGTGCCAGCAGTAGTCGGTCTGTCTTCTTGGCTGGCCTCAATGTGGCGACAGATGTCATCATGCAGAATCCTAACATGCCTAGCTGAGTAAAGAAAACCAAGCCGTCAATAAAAAGTTCACTAATGCAACCCAACATCAATGCAAGGTTCTGAAGCCCTTACCTGGAGGCACCACCACGAAAGAAGGATACTCGTCGATATTGGTCGCGGTCATCAACTCGGCGGTGGATCGACGGTTCTCCTGAAGGAGGGTAGCTTTCTTCTCCACCTCCAGGGAAATCGTAGCCGACTTTGGAGGGATGTTTGGATGAAAGTTGGGGATCAGCAGGAAATTCTAGGAACCACTGTCTAGGGATGCGCCCACCCAGAAATACTGGGTCTTCCAACCCTTGTGAGAAGAGTCTCTAGGGGAGAGGGTTACACAACTCCTTCCCCTCTTCGCCTGGAGATAGAAGAAGCCTTTACCCGCGTGGGCATGCTCCTTCAACTCAAAGAAGGTGTGGAAGAGATCCAGCGAAGGCTCGATCCCACATGAATGACAAAGGAAAGTGAAGCAGAATATGAAGGTATACGAATTGGAGACCAATTGGACTAGAGCCAGTCGGTAGAACCGAAGCAATTTGGCAGCAAAATGGTAAAGAGGAAGGCGGAACCCGCATTTTCAGGGCAAGAGAAAGGAGCAAAAGAGGCCGGTGCGAGTGTCCAGACTGGACTCATGGGGCTATGCCAAAGAGAAATAATGCATCCACGGTAGCCCATATCGGTGCTCTAGTCACTTCACCTCATCCTCAGTCAGCTCACTTCGTAGAGGTTCCACTGGCACTAGGAAAGCCCTAAAGGCCCGCCCAACTCCTAGCACCTCGGCCTCAGGATGCTGGTCCACCATGGAGCAACCAGGAGAGCTGGAAGAGGAAGAAGAGGACACTGTGCCGGATGACTTAGTGGTAGGCAGAAGTTGGCAAATCGTCACCGCCGTAATCTCTGCGAGCTCTGCGAAGGCCGCCGCCACTCTTTGCCCTTTGGGGTCAACCTCAGGCACATGAGACTCTCGCAATCACAAAGATGGTGGAAAAAGCCCTAGATGATGGAGGTTAGGAACGACAACATGCGCTACATTTATAAACACCTCGGGGAAGCGACACGACATTCCAATCTTCAAAAAGAGGGCTCCACACATCAATTCGCAAGAATTATCATCATTATGGGTGCATCCCCAGGGCAGCCGCAGCAAGTTGCCCCTGTTACACCTTCCCCAAATGCTACTCGACCGAGCCTAATTTTGGCTCGGGAGTAGGAGGGGGACAAGTGGAGAGAGGGATTTCTACTGCCCAAATAGAGCGACAAAACAAGATCCCAACAGACCAAACGAGGCACAGCTCCCACAAGTGACATCCCTCCAAGGGCCCACTAAGCCCAATAACTCACTCAGATTAAGCGCTTCCTAGGCGACCTTCGGGTTTGGAAGTCCTAGTGTCTGGTCGATCGGGAGGCCCCTTTTGAGGCCCTATGCATCCCGCCCGAGCCTTGCGCCTATCGCTCAGGGAAACCCCCTGAAGCGAGTGCCACATGCTCAGACCGACTGACGAAAGCTTATCCATGCGACCGTTGCGTGCCCTTTCAGAGCTGGGAGATCGTGGGGATGATGGCGATTAAGAGCCCTCACGTCTTAACAAGCCCACAAAGGAGACGTAACCTCCCCTGAAACTCCTCGACTCGCAGGGCTCTTACATTTGTGAGTCGCTATATAAACCAGGGAAACCCTCCGACTAAAGGTAAGCGCGATTAAGCGATATCGACCCTGAGCTAGAGCCACTTCACCACTTGGTGAAGAGGAATCTCACACCCTCATCTCCTTCCCTTTCTCCCTTGCACTAGAGCTCTACTACAATCGCTAACTTAAGCATCGAAGGGTTTTCCTTGGGGATTCATCCCTAGGAACCTCTGATCTGTTTCCCCTTCTTGCAGTTCTAGCACTCGTGGACATCATCATCAGCTCAGGCACTACGCGAGATAACCCCTCTTCAGATCTGGATAATGAAATTAATTTGGATGATAGAGGGGGATGTGGGGGATGTGCACAATTTTTTTTATAATTTTTTGAGATGGTTAAGGGGGTGGGAAAAATAGAAGAACAGCGTACTGTCCCGCAGATCTGCAAATAGGCAGATTACGTAGGTGGAAAGAAATCACTAGGAGGCAGGGCAAACTATGGCAGATTGCCTCAAAATTAAAACTGGAGATTGCTAACAAGGAGGAGAATGATCTATCAAGTTTTGAAGATCATCAGACAAATGGATTTTGAGAACCAACATTTTCTTTGAGCTTCTGTCCTAAAACTCAGAATTTTGGACAGCAAACCAAAGAACGAGTTGTGGCAGCGCGATGGCAGCTCGGATGGCGGCGGCGGCACGGCTGAGCTTCTCACCCAGAAGAGGACCTGATAGGGAGGCTTCACACCTCAGAATGGCAACCTTCTCACTTGCAAAGGGGAGGGAGAGAGGAGAGAGAGGGTGCACCCTTGGGCTCTTTAATAAAATTTTGATTTTTCTTCACTTAATTTTATTTTATTTAACTATTTTTTGACTTTGTTTATTTTCTTTGGTATGCTTTTTGTGCAGATAAGATGGCATCTGGCTCCTCTTCTTCTTCTTCCCGCGCCGTGGTAACGTGGGAAAATGTTGACTCTTTGGACCGGTGTCACGAGCAGCTAGCTATAGTTGCAGAATCTTCTAACTCAGAGACTAACACAGTAGACACTGGTCGTCTACTCATCATTGGGGGTGATTCATTTAAGTATGACCGCGGAGATGACGTCAGGCGGGACCATCCCAAAGTCAAGCACCTGATGTCCTTCCGAAGGTGGTTCAATCTTCAAGGGAAGAGAGACCTATTCCTTGTCCAAAAGGCTGAGCAGGCATTGCTCATTGAGAGGGATAGCTTGACGAACTTTGTGGTGCGAGGAAGGCCCATCTACTTACTGGGTGAGCCCAGGAAATGGAGCGCTGTGCTTGGACTCCAGGGGTTAGCTCCAGAGGATGGACTACTGACCAGGGCCCTTGAATTTATACCAACTCGGTGGAATGAAACCACGGGTCGTATTGACAGGGAGAATCCAACCTTTGGTTTGTTCTTAGCCCCGTTGAAGTGGGGATAATGAGAAGAGTCATTCCTGCTAAACTGCTTAGCGGTTCAATTCAAGCATCAAATTTCTGTAGGGTGGTTTGCCAAACTGAAGGCCACCGATGCCCATGCATTCAGACCTGGAGCAGTGGAGTTTATCGATTATGTTCTGCAACATTATGCTCCTATTTTGGTCAAGGCTAGTGTATACCGTAGTGTCTACGCATCGAGGTACCGCTACCCTATTTCCAAGGGCTTATGCTGCGGCAAGATCAAGGTATTCTGCCCAGAGTACAACACCTTCTATACCTTGGAGGAAGAGACCTCGTTAGACCTCTGGAGTCTCTCACAGCTTAGCGGCCTACCGATTGACAGTGAGCCGTATGAAAAAGTTTGCTGGGCGGATTGGCTGAAGGACCAGACAGACGGAGAGGGACGGTATCTGACGGGCTTTGCCTACTGCTATCTGATGAAGGCGTATCGTACACTTTGCCGCTTGTCACACGATACTAGAGAAGCATGCAAGCCTGGGGAAAAGAGGCGCGTACGGATGGGTACTTGGCTCCAATATTTCTTTGGTGGGGAGCGAAAATATAAGGACTTTCCCACCGTAGCCCCGACTGTTGTGAAGCAGAAGAAGAGGGTTCGGCGACAAGCCGTTTTCCCACCTGTATTGAAAGCAGGGCAGCAAGGGGACCCAAACCCTGCTGGTGTTGATGTAGTCACTCACTTTGCTGCATATCTGACTTACTAGATCTGTTCCTTCGCTCTCCCGCAAGGTGACGAGAGCATGATCAGAGCTGAGGCCATTTATCCTGCTTGTTTGATGGCTTGGGGCATGAAGCTCTCTCTTTGCCCAGTGGCTTTAAGCTTGATTTATAAGATGCTTGGAGACTTGCACTGATTCTGTCTCCCCAGAAATCTGCGGACAGTTGGCCCATTACATTTCTTCAATGCCTGGGTCTGTACATTGTTCCCAGAAGCTTCTCCTCGGGGGCTACAACCTTCGCGGCTCGTTCCGAGGATGATAGAGTTTGCCAGCGTTGAACCAACACAGACAGCAGAGTAGCTTTGTGCCATTCAGTGAAAGCTGACCAAGGTTCCCATTGGTGTGCCTGGAGTTCTACACTTCTGGAGCTTGGCAACCCACTCCAGCCCACTAGTGAACAAAATGCGAGGATGCTATCTGTACGAGAAAGAAGAGTATGTTCATACCATTTTCGGTGCCCGATGTACAAGGTCATTTCTGGAGCCGGAGTTGGTTGATTGGGCACTGGCAATTAGACCAAGTGTCCTAGTTTTTCGGAAGAGCGGCATTTTGTGGCTCGAGCCGTATTACCCATTCTGATTCAGTCGGAACTTTGGTTATGATCAGCACAATCCTCCTTCTTCCACCCAGTTTATGCTGTCGAATAAAAGTCGGGCTGGCCAGGTGGCAAATGACGAGGCTCGTATATGGTGGGATTACTTTCATCGTCGGGAGGAGGCTTCATTCAGGGACCCACCTCTTGCTCGTTTCCTCCTGTCACTCCAGAGTATATCAAGTGGTGGAATGCGCGAACGAGATTTTTTAGAAACTTCCGTCTGGAATGCTGGGCTATTGCTGAACGCAGATTCATGGACTCCCAGCTAGAGCTGACCTTAGATATCGATCCCCCTTATTTGAAGAAGCTGAGATCTTGGACCAATACAGAGGTAATGGCATATCTAGAGGCCTAGAAAGCTACGAAGCGTCGCTCGCCTAGGGTTGAACCAAAGCTACCTGAAATCAGCAAAGATGACTTCATGAAGACACTTTAGGTGCTATGTCGTGTAAGCAGTGAGGGGGTAGTCCTTCAGTAGCTTCCTCTTCCAGTGGAGGAGCCCATCCCTTCTATAGCCGAATGGCATCCTGAGAGCGATAGGTTCTATCCTTTACTTCCACACCACCAAAATTCATAACTCACATCCACCCCCTAGGAGAACCTTCCCCGACACCCCATTTTCCCATCCCACATGCCTGGTTCACACCCCCTTGACCCCCTACCAGTCAAGGCTCTTCCCAGCCCCTTTCCACCCCATTTTCCCCCTCATCTCCCCCATATTCATCCTCTTCTTCCACTGCCACCCAGGCAAACTCAACAACAGAGCCATCGACCAAGTTGCAGTGATGACCACAGTGCCCCTGAGGGCCTCCTTGTGACAAGGCCTTCATCAAAGGATTCTACTCCAATCCAGCTTTCCAACAAGTGGTCGTGCACTCCCATCCGAGGTCGGAGCTGGTCGAGAGACATGTTCCCGTCAAGCTGCGCAAATCGACACTAACTACAGATAGAGGCGAGTTGCAGAAGCCCTCTCGCCTTCTTCCTCAGGAGTCTGGTCATGATTTTTGGTCGGGGTGTTCTCCTGAGAGTCCTATTTCACCTCCCAGAAGAAGGACTCCATTCGGACACTGGAGCACCCATGTCCGACCTGTTTCCCAGCATGCATTAGTTCCTCACCCCAGCCCCAAGAGTTCTACCGCAGTCAGATTACAGGAGCCACCATTTCATCCCCCGACGACTCCAGCTCATCACCTTCAGTGTAGGCCTACCTTGGAGCCCCCTCTTCGACTCAGCACTGGTCTTGTCTAATTTTGATACCAAGGCTGAGAGGACCTACCCCAACAAGCCTCCCTTGTCTTGTCGGTGACCCAGACTACGCAAGCTTGCGAGAACGGACAGCACATTCGCTCCTCACCTCAGATTGTGTTCATTCCAAATCTGGATCATTCTTGAGGTATCCTTCTTCTTGTGGACTCTGGCCCCGACCCAATCCAGCATCAGGCCAGCAAGATCAAGCCCGGGTGAGCCGATTCCAGTTTCCTATTCCTCCACTCAGTCCAACCCGATCGCCATCCAGAAGCTGGCACCGAGTTGTTCGGGTGAGTTTGACGGATATCTTCGATGAAGGCACACTAGACTCGACACTCTTTCAGTCAAAAGTGGTCCTGCCTCGATCTGATATCCCAGCCCAGAGTACTACCCCGAACAAGAGCTCTCTGGTCAACAGCAGGTGTAGTCTATGTAGTCCCGCGGGATTCAGCATCCGCAGTTCATCTGAGCTCTGAGCGGGGCGATTCTTCTTCCTGGTGCCTCACAAGTCGTGCAGCGATCCAGTGGTGCCAACCTCTTCTCCATCAACCGTCGGAGCAGGAAGTACCGTCGTTGACAAGTCACGACTATCAAGCAAGGCAGACAGAGTGTCGGGCTATGCAAACTAAAGATCCGATTGCGCACTCGCGTCTGATTCCCTTCCCCACCTTGCTGGCTAGATGCACCTCCCTGCGTGGAGGTAAATTTTGGTTGTAAACTTAATTTCCCCACCCCTAAGCTAACCCTCCTGTGATAGGCGTAGGTTTGTATTAAAATTATCACAGGTCAAGCGGCATCGACGTAGCTTGCAGGTTGTGTTCCCACGCTTCCCTGCTTGCCTTTGTCTCTGATCAGAATCAGTGTCTTCACACCGATCAGGTGAGTGTCTGGTTCACCCTCCTACTAGTTGACTTGTGCTTGTCTAGTATCGCATCTTAATGCCCGTTAGACGGTGAGGTGAGCGCTTGCTCCATATTCCACTTATTGTATGCCCACCACAGAGTGAAAGGCGAGAGCCACCCCACACCCACAATGTGCCGGTCACCCACAAGTTTGGAATCCTAGCCCCTTAGGGTACAACCCAAGCAAAGCCACACCCCCAGGAATGTCAATGTCCAACCTCGGACCCTCGCCACCATCCCCGATTTATTCGAAGGAGATAGTGTGCGCTACGCGAGTGAGCCCATAGACGTGAGTCCGATCACCCGTCTGTGTATGCTTTTGGGTCTAGGTCCTAGGCACGTCAAGTCATCCCCGCATCACCCCTAGCCATGTCACATCAGGAATACAATGGGAAAGTGAAATAAGGGAGTTAGTGTTATCTCAGGGATATTCTCCTTTGTAGCTATATGCTCCTCATGGTAGTACTGTGCACTCACCTTTTATGGAAGGTCGAGAAGGGTCACTTGCATGAGAGGTTTTCGAGGGGATAGGGACGTTGGACAGGGTGCGGATGTGTTAGTCGATTTCTTGACAATCACCCATGGAACTGAAAGTTGACTGGGGAAGCGTCACCTGGACGCGACACATGGGCTCTAGATTATTGATAGTTTATGCTACCCCGCCCCCAAACTATCTATCCATGTATATGCATGAAGCCTGAACAAGCATGAAAGCATAAAGGAAAGGGCGATGAATAGATAGGAAAACTAACCGTGATCGCCACCAAGGATGCAGCAATGCCAAGAGATGAAGAGAGAAGAGGAATGACGTCATGTACCTTGGAAAAAGAAGAAGACTTGATCGCGCTTAAGGAACGAGGTGCGGGGAACTTCGTGGTATAATGATGATCGATTGCATAAATAAAGTCGCTAAATAAGCATGTGAATTAATGCCATGGATTCGAGTTATTCTATTCATACCCGTCTAATTCTTTAGAGAATGATGTTTCATTTCTTTGCAATCATTTGCATAATGATTAAATAAATCTAATGTCCACCCCCCTGTTCTCCTTGGTATATTAATTGGTGTGTCACTACAGGTCAGGTTACACCTGGCCGGAGGCCCCCCACTATGCGTGATGGTAGTCCTCGGGCCTGGGTCCTCCGCCTCGTACCGGGAGTCAGGCCAATAAATCGTAATAAACTACAATTGCGTAGAAAAAACACACTGTCGACGACTGCGCAAATAAAGACTTCCCTGCTGGAACTTTGCAATGATAATTGAGAGAGGGTGGGTTTCAGTGCCTCGATGTTGCCTTGACTCGTGCGATGCAGACTTCCCTCCTCACACTCTGCAATAAGATAAGCATTTCAGTGACATCAAAAGGGCTGCCATTAGCCAGTGACATCGGCTTGGATGGCACCAGACAAATACAAATAATATAGTCATGACCTCATTAAGACCTCGCTTGGCACATCATATTTGATTCATTATACGCATTGCACAAGATGAAACATCACGAGGACCACACTCAGCCTGTCAAGAGAAAACTGTAAAAGGTTCAATTATGATATTTTTTTCATATTTGTATGGCCAAGAAAAAAAAATATATTGTTTACATATTTGGAGTATAGATTTAGAATGATGTAGATTACTTGATTACAAGTCTTCGTCTACTTCCAGGATGTTGTTTCTTGTCTCATTTTTCTTTACATTTAAACTCGTCAAAACTTAAAACTACATATAAAATTACAATGCCACGGCTTCTTGTTCCAACCCTTCCACGTCATGTCCATTAAAAGATTGTTTAATTGATGTAAAATATCATATTAACTTATGTCACCCATTAAATGCAGTATTTTATAGTGCTTTATGATATTTTAAATTAAACCAAAACTCTAAATTAATGCTACAAGAAGTGTAGATAAGCGGGGAGAAACTTGATCGAGTACTTTAATGAAGTGCATGTAATCCTTCTCCCCGGTGAGGGAAAGTGGCAAACAAGTCACAAGCACATGCCCCTCCGATTGACCCCTCCCCCCCAAAAAAACTACGTGGGAAAAATAGGAAACAAAAGCACGAGTCGTGTACGAATTGCCATCTCCGAACTCATCCGTATTACCACCGATCCCAACTCGCCCACCTCAACACCGAGACGCTGCTAGCTAGCAGCTGCTCCCCCGGCTGCCCAGACTCCTCGTGGACCGTCCGATGGACCTCTCCTCAATCGCGTCCAGCATCGGCTTCCACGACTGGGCCCTCGACGGCATCTTCCCGCCGATGCCTCGGCCGGCGTAAGCACACCGGCCGCCGACGTCCGATTCCACAGCCAACTGGCCGCTATCGCTAATATGCCCCTGATCCGCAGGCGACCTCATGACTCGGCCGTGAACAGCAAGCTTCTCCTTGGAAGCCGCGATGGTTGGAGCCCCGCCGTCGTTCCGGGCGAGCGCTGTGAGCCGGGTCACGAGCTTGGCGAGGTCGACGGGGGACGTGTCGGAGCGGAAGACCGTGTGGGGCAGCAGGAAGTAGAGACTGCCGAGCTCCAGTGAGACGTCGGGGGCGAGCGGCCGGGGGGCGAAGGAGAGCAGCTGCGAGGGGGAGAAGCACACCAGCTTCGGGGGCTTCCCGGTGACCTCGCTCACTGTAACAGGCCCTGGGTAGTTCTCCACATAACCGTTGATGTGGACGACCCGGACGCCGTGGAAGGTGGGGGTAGATCTGCACGACAGCATGCAACCCATGGCAGCACCGTTGTTGTCTTCCCCACTGCCGCCACGGTCGACGGACACACACACACACACACAGAGAGAGAGAGAGAGAGAGAGTAGTGATGGAGATGTAGAATAGAATTATGGTGAGAGGAGAATAAAGAGATAAGAAGGAGCTAGCTAGCTAGGTGACCGGGTTGAGGAAGATGGCATTGCAGTGGAGAAGGGACAAATGTGAGTAATGAACTGGTACGGGTTGGGTCTGTTCATGGCGTAAATAGGTGGCGATAAGGTTGGGGAGACTTCTTCGTCGACTTGTAGCGGTGAGGATTGGGAAGACCAACCGCTGGCATATTTGTTTGCACTTGAATACCCTTCATTTGTTTTTACATCTATGTAAATATATATATATAAATATATGAATATAAATGTACGAATGATGATATCATCAATTAATCTGGTGGGTGTTGCGGCATGTTTCGCCGCCTCCATCTGGTTTCCGTCGGTGCCCAGTCTTCCCCGATCCACATTCGAGGCGGAATCGAACCCATCCAATGCGGCATAAAAATAGATGAAAGTTTCGGCCCCGGTCTCCGTCACATTTAGTCGATGAGTCATGATAAAGAACACACCTTAATAAATTACAGAGAGTGTGCATCAAGGGAGGGATATGAGATTCACTTATGTCGAAGCTCTCCAAGTGCCCATCGCAACGGTGCTAATTTCGTCTCGATCAGACACCGGATCTGGGCGTGGTGGCCATTTTCGTGGAAGCGCGGAGATCTGTCCTGAGATAGGACTGCGGGACAGTATTGCGATTTAAATCCCAATAAAATATCCCGACTCAGATTTAGCAACCGCCGCTTTCGAGAGTCGACCAGGGACATCCCGCCATCGTCTCAGCTAATCACTGCCTTCAGAAGATTCCCGGAGGTCGACGTCCCTTTGAACATCTCTGTTTATTGTCCTGTCGGCCAGCAGATTTCAGATCCGGAGTCGCAGCCCATAACCGCCCCGGATCCCACCGCCTTGCTGCCCGTCAACCCAGGATCGGTGCTCCTGGACCGCTATTGTAGCCTGTTACCTCCCTGCGTGGAGTGGGCCATAATTTTCATGCTGTAATTAATTATATTTACTGACCCGGGAGTACGATTCTTGGCCGGGAAGGTCTTCCCCACGCCCCGAGCATGGAGGTATGTTTCTGTTCCTCACTTTGTCGCTTGCTTGTTTAGTATATGTTTGAATGCCGCACTTGCTTGAGATAGGATTCCTAGCTCGCTGTAAATTTCATCACCGCTATGAGAGAGAGAGCGTACACGTGACCCATCCTGTGACCTATTTCGGGCATAAAGTGTAGACTACCCTTGACTTAATGCCGGTTTCTCAACCGTGCAGATCCACGCGCTTCTATCGATAGGGATGAGTCGTGAGTTGTGCTTCTTGTTGAGGACATTTCTCCTCTTCTGGAGCTCCTTGGAGCCACGCCAAGGTGTTCTTATTGTATGTGTCTTGCTGGTTGCGTCTGTCCCAGGCGAGTTGAATCAATGTAGCGAGTCCAAGGTTGCATTGTCCATCTGAGTCACACCCGTCCCGCATCACATGGATTAAATGCTGAAGCAAAGGAGTTTGTTTATCGACAGGGATGAAAGGTCCGGGTCAATAGTTTGTTCATCGATTTCACTGATGATGACAAACATCGACGGTAGGTTTTGATCATCGGCATGGGTTATATGCCGAAGCAAAGGAGTTTATTTATCAACATGGACGAAGGGTCTGGGTCGATGGTTTGTTCATCGATTTTGCCGATGATGATGAGAATCGATAGTGGGTTTTGTTCATCGGCATGGGTTAGATGTCAAAGCAAAGGAGTTTGTTTATCGATAGGGACAAAAGGTTCGGGTCGACGATTTGTTCCTCGATTTCACGATGATGATGAAAATCGATGGTGGGTTTTGTTCATTGGCATGGGTTATATGTCGAAGCAAAAGAGTTTGTTTATCGACAGGGACGAAAGGTTCAGGTCTATGGTTTGTTCCTCGATTTCGCCATTGATGACCAAAATCGATGGTGAGTTTTGTTCATGGGCATGGATTAAATGCCGTGGCAAAGGGGTTTGTTTATAGATAGGGACGAAAGATCCAAGTTGATGGTTTGTTCATCGATTTCGTCGATGATGACGAACATCGATGGTAGGTTTGTTTGTCAGCATGAGTTAAATGCCGAAGTAAAAGGGGTTTGTTTATCAATGGGGATGAAAGGTCCGAGTCGATAGTTTGTTCATCGATTTCGCTGATGTTACCAAACATCGATGGTGAGTTTTATTCATCGGTATGGGTTAAATGTTGAAGCAAAAGAGTTTGGTTATCGACATGGATGAAAGGTCTGGGTCGATGTTTTGTTCATTTATTTTGCCGATGATGACGAGAATCGACGGTGGATTTGTTCATCGCCATGGGTTATATCCCGAAGCAATGGAGTTTGTTACAGCATAGGCGTAAGGCTTAAGCTGGTGGGACGTGGTGTATCTGTCGCGCACAGGGATTCCCGTGGGACATGGATAATAACTGAGGTAGAAGAAGGTTTCCTTCATCATCATTCATCATTTTTTTGAACCACATTATTGACTCAAGTGCCCTTTCAGATTTTCACTGGAGCCAGCCCTCTCTTACTTTAGCTCATGCACCATTTCAGATTTTCACGTGGCGAGGTGCCTAATTTTACCCGCAGCGCCCTTTCAGGTTTTCGTCGCAGCCGGGTTATAGCCATTTTTGCCCTTGTCCAGGATATCTGGCCAAGTCTGGCGAGGCACATCTATTTTAAGCCTCATTTTTTTATTTATATTGAGTAAACACATTTGCCATTTCCCAACGAGGTGTCTGGCGATGATTTGGCATAATTACTATCGTCGGGCTGATGCCGAAGCGAAGATAAGTGTAGTTGTCAATGATGGTTTATTCATCGGCATTGGCTGAATGCCGAAGCAAAGATAGGTTTGGTCATTAACGAGGACGAAAGGTCTAGGTTAAGGTTGTATTCTCTGATCTTGTCGATGATGATGAGGGTCAGTGTAGAAATCTGATAATTAAAAATGTGAAATAAATTTTTATCAATTTAAATTTCATAATTAAAACCTTCATGGTCTTCGGTCGGCTAATATCCGACCTTTGTCGAAATCTACCGTAAAATACGTACAAAACTGAGTATTTTTACCTATAATAAATTAGCTTTTTTAGCGATTTATAATTAAACGTTCATCCCTTGAAAACCGGCCTACCAACTGTACTTGCTGCCGTGATCTACGGTCTCGCGATCGCCCTGTGCTTCGTGCCATTTCTATTTCTGGGCTTTAAGAAAGTGCGACGGGTAAATACCTACAAGGTCCTCGGTGTTTACTGGTTCCTCAATGGGCTGGTGAACCTCCCGCATATCACTTCGATCCAGCAGGCAAGTGTTCGAAATTTCTTTACACGTTTCAGCGACTGGTATGATCTGGCCGATGCACCGTTGATGTTACTGGTGTTTGCGCTGGCCAGTTCGGGCATGTGGCGCAAACAGCTGTTGCTGGTGCTGTCGGGGCTCGTTGCCGGCGAGGGGATCTTTCTGCTGGCGAAAGGCTATACTTATTGCTGGCCCGTGATCATTTGCGTCGGGGTGCTCCTGGTGCTGGCCTACAGCGTCATCGGGCTATGGCAATTCTTCAAGCAGATGGAACATGATCGCTTCGAAAATTCGATGGCCTTTGTATATGCGGCCCTCATTTTCGCCTACGGTACCTACCTGATCATCTTTTTGCTCGCCTATCTAAAGAGTCCTTCTTGTAGATATTGATGTAGATGAAGGCTCGGCCTTCTCAAAGATGCCTGGCACAAAAACCTGAATCGGCATTCGATAAATGAAAGTTTAGATTTTAAATGGCATAGCCGTGACCAAATTCTTGTTATCCGGTTCTTGCTCATCTTCTGTGGCACATATATTTGTAGAGATACACTCACTCCGTGGGGAGGCGGAAGGAGGCGAGATGGAGGTGGAAGGCTCAATAAATGATGGAGGTTTCATTGAAGGTGCTATTGGAAGGGTAGGTGGAGGTTGAAACACGACGAGCTTCTCCCCTTGCTCGGGAGCAGACGAGGTTGGCTCGGGTGCAAAAATAGATGGGCCCTGCTCAGGATTAATCACAGGTTTGGGTAAGGGGTCGAGTGGAGGAATAGGAGTGGTTGGGTTCGGGGTTATAAGGATAGTGGAGGTTTTGGGTGGGGGCGATGGAGGATTACTTAGTTGGGAGCAAGCGTTAATGGGAAGCTCAGTGGAGGTTACTTGTGTAGTTGGAGGGGTAACGATAGGAGGCTGGGTATATAGGAAGCATCGGGTTTTGGTGGTACGTGAGGGGTCCAAAGTAGGAGGTGATTCATGGTGCATTGATGCGGGTAGTTGGAGTATGGACCCATCATCGTAACACCATAATGTCTCATAGGAAGGGGTAGGGATAGTGACTTCATCTTGGACATGGGGGTCTTGTGAAAGTGGTGGAAGAGGGAAACGAAGAAAACTCGGAGTAGGTGTATCTTCAAAATCTTCATAAATTTCATCACGTGCCGTTTCCAATTCTTCATAATCATCCAGCTCAAATGGGTGTAGTGGTGGAGGCATGCTGATGAAGGTGGTGTAGACCGACATGGAGGATTTTGTGGATGTGAATGCAGAGGCGGAGGGCCATGTGAATGAGTGTGATGAATGGGTGGCGAGCGGACGACGTCCATTTGATCGTTAAAACTTGGGCAAACTTCTTGCTCACTCATATTCTCAATGCCATACTCATCTCTTCTCTCCTTCCAATCCCTCTCCATTTTAGTAATATTTTTCATGAAAGCGTGAAGGGGATTGACTTGAGGAGGAGGAGGAGGCGGTCGCAGACTTGTGACCCTCTTTATTTATTCCTCCATTTGATCAATTTTGTCAATGAGAGCTTGTTGGAGGGGTGTGACTTCTGATGTAGAGAGTTGGCCTTGAGACCTTGGAGTGACAGCTAGACATGTAGGTTGTGAAGAAGAAAGGGAGTAAGGTTTGCCCATGGGATGACTCGGTCGAGCCAGGGTACGAGGGATAGCGAGATTTTGGGGCCTTGAGGGATACTGAAATGAGGGTGGTGGTTGGCCCACGTGGTCCCTAAAGGGGGGAGCACGAGAACTGCTAACGGTGCATGAACGACCCTGGGAAGAGGGAGAGGTAGATCCCCTGTTAATGACAGCTTGGATGGCTTCAAGTTGTTGAGGGCTGAGGGAGTTGATGTGAGAAGCTAGAAAATTCAAGGCATAGGGAACACTAGTGGAGGGGGAAGCTCCGCTAGTAGTGGCCTGCACTTCATATAAGGATTTATGGATTCGATCATGGTCCAGGGTGTGGATATGATCATAGGACGTAGAAACAGGGTGCGACTCCTCATAAAAGTCGCAGTGAGAGTGAAGGACATGAAGGGTGCGTGATGAATCAAAGCGACCATTCTCATGGTCATAAAAAGTGTAACTAGACATGCTAGACACTTTACCAAAACGCAACATCATGATGAAATCAAACCATGTGCTCACAAACAATTTGGCAAAAGATTATCAAACAAGTGTAGGGGTGTACCCGTGAAGGCCACTCTCGGGGCGTGCCGGCGAAGGACCTTCAGGGCGTGCCGGGGAGGGCGCATGCAAAGGAGTCTTAAGCTACTTCTTTCTTCTTTTTCCTCCCCCCTTTTTGCTTACAGTGTAACCTTCTCCCCCTTCATAGTTCTTGATTTCTCATTGCATGCAGTCCATTCTAATCTTTATTTATTACACTTTGCAGATCAATGGCTACCCTGAGTGGTTCTTCTGCTTCCGCCATGGCTGGTGCCAGACGTGTTCCTTCGCCCCCAGTGCCAACTGTCACTTGGTTCAACGTGGAGGACTTGGACCGGGACCATGCAGAAATAGCAGCATTGGCCAACTCCTCGGGCTCGAACATTGAGAGCATGGACATCCGAAGACTTGCCAGGGCTGAGAAAGGGTTCACCTTTGATCGTGCCACAGGGAACTACCGAGTAGATTTCCCGAAGGACAGGCACCTCATCTGTCACCTCAAGCATCTGCGGTCTCATGACAGGTGGGAGCTGTGGACCATGAAAGAGGTAGAGCGTGCAATTCTGCAGGCTTGAGACAACCTATCACACGTCATCCCCAGAAGCATTCTGATGTACCTGGTGGGTGAGGCCCGTGAATGGGAGCCCGTGCTGGGTCTAGAGGCTGTGCTGCCGACAGAGGACAAGTTGGTGCAGACTCTGGGCTTCATTCCAGCCAAGTGGGACACGGCTGCAGGACGTGTCTAGGGTGAGAAGCAGCGCCTACCTATACTTCCTGCCCGAGGATCAGTTCGTGTTCGTGCTGATGATGTACCGATGCTTGGTGCGAGGCTGATTCACACATGAGGGCTGATGACCACCATCTCGCATGGCCAGATCAGCTCCCTAGTGGGTCTGGGAGGCAAGGTTCGAGGACCACTGGAGGACATGGGAGCATACCTGCAACGAGTACAACAGAGGATTCGATTGAGGGAGAGGGCCGAGGACCATGAGATCTAGCTCTTCCTCCGTTACTTATTTGGCCAACTACTGTTCATGACATCTTTCAACAATTTCAACTTGAAGTACCTCCTACTGATTTGTGACCTTGAGTGGGGGCCACAGTACGTGTGGGGTAGAGCAAAGCTAGCGTACCTCTTTGCCCACATGGACCCATTTAGGCCAGGTTCGGGGAACCTGGGTGGCTTCACCCCTTTCTTACAGGTGTGAGCCTACCCTAGATCTAAATCTGCTTATGTTAATGTGTTTGTTATGTTCTTGATTTCATTATTTCCGTGTTGTTAGATTTGGGGGTATACTCGATTCCCTTTAGGCCGTGGTACCATTCCCCGTGAGAGAGTTCAGGTAGTCCTACTCATGGCCAGATAGGAGGTGTTACGGGATCACTACTTGGTGGCGACACAACTCTTCGACGTACGGACAATGCACAATTAGTTCCCATACTACCGAGTGAGTGATCTATTTGAATTAACTCTTGTGCTATTGTTCATTTGTTATGTGGGTTTGATTTTAACAGAGTTTTTGTCTTGTGTTTTACAGGTGGTGTGGACACCCTACACCGATGAGGACGATAACGCCTAGTCTTAGGTGACGAGTGGGTGAGCTTGGTTCCACTAGGACACGGTGCTGTTCTGTGTGAACCTGAGGGAGCCCCTCTACCTAAGATTGGTCCAACGGACCTTCGGGTTGCATTAGCCTCCTGTGGCAATCCCGACAGAGCATGGGTCAGATCGGGGATGATGGCGAACCTCGGTGAGTGACCAAGACTAGGTGTCATCCCACTGAGCCAAAGCGAAGGCGCTACAGGAGAGCCCCTCTCTAGAGCGAGACCCGAAACTGAGGGATAGTGAGGTGTATTTTGCTAACTATAGAGACCGATATGCCAGACAACTTCACCTCGACACATAGGCGATAAGTCTCCTTAAATATTTACAGTGTGCTGTCATTATTTGTTATGGCATCTAATCTACTTGTGCGATTTAATACAGATGCCAGAGATGGAGGCCGTTTGCATCCTTCAAGATCGGATAGCCACTCTAGACTAGACAAACGTGGATATGAAGCATCAAATCTATGAGCTGGTAAGTGAAAATGAACAGATGGGAAAACTTGCTATGAAATTTGACTGACCACTTGCCCCTCCCCTTGGAGCGAGGTGAGCTGGCTTTCATCCACATGAGGGCCAGTGTAGCCGCGAAGGCCGGGCCGTCATCCCAGCGGAGGGGATGGAGGACCTAGAGGCCCAGCTAGAGGCAGCCCTTGAGAGGGGCGAGGCAAGGGAGGCGGAGCTGGCCGAGATGGTATGGCCTGAGCACTCTTTGTTTTTAGAATACAAATGTCTTTATCTTCCTCTTGACATGTAGCAACCCTGAAATTTCAAAAATCCTAACAAAATGTTAAATAGCGACTTATTGAAAGTCGCCAATTACATAAACGACGCCCTTCAAAACTGGCATCAATTCATTTGGAATAAACGGTAAGAATCATATTTGCGGTCAGTCAGATGTTGTTGCGGAAGTGGAGGCTTTGGGAGCAGGTGCCGGCCAAGACTTTTAGGCTCAAGATCCCTTAGGATCAGGGTTCGGCTGTCCTTGCGAGTCTGACTGTCACACCAGCTATTCATCGACAGGTGACTGAGTGTAACAACCCGAGAATTCGATTACCGGGAAGGCCTGATAACCCAAGACTCGAACCGCCACCCACGAGCCTGAAGACTCGGAAGGGTTAAAAGGATGGTGTGGAGAGTACACAAGTATCACAAATAATTGTAAAAATTAAACAGTTATATGATTAAGTAGAAAATTAAATTAACATTTTACAAGATACATGGTCCACAAGAATATAACAAAATAAACAATAGTAGTCCACAACTAGTACAGAGACAAGAAAGGAAAAGTATAGCTACACGGGGCATACCCCGGCTCTGACCTCTAGCACTAACACTGGGCACCAGAACCACGCTGAGGCTCAAGCGCACTCCTCTGAAGCCCCACCTTGCCTGAAACATGGTGAAAACATGCAGGGAATGAGTCTCAAAACAAGACCCAGTAGGGATCACTCGAATCCCACCTCGTAAAATGAAAAATCGCTACGCTAGCAGCTAAGCAAGTACCTCAAAAGTAAAAGCCCTGCACTACAAATACTGGTCTCACGATGTGAAGACCCACACACACACACCATGGTGAAATAACTAGAGCTTAACAGTCAACACGACCAAAATAGACAGCTGCTCCCTGTCCAGTACTGGAGTACCTCCCACTAGAAGTACAGCCGGTAGCATCCCCTAACGTCTTACACCCGACCGCAGGTGCCTGCCTGACACACTAGCGCCTAGCGGAGACAAGCCGTACAAGTAACCACAAAGTGAGTGACTAGCTGGGGTCATGCTCGTCAGCGTGTGTCCAACTGCCCCCAACCACGTGTGCACACACAGACCATGCATCTTAGGTCTGGCCTCTGACTGGTTTTCCCCCTAGCTGAACTCTGGCGACTAATGTGGGGCCCAACAGAAACCAGTCTAAAAATCATCTCTCAGGGTAGCCTCTCCACCACTCCCTGGTGAGACCACACGCGTGTAAGCAGGCTAGGACTAGTGGAGGGTCACTGAAGGAGTAGCCTCTCAAGCCATGGAAAATAATGTCACAGCCAGACCAGTGCGGGGACCATCCCTCGTACCCACACCGTCGCACGGTGACTCTGGTCAGCGAAGAAACAGGACTGCAACCCAATCGGGGCAGTCTAAAGCCCGACGGACCAACCCTGGTGCGTCATAGGCTGTGGCGGACCAACCCTGGTGCGCCACGGTAACCTGACGGACCAACTCAGGTGCGTCAGGCACTCGGTGTGAAACAAACAGTAATGCGCCTATGCTGGTGCGTCACAACACCTGACGGACCTAAACAAGTGCGTTAGGGCATGAGATGCAGCAAGCCGTAATGCACTCCTCCAGGGGTGTTACGGTTCCTAACGGACCAACCCTAGCGCATTAGGTCACAGGACCAAGTCGGCTGAAACGCACACCTCTAGGGGCGTTACAGTCCCTAACGGACCAGCTCTAGTGCATTAGGTGGAAGGGTGCATCAACCCTGACATGCCTTCCTAGGGGCGTCGCACTACCCTGATGCCCCACTCTGGGTGCGTCAGGCGTTTATGACCCTCAACGGTCAGAAACAATGGTCAAAAACCAACGGTCAAGCCGTCACTCTGATGGTCGACTCTAGGGGCATCACACCCCTGTGGCAGTCTATCGTGGGATCATCAGGCCCACAGATGCCAAGCCAAATCTCAACGGAGCGTAACGTACATCCCTGGGCGCGTTACGCACTGTGGCAGTCACTGGAGCGACCGCCACAGCACTCCGACGGTGAAATGGTGAACAAGACCCAAAAATGCCAACCACTCCCCCATACCTCCATGGGAGAGGGGGAAATCAAGGGGGAAGCTCCCCTAGACCCCTACATGATTCTAGGCTATTAAAATGTCGAATCACGGCTTAAATCTATAGATCGGGCGAACTCTCCCCAAATCATGATTTTGCCCTAACCCGCTCAAAAATGCCCCTCTCGACCTCACACTGGGCTAGAAATCACAGAAATGAAACGCGGGGAGCTAGGGAACATCACCCTACCTTCGCTCCACGTCAAGGCACCCCGGATCATCTACAAATCGTGAAAAAAGCTTTTAGAACCCACGACCCTTCACGATCTCCCACAAGCTTTATGCCTCCATGATCGCCTCACCGTCGTCATCGTCGCCACGCTGTCGTCCCGTGCCGTTTGTAGTCGGAGGGGACGCCACCATAGTCGCCGATCAAAGAGGAGGAAGAGAGGGGGGTGCTCACGATGGGGCGGAAGAAGGAAAGAGGAAGAAGAAGAAAAGGTGGAAAAGGGAAAAGGGTTTGGGGTATTTATAGAAAATCTAAAAATACCAAAAAATACCAAAAAATAAAAAATTATGCTTCCGCGATCTAGTCACCCCTTTCTGCAGTGGTGAGCTTAAGTAATAGTTCACCCTACATATAGGTATGTAGAAAATGGTGCCAACAGTGGCGTAGGTTTGATTCCGTGGGTGAAGGTATATCAGGCGATGTGGGGGTTCGAGTGCAGGACATTTCCCCATCGACCGAACCTGTCGAGTACAATCGATGTTAATTTACATCGGACGTAATCCGAGCACCCTTATTTCTACTGCCGAAGGAAGAGAGTCAAAGACCCTGGAGGCTGCGACGTCGGGAGGGTGTAACTTGGTGCGACGACGGAGCAACAACAACATAGCTGGGATGAGTGGAGGTAGGGAAACTGGTCCCGATGTAGGCACTGAGAAGAATGCTACTCCGGGTTTGTGGGAGCAATGCATTGACTCGAGAAGTGGAGCGGCAGACGCTGGCTCGACATGGCGTTGGCCGATTTTGGCTCGAGTGTGGAGCTACCGACATTGGCTTGACTAGCAGCAGGCAGGTACTGGCTTGGGTGTAGGGTCCACTTCGTTGGCCAGGTAGGGATCGAGCTAGGAGGTGGACGACAATCTGACAACGACGCAGAAATTGGCGGCCGGTGAAGACGGGAATCAATTCCCAGATTGGACTTTATTGGCATGCTGTGAAGACTTTATATGGGGCGTTGAGAGCCCAATTACAGGTTGTGGGCAAGCCACGGGACAATTCCTCCCCGGGTCATTGCGTCATTACGCGAGTATTTCCACCTTTATACGTAATGTTCACTGGGGGACTCACGATTCGGCAAGACGCCGCTGGAGAGGGGTCGCGATGTACCCTCAGCATGTGTTGATGGGTCACCCAGTCGTGAGAAGACTTGCAAGTTCCTTGACGTTCGCCTCTTAGGTACTGTTTTCTGTTGTTGCATGTCTCGTTCGAGTGAGGAGTTGATCGGCTTAACTCGTATTGGCAGTCGGGCACGACTCGTGCGAAGCAACCGAACTTGACTCAGAGTGAGCTGTCAGGCTCAGGGTGAGCTGTCGGGCACCGGCTCAGGGTGAGCTGTCGGGCACCGGCTCAGGGTGAGCTGTCGGGCACCGGCTCAGGGTGAGCTGTCGGGCACCGACTCGGGGTGAGCTATCGGGTGTCGACTCAGCGGAGCCATCGGGCGCTAGGTCGGAGGGAGTGGTCCGGCGACGGCTCGGCCTGAGCGGTCGGGTGCCGGCTCTGCGGAGCGGTGGACGTCGGCTCAGCAAAGCGGTCGGGCGCCAGCTCGGGCTGAGTGGTCGGGCGTCGGCTCGGGAGGAGCGGTCCGGCGTCGGCTCGAGCAGAGCTGTCGGGAGCCGGCTAGGCCAGAGCCGTCGGTCGCCTAGTCGGACGGAACTGAAGGCGCCTGGTCGTGTGGAGCGATCGGGCGTCCCGTTGGACGGAGCTGTCGGGCGCCGGGTCCGATAGAGCGGTCGGGCGTTGGCTCGGGCGGAGGGGTCGGACGTCGGCTCCGGTGGAGCGGTCAGGCGTTGGCTCGAATGGAGCGGTCTGGGGCCGGCACGGACGGTGCTGTCTGGCGCCGGCTCGAATGGAGTGGTTGGGTGCCCGCTTGAACGGAGCGGTCAGGCGCTGGGTTGAATGGAGCTGTCAGGCACCGGGTCGGACGGAGTGGTCCAGCGCCGGATCGGGTAGAGCGGTCTAGGGCAGGGTCGAAAGGAGCTGACGAGCGCCGGCTTGGGTAGAGCAGCCGAGTGTTGGGTCGGAAGGAGCTGTTAGGCGCCGGCTCGGGCAGAGCTATCGGGAGCTGGCTATGGCAGAGTCATCGGGCCCCGTCTCGGGCGAAGCTGTCGGGCGCTGGATCGGCGGAGCGGTTGGGCGCCGGCTCGAAAGGAGCAGTCGGGCGCTGGCTTGGAGTGGCCGGGCGCCTGCTCGGGATGAGTTGTAGGGCGCCGGCTGGGGTGGAGTTGTCGGGCGCTAGCTCGCGGAGCGGTTGGGCGCCGGCTCAGCAGAGTTGTAGGGCGCCGTTGAGACTGAGGGAAGTCTGGTGTGGACTTCATTACAGTTGGGGTAGTCGGAGCTTCAACATAGTCTTTAACATGAGCACGTTCATCAGGGCACTAGTGACTCCCAATTGAGGCACGTTCTTCGAGGCAGATGCGGTTTCTATATAGAGCACATTCTTCAAGGTAGAGGCGGCTTCTATATAGTGCACATTATTCGAGGTAGAGGTGGCTCCTATGTAGGGCATGTTCTTCAAGGAGGTAGAGTCAACTTCTATATAAGGCACGTTCTTTGAAAAGACTGAGGCCCGAGGTATGACACATTTATCGAGATGCCAACATTTCATACCCGAGGTGCCAACATGACAGGCCCCAGGCGTATCAGAGATTAAAATAATCAGAGCAGCCAACAAAGGCGGGGCGTAGCACGCGTGTCACTAACGTAGCTCCGACGTAGCCCCGGCGTTTCAAAGACTAAATTCAGAACAAGCCAGAGCCACCTCGCGAAGAACGTTCAAGCCCCTCGACCTTGTCGGTCAGGGAAAGGTCGTGAATGCGCAGCAAAGCTAATAGCCAGGAGGTCTGAGCATATAAAGTTGGCCGCCGATCTTCCTTTCGCGTAAAAGTCCTATAATGACATAAACGGTCAACTTTCGGATGCCATGAAGCAGGAGTTGTGATGGACTCCTCCACCAGCAATGGAAATTGTTGCAGAGATACCCTGCCACTGCCAACCCGGCATAAGCCCCAAGGGTCTCCATGAATTCATCCTTCTTAATCTCTGGAAGTGCAGGCTGCGGCTTGGATGTTTGCTGCTTTATAGATTTCCAAGCAGCTAAATAAGCTTGCACTTCAGACTCCTTCTGGGATTTCAATCTCCGCAGATGATGGGGGTCAATCTCAAATACCAGAGAAGGCTGGGAGCTCAAGAATTTATGCTCTACGGAATCCCAGCAGTCATTCCAAGAAAGCCTGTAGAAAGTAGTACGGGCATTCCACCACTTTATATATTCAGACGTCACACGAGGGAATCACCCGAGAGCTGGCACTTTGAAGGAAACTACCTCACAGCGATGGAAATAGTCCCACCATATGTGGGCTTCGTCAATAACGGCCGACCCTGCTCTTGATCGGCTCTCTAGTGGAAACTGTGCCGAAGATGGTGGGATCTACTAGTCATAACCAAAGTTCCTGCCAAACCGGAAGGGATAATAGGGTTCCAAAAATGTGCTACCACCCTTCCTGAAGATCAAGACACTAGGTCAGATGGACAAAGCCCAGTCTTCTAGCACTGGCTCCAGAGATGGTCTTGTACAAACCTTGCCTGAGACAGGGTAAATATATTCTTCTACTTCACCAAGCCTACACTCTCGCATGTAGTTTACTAATGGGCTAGAATGGGCAGCCAAATTCTAGAAGTGTAAAGTTCTGGGGGCATTCACAGGCACTTTTGTCAGTTGCCCCCTGATTGTAAAAAATTGGTCTGACGCCTACTGTGGTTCTACACTAGCAAACTCAAGCATCCTGGGAAATAGATTGGATGACTGTAGCATCCGGGGAGCATACTCGCGGAATAAAGAGTACACCTAAGCATTGAAGAAGTGAAGTGGACCTACAGTCTGTAGATTCCTAGGGAGACATGTATGATGAAGATCTCCCAACATCTTGTAAATCAAGCATAAAGCAGTCGGGCAAAGTGACAGTTTTACGCCCCACGCCATTAAGCACGCTGGGTATATAGCCTCTGCACGAATCACTGTCTCATCCCCTTGCGGGAGAACGAATGGGTTAGGGCTGCTTCACCGAGTTAGGGCCAATATGTTGATAGGCTACACAGTGCGTGATAGGGTCTACCCTCACCGGGTTAGGGTCGCTTTGCCACCCCTTGAGGAGAGAAGGAGACAGATGGGTCTTTCGACGGGCCCGCTTCTTTAGCCTACTTGGAGCTGCTCCGATAGAAGGAAAAGTCTTTGTACCGCTCCTTACCTCCGAAGAAATATTCTAGCCATAGCCCCAGCGGAACCAACTTCCTTTCCTTGTGTAAACGGGTGTGGGAAGAAGAGGTTTTTGGGACTTCCTGAATAGACAGCCATAGGGTATGATACACTTTCATGAGGTATCGATATGCGTACCCAAGGTAATATTAGCCTTCACCGTCAATGCGGTCTTTGAGCCAGTCTGGCCAGCATACTTCTTCATACGGTTCACCGTCGATAGGGAGACCAGACAGTTGATGCAAGCTCCACAAGTCCAAAGAAGTCTCCCCTTCTGCTGTGTAAAAGGTGTTGTACTCAGGGCAAAACACCTCCATCATGCCGTACCACAAGCCCTTTGAAATCGGGTACCAGAAGTGAGAACCATGAACGCTTTGATATACTCTTGCTCTCACCAAAATGGGACCATAATGCTGAAGCACATATTTCATGATTTCAACGGCTCCATCCCGAAAGGCGTGGGCATCAGTGGCTTTGCAGTCCATGAACCAGCCAACAACGATCTGATGTTTGAACCTGATTGCTAAAGAATCCAAAAGGAACGGTTCTTCTCTGAACCCCCACTTCAACGGGGCTAGAAAGAGGCCGAATATGTGCTTCTATTTGTGGAGATTCCCTGCTGATAAATCCCACTTGGCGAGGGTAAATTCTGGGACCCGAGTTAGTAGCCCTTGATCAGGAGTTAGTTCCAACACACCGGTGACGGCTCCCCACTCACGGGCTTCTCCCGGGAAATAAATCGGCTCACTCCTCACTACCGAGTCGATCATGCTATCTCAACCCAAGAGTATACTATGCTCTACCGCCCGAACAGCGAGAATGTCTCGCTTCCCTATAAGATTGAAGCGATCAAGAAAAGGCATTAAGTGCTTATCTTTTGGGAAGTCCTTTCTATAGTCATGCCCGCGTTCGAATGAAAATTGTCCTCTATCAGAAAGAATCAGCCGCTCCACATCCATGGAGTCTGCCACCGAGTTAGAAGACTCTGATACCATCACTATACGCCCGAGAGCACAACATCCAAGAAATGCAGACAAAGAAAATAGTACTCAATCAGCATATCCACCAATAGATTTCCCCAATTCTCAAAACTACCAGTGCCTACACCCACAATGCCACAAGAAACAGCATGGCAACTAACAACATCAAGGCACACATAGCCAAGATGAACTTACATCAAAGAAACAATCCTCTTGGCTGGTCATAATCTTCCAACCCAATAACCCTCGACCTGTGGGTTATGAGCCCACACGCTTCCACTGCGTAGTCAAGACAATGCACACAGGCAGAACAGACAACTCAACATCCACATCTCAGCACACCTCTCGGCCCCATCGCAACTCACAAAACTATAATGTACCATGCCTCATGTATCTATCCTGCTAATAGTCGATCACAAGTCACCATAGTGAAATCCCTCGTGCCAAGAGCCACAACATAAGCCGCAAAGAACACCAATCTTAGCTTATCTTCATGTCCTAAAACAATAACTGAACCTTCACAGCACAACAATTGCCAAACACTGCATGCCGAACATGGTGCACAACGGCCCCCAATTCACAAACTCGGTCCAAAAGCCAGGCCACCATCGAAACAAGAGCAGATCAGGTTCAGAACTAACTCAATCTACAGATAAGTAGACACAAGATGAAGGCCTTATCGAGACGGCACTTCCAAGGCTCAACACAGAACGACATTACATGACCAGATGAGAAAGATCAAGCTCGTCTAACAGTAGCTTACCAGTAAAGAAATCCTAGGTTCACGCAAGCACACCTCAGAGGCTGACCAAACCTCAAGCTGGGATGGCCAAAATAACATAATCTCCTCCGAAGAACATGCACGGCCATCCCACCAACAACAATGCCACCAGCCACCTAAACATACCATGAAAAACACGAATGTTGCACCATAGATTCACACCTGCTGGCAAACTCTGCCCATCGCAGCATAACAGAGACCAACACCATGGCATAAGAGCACTCTTCGTCACATGCTGACTTGAAAAAAACCACCTCACGCAATGCCAACACAGCATAGGCAAGCACTCACACGGAAAAGCAAAGCAGTACAAAAACATAAAACCTATGCCAGCTACTCACTATATTGGACATTATGAACTCTGAGCACTACAATGTCTCGAATTCCAATGTACTTTCACAAGCAGCTAAAAAACAACTCAAGCTATCTCTGATACCACCTGTGACGACATAGAATTTGGGCTCGGGTAAACCTGTAACCACTTGGATCCTGCAAGGCCTCCCAAGAGCGGGAAAGCTCCGAAGGGATAAAAGGAGTGTGTAAGTACATTGAACTTCAAGATAGAGCAGTGAACAATTTCTATATATTAGATCAAGATTGCTAAATTAACAGAAATAAAATTATAATTTCAATTAACAAATTAAACTACAATAGCTAATAGAGTCTAGTCCAACTAAGGACTAGTACAGTCTAACAAAAAAGGAAACGTACCCTCAAGTCGAGGGAAACTCGACACTGACAAAGCTGGCACTAAGAACCATGCATCGTACCTCTAAACCACGAGGAAGAAGAGCAGTCGCACCTGAAAAGTTAGGGGTGAGCCTCATTTCACTGGCTCAGTAGGGGTCCCATAGATCCCTACCAAGAAACCAAAGCGGTAACAATAGTAATAGCAACATAAGTAATAGCAGGAGTAGGAACAACTATAAAAGTAAAGAGGAAAGTCGTACTAAACAGAAACACGACAATCGATCGAACCTCGACCCTCTAAACTACTCCTAATTAGAAAGAACATGGATCCCCAGACACACCATTAGGAATCATCAAACTGATCTCTGGCGACATTGCCAGAACACATCACAACCTCTTAGACTTGGGAAAACAAATCACGACCTCTCGAATGTGGGGAAACACACTGATATCCCTCAGACGTAGGGGCCCATCCTCAAAGACGGGCCCAACATAAGACTACATGGTCAAAAACACCGGCACACACATGACCTCACTTTCGCGTATGCTATACTAACTCACCGAAGAACCAGACAAGTCAGGAGTCACGTGTCATGTGACAGCAACACCTCCTCACTAGAAGAAAAGTCAGATGTGTCCACTGACGTCTTACACTACGCCTCAAGTGTCTCACACTCACCTCGAATGCAGTAACTGAGATAGTGAACAAGTAACCAGGGAATAATAGTAACAAGTGACTAGTCAAGGTCACGCCCGCCGGTGCTCGTCCAACACCCCTGACCACGTGTGCACACACAAGCCCAATGTCTTGAGCTAGGCCTCTAGCTGGTTTTTCCCTCCCATCAAACTTTAACGGCCACACAAAGGGGCCCACGACAACCGGCCTACAAATCGTCTGTATCGGGAACTCACCCTGCCACCACTCCAAGGTGGGCTGACACCCAAAGTGTCATCAGGCTACGACTAGTGGAGGCTCACTAGACACAGAGACTTAAAACAGAAACATCGATGTTCAGATAGGCTAAGCACAATAAATTAAAAACATAGGAATTGAGCTAGCCCTGATGGGCGGGAAAACTACCACTCGATATTTTTCATTTTTTCCCATTTAACATTCGATTTCTCCCTAATGCCAGCCATCCTCTCCCTCTTACTCTTCCTCCCCTACCCGTTCCCCTCTATTCTCTCTAGATCCTAAGGACACCGCCTTCGTCTCTATCACTGTGGATGGGGCCTCCATCGTCGTCGCCTTCGTCACTGTCGAGCACAATCTAAAACCCCAGCTTCCTTCTCCATCTTCTTCCATAAACCATAACTCCCTACGCATCTCGGTGTTCATCAGCGAGGAGGAGGGGAACACATTCTCTTTTTGGGTATAACTTCTGCAGAGACGAGTGGGGGGTGGCCCAGCAGCTCATGGTCCATGGCTGCGACCCCCATCTCTGGCTGCGGTGTTTATCCCGCACCCTACTACTCTACACCGGAAAGAAATGGGACAAGCAGTCAAGTGTGTATGTGTGAGAGAGATAGAGAGATGGGAGGGGGAGGGTCATGGATCTGTATGAGAAGCTAGAGAAGGTCGGCTAGGATCAAGCAATTGCATTCCCTCCACTACTACACACATCGGGCCTCTTCCTTTATCCTCTCCAATTTCCACACTCCGCACTCTCGTCCGGCCATGGAGCACACCAAGTAGACGGCCCGGAAGTCCACCGACGGGAAGGCTCCCCGGAAGCAACTCGCTACCAGGGCTGCCCGCAAGTCTGCTCGCAAGTCTGCCCCTGCTACCGACAGTGTGAAGAAGCCCCACCACTTCTGCCCTGGCACCGTCGCCCTCTGTGAGATCCGCAAGTACCAGAAGACCCCTGAGCTACTCATCCACAAACTCCCCTTCTCGCGCCTCATCCGTGAGATCGTCCAAGACTTCAAGACTGACCTCCGCTTCCAGAGCTCTGCTGTGGCGGCCTCTAGGAGGCCGCAGAGGCCTACCTCGTAGGGTTGTTCGGGGATACCAATCTCTGTGCCATCCATGCCAAGCGCGTCACCATCATGCCCAAGGACATCCAGCTCGCCCATCGCATCCGCAGCGAGAGGGCCTGAGGAAGAGGAATCGCCCCCTCCGCTCGATGGCGACAATCTTTCTGTTACTACTTGTGTCGGTTTCTAGAGTTTAGATTTTAGATCAGTTGTCAGATCTCATGGCGTTGTTCTGTTTTGTTTTTGTCAATGTGTGAAATATCTGGGTTTTACTCCACAATGAAGCTTCCCAGGGGTTCTCGTAAAAAAAAAAAAGAGGTCAGCCAGGGTCCTATGGGATGGTGTATAGGGTGAGGGAGAAGGCGACCTGGAAGATCGTGGCGCTCAAGAAGACCCGCCTCTAGGAGGATGACAAGGGGGTGCTGCCCACCACCCTCTACGAAGTCTCCCTGCTACGGATGCTATCCATCGATCCCCATGTCATTAGGTTCTCCTCTCCATCAACTCCCCAGTTTCCTGTTTCCTCGTTTTCACATTTTTTCATTGCCGATTATTTGGTTCCTTATTGCTATCATCGGGTTCGAGTTTCTAGTTTTTCTCTTGGACGCCCATGGGTTTTGTCTGACATTGTGTTGAGCGGGAAGATCCTTTCGGAGCTGTTTGCCTGTTGCTATCTGATCATTTTCTTTGATATATCACCTTTTTTGTCGCCCGTCTTTCATTGCTCTCATCAAACTTTTTTACCTTTTTGACAATACAATCTCATTCATGCTACACTCTGTTTTGTTCTTCTGTCCTTAACATTTTAACTTCTCAACGATACAATCCAAAATGATTGCTTCCTTCTTTCATCTTTTGCAAATGAATCTTCCTGAGGCAGTGGACGTTGGATGGTCCTGATTGATACTGCAAACGGATGTGCTACTGAACCACCAGATTTGGCTAGGTTCTCAACTGATTTTGTTGTCCTTTCTTTTTATAAGGTATATGTGGGTGTGCATTTTTTTCCACCAGATCTGACTTCCATTATGTTCTTATTTGCATATTCTATTTCTTTTGTAAATCTTATGCAGATATTTGGCTACCCTACTGGACTTGGTGCTTTAGTTGTTCGAAATGGTAAGTTAATCTATTACTACTCCCATTTTCATGATTATGTCCAGCCTATGTGGAACGAGGAATGGGAAACTAGATCACACTCCTAAATTAGCATAAGCAGCTGCAGATGGAAGAGATGGCATGTTCCATGTCCTCCTTGGTCCTACATCGGATGCTACTATACCTTATGTAGTTAGAGGTGAGAGGCGACTGAGGTGACCAATGATTTGCCTCATGCCTCAAATGCCTAGGCAATGGCTTAGCATTTGAGGTGATATTTTATTAAAATAATATATAAAATTCAAAATATAAATATATTTCAAGAAATGCATACATAAAATAAATAAACTTCATAAATTCATTCATTCTTAAAGTCAAACAAATTTAAATAAAATTAACAACAAATCTAAATAACTTTAAGCAAAATATCAACTCACCAAGTAAAAAGATTTTTGAGGAAAAAGAGAAACTTCCAAGGTAATTCTAGAAAGGGACAAAGGAAGTCCAGCCAACACTGCAAGTCGGGTGCTCATCACCCACTCTGTGTACAGCGACGAGTCTGGCTCCCTCTGGTAGGGAAGAGCACTGGTTGCCCCTCCACTCGATGGCACTAGAATCAAGCGGGAATCCCTTATAGCGCAATCAAAGGGTAACCCCTCCTCACCCATGCCGGGCAAGTAACATAGGGCTTTCCTAGCCCCCTCTAGCTGTGCCTCAGCATCTCCGTCTGGCTGACCGGTGAAGCTGAATAGCAAAGGCGCCACCTGGTTCGCCACAATCCCCTGAGTCACCAACCCCGTAAAAAGCAGGCCAGCCCACGCATTGAGGTAATGGGTCGGCAGAAGCAAACTCCTCTCTCGCGGCGTCGGATGCACCGCCAATATCCCCAGCCTCTGGTACACACTGGCTAGTGCTGCAGGAGCTAGGGCCAGTCGTAGTCCCTCCGCCAATAAGCACGCGGGCCACAGTAGGAAGGCCCTCAGTAGGCTGTCCTCCCCATGTGGTACCACGAACATCGCTAACCAGTAAGCCAAATAAGCTGCCAAGTGTGTCACTTTTGGCAACCTATGAGGGTTCCACCCCTCTTGCAGTGCATAAATGTACCAAGAGTATGTCCTGAACCACAGCTCTACCTCCGTGTACTCCTCCCACGAAGTTGGGTCTCTCAAAAACTCTTGGTAAAAGTAGAAGGGCCCGTTGTAGAAGTGGCGGATCCACGCATGCAGCAACACCCAAGGAGTCTACGCGGCTCTATCTGTCCTGACCAGGGCAAAATCCCTCAAGGTCTTCAGAAGGTACCGATAGCTGTGAGGAACTCAGTACCGCCCCTGCCTATTGGTGTGGCTGCGATGAAGGCCGTCCAGCACGACCTCCTCGTATCCCTCACCACTGATCGGCAGCCCAAAGATCCGAAACTGATGGGATCGTTAGTTCGAGATTCAAGGCTCGAGGCTGAACCTGACGGGATTGAGGCTTCAACAAAATTATCAAATAGATATTTGTGTTTTAGTTGTCTCATGTTGATTGGGCCACATGTATGGGCCTAATGGGTCATGTTTCATGTTTTTAGTAATTATGTCCACAATAAATATGTAAGAGTCTTTTTTTTATTTTGTGTCTTTTAGTCTTCCTAAGAGAGTTATGATGAGTAGAAAGTAGGTGTTAGGTGTTAATAAGTTATCTTTTGATCTTCTTTAGGAGTCTATAAAAGTGTCATGTACCCTCTCTTTAAAAAAAAATGAACTGGTTTGAATTTTTAGAAACCACTATCTTGCATGAGGTGAGAAGCCTTGTGTTCTCCGAGATGGAGATGGGATGAGATGTCCCTACCTATGGGTGAGAAGCCTTTGGTCGTGAGAATCGACCCCTATCCTTTTCCCCTCCCACTGCCACAGTTTCATCATCTTCCCTTCTACCTTCCCCGCTCCACCACGGACCCCTTCCCAGCCATGCACCTCCGTTCCCTCCCATCGCCAAGAGAACCCAGCCCCTGTCATCATCCTCCACCGTCCACCACTTCACCCACACACACACTACTACCACACCAACAGCACACCCCACACCGTGGACCACAAGCAAGCGTACCACCACTGCCCCCACCCATCCACCGTCTTGCCCAGCCTTCTCCAACCGCATCGAGCAGACTCCTCGCCACCACCAAACCAGTCTTGCCAAGCCCATCCCCCAGCGCCATGAACCACCGTCCACCTGCTACCTTGGGAAACAAGGATCGTGAAGCGGACATGCACATGTAGTCGAGCACGCAGCCACTTCTGCCAAGCACCCTACTCACTCCTCGCCGGACACACACCCTAGTGGGTAGCTGAGGCATCAGCTCAGATGTCCCTTCTGGCACGTTGTCCCTTCCGAGCACGTGAAGGCATGCAGCCCCGCCTCCCTCCATTCACGCAGGATGTCAAGGAACCCCAGCCACGACGCCCAGGTGGACCCTACAGCTGGCACCACACCATCGGCGCATGCCTGCTCGTCGTCTCCCCTTCACCTACTCACCACTGCCACAGCCCCATCGCACTGGCGCTCACCTCGCCGAGCACACTGCCACTCTTCCGAGCACTGTGGCAACCACGAGCATGGTGAGCATGCACTCCGAGCGCGGTGGTCACAGCATCCGGCCATGCCAAGGCATCCGAACATGGCACTGTCATCCCCCCGAGCATGGTGCTCACCCTCACCCGAGCACGTCACGACCCCCGAGCTCTGAGCGCCACCCCTTCGGCCTCCGTCGTCGTGCAGCACAGTCGCGAACTACGACGGCCGCCCCTCGCTCCCTTCGTAGCTCGACGGTGTTGCCCCCACCCAGCACGCCAGCAACCTGCCTAGCATGGTCGATGGCGCTCACCCCACCCTCCCCGCTGCCGTGATCGTTCCCCCCACCTCCCATGTTCTTAAAAATATTCTGATATTTTCCAAAAATAGCGCCTAAAGAACGATCGCGTCTTAATCGTGTGACGCCTTCAATCCTATCATTATTTCGAACCGTCATTACCCGTTGAATCAATCATTCCACCTCATTTATTGCCCTGACGATGGTTCAAACGACTGTTCAAATCCCAATGCAAAGTAAAATGACGCCTTAGTGCCAGCCATCAAACTCATAAACAATGCCTTTGTGGGAAGTCATTAATTTCAATTATTTCCAAAATTCAAAAACTAAATCAAACAACGCCTTTGTACGCGGGCGTTAATATCATCAATAACATCCTTGATAAAGCCATCAATTCGTTTCGAATTCCACAAACAAAACTCCCGCTATTTCCTTCCCTCTCCCTTACTTTTATTCGTTCCTCATACAACTCCCCTAGTTTCCCTCTTTCTGCAACTTCCCCGAAACCCTAGCTTCCCCATCCGTGCCGTTTCCGTCCTCCTGCTTCCGTCCTCCTGCTTCCGTCCTTGCCACCATGGCCGGGCCCAGCAAACGCCAGCGCGTTATGGCTCCGGAGGTAGTGGACCTCGGCGAGGAACAAGGCAACATCGAGCAACCCCCCGTGGCGACCGGCGAGGATGCTCCCATGGCAGCGCTTGGCGAGGCCGAGGGAGAAGAAGAAGGTATCGAGGGGGATGAAGGCAAAGATGGAGAAGGAGAAAATGGTGAAGAAGATGAAGAAGAAGAAGAAGGAGATGGTGATGGTGACGGCGACGGTAAGGAAGAGGCTGGCGAAGAAGGCGAAGGCGAAGAGGAAGAGGCCCCTCGTCGTCAACCAATGCGTGGGGGCCATGCGAACCCTGAACGCAGTAGGGTAGGTCCACACATTTTATTCTCTTTTTTTCCTTTTTCATATTTCCATGCCCCTCTGTTGAGAGGTTTTAGAAAACCCTGTGACCCAGCAATTGACGCCCCTAAGGGGTGTCGTTAATTGAAATAACGACTTGTAATGAGTTGTTAATTCATTGAATAATTTCTGAAATAACACCCTAACCCAAGCATGCTTATATTATTTTTCATATGTAAACCCATGTTAAAAGAAACCTACTGAAATCATGAAATCATGCCCCTCTTATTTTATTTCTGACCATGCATATTTTCAATTTCTGTTAAATTGTGATTACTTAGAAATAGCGCCCCCTGTCGGGGCGTCATATCACAAAACCCACGACCCACGGGCGATCGTCAATCAATAATTATAAAAATAGCAACCACAGAACCTGAGGAATCAACGCCTCCCATCAGGGCATGAATCAAACATGTGACGGCCTAGTGGTTGGTCATTAATCCAAAAAATGATATTAATCAGATAAAAATACCTCAATTAATAGCGCTCCGCATAGGGGCGTCAATTAAGCAAATAGCGACCAGTGATGGGTCGTTAATCAGCCTCATCAGATGATAAATAATAATAGATCATGACTATCTAGAGGGAACAATGCCTTCCAAAGAGGCGTTACTTGAATGAATCACGACCCTGATCAAGTAGTTAATTAACGTTAATTCCAGAGAAACAACGCCCTGCGTAGGGGCGTCAATCTAATGAATAACGACTAGATCCCGGTCGTCAATAAGCTTTTAATATGAATGATACCCCCCGTATATTCATGTGTCTTATGCATTTGGTGTGTTGGCAGGGTTTGATGAGGACCAGGATTTCATAGATCCAGGTCCTGGCAGCATACTTTGGGTTGCCAGACTTTTAGCGAGCTCGGGTAGATGCCATGGGCTTCGGCCCCTTCCTTAGTATAGATCTGGTCCGCTCCGACCTGCCTCTCATCCAGGTGCTGAGAGAGAGATGGGATAGGACTAGCCGTGCATTCTTGATGCCATGGGGGCACATGGTTCTGAGTATGGAGGACGTTGTTAGGGTTACAGGGTTGAGGGTGGATGGTGAGGTGGTGAGCGGGGTCACCCTACCCGATTATGGCGAGTTAGCATAGTGCCTGCTAGGACTGGAGACCATGGCGGAGGGGGAGTGCAGGACCATCTACCATACCTATTGAGTTTCTCTATTGTTTTGATGATGCTAGCACTATATAAATCACTGAGCATTTGTTTTTTGATTGGAGAATGTTTCTTCATGAAATCCCTGTCCTCGTGCACAAAAGCCTATATTCAAAAGGTTGCACCTCGTGTTGTCTTTCAAGTATCTTCTCTTGTGCTCTCTCGTTTATTATACCTCGTGCAGGTTAGGTATTACCTGGTGAAGGTGTCCCTTGTGCATAAAACATAGCTTGAAGCCTTTCTCACTTAGTGCACTTTATTTCATTTTAAGTTACTTCGTGCAGGTTTTGCCCTACAAAGTATTCCTTTGTGCAAGTTTCTTCTAAGGCTATCTTCATGTTGCGTTTTCTAAGAAACAAACCGCGTGGAGGTTTTTGCCTTTCGAAGACGTACCTCGTGTCGTTTTTGAAAGTTATACCTCGTGCAGGTTTGAGGAGGACGTGATGCAATCTAGGTAATAGTGGACCAATTAACCAAGTCTGCTCACTTCCTACCCATCAAAAGTAAGTGGACGGTGGATATACTACCAGCTTTATACATCAAGGAAGTGGTAAGATTGCATGGTATTCGTTCATCTATAATTTCTGATAGAGATCCTAGATTTACTTCTCACTTTTGGAAGGGATTGCAATCTTCTCTTGGAATGAGATTAAATTTTAGTACAATTTTTTGCCCTCAGATAGATGGTCAGATAGAAAGAACCAATCAAATCATAGAGGACAAGCTTAGAGCATGCATGATAGATTTTGATGGTACTTGGCATGAACATTTACCATTGATTGAGATCTCCTATAATAATAGCTACCAATCAAGTATTCAAATGGCACCTTTTGAAGTCTTATATGGTAGAAGTTGTGGATCACCCATATGTTGGGATGAGAATGGGGAGAAGTAGTTCGTAGGTCCTGACATTCTTCAGGATATTGCTCGGGTGCTGATCAACCTTGGCTTCATTTGCTTCGGGGTACGTGGTGGGAGGCACTGCTCGGCTCAGTTCTCATGTGCTTGCAATATGTGAGACCACCTTGGGATTGACATATCCCAGTGGCGGTGGAGGGAACCAGTCATCACCAGAGGTGCTTTTTGATGCCCTGGCAGGGATCTTGGCTTTGGAGGTCTTCTGTGATGGCTCCGCATATAGAGAAGCGTCAAGTAGATGACACTCGAAAACATCGAATGGGTGGAGGTCAGCAAATATCCTCTCCTCCTTCCCCTCTTGGTTGTATTTGATGCATTGATGTAGCGTGAAAGGTACCACCATATTTTCATGCAGCCAGGGGTGGTCGAGCAGTGCCTTATACGAGGTATTGGAGTTGATGACATGAAACTGCACCCTGGTAGTGAATTCTACCATGGTGAGGGTGAATTCTGCCACTCCCAGTGGCACTTCAAACTTCTAAATGATGCCGATGATGCACATATCTCTAACTTTGTCGAGGCGCACGTTGAAGTAGTACCTCTGATGTATTCTGTATGACAAAATGTTGACAGCTGCTCCGGGATCCACCAGAATTCTGTTCAGCTCCTGACCATTCAGCTACCCCTACATGTATAGCGGTCTCTTGTGGCTGGCCGTAGAGAGTAACATATCCTCCTGAGTGAAGGTCACGTTGTCCTCTGATAGCATTTTAGCCAGGCAGGTTTTATGTTGAGCAGGCGTCTGTAGAGCAGTGATGATCACCTGTTGGGTCTCTTCACTCAGGGAGAGGATTTGCCAGATAGTGAACCTTACCGGAAGCTTTTGAAGTAGCTTTATTATTCAGCTTCCAGCTCAGACATTAGACAGCTTCATTTCTCTTGCCCACCTAGGCTTGAAAGAGCCTTGAACTGTGGCCCCGGACAGACCTGCTTCATCAGACTCCGAGTCTATACCTTTCTGCTTGGTGTCATCCCCTTGCTGTCCCTTGCCGCCTATCGTCGGGCGGGTCTCGTCTTCATCTAGAGCATTAGAAGGCTGCTGAGGTAGCGGGTGAGTACCCCCAGCTACAGGGCCAGCATCTTGGCATAGCTGCTTGCCCTTTGTCATCTTCAGGAATTCCAAGAAGGAAGGGGCGGCAGAGTTGCCCCCACTCTGATTGTACAAACCTAAAGCAGGAGGGATTTGGACTCCCTTGACCTCCAGAGAGGGTATCTTATAGGGCTGTTGTCCCCTGAAGATAATATTGTGGTTAGCGGGCGGCTGGCACCCCCATCATCGGCCTGACCGTGTTGCATGTGTAGCAGTTGCTGCTTCAGCTTGACTTGCCCCGGCAGTGGGTGTAAAGCATATTTCCTCTTCATCTTCCTTATTGGGTAGGTTGAAGAGAGCAGAGAGGGTATTGTAGGAGAGCACTATTTCCCTCTTGGCCTTATAGGCTCTTCCTTTCTTCTTCTACTTTTTATTCTTCTCTTTGGCTGGTGCTTGCCCCCAGAACAAGCTATCATCCTTTTCTGGCACTTTGTCAGCCTCTCATTGTTCCAATGAGAGATGGTCTAGTCCTTGCCATGGGACATGGCCCCGTATCAACAAAGGCTTTGGTTTAGGCTGTTCAAATTCATCTAGCCCATTTATGTAGTCCTACAGCCATCGGGCTTTCGGACTAATTTCTTTTGCCACTAGTAGTGGCGGACATCAAAATTTACCGTGCGACACGTGCGTCTCGGTACTCGAGAGCAAGTCAAAGATGCAAAGGCCGAATAAACCGTGTACTTCCTCCAGGCAAGACAGGCACGTACTTGGTGCTCCGCCATCCAATGAGGAAGCCCCTCAAGCAAAAGATATGGCCATGGCTTCCCCACTGGCAATGCTGACAGCCAAATCAGAAAGAAACCCGAGAATTTGGACACGAGCTCGGCATGCCCCCAAAACTACTCAAAGTCCTAGACCGTAACTCAGAAGCTTTGAAATGAGAACCCCGAAGGTGGTGCGAAGGTTGATCTCACTATCATAATCTCATTATGATTCAACCTTCATAGCCTGCGTTCAAGGACTTCATCACGTCTAGCGATAATATGCTTAGATAAATAAGACATAATGAAGAAATTGTCATAAATACGAATGAGAATATATAAGAAATAATGCTATCACTTCATAAGTGATTGGCTTGCAGGGCATACACTTCTTTCAGCAACTCCAGCCAAGCTTCTGTGGTGCCAGCTGACAACTGTCAGCCCAGCATTGACAGCCTGGGACAATCCCAGTCTAGGCTCAACAATGATAACCTCCTAGATCCATCAATTTCAACCACTAGCTTCGAGGACCCCCGGGTATACGAAGCTAACACTGACGATGAAGACCTCATCTACTTTCAACCCGCTCCTCCCGAGCTGGAGGATGGTGGCCAGGTGACTGTCGATGAACTCGTCAAAATTAACCTGGGTGAAGATGAAGCCCCTCAGCCGATGTTCGTCAGCTCCTTCCTCACCGAGGTAGAAAGGCAGGACTACCAGTAACTCCTACTCGAATACAAGGATTGCTTCGCCTGGACATACAGGGCGATGCCGGGGTTCGACCCTTATGTAGCGGAGCACGACCTGGCTATATCTCCCTTAGCCACTCCAGTCAAACAACCCCAGCAGTGCATGCGCCATGAGCTGGAACTCCAGGTCTCGACCGAGGTCAACAAAATGGCAGAGGTCGACTTCATCGATCCGTGCATCTATCCAATCTGGCTCGCCAATATTGTCCCAGTCAAAAAGAAAAATGGTCAAGTCCGCATCTACGTCGACTTTTGGGACCTCAATAAAGCTTATCCGAAGGATGACTTTTTGGTCCCAATCACAGAGATGATGGTCAATATGACCACCAGACTTGAAGCCCTATCCTTCATGGACGGATTGTCTGGCTACAACATGATCTGGATGTCTCTCAAAGACAAGAGCCACACTACCTTTAGGTCCCCCAAAGGGATCTTCAACTACAAGCACATGCCCTTCGGTCTGAAGAATGCTGGAGCTACATACCAAAGGGCCGTGGCCAAAATCTTCGACGAAATGCTGCACAACATCGTCAAATGCTACGTCGATGACCTTGTCGTCAAGACTAAGTGACGCGAAGACCATCTACACGATTTAAGCCAAGTCTTCGAGCATCTCCGACAATATGGGCTCATAATGAACCCTATGAAATGCACCTTTAGCGTATCCAGTGGCAAGTTCCTCGGCTTTATCATCTGATACCAAAGAATCGAGGTGGATCCCAGCAAGATCAAAGTAATCTGGGAGCTCCCGCCACCCAGCAACCTCACTGAGCTCAGATCGTTCTAGGACAGGTTGACCAACATTCGAAGGTTCATCTCCAACCTCTCTGATCGATGCGTGCCTTTCATTAAGCTGATGAAGAAAGATGCCCCCTTCCTATGGGACTCGGAATGCCAAGTGACTTTCGAGCAGATTAAGGAGTACCTCCTCACTCCTCCAGTCCTAGGGGCACCGGTCAAGGGTAAACCCCTCATACTCTATATCACCGCCATGGACGCCTCGTTGGGGGCTTTGTTGGTGCAGATCAATGAGGAAGGTAAAGAGCAGCCGCTCTACTACCTCAGCCAAAAATTAATTGGTGCCGAGTACCGCTACTCCCCCATGGAGAAAGTTTGCTTGGCATTGGTGTTCACCGTCAAGAAGTTGCGGCACTACCTCTTGTCTCATCGGGTTGAGCTCATATCCAAGCACAACCCCCTCAAGTTTCTCCTCAGGCAGCCCATTCTCTCAAGTCGACTAGGGAAATGGGCCCTCCTACTAATGGAGTATGATATTATCTATGTCCCTAGAGAAACAACCAAGGGGTAGGGCATGGCTGAATTCTTAGCAGCCCATCCAGTACCGGATGATTCTCCCTTCAACACAGTGCTTCCGAACAAGAGTCTCTTGCTCTTCAACCACAACAACCAGTCAAACAGAATGGAGATGTCTTGCATTATTAGCAGCAAGACGCCCTCACAGCCAACTTACCTTGCTGGGAGCTATATTTCGATGGCGCTTCCCGAGGCACTACTCGGAGCAACCTCAGCTCAGGCATCACGGCAGGTGCCGGAATCATCTTCTTGCTCCTCAGGGCGGAGTTTTGTACAACTCCTATGCCCTCATGAAAGCTATAACCAACAATGAAGCTAGATATGAAGCCTTAATCATCAGGCTCCAGATGGCTCTCGATATGGGCGTCAAATGCCTCAAAGCCTATGGAGATTCTCGGCTAATAGTTCGACAGGTCCTCGATATCTATGACGTGCAGAAGTCAGAGTTGGTTTCATACCACGCCGCCATCGCCCGACTGACCCAGAAGTTCTATTTCTTTGAAATAGACCATGTTCCCAGAAGCAGCAACGCCCAGGCCGACGCCCTGGCAAAACTAGCAGTGGCCATTAAACTCCTGCCTGAGGGCGCAGTCGACATCATAGTTTTTTTATAATTCTACTCTTTTAAGGGGAGCTCTTTTGTAATTCCCCTTTTATCATAGTGGAAATTAGAAGTTTATTCTGTTGCAGCCCCTGGGCTTCCTTTGTGTGTTGCTTTCTTACTCTGATGACTAGGTGTTAAAGGACTCTTTTGTGTTTCAAGGGGTGCAACGCGTAAAATGCAGGAGAGCACTCACTCTTTCAGAGAAAGGGTGATGGGTTTGCTCCACCGCACCGCGAGTGTCTCGGAGGTCTGAGGTTCTGAATATGGTAGAACTTATTTGTTTAAGCGGCCAAGCAGTGTCGTGATAGCGGGAATATAGGCCCAAGGCATTTTTACAAAAGGGGCATTTTACTTTTGTGGCATAGCCGTAAGGGTTCTACTAGAGACTTTAGCATCAATCCAGACTGCTATGTCGAGGAGTCAATGGTAGTTTGTTCATCGACATGGGGGGAATGCCGAAGCAAAGAGGTTCATTTTGACAACATAGGCATTAGGCCAACACCAGCCGGTTTTTAGCATCGATCCTAATGATGATGTCAAGGACTCAACGGTAGTTTGATCATCGGCATGGGGTAAATGTCGAAGTAGGGAAAGGGTTTATTTTAGCAGCATAGGCATAAGGCCTACACCGAAAGGTTTTAACATCGATCCTGACGATGATGTCAAGGACTCAACAGCAGTTTGATCATCGGCATGGGACAAATACTGAAGCAAGAAGAGGGTTTGTTTTAGCAGCATAGGAGTAAGGCCTTCACTAGAAGATTTTTAGCATTGATCCTGACGATGATGCCAAGGACTCAATGGTAGTTTGATCAAAGGCATGGGGTAAATGTCGAAGCAAAGAAGAAGGTTTGTTTTAGGAGCATAGGCGTAAGGCCTACACAGGATGATTTTTAGCATCGATCCTGACGATGATGTCAAGGACTCGACGGTAGTTTGATCATCGACATGGGGTAAATGTTGAAGAAAAGAAGGAGTTCTTTTAGCAGCATAGGCATAAGGCCTACACCGGATCATTTTCAAAATCGATCCTGATGATGATGTCAAGGACTCGACAGTAGTTTGATTATCGACACGCGGTAAATGTCGAAGCCAAAAAGAAGGTTTGTTTTACCAGCATAGGCATAAGGCCTACACCGGAAGGTTTTCAGCATCGATCCTAATGATCATGTCAAGGACTCGATGGTAGTTTGATCATCGGCATGGGGTAAATGTCGTAGCAAAGAAGAAGGTTTCTTTTAGCAGCATAGGCGTAAGGCCTACACTGGATGATTTTCAGCATCGATCCTGATGATGATGTCAAGGACTCGATGGTAGTTTGATCATCGGCATGGGGTAAATGTCAAAGCAAAGAAGAAGGTTTACTTTAGCAGCATATGCGTAAGGCCTACACCGGATGATTTTCAGCTTCAATCCTGAAGATGATGTCAAGGACTCGACGGTAGTTTGATCATCTGCATGGGGTAAATATCGAAGCAAAGAAGATGGTTTATTTTAGCAGCATAGGCGTAAGGCCTACACCAAATGGTTTTCAGTATCGATCTTGACAATGATGTCAAAGTCTTGATGGTAGTTTGATCATCGACATGGGGTAAATGCCGAAGCAAAGAAGAAGGATTGTTTTAGCAGCATAGGCATAAGGCCTACACTGGAAGATTTTCAGCATCGATCCTGACGATGATGTCAAGGACTCGACGGTAGTTTGATTATCAGCATAGGATAAATACCAAAGCAAAAAAGAAGTTTTATTTTAGCAACATATGTGTAAGGCCTACACCGGACAGTTTTCAACATCGATCCTGACGATGATGTCAAGGACTCAATGGTAGTTTGATCATCGGCATGGGATAAATAACGAAGCAAAGAAGAAGGGTTGTTTTAGCAGCATAGGCATAAGGCCTACACCAGTCGATTTTCAGCATCGATTCTGATGACGATGTCATGGACTCGATGGTAGTTTGATCATCGACATGGGGTAAATGCCAAAGCAAAGAAGAAGGTTTGTTTTAGTAGCATAGGCATAAGGCCTACACCGGATGGTTTTTAGCATCTATCCTGATGATGATGTCAAGGACTCAATGGTAGTTTAATCATCGGTATGGGGTAAATGCTGAAGCAAAGAAGAAGGTTTGTTTTAGCAGCATAGGCATAAGGCCTACAACAGATGATTTTCAGCATCAATCCTGACGATGATGTCAAGGACTCGACGCTATTTTGATCATCGACAAGGGCTAAATGTCGAAGCAAAGAAGAAGTTTCTTTTAGCAGCATTGGCATAAGGCCTACACTGGATGGTTTTCAGCATCGATCCTGACGTTGATGTAAAGGACTCGACGGTAGTTTTGGACTTCCTAGTGGGACGCAGGGGGAGTACCATGCTGAGAGTTTCCATAACAGTGTCTGAGAATAACGACGCCTCATCATTTTTTTTATATATTACCATATTACTAACTCAAGCGCCCTTTCAAATTTTCACTGGGGCCAAAAGGGAAATTACATGATAATACTCAAATAAGAAAATGAAAAATACATCATATGACTCGAAATAAAGTGGCAAACAAGGTTATACGCCGTTGGCGACCATCGGGGCCTGAAAAAAGATGAAGTGGCGGGAGATGTCTCCATCATACCCCTGGGGTGTGGAGAACTCGACTCCGTCGAGTATGGGTCCACTAGGGTGGCGGCACACCAAAACAAAAGTAGAACAGGGTGAAGCATGTCCTCCCAGCTCATCCTCGTGTCCTTAGGTAGGGGACGGTTCTTCCACCTCTCAAGATGGCGCTGGCACACCCTTGTCCTGGTAATGGTACCTTGCTTGCCCAGTATTGCCTCCATGTGCTCACGTCAGGCTCTCAGGCTGATACGTGAAGGCTCTCCGATGCTGTCACTCACAAAACTGGGGGTAGACTCGAGGAGCTCACTGGATTCTACCACGGGGCCCTCATAGGGTGCTAGGTCCGCCATACAAAAAGTTGGGTGTATCCCAAAATCCTTTGATAAATTCAACCCATAAGCATGGTTGCCAATGCCACTCGAAACTCGAGAAGGTCCAAATCCTCGTGCCCTCGGTTTGGAGATAGCCCTAGAGTAGAGCCACTCCGATATCATCATCACCGGGTTGCCTACTTGGGATCTCAAGTGGTGCTCGCAAGCTTTTGCCAGCTCCTCGTGAACGTCACCGCTCGTTGATAGATGCTTGCTGGAATGCATATGCCATGCACTATGATGCAGTGTGGGTGTGAAGACTATAGAGTGTAAGGGTGGGCCGGGGCAACCAAATGTAGTCCTATCAATCATGGACGCCATATTGACTTTGACAGACTTAGGGGGGCTAGGGCACCCATAGGTGAACCTATCATGTATGCGGTGTCTAACTAACATGCTAGATGTGGGAGGTCCTGGGCATCCACAAGTGATCCTATCATGCCTAAGTGCGACCAATACCTGGGGACCAGGGCAACCAAATGTGTATCCCTCATGCACAAGACCAACCTGGTGGATGGCGATGGATGGGGGAGGACCAGTACATCCAAATGTGAGCCAGTCATGCATCTGTCCTAATGTGTGTGTAATAGAAATGGGATGACCTGACCTACTAACCATGCTGGATAATGCGACTTGCCATGACACATGCTTTCCTATCCCAGAGATAACTACTGTGTGTGGGGGTAGGGGATGGCCTTAAAGTTTCCACTCATAAGAGTCGAAGGGGTCTAAGAAGGTGGATATCATGGAGTGGGACACTTCCTTAATCCCAAGGTGTAGGTTGTCCATGGTCATGGCTTCTCTGGTGTAACTCGGGTCTAGGGAGAGGTAGGTTTGGTCACTCATTGTGGGTGGGGGTAGGAAGTAGTGGGTGGTGAATAAGGTAGGTGGGCCATTGGGGTACTCGAGCTCCCATGGGAAGGGGTCAAAGGGGTCATGGAAGAGGCCACCTAGAGAGGGGAACTCTATGCCTTCATGGACTTTAAAAGGTGGCAGGTCATCCTCCTCCAATGAAACAATTAGGCTGGTATCTCAGGTGGGTTGGTCGATAGTGTGGTAGGGGTAGAAAGAGATAGAGTGGTGCCATGATGTCCAATCAGTGGGATCCATGGGACCAAAGGAAGTGGGGTTTGGGGTGGCAAGTTTGTCCCCTATGTGTTCGCACATCACAAATCCCTCATTGGGTGATGACTCGTCCCTAAGTGTGATGAGAGATGGGGTGTCGACCTTGAAGGTACCCGAGATAAGAAGCTCTAATTTGTAGATGGAGTCGGGCTCATCAGATGTGGGGAGGAGTAAAAGGAGGTCGCTAGTGTAGCAATCGACGGTGCAAATCGAGGTGATGGACCCGACACATAGGTGAACGAGGTCAAGGCTCTTAGGTCGGTCAGTCCCTGGGGTCATCATACCAGTCAGCTCAATTTGCAAGGCTAGGCCCTTAAGAAGATCCTCCAAAGTCTTCACTTGGTAGTATGATTGGACAGTGGTGCGATAGGGAATGAAGGGCACCATGGGGAGGTGTTGTTCCAAGGGAGGGAAGATATGGGATGTGATAGAGTGAATCGGAATCTCCTTTAGCCATCTAACAAGGGGTCCACTTAGGATGAGTTCAGCCCCATCTAGAGAGGGTGGTGTAGGGTGAAGACCATCGGGTGAGGTTTCTTCCTCGATTTGGGCATGGACTACCTCCATGGTGGGTATAGAGCCCGGGGTGTTCATCCCTATGTGGTGGGGTGTGTGGTTCATGGGTTCCTTTACCAAGGGAATGGGAAGGTCTTTTAGGGGTTGGGTGATGATAGTCGGCGCATGGTGCACCCGGGGTGGTAGGTAAAGGGAGACTTGGGTTAGGATAGGGAGGGGAAGTAGTGGAGGCCTAGGACATGGTAGAGTTGGGGTCGGGAGTGGGAGATGGGTTGGGTGAGGAGGATTGGGTTGGTTGGTCTTGGGAGGTGTGTCCCTTATGGGGGAAGATGGACACTTGAAAATCATGGGTGAGCCTCCTATCACTGGCTCAGTAGGGATCCCATGGAACCCCAACCGAGAAAACACCGGCGGAAAAGAAAGCTACGCTAGCCACGGAAGGAACGACAGTAACAGCAGGAACAACAAACCGGTGGCCGGTCAAAACTCGGCACTACAGCTACTCCTACTGGCAATAGAAAATACGACTCGGTCTCTCGTCGGGGGGACAACCAAGTCACACACCTGACATCTCGATTCCACGATCGAGAGACAACCAGACGTGAACCGTCCTAGCCACGCTACTAGGAAATGACACGACGCCTCGGTCACGAAAACATGCCCTCGTAGCAGGGCCTGAACTGAAACCACACTATCTGGAAACACGGTCACGACCTCACTGTCGTGAACTCTACGCCGTCTAGGGAGAACTCTCGATGACGCTCACTGAAAATCCCAGACCTCGGCTACAAGAACGCTCCCAAAAACGACACCCGAAATCCCATCTCGCAGATGAGAAACGGAAACCCAGGACACGACAACTCACGTCACGTGACGGGACCACCGCCCACTAGAAGAACGACCAGATGCGTCCCCTGACGTCTTACACCACGTCACAAGTGTCTAGCTACGATGCTTCGGGCGCGAGACTCAGACACACTAAGTAACCAGAAGTACCACGAACAAGGACTAGCTGAGGTCGCACTCGTCAACGTGGGTCCGAACCCTCAGCCTCGTGTGCACACTCAGACCATACGCCCTAGGCCTGTCCTCTAGCTGGTATTTTCTCCTAAGCCCGGACTCGGCTGTACGTGGGGGCCCTACGGTAACCAGCCTACTCACCGTCTAACTCGGGTCAGCCGCTCCACCACTCCCAGGTGGGTCAGCACACGCATGCCGTAAGAAGGCTACGACTAGTGGACGTGTCACAGACGTGAACACGGAAAGCCACACACACACCCATCGGTAGTGACACGAAGTAACCAGTGGCTCGAGGCCACCAAACTCTGGACAGCCCACTAGACCTATTAACCCAACGGTCCATGAGTCACGAGACTCGGGGCCAAGACGGTTGAACGCGACAGCACAACACCGTCAATCTAGCCTAATCCCTAGGTTTGAAACTACGGTAACACGGAACCCACGGACACCTCAAAACATGGACACGGAACCTCTGGGGTGTCCGGGACACTCGCGGGACTGAAAGTCGACCACTGGGGCACAACCGGCTCAATCGGAGTCTAACATGACACTCAAACGGTCATGGAACAACCCACTAAAGAAAACCGACAACACACGAGGATGAGCGGCTCTGGGCTGACTGCACAAGGGCATGTGCAGTCAGGGATAGCCCGCTCAAAGGGGATGGGCGGCCAAGGACAGCCCGTCCAAAAGGGGGGATGGGCGGACCCTACCGAGCCGCACAACCATGTGCGGTCTACACTGTGACCGCACAGGCCCCAAAACCCAGAGGGGATGAATGGATTGCTCATAGCCGCTCAAGGAGATGAATGGCTCAGGACAGTCCGCTCAGGGGAATAGATGCGAAAACACTACGGGGGATGGATGGTCAGGGGTCAGACCACCCCAGCATGAACGGTCCAGGATTGGGCCGCTCAAGTGTCAGAACCAGAGGGGGATAGGCAGTCAAGGCAGGACCGCCCAAGGGGATGTGCGGTCAAGCCCTGGGCTGCACAAGCCCATGAACCCAAAATAGTTCCTGGTCAAAACGGTCTTGACCGGACCGCTGAACGGAACTGACTTACTACAGTGTCAGTCAAAATGGTCTTGACCGGATCGCTCAACATGACCGACACTCCACTGTTGACTAAGGGTCAACTGGGATGAACGGTCAGACCCTGGCCGCTCAACCCAACGGAAAGACAGACAGTCAGAGACTGGCCACCCAAGGGGGGATAGGCGGTCCCTTCCAAGCCGCACAACCCATGTGCGGTCTATCGTGCGACCGCACAAGCCCCAAGACTCACGATGATGAACGGCCCATGGCTGACTGCCCAAGGGGATGGACGGCACCTGATTCGACCGTCCATCTTCACGACGAACAACCCGTGGGGTTGGCCCGATCTTGGCCTTCCCATGCCCCATTCGTGCCGAAACGAAGGGGATACAGCCATGGACACACATACAATCACATGGATTCCGATCGGAGTCAAAACGACGCACGAATCGCAAGAAACGGACGATTCTAACGAATCACCCAAAAGGGGTCACCAGACTTCCCGGGCTCCCCACGGTCAAACGGGACCACCAATCAACGCGAAACTAGTATCAATGGAACGCTGACGTTCCCAGGAGTCCATTGACTCCAATCGATCGCAAGACCGTCGCCATTTTTCGACTAAGCCTATGAACCTCAAAAAATTACAACGAGCCAGAACTCGCTCATTCTTGCACCGTAAAGCACACAATTACAGGAAAATGAAGTAAGCGCGCTAGGGACTTGTCCCCTAGAGTCCTTTCGATGGCTCTTGTCGTATTTTCCGTTGATGGTTACATGATAAAATTCTCAAAATATTTTGAGACAATTTCGGGTGCAACAAATGCTCCCCACAGGACGTCCGTCACGGCCGGAGCCGGGGGCGGGTGGCCCGTGCCCTTTGAAGGGAAATACACTCTGCGTCTTTTTATATAGACGTATTTTTTCAGAATTGCAGTCAACGGTTTTATTGCTGTCCCAGAATATTTTGGCCCGACATTCCTTTCTCATTTTTTGTGCTTCTAGACATGGCTCCCAACAGCGAAGATGGGAGTCGGCTTAGGAGGTCGAGGGTCAGGGGTGCTGACAAGTGCCGGGTCGAGTGCACCGACCGGCGCATGCCACTTTTCCCTCCCCGCGTCATTGATGACGACAATTTCAGCCGGCTGGACTTTGGGTACTTGTGGGTCGCTGAGGGCCCGACTGAGAGCGCTGGGGAGGCGGAGGGCCTTGTAGACGTGTCTCGGATCACGAGACGGGGCGAGCTTTACACCTATGACCGCTCAGGGGGCTACCCACGCCACTACCCCTTGGACCGTCACCCCTATCGTTTCCTCCAGAGTTTTGCACCGATCGGCATGGAAGCCGATGATGCCTCACTTCCCGAGGAGAGGCGCCGCCTTGGGAGGGCGATATTGCCAGGGAGAGATAGCATGCAGGGGCTGTGTTCTTTGACTTATCCGAGTTACCCAGAGGGCTTAACTCGGCAGAGACAGAACCCAGATCAGCAGAGTCTGGGCTCTTTTCAGTGGCACGAGAGCCTTACTGTTCGGACTGCGCCACTATCTCCCGCAACTTGGCACATGCATGGGCAGCACAAGACCATGGATCGGGTTGTAGATGGTCTTTTCTTGACACCCACCGGGGCGAGCTTCGCAGAGGAGTACGTTCATGATTGCATGATAGAGAGGGTTCTGACATTGAAGACTCCCAATTGGTATGGGAAGTGATCTGTTATCCCATCTCATAGCTATCATCGGGGCATGACAGAGTGGCTCTGGGGCGTTCTGACTGTCTACCAGTCAGTGTTGGACAAGGTAGGGATCCGTCATGCAGTGACGGTCGCCTTATATTCCTACCCCTGTCACACAGGCCTGCTACAGGCTTTAGTAAAGAGGTTCAACCGCTGGTGGAACACTTTTGTCACAGCTAGAGGAGAGACCTCTCTAGACCTCTGGGCTTTCTAGAGGATTTCGGGTCTTCCGATCTGCGGGAGGCCATACGAGGAGTTGTCACTAGACGATCTGCACCTTAGCTCCACTGACGGTGCAGGGCGGTACACCTTGTCGTACTGCTTCAGATTTTTTATGAAGACTTGGAGGGATTTAGCCCGAGTTGGCACAGACCGGACTCCTCGCACACCGAGGGTGACTTTAAATGCATGGGTGAGCCATTTTTACAGTGGCCCTTTCTGTTTTCATGAGGAGTTTGCACAGTCCGGCACCACCTGGGAGGAATGCAGGGAAGTCAGAGTAGACGTCCCCCCTCACCCACACCATTTGCCTCACCGACACAGGGGTGGAATTCGAGGAAGCTACCTCCTATTATATATTTAGCAGCTTACTTGGCCTACTGGTTGACCAGTTTTTGTGGCTCCCCATGGAGAGGATGGGCTTCTACGACCGGAGGTGATATACTCGACCTGTTTGCTTGCTTATGGACAGAGACTCGCCATTGCACCAGCAGCCTTGGCGAATATTTTCCATTCCCTCGGGACTTTGTCTTCCCATTCGTCACCGCAAGAGAAGAATATTATGCTGCCCACTCATTATTTGAGTGCCTGGGCAGGGTTGTTATTTCCAAAGTTATCCCGGAGGGCTCCAGTTGAAAACCTGGCAGCGTCGCTGAATTTTTGGTTCATAGGGCAGCCATCACAGGACTCAGTGGTTCAACTTGTAGGGGCCCAGCGGGCCTTGTCCTTTGTTCCAGTGCGGAGAGGAGAGGGCATAGCCCTTGACTACTTCTCCTACCTTCACCACCCTTATGTTGGGCAATAGGGAGATGTCATTGTTAGCAGGGTTTCCACACATGCTTTACTCTCCCCTCAGGGTTTGGCAGAGTGGGTTGTCAGCATTCGCCCCAGTGTCCTTGTGTATCGACGCTCCAACAACTTCGGGTATGATCAGGGCATTCCTTCAGGTGCAGAGTTTTCTTGGCTCTCCGACTGTACAGGCACAGGGATGTGCATTTGGTAGCAACGGCCTGGCAGGACTTCCTCTGCCGCGAGGTGGCACAGGGGTACCCCATCCCAGAGCAGGAGTGCAGAGGCCATTTTGATACTTTGCACGTTGGTGGTTCAAAGCCAGCAACGTCTTCTGGGAGCATCGCGACGCCATCCGAGCAGCTGATGCAGCGCTTGAGGCGGGAGGATTTGCCTCCTTTGCTTGTGGACCTAGCCTTCATCAAGTCTCATTTTTTCAGGAGCCGCACGGGTTGTGAGCGACATCGAGGAGCAGTGGCGAGAGAAGGGGTTGATATTGTGGTTAAGGGTGTTTCCCCATCGTTCTGGGATGATTGGGGCATGGAAAGACCAAGTTTTGAGCCTTCCTACGATTTTCGCACCGGCAGGAAGTAGAAGTCGCGCTAGGGACCGCTACTCGAAGAAACGGTCCAATGATGACCGCTATTTGGCTCTTAAAGGTTTCTATGTTGGTTTCAGTTTGTGCTCTCGAGATCGACCGCAATGTGTTAGTGGCGGCCCTAGGCTGACCGCCACTTTTGTGTCAATGGTCTGAGGTTGACCGTTATCTGGTTTTAACTATTTTAAGTTGGTTCGGGGTAGCGGTCTAGCTCCCGACCGCAATTGGTAGTGGCGGCCCTAGGAGGACCGCTACTCTTGAGAAATAGTTTCAGGGAGAGCGTTATGTGTTTAAGTCAATTCCTAGTAGTGGCCTTGTGATTGACCACCTTATGAAGTGACGGTCAGGCAAAAGACCATCACCAGGATGGCTTATCGTGCTTTTTCGTAATGCTTTTGAGGCGGTTTGGAGTTGACGGTCTAGCCAAGATTGCCACTCTGATGAGATGGCCTTGTGAGGACCGCAACTTGTTAAGTACGACCTTGAGCAAGACTGTTTCCTGCCTATTTTAACTGTGCAAATAGCGGCCCTAATAAGACTGCCAATACATAATAGCGGCCAAGGGTAAGATCGCCATTTGTTTGAGGTGTTGTGTTCTCGTTGGTTTGGCTTCCAATTGGCTTGACTTCGACCCCTTGGTTAGCCCATTATTTCGTGGATGACTTAGATGTCCTATGAGGGCTATGACCGTGTTATTGGGTGTTCGGAAGTGCCGTAATTCTGAAGTGTGTGCCATGTATTTCGAGAATTGGTTTAAAGATCGATTGGTTTTCGGTCAACCCAGTTATGACCCAGTGGTTGACACATGATCTCATGAGTGTCTCGGTTATCTTGTGAGGATCGACCTCATTTTGGATGCTTGGATGTATCATATTACCTTAGTTTGCATGTCCAAGTGGTTCAAGGGTCCTGGTGATCCCTCGTGGTTCGTGTTTATTTTTTATGCGGAATCGAGAGTCTGATGTGCGGCCTAGGGGCTGAGGACTTGTGTTTTCTCATGGTTTTGACACAGGGACTAGGCTGATTGAACGGTAGATTATCATGATGTGCAGTGATCTTGAGCCGAGTCGTGCGACTCAAGGATCATTGTGTTAGTAGGTATAGTTGACTGTCCTGAGTCTGGTAGTAATTTTGTGTGCTGCTTTGTGCTTCATAGTATGTGCGACATGTGCATGTTCAACCTACTGTACTTTGATGTTTTTATTTTGAGTCTCTATGTCTAGTGAGCCTCCACTAGTCGTAACCTGACGACACTTCATGTCGGCCCACCTAGGATTGGTGGCTGGGCAATTCTCGGTGGAGATAGTTCATAGGCTGGTTGCCGTAGGCCCCTTTGTCTAGCCGTTAGAGTCCTACGGGAGGGGAAAATCAGCTAGAGGCCTGGCTCAAAACATTGAGCTTGTGTGTGCACACGTGGTCAGGGGCGTTTGGACGAGCGCTGACGAGCGTGACTTAGACTAGTCACTCGTTAATGTTGTTCCTTGGTTCCTTGTTCAGTGTCTCAGTTACCACGTTCGTGGAGAGTGGGAGATGCTTGAGGCTCAATGTAAGACGTCAGTGGACAGATCTAGCTTTTCTTCTAGTGAGGAGGTGCTTCTGTCACATGACACATGACTTGTGATTTTCATGACTAGGTTCCATCATGGCTGACCTGACTTGCCGAGTACTCTGTGTTTGGGTTCACCCGTAGTCAGTGTACCATACACGACAGTGAGATCGTGCATGTGTTGGTGCTTTTAGACTGTGTGGTCTTGAGTTGAGTTTATCTCGATAGACGAGCCTACATGACTGTGGTGTCGTTATGTGTTCTGGAAGTATAGCCAGAGTTCCTTATTTCAGTTTGGTGATTCCTGACTGTGTGTCTAGGGATCCATCGTTCTTGCTAATTAGGAAGTACCTTAGAAGGCCGAGGTCTTTATCGGCTATCGTGTTTTCGTTCATTATGGCTTTCCTCTTTACTTCTGTTGTTGTTACTCCTGCTCCTGCTTTACTATTGTAGTTTAGCACTGCTGTTACAGCGTTGTTTCGGGGTGGGGATTTATGGGACCCCTACTGAGCCAGTTACACGAGACTCACCCCTGACTTTTCAGGTGTGGTTGCTCTTCTTCCTCGTGGTCCGGCGGCATGGTGCGTGGTTCTTAGTTGCCAGCTTTGCTAGTGTTGGGTTTCACTCGGCATTGATTTCAAAAACATCTCTATCTTATGTGATAACACATCTGCCATAAACCTGTCAAAGAACCCAGTCCATCTGTTGTTCTCCTAGTTTTGATGATAACCACTATGATGTGACAGGCAGGTTGATTATGATGTGACAGGTTGATTTGTTATTTGATAATTTGCTTTGTGGCGACCATTGCAGGTTATTGAGGGGTGTCCATTTGGCCTGCAGTTACAACATACTTTCCTGCACTGGCACATTTTAACACGGTTTTTAAATAAGTAATCCAGTATAGTTTTAGGGCACTGGAATAACATCCGTTCTTACACATTTTAGGTCCTTAGTCTATCCATGGCCTGATATGGCCATCAAGGTACTAAATTATGTGAACATGCCCATCCAATAGCAAATTGCTTTAAAAACTGACCTGGTTGTAACCCCTGTTCTATTTGACTGCCTATATGAACAAGAGTACTACTCACCCATTTACTCTAGCTAATTCAACAGACCTAGAGTTCCTCTCCAATGCTGCATTGGAACAGTCCAGCTCACTAGATATGGAGGGTCTTCCTTCTGGGAGTCCGGCTTCCACAGGGGAAGACCCACAAGCAAGGTGAAGCCCAGTTATATCAGCCACAGGCATGGAATCCACGACTTCCACAGCAGCAGAACTCAAGCCATTGCAACCATGTATTACGGTAGGTTCTTTCCTCCTTAGAATGTCAGGGTCCATCTCGCTGTAGTGTCTCACCCATGCAACTATTCTTTTCCAGAGCGGGCTTCCAGAGGACATGGTTCTCAACTCATCCCAATTCTTGTTGATGTATTTGCCAATGAAAATGAGGAGAGTCGCTGCAGAAACAATGCCACTGATGATGAAGAGCCCAGAGAAGCTACTCAAGGTTAGACTGTTCGAGCTGATGGCCCTATTTGTGCTTGAACATGTGGTCCGGTCACCAAACCATTTCTTCTCAACTGGTATCAACTTGCCCATCTCTGTGGCATTCAAAATGGCCCTTGATATCTCGGGCACCAGAGTGAAGCCCCTAGGAAACACCTGTCAAAGAGCATTAAATGGGAAATCAAAACACAGGAAGAGATTCAGTCAAATTTACTAATGTGTGTCAATCGTTCGAGGAGCTTGTGTCACAAACCATGGCTAAAGTGCTCACATCTATGAAGATGATGTTTGGCAAAACTTTCACCTGCAAAGCCGCTTCCATAGCATGCGAGACTAAATCCAACTAGTTTAAGTAGCTACATATACCAATTGATCCCTCCCTTGCTCCATGATGACAACATTTTTCCCACCATGCAGAAAGCTCCAATTTGGAACTTCCAGTTGGAAACTAAAAAGATCACATAAATGGTTTTCCTGGTATAATATTTCCCCTCAAAATAACTCAGCTCAAAGATGCGGAAGCCCAAAACATTTTTCGCATGGAAGTGGCACCAAATCTATTTCCTCTTCTTTCTCAAATTTTACATGTCCCAGTTCATCGCATTTGAATTGAATCTGGCCGTTTATCTTTGTTCTTATGAAGAGTTATATCCAGTGGGATGCCAATTTAACCAGGGGCATACGTCATGAAATATTTCAGAGGCTTTATTTTGGTCCAGCAACACCTAGTTAGATAGATACTAAAGCAAAAGGTCCTACGTACGTGTGATGGATGAAAATGAAAATCTAAGTACTGTGACATATGTAACCATTTCATTCAACAAATTCAGTAAGGAGAAAGATAAACTCACAAATCCAAATCCTTTACTATCCAGTATAGGTCCAAAGATGCTATACTCAGAACAACGCTGTGTGAGGAAAATCCTGATATATGGCATCTCATCAAATATTGCAGTAACTCCACCATTGTGGCTTCCTCTTGAGAGAGCATCCTCATATTCATCTGGGGTATCATAGCCCCTGAGTCTAGATTCGTCAAAGTTGAGCTGCCTGAGGAGGGCTTTCACAAAGGAGCCACGTTGGTAACCTACGTAATCTCCATTCCTGAGAAGATCTGTCACACTGGGGGGCTGTAGCTGTTCAACTGTAAGCATTGATGTCAAGCTTGCTGTGTAACTTGATGAGAGGATGAGCACGACGAACACCCAAATGACCACCACAATGCGAGATAAGTTACTCTGGAGTCTCTCCTCTGAAAGGTTCATGAATTAGACAATGTGTAACAATGAGTCATCCTGAAATTTAAGAAAAAAAAAAGAGTTACTTAACTGTGAGCAAAGACAAGCGTCGAGAAGGTGAAGTAGAAGATGGTGCCAAATTGTTCACTTGGTGGACCTCTGAACTCCAAGTTAATCCGCTGTTCAATAGCCCAGACCACAAAGCCTGTGAAGCAGAAGAATGCCAAACTCCCCATCCAGAGATCCACTCTCAATGGCTTCAGGAATATCCAGCCATTTGTGTTCCCGTCCTTCTTAGTTCTGACAATCATCCATATCCCTGTTTCCGTGTATGGTAATGTAAAATCCACGTAAAAGGATCGTTTTGCCATGATGCTTGTATCCCCCACAACAGCATCATATCTCTGTTTATCATCCAGTGCAATTAGTGGCACACAGGGAAGACGGAGAGGAGGAAGAAATGAAATTCCTTATCAATGTTATGGATTAACATTTACCTACTATCAGAAGGTTACCTTTAAAAAGACCTCATTTATGAGGTCATTGTAGGACCATGTAGTCCAGCTTTCATTGCTGTGCAGTGGTATGTATTCATAGTCAACAGTATAAGGAAGGGACATCTTCATTACAGTGTCAAAGACATCGATGCAGTATCCACTCACCAATGTTGCATTGTTGACATGATCATGTTCCACATTCACCAATTCTCTGAAGCCGACCTTCATAGGAACAGCAATTCTCAACTTCTTTCCACTTGCCAATAATTCCCAACCCCTTGATTCATATCTTGTATCTCCAGGCCAGAAAATCTGCTCTTGATCCATCACCAATGCCAAGAGAGCGTCGTTGTTAGTACTTAAGCCAAGGCTTGGTATTTCATGTGTTGGTGACCAGACCCCTACATTTCTCTGCTTTTCCCCTGCTACATTGATTACCTGAAATGAGGAAGACTTCAATTGCCCACCCAGCATGTGGATTTCCCCACTCTGGCCACTAAATTTCTCATTTGAGATCACCTTGAGAAGCCTTTGACTGAACTTTGCCGTTGAATTATCTGAAATTTGTGCTCTGATGCCTACCTTTTCTGCTGCTCTTGCAAGTGCCCAGACTGCATCATATGCCCATAGGCCAAAGATATTTACATTTATGAGTTGGGAGCCTCGATTCTCGTTATGGAACTTATCTCTCACACGAGCTTTAAAACTTTGAAGCCCTTCTGTATTCGGTATGTAAGGCCTCACACCCAGGACACCTTGCATGGAATGAACAACTACAGGGTCTAAAAAGTCCACAAAATTTGTCAGTAAATCAGTCATAATCCAGATGTAGCCATTTCCCATGAGTCCCAGCTCTCTTGCTTTCAAGAATAGGCGAGAACCAAGAGACACTGGCATGTGCATGATGAACACGCTAATTTGCATGTTCATCAACTTGAACAATTCTTTCTCTATCTGTTCATCAGTCGCAGAAGGGAAAATCAAACTCTGGTATGGAACACTAATACCTGATGCATGAAGTGTGTCAACTAGATAAGGTAACAATGCAGCCCCATGAATGGTACACTCGCATAAGGGAACAACTTCCCTCAGTCCATAGTAATTGATGATGGATGAGATAGCATTCACTTGAGATGCATCACTGAGGGCTGCTCGAATAAAGTATGGTTTCTCAGCAGGTGAGAGAGAAGGACTTGTTGCTGAGAAAGAAATGATTGGGACCCGAGCTTTGTTTCCAAAATCTGCCACAAGCGCAGCTTGAGTTGATGTTATGGGTCCTAAGATGGCTTGAACTTGGGCATTTCTCAGTAGGTCAAGAGCTGCATTCATGGTAGGAAAGACAATCTGATGACAGCTGCAAGGCTGAATGAATAATATCCACCCATAAAATATGATCTTCAAAAAAAAAAAACAACAATCTGTTTGGAGAGGAGAGCTGGATACCTGCCCATGCTGCACCAGCTTCGTCTTCCTCAGAGTCCCTGGTATGAATTACCAATCTTGTAGTGTAGTTCTTGTGTATGGCATAGAAATCATCAATAGCCATGGAAATGATGGTCTGGCTCATCTTCCCCAGAAGAGTCCCCATATCAAGAACAACACCAACATGAACCAACGTTGTGTTCCCAGCCATCCCCAGTTTGGAAGACAAAGTGAGGACATATATGAACATAAGAAGAGGGGAGTGAACCATATCAAAGATCGAAAAGAGTTTTGAGAACTATTAGGCACAAGAATGCGGCTTCCCACTTGCCAGGGTAGGTATTGTTAAAGACGGGCTAAGAAGCTAAGCACTATGCAAGCATCAAGATACAAAAGGCCCTTCGGGAACTCGTTCAAATGGTTGACTTTGAAAGTAAAATTATATTAACTGTAATCTTATCCTTACAAATTGCAAACAATTAACGGGGTCTCCTTTCTTTCTTTCTTTCTTTCTTTCTTACTCTTCGATTGTAGTGTTGGATGCATATGGGAGGTGGAGCAGCATGGCAATTGTTTAAAGACTGCCAAATGAGAAGGAAGTTTCACATCTTGCTAATGATGTGTACCAAAAGGTAACTTCATGGCAACCCCGCTGAAACAATAGAGAAAATTAAGATTTTGGATCTCATCCAGGAAGAAGGACGCAGTGAGTGCTAAGTATGATCACGACGCGAACAGAGCGCCCATGGAAAAGTCTTCTTGCACCCCTTGACCTCAGATTAAAGACGCACAAAAAAAAAGGCTGTTTGACTGTGCTTTGTCTGGAAATGAAAGGTGCAGTTGGTCAAAGTAACCGAGGGGTTGACGTCTATGGACATGGTTCCCCCAAATAGCTCAATCGACGACAAAACGACCTGTCGTCCCGAACAACCAGCCTCCGCGAAGTCGCACTGGTTGACTGTAGGGTCAGTAGAATTGATCTGTGCCGGCTGTGAACACCCCCCCCCCCCACGGAACATACCTAACAAACTGTCGCGAATCCATATACCTTCCAGGTCTATTGCAGCCTGCGAAAGTCGCCCTCCATTGGACGAAGTCTCTCTTGCGCATTTCGTCGAACAGATGGGCAGCAACGATTCTTCGCTGCCTCCACATGCGGCCATGGTTGGAGTTGGAGAAAGGAGGCGTAGAAGTCATAGAGACGATGAGGTGGTGGCCGAGAGGCTGCTAAGATGTGGCCGCGGGCGACGCAGGGAGCGGACGTCGGAGAAAACCGCCGGCTCTGCAAGGGGCAAACGTTCGCCGGCCAATGCGGCATGACCCGGAGTAGTTGGGAGTCCTGGGACTTGGGAATAAAAGAAGAGAGGGTTTTGTAGAAAATCCCCTACAATCTTTGCAAAATTAAAAGAACCTCATAATCTTTGCATAATTAAAGGTCGTTGTTGGAACTTGGAAGCAAAAACCTATTTGGTATAATATAATAATAACATATCTAATAATATAACCCTAAACCCCGCCTTCCCCTCCGATCCCTCTTTCCCTCTCGTATCTCTCTTCCCCTCACCCTCTCCCGCCTCTCTCTTCCACTCCCCTTCTCCCTCCGGCGGCTGACGAAGGTGGCGACGGAAGGTTGCACAGCGGCGACGACGGCATACGACAGAGGTGAGGTCGAGGGCTCATGGAATCGGAGGCGAAGGCGATGGTGACGGCATTCATGGAGGCTGGCAGTGGGGACATTCGCCATTTTGAGGTCTTGGGTGAGCTTTGAAGCGTCTATAAGGTAGGGGGATGGTTCCTTGCTCTCTTCCCATTGTTTTCCCACCATCTCCATGCTTAGTGAGGTTGAGAGAGGGAGTTTATCATGTTCTGGTCAAAAGCATGTCGGGGGGGATCGAGCGACGGATTTGGCCCTTCGTGGCCTTGATTGTTGGATTGGCTTTGGTTTTTCGATGGTGGAATGATTGGGAAAGGATTCCCCTTGTTTTCCCTTCGTCTGGCAGTGTCTGGGGTTGTGGTTCGAGCTTCTGGGGAGCTCTCGGATGTGTTGTCCGTGGAAATGCATGAGACGGCCACATAAGTGGTCGTCGCATCCAGCACTCGGCGGCCATAGGCTTGGCCACCCAGGTCTACTAGGCGGCCAAGGGTCTAGCCACCCAGGGTCTCAAGTGGTCATCGGGGTGGCCGTCCTACCCTATTCCATGTTTTACTAAAGCCTGGTCTGGGCAACCAAAGAGCTAGCCGCCCAGGGCCCTTCCTCTGCCCAGGGTGGGGGGCCATTGCTCTGGCCGCCCAGCCTGGGCAGCCAGAAGAGTGGCCGCCCTGGGTCTGGGATGCCCAGGGGTGGGTGGCCAAAGCACTAGCCATCGAGCCCTGTGGGCGGCCAGGAGTCTTGCCGCCCAGTCCCCTGTGTGGCCAGGACCCTAGCCTCCTTGGTCTCTTCAGCCCGTTTTGCCCGTGCAACATGTTTTGGTGTCCGGGGGTGTCCGTAGGAGGGATGGCCTTGTGGTTTGTGAGTCTGGGTGGTTCGATGTGTTCTGTTGGTTCTGGATTAGTGTTGTGGGCCACCCCTGTCTGTTGTGGGCAGTCCTTGTGTCGAGCTACTTGTATTGACTGTCCCCGTGAGAGTCCCATGACTGCGGGTGGCGTTCCCACTTGAGGGTCGTGACCGCGGCCAGGTATCCCTTGTAGGAGTTGTGGACCGGGGTCCTGGTGTTTTCGTCCTGTGCTTTGGTAGGTCTTCGGTGGACCGACAATCATGGTTTGACTGTCAGGTTAGTGGTCCTTAGTTCTCGTGCTAGTGAGCCACCTCATAGTGGTGCTGTATAGGCCGGTGGTACTCCGGTGGTTCCCGTAGTTGTAGTTAGTTCTTGGTGACCCTACCCACTTGACGTAGCTGACCTAGGCACGTACGCGTGCCAACCCACCAGGGAGTGGTGGAGGCTTATCCCGTGTAGTGGTTTTTAGGCTGGTTACCTAAGGGCCCCTTGCCCTTGCAGCCAGAGTCCAGCTGGGGGGAAAATCGGCTAGAGGACCGACCTAGAGCAGATGGTCTATGTGTGCACACGTGATCGGGGGCAGTGGATGCGTGCTGACGAGCATGACCCCAGCTAGTCCTTGTTCTGTGGTACACTGGTACTGTGTACAGTTTGGGTGTCTCAGTTTTCACCGGAGGGCATGTAGGGAGACACGTGAGGCTGTGGTCTAAGTCATCGAAGGATGCATCCGGTCTCGTGGTCAGTGGGTTAGTACGCTCATCACCTGAGAGGGTTCAGCGGGGCTTTCTTCCTAGTGTGGTTTACCGTGCGGGTGGTTTGGTTCGTCCCGTGTGTTGCTAGACATGGTTCTTCTGCTACTCTTAGCTCGGGACCGAGAGACTCTCCCGAGTGGTTCCTTCTGTTGTTCCAAGATTGAGAGAGAGTCTCCCGAGGGTCCTTCCGTTGTTCTTAGCTCGGGATTGAGAGAGTCTCTCGGGGGTGTTGGTTCGACTTATGGTTGGCCGTGTGGCTGTGTCCGTGGTTCCGTCAGCTAGGATGGACTGTCTGACCTTGGGGTCGGGGTTGTGTAGAGGGCCGGTGTGTGTGTTCTTCCTTAGTTGACCGTTGTCTGGTTCTGGTCACCTTTGTTGGGTCGTATCGGCGTGGTTGTGGTGTTGCTGCCGCTGTTGCCCTTTTACTTGTTGCTCCTACGTCGTGCCTGCTTACAGTTTTTGTTATTATTGTTACTTTAGTTATCGCTTCATTGTAGTGGGGTTCCACGGGATCCCTACTGAGCCTTGGAGATGAGGCTCACCCCTACTTTTCAGGTGTGGCATCCTTCTCGGAGCAGAGCAGTTCGATTGGAGGTTTCGTAGTTGCCAGCTCGCCAGGTTTTCGAGGTGTGCCCGAGACAGTGTACGTTCTCTTGTCTTGACTGTACTTGTGGACTAGACTCTGTAGTTATTTAATTATACCAGGAACTGCGGAAGCAGAACGACCCACCTGAAAAGTAGGGGTGAGCCTCGTGTCACTGGCTCAGTAGGGGTCACACAGATCCCCACTGAAAAATAACGCAGTAACACACTAAAATAGCAAGTAGTAGTAAAGCAGGAAAAGCTACACTAGAAAGCTGTAAAGAAGAGGAAGCGAAAGTAGGGAACAGGTAAGGGAAGAGGGAAGAAGCCATACTGACAAAACATGGCTACCGAGGGGACCTAGGCCCCTAAGCTACTCCAAGCAATGACAGAAGGCTAACCCCGAACTCAAAAGGTCAGGAGTTATCGATTTGTCGACAAGCACGAGGCCTAAGATAAAGGCCCACGAGACCAAACAACAAGCCTAGAAATGAACTAGACAGACATAGACATAGACTCTAATGCACACACAACTCGATTATCGTGTACACTTTCCTAGACACAACCACACACGACTGGAACATCGTGCACAGAACAAGACGCTGACCTCGGGCAAGGCCAAGAGAGGGCTAACCTAGAAAGGTCATCACGCCCGCGAAATGCGAGAGTCACGTTACGGAAGGACCTCCTCACTAGAAGAACTGCCAGCTGCGTTCACTGACATCTTATGCTGCGCCTCAAGTACCTCTCTACGAATGCTTGGAACGATGGAGACCAAGGTACATGCTGAACCAGAATAGGAACTACAGTAACAAGTGACTAGTCAGGGTCACGCCCATCGACGCAAGTCCTAACGCCCCTGACCACGTGTGCACACACTGGCTCTTGCCTAAGCCAAGCCTCTAGCTAGTATTCCCCTCCGTAAGATGCTACGGTTGGACCGGGGCCCACAGAACTAGCTTAAAAATCATATCTCGGGAACTGCCACGCCACCACTCCCAGGTGGGCCAACACGCCGTAACGTGTCGTCAGGCTACGACTAGTGGAGGCTCGCAAGACACAGACTCCAAAACACAAGTGCTAGAGTACAGACAGGTAAGAAAGCACTATCACACATACTACGAAGCACCAAGATAGTACACCAACTGCCAGTAGACTCAAGACAAGGCAACTAGACCTACTAACGCACGATCCTTGAGTCTCGCGACTTGGAGGCAAGATCATCGCGCAACAGCAGAGACACGCCGCCAATCAGTCTAATCCTCTGCCAAAGAAAATGACACCACCGAAGGAAATGACTCATAGAACATGACGCAATACATAAACACTCCTAGCTACTTTATAACATGGCCATAACCCTCATAGGACGTCAGGAGACATCCACGGGACAGCGGGCGAACCACGAGGTCAAGCCAAGATAATCAGAAATCGAAATGTCGGTAACTACTCTCTGGGCATAAGCGATTCATCACTCGACTGCTAAGCAACACAAGCAGTCAAGAAAGAAGTCGCTACATGCGCAGAGGTAGGGACACTGGCGGTCATAGACTAGGCCACGAGTTAACTATGGCGGTCAAAGACATGGCCGTACACCCAGTCAACCCTCGAACAGACCTATGCAGTCAAACCACCAAGCAGTCTAAGATAGACCTGCTACACGAACACTAGCAGTCCAAGCAAGAACTGCTAGAGACACCACCCTAATCAACCTAAAAGTCTGACGCTAGTCAAACGGGACACATACACAGACAGACGGACACGGGACAAGCTATCACGGCCAATAGACATAATGACGGACACAACTCACAGAGCGGTCACCAAGGGGCCGCTCAGAGAACTGGACGGTCCACAGGAGGCCGCCCAAGGAGATAGAATGGTCCATTCCAGGCCGTTCACTCCAACCGACCTACTACAGTAATCGGTCAAACGGCAGTCAGAACGGCCAAAGAAGGACCACTCATGAAGTGGAACGGTTAGAGGGAAATCGCTCCATGAACCGCCAGAAAACTGTTGACCCAAGGTCAACCATGGTAAGCGGTCAAGCTCTGGCCGCTCAACACAATGGTAAAATAGAACGGCTAGACACTGGCCGCTCAGGTGGATTGGACGGCTGAAACCTAGCCATGCCATCCACTAGGCAATCTGTCGTGTGACCGCGCAGATGCCCAACCAACCTAGACTAAACAGTCCAAAACTAGCCGTGCTAAGCCCTACACGGTTATTGTTAAAGCGTGTAGGCGTCACGATGAACAAACCATGGGATCGGCCCGATCGTGGCCTTTCCACGTCCCGTTTGTTCCGAAACAAAGTGGATACAACCACTGTCACACCACCGAATATCTGGACTCTGACGGGAGTCAAATCGGCTAAGAAACGGTGAGAAATGGGCGATTTCTTCAAATCGACCCAAATGGAACCACCGGAATTCCCAGGCTCCTAACGGTCCTGAATGACCGCTAATCACCACAAAATCACCGACTATGGAATGCCGACGTTCCAGGGACTCATTTGACACTAGCTGATCTAAAAATCGTCGCCATTTTTCAGCGAACCCTACAAACTCCACAAAACCACGATTTTACAAATCGAGCCCAACCAGAATGTCATCCACGTATGCTTCCATATAAACATGCATCATGTCGTGGAAGATTGCCATCATCGCCCGTTGGTACGTGGCACCTATATTCTTCAATCCAAATGGCATGACTATGTAGCAATAAGTGCCCTAGGGCGTGGTGAATGAGATTTTCTCTTGATCTTCTGGAGCAAGATGGATTTGGTTGTATCTTGAATAACCATCCATAAATGAGAGGGCTTCATACCTGGCGGTGTCATCTACCAACACATCAATGTGAGGAAGCGAGAAATCATCTTTAGGACATGCCTTGTTCAAGTCCCTGAAGTCAATACAAATTTGAACATTTCTATCTTTTTTTCATCATAGGGACTATATTCACCACCCATTGAGGATATAATACAACACGAATAAATCAGGCCTTTTGTAGTTTGTCAACCTCCTCCTTCATCTTCAAGGCCATCTGAGGGTGAAATCTTCTCAATTTCTATTTCACAGGTGTTGCCCCAGGCATAAGTATGAGCCTGTGCTCTACCATAGTGGGGTCAAGACCCGGCATGTCCTCATAGGACCAGGCAAAGGAATCGCTTTACTCCCTCAAGATCATGATTAACTCCTCTTCAACCTGAGGAGGGAGATTAGCTAAGATGATTATGGGCATGGGATCCTCTTCTGTAGCAAGATTAATTTCTTTTGTGGGTTCATCCATTGCTGATGACGGTTCATCGAATCTCTTCAATCCCTGTGCATACAAATCAGCAGTGTCATCCACGTCGCTATCCTCATCATCAATTGGGTCCTTCTCATCTACGATCTCATAAACACCCAAATCGTCATTGCTCCACACCCCGTCTAATTCCTCATCATCCCCTAGCACAATTGCGGTTGCTACAAACTCAGGGCATTTTAGGAGGGCGTGACAACATTGGGCAAGATCTTAAAGAAACCTATCTAGAATAGTTCTAGAATGCCGCATCACCAGGTGCATCGCAGACATGGATGGGCTAGACACACATGAGCTAGACTCTACCCCAACTAACTCTTCTTGCCTAGGGGACTCTACAGACTCTACATCTAACCTAGAAGACAGAAGATCTACTGGAAAAGAATCAGGAGCCTCGTGCCCCTGGGAAGAGAATGGACAGAACATAGCATAGTCTTCCACTGAAATCTCAATTTCTAATTTGGCATTTTTTTTAGTCGAGCTCAGTGGATAACACACAGCAAGAAGAAGAATCTAATGGAGGAGGAGGAAGGGCCTGAGGGCATAGTGTGGGAAAGATCACATCGAAGAAGGGGTCAGAAGACTGAAACCACATGTTTGATAAATCAGCAGGTGAATTGGGCAACCACTTGGACGTTAGATCAATTGGCGGGCAGTGCCCACACGGACAATTAACAATAAAAAATTTAATCAGCCTCTCGTGCCGAAAAGGGGACTGAAACATGGATGGATCAACGAGAAGAGGAGGTGGGTGGGGAACAAAAATCAACTGCTGAAGAATAGAAATCAAGCGGGAAAGAGACAAAGTGGTCATCGAGCTTTCCATTTCCCGTGGACGTTGGGCTGGCTTCCCGCATGGATATCGCATCACCCACCCCTCGGGCTTTCTCAGACTTTCTTCTTCAGCAAACATCAGGGACAAAACTTTGGAGTAATCAGCAAAATCATGGACCAGGCCATCTGACAACGGAGGCGGTCTGGACATGGCACAAGCGGCACTTTCCTTCTTTCTCTGACATGGCGGCAGTGACTTCAGTGTATCGGGCTGCAGTGGACCCTTGACAAAATACTGGCGATAATCCCATGTTAGTGGCCCGGAGTCTCCTAGTATATACAATGATGACTCCCAATAGCCGAGGCCTCTTCTCCTTATCTTTCTACCCCAAGGGATGGGCTTAGTTCACCCCTGTAATTGTGAGCTGAGGCCCATGCCCGGTTGATAGCCTAACTTTAGGATCATGTGCCATCCCTTAGAGTCTCTAATCTTGGACTTGATTTTAACATCAATTGGTGTAGCAGTGGGCTTGCGTGACGCATATGCCCATGGGAAATTCAAGTCCATCACAGATAAAATTGGCCTGTTGCTCGGCCATAGTGTAGGCAAAATCTTATCAGCAATAGCATCATCTGTTTTGGAAATGCTCTTTATCTTGACCACCCACCCTTGAAATGGAAATTTGAGGCATTGGTGAGCGGTTGAGGGTACTACATGTAAGCTGTCAATCCATGGACGACCCAGAATAGCCTTGAACATCGGGTCTATATCCAACACATAGAATTCCACGGCCATTGTCAAAGGCCCTAGCTCGGCCTGAATTGTTATGACCCCGTGACATGCTCTCCTGGAGTTATCATATGCTGCAATGGTCGTTGGCGTTGGCCTTAGCGTGTCTTCAGAGATGTTGTAGGCACGCAAAGTGCTCAAGGGACAAACATTAATAGAGGCTCCCGTGTCCACTAGAGCTGCATCAATGGCCACTTTGTTCAATGTGAGAGGATGACACAGGTGCTTTAATGCATCATGATCACTCGTGAGATTTACAACTTGGGAGGATGACGAGAGAAATCTTGAAGCTCTATTATGAGATCAGCTGTCACACGTTGACATTTCTTAATCTTCAAAAATACTAACTTCTTATTTGGAGGATGCTAATATGTGATGTCAAGAATGACATGAGGTCCGTCCACACTCTCTGATATAGATCTGATCTTTAAATCTAAGTTTTCATATTTCTATGGTCAAGCTCAAATTTGAATTCGATATTTCCCTTATCTGATCCAAATATCCGAAGACAGAGAGAATATAACATGCCACGTTTGAGGGGCGTTATGATCGAGATCGTCTGCTTCACTTTCTCTACGTTTCTGTTCCATTTCATTTGTAATCGTCCATATGAATTATGTTTTATTCTTGAGAGATATGATTCCCACAATCAAAATTTTAAAAAAAATGTAAATGTCATAACAAATTCACAGTTAAAACAAATAGAATATAAATGAGATAGGATAGCCGATCTCAATCCAAGATGCTAGCATTCCATAAACTCCGTGCCAAAAAACACACCTCTTGTTCATAAACCCAAGATCTGTTATTTCAATCATAACCAAATTCCGACAACAACGACGGATTCCAGGGACGAAGAAAAAAGACCTCAGATTGATCGGCAGACGAATATTCACAGACTCAAGAACGAATGAAGGAGGAGGAGGAAGAAGACACCTAATTCTGCAGAAAGCACAGACTCCATCTACCACTACCAGCAGAGATCAAAACCACAGGCCATGTCAACTAGAGAGCTCCCAGTAAAAGCAGGGAAGCCGGCCAAAGGAGACCCATTTCATCAGTATTGGAACATGTCGGCCGACGCCGTGATGGGCTGGGACGGACGGGGCAGCTGCCATGGCTTCAGGAGGGGGTCGGGTATCTCGGGGATGTCCATCGCCACGCCGCTGAACTCCTCGACGAGGCGGAGCACCGAGTTGAGCGAGTGCAGCCGCTCGGTCAGCTCCATCACCTGCGCCTGGAGGACGGCGTTCTCCGAGTCGAGCCTCGCGAACTGCTGCGCGAACGCGTCGATCTGGGTCGCGACCCGGGCGTTGTCGCCCTGCAGCTGGGCCACCTGCCCGATGAGCTCATCCAGGTGCTGCTGCTTCCTCATCCGGGACCGCCGCGCCGACTGCCGGTTGGACTCCATCCTCTTGCGCTTCCTCTGGTCCATCACGGCCTGAACATCGGACTCAGAGCCGGAGGAGGTCGACTTCGCCGTCGCGGAAGACATTGCCCTTTCGATGTCTCTCTTTATTCGGACACTTCTCTTCTGGGGTTTATTCTGATTCTACTTCCGGCTTGTTTGAACGCAACCGGAGAATCGATGGGGGAGCAGAGCGGGAGGGAAAAGAAGATGGCGAATTCGGAGAGGCGGGAGGATCAACTCATGAAACAGAGTAGAACCAGTAGAGGAACACGACGGAGAAGGAGTGTTGGAGGCGGATACGGCGCAGGACGGTCGCGTAGCTCATAAATGCCAGAGAAGGGTGCTCCTCGGGAGGGTTTGCCCCGACACCGTCGGCAACATAGCCAACGCCTTCTCCGATGGCCACCTGCGGAGGGATCCTAATGGTCCGACAGCCCAAAGATGCGATCTTGGAAGAGAGAACAGAGCCTCCGCCCAGAGACACCCAGCAAGATGCAATCTTTCCGCAGAGCAACAGACCAAGGGACCGATCTGGAACCCAGATGCCCGGCCAACAGCCAGAAGAAGCGACCTTTTTGGAGACGCGACTTCTCTCAGAAATCTGGAGGCAGAGTCTCGCCAGGAACCCAACTCTAACGAAGACAGAAGAAGAACCCAAACCAACCCCAACCCAGATCTTAACCAAAGGAAGAGGAAAGGAAACAAACGGAAAGGACAGAAAGGGAAGAGACCAGTACTTATCTCAAGAGGCTTGGCAGAAGAACCCAAAAGGAGAGCTCTTGGAGAAGCGATGGGAAAGGAAGGCTTAAGGAGGCCCCAAGATGGCGTATTTATAGATGGTGATGGGGGGGCATTCGGGGAAGAAGCGTTGGGTTTCCCGGTGCCGGGTGGTGAGTGGGATTTCGCTATCTCCTTTTTTTTTTGGTTCTTTCCGTAGTTGGCACTTGGCAGCAGAGGATGGGTGGATGGATACTCTCACGAGTTGGTGGGGGTGGGGAAAAATCCCGGCTTCGGCGTTAAAGGACAAGGTTGATGAGGATGTGGGGGCGGGGAACGTGAATCGTGGCCGGCTCGCCAACCGGTGCCCACGGGCACAGCTGTGTTGTGACTTGTGAGGCGGATTTGTTTGGGATTCCTGTTCTAATTAAATAAGGGAAGAAACCAGCGGAATGCCAGTGGGACCTCGCTGGAGAGCAACTTTAATGTTGGGGTTCTTCTCAGATATGAGCTCTTGAATTCCTCTGTTTGTAGTATTAAATCCTCGTGGCTTATAAGTAATAATATTTCATTAGATTGGGTTGCTAAAGCAATAGAAAAAAATTATTTTTTTATTAATGGTTTAAATTTAACAATTATAGCATAGAGTCAAGTCCAAAGAAAAGACAAGTGCCAAGTACAGTCGACAGAAAAGAAAAGACGTACCAAAAAGTCGGGGGAAGCCCGATGAGGGTACCAGCTGGCCACAACTAGACGCTACGAGCACGCGCCTCAGGTACACACAGAAGCCAAACGAATGACCACCACCTGTAAAGCAGGGGTGAGCCTCGTGTCACTGGCTCAGTAGGGGTCACACGGATCCCCACCAAGAAAAACATGTAGTAACACGCTAAAACAGTAGACAACAGTAGGTAAGCAACAGTAGTAAAGCGGGAAAGCTAAACTACAAAACTGTAAAGAAGAGGAGGCAGGACTAGGGAGCAAGCTAAGGAAGAGGGGGAGGAAGAAGCCGTACCAGACAACAGCTACTGAACTAACCTCGGTACCCCGAAGGGCAGGAAAGCAACTCGGAGCTGACAGAGTTAGGAGTTGCCGAACTGCTGACGTAATGAACCTGCAAAACAGACGCTACAGTAAGCAAAGACAGAAGGGTGAACTCTGAACTAAAGAAGTCAGAAGCTTACCAAACTATCAACACGACGCCAGGCTCCAAAAGAAAACCTGCAAGGACAACAAGAAAGCCTAAGAAAACCTAGACAGATGACCGACACAGATGACCGATGACACGACAAGGACGTCGTGCACACTGCCACATACACGACCAGGACGTCGTGCAAGTGACAGACACTGACCCTGAGTACAGTCACAAAGGGCTAACCCAGAAGGTCACGATGCACGAGGAACGCAAAGTGAACCGCGAAGAGTATCGCAAAGAGCCACACGTTACGTGACTGGAGTGCCCCACACTTGAAGAATAGCCAGCTACGTCCACTGACGTCTTTTGCTATGCCTACTAGCATCTCGTCTACGATACCTATAGATGGGTAGAGACTAAGACACTATCAGAACCAGAACAGTAACCAAATCGTAAGTGACTAGATAGGGGAATGCCCGTCAGCATCAGTCCAAAGCCCCTAACCACGTGTGCACACACTGGCTTTTGCCTAAGCCAGGCCTCTAGCTAGTTTTCTCCACCCGTAGGACGCAATGATAACTGTGGGGGCCGATGGAGACTAGCTTAAAAACCATAAACCAAAAGTTCCTCGCTATAAAAGCTGACACGTCGAAGCATGCTGTAAGGCTACGACTAGTGAAGGCTCACAAGACACTGACTCCAAAATACAAGTGCCGAAGTGCATACAGGTAAGAGTGCCCTCTAAAACATACTTCGAAACACCAAAGGCAGCACAAGAGACTACCAACTGACTCAGGACAAGGCAACTAGACCTATAGCTGCAACGGTCCCTGAGTCCTACGACTTTGAGTCAGGATCGTCACACATAGCGGAACAAGACGCTGATCAATCTAATCCTAGGCCAAGGAAAATGACACTCTGAGAGAAAATGACACACGGAGACCTGAGGGGACACCAAGAATCTTGAGCACACCTGGATACACAATTCGAGGTAGAATGGTACCTCGAAGCATCCAGAACCAATGTCTCAAATTGGACAAGGCCGCCGAGACACAACAAGACTTCTTGTCAACCACTAGGTAATCCCGGGTCAACCGGAACCAGACACGACACCGACACACTAGCACAACCACCGCCACAACAACACAAGCAAGTAGAACCACCAAGAACAGGAGCAGCGGGTGACGACAACACTCTGGGCGGGGCAACTTATCAGTCAACTACTAGGGGAAACCCAATAGTCAAGAGATAGCCGCTAGGCAACCAGAGACACGGATAATGGTAGCTACTAGATTGAGTCGTTAGGGTACCGTCGTAGTCTAGGAAAAGACCACAGCCAGTCACCTAAACTAACCGATCCAGACAACCACCTACAGATAGACACCACCCTAAACAAGGACCTAAGACAGATGGACACACACACAACACAGAACAAGCAACCGGTCAATATGGCAAACAAGACTGTAAAGCACTAGAATAGGGGCGTTATACCCACATAACACACCACAGGAGGGGCGTTATGCCAACCAGACCTGAAACCACACATACAAATGATATAACGTGCCAGCATAGGCACGTTATATCAACATAACGCACCAGAGAATGTGTGTTATGCTCAACAGACCAACGTAATAATAACACGAAGTATAACGGACCACAACAGGCACGTCATACTAGTATAACGCATAAGGATAGGCGTGTTACACCCAACAGACACAAAAACCCATAAACCACAAACCAAGGCATATAACGGACCGGAACCCATCCGTCATAGCCACAAAATGCGTGGGGTGAGGCGTGTTATATCAACCGCCATACCCAGTCAAAACATCAATCAACGAACCATAACGGATCTGCACTTGAGTGTTGTCTTAATCATAACGCATGAGGGGAAGTTGGTCCCCTCTTCCTTATATAGATCCTCGTTCTAGAGGTCTAAACCCACTAGGATTGAGTTGAGATAGTCTTAAACAAGTTTAGATAGGATTTGAGTCAAGTTGGGATAAGAACACCTCAGATTGGGACTCTCCAAGAGTGTCCCGATCGGGTACCCTACTTATTGAGTTGGGCGGTCTAACGATAGACCGCACATCCTGTTGAGCGGCCCTTGGTTGGCCGCACATGTGTTGAAAGATCGTTACGTCATGCGGCCATTTACTGGCCACACAACCCCTATATACGGCCTGTAAATAGCTTCATAAACCTTGTGTAGCCTATTAGCGGCCGCCCATCCTCTGTTGTGTTGCTTGAAGCTCGTACCTCTCTCCACTCGTGTCGTCTCTCTCGTAGGGCGGCGTGTCTCTCCCCTCTCGCATCGTCTCTTCCGTAGGGTCGGCGTACCTCTCTCCTCTCGCATTGCCTCACTCGTAGAGACGGCATACCTCTCTCCTCTCGCGTCGTCTCTCCCGTAAGGTCAGCGTACCTCTCTCCTCTCGCATCGTCTCTCTCGTAGGGTCGACGCGCCTCTCTCGTCGTCTCTCTCGTAGAGTCGGCATGCCTCGCCCCTCCGGTGTGTCTCACCCGTAAGTCATCCACATTCTGAATTTACATATTTTCACACATACATGCATCACATAAGAAAATCCACAAAAAATGAAGAAAAAAAAAGCTATGTCACTGTCATACCATATCACGTACAAAGTGTAGAAGTACAAAATAAAATTCAGGCCGCTCCCTCTGGCCTGTCGCTATCACCTCCTCCCTCCTGCCTCGTCGATGGCGGGCCCATCATAGAGGTCACTCCCTCCTCTCTCTCCAGTCATCGGCGTCGGTCCTCCTCCTTGTTCCTCTGCCGCTGATAGGAAGTCGCAAGAAAGCACCCGACGGAGCCGTGGGTAGCCTGACTGCCACTCGGGGCCGCATGACTGTCGCTCATCAAGCTACAAGATCAGCTCATCTCACAGTAGGCACGTACCTCGCAGCGAAGCTCGAACGCCTCCTGTCGAAAATGCTCCAGCTCCGAAGTCGTGGCACGGAGTCGCTCTAGCTCCGTCCGGAGAACCGCCAGCTCTACTGATTCCGACGGTCTGGCTCGTGCCAACTGCTCCCGCAAGCGGGCTGCCTCCTCCTGTGCCTCGACACGGTCTCGCTCCGCTGACTCCGTCGAGCGGATGCTCTGCTCCAGCTCCCCGCGCAGGTGGGACACCTCCTCCCTCATGCTGCAACCCTGCGCTAGCTCCTCGCGCAAGCGGGCGGCCTCGTCCTGTGCCAGCATGAGCTCCTCTCGTAGCTGGTCATCCTCACCGATGGCGGCTGTCAACTCTGTCACCTGCACACGTGCATTTCACTTTTAGTCAACTGCATTTTAATATACTAAGAACATAATTCACAAAGGGAAGTGTAGAACATACCCGCTCGGTGAGTGCCGCCTCGGGGGCCTCGGCTCGATCCACCATCCGTCGAAACTCCGCCTCCCGCTCCACTCGGCCGGCTAGAGTCTACACCGTAGAAGAAGATGGAGCGTTGGCCCCCTATCTCTGGGCCTCCTCCCCCCGTTGAAAATAAAACTCCAGGTCAGTCGTGTCTCAGTATAATAGTAAATGCATTAGGAAAAGAGAAAAAAACTCACCAAAAGGGCTAAGGCCTGTCAGGCCTCGTCCCACTCCCGGATCGTCACTGTGAGGATCCCTGTCAGCTCCGCAATGCGTCCCTCGGGGTCAGTCTGCATTTAGAAATCCAAAATGTTAGCATGTCATTAAGTCATAATCATAAGCATGAAGAGTCTAGGGTTAAGAAGTCATACCGGTCGGTGGGCGCCCCGGAACACCTGGTCCCGGTAGTGTCTCGCGTACGCAGTGTAGTACGCCGCGTCGCTCTCCACTCGGGCAGTCACCGCCCGCCCGAGGGCCATCCAGTCAGCTACCTGTGCGGTGTTCCTCGTAGTCCAATCAAACGCCGCGGTCAGGCCTCTCACTGACCTCGATACTCTCTCCCGGCCTTCTCTAGCGCAGGGAACTCCACCGCGGGCTGGTGAACCCCGGCGGTCCTCATCACCAATCTGTAATGAAGTGTCTCCACCACATTCATGCAGTGAAGCCACACGTCTCGACCCACAAAGGCGAGAGCCCCGACCACCCATGGCTGGTCTGTCTGGCCCTCCTCTCCATAAGGCGTCCACCGCACCTGCAAAAAAAGAGGAAACTGCATCAGCATCATGATCATATAGGAATGCATTTAATCAGAGAGTCTGAGTTTAGAAGCATACCGAGGCGTACGGCAGAGCGTCAATGTCGTCCTGTAGCTCCCTGACCTGTCGTCTTAGGGAGCCGGTCTCGCGAGGTGCAACCCACCTTCGTGCAATCGGGAGAAGCCCAGGGCGGGTCTCCTCCCCTCTGCCTAGTGCACGTAGGTACACGTAGGCCCAAACCTGCATCATACTAGAGAGTCGGGGGAAGCCTGACGAGGGTACCAGCTGGCCACCACTAAATGCTACGAGCACGCGCCCCAGGTACACACGGAAGCCAAACGAACGACCACCACCTGTAGAGCAGGGGTGAGCCTCGTGTAACTGGCTCAGTAGGGGTCATGCAGATCCCCACCGATGAAAACACGCAGTAACACGCTAAAAACAGCAGGCAAGCAACAGTAAATAGTAAGTAAGCAGTAAAGCAAGAAAGCTAAACTAGAAAGCTATAAAGGAAACAGAACATGAAGCAGGAGTAGGGAACAAGTTAAGGAAGAGGGGAAGGAAGAAGTCGTACCAGACAACGGCTACCGAATTAACCTCGGTACCCCAAACTACTCCAAGTAAGGGCAGGAGGGTGACTCGGAGCTGACAGAGTCGGGAGTTAACAAACTACCGATGCAAGGAAGCTACAAAACAGAC